>CM041297.1:91109520-92417383 GCA_023052935.1 Piezodorus guildinii
AATTAGATGGGAGCTGTGTTAATGTTGAAATAAGGAGAGACACTGAGAGCTACATACATATGTATGTGTATCTACATATGTAGATAGTGCCGCGGCCTTCTGTCAAATCGATGAGCTGGGACACGCCTTTATTCAAACAAAGAAGGTGAGCTATTGACTTTCTAAAAATAACCAAGTTCAAAAAAGTTATATCCAAGACATTTCATTACCTCTTACATAATATATGTATACTTAAAACAAAATTTCTATAAATACTTAATTTAAATTGTTATTATATTTTTCGGAACCATAATTTTTATATTTTAATATATATCAAATTTATTATAAAAATGTAGCACTTATCCGATAGCCGAAATCCTATGAGTTCATTTTGTCTATTAGTTGTATTAGCTATATTTTTACGACTTCATATGTATTATAAACATTAATTTAAATATATACATTATGTTTTGATAATTATTATTTTTAAAATGACGAAGATCTCTAAACCTGTTCTTCTACAACCCATGAAGGGTCTGCGGCTCAATACTTGTAGAGATTTGTACTGTTTCCGGCCAACGGCCATGCAAGGAAGTGATATAGTTCTAGATAACGCCCAGCCGTCAGGTTCTTTTCCCCCTATTGTACTTGTATATATTATATATATATATATATATATATATATATATAATATATATATGTTTGTGTGTGTGTGTGTGTGTGTGTGTGTGTGTGTGTGTGTATGAGTGTGTGTGTAAGTGAATGTATGTATTTATGTATTAATAAAATGCTGTGTTCATTTGTTATATTTTAAATAATGTTTATTTTGAAGACTTAATAGCAAGAAGATGAATATTTAATGTACATTTATATTATTTTTAGGGGACTAGCTGTTCTTGAATAAAAATTATTTTTCATTTCATTTCATATTCAGTAAAAATTATAGCATTTCTAATCAGTCCTCTTTTTTTTTTCCATTTTGACAGCATTGCCATGTTCTGAGCCATTTTAGGTTGATCCGTGACATCGGTGTGCTATACTTATTCCTACTAGTGGATATAGTTGACAGTTTGAGAATTTCTGGAAGGAAATAGTCCGGGTGGCGGTCAGTAAGTGAAACAACTAAATAGTTTCAACTATTTATTGTTTGCTAACGTTTCGACCCCCATGGTGGGTCATCATCAAGGCGATTGAAGGAGTGAGACCACAACAATCAATAATAAATAAAAATAATAGCAATCAATAATAAAAGAAAATTCAACGGTGGCAATTTCTTTACGATTTTCTTACTTCGTATGTTATTTATCCGTTATTTGTTTCAATTTTCAAAATTTTATTGTTTAGACTTGGTGGGTTCTCACTCCTACAGTCACCCTGATGATGACCCACAATGAGGGTCGAAACATTGGCATACAATAAATAGTTTAAACTATTTAGTCGTTTCATTTACTGACCGCCACCCGGACTAATTCTTTCCAGTAATTCTCAAACGGTCAACTAATTATATCCACTAGTAGGAATAAGTATAGCACACCGATGTCACAGGTCAAGCTAAAATGGCTCAGGACTTGACATTGCTGTCAGAATGGAAAAAAAAAAAAAATGGGTACGGATTAGAAATGCTATAATGTTAACTAAATATGAAATGAAACAAAAGGAATATTTAGTTGTTTCATTTACTGACCGCCATCCGGACTAATTCCTTCCAGTTATACTTATTCCTATTCGAAATCATATCCAGAGGTATCATTGTTAATTATTTTTAACAGAATCAATAAATAAAGTGTCATATAACAGACATAGTATAATTTTATATATTTGAGAGGTTTTATTTATAAAGGCGTTTGAAGGATCCGCCGTTCATTGTGGAGTTTAATCTTAGTGATCCTGTCAGAGTATCTTAGCCTGAGTGGATGGAGTTGGCCGACACAAGTTCAATTACCCTCGCTTCATGTAATATACATCGCTACGGCGACAATTTCTCTTCTCCCCGTCTCAAAAATGTATTACCTCTCCCTTCCAAGATGGTATTTCCCTAACGAGAATTTATTAACGTTTATCATTCCATGAGTGTCTATCACTTGGTGAAAAGGCAACTCATTACACTCTCTTTGTTAATTTTTGAATGATTGAGTTCATTAATGGTCAAGTATAGCCTGTATTCTTTATAAAGGAATTTTTTTATTCAGGATCTTATTACCTCAAATTCTTTTGAAGGTTTTTAAGAAAAAGCTTATTTAATAACCCCTATCAAATTGGTTTAATTCCTCAGTATCAAATAATCTTTTCAAATAAGATTTTCTTACTTTGTCTGTTATTTATCCGTTATGCGTTTCAATTTTCAAAATTGTATTTGTAGCCTTCACTAATTAGCAAGTTTAGAAAAAACTTATTATAAATATTTATGAATTACATTTTTTCTAAATTTAAAAAATAAATAAATTGCAAGTAAATATTTATAATCGAGATGCTAATTTTCAAATTACAATATCGTAATGTTTCAAAAAATTGATATTTTGACATAGTTTTACTGAAATCCGTCATCCGATGTGGTCTAAAATACTCGCAAGACTTTTAATAAAAAAGAAAATAGCGAATTTTCCGAAAACGACTGACAATAAGTAACCATTTAATTTTATTTCGAATTATCAAAAAACGTTTTTTCCGAAAACTTAGGAAATAAAGTTACTAATATAGAAAAAAAAACACACAATTCAAGATTTTCATATAAAAAGAACTGTTTATTTAATTTTTTTTTCTTTCTTTTCTCTTTTGTTTTCTATTCTTAGTTCGATTTTTTTAATTTTTACCAACAATAAAAACAATTGATGCACAAAATACATTTTAGAAAATAAGTTAGCGCATTGTAATGGTTTTCCAATCAGTGTATTAAAACTCTGGAGATGTATTCTATACAAAGAAAGATTCATGTTGTAAAAAAAAGATATATATATATATTCATATATGTGTATATGAAAAAGAATCAAATGATTAGATTCAATAACAAATTACTGGGATTTTATTGTATCCTATAGAATAGAGATCGTTCTTTATAGAATAATCGTCTAAGTTATGGAAACATTGTAATAATCATATCATTTTCAAACTTTTTTGTTCCTGAAATTCTAATAAAATTCTGGAAATCCAATTAAATCAATATTTATAAATAATAATTCTACAATATTAAATCAAGATCTTAGAATAAACTACATTATGATAAAAAAAAGAAAGAAAAAGATAAGCATAATATATTGGTGGCATCGGCGTCGAACTTTCAGGTTCGGTAAGCCTTTTATTATTATTATAATGTATTGAGACGAAAAACTGGAGTAAATTATCCCTGAAGATTTTTCAAAGCTTTTACAAAACATATATTTTTCGTTGTGTATATTACTTTTACTTACCTATATCTGAAATATATGTAATGGGAAAGTATTGCGATCGTGAAAATTTTCGAATTCCAGTTTTTAACGGAAATACACGTTTTAGGGTTCCCTGAGTCTAAATAACCAAGTCCCGCAAAAAGGTCTGTGTGTGTGGTAACTCCCGAGCAAAAACGATAAGTCCTAGGAAACTGAAATTTCATATTTAAGACAACTATACCTCCGAGATGTTGCAGAATCTTGTTCATCAAAATCGGATGACCGAAAGATGTACTTAAAACCATGCATTGAACCTTTTTACTATTTTCTCAAAAACGGCTATAATAATTTTGATTAAACTCCCTATACCGATGTATAATTTGACGGGCTTCAATATCATGTAGGTTTTATTCTGATTGAAATAGTATGACAGGGCTTAAATGCCGATATTTTAAATTTTCTTCCTCTAAAGTACCTTTAATTTTGTAGATTTAAAAAAAAAAATTGGAACATCATCTTATTAGTATTGATAAATAACAGGTAACATGTAAGTGGACGAATTTTATAAACAACTAAAGGAGAAAAGTGTAAACATATTTTTTTTATGCGATTTTTGTGTTTTTGAACACAAGAATACTAATATAGATGTATAGCTATAGAGTTTAGAAAAAATATTTTCCAATACACGGAAATTTAAAATTTAACGGAGGATGATGAAAAACCAATGAAACTAACCAATTGTTGTAGGTAAAAATATAATTGATTATTAAATAAAACACATGTTTCTATTGAAATTTAATTTAATTCTGCAAAAATTTATTTTCATCTCTAAATGTATTTAAAAAGTCTTAAATTGATTTTAACAACGGAGATCATTGAGAGTCGTGTGTTGTGCTCACAAGATTTTTTAAAATTGAAATCTTTCTTTTTTTTTATTGTTATGAAAACATAGCTAATTGTTTCTAATCCTCTCAGCTTTATAATAAACGATTTATTTTCTTTATTATAAATCTCTATAATATTTATATCTCCATATCAGGTGAAATTGACTTTTATTTTGTTTATTTAAATAAACTACAGGTATTGAATTTTCTTGTCTAGAAATACCATAGATAATCCATCATCATAGATATATCTCCTATATCACATAGAGCGTTCCTAGGAAATGAATTTAACTTTGTGATATAAGGTCAGGCTGGACATGGAGGGCCGAGAACTTATATCCGGCAATCAAACCGTCCGGGTCACATCAGTTTTATTGCCCTCCTCAACCGAGCACAAGTTCTATCGTTACGGTCCTATATTTCTTTGTTTTCCCCAACGGTCACTTGGCAAACATGTTTTTCACGGCCCTATGGCTAGAAAAACTGCTTCTATATTTTTTCATTACATGTCGTCACCCTAGTTTTCTAGTATCTGTTACCGTCCATGAACTGTGATTTTACTGCTTCTCTACCGATTTACTTCATCAGGATTGAGAATTTCACAGGAGGAAGTTGTGCTCTGGATTGATTTTTAATACAAATAATTTTCCCTTTTTTGGGGGAGGGGGGGAGAGGGGGAAGGAGGAGGGTTCAAACTAGCTCGGTCATTTCCTTCATATACTAGGTCATATACTATAAATTCATAAAATATTGAATTTAACTCACAAGGATTTCTTGAAAAGAGGAAATCATATTATGTCGAATTCGTATTAGACACTGCCAATTCACCCAAGCATACCTAAGCTTCTTAGAGAACTCGGATGCACCCACCTATGAATATTGTGACGTTTTACAAACTGTCAAATATTTACTGTTAAAGTGTTACCTGTTAAATGTTCACCCCTATAAGGTGAAAAATGAAATTGTCAAGAACCCTAACACGATGATGAAAGTAATATAGAAAAAATGTTGAACTATTTAAAAGGCATTGAATTCTACAATAGATAGACTAAGCTCAGTGCATGACCTTTTGGGTATAGGGAAAAAAATAAAATAAAAACAGAAAAGTAAATCTTTTAAGAAGTATCATTAAGTTTTATTGTTCTTTTTTTTTTTTTTTTTAATTAGTTGCACCCTACATATGATCCTGTCAGGCGGAAATTATTTACTCACTAAGACTAATGAATTGTTTTGTTAGATTCACATGGAATTCTCAGACGCTTGCTCCCATGTTGCTTGTAGGTATATCTGTTTGAAGTGGCTCTATTCCTCTTTTTGTTGGCAATACCTTTCCTTGGTGTCTGTATTTTCCGATCTTTTAAAACAAAAAAAAACTCTTTATATTCTCCACATGCTTATTGTATGTTCCTCTATCCATTCAGTAAACAACAAGAACCCAACCCATAAACCTATATATACCTTCTCCCAGATCTGCCTCTTTCAAAAAATCGTTTGTTATTCGTGCTGCTCTACTTTGGAATTCATTGCTAATCTCCATATTGTCTATAAATGCTCATCATTAACCACTTTTAAACATAAATTATTTTTCCGTCTCATAAACTATGAACGTATGTATGATTTAAAGCTATAGATGATAATTCATCAATTTATTTTTATATAATTCGTCTGTAATATTGTTATAATTAGTACCAGAAAAATATCATTTGTAATGTACATTTTTTTTATTGTTATAGAATTTATAATAAAGTAAAATTTATTTTCAGTCATTGAAAAGTAAGCTTAATAAAACCAATCTGGTTCAAAATTACTCTTTCTCTGAACAATAGATGAACTTTTTCGTTGAACCTAGGGCTCCACTATCCTAAAATGTTCATCAATTAACAAAAATAATATTTTTAAAAGCTTAACATACCTTAGATCTAAAAGACAATTTTATTAGCTTGTATGGTAATCTTGATCTGGCTATTTTTATTTTATTTTTGTTATAGCTCTTTTAGGAATAATATTTGCCATCTAATTACCTTGACAACATCTCCTTATCGATCATATCATTCCATCGCTTGATAGAGCTACCTGAAAAAAGGACCATACAAAAAAAAAAAAAAAAAAAAAATCTCCGTCTGTAAGGCCGTCTTCAATAGCAACATCTTATTTTGATAGAAGCGATCCTGATAGATAATATTTTTGAGTCAGAACAAATTACTTTATGACAATCTCTTGAATACTGATAATAAACTTTATCTGAATATGAGAAGAGTTCGTTCTTTCACCAGATCTCAGCTTTCATAATAGAGTTGCTTGATCATCTGAGTGACTGGCATCAGACTCCTTTAGAGTAAAATTCGTTAATAGGCGCAGAGGTGTCTGCTCACAGATGCCTTCTATATCTATGTATCTATGGGATGACACCTCTCCGCTCGTTAATAACGCAACAACGGGTGACACGCACCTGTGCTTCGGAGGCTTGGAAGACGGTGTAAGCTTCATTTCCTCAACTTGAATGTCTGCAAGGAGTAGAGCATCTGCGACCATGTTATATGTAAAACAACTCGTTAGGTTTATTATAACAAATTAAAGTAATAACCTCAATTGTTCTGTGACCAGTCTGACTGAAACTATTTTTATCACTAACGATTTTTTATGGGATCTTTATTACCTTCTTATATCCACATGAAAGATGCGATACGTTGTATCCTGTCTTAAAATATCTTGATAACTGAATATGGACTAAGTGCTTCATAGCTTATAATGGTTGTTTTCCATTCTCTGTTAACTGGACATCTATACAAATTTAATGTTCAATCAAGTTGCTTACAATGTTTCAAAAATATTCGAACAACTTAATAAGATGGTAAAGGACTAAAGGAAAATGACTCCTAAGGTAAGGAAAAAAAAAAAGTTAATTCTTATTTAAGAATAACATTTTGATTTTGAATTAATTAACATAAAAATAAATGCTTTCAAGTAATGATAAATATTATATATACCTACTAAATAAAAATTAAATGATCTGAAAGTCGACATCTTATATTTTTGCTATATAGCCCGTCTCTTAATATACTATTATCATACTATACTGAAAATAGTCGGAGATCATTAATTAACAAAAAAAAAAGAAACTAAGAGAAGTAAAAAACCTTATTGTGTGTTTGGGTAGATGTATGATTTTCTTTTAGTTTTTATTTGTATTTTAAGAACTGATATTTAAGCTGTGTTCTAATATGACTAATGCATACTGGATATTTTTTTATGTTAGGTGAATATAAAGTTATTTTTATTTATTTTTTTATGTTACAATAGCTAAATTATTTACGTTCCTTCTGAAACACAATGGATTGATAATGGAAAAACTGACAATACAAGCCAATCGGTTGTATGATAGAAATGAATTCCAGATGGATTAGAATCATATAAGAAAATTAATTGAATATGAAATATGACTGTAATTAACTAAATAAAAATATCTTGTTACAATGTTTGTTTTCTTTATTGGCACTTTTATATTATTGATCAATGCATACTTTTTCTAGTTTAGTGAGTTGTATATCTAGAATAAAATGTGTGATGAGATCCGCTCGTATATAGCAATGCTTCGTATATAAAGTTAGGAATAAATAAATTGAGTAGAAAATATTGTAATAAACATTATGATTATTTTCTTTATAGAACTTCCTTTTTAAAATTAGGTTTAACATTTGGTTATCGGATTGCTATTTTTTTACAACAAAAAATATATATATGTATATAATTGTGCGTTTAGTTTTTAAATAAATAATTTCCTAAAATTAATTTTGAATATTTATAAAACACGTCAACCACTTGAAAATCTAGTCTTTGACTAAGTTCTTTGCTCATTCGAATATTAGTTACACTTAATATCGTTTGAGGTAAATATTTTGTCCCATAATTTCATTTCTATCTGTTCTCCATTCAGAAAGTTTTTGTCGAGGCATTGCCAAGGACAAAACCCCGGCTTAAAAACACAGCGAGCAGGACACAAAGCTGGGAGCCTGCCTTTGTCCAATGCACATTAGCTTGAGTATGCTGCCGTAGCAATGGGTCCCCTACAGCCTCCTCTAGAGAATTATAATTCCCACCTAATAAGTTTTTTTTTTTTCAAGGAAATGAGGCTTTATTTTTCACCTTTCTTATTCTACCATCCCTTCTTATGTTTGTTTTTATTCTTAATTTGAGAATAAAAAAAATCTTACCGTTTAAAAATAAACTTTGTTTGAATGCAAATGGTTTTTATAGTTTATATTATTATAAGCTGTTTAAATTAAATTAATATATAAAAACTTATGGTGCTTTTGGAATGGAATAGGTTACATTAATTGCAAAATTTTAATTTAAAATGAAAAATATAATAACTATTAAATATTATATATAGTCATCTGGTTGCTGGGCAGCGCGAATTATTAACAAGGCTTGATAAACCCTTTCAACAATCCCGCCATCTAACTAGTATTATATAAATACCTTTGGGCATATATTGTAACTTTGGTCATCATTAGTTAGCCTCCTCGTCAGGATTGTTGTGAATATGTGAAGAAACCTCTCAATGAGGGAAATTTTATGATTTTTTCTGTTCCAGGAAGGTCATGGAAATCTCTAACTCTTTTCTCTCTAATCGTTGACCATCACATTATTGGTCATATGAACTTTTTTGTTTTTCCTAAGTCTATTATCAGCTCCCAAAATTATAGAACACATATTAAACACAAATTTTCTTTTGGGTCTTTTTTTTTTTTCTTTTAAATTCTTGATTGGCCTGCGAAGGTAAGTTTATTTTGCGCCATTTTAAATCTAATTAAATGTAGAAGTTTTTCAGAGATTCGGGAAATCTAAGACTATATAAGAGTAATAGATCCTTGAAATGTCTGAATATTCATAGAAATATTAACTTTTGATTTTCAGCATGATGTGCTGCGCTTACGTTCTTATTTTGAGGATTTGCTTACTTACATATTCACTTACTTTCTTCTTTTATTTGGTACCACTTGTTTTCCTGTGCGTCCATGTTAGCATTTTAAATGCTATGTTTTTGACCAGCTGCTTTTCTAAGGCAGCGGTACCTTTAAAAACTAGCTTACTAGATATATTTAATCCATATATAAACTATATTTAATGATACCATTGGATCTCCTTTCCAAAGGTATCGTGTTTACCAATCCAATAGCATTGGATAGCATGCCACGCAGGGTAAGATTAAATTAGACATGTTTTACAAACTGACATTATTATTTAAAACAACTTAACACATATACAATATAATTAAACTATGCAGAACTAGATACAAGCCTTTTAACTTTTGCCGACAATGGCTCATAAACATTTACTTCATTAATTTTAAACTTATTTAACAATGAACGTATTCCCCTCAGTATCCTCAATACATTACACACTCAAAATATAATTTTCCTCACTACCCGTTGACAAACGGACTATGGGTCGTATGTACCTGTTTTGTTACACTCAAGTTCTAGTATCTGTTGTCACAATAAGACGAGACCCATATATAGGCATTTTATCTAAACAAAGATAAATAAAAAAGTAAATTATTAAATAAAATGGACTTATACTTAAGTATTAAGAATTATAATAAAAAGTGATTTTCTGCTTCTTTATTTTTATTTTTTCTATGTGTGTTTTTTTCTTAAATATGACTTTTTTTTTCAACCCATTATTCATATCGATTTTTCAAGAATATTATTTGCCAGTGTTACTTTCGAATGTTTTCCTATTATTATAGTCAGTAAATATTACTTTTCCTACTCGTTAATGTATCGACAAAGGTTTTTCTATTTAAAAAAGCAAGGGAAATTTTATTTTTGTTACATTACTTAGTACATTAGTTTACGTTCTATTTTTTAGAGCATCAGAGATTCAGAATATTTACCTAGCAAGTTCGTAAAACCTTAAAACACTATGGGCAAGTATTATAATATAAAAAAGAAAACAAAATAGCTAAAATTGTTTTCACTTAATATAATAAAAACACTCTTAATTAAATCATAAGTATTTATAATAACAATATTATTGAAAAAGGTTTACCATATCATGACAGTCTTCATAAAGTTGCTTCCGAAAATAATACTAGGTTGTGTTTGAGAAATGGAGGAAACTATATCTAGCTAGATTCCATATCCGACTAATATTTCAAAATAATAATATTTGTAGGTCTATTAAAAGATTTACGATACTACCTTTTGTGATTACAGTTTGATTTCTTAGACTTTTATAAAAGAACGTATTTCACTGACCATTATTTCAAGAACAGACGCCTGTTTGAAGTCCCTCAAACAATCCCTTGTAGGTCTGAGAGAAGGCACATGACAAAGGGAAAAAAAGTCACACCTGTTCAGATCTAAGTGGCTCCAGGGATGCTTTTTATTAAAGAGACAAAGTCACCGTCATCAAGAGAGGTACTATAGAGGCAGCACTTAGCCTGAGAAAGAGGAGGCAAAAAGTAGAATCTGGATCCAGAAGAAGATGGATCGTCTCTAGCTTGCGATCCATCATAGGTCCCGGTCTCTCCGATCAGATCCCAGGCCCTCGGGTTTACTCTTTCCCGACTGATCTTTAACGGAATAGAATATAAGGATTTGTGCCTTTAAGGAATATTGTTTATTACTGGAAAAAAAAATAGTAGGCCAAGTAGGTTATGAAAAATTGTTTTTTTAACCATTGGTGTTTATACCTATAAAGAATTAAAATTTCAGTCATTAAGTATAATAAATCCAGTCCACTTAAAAATTAGAAATTATTTTACTATATTCGTGTTAGAAAAAAATAAAATAAAATAACAAAAATACTGTACCTCTACAACCAATGAATGGTCTTGATTTCGGTACATATAAAGATACATACTGTTTCTAGGCCGAGGACCGTATAATGATTATACCGAGATTACGCTCAGCCTCCAGGTGTTTCCTCAATTTTCGGGTACCCACTTCGTAGAGGTTGGACCTGCCCCAGGAGAATCTCCATACCCTATGGTTACCCTCCGGCCGAAATAAAAGAATAAATAATATTCTGCCACTGCCAGAAATCGAATCCAGGACCCAGAGAACAGTAGACAGGGGCTCTATCCACTAGATTCGAAGTGAAAGTAAACATTAGTCGAAAATAGCGACTTCAAAGAATTATGCGATAATCGTAAAATACGAAAAAAAAAAATCTGTAAAACTACCCGTAAGAAAAGGTTGATATTAGATGTGCGGCCGTTGGCCTAGAAACAGTACGGATCGCTATATGTATTGAGCCCAAGACCCTTTCATGGGTTGTAAAAAAAAAAAAAAAAAAAACTGCCCCCGAAGGGTCTCCCCCCCTCCCCCAGCTAAATTAACAAAATAAATAATATTCTGCGACAGCCGGGATTCGAACCCAGGACCCGGAGGAAAGTAGACTAGTGCGCTATCCACTAGGCCACGCCGCTTCCTAAAAATCGTAAAATACATTAACAAAAATTGGAATAATAGATATTTAAACAAGAGTAATAAACTAATATTATATTCGTATAAAGATTTAAATATCACAAATTATTAATTATATGATAAGAATAACGTCTGAAGAATATGCAGACATTATTCCTAAAATCATTATTGAAATTTAAATAATCAACCTTTTTTGAACCAAAATTTAAAATTAATTCATTGTTACTTCGTGTTCTTTCTTGCTCTTATTATAGCATACAGAACAGTTTATTCTAAAGGTTGCCTATTTACCAAGGTGAGAACGTTTTACTATTTTACTGGGACCGTCAGGAAATAAATTCCAACCACACAGGTATTCCGGTAACAATGTTTTGCTTAATCTAGCCATCACGGCTTCCCTGGATTTATTTAATTTTAGCATTATTTTTTATATTATAGAAAAATAATCGGTGAAAACATAGTAAATTGGTTATTTTTTGCTTACACTTTTTTTTTTTTTTTATTCTTCCCCGAATGTTCTACCTCCCTGTCTTCAGCTATAAGTAAGCAAAAATTATTAATTCATATAATCTAAAACAATGCTATATACTCGTAAATATATGATATCATAATATCAATATTGTCATGATAACTAAATTTTAGTACGTCCTGAGTACCATGCTTCTGCTAGCATTAAACCTTTTCACTCCTCAACTGTAAAGCAAACTGACTGATGTTCTTTGACTGTTTGCTGACGCGTAGGAACGGCATAACTGGCTGGAATGTTACCTCCATCCTACACGTACGCGTTCTTTGCCTTAATTGAAGACCGTTGTCGGAGTTGGTTGGCTTACCGAGCAAACACTTCTATCATGCTAGGGATGATAATAGGTTTGTAATTAGAGTTATGTACCACTCTAAGCTTAATTAGTATGTTCAAGGGTTTAAAAAAGTGCTTCGTAATTCAACATTGTCCTGACTCTTCAAAGACTCAGCGTCAAGTACGAATGCACAGCTTTTGAGTGGAATTTTCTGACAAGTTCAGAAAATATGCTGATGTACCTTTACTAGAACTTCAATCGATTCAATTTATTGTATATTAGGCATTTGTTGCTCGGTTACAGAAAAATAATTTATTACTTTAAAACCATAAAGTAATATATATTTTGATTGATTTTTTACAATCGAAATTCAAACAAAAATTAATATAAATATATTTAAATATTTCAATTAAAAGTATTAAATGAATAAGACTTAATTTCTTACAAAGAAGAGAGATAAGAGAGTTAACTTTTAAAGTGTGCTTAAGAAAATCTAATTTAATTTAGTCTTCTTAAGAATTTTTTTATGATCTATCCTTCCAGAGTTTCAGTAAACTTTTCTGATTTTTATCTTACCGCACAAATATTACTGCTACTGTATTGAACTCAAAAATAGCCGTTTTAGCCTAGATAATACTTCGTGTCCTTCATTCTTGTATTTGTTTTTGTTTTTTTTTTTGTCTCAACTAACGAAGTACGCTTGCTGTTTTGGTTAATTATTAGTTTTACCCAATCGTGAGCTGCCTAATGATTTTGGTTTATTATTTTCACCAATCAACCTTTGTAATCGACAAAATAAAAAAAAAAATATAAAATGAAAAAAATTGAAATCTCACTAATATATACTCTTGTAACTACGTTATTTTTGAAGATAGAGAAAAAAATCATGATTATTTTTTTATCGAAAAACCGCGATCAATTATAAAAAGTTTTTTTTTTTTTTAATTTTACACATTAATACGCTCATAACTCAGTTAGTTTTGACGATAGTGAAAAAGGAAAATAAATTGAAACCTCACTAATATATACACTAGTAACTACGCTATGTTTGAAGAAAATCATTATTGTTTTTCAAGCGAAAAACCGCGATTAATTATAAAAAAGAGAAAAAAGAAAAGAAAAAAATTTGAAATTTCACCCATAAATACGCTCATTACTCAGTTATTTTTGAAGATGGAGACAAATATGTATTGAGTTTTAGAACAAGTACATGACGATAATTATTAAAAAAAAAATAATAATCCTTATGTATATTCAAGTAACAAAATATAATAGATGTAATTCCACAATAAAATCGGGTATTATTGAAGATAGAGAAAATTCAAAAAGATTTTCGAGATTACGGCAATGAAAACGAATAAAAAAAAAAAAAAAATCCGTTTGTCCTAATTAATAAATACATAAATACCAAAATAAATCATAAAAAAGAAAATGTTTACATAAATTCATAATTTTAGAAATTTATTTTCTTCATACGTCTTTTCAAACAACAAAGTTATTGAAATCTGACTCAAATCTGGTGTTTCATAGCCCTATAAATCCAGGCAATCCATTTTTGGTTAATGCTCACTACATTTATTTTCCACTTGATGCTTGTGATTCAAATCGGGCTCCATTTTATAGCGAAATTCTTTAGGTATACCCCTAAAAATATATAATTATAAAACTTCAACTATCCAACTGCATAAATGTAACAACATTAAGAAGGTATGATGGTTTAAGTTGCATGATGAGATCCTATAAGAAAATAATTTGTTAACGTAGTTACTTAGTAGCACTGCTGGTGATTGTACTTATAAAATAAAGTAGTAATAAAAAGTCATGAGTAGAAATAATCAATGGTAACTCTGATGAACAATATTTTAATTTTGGTGACGTTTCGACACCAACATGTGAACCGTCATTAGGGCAGCAGATCATTACGCCAAGCATAAACAGCTTTAACTGATTCAGTATATGCTTGGCGTGGCTCACTGCTGTCCTAATGATGGCTCACATGTTTGAACAGAAACGTCGTTAAAATTGAAAACCATTTTACCTCACTGACTCTTGATTATTTTCAACTTTTAATAATTTAAATAGTAATAAAAAGAAGAAATTTTAATTGTAATTTTTAATGTGTATTTGGAGGTGAAGAAATAAAAAAGAGTGGCTAGTGAAAATTTATTTTATCTACAATGACTTTCAAATAAGGATTATTAAACTTCTTTGCTAGTCTTCTCTGACAGTTGAATAAATAACTGACATTGTTACTAACAAGTCTTGAAAATATTTTAATTTATTTTTAGTATTTTCTTATGGCTAAACTGCCTTTTTTCGTTTCTTACGATTTTCGCTCAAAATTCATTCATTATTTTTGTTTTTTTAAGAGAGAGCTGTTAATTTGATTAGTTCTCGACTGATGATAATTTAATTGTTCTACTTTTCTTAGGTTTCAACCAATAAATAAACAACGTTTCGAGAATTTATTATTCTCATATTCATGCCTGGGTACTACCGTTTGTTGATCTAATTACTTCATAAAACCCGATTGAAACGTTGCATAAATAAAATTGTTTATTTACTGACTGAAACCTAAGAGTATAAGAAAACTTTAATTATCAACGGTTAAGAACTAATCAAACAATACTAAATATATGTTTGTGTGTATTTAAATGTCTTAGCTTCTGGATTATTATTTCTGAAGATTGAAATAATATTAGAGGGTAAGACCAAATAAAAATGAAATAAATATATATACACACATACACACGGGCAACCTAGATTTAATTTCGATTGCTGAGATGATATGATATAGAATTGAAATTAAATTTTATTTAAATTAATTACTAAACATATTTCTAAAAATTGAGGGAAAAAGGATGACAATTTTATCATCAAGCGAGTTCAGAAGGCATGGGTCACTTTCTTGTTTTTATTTATTTACTCATTGGTTGATAATTTTATTAGAAAAAAAAAACTACCTAGGATGTCCATATTAGGAGTTATTCCATTACCTGAGTCGGAAGGGAAACTTGGGAGGTTGCTGATTCGACCCGAAGAACCGTCGACTTATGAAACATTCAGGCGAGGAGTAATCAATTTGCAAGAGGGAAGACGAAGCCACACATTGGCCCGCGATAAAAGATGCAGGGCCAAACATTGCTTTACGTCGGTCATTCCTTCATTTCCCGGCTGTCTGCCCGCATTCTCTTCCCACCCAGTCTCATCTCTCCTTTCCGTTGGTTTATTCAATACTTACTCATCCACTAAAACCTTTATCCCTGTCAATCACCAAAGCATGAAGTGCAATAAAACAATATTGACATTACTTGTTTTATTTGTCTGAAATAATTATTTAAGTAATTCACACTTTTCGATACGATTACGAAAAATCGTGTATGCACCGTTTTATGTAACTAAGGAATCAATTCAAAAGGATTTGGATATTCTCACGATTTCAGACACAGCCACAGAATATTATAAAATATTGCACGACTGACTGACTTACAACATGAACCTATCGGCCCAAACACTTAAATCCATCACCAATCCGTACAACCCACACCGACGACTTTTGTGGCGGTGGCCTAGAGATGCTTTGAATTAACCTACTTTTTGGAAGTTAACATATTTCTTATTGCAAATTTTTTCGCAGATGGCAAATAGCAATTCAGAGGAAAAAAAATGTTAATATATAGAATTTGTTTGTTATATAAATTATCAATATTCAATAAAACGGTAAAATCCCATTCAATAAATGATAATCATTACACGAAATAGCAAAACGAACTTTATTTGATTACATCGAGTCAATGTACTTATATTTATATGCCCTCACTACAATATCATATAATTATCAATTATTCTTGCATAAAATATAATATTTCAACAAAAAAAAAAATGTTTGTTATTAAAACAAAAACCAATGTTCCCTAAAAAAAGCCTTTCTACCTAACAAACAAGAGTTAGTTTCTTACATCGATATGTTAACCAATTTTACTATTGCGTCGAATGAAAATTCTATAAAATTAGTCAGTGATTGAAATTGAGCATCAATTATCTCTATAGAGATCTCAATTATAATTAAAAAAAAAAAAATTCTACAAAAGTATGGTTCAAAGAACATTCCTTATCTATTGTAGTAGGGGATAAAGAATATGTAGCTTATAAATGTTAGTTCACTTCTTTTCTTGTTTTATAGTTTCCATTTTTTGGAGAAAAAAATTAATAAACCTATATTATAATTTATTATCGAAAAAAAAAAAAATATATATATATATATATATATATATATATATATATATATATATATATATATATATATCACTCAGGCTTATGCGTTTTTCATCCTTCTCCATGACCTTCTTATAAAATAATATTATTACAATTTTCATTTCTTCTAACAACAAACATTTAATTATATAAATAAATAATTTAATATGAAAGGTGCTTTAGATAGATGAAGAAATTTTGAAGGTTCGGCATTGAAGTCCGTCCTGCCTATTTCAATCAAGATTTAACCTACCTTAAATTCAAGACTATTTTATTAAACTCGTATATTGATTGCCTGTAAGAAATTAATCAAAATAGTTTGAGTGTTTTTTAAAACAAAAATGGTTGAAATTCTTGAAATGTATGATATAAAGCAGTTCGATTATGTTGCATTATTTACTTTTATGTCTAAAGCACATGAGTAAAATTAAAAATAACTTTTATCTCTACAACCCACAAAAGGAAAGAGTTCAGTAGATACACAGACCCATACGATTTCAAAAATAATCAGCGCCATCCAGGGAGGTGATTAAATCTAGATTTTGCTCATCAGCCAGATTTCTTCCTAATTTTCATGTACGCATTTTTCAGAGGCTGTGTGTGCCTTTATGCACAGTAGTCTAGTACTCTATCCACTACACCACGCCGCTCCTCTTCTATATCAAATACTTACCTTAAATATTAAATTTGTTACCAATGAAATAATCGATAAAGACCTAAATTTCGCATTAGTCGCAGGTATAGCCCGAACTAGATATAACGCCTTCAATTCCAAATTACCCGTCCACTCCAACCTACTCGTCCGTAACCTTTCATGACCATCTATTTCTGATAATACCCTCGGCGGCTGAAAAGACGCTTCGCGATCTTCTACATTAAATAAACACCGAAGTGCTAAAAACTGGGTTGTTTCTTTACATGCTTGTATCAAGCCCAAATGACAAATTAACACGTTTATTTAATGTATTTTATTGTATAATACAGTTGTGAATTTCTTTAAAATAAAAAAAAAAAAAAAACAATCTAAGCTACATATGGCTTCTCTTTTTTATCTAGACTTACCATACACTATTCTATAAGACTTATGGATTCGGGTTCTTTAAACGTAAAAGCTGAAGGATCTATTTGAGAAACAAAATTCGTATTTTAGCATTTACAGTTTGTCCTCTAATATGGTAATTATATTATTGTGGTAATTATATTAACTATTTTGCTTTATAAATAACAATGAGTTGTCTTATTAGCCTTAGAAGTTGGCAACATAGCTACTGCCTTCCAAAGCTCTACTCAAACAAGCCTTGCCCCAGCCGGTTCAAGGCCCAACTCCTTAGAACACCCGCTGTCTTAGCTGACAGTTTGAAGTGGACAATGTTTCTTGGAGGTAACTAACCTCCCTCTCAAGGGTGGCCTAAAAGCGAGAACCTTCTTACCTCGCTGCATAAATTAGAACAAATTAAGTTTTAAGGTCTAAATTATTCTAAGATAAGCTGGATGGAAAGAAATATTGTATAATACTAGGCGTTCTCGGTCTATTTTACTTGTAAAAAAAGGGAAATATTTTTTTCTGCATGAAAAAAAAATCCTTAATTGTTTTAATATAATATTTTTTTTAAATGATCTTTATTTAAATTTACAACTGTATAATTTAATAAATCGTTTAGATTTGAGAGATACATTAAATAATGACATTATAAACTTGTAGAGAAACTTCACATTGGCAGCAATCACAAAATGTTTTAAGTGAGAAGGTCTCGGGACCATCTTCTTTTCAGACGCCTCAGAAGATTTTCAGGAATCTAATAGAGTGCTAAATTAGAGAATACAAATTAGTTATTTAGAATAGGAATGGAGTTTTTCATGGAAGGAGAATAATCTCGTTCGGGTCAATTCATGAACATATAGAACATTACGGTCATTATGGATGAGTTTATTTGTGTCAAAGTAGGGAGTGTTGAGGATTGTACGAAGGATTTTGGATCTTAAGGATTCGAGAGGAATGCGAGTCCCAAATTCCTCCACTTCCTTAAGTCCTGATTGGCCTTATGATAGTCATGTAGATGAGCCGTTTGTAGTAAATTGAAAGGCCTTTCTTGTTAATGTTGAAGTACCTGTAAACGGCGTTTTAATATAATTAAATTATTTTTCTTCAGAAACCCTCATTTAGACCATTATTCCAGAACACAAGGGATAGCAGACTATTCGATTATCTGTTTAATGGATAAAAGAATCACAAAATCGAAGAAACGGAAATCTGTTTTTTCTTCATGGCTTTCATATGAGTCATACCCAACTAACAAAATAATAATTTTTGACTTAAGATTAATTAGAAAAAAAAAATAATAAAAGGAAGGGGTACTTTTAGTTAATGTCCTATCTTTAAATATAAGGAGAAATTCCAATTTTCAGATTTCGAAATTTAATTATAAAAGAAAAAAAATATATATTTTCTTGCTTTTTTTGAAACAATAATGATTAGCTTTAGTTGCGAAAATGAGTAATGACCGTTAGCCAACAAACAAGATCTTTACTTACCGATGTTAAGAGATTCCTTTCTTATTATTAAAAGCTCAATATATTTATATATACGTTATCTCTGGATTTTACTCCAATATAATACTGTTAAGGGTAACATAAAATAGAGAATATCTGTACCTTACTTAAGGAAGAGCCATAAAAAATTATTTTTGCTGTTTATCTTTCCTCATAAAAAGAAGATCAAACCAGGAAAATGTGTGTTTTAATCATTAAAATTGAAGTGGCGAGGTATTATATGTATAATCTTTCTCAAGTTAGATAAAACTGTTTTTGTTTTTTTAAGAACAAATTATACACACTCAAATTGTTTAATATGCTTTATGTTAAAATTCCTTGTGTTAATAACCTGAAGAGACTTTTTTTTTTTTTGTATACAATAAACTCCACTCCAATTAAATCATTATATATTATGTACGTTAATGTATTTAAAATATATTCTCATTTTAATAATAAAGAATTTGATTTTAAAATATTTCTCGGTATTGCTTGTATTAATCAAACTCAATTTCTTATACTTGTTCAGACCAATAGTTGAAAATAATATTATAGTATCATGGATCTATGACAAACGTGGAACTGTCAATCGAATTAATATGAGTCCCTAAAATTCTAAACTGTTAAGTATTGTGTTCCAACAAAGGACAAATCCAGAAGGTTGGAGGGAGATATTAGCAAGTTTTATTACTCTCTTGGTCAATATATCATCGTTATTAACTCCACTCCCTGAACCTCTCTGTCGGTTCAAATACTAGGAATCAGATCGACACTGCTTTGATAGTGCTTCAATCGCACATTATTAGCTTTTACCCGTTATTTTTGGTTTGAAACCAATGACGTTATATCGTATTGGGTGTTCTTCTTGGTCGGTTGGATAGTTTACAAACGAACATTTTGTTTCAAAAGTAACAATGAATTGTCTACATTGTACTTTCTAAAAGAGTCTAATATTAAAGATACATAATTGAGAAATTCGAAATGATTCCACCATATTTCAAAAACCATGTACTTAAATGTCATGAAACGAAAAACAATGCACTCTTATTACTCATGTTCGCTAAAGTATATTGTCTAAAGAAAAAACGGTCATGAGAAATTTCGTGTCTTATGAGTACATGTAATTTATCCAATCAGCATTCCTTTTTACTTTCACTTACTATATATAGTAAGGGGAAGTATTTATTTATAAAATATCATATAAACTTTTTATTATGATTTAAATATTAATCAATCCCATGTCTACTTATACATTTATTTAGCTATACAGGAAATGTTCAGCAAGGGAAAGTATTGCGATCGTAAAAATTTTCCACGAAAATACACGTTTAAGGGTCCCCTGAGCCTAAATAACCACGAAGTCCCGCGAAAAGTCTGTGCATCTGTAAGTGTGTGGTGAATCTAACACGAATACGAAAAGTCGTACGAAACTAAATTTCATATTTGAGACAACTAAGCCCAAGTTGTTTTTCATCAAAAACGGCTCTCACTAGTTTAATCGCTATATCGATGTAAAATTTGGGCTTTAATAGCATATAGGTTTTATTGTGATTAGAATAATCTGACAGGAATTAAATGGTGATATTTTATAAGTTCGAAAATATTAACCATATCCATCATGTTAGATGGACCTGATATTTACCTGATAAAAAATAGGTAAATATATAAGTTGAACTAATGTTGTATCCAACTAAAGAAGAAAATAGCAAAAACAATAATTTTTTTTTTAATCATTAGAACAGTAATATATAGCATTTCCAAGTCAAATTCAACCTTTTCCAAGTCAAATTCAACCTTTTCCAAGTCAAATTCAACCTTTTCCAAGTCAAATTCAACCTTTTCCAAGTCAAATTCAACCTTTTCCATTTCAAATTCAACCTTTTTTCGATTTCAATAAAATAATAAAAATCAAATTAACATGATTTTATGTTTTAATGGTTATTTTAATTACACCTTGTGTAACCCTTGTGGCTTGTTAAATGTTCCCAGGGGCCTTTCTACATATAATTAGTCACGAATATAATAATAAGTATAACCGATACTTTCATTTTAATACATTTGCGATACAAGGTCTGGTAGTCGGATTAGCGGGATTCGTTTTATTTTAGTTTTATAATCGCGGGCGAAAATATTATCAATAGAGGTTTATTTTAACTTTTTCGTATTTATTGGATAGTAGGCTCAGCCGATGCGTTCCCAAAGGTTCGTTACCGATTATACTATTAATTTTAATCGCGCTCGCTCAAATATGGGTTTATTATAACTTTTTCGTATTTATTGAATACAAGGCTCAGTAGCTGCGTTCCCAAAGGTTCGTTACCGACTACACTATTAATTTCAATAGCGCTCGCTCAAATATGGGTTTATTATAACTTTTTCGTATTTATTGGATCCAAGGCTCAGTAGCTGCGTTCCCAAAGGTTCGTTACCGACTACACTATTAATTTTAATCGCGCTCGCTCAAATATGGGTTTATTATAACTTTTTCGTATTTATTGGATACAAGGCTCAGTAGCTGCGTTCCCAAAGGTTCGTTACCGACTACACTATTAATTTTAAACGCGCTCACTCAAATATGGTTTTATTATGACTTTTTCGTATTTATTGGATACTAGGCTCAGTAGCTGCGTTCCCAAAGGTTCGTTACCGATTACACTATTAATTTTAATCTCGCTCGCTCAAATATGGGTTTATTATTACTTTTTCGTATTTATTGGATACTAGGCTCAGTAGCTGCGTTCCCAAAGGTTCGTTACCGATTACACTATTAATTTTAATCGCGCTCACTCAAATATGGGTTTATTATTACTTTTTCGTATTTATTGGATACTAGGCACAGTAGCTCCGTTACGGGGGGTTCTTTCCCGACCAGTCTATTAATTATTCGTGCGCTCACTCAAATATGGGTTTATTATAACTTTTTCGTATTTATTTATTGGATACTAGGCTCAGTAGCTGCCTTTCCCAAGGTTCGTTACCGATTACACTATTAATTGTTATCGCGCTCGCTCAATTATGGGTTTATAAATTCGTGTTTCTTTTCTATGCTAATTTCTGTATTTGTGTTTCGGGAGTTTTGTTAGTGAATGTGTTATTGTATTTTTAGTCAGTTGGTCTAATTTATGTTTATTTCGTGTTTTTTGTAACTTTTCATGTATTGGGTTACCGCTTATCCTTTTTTTCAGGATAGTAAGTTATCTTTTTGGTTAATAGTTTGATAATAATTAGCGAAACAGAACGATTTTATAAGTACATTCTTATTTGGTAAACCTCTACTTGAGTTAGCGCAGTTAAATTAATAGTATAATCTGTAACGAGTCCTTGGTTACGCAGCGACTGAGCCTAGTATGCAGTAAATACGAACAAGTTAAAATAAACCTCTTCTTGAGCGAGAGCACTTAAAATAAATTGAATAATTGGGATAGCAACCCCCCAATGCATCAACCGAGCCTAATAGTGAATAAATACGAAAAAGTTATAATAAACCCATATTTGCGCGAGCGCACGAATAAATAATAGACTGGTCGGGAAAGAACCCCCGTAACGCAGCTACTGTGCCTAGTATCCAATAAATACGAAAAAGTAATAATAAACCCATATTTGAGCAAGCGCGATTAAAATTAATAGTGTAATCGGTAACGAACCTTTGGGAACGCAGCAACTGAGCCTAGTATCCAATAAATACGAAAAAGTTATAATAAACCCATATTTGAGTGAGCGCACGAATAATTAATAGACTGGTCGGGAAAGAACCCCCCGTAACGGAGCTACTGTGCCTAGTATCCAATAAATACGAAAAAGTAATAATAAACCCATATTTGAGTGAGCGCGATTAAAATTAATAGTGCAATCGGTAACGAACCTTTGGGAACGCAGCTACTGAGCCTTGCATCCAATAAATACGAAAAAGTCATAATAAAACCATATTTGAGCGAGCGCGATTAAAATTATTAGTGTAATCGGTAACGAACCTTTGGGAACGCAGCTACTGAGCCTTGTATCCAATAAATACGAAAAAGTCATAATAAAACCATATTTGAGCGAGCGCGATTAAAATTAATAGTGTAATCCGTAACGAACCTTTGGGAACGCAGCTACTGAGCCTTGTATCCTATAAATACGAAAAAGTTATAATAAACCCATATTTGAGCGAGCGCTATTGAAATTAATAGTGTAGTCGGTAACGAACCTTTGGGAACGCAGCTACTGAGCCTTGTATCCAATAAATACGAAAAAGTTATAATAAACCCATATTTGAGCGAGCGCGATTAAAATTAATAGTATAATCGGTAACGAACCTTTGGGAATGCATCGGCTGAGCCTACTATCCAATAAATACGAAAAAGTTAAAATAAACCTCTATTGATAATATTTTCGCCCGCGATTATAAAACTAAAATAAAACGAATCCCGCTAATCCGACTACCAGACCTTGTATCGCAAATGTATTAAAATGAAAGTATCGGTTATACTTATTATTATATTCGTGACTAATTATATGTAGAAAGGCCCCTGGGAACATTTAACAAGCCACAAGGGTTAAAAACACAAGGTGTAATTAAAATAACCATTAAAACATAAAATCATGTTAATTTGATTTTTATTATTTTATTGAAATCGAAAAAGGTTGAATTTGAAATGGAAAAGGTTGAATTTGACTTGGAAAAGGTTGAATTTGACTTGGAAAAGGTTGAATTTGACTTGGAAATGCTATAGATGTAAATATTCAGTTGGAAAGGTAAAGATTATAGACAAAAATATTATTTTATACACATTTTATTGTAAATGTTAATGGAAGGTGATGAAAAGCCGATAAAACTAACTGATTTTTGTAGATAATGATATAGTAGATTATTTAATAAGTCATATTTCTATCGAAAATCAATTCAATTGAGCTGTACAGAGGTGATTTCGTTTGTTGCCGTTTGTTTATTTTGTTGCCCGCATCATGTTATTCCTATTGTTGCTGATATGTATATTTGATTTTAAGGCATTTTTTTTCTCTCTATTTTCTTTTTGCTCATCACCAATATTTTCCAATAGCAATCATTTCTCATTTAGCAAGTTTTTTTTTAGAGTTAAAGGCAATGTTAATTACTCAACTAGGTTAATGGAAGACCTTAAGACCTTTCGGCAACTGAAGGTAGAAATTCTAAATGAATGAGATTAAGAGGCGGTTTGTGGCATTTGCACTCCTCTCAAGTTAACTTCTATAATAAAATTGTATATCCAGCTTCATCCAGAAACTAAAAAAAGGCTTATTCTTTCAGATTCTATACATTATTATATCTATTAACAAATTTCAATTATCTACAAGGAACACATTATTAAGGATTACTAGATTAAACAACAGGTAGATACCAATGACCAAAAAAGAAAGGAAAACCGACAGCAAAAAAAAAAAAAAAAGTTACCATAAAAAATGTTTCCCTTATTTCTACTTTTTGTTTTAAATTTTTGTTGTGAACTAGGATCAGATATTCGATTGTTCATTTTCTTACAAAAATAAATGTTATAATGATTGAACAACAAAATTATTGTAATTTTACTGGAATATTTGTTATTATTATTAGTTGTTGTTATTTTTTATTTATTTTATTTTTAACAGTCCTTTATTTTAATCCTAAATAAGAATTATTTTCTGTAATAATAATTAATTTACGTTCTTAGTATAATTTACTGTTGATCATAATACTGTTAATGAGTTTTGCAAAAAAAATGTCTATTTTGTGTTCTCATGTTTGCAGTGATTTTTATTTTAAATACGAGGCGGTTCTTTTTTGATAATTTTATATTTATGACAGGAATGGGTGTTCCAATATATTTGCCTAAGCGATTAAAAAATAATCTATAATCCCATGAGTTGAACTGAATTCCAATTGAGACTCGTTCTAAAATTTGAAATATTCCATATTTTTTGTGAGGGACTTTTTTTCTCTCTTTTTAATGCCAAAGATTGCCTGCCATTTTCCCATTTACTATTTCTCTAGACATCCAGAGATAGAGAATTTTGAAAAATAGCCCATCAGATATATTTTAGAGAGTTGCTCCCGCTTCGGTGCGCAATGCGTAATCTAGTGGAAAATCTGGAGTCACACAGATCATGGAACGCAGCCATAATGACCGCTTGACCAATCACAGATCGAAATCACAGCCTTCTCTCTTATTGGCCGGCTTCCACGTCATGAATATTTTGATCACTACGTTGATAACGTAAATTGTGATTTTCATTTATTTAAATTTGTATGGTAAAGTTTAATTTTGAAATATATTTAGCAGAACTTGAGAAAAAAAATACCTCCACTTCTTATTATTTCGCTGATCGTAGTATTTTATCTAAACCTTTTCACATGAAAACGTTTGACATTTTTCTTTGAAGGAAGGATTACTTGAGGCCTACCTTAAAACAGAAATATTTAAGTCTTTGCTATAGAATAAGGCTTAATACTCTCTACTGTATAAACGATCAGCTTTAAAAAATATATTTAAAAAAAATTGGGTACACACAAATCTCTCATATGTAACGTGTTTTGTTATTTATGTGCATCTATCATATATATATATGTATATATATATATATATATATATATATATTATATATATTTCTACTTATAGTACATATTGGTGAGTTATTAATGGAGTTGATGCATAATAATTTTGAAACTCAATACTAAAACTATTATTCATCTTCTTTATTCCGCTTCATATTTGGGTTATACATGGACACCTCTGTCATCCGATTCTACGAAGAGTTGAAGTGGCATTACCCTTCCTACCGTTGTAAGTAATTTCTGACTTCCTTCCTGTTCCAATTTCTCCAATCCCGCCGTCCCTCTTATATATCAGATATGTTTCTTTTCAAATCCTCAGTCCACTCTCTTAACACTCGCTCACGGATTTCGGAAATGTATGTAACACTTTATCGAACTGCAGCTTTCGAAAGATTTTTCCCAATTATATTTCCCCTTTCATAATGGAACTCTATTCCTTCTTATATCCCTGAATCCAATACTCTTCCGACATTCAAATCTCGTCTGTTCAATCACCTCATGTCCCTAGAATTTCCAAAGAATCCTAATTATTTTCCTAATTACAATTTAAATTTGTAACAAAACAGATAGAAACGTTTATTTACCTATTATGTTTTATGTTATCTTGTATATTGCACATGTTTTATTATTTAAAAAAAAAATTACTGTAAAGGTTTTCAAATCAAAATTGTATATATGTACTTATTTCTTATTATGTTTATTATCTAGTTTAATTTTCAATATTATTATTTGAGGCAGCTTTTTAATCTATTATTATTATTATTTGTAATTTGTACAGTTTTTTGTTTGTTTTTTTATACTCTAAGACCTTAAAGTTTTTATTTTAATTTTCTTATAATGTTATTTTAAAGGGACTAGTCCCAGTATAAATAAAGAATTATTAAAAAAAAAATTGACTGAGTAATTTAAACAATTAAATTTTGAATTTACCTAAGCGTTACCAAAAAAAAAAAAAAAATTAAAAAATAGTTGAATACATTTATGTTGTCAAATTAAACACATTTATTTTAAATCGTTTAGCTGACATTTCAAAAGATTCATTTAATTGGATTTATCAAACTTTTTAAGCCAGGTTTTCCCTCTTTGTTGGGGTACCTATTTTATAGAGGCTGGATGTACCCCAAGAGGTTCAACATAAAGCAGGGTCGCTTTACGGCTGAAATAACAGAATAAATTATTCCGTCTCGCCCAAAATTCGAACCTGGGACCCGGAGAACAGTAGTCCCTAATGCTCTATCCACTAGATCACGCCGCTCTGTATAGAATGGAAAAGAAAAGCGACAGAAAAAATATTTTCAGGTCCCCTAAATAATTTTTTTTTTTTTTTGTTAATAATGATTTTATTTGCACCTGTAAAATGTTTACAATAAGCAACTGGGATTTTATAAACAAGGAGTCATGGCATGGTTAGGCATGGGGGAGACAGCACCCAGTGGTGTATCCTCCTGACATTCAAACGGGATCTATCCTTTTCAGTCTACGCCGAGTTATGTCAGAAATTTCAGTTGTAGCCATATTTTGAACAAATTGGTTAGTGTGTCCATGTAGTTGGTCGTGAAATATTTTGTACGACATTCGAATATGGTTTGTTGTAGTCGGTATGAAGAGTATCGTTTGAAACATAAGGTGGTGAGTTCGTTGTCAGTCTTAAAAATTTGGATTGAAAGGTTTGTATTTTTTAAATGTGTGTCTTTTAGCAGGTCCGTAAATTTGGCATCGTAAGTCCATATAGGTTTTAATAAATAAGTATATACGTTAAGCTTCTGTCTTATGCGTAATTTAGAGTGTTTATGTAGTATCGAATATAATAATCTGAGTCGAAAGTTTAAAGTTTTGCGTTTTGTTTTGACGTGTGGGCCCCATGTCAATCTTTTGTCAAAGATTAGTCCCAAGTACGTTACTGTATTTGTTTGTGGTATCTGGTGGTTGTCTATATAAACTGGAGGGCAGGTTCCGTGTCTTAAAGTAAATGTAACATGTTGTGACTTGTCATGGTTAATTTTTAATTTCCATTTCTTACACCAGTTTTGTACATTGTCCAAGTGGTGTTGTAATGTCATACTGGTCTGTATTGGGTCTGTGTTTCTCGTAACAATAGCAGTGTCGTCGACATATGTCGCAGTTAGGATGTTTTGGTCTGTTGGTAAGTCATAAGTGTATATTAAGTAGTATATAAAAAATATGATTACATATTCAAGTTAGATATATAGGTGGAATGTTACAACAATTTTTTGATCTAAGTAGACTCATTAGAAAACTTACATATTTATTATTGATTTTAACCCTTTGTATAATTCGATTAGTCTACCTACGTTAAATACTATAATTAAATTTTAGAAATTTCCTCCCGTATAATAAAAAATTACTTTTCTTCCTACCTGACATCAATTTTCGAAGTATATAAACACATAGGTATAATTATATTTATAGTTGGTTTTCATTAAAACTTGTTGATGAGTTTTTCGTCACACTGAATTACTTTTTATCGGTTTTTCGTTTTATAATACTTTAAAACTCATAATTTTTTTATCTTTTCATTTATCTTTACCATCCTCTTTCTGACACTTTATTTTTAATATGATAAAATATTTATTTTTTAGTGAATAATCAAAATCTTTCTTGTTTTATATTTATCGTGTTTTTATTTTTATTATACTATATATACTAATTTGTATTACTTAATTATTAGAGTATTTTGTTTTTGTACGTTACATGCAGGATTTCGGAAATTCATATATTTAAGCTTTGCTTTAAGTATTTTAAGTAGTTATGTGAGGCTGTTTCAATCCAACTAGGGTCTAAAAACTGTGAAAAATTATCGCTCTCACTTGTCTGCTTTTTAAATTAAGGCCGCACTTCACAATGAGAGAAGAGTCAGGTGAAAATTCGTGAGAACAAGGTATTGTGAGTGTAAGAGCCAGTGGGATGTATTTTTTACTAACGATTCAAACGAGCGCGAGATTATGATTTAGTTAAGTTAAAAACTTAACTCACCTCTCGACTCTCGGGCTTCCTTCCTATTCGATCTCTGCTCCTAAAGGGGAGGAGGAAAAGGATAAGGCGATGGAAAGAGAGGACCCTAAGGACATTCAATCGTCTCGAAGAAATCCCAATACTTTAAGCTATCGGGAACCGCATCAGTTGCTATTATAGTATATTATCCTTAACTCGTTAATAAAAAAATAAAAATAAAAACTTTAAAACAATAATTTTTTTTTTTTTAATGACGGCACTGTCGATCGCTCCCAACGATCGGAGCACTGCCAAGATCTATATCGAACTTAGAACTCTTAAGGATTAGTGAGCTGTAATAGGAGGCAGCACCTCGCGGTACTATATTTCATTAAAACAATATTATATCTTTGCGGTCATCTTTACGTCTAAAGAGTGAGAGTTCACGAAAGTAGTCGGAGAGGGGAAAAGCCTTTTTTAAAAAATAATAATTACATCAAATATTCCTTATAAGTATACACACCATGAAAACATGTTTTTTTGTTTGTTTTTAAGTATAGAAACTTCATTTTAAGAAATTAAACATTGTTTTTAATGACAGTTTAAAAAAATAAACGGTAAAGTTTTGTGGAAAATATGGTAATTGAATATTTATTATAATACGTTGAAAGTATGTGAGAGTTTATCATAATTAACTACCACCAAATCTCAAGAATACTCAGCTACTGTTCTCTTGCTGTGTAGCGCAGCCATAAAAAGGGGCAAGCTTGGAGCTTGTAGCAAAACAACTAGGCAAGCCTTGTTCCCAAAAAATGCACTAGGATAACGCTCCAGAGAGCGAAAATATTTCACTGATTTTAGACTTTAGTGTCTCAATGAGGATGAATCCTTACTAAAATTGAATGCTATTGAATAATGTTTAGACTGATCGATTTGTAACATCGAATAATGCAAAGAGTTAAAATCGATAATCAAGATGTAAGTTGCCTGTTGAGTCAATTTTAATTTAAAAATTGCTGTTGTCTTCCAGGTACGTACGAATATGAAATCATATTTTTGAATAATTTCCAATTCTGTGCTAAAGTTACCAGTACAATATTTTACGAGACTCGGTTTTTTGATATAGGGAACCTGAAAATTTCAATTTTACTATCGGTTTTATTTTCTAGTCCATACGGAGTTGCGTGGTTAGTGACAGGAGCATTGTTCTCTGGATCCTGGGTACGAATCCCGGTTCAAGCGGAATATTATTTATTCTGTTGTTTCATTAGGGGACAACCCTAGGGTATGGAAACCCTCCTGGGGCCGACCCAGCCTCTGTAAACTGGGTACTCAGCAATTGGGATATGGGCCTAATGATTGTTCAGTCTTTGACCTCAAAACAGTACGAATTTCTATATATACATAGCTGAAGGTCCTTTAGAAGTTGTAGAGGTACAGTTTTTTTGTTCCACATATTCTATGACGGTTAGTGCAAGTTTCTTGTAATGCAAGTGTGATTTTATTCATTTAAATTATAATTAAAATAAATTTCCGTTTACAACCAGAAATGATCATTTTGCACCGTTGTAGGGTGATGGTATCAGATCGTTCAGTTGCAATGTATCCAATTTGCATATATTAATTTATACAGACGTTATACAAACAAGGCCTGAGGGCAACCGAACGAAGCCAGGTGTGTAGCCACATTAGAGCTAACTTTATTAAAGGATATGGGAAACTGTTTGTGATGTCGGCCAGTTCTCGGAGAGTTGATTAGGCTATAATTCGATGTAGAGTAGCCGGCTGTGTCCTTGCTTTGCCATGGCTGGCTCTTTGATCCCTCAGCCACCGCATACAGACCCTCTACAACAAATTGTTTTAGTCTCAACCGACTCCCTGTTTGTTCGTGGATTGCTCTCTGCTTTCTGCGGGGTACAAACTGAGCCTTTCCCGGCTATTGAGGGCATTCCAATCGCTGTGAAATTTTTTTTTAACTAAGTTTATGTTTAGGAGGTTTGAAGAATGAAGTCATTCCTCTAAAAATTACGTTTGATACAAGATATGTTATTCACCAAAGACGCATTTATACAGTTTTTTTTTTTAATTATTATTTATTGAGATTTACAACTGTATTAGTTAATACATCAACTAAATTAGCTGTCATCAGATAAAATAAATGAAGAGAAAACGCCATCGACATGACTAAATAATCTAAACTAGAAGGTCTCGAAGCTATCTTCTTTTCAGACACCTCGGAGGATTGTCAGGAATATAAGATAAAGCTAGGATTGAAACTAGTGGGTTAAAGTGGAAGTGGAGTTTGTCATCGAAGGATTGATACCTGGTTCGAGCAAAATCAGCAACATGTGGGATGTTAAGGTGTTTATGGGTGAGTTTTTTCATGACAAAGTGAGGAGCATTAAGGATTTTTTGAAGGATTTTGGATTGTAAGGATTGTAAAGCCCCAAAAACCTAAACCCGTAAGTCCAGATAGCACTTATGACGGTGACATAGATGAGCCTTTTGTAGGTAAGTGGAAGGTTAGAGCGTCTGTCCAGTAAGTTTTGTAAGCGAAAGCGACGGGCAGTTTCTTGTCGTTTCAGTATTGTTTGCGCATTCCATGTTAGACGTTTGTCAAGTAGGAGTCCTAGGTAGCGAATCTATTCAACCGGAACTAGCGGAATATTATTAAAGATACTGTAGGGCAGAATGTCATAGGTTTACGACGAAGGGTAAAGGTAATTTGGTGGGGTTTGATGTGGGATTGAAGAGTTTGAGAGGCAGTAGTAGGATCGTTATTGACTGATAACACCATTTATACAGTTAAACTATAAATATGTTTTTGTCTCATTCTAAAGGTATGAAAATATCCATCGTTTCATTCTTTTACATTTAATACACAAAAATGATGTATCTGGTTCTTTCCCCTTAACCTTCAATTGATCTATTACAGTCTAGTATGTTCTTGATTTTATTTGTTTGTCTATTTATTTAACGTCCCTTTATGCTACTATGGCTAATCGGACGATGCTACAGCGGGAGTTCTAAATTTTACATATCCAGGTTTTATTAGGATAGAGATCTTTAACGAGTATCTGACATCGCACAGGCTCGGGTCCACCTTTTAACGTCTCCTCCGAAGGACGGTATAACTAAGTATTTTTCTTCTCTCATTAAAAAATCCTAGGACCACCTGCGGGTTTGAACCCGTGACCTTTGGCATAGGAGGCTGTTTTGCTGGCCACCCAGCTACATGTGATCCCGTTATTGATTTTATTTCAGGGACTTCAAATCCTTTCCTGCCCACTTACAGCTAACAGGACAGGTTATTTATTCTATAGGTAACCGATCCATTTCAACCTAAATGGGTAGAGAGAATTTTACTCTGTTGGATTGCGCCTCGTGACTATCTGGCGTAATTTCTACCGCTTACCTCACTCGTCTATAACAACATCTAGTCGAAGATATAAATAACCATCAGCCAGCCTTTACGCAAGGAAGTATATAACTTAATTAGGACCGGGATAATTAAAAACCCATTAATTACTCCGAATTATGTAATGTAATTGGCCCGTATTTGCATTTACAATACCTCCTCAATGTTAGTTACAAGAGGCATCTATAAACGAAGTAATAACTTTTTTTTTTTTAAGTTTTGTCAAAATGTGAGCAGAATTAAGTCCCTCACCGTTTGCTTCTAGAGTCCCATCATCTGCTGCATTTTAGTTTTAAAAATATGTTATAAACTTAATACGTTTAAGCCGTCGCCGATTTTCAATGTCTGCTCTGTGGATCGACGCTCGAATTTATGCCACGTTTCATTGATTATTTCCTGTTCAGACTTGTATATGAGTTGTGCGTTTGCTAACAGTCTAGTTAGTGCTTATTTTGAAATTTGTGTAATTCGTGCGGTTTTTTCATCCTCAGCTCTGATTTCTACCAGTAAGTATACATCGAAAAGCAGTTAAATTTCATTTTATTATTGTGTCCTCATAAATAATAGATAACATAGATATGGAAATGCCGGTAAGTGCCGCCCCGTGGGACAGACTTGTGGTACGCGCCGGCGTGAACGTATTAAATTGTTAAAAGTCCCGCAATATTCTTTTAAATATAAATTTAATAAGAGCATAAGTGGGAAGTTAAAAGAACGAATAGTCACAAAAAAAAGTCAACGGCCTTTCAATATTTTTCCAATTTAGGAATCATCAGGATGTTAGAAGAAAAACTAAATTATAAAAAGGATGTGCAACATTTGAAACCTATAATGTAAAACAGACACCAACCTATGATATCAGTTAATCCCTAAACGCTAACATTGGGAGGGAAAAGGCTTGTGCCAACGACTTATGCCAGTTATGGAAGATTGGTTAACTTTTAATTTATTCGTGATATTAAAGGAGTTCTTATTCCTTTTAAAAATTTTAAATGTTAAAATCCGAGTTTTATCTAGCTTTTTTTGCCCCAGTGATATCCACTTTTGAAAGAAAAGTAAGTTACGTAAATTTAATAGTAGTCTAGTTTTAACATAAAATTTCTAAAGTTTAGAAAAAAATAAAAGAAGAAAAATTACGTAACTTTTATAGTTTCGTAGTTTTATTACTGGATCGTATAACTCAGTTTCTTTGTATTAATACATTATCTAGTTCTTCCTTTCACAGTAATTAGCCCTAGAACAAAGTTACTCGTCCCAAACTACCTGCATATACTACTGCTCTAGATTCAACTCTAACAACACCCCTAGGGTAGACCTCCTTTAGACTGAATTCACCCTGAGAAAAGTGTTCTGGGAAAAGGAAACGAAGATACATCAATTAAGGAGATTGCGGAAACAATTTCAGCGGTAGGCCCTTTGTTCTCAAGGCAGCGGTCATAACTTGGGGGCTAGCTTCCCTAGGCAAGAAGAAATTGCCTTGCTTCGTGTTTTGTCTATTCCCCTCAGGCAATTCTAAAACCTCTCTTATAAATTCAAAGATTTTTTTAAAAATTGTATATTTATAGCTCTGCTTATAAATAAACTCACTCATGTAGTTCCAAGAATGTAATAATTATGTTTTTAATCCCTTTGCTCCCTTAATCGGAACCTCATATCCTTCCAAGAATGGCATGCATTCATAACGTTTTTATTAAAACGTGAATCCTCCTTACGACTGGCTTTATTCAGGGAATTCAATATCCTCGAGTTATTGAGAATACTTACATAATTTATTTATACCAGTACCATATTTTAATGAATTTTTTTGTTTATTTTCATATGGCATTTCGAGTATTGATAGTCTCTCATTGCTAATAAAGACACATACATATTTTATTGCAGACCTGAAATTTCCATCAATATAAGAACTAGTTCTATCCGAAACCAAAGCATATTGAGAAAAAAAAATTGCAGACTCATTGAACCCACAAATAAAAAAAAATAGGCAATTACAATAAATGTTCCCTAAAACGTTACAAGCACAAAAGGACACAACACTTACTGTTAAGTTACTTATGTGTTTTTTACCATCTTTAACAGGTTATTAATAAGTTCTAAGTAAAAAATATTGTAAGCATCTAAGTAACGTTTACTTAGTTGTTTATTGCATTTACTATTTTATTATTATATGTTACTATCTTAATTAGGTTTTTTCATACCATCCATTACTTAATTATTATTGTTGTTATTATTTTAGCTCCTTCCCTTTTATTTATTTAGTTATTCATTCGTTTTTCTCCCACTTAATTTATTTTATTTTTTGTTATTTCATTTTTATTTATTTTTTTAATAGGTTTTTTGTATATATCCCATAATATCGTTACTATCATCAAATACATGTTCAATTAGTGTTTAGAAGAAAAAACCTAAATTGTTGATTTTAAGGATAACCAAAATTATGTACAAATTTAATTGTAATTGTATATTGTAAATATGTAAATGAAACTAATTTATCTACGCACACACACACACACACTCACACACACACACACACACACACACACACACACAACACACACACACACACACACACACACACACACAACATATATATATATATATATATATATATATATATTATATATATATATATATATTTATATGTATATCTCCATAGTCTATTATCAAGGAGTAGTTTGAAAAAAAAAAGTTTTTTCATATTAATTTACAACGTTATCAGCAAATAAAATTAGGAATGTGACCTATTAAAAAACATACAAAAACAAAACATGATAGTTGTATGTGAAGGGGACGCATGTCCATTGTAGTTGGCACTTCGATAATTGAGACGTTGATTTCCAAAAGGTTTTTTTTTCCATACCAAAAGGTTGATTTTCTAAAGGACTATATTTTACGAAATTGATATTTTAATAGGTTTTTATTCTCATAATTTAGTGTTATCTAAAACTTCTATTTTATTTTATTTAATGAACACGCATGTTTTTTAAAATGCAATTATTTTCTAAATATACTAATTACACACTTAGTTTCGTTTCTAATCATACTAAAACATTTCATTTCGTAACTTTAAAGTTGTGTTAGTAATATAGTAAAAAAATAATTCTAGATTTTAATACGATAAGGGTCAAATAAGTTGGTTTAATAATATAGTAATCAGATATTTTCCTGCTTCCTGTAAAATTTTCTAGAATGGATATCCATAAGGAATTTTATCCATAGGATTACCTTTTGGAAATCAACGTTTCAATTATTTTTTCATAATAAAAAAAACTAATATTAGTTGTATACTATAATTTTAAAATTCTTTAATATGTTATATATTTTAATTTTAAATAAATAAGCTACATTTAAATATACTTTCTACGAAGCGTAAATATAGGCTTGTGGTATAGGCAACAACGCTAGGTTGAGTTGAATATGTCAGAAAGCCTTACGTTTCTCAGACCTTCTGTTTTTGTCAGGTTGGTCTCCCGCCTGTCAACGAATGGCTCGTCTGAAGGACGTTTCATTAAGCCCCGGCTTCGTTTGACTTGGAATATTTTTAGGTTTAAGAATATTGCTTAGCTGAATTAATTTTTAAAAGTATTGTATTAATATATGCAGATATGCTGAACTTGGATGACGGAGATCGAACATTTTTTTTGTCAATTGTGTATATCAGGAACATGCATGCGGCTTTTTAAAAAAATTCCCAATTACAATGGGTCAGCTACATGCCATGTGTGAATATAAGTACATCAAGATAGAAAAAAAAATCGCATTTCTGAGGAAATAAATTAATGTTATAAAATATATTTGTTTCTGAGATACTTTAAAATTAATAATTATAAAGTGATTAATCTTAAAAATAAACCTAAAAATGATGATAATATGAAAAACATAAAACTACAATTTATTTTTACTAAAATGAAATAATAAAAAACAGTAATAGATAATAAATAGTAATAGATAATAATGACAGTAATAGATAGTAACAGTCATAGGTAATAAGCAATAAAACAGTAATAGATGATTCAATAGATACGGAGATGATGAATTAAAAAAATTATATATGCCAATATCACAAAATACAATATATCATCGTATACTTCATCGTATACCTTATCTCAATAATGAAATAAATAAAAAAACACTCATTCCTAATAATGAAATAAATAAAAAACACTTACTAACTGTAATTTACGACGAATAAAGAAATTTGTTGGTAGAATTAAGAACCACTAATTTACTAAAACTATTTATCATATAGAAGAGAGAATGAGAAAAAGCGCAGAATTCTAATTTATAGTTGTGAATGTTAATTTATGTTTTTTGTTTTTTTATGAAAAATAAATCGTATTATTAAGAGAATAAATAGCAGTCGTAAAATATAGGGGGGATCCCGTGGCTGATTGGCTAGCGCGCTAGTCTCTCATGTTAAAGTTGTGAGTTCGAATCCCAGTCCTGACGGGGCTTTTATAAGGAAGTAATTAAATGAGGATCCACTCACAGCCTCTCCCCCGGGTATGTGAGACCCGTCAGCCAAATGGTGGCCACTCACAAAATTAGGCGTAGGGAGTGATGACCCTACCCTTCAAATGGCATCGAGAAACACGAGTGTAATATCCCAGTATATTATACCGCGAGGCCCAGGGCGTGTCGCGCCTCTGAATAAATAAAAATATACTTCAAATAGATAAAATAGATGTGGATTCCAGATATTGAATGATACTGTACGCATTACGTTGCATTCGTTAATGGTGCAATGTAACTTTTCCATTTGAATCATTGAAAGTACATAAAATCAAGATGGCCTATTGACCCGATTTGTGTAAATATTTGTTTAAGTCATATCTAGTCCATTCGAAATGAATTTAACAAATTGAATAAATTATGAGATGCATTGGTAAATCATACGATTAGCATACTATAGAAGAGAATGTATAAATGAATGCTCCTGGAGCTGATGTGATTTTGGTTGGAACTAAATCGGGAAAGGGTGGGTAGGGTGGAAGTCCTGCAAACTCCACACGATCGACAGATCTAATTTGGAATTGCTAATTAATCCGTAGTTAGTTGACAGTTCTGCCTCGCTTGGAGACTTAAAACGAACGGGGCTGAATTCTAAATGGCTCTATCCGCGCTTTAGGCGTCAGAATGTTTCCTTCAATAACATTAACTTTACTGTTTCTGGTACCCTTGTCCAGTTTCAAACCCAGGTGTGTTATCGTCGAAAAATTACTACAGTTGTATAGAGATAATATACGGTATATTTATATGCCTGTTGTTCTCAGCTTAATTTGTTATTGAATTTGTCGATTATTTATTTAAACCGCCGAAACGTTCTATAAAGAGCCACAAAGCCATTGAAAATATTTTTTATAATTGAGCTTCTTTTAACTTTCAATAATAATTATAGTAATAACCATAATGTTTATTGATATACATACACGCATTTACGTTATATTTATTTACATTTCTTTTCTTCCTATATGTATTATTATGTATATGTACATGGACCTTCCCTGAGGAGATAAAAGTCTTTAACCGTGACTACCCGCACTTTGGTTAAAGAATTCGCTCGTCAATAATACAAATTAAATATCACTTTCTTTCTATAACATCAATTTAGTTGATAAATTTTATTTGGACCAACCACCAAATATTATTGTCGAAAAGTACACAATTATTGTTGTTTATAAATTATAAACAACTTGTATTATAATCAAGTAAAAATTAATGGCTCCTACTTAGATATCTATTTTAAGTAAAATAATTATTTACGAAAAAATATTGAAAAAGAAATGCCTGTGAAAATCTCAAATGTTGTGGGATAGAATCTCAATCCCGCCTCCACATTTCAAGCTAATAATTATTAAATAAAAAAGCTCCTATTTCTCACAGCCTCCTATCCTAACTATGTGCATCTCGTCAGATGACTGGATGCTACTCACAAAAATATGCGATGGGAGTGACGACCTTACCTTATAGCATATCTTTGAAATTCGCCGTGTATACTGCCAGAGAACTATATCTTGCAGCTAAGGGCCTAGATAACCGTTCGCAAAAAGAAAAGAAAATTAATCTAATAATGATAAATAATTTCCGAAATTTCAAAATTCGATTGTTGCTTTTACAAAATATTTACTAGTATTGATTTAGTAAATAATGTTTCATTAATATAGTCTATGTCCTGAATTGGACAGATTGTAATATTGCTCAATAAAAAAAAAAAAAAAAAAAAAATATGTATATATATATATATATATATATATATATATATATATATATATATATATATATATAGCCTGAAAGATGTTATTTTTTATATTAAATTGTTTATTTATTCAACTCATCAGAACATATACTATTTTACAGTGGGAGTCCTAAAGTTTGCCTTTCCCGGTAGGATTGATAGCATAGCCAAGAATGTTTATTCCATTTAAAACACCTTGAAGCATCAGCCGTGTATGAACCTTGGACATAGAGAGTTATGCCACTACACCCAGTGACCCGTTTTATTTCAGTAAAACCTAATAAATAAAAGATCTATTCATGTGATTAATTATTTGATTTTTAGAACCTTTTTACTTTTACTTATCTATGTATGAAATATTTAGTGCGATATTATATTATTATAGTATTTAGTGCGAATATGAAAATTTTCGAAATCCAGTTTTCAAAAGAAATACGCGATTTACGATCCCCTATATATGAGTCCAAATAACCAAGTCGCGCAGAAAGCTCTGTCTGTGTGTGTGTCCCTGTTTATTAAGTCTATCACAAAAAAAGTCCTACGGAACTGAAATTTTATATACGCCTGAGGTGTTACAAAACATTTTTAAAAATCAAAATCGAAGAAACAGAAGAGAGACTTTATACCATGTATTTTTACGATTTTCTCAAAACGGCTTAAACGATTTTGAATAAACTTGCTTTATCGATGTTATATTTAATGGACTTTAATATAATTTAGGTTTCATTCTGGTTGATATAGTCTTGCAGGGCTCAAATGCCGATATTTCAAAATTTCTTCCTTTAAAGTACCTATAATTTTATAGATTTTATGAAATTGACGATATCATCTGCTTAGTATTGCTGAAAACAAGTAAATATATAAGTTGAACGAATCCGATATCTAACTAATGGAGAAAACTGCAAAATATATTTGTTAATATAATTGTTTTAGATTTTTTATAAGAAGAGTAATATAGACGTATGATATACCGTTTGAAAGATAAAGATTTTAGAAAAATTATTATTTTGTACACACAATCGTAAAAGCTAATGGAGATTTATAAAACGCCGATAAATCTAACTGATTGTTGTCGATAATAATATAACAAATTATTTAATGAAACACACTTTTCTATTGAAACTCAATGTAATTAATTCTTTAACATTTTTTCTTTTAATTAATTATATATTTCAGATCAAAGGTTTTTAAAAATTCTTAAATTGATTCTATCGACGGATGTAAGTTAAAGTCGTGCACCAGATATTTTTAATATGGGTGGCGGGGCACCAGTAGGTGAGCAATCTGTAGAAGAAGAACTTACATTTGTTTTTAGAATTCATAATTTATATTTCACACAATTTATTTAAGGAGGTTGAGGACCCCTATCTTAGATTTAATCGTAACTATTAATCTATTATATATTAAAACCCAATTACTCAGACATTGTTCACAACATTAAATGATTTTATTGAAACTAAAATATTTCCAGCAATAATTTTATAAATGGTATGGCTAAGGATGCTGGCTAACGCAGTGGATCAGTAAAAGCTGATCCTTGAGCTAGGGGATGGTGTACGGTTCGAATTAATTTATTTTGCACGAGTTGTAATAAATCTCTTGGCTCGAAGAGGGAAACTCATTTGGATCCCTTTAATCATGTCATTAAAATTTTAAAGCATCAAACGTCAAGAGAAATTTAATTCTGCTGAGATGCTGCAAAGGGTGAACTTGAAGCTTTCATTAAGTCCCTTCTCGGGAATTTGGAAAGGTCGGATCCTTTCTGCTGTTATTAACAAGAACAGATGCCGACTTAGATTCAGCCGCCTGTTATCCTACCCTCTGAAACATTCTGATTCACCTTTCATGATTATCCTTGCTATACAATCTTTCTTCTTTTTTATTTTTTTCCTTCCTTTTTTCTTCGTTTGCTTGGATTCTGGTATTGGTAATGTGCAGTAGTATAAAAGGCGGGTCGGTAGCAAAATTCATGTTTATTCATAGAACAGGAGTGACTACTATACTCAACAAATCGAAAAACAACCAACCATTTTTAAACTAAGAATGAATGAATGAAAAAAGAACTTTATTCCGGGACTAGGTCCCTTAAGAATAACATGCATGTACAAAAAAAAAAAAAATAAAAAAAAAAAATAAATAAAATAAATAAAAAAAAAAAAATGATTATAATGGCCAAAAAAAAAAAACACAAAAGAAAACAAAAAAATATATATATATATTAAATAAGTATACTATAACTTAGCTATACATTTTTCGTAGTTTTATTTAATTTAATAAATTATTTATTATAGTATGTTTCTTGTGTAAGTTTAAGAGTTGTATTCCAAATAATTTATAATTATAAATGCAAAAATGATAGCGATATTTGAGTTTGCTGCGAAGAAGAGGTAGGTTCAATTTTGACATTTTTAGGAAAAGTGAACGAAGTGTGTGTAATTGCAATTTAATATTTTGAAATTATTTGAAAAAAAAAATTTAAATTTTTTTTTTTAATAGATTTATTGCTATTTACAACTGTATAATAATATGCATCTAGTAAATGAGATACAAGATACAAATGTCATGGATTCACATGTGGGATACTACCCATTGGCAGCTCTCCAAAGACTATATTAAACTAGAAGGTCTCGGGGCCATCTTCTTTTCAGACGCTTCGGAGGATTATCAGGGATTGTAGAGGAAGAAAGGATTGAAACGAGTGGATTAGAGTGGGAATAGAGTTTGTCATGAAAGGAGTGGTACCTGGTTCGCGCCAAGTCAGCAACACAGGTAACGTTAAGCTCTTTATGGATGAATTTATTTGTGACAAAATAAGGAGAATTGAGGATTTTTCCAAAGATTTTTGATTGCAAGGATTGGAGACGGGAATACTTTGATGGTTTAGTGGAGCCCCAAATCTCTACTCCGTAAGTCCATATCTGTCTGATGATAGTCATGTAGATGAGTCTTTTGTACTTAAGTGGAAGGTTAGAGCGTATGTCCAGTAAATGTTGAAGTAGTCGAAAACGTCGGGCAGTTTCTTGTCTTTTCAGTCTTGTATGAGGGTTCCAAGTAAAACGTTTGTCCAGATGCAGTTCTAGGTATCGGATCTGTTCAACCGGGACAAGAGGAGTGTTATTGAAGGATAGTATTGGGCAGGATGTCATAGGTTTACGACGAAGGGTAAAGGTGATTTGGTGGGATTTATTGGAATTTATTTTTATTCTCCAATTCTGACACCATACTTCAAGGTCTTTGATGTGTGATTCAAGAGTTTGGGAGGCAATAGTTGGAACGTTGTTGACTGATAACACACAAGTGTCATCAGTATAGGTAGAAAGGAAAGTGCTAGGATGGGATGGGATATCAGCTGTATAAACTGTGTAAAGGATGGGTCCTAGAATACTGCCTTGAGGAACACCTGCATACTGATTAAAAAGAGATGAATAGGTACAGTTATGATTTACTTTGAAGGACCTGTCTGTGAGATAGGACTGGATAATAAGGAAGTATGTAGGTGGAAGGAATTCACGGACTTTGTAAAACAGTCCCGGGTGCCACACTCGGTCAAAGGTCTGTTCTACATCGAGGAAGGCTCCCGTGCAGTACAATCCGCGCTCCAATGAAGACCACCACACGATGGAATTGCTGGGTAGTGGAGTGGGATGCTCGGAAACCAAACTGATGATCTGGGATAGTGTGATTGGAATCAAGGATGGGATATATGCGTTTAAGCAGAAGTTTTTCAAGGATTTTACCCATGATGCATATGAGAGAGATGGGGCGGTAGGAGGATGGGTATTCTGGAAGCTTTTTGGGTTTGGGGATCATTTTAATGATGGATAATTTCCAGGAAGCGGGAAAATATGTGTAGTGGAAAACGGCATTACAGATGTAAGTAAGATATAGGATGGCTTTTCGAGGAAGTAGTTTTAGGTTAAGGGAAGTTATGAGGTCATGTCTAGGGGCTTTGCGGGATGGTAAACTCTGGATGATGTTCGATATTTCGGATGGATGGAACGCTTTGGGGGATAGCTTCATCTGGAGGGGAATATCCAGTTCTACTTCAATGCATTCGAGGTGATGAGGATTAAGGATATCAGGATGAGGGTTATATATTTTAGAGAGATGTTCAGTCTGTTGAGTAGCATTGATGTTGAATGTGGATGAAGTGTTATCTTTTATACTGTTAGTTATTGAGTCCGTCAGTATTCCTACAGCTTTATCAATGTCATGTCTAGTCTTGAGGAGAATTTTTGGTCCAATTTATTCTCCAATTCGCATCGGAATCCGTCCCAGTCCACTCGTCCTGTAATTAATGAGTTGATTGGGGGTTTAGGAACAAAGCTCGAATGCAAGGATAGCAGAACTGGACTGTGATCTGATGAAAGGTCATTCAGGGTTTCGATCATAGTTTGGGAGAAGGATATCTGAGAAGAGACAAATATATCGAGGATATCAGGACGTTTTCGGAGAGATGTAGGCCAGTAAGTGGGGTTCATGTGTGAGAGGATAGTATAACAGTTGGATATTGAGACGCTTGAGAGGATATTGCCACGCGGATTGGATGTTCGACAACCCCATCGCTGGTGTTTGGCGTTATAGTCTCCTCCAGAAATGAAGCGGGGTCCTAGTGATCGAAATAGGATATCGAGTAGCTTATATGAAAGGGGTTTATTGGGAGGACAGTATAGAGCTGAAAGGTAAACATGGAAAGGACGAGTTGAAATGATTATAGAGGTCGATTTTATGGTGTGAGTAAGGAATAAGGGAAGATTTTTGTAAACAGTGCAGCCCCTGTAGCTCGCCGGATGGGCTTCGCCGCAAAGAGCACACGTTGCTGTCTCAGTTCGAGGCTTCGGGCAGGTTTAAGAGTCATGCGGACCAGCGCATTTAACGCACCTTGCCGGGTGAAAGCAGTATGTCTTTATGTGTCCCATGTTTTGACACTTTGTGCATTGAACAATGTTGGTTTTCTTCCTTGGTTCTTCGAAACGTACTGTTGATTAGACTAATCTAGTGATATTAAAAATTTCCGAGTTGTTTTTGGCCTACCGAAGGACATAAAATCGCTGATTTTAGAGACAAATACAGGAGGTGGTTCTGGATTTGTAAACCCTTGGCTCAGAACTTCGTTGAAATTTTTGACTGCTAACGGAGCGGTGGATGTTGCGGTGGTTGGATGGGGCGGCATTCGTTAATGTAGCGGCTGACGGTATAATTGTTTCGTTTTTGTTGGCTGCAGTCGTACTGCGAGTTTTAGGAGGAGATGTGATTTCTTAAGGTGATTGTTTTACCTTGGCCGGTTTATTTTTCTTTTTGGTAGGCGAATTCTCTTGGGATCCAGGGTTTGTGTGGCGGTTTCTTTTCTGAAGTGACCGGCGCTTTAAATATTGCGAATCAGATTCACTAATTTCTGAAAATGGTGTCTCTTCGTCCGTGTCATTACACGATGTAATCATATCTGGGTCCATTATCATTAATATAAGAAAAGAGAAGAAAAAAAAGAAATATATATATATATATATATATATATATATATATATATATATATATATATATACATATATATACCTACAACAGCTAATAAACAGAAAATTTACTTAAAAATCTTAAAACTAAACTTTTTACATTATATACATATAAAAACATAATTAAAAGAAACATATCTGATTTATATTTAGAAAAAAATAAATAAATAAAAGATATACACAAAAAATTAATGGTTTTAAGAAGTATTATATTCAAACTGTTTGCTAATTTCAGTTTTTCGAATCATAATTTTTTGTACTAGCCATAGGTTTCTTATCAATATCGAATTCCTAAAGCTGTGTACTTGAAAAAAAAGATTGGACACAAAAAATATAGGCAACCTGGATTTTACGTCGAAGATGTATAGATTCTAGCTATGCACTAGGCGGTAGGTTAGGAGTTGAATAAGTAAGTATGAAAAAGAAAGTTATCATGATCGAGAAAGAGTTATTCAGAAATAAATAAAAAAAAAGAAAGAAACTTCAAAGTAAGGAAACTAGCTAATGCTACCTACAACTCGAGGGTACCAACTTCCGAACGGAATATAATAAGAAAAGGAACTTTCTGAAGGATTTCTTCAAAAATTACCTATGTCAAAGTTCGGTTTATCTTTGAAAAATGAAATTCAGAACGAGTCGGTAGAGCTAGGCCGCAGTTTAATCACATCCGGAGTTAACTTTTCGAATCTTCTTATCCTTATTCCAATCTTTTTCGTTTTTTTTATTTTATTTTTTTATTTCTTTCTCTCTGTTTGTTTCTTGCCGAAGGAAAGTTTTCATAAGCCGGGAATCATCGATCCGAAAGGACCCTTTTTTTTTTTTTTTTGGACGGACTAGCCTCGCTCCCCGCGGGACGCTATCAGAATATTTTGGGAGAAATGGTGGGGAGGGGGCGATCGGAATCCATTGCGGGGGGAGGGGAGGAAGGCTTAATCATGGGCGGGCCCACAATGGTCTGTTACCCCTCTATGGCCCTCCTATTACCCTCCTCAACAATAGCACTTCTTAAACATATTCTACCTCGAAATGTCTGCAAATGAAGCCCTTTCAATGGAAGGAAATATTTTTAGCCATGAATCTTTTCTCTGATTAAAAATCATTTTTCAATTCTCCTAGGACTTTGGATAAATATTGGTGAAGAATTTTTAAACTGATTTCTCAAGAAGAAAAAAAAATATTATTAGTGTTTTTAACCACAAAAACGCGAATAATTATATAAAAGAAAAATAAGAAAAGAAAAAAAAATAAATATTTTTTACATAAATACGCAGTTATTTTTGGCGATAGAGAAAAGTATGTAAATAGTTGTAGAATTAGTAAAGCGCGATAAACACACAAAAAAAAAATAATAAAAAAAGATATTTCGCTTGTAACTACGTTATTTTCGAAGTTAGAAAAAAATTCATTATTGTTTTTTAAACAAAAAACCGCGAATAATTCGTTTCCTCTTATAAATAAATGAATAAATACCATAAATACTTAATTACCTATTAACAGCCTTATAAACAGTTATACCCTAATATTTATAATAAATATTTTTTTTTCTTTTTTTTATAATAAGGTACTGCAAAAATAAGGTACTGCGTGAAATATTTGGTCCGAAGAGAGATGAGGGCACTGGGGAGTTTAAGTGGTTGCACAACGCGGAATTGCGGAGTTTGTACCCTGTGAATATAATTCAGTTGATAGCATCGCGGAGACTCAAATGGGCGCGTAAAGTTGCTGGGCTCGGTGAGGAACGGATTCCGAGAAAGTTGGTATTCGCTGAACCGACTGGTAGGCGTCCGAAAGGTAGGCCGAAGCGTCGATGGGAGGATTGCATTAAAGCTGATCTTGGGGGCTTGGGCTTGACTGACGAACATTGGACGGGTCTGTGCAGGCGAAGTTTGGTGGTATCAGCATCGAACCTTCGGGTTCGGTAAGCCTTTTATTATTATTATTAATCCTCTAATTATAGATAAATTTTAGTAGCTTACTGCAGTGAGCTGATAGTCACTAACAAGTTTACATGTGGCAGTAAGCTATTAAATTTTATGTCAGAATGGAGAGAAAAAAAAACACCTAATAGTCTTAAAATGGGGACAAGACACAAATGTCGATGAGAAATAAAAATAAAAAAAGTAAATTTGTAAATGAATAAATAATATTATGGAAGTAGATAATTTTTTTAAAAATATGAATGGTTAATTTATGCTGTGGTCAGTAAAATAAATAAACAAATCAGTTAGAAATTCAAAATATCATTAAAATAATATTAAAACATATTTCGCGTTTACTAAATTAATAAAAAGATTGTTAATAAGGGGAACAACTTTGAACCTAAAGGTACATGCATAACATTAAAGTAAATCACGGAAAATAAAAGTGGAAAGGGAAGTTTTAACCCTCAAGACATTTGTCTCAAGCAGGGAGAAGCAAGGGTTAGAGAGTGGGGAGAAGGAAAGGAAAAAGAAATAAAAAGCAAGCAGAAAGTTGGAAAAGAAGTGTAATCTGCATAAATGATTAAATGCTATAATTTAGTGGCAGATATGAAAGGAAGAATTAAAAAGGGACGGTCATTTGCTAAGTTGTGCTTTTGTTCTGTCCTTCCTTTAACAAAGTGGGATTACTCAAAAGAAAGTTAGGCCTATACTGTTATTTCTAATTATTCCACAAATATTTCCCCCTTGGGCTATATTCCCCTCGTTTTTTTAAGGGACATTTAGTGTAGTATGATTATAACCAACACCCGTGAGGTTTTTACATTTAAATGACTAAATATTTTGAAGATAAATGACCTAAAGCTGATTGATTTTACAGCAAGACAGGTAAATTATTGATAAAAGCTTTTCATTAATGTATTGTGGCATAACCCGATTACTTCGTTAATTAGGATGATATTGAATAATATTGAATAACCAAAATATTCTTTTATAACGATATTGAAATTAATGAGTGACCTTTTTCAATACAACCACTTTTATATGAATTACATAATTTGATTTTATTAAATTAAAACATTAATCATACGTGTCATATTATTAAGGAATTCAATAAATCACCTCTAATATTTTTAAACATATTTAACATACATTTAACACAGGCCTAATATTGTTATCGGTAAATAAATCTGTAAATGGTACTGAAATTGGAATGGACAATAGTTTTCAACTAATCTTTGCGAATCAGCCTCAACTGTTTAACTTAACCCTTTTTTTTAATTTATTTATTGAAATTTACAATTGTATGCTCATACATCAAGTAAATATGCTACTATGATAAAACACATGAAAAAAAAATGCCCACAAAATCTACACAAGAAGGTCTCAAGGCCACCTTCTTTTCAGACGCCTAGGCGGATTGTCAGGAATTGAAGTGGAAGCAAGGATTGAAACTAGTGAATTAGAGTGGATGTGGATTTTTTCATGGAAGGAGTGATACCTGGTACATTCCAAATCAGCAACATACGGAACATTAAGGTCTTTGTGGATGATTGTATTGGTGAGAAAGTAAGGAGCGTTAAGGATTTTTCGAAGGATTTTGGATTGTAAGGATTGGATACGGGTTTGAGGTTGATGGTTTAGTAGAGCCCCAAAGCTGAACGCCATAAGTCCAGATAGGACTTATGATTGTCATGCAAATGAGTCTTTTGTAGTTAAGTGAAAGGGTAGAGCGCTGTCAAGTAAATGTTGAAGTAATCGAAATCGGCGAGCAGTTTCTTGTCTTTCCAGTCTTGTATGCGGATTCCATGTAAGACGTTTGTCAAGCAGGAGGCTTAAATAACGGATCTGTTCAACAGGGACAAGCGGGATATCATTAAAGGTCCCTGTAGGGCATGATGTCATAGCTTTACGACGAAGGGTAAAGGTAATCTGATGGGATTTATTGGAGTTGATTTTAATTCTCCAATTCTGACACCATACCTCAAGGTCTCTGATGTGGGATTGGAGGGCTTGAAACTTGACCTAAACTCATTCCTGAGTGTATTTTCCAAAGTGCATTGACTTGTCGATCTGTGCAGATCAGAATACTCTTTTTGATTCGCTACGCCTGAATGAAGGAACATTTTCCTTCAGGCATCTCTAAAGCCCTTTGTCTCTTAACTATCCTATAAAGCAGAGGTAGATGAAGAGAACAGTTGCTGTAAGAAAATTTTTGTTGTTGCTCCAACGGGTACTTCTCTTCCTAGCTCCAATAACAATCAACTGTTACTAAGGGATGATTCTGAATTTTCTGTATCCGTAAAAGTCTAAATGGTTCAAAATTAGCTTGTGAGTTAATTGACAAGTAAAATAGTTCTTGAAACCTTGTCTAATAACGGTTGAAAAGTATACTATGAATAAATAATGCTAGTAAAATGTACATTTATTCGTTTTATTATTAATTTCTAATATCCTATAGTAACAATAATTTCCAGTTTTAGAAACCATATTAATGAATGATTTATTACTTCAAAATCATTCTTACTCATCCTTTAGTTATCTTTCTTTCTATCTCGTTTTCTCGTTTTCATTTCTACTTTTATACTTCCACACTTGCACAGAACTCATCAAGTAATTTTCGAATAATTATTGTCTAAGAATAACTTCATTTACAGATTTAAAATATCTTCTCTCTCCTACATAAAACATGTCCTCCAGTATTTCTTGACAACATCCTCATTCTACAGACATACACAATTAAATATCTTGCATTGGCATTCGACAGAAGAACGACATAGGACCTATATGAACCGAAAACAGAAAGATAACGCTAAAGAAAAGGTAAAAATTTTATACCCACTATTTTCAAGACATTCAAAATGACAACATTAACAAAAATTGAACATTTAAACCTTCTTACTGAAACCCATTTATAATTGTATTCACAACAATTTACACGGTCATAAGAACCAAATAATGGAAAACAGGCTACTACTAACATGACGGACAACACTCGCAGAAGCTTGAATGGAGTTGGATGAGGGATCTCTCCCCATCATGCCTAATACGCCTATGACCTAGATATTTGCGCCTTTAACATATAACAAACAAACAACCATAACTTTACCTCAAATCAACTAATTGTCAACACTCATAGACATGTGTGAATATAAAATAATATCAAGTTTTAAAAAGATACTTGTAAGATGCTTAAATTTGTTGTCCATTTATATTTCTTTTTATAGCTCCCCAAAAAGGACTATCTTACCTGAAATACACGAAATATCTCGAACAGTGTTCCTGTAGCATCAGAAATCAGAGTTTCTCCTGGGAATGAAACGTGTTTCGATTTGGAGAAGATACCCCATTCAGAAATAATAGGAAATATCGGGACTGTGGAAGACAGGGGAAATGTTATTAGAAGGGCGGAGTGGCTGAGGCAGATCCCGGCTTAAGTGCAGCCATCGAAGGCGGTTCTTCCCATTGAGGGGACACGTATCTCGGTATACGCTGTTTGAGCCTCTTCTCTGCTGCAGAAACCAGTTAATCTTGTCTTCTTTTTTTTTATTGTGATTTTAGTCGCTCTATTATGTTTTTGAAGAAAAAAAAAGCTGTTGGTTTTTCGGAATTAGTAATCCTATTTATTGTTTACCTAATATTTATATTTATATATTTTATTTACTGGAATTCCTGCTTCGCTTTACGTTATATGGGATCAGCTGCAATACTTCAAAGTACTTAGCCCATTAGAAGATTGTCAATATTACTTTATCCTTAGGCTTCATCATCGCAGTATCTCAAAAATGACTTTGGTTGTTAAGCTGAAATTTCCTGGTTATGTTTCGTGAAAATTGACCTCTGGGTAGTAAAAAAAAAAAAAAAATCTTAAGTATTTTCACGAGTTCTGCGCTCATGAGTATAACAGTCTTTTTTTGAATCGGCTGTCGGATTTCTTGCTTTTTCAGTTGGAATGCACTTCAGGATCTACAATCATCACCAGATTTCAGGATAACAAGAACAGTAAATACTGAAGCAAACAATGGTAAGGTTTGTTACAACTTAAATGCTGCTTCATATGAGCTGATTGTCAATAGCTCGGCAAGGCTGGGCTTGCTTATCTTTTCTTTAGTTATTGTTTTTTTCCTCCTCACATCTGGTTATTATTTAATCATCTTCTGCACATTAATTTCGATATTTTCATCAAGTTTTTTCCTCCAAAGCTTTAACTAAAAGATCTAGATTAATGGTTCTATCCCGTCTCCAGTAAAAGAACCCGCCGTGATACTAATAAAAGATTAAATCTACAAGTAACTAATACTAATACAGAACCACAGCCTGGCGCATAGTCACAGGGGATGACTGGCGAATCTCCGTTTTTTACCCTAAATTCTTTTTAGATCCTACATATCGAAAAAGAAAACGTGGAACCTGCTCCTACACACAGTGAACCACGGGCTCCTCCGGCATTTGCCTAAATTTAAATATCAATCCAGTTGTTGTGTGCACAATTAAACAAAATTACCCATTTTACCAGATTCTACTGTATGAGTAGATTTAATGACCCCAAAATATCCCCACCACCTCAGAGACATATCGAAAAAAAGTGAAATATCTGACTGATTTCTATACCTGTCAGCTATGCCATGAGTTGTATTTGATTGTAATCATTAAAGCGTATCTGATTACTTCATTTACTGCTGGATTTATTGACGCCCTGTTTTCTTTATTTTTTATTTTGATGAACATAAGCTTTCTTCCTTTCAAAGTGCTTGAGTGTTTGATAGAGACAAAGCACCGAAGCTGTACAAACAACTCAATAAACAATCGAGATAAAGTGTTGAATGAGTTTTACAATACGAACTTTTTAACTGATTGGCCAAAGTTAAAAAAAACACTGTATACACAAATTGAAATAATTAACTCAAAAGTTTTGCTTTTAATTACTCGACGTATTTTTGTTACTTGAAACAACAGCCTATTTCATTCCTTTTAAATACAAAACTTTTTTCTATTCATAAACTTTAAAGATGTAACTTTACAAATTAGACTGCTAATGAGTTGATTATATCGATACCATGTTCTTCAGTTAGTGTGAAAAATCCTAAAAATTTTATTTGTTAAATCATTGATATGTAACATATATTTTCCAAGGTCTGATAAAAAAGGTAAAATTTCCCATTAGTTTTATCAGTAATAAATATGCTTTTGTTTTGTTTGTTTGTTTGTTATTGCATATTATATTCGTTATAATGTCGTTGTGTTGTTAAAGTATTGACCGTTATTGAAGAAATAGAAAACTCCTAAGTAGTTAACATCTTTTCTAATCTAGTGGTTATTGCATTATAATATAAGAAATCATAATGAATGAGTTTAAATATTTAACAATAATTATGTATATTTGTAATATTTTGTATGTATTTTATAATAATACCTATATTACGACTTAAATAAGGTTATGTATGTAATTGATCATCACTTTAACCGTTCAATATCCACAGTACTAGGAACCGTGTTCAAAACGTTCGGCTAATTTATTATTTTAACTTTTTTAATCCATTGTTTTACTGTGGTTTGCATTGCTTTTATCTTTTTTACGAGATCATTATAGAACATATTAAATAATGCTATAATTTATTATACAAAATAATAAAATATATTGGAATTATGTAAATTTATAAACTGTCCTCGGAATGGGCCTCATTACTCTTAAAGAATAAATGTTAATAATTTGATTTGTGGTTTAATATGATTACATCATAATAACCGCTGTGGTTAAAGTGGTACACTATTATCTCTTTTAAGTAGAATTAACAGAGCTTATGTTCTAACAAACCAATTATTTTCTCATCATTACAGATTAATTATTTACTTTGTAGTACATATACGATGATAAGTTTTGTTTAATGAAGGCAAAAATTTAGTAGATACTAAAAACAATATTCTTGGTAAAATAAATCACAGAAAATATATCTGTTAACATAAAAGCAATTCATGAATAGAATATGAATTATTAAAATTTAATATTTAACTGGGTTTTTCTATGTAAAAAAGAAAACCAAAAAAAAAAAAGGATTCAGATCCGTAGAAAGTCTAAACCAGTCTAGATAATTACATTTTTTATCAACCCCAGTGATTCAAAACTAAAGATGCACAGGTGTTGATTACGTTAAAGCTTACAACCCTAAAAAACACCAATCTGTATAAATTGTTATTCGTATATACTGGAAGAAAAAGGATTAAGTTTAAAAAAAGTTTTCGAATTACTTCGTTTAATATATTCATAGGCGTTTCTTCCGGATTCTATTTCCCTCTTTAGGTTCTCAAATAATCAAAGATTTTTACATTGTTGAATATCTTGGCCCCGAATCCTACTAAAATTGACTTCCAAATGTGTCTGTATTGTTGCTAGAGACTTATTTTTTATTTATACTATTTTCCAAATTCTCCATTTATTTGTTTAACAAATCATATAATATTCAATAAAATATATCATAATAATAATAGTCCTTCTTTGGCTTGTGGGCACTTTAAGATGTAATGATACATAGTGTTTTTAGCTTTATGGCATCTGCCCTTTAAAATTTGTGGATGGGGAGGAACCATTCAACTGGCTAAATAAATGCTATCATAAATGTTGGGGGTGGAGTTAGGCTGCAGAATCCAGACCCCTTCCATCGGCGGCCAAGGGGATAGTTCTTTCTCACCTTCCGGGCCTGGTTGGTGATATAATATTTCTGAAGAGAGTGTTACAACAGGCCTTTGCCCATCAAACAATTTTATGTGCTTCCGACCTATGAACTCAGGCACCGTGGGCAGCTGGAGCTCCTCATAGATTATGGCGTTTCTTGCTGATTGGAGCGAGGTTCCTTTGGCGTTCTGGAAGCTTTTCAGTCTCTGGATGGTATATTTTTAGAGGACCGGTAGAGAAGAGAGGGTCTTAGGTGGCCTTGTAAATCTGTAATTTTAGGCTATGCGAGAGTTGCGGCGAAGTCAGCTGATAGTAAAGCCGAACGACTTCGGGCCAGCTTAAGTTTCTGCTGGAGGTGGCTGCAAAAGGTTTAGTGGCTGTCCAGCTTCACAACTTTGAACTATGCCATTTTACACCTTCCACCGTAATGTCCTTCATCAGCTTCCTCTTTCCTTTCGGAATTTTTCCCAGATGCTTCACTATGACCAGTATAGGCAGCAGTGCAGACCCTTGAGGTATTCCAAAGGTGGTTTCGCATGTATAAGACAATTCGCCATGGGAGAGGAGAGAAGTGGGCGGGAAATCTGTACTCCTTCAGGCGGCAAAGTAGGAGAGCGTGGGCCATGCAGTCAGAGGTATGTGTGCAATCCAGGGAGATCAGCGCCGTAGTCCAATTCTTGTGCATCTTCTCTATGGTGTTGGCCTAAAGCTTCACCATGTGTTGTTCGCATTCTCCTTGGTGGAAGCCAGTCTGCTCCGGTGTTTCACCAGATGGTAGTGAAGCTGTTTCTCTAATATCTTGCTCATGTGTTATAGACTGATAGGCCGGTAATACTCTGTTTATGTCTCCAGTCTTCCCAGGCTTGAGTTTCGGCACTACGATCTTAAAAAGTTTGTGGTTTTTATATTTTTGTTCAATAAGAAAATGTTTCCTTTTTTAAAATTATTAATTAATTAAATAAAAAGTAAATATTAGTTTTAAAAGTTTCTCGTATCGATACGAAGATGGTGTGCCTTTAGAATAAAATATAATGCGGCCAGATTTATAAAATTCCTCATTATTCCAGCTTTGGAGGTCTTAGCCGCACAAGATTAATGGCAAGTTAACTTTCAAGGCCGTGATAGATGAGGCAAAGCAGCTTTAATAATAATTTTCCTTTTATTTTTCTTTATCAAAGCAAAAATCGATAAATATATTAAATAAATACAATGAGACCATTATACCTTATATTTTTTAAATTTAATACTATTCAAATTTTCAAATGTTGTGCCATCGTATTTGGTAGTTTAGTTAAGGTAATGTTTTAGCCAAGGTATACCAATATTAAGAAATTTTGAATGAGGTTCTAGTAAGAAGTTAGATGATAATTTAGAATAATATCTAATAACTTAATATGGAAATACTATTAGGATCTAAAAAATCCTAGTTTTATCGGCTTTTCATCACCATTTATTAATTTTTACATGGTTGTGTATAAGATAATATTTTTTCTAAAATTATTAGCTTTCCAACGGTATAATATACATCTATGTTACTATTCTTATGTTATAAAACAAAATATTGCATTAAAAAAATATTTTTTATGTTTTCTCGTTTAGTTGGGTAACGAATTCGTTCAACTTATATATTTACCTGTCTTTAATCATTAATGATAAGATAGTATGGTATTTTTATAAGATCTACAAAATTAAAGGTACTTTAGCGAAAGAAAATTTAAAATATCAGCTTTTTAATATAGGAAGGAGTCAATGGTTTAGTGGTGCCTACAGCTCTACTTCGTAAGTACTAAGTCCACAGCGGACAGCCATGTTAATCAGCCTTTTGTAGTTAGCTAGATGGTTTAAGTGTTAGTCAATATGTAGTTCTACGTGTCGAATCTGTTCAACAGAGACAAGCGGAATAGTACCTGTATACACTATGAAAAGAATCAGGCCTCTAGGTTTACTAGCAGACTGAGAAAAAAAGAATGAATAGAAATATTTTAATTTATATTATTTATCGAGCTTTGGGCTCTACGAAACCATCTAATTCCTCCCGCTTCCAGCCTTTACAATCCAAAATCCTTCGCAAAATTCTGAATGCCTCTTATTTTGTTACAAATCAACTCCTCCATAGTGACCTAAACATCCCATTTGTTACAGACATAGCCCGTGATAGATACTCCTCTTTTTATTCTAACCACTGGGTAGTTAAACAAAACATTCTCATAACTTTTTTTTTCATTCTACATATTTACTTATTGTGTTCTTATATACAGTTGTAAATTCCTATAAATGAATTTAATATATATATATATATATATATATATATATATATATATATATATATATATATATATATATATATATATATATATATATACATATAAATATAAATATATTATATTTATTTGATTGTATCAAAACTAGATATAATTTGTTGTTATCTAACTTTAGAATATTGTTAGCCAATCCAGCCTTCCCCTTTTCCATCCAGTTACTTGTTTAAATTAAAAGTATTTTTAAAAAATTCTCTCTCTCGCTCATATAAAAAGAGCTCTTTGTGCCTGGAATTTCAGAGAGAAATACTTGTTGGTATTTATTTATTAAAAATGCCCCCACCGGAGAGGCTAGATGGACGTCGACGATAACAGAATAAGCTGGCTTTTTTTTTTTTGCTTTTAACATTTTTTAAAGAAACAGTACTTAAGAAAGCCGATTCGGCCATATCTACAGTTGAAACATTTTGGAAAATATACTTGAAACATTTTCGTATCATATATTTTCAATTAATAATCGTTGCTTTTTGCAATTTAGATTTTAGTTTTTTCTTTCTAAATTTTACCCTAAATTTGTTGGTAGTGTTTGATTTATGCCGAAGGTAGGAAATCTTTGTATTTATGTATAAATTGATCAACATTTTTTTTTTTATCCTCTAATTTTTACTACTACTTCTGCTTAAAAATTAATCTTTACAAGACCCTGGTACGTCCAGTGCTCACCTATGGATCAGAGGCATGGGCAACTACTAAAGCGGACGAGAACAGGCTATTAATATTCGAAAGACAGGTGCTCAGAAGAATATTCGGAGCAGTAAGAGAAGGAGAAGTCTGGAGGAAAAGAAAAAACAGGGAGCTCTACAACATCTTTAAGGATGCTGACATTGTTAAGATTATAAAGCTAGGACGATTCCGATGGGCCGGCCATGTGGCTCGAATGAGTGATTCTGAGATTCCAAAGAAGATACTGACAGATGAGGTGCACCGAGCAAGGAGAGTAGGGCGACCCAAAACAAGATGGCTGGATGGTGTAGGGATGGATGCAAGGAGCCTGCTCAACATCAGGATCTGGACTGCTGCAGCACAAGACAGAGCCGTCTGGCGGAGGCTGCTAGAGGAGGCCTAGACTCGATAACGGGTTGTTGCGCCGAATATGTATGTATGTACTTCTGCTTAAGCAATCAGCGATGTGTTTTCCGTGTCACGACTGTTTTTGTAAAAACAACTCCGTTTCGTTCCACTATACTTAATGTTCGGAAAACTGATGAATTAATTACTTTTATTTTTAACAAGTGCTAACATTTGTTAAAATTTATTTGAACGTTATAAAAATAATATCCGTAAAATAGTTAACAAATTTCTAGTTCTTTTGTGACCATTTAAATAAGTATTGCAAAATGGTGTGAACAAATTGAAAAAGCTTCCCTCTATACTATCATTAATTTTGTTAATTCGAACTGATGACAATTTTAAACTGTTATGATCAATAAGAAATATGAACGATAAAACAATTTGATAATCAACATCTAATCCTTTTCCATATTGGGCTTAATTCCCTCTTTTATCCATAATTCCCCTCCCAACCTTCAAATCCCGTACTTCAAATTTTCAATAGTCCGACATTTAGAGGTGGACGTAGCTGTTAGCTACATAAAATTTATATCAATAAATAATGAACAAAAAAGGTAAATTTATAGTTAATTATATAATATAAAAATTGTATGTAATTAATGACTTTATAAAAATTATATATATATATATATTTATATATATATATAATATATATATATGTTATTATTAAATATATATATATATATATATATATATATATATATATATATAATATATATAAAATGTATTAAATGTTTAAATCAAAATGTTTTAAACCATTTAGTCTTGATAATGGGTACAGAGCCCCGAAACGTCGACTAATATTGCTAATTATAATAATAAAGATATGATGGAAGAAAGTTATTACTTTCAGTATGTCAAACTAATCATAAAAACGCATTTTCAATTATTTCTTGTCCATTTAATTTTCTTAGAATACTCAATAGATCTAGTTTTAAATGAAAAAATGTAAATAGAACAATCAGAAATGTTGTTATTCGTTTTTTTTTTTGTTATTATGTAAGCATAGTTTAATTATTTATTAGCTTCAGCTGCTGTGAATGTGAATTTATAGTGTTATTATTATTATTATTCAATTTTTTTTTTCAATCATAAGTATCAGAATTACCTCAGTCTTGTGTCAACCGTGGTAGAGTTCAGATCGCGGTGTACGTTCTTTGAAATTGCGGCATCTTTGATAGTGAGAAAACAACATTCTTCTGAAGCCAGGCCGACAAAGGACGCTTTCCGGCACCAGATAAGCCAAAACCTTCTAGTTTGATTAATTTTTATTTATATTCATAATTTTATACCTTACTTATATTTATACGTTACAATGCCTATAGTTTAATTATTTTATTTCTTTAATATAAACTTCTTTTAATATAAATAAATTTTTATTTTTATAATATTAAATTTGTTACTTTAATTAGGTAATTTCCCTTTCTGGTTTAACTCTATATTAGTTATATTAGTTAGCAGTATTTATTTTTATTTTATTTTATTTATTTTTTTTTTTTTAGTAGTAATATAATCAGTAACTTTAAGTGTTCTCTTGAATTCTATTACTTTTCTTTTCTTTTTAAATATAAATATATCTCTTAATAATTCTCATTAATTTTTTGTTGTTCTTCTTCATCTACAAACAGGTGTAATATTTGTTTCTTGGATTACTTTTATTTTCTTATCTTGTTTAAATAATTAATATTTTTCTTTTTGATTTATTGTTGTATTTTATCCATTTGTACATATTTAGTGACTTTTACTTTACTATATATCAATTTGCGTTAATTTTACTATCTTTTATAATTTCAATATAATTTTTTTTCCCTTTCAATAAATTATAAAAATGGGAGAACAATCAGCAGACCCCATTCCCACCACGAAACGTTCTCGACCCCGAGTTCCGATTCCAACCGAAAAAACCATTGCCGAATCTAACATTAACAAAAATCCGACATACTTAATAATTAAAAGAACAGACCAGGACAGTTTCCAGAAAATTTCACCTTTTAACAAGTCTCTCAGGACATGAGATGAAAAGTAAAAAATGAGAGGCCTCTTGTAAGACAGCAGAGGACAACAATCCGAATTTAAGATTAGGATTTGGAGACAATTCCCGATTCAAGTCGTACCTCATAAAACGTTAAACTACTCCAAAGGTGTCATTAGGTGCTTTGACTTTCAATATCTTAAAATAGAAGAAATCATGCAAGAATTAGCATTGGTGATAACAAACATTGTAAGAATTAAAATTAAAAAAGACGGAAAAGAAATTAAAACTAACTCGTATATTGTCACATTCCCTACGCCTAATCCACCAGAAACTATACAAATTGGATATGAGATAATCAAGGTCCAGCCCTACATTTCTAACCCGATGCGATGCTTCCAATTCCGGACGCTTTTCTCACCCAACATCAGCCTGTAAAAAAGCAGCCGTTTGCATTCAGTGCGGGCAGACCAAACATGGAGAAAATATAAAGGCGGTTTGGCTCCAAAATGTGTTAATTGTGGAGGCCCACACAATGCGCTGAGTCGTAATTGTCGGGAATTTTTGCTACATAAGGAGATAAAAAATATACAAACGTCATTAAAAATATCATTTAATGAGGCCAAAGAGATTTACAAGGAGAGAAATCCAACAGTTTCCAGCAAATCTTTTGCAGAAGTTGCTAGGAAAAACATCAAACTAATCACAACAAAAGAAATAGGAGTACAGGTTAATCTTCTACCTTCATCTGGACATGACCATGAAAACTCACCTGAGGTTAGTACCCAAACGGATGAAATGCATATTACAAAATCTATCGCAGCGGATAAAGATATTGCCTCTACCCTGCCCTCAATAACTCTTCCTCTCCCTACACCCCAACCATCTTCCTTACTGTCCAACAGCGTTAACCCTTCTTCTCTCACTTTTGATGCCTCCACCACACCCTCTCCTACTTTTTCAATTCCTGACCTACCCACTCCTCTCGACTCTACCAACCCTCTTACGCCCATTCCGAATCAAGTGCCTGTTCGGACTAGAAGTGTTACAAGGACCGAAAGAAAACTCACACCTTCTCTTGAGCCTCCTATTGCTCAATCCCTAACTTCTACAATCTCTGATGAAGATACCGTAGAAAACACTTCGTGTGACGATACAGCTGACGTTCAACAATATAAAAAAAGATCATACAAAAAAGGTAATAAGAAGAGTCAATCTAACCCTAAAGAAATAAAAAATAAATAAAGCCAATGACAATATCCGGATATACATATATTTTTAATATTTCACTCAGTTTTGGTCTTACCACACGTATTCTACTGTACATATACTTCACCCCTCTTTATGAATAACTATGACCCTACTTCAGTGGAACTGTAATGGAGTTAAAGTACATTACAACGACTTAAAAATAATTCTCAGAGACATAGATCCGGTCTGTATATGCCTCCAAGAAACTCACTTAAAACCCTCAGACATATTTACGATAAAAGGCTTTGAAATATTTAGAAAAGACAATGATAATAGTGACCGCGCTTTTAGAGGAGTTGCTCTTGCTGTTAAGGAAACGGTATATTCAAAACTTATAGAATTAGATTCACCACTTCAAGTTGTAGCTGCCACAGTTAACTTGGGGCACCAGTTTTACACTTTGTAATATATATCTTCCTCAGGATAATGCAATAAATATGGAACATCTTATCCATATCCACCAACAGCTTCCTAAACCTGTCATATATACCGGCGACTTCAATGGCCACAATCCACTTTGGGGATGTAAAGATATTAATGGACGAGGCCGAATGATCGAAAGCTTTATAAATTCAACTAATCTTCTCACTTTAAACACGGAGAGCCAACCTTCTTGAGCTCCACCTACGGCACCTTTTCAGCAATTGACCTCTCCCTATGCAGTCCCTCTATATACCACACCATAGACTGGACAGTACTACCGGAACTTTATGGCAGCGACCACTTTCCTATAAAGTTGAAACTATTGAATACATCATATGCATATAAAAGAAAGTCAAGATGGATTACTGAAAAAGCAGATTGGACAAACTTCTCCTCTTTAGCAAACCCCCCTCTTGAATCAGCAAATAATCTAGACATTGATAGAGGATGCCAAGCCATAACAGAAGTAATTCTTTTGGCCGCTGAATCTTCGATACCCAAAACCAAAGGATTTTCCAAACGACCATCTGTACCTTGGTTCAATAAAGACTGCAAAGAAGCGATAAAAAATCGAAGAAAAGCTCTACACAAATTTAGAAAAAATATGAATCCTGCAAACTTTATTGAATACAAAAAGCAAAGGTCAATATGCAGAAGAACATTGAACTGCAGTAAAAAAGAATCGTGGAAATCCTTTGTAGAATCTATTAATTCTTCAACACCAGCTAATGTAGTTTGGGATAAAATTAGAAAGATCAAAGGAGTAAGCTCTCCCACTGGATACACGTTATTAATCGATGGGAAATTGTGTGATGATCCCGAAGTAGTAGGAAATAATTTTGCTTCCTACTATTCAGAAATATACAATGAACCCACAGCCAGCGAACGTTCAGAGAATTTTGACTTCTCAACCTCCGATACAAACTTGGTGTACAATATGCCATTCACGATGTGGGAAGTTCAGACTGTATTAAAAAGTGTTAAGGGTTCTTCACCAGGGCCTGATAATATCCATTATTCTATGATACAACACCTCCCAAACAACACATTGACCCTGGCTCCTAAACTATTACAATCACATTTGGCAGACTGGCGTTTTTCCTAGTTTTTGGCTCCATTCAGAAGTGATTCCAATTTTGAAAAATGGTCAAGACAAAAGATACCCCTCTAGCTACAGACCAATTTTCTTAACGAGTTGCCTGTGCAAAGTTTTCGAGCGCATGGTAAATAAAAGACTTACCTGGATTTTGGAAACCAACCATCACATTCAAAACTTCCAGTGTGGATTCCGTAAAGGTAGATCTACAATTGATCATTTAGTTCAAATGGAAGCGGAGCTCCAATACACCTTTATTCGGAATGAACAAGCGATAGCTATTTTCTTTGATATGTACAAAGCATTTGATAAAACAAATACTACTACAATTCTGGATAAATTAATGTCATTAGGATTCCGTGGGAACATGCCGAACTTTATTCAAAAATTTCTTGGCCATCGCTATTTCAAAGTTCGAATTGGAAATACATCGTCCATGTCCCATGAACAAAGAAATGGAGTCCCACAAGGTTGCGTTCTTAGTACAACCCTTTTCACCCTTGCATCATGACCTTGCAAAATTTACCACGAGGAGTCAAACCAATGCTGTTTGTTGACGATCTGGCAATTTTTATCGCTCCAAAGATTTGCAGTCTATAAAAGAGAAGCTACAAGCGTCACTTAATCGAGTTAGTGATTGGTCACAAAACTCAGGATTAAAGTTCTCAGCAGAGAAAACAAAATGCTTATATTTCAGTAGAAGAAGACATTACCCGGACCTACCAGATCTATTGCTCAACAACGTTCCTCTTCCATACGTAAATAGTTGTAGATTCTTAGGTTTAGAATTTGATAGACGCCTAACGTGGGAGAATCACATAAAATCTTTAAAAGAAAAATGTACAAAAAAGCTCAATATACTGAAATCTTAACTGGAACAAGTTGGGGTGCAGATCGCACTACTTTACTCAAAGTATACCTATCAATAATAAGTTCAAAGATGGAGTATGGGTGTTTTGTCTTTGGTTCTGCAAAAAGGGACAATCTGGCTAAACTCGATGCAGTACACCATGCAGCATACGCATTGCCATAGGAGCTTTCAGGACAAGTCCTTCACTAAGTCTTTGCGCAGAATCTGGCTTACCACCATTATCTTACAGACGTGATAAACTGGCCATCAACTACATCACCAAATTATTCACACAAACTACCCATCCTGTTCACGGATACATCTTCAAACCTAAATACTCAGCGAGATTTCAACTAAAAGCTAACCCAACCTTACCACTAGCAGAAAGAATATCATCCGTAGTTAACAAGTTAAAATTAATAAATATAAATGCAGTAAAAAACAAGACACCACCATGGACATTCCAAAAACCTTATTTATATCTTCAATTGGCGAAATATACTAAAGAAAATTCCAAATCAATAAATTTCAAAGACCGTTTTGAGAAGATCATCAGCACATTGCCTACCCACAAATTAATTTTCACAGATGGTTCAAAGTCGGACTCAGCCACTGGCTCAGCTTTTGTCACATCAGATTGCACCTACAAGACGAAGCTACATCAGTTTTGCTCCGTCTACACAGCTGAAGTGAATGCGATCGCAATGGCTCTGGATTATTCCAGACCACTCTCCATAGAGAATATAACCATAGCCTCAGACTCATTAAGCACTCTAAAAGCACTAGAGAATATGTATTCCAACCGTCCAGGAATTTTAAGAATCCTAGAATTAACCAAATTATTCGCTGAAGAAGGAAAAAGAATCCATTATGTGTGGATACCAGGCCATATGGGGATAATAGGAAACGAAATGGCAGATAAGGCTGCCAAAGAAGCCCTTACACTCCCAGGTCGTGCGTGGTAGGACACTACTGACACCATCAGAGCTAGCACGTCCACTAATGGAAAATGTATTGAAGAAATGGGAAGAAACTTGGAACAACAGCTATCCAAGTAAGCTCAAAGAGATTAAGAAAGAGGTAAAACCTTGGAAAACCTCAAGTCGCACCGACCGTAGAGAAGAGGTGGTCCTGGCCCCCCTTGAGAATCGGACACACACGGCTAACGCATGGGCACATAATATCGAAAGAATTGCCCCCAAGATGCAAGCATTGTAGGGAAACCTTGACCATAGCTCATATCTTTGAAGAATGTTCCTTCTACATCAGGCAGCTGAACAAAAATAAAATACCAAGCAACGTCGCAGATGCTTCAGGAAACAATGGAAAAAGGATTGATGAATTAATGTGTCTCCTCTCTCAAATGGATTTTTACAAGCTTATTTGAACTACTCTTGTTTTCTTTGGACTTAAATTATTTTTTAATATATATATAGTATATATATATATATATATATATATATATATATATATATATATATATATTTTTTTTTTTTTTTTTAATTTTATTTATTTATTTATTTTTTCTATTATATTTTATTTTACTTATTTTTGTAATTACTTTTCTAATTATTATATTTATTACTTTATTTTTCAATTAAATATTAATGTATTACTATTACTTATTTATTTTTATTATTATTTATTATATCTACTTTTTTTATCTTTATTTATTATTATTATTTTTTATTTTTTTTATTTTATTTTTTTTTTTATTTATTTATTTATTCTTTTCTCTTGAATATTATCTAACATTCATTTATCTCAAGTAGAATTATACATATATTATAATATCTTTTAATGAATATCTCTTTTAATATTTTAACTTATACTATTTATCTTAACTTAATCTTCTATAAAATGAATATATCTGGCACTGATGACCGCGATGTTTTGTGCCATTAAAATTTTAAAAACCAACCAACCAATCAGAATTACCTCTCATTATACTTTATTTTATCTTTATTTCTAATTATAACTGTATTTTTTATACTTATCTGAGGCACCAAAGCCTATATTTGTTGTAATCTGTTTTATTCTAAAGGAACTTAAATAAACAAATAAATTATTATTATCATTATTAATTTATTTTTTTTGTTGAGCAATATTAAAATCTGTCCAATTTAGGACAATTATCATTATTAAAAGATAAATATTTTGCTGCGCTAAAATCGCATTTCTAGAAATAATTGTAAAAGATGTTCAAGATTTTATAAAACTTTTAACTAATCATATCAACTTTTATATGAATAAAAAAAAAATGTTTCCTAATTAAGCAAAAAAATAAAAATAATAATATCAGCAGCAACAAAGCCTACCTAAATATTTAATTTTTTTATTTTACTATATTTATTTAGATTTACAACTGTATTATTGAATAAATCAAGTAACTTTGAAGATAATATTAATGACATGCTACACTTGAAGAGAAACTACCTTTCGGCAGCACTCAAAAACTTTTCTGAACTAAGCGTTTGTGGTGCCTCAGAGGATTGTCAGGAATTGAGGAGGAAGCGAAGACAGAAACTAATGGGTTAGACTGAGAATGGAATTGTCTTAAATTGGTTTCAAATAAATGTGTTAAGATAATACATGTCTGTCTTGTGTAAAATAGTAAGTGAGATATATGTAATGGGTCGACAAATTGTAAAATATTGTCATGGTCTGAGGAAGGTCCAACATTTCAGGAATTCATTTCTACCTGTTAAGCGTTTCTTTTTCATTATGTTTGATGAGCCCTAGGCCCTATCTCTCAACGTCTAGTGACGCTAAGATGAGAAGTTGATCAGGATATATTACAAAAGTTCCAGAGGCCACAATTCCATTTGTATTAGCCTGGTCGCCTAGCTGTTCGCTGCGCCCAAGTTTTAAGCCTACTTAAGTCCTGTGTTTGTGTGGTGTTGATACCGCACTCCTCCATCCCAGGATTACCAGGCATTTATCTCCACGGACCATTACCTAAACTCGTGTACTGTGGGAGCATGTGAGGTGCGGATGAATATCAGATGAGAACATTCACGCTACTCTTCAACTCTTTCTCTTTTTATTTCTTTTTTCTTGTTCTTTTTTACACACATGAATTCTCAACTACTCAACAACTTTATACTCGAAATGAATTATTCTGTTTTTCGGGAAGTTTTGTAAACACGTTTATATTTTTCATGTTGTATCATTTCTTCACGTTTTTAACACTTTCTTGTCCATTATTTAATACGCAAACCTTCTTGGAAATATTTTTAAAAAAATACAATTAAGGATTATAGAACATAATGAACTTTAAAAAATGAAGAGAAATATTCATTGATCATGTTTTTAAAAAAACTTATTTTAGTTTAAAATTATATCATTAACTTCCTTGTTTCCTTCCTTTTCCGAGTTTCAACACCAGCGAGCGGGTTTCATACTTGTATATAAAGCCTCATCGAACCGCTGTCTGTCGCCAGATCTTTTCTGATCCGATCATAGTCTGTACAGAATCCTATTCCTTTATGTATTCGTCGCTTCGATACTCTTCAACCTTACTCAATACTACTCTTCAACGACCTTCAAATCTCATCTATACAAACACTTCCTGTCTATCCAGTTACCGATAGATTAAATTAGTTTCAATATAGATCGGTATTTAAAGCAGAGAGAAACAATTATATATTTTTACTGGAACTAATTATGGGGTAAATCCTGGTGGCTGAGCATGATTTCCTTCACTTTCTTGCCCGACTCAACAGTCTTTCTTGGTCAACACCAAGAAACAGTTAGAATCTCTCTATTTGCTAAACCCAAGACTTTTCATGGATGACAAGGGACGACAGGTTCATTTATTTTTTTATTTTTTCAATAATATAACAAGGCTACGTTTCTTTGATCTCAGAACTAAAAATCTTCTCCGTCCTTTAACTATTTTTCTATCCATCACTCTCTCTCCCTCACTTTCGTATATTTCTGGGTATTGTCTTCCCAAAACTACTATTGTAAGGATGGGTTCATAATGTAATACCAACTTTTATAAGTTATCACCAAAATGAAAAGTCATGAGATGAATTGTTCTTAATTTTTTTTTTTTTAAAGATCCAAAATGTGAGCATTTAAAAATTCTATTAGTTAACCAATCGAATACTTACTTTTGAACTTTTAACTTTGATATTTGATAAAAGTTTGTTAAGTGTAAAATCACGTGAGTTTCTTTATATTATTCACCATGATATTAACATTACGTCGATTTAATTTTTTCTTCTTCGCAAAATCTTGCTAGAAAACAAGTAAATAAAATACGAAAGAGAAAAAAAAAATGTTTCTTAAAAATGCCATTTTTAATGATACGGTAGAAAATCATCTATAATTCGTTTATGCACCGCTAAAAAAAATAAAATAATAATAATAACCGATGCATTCAAACAGGTTAAAGAACCAGGTATATATATATATATATATATATATATATATATATATATATATATATATATAATATATATATATATATTTTTTTTTTTTTTAATCAGAATATTTTCTTCCTTTATTATATTAAGTTGTGATATATTGCAAAATATAGTACTCATTGGTAGTTTGTCTCTTTAATGAAACACTAAACATATTTTGCTCAGATGATAACGTCTATGAAGAATGCATCGTTTCATTCTCTTCTTAACAAAAAAAGTTTTTTTTTTTTATTTAGGTTCTTTTTAAATATAAAATGATCCATATTTTTCACTCAACAAATCTTCTATTTATTGTTATTATTAGATAGCAAGCAAATTAGATAATAACAACCTGACAAGGCTGGTTTCAGCCTAAAGTATATTTTTTTATAATGTGACAATATATACATATATATATATATATATATATATATATATATATATATATATATATATATATATATATAGTGTTGGGATGAGTGACATTAAAACGAAATAAAAGAATGTAGACTCGATCCCGTTCCGAAAAGAGCTGGTCTTGAATACTTAATCAAAAAAAAAAAAAAAAAAAAAAGGGTAATATTAAATAAAAAGATAAAATTGAAAGTAAACAAAATAAATAAAAGTTTATTAAAAAAATGAGGAAAATTTACAAAAAAAAAAAAAAAGAAATATAAAAACCATTTGATTTATAAAAAAAATCAAAAAAAATCTTCTATTAACCTAACTGTAAAAAAATAAGTCCTAAAATTGGATTAATATGTTAATACTACTACTAATGGTACAAAAAAAAAATGAATAAATATAATGAGAGAAAATATATATAGGATAGTTATCTGTCCATAAATTCTTTGGTTCCGCACGAAGGGTAGGCGATTTTGGAAGGACGGTGATCCTCTGGAAGGACGGTTATCTTCAAAAAAGATGAGACGAAGTCCTGATCAAAGATGGTTTGAAGATGCCAAATGAGAGAAGCGTGCTCTCAGCTTACTACTGCGATCGGTACTGGCTTGAGGACAAGGATGCACTGTTATCTGGCTAATCCCTAACTACTCTATTGAATATAAATACTAGAAGACGTAAATATAACATGTAAACTAACAAAAAAATATTTTCCTCATAAAAAAAAAACTATTTTTTATTTAATTTGATTTTTAAATTATAAACAAAATATACAGGTAAAAAAAACAAAAACAAAAATAAATATATATAATGTTCAGGCTCAAACATATAGGCTTGTGGAGTTAAAAGTATGGATCATTTTTTCATATAAAAAGAACCTAAAAATAAATTTATTCACTCAAACAAATTACATATACAATAACAATTAATAATTTTTTTCGTTAGTTTAATTTTTCATTTGTTTATAGCTATAATTTAAACATTAATATATCAATAGATTTATTGTTATTGGTTCAGCTGTTTGACCTTGTGATTTTGAAGCTGAGGCAATAACTACAAGAAATCCTAAATAATACAAATCTAATGAGCTATTAAACAAATAAAAATGGTCGTTTCTGAACTCCTGTCATGTTCGATTAAGTTGTCAAAGGTATAACATACTTGCCATTTACCCAAATTCAAAAATGATGATTTAATTATTGTGTTTATTACTTTTTTTACAAAACTAATTATTATGTTTTGTTATTTCCAGGGCTCCGTTCCTTTAGAATTGACAAACTTGGAGTATGGCTCTCCTTGTACTTTCTCATTCATATCGTCGGCTTGCAGAAAGCTGGTGAGTCTATTTTTTTTATATGATTTCTTTTTAATGTTGATATTTTTTTTTTTTTTTTTTTTATTTTATTGAGATATATTACAATTTGTTTCTATATGAACATTAGTAATAGTGATATATGATCCCATTCACACAATATATACAATGATAAAGTCAAATAAATAAAATATAATATATATACAAAATAAGAAAACAAACAACAACCTATAACTGAGATAAATACAAATAAATGATATATATAGAATTAAATAATAATAAATATAAAAACAAAACAAAACAAAACATTAATCTATAATTGTGATAAATAAAAGTTTGCAAATAAACAAACATCATTCAAACAAACATAACTATATACAAAATATACAAGTGCTATAGAGGGACCCCAGACTGGGCTTTTCCCCCACTTGTGGAGGAAAAAGCGGAATCCAAAAGATCCTAGACCCTCGCTCTCAGCCGCGTCACTGGTGTGAATCAGTGGAGGTCGAACTAGGGCGTAATAGCCACAAACATACATTACATGAGTGGAGGATCTGACCAGTGTCAGAACTCCAATTTAAACGTTTACAATACGTCTCGCGGCCACTGCCGTTTCAATCTTCTAATGTTGATATTATAAAAAACTTTCAGCAGAGCAAGCAAGAGACCATAGAAGTTAGTAAATGTAAATATGGACGTGGAGGTCCGAAACATTAAATAAAGTTAGAATCGGTAATTTTTATTCCGAAAAGTTTGAAATCCGTTCAGGTTTAAAACGGGAAACTTCCCTTCCCCAGTTTTGTTTAATTTATTGCTGGAATACGTGATTAGAAAGGTAATTCATAATTCGGGTTTAGGTCTGGAGGATAAAAAGCCGGTACTTGGTTATGATTTGTTACTGTTTTGTTAATCACGAGAAAATAATTAAATTAATTTAATCAACGATGATGAAATCCGGTATATAATAGCTTCCGGAATAAATGCAGATAAACCTTAATTCCTTTTTTTTTTTCTTTTTTCTTCTCCATTTTTCTGTAATTCTTGATTTTTCTTTCAAGTCTTAATAGTTCTAGTCTTACCGTAATGTTGTAATTAAACCAAGACATTCTCAATATAGTACATTTAATGTGTTGCTCTTAAGCCAACTGGCATATCGATATCTCCACCCCTTAAATTATTAGCTACTTATTTTAAATTATGATATAGATATTTTTGGTTTCTAATTTTTTATAATGAACCTTTGCAATCGACAAAAAAATTATTCCTTCCCTCTCCCTTCAAAATATGAGGTTTTAAGTTTCAAGATAATCCAGATAAATACAATATATTAGATCAATATTATTAAGTCGAAATTATTGTATGTTATTTTCCCAAATCAGCTATATAAGCTGTTATACCCTACTATAGCTATTTGTCAACAATAAATCATCCTTTAACAATTTTCAGCGTTTTTAAATCTTTATTTTAATTTTGTGTATGAAGTTTGAATCGACTATTAATACCTACTTCCCTTAGTTGTGCCATTATGCATTATTTCTCTATTAAAAAACCTGTTGAATAAAAAAAATATATATGCGATACAATAAATATGTTTTATGCTAACCTTTTATATGTTTTATATTTTTTCTGACCGCACCGATTCCAATAGTACTACCTACATCAATTTAAGCCAATCAATGCCTTAGTTTTAGCAAACTAAAACGTATAGTTGGTTTATTTGTTTATTTATTTAACGTCACTTTATGCTACTATGGCTAATCGGACGATGTTACAGTGGGAGTCCTAAATTTTGCCTATCCAGGTTTTATTAGGATAGGGATCTTTAACGAGTACCTGACATCGCACAGGCTCGGGACCACCTTTTAACGTCCCCTCCGAAGGACGGCGTAACTAAGGATTTTTTACTCCCATTAAAAAATCCTAGGACCACCTGCGGGTTTGAACCCGTGACCTTTAGCATGAGAGGCTGTTACGCTAGCCACCCAGCTACAAGTGATCCCCGTATAGTTGGTTAGCGTTAGCGAAATTTTATATTTTATTGATTATACTTGCAAGTAAGCGGTTTTTTGTTGAAAAACACTAATAAAATTGTTTTTATCTTAAAAAATAACTGATTTATTAAATAAAATCCTTATATTGCAGCCGCCATTTTAAAACTAACCAGCTGATATCAACGTCTAGGTGTTGGAATCATCGTTTAATGGACAAGTATTTTTGTGTATATATAGGTATATTATATAGGTATAGGTAGTATATACCTATATATTATATAGGTATATAATTCAACGTTGATATTATTTATGCCTAATTAAGAGTTTGATAATTATTTCTTATCCGTGTTGAACCCCAGGAATTATCACTTAATAAACATCCTTTATTACCAAGAGGGCAACAAGGCCCCTAATTGGTCCCTGAGTGAGGAAGGAGCCCTGCCAATTATTTTGTGGCCAAAGGTGACTAATTGGCCAAGTTTTGGTTTTCCCTTTCTTCCTCTCTCCCCTTCCTCTTGACGAGCGAATTTATCGTCGTTAGCCATCTCTGCAGTATCTGTCATTAAATTTGATTTTCATCAATGGGATTTTAGTTAGGCTGACCATGAGTATTCTTTTGGCAGCTGTTTTGTATTAGGTTTCCCAGCGGGTTTACGGAAACGTCGTTGTTTATTGATTCAGTCGAAGGAGAGACTTTTATAACTTCCTACGTCATCAGGAATGACGTCCAAGCAGAAGTTGGAGGAATAGGTTTTCGAATCTATTCATTTATATGTTAATGTTTTTGTTTATTTAACAATATAGTTACAGATCTAAAATTGCTTAAAAAATGTTATCTTCACTCGTTGTATCACAAAAGAATAAAACTTTCTAACCGTACCGTAAAACAGTTCAGAGTAGTATTAGTTGTAACATTAAACTATCAAGTTGGATTGTTGTACACATATGCGTGCGATGGGATTACCTCTAACATCTTGCCGTAGCTCTCTGATATTTAATTTATTTATTAATGATATCCCGAAAACAATAAAATAAAAATCGAATTGAAGGTTGCAAAGAGGCAATGCAATGCACCCTTCAATTCAAACATCTTCATTTAGAATTTATACAACAATTTTTTTTTTTTTTCAACAACAACAATTCTTTATTGAGTAAAATTACAATCTGTCCCAATTTGGACATATACAACAATTAAATGACTAAAAGAAGCCTTTATTAAAACCAATGTATACTTGAATCAATTGAGAAGAAAAACCACCAGAAAAAAATGCTAAATAATAAATCAGATGCATTGATAGGATACTCTAACCTGTATTATAATTTTCGCAGATTTATTCTATATAAGTAAAACTTATATATATATATATATATATATATATATATATTATATATATATATATATATATATATATATATATATATATATAATATAAATAAATATGCCTATCACAAGGAATTATCTGCTTGGCTTTAATCGAAAATTCCTTCAATGTTATGGCAGACTCATGGGTCAAATCAATACCTAAAAATATAAAAATAAAATAATAATTATTAAGTTAAACTTTTAATTAATTAACTTTTAATAATTTTACTCCTTGCTTCCTCTTTAATTTGTGCTAATTCTTCGTGGCGTCTCAAAAGAAGATGGTACCGAGACCTTCTAACTTAAAATATTTGTGGAGTACTGCCAATGGGGAGTTTCTCGGCATATTTGATAGCTGTATTGTCGATTGCTTTTATTATTATATCATATTAATTTATATATTTTTATTTAAGTTGTCAGTTTAAAAATGTGTTTTATGTTTAAATGGGCTCTTATTTTTTTCCATAAGTAAAAAGGATAAAGACTTATCATATTTAAGAGTTTATTTTTATCAATAAAGTAGTTCTTATATTTTTAATTATTTCGGTTTGTCTTGTTTGCAATTTGCATATTTATTGGTTGTTTTATGAATATATTGGAACAATTTTATTTTTTTTATTTTTAACAGTAAACAGTAAATAATGTTGTTCTACTCAATTCTAAAAGCGATTACAACCACAAGAAACATATATTATTTTCTACTCTGTCAAGTTGATTAAAATATTATATAAATAAATAAATAATAAATAATAACAATTTTAATACCTAATCCGTCGCAGACAAGCTGTTTAAAAAATAATTCACAGCCTACCCACTCTTTGCAGGACACTGCTTAAGATTGATCTTTGCTCTAAACTCACCCTTGAATCCAGGAACTTTATAGGAGACCAATTAAAAGTTTAATTTACTTACAAAGAATCTAGAAAATCTCCTTTAATTTCCTGCCATGTTATTTTTAAAAATGTCAGGTACCGAGAATCGCTCAGTTAACCCTTAAGGGGGCGATAAGTAAACGTTTTCTGTAAGATTAGTGAATGGAAATAGGATTTTGTTAAATTACTTTGCATAATGCTAACATCTGGTAAAAACTATGTCATTCAAACATCTAGAGAACCTAATTGACATCACTCCAAAAAATATTCTACAATAAGTCAGCAAATCTCTCTTGGGTATCTCCTCTTCAGACGCCTCGGAATCAGGTATCAAAGAGGAAGTGAGGGTTGAAACCAGTAGGCTAGAGTAGGAATTAATTTTTTCATAAAAGGAATGTATGGCACCTGGATGGGATCAAATCAGTTTGAGCCATTACTAATGAGGAAATTCGTGGAAAAGTAAGGAGCATCAAGGATTTTTCATTACATTTTTGAAAATGGAAATAATTTCATGTTTTAGTAAAGCCATAAAACTCTACTCCATAAGTCCCGATTGGTCTTATGATGGTCGTTTAAAATGAGCCGCTTATAGTTAAGTGGGAAGTGAGAGCTTTTGTGTTGAAATGGTCGCTATCGGCGAGCAGATATACTCATAAAAAAAATCAAAAACAATGTAAACATTTAAATATGGTGTTAAGGATGAGATGGAAAATAATCTGAGCTCCACCCGAACTATCTCATCTTTCATTTTCATTCCGCGGTCAACTACTTAATATTCAATTTGAGTAAAAATTGAAATATATTTTTTATTGTTTACTTTCACTTACCTATGTATGAAATATATTGTAAACAAAAGTTTTACGATCGTAAAATTGTTCAAATTCTTGTTTACAACGGAAATACACTTTTATACACGAAATTACACCTGAGTCTAAATAGCAAAGTCTCGGAAAAATGTCTGTTGTGTGGTAAGTATACCCTAAAAAAGATAAGCTGTATAAAACTGAAAATTCATATTTTAAAATCAAAATCGGCTTAGAGGAAGTACTACTTTTTACCATGCATTTTCACCTTTTTTAGGATTTATCGAAAAGGGCTCTTATGATTTTGATCAAACTTGCTGTATCGATATGAAATTAATATCATGTAGGTTTCATTCTTATTTAAATAGTCTGATATGGCTTAAATGCTGAAATCTAAAAATTGTTACATTTGATGTACCTTTAATTTTGTAGATTCGAAAAAATCAACTAAGTCATCTTAACAGAATTGATAAAAAATCGGTAAATATGTAAGTTGAACAAATTCGATTTTTCATAGATAGATATAGATAGGGACATAGTATTATTGATTTTTGAGAAAGGAAAAAAAAGCAGAAATATTTTTGTATGTAATTTTTAATTTTAATAAGAATAGTAATATAGACGTATAATATATCGTTAGAAAGCTGAAGAGTTTGAAAAAATATGACCTTATACTCAAAGTTGTAAAAGGTAATGGAGAGTGATAAAAAGGGATCAGAACTAACTGATTGTTAAAGATAATAATATCATACGAGATCATTTATAAAAAACATTTTTGTATTGAAACTAAAATTAATCAATGATTATACTTCTTTTTTTTATTTTTATCTTTTTCTTTATCTCTTAACTCTATTTATAAATCCTTAACTTGATTTTATCAACGGACATAAGTGAAAGTCGTGTGTTGCGAGTCATCAGGCTATTATTTATAGTCTAGGAGTATCAATAAGCATAAATTTATTCCATACTCTTTACAATTAATAAAAAATATGGTGCGGGCAACACACGACTTTCACTTACCTCCATTTTTAAAATCAATGAAAGAATTTTCAAATACAGTTAAAGATAAAAATACGTGAAACTATTGAGGAATTAATTAAATTAAATTTCTATAAAAACATGTGTTTCATTAAAAAATCTATTATATTATTATCTAAAATAATCAGTTAGTTTTATGCTCATTTCATCACTCTCTATTAACTTTTAAAATCTTGTGAATGAGATGATATTTTTTCTAAAATCTTTAGCTTTCCAACAGTATGTCATACATGTATATTACTGCTCTTATGTTCAAAAACGAAAAATTGCATTAAAAAAATTTTTTTCTGTTTTCTCCTTTAGTTGGGTATCGAATTTATTCAATTTATATATTTACCGGTTTTTCATCAGCGTTAACAAGATAATCTAGTTATTAATATTGAATCTACAAAATTAAAGGTACTTTAGGGGAAGACAATTTAAAATATCGGCATTTAAGCCCTGTCAGACCATTTTTATCCAAATAAAACCTACATGATATTAAAGCCCATTAATTTTTACATCGATATAGCGAGTTTAATCAAAATCGTCGGAACCGTTTTCGAGAAAATTGAAAAAAGGTGCAATATGCATGGTATAAAGTGCCTCTTCTGGTAGGCTCATTTTGAAGAAAAAAGTTTTGTCACGTCTCGGGCTTATAGTTGTCTTAAATATGAAATTTCAGTTTCATAGGACTTACCGTTTCCGCCCGGGAGTTACCACACAGACACACACACACACAACACACACACACACACAGAGACCTTTTTGCGGGACTTGGTTATTTGGACTCAGGGGGCCCTAAAAAGTGTATTTCCGTTGAAAACTGGAATTCGAAAATTTTCACGATCGCAATACTTCCCCTTACTATATATAGTAAGTGAAAGTAATAATTGTATTAACAATAATAATAAAATGTTTAGTTTAATTTACATATATATTTTTTGTGCTTGTCGAACAAGTTTCACATACATGCGTCAAGTAATGTAGGATGAAACTAATACCAAAAGTTTCCCCCTTTTTTTTTTTACCATTAGTAGGAGTTGGAATTATTAAAGGAAAATAGAAATTGAGGAAATTTTCATTTTTGCATTTATTGATATATACTATTCAACTCTTAAGTGTCGATATTCCCATTATATTCTAAAGGAACGAAACATAATTATTACTTTAGGACATTTAGTCCACTAACAATAATAAGACGTACGCACCTTTGTTGTCACCAATAGAAAACAAAAATCGCGATCACTTTCGCTTACTATATATAGTAAGTGAAAGTAAAAAATTAAATAAATTTATAAATAAATAATGGGGATTCACTCACAGAATCTCCCCCGGGTGTGTCTGAGACCCGTCAGCCAAATAGTGGCTACTCACAAAATTAGGCGTCGGGGGTGATGACCCTACACTAGAAAATGCATCACGAAACGTGAGTGTAATCTTCCACGAGATAAAACCACGAGGCCCAGGGCCTACACGGCCTGTCGCGCCACTAAAAAAATAAATAAATAAAATATATACGAATTAAATACAGTGCATACAGATTTTCCTCAAATTCATAGCGAAATTCCTTATTTATGGTAGCTTATGTATATGAAAATACCTACTAACATCTACATAATGGTGTATTAAAAACTAATATTGTAGCAACTAGCGCCTGGTGGCAAAGTTACCAAATCCCCCACGTGCTGTCGCAAATCGATCGGAACTGCTCTAAAAGGCAAATCCCAATCAGTCTCTTAATCCACCCCTAATTCAACTTTATTTCTCTTTAATCAAACATTTTCCGATTAATTTATTTGTTTCGATTAGGGTTCCCAATGACGATTTCTTGGAGAGGTCCCTATTCCTCGGAATCACTTACTGGCGGGTCCTAATATTGGCCGAGTTAATATTTCAGTAAGGGGGCATTGCCTTCGGCGAGATTAATCGAAAATAAATTGGAATCGGAGACTTCTTTGGGTCTGAATATCGTTTGTTCTAGGCATCCAATCTAAGTAGTGCTTAAAATGATTTTTACTCCAAGCCAAATTGGATTTTAAATCTGTATTCTCATATTTTTTTTTTTAAATAATACTAATTTTTTAATTAAAAAGGATTTATCCATTATTTATGAAAAAGTTATCCTATCGACAGCAGTACCTTATAAAGTAGGGTTTTATTTATTTTAGAATATTATTTTATTATTTTGGTATCGATATTTATGTACGATATTTTACTTTTAGTTACGATATTTGGTAACACTTGCCAGATCTAAGTTATATCCTTTCAATTAGTTAATTTATTAAAAGGCTCATTAACTTGAATATGAAAAGGAGTTTTATATGGGGATATAGACTTATGGAGTTAAGCTTTAAGTTTGTTCACCATCAAATTCTTTTCGTATCCAATCTTTACAATCCAAGATCTCTAGTAAATTCCTCAATGTTTCATAACTTGCATTGTTTTGGCTGCAACATTTCCTTCCGCTCTAACTCCATTTCCTCACTAACCGATAATTTTTAAACGTTATATTCGAGTTTTAATATTTCTTTCTCACTTCAAAAAACAAGATGACAAGATGGCCTTCGCATATAGAATTTATTAATACCATTGTAAATTTTTAACATTTTTTTCATTAAAACATATCACAATTTGTTTTAATAATAATAATAATAATAGAATAAGACCACAGTCACACAATATTTACATAAAAACAAAATTAAAGTAAAAAAAAAAAAAAAATATATATATATATATATATATATATATATATATATATACATACCTTGGACCAGATGTTAATTCAGGCCACTATTTAGTTGTGGCAAAGATGGACCAAGAAGTATGATTCTTACGCCATAGACAAGAGTATGAGAGATCCAAATGGGACGGAAGGAAGCTCAATAAGGAGGAAATTAGGAGCTCATTTCAGTCTAAAGTTGAACAAGGTGTGAGAAACATCCCCGCAATCGAAGCAGGAAGAGTTGTAGAAGAAGAATGGAGCCTCGTCATATTAGACTCAGCGGACCTGTACTGTAAAAAGGAAAGGAGGATAAGGAATACGTGGTTTGATAAGGAAAGCGAAGAAGTAGTGGATAAAAGGATTGCAAAGATCTTGAGCTGAGAGACTAGAAATAGTAGAAAGGAGTACCACGAAGCAAGAACAAAAGCGAAAAACGTTCTGAGGAAAAAAAAAGAGGCAGGCAACACTAGGGAAAGTAAAGGCTATTGAGGACTCCAGAAGAAGCAATGAGACAAGGAAGTTCTTTGAAGAAGTTGAGACCACTACTGCAAGTGTCAGCGACACTGCCACAATTAGGAATGCTGAAGGTAAACTATTAGTCGTAGACCAGGATATACAAGAAAGATAAAGAGACCACTCCAAGAAACTCCTTAACGCCACCACTGATGAACTAACGATTGGTAACCTTCCGGAAGAGGAAAATGAGACTGAACTGATTCCACCTGATACCGTTAATGTCCAATTAATTTTAGATAAGTTGAAAAACAATAAGGCGCCTGGATTAGAAAGGATACCTGCATAATTTCTAAAGACAGGAGGACCTGAACTAATAGAAGAAATAATCAGATTGGTAGAGCTAATATGGACTTCAGAGACAATGCCACAAGAATGAAGTGAGTCCATGATCGTATCAATTTTTATAAAGAAGGGAGACTCGACTGATTGCAGGAACTATAGGGGAATCAGTTTACTAAATACCGGATACAAGGTGTTCTCAATCGCACCGTATAACCGCCTAATTCCATATGTGGAATCACAACTCGGATAATATCAAGGAGGATTTAGGGCCAATCGTTCTACCATCGACCAAATATTTTCGCTCCGACAGATGATGGAGAAAATGAATGAATTTAATAACCTCATGTGGCTACTCTTTATAGCTCCATATGACTCAGTCATTAGGAAAGAGTTGTACCATACTATGGGAGAAATGGGCATCCCGGCTAAGCTAATTCGTCTAACTGCACAAAGAAGGAAACGGTGGGCACGGTCAAAGGTTGCGGAAAAATCAAAGACTCATTCCCAGTAAGCTCAGGGCTATATATTTCAGGAATATTTGTTTATAGGATCTTTTAATCATCTCGGTATAATGTATTTTGAAAAATAGCAACATAATTTATGTTATAACATAAGTTATATAAATATTTTCTTCTTTGAATGTCTAAGTTTAATTTAGAAGCACTGATTCAGAATTAAGTGGAATATTTTACTAAACAAAGTATTAAACATAAACCTTGGAGCAATCAAAACCACGTTTAGGCTATTAGGATATAATCTGAATAATTTATCTTTCCCTAACGCGGTTCTAACTCCTGCGATATACAACTTGAGAAATAGTCGGGCTTTTCTCATAAATTACAAAGATTATCTGGTTGTTGTATAAACTGCATTCATACTTGCATTCAAGAATTTTTTTCAGGAATTAGTACTAATTCTTGTTATGTAGAAAATAAAGTAAAAAATGCCAAGTTTATGAAGCCTACTACAAAGAGGAACTACGAAATTCAGTCGAGATTTGGATTTTCTTTACATATTAAGCTAATACCGGAAAATCCTCTACATCGATGTAAATAAATAGATCTAAATCTAATAAGGATTAATTTTAGGTAACGCATGAATGTATCAAAAAATTTTTTGTAATATCATTTTTTCTTTAAATATATAAAAAAATATGATTATTGTATAAAATCACGTTAAAATATTTCTAAGATAAGATATTATCTGATAGATTTCGATTTATTTCAAGAAGATAATCATAATTTTTAAACGTACATTAATCATAAATTATGTCAGTAATATTTCAACCATTTTTAGATTTAACAGGAATGGATATCTGTTGGTTTTGTTATTAATGAGAAAATGACATGGAAAGACGTTCATATTACAACAAATAGGATTAATATGGAAAGTGTATAGAAATTTTGTATTACCTATCATTTACAAATGACATTCTGACTCGTTTTATATTATTAATGAAATGAAAATAAATAAATCTATTTTTATATGATATTAGTAATAATAAATTGTAAATTAGGACATTATTTATTTTCTTTTTTCGGATATATTACAATTTGTCGCAATGGACAATAATTATATTGCTATAAGAACACTTCCATACTATATTTGAAGTGTAAACAAAAGGCAAGTCATATTAAATAAAATAAAATAAAAATTAATAAAGCTACATAACAACAAAAAGGAAATTTTCAAGTTGAAAATAAACAGCAATGCAAAATAATAGCATGATGTATGGAAACTTTTTTGAGTGAATGCTTATCTATTTTAATTTTTCATTTCAACATATTTATCGAGTCGCCTAGACCAATATATAAATAATTAAATTATTAAACAGCTATAGGTAATTTATAATAGAGAAAAATTACAAAAAAAGTGTTATTATCTTCTATTAAATATGGTTGGAATGGTGGATTTTAACCTAATTATGTATCATAAAAATAGATTTATATGTGTCACGCAGACATCGCTTACTATAAGCTGCAATCAAATTTACTGTGTTTTAATAGAAAAAAAAAAGAAGTAAAATATGCACCGATATGCAGTGAAAGCGTGAGAGAGGGAAAAGCAAAAATGCAGAATTGTAAATGCATGAGGTGCGAGGGAGTTGGACGGGGTAGTAAAGGGGTACTGCTGCATTCTATTAATTTTTTTTGTGCTGTCCCATGGTGATGCAGTAACCGAAAGTGCTCTTGGCGTTTTATGTCGAACTAACTATTTAAAAAATACGTAATTAGTATTATATTTGCTTGATGTAAGGTTTCGTTATATAATTGTAGTAAATATCGTCTAAGTAGTGTTAGTATTTTGTGTTAATTAATCTTGATTAAATACTGAAAGCGCGGAAATACTCAAGAAAAAAATACTGAGCTAAGTTAAGTATCTTTTTGTTTCATTATGATATTGTCAATAAAACAAAAAAAAATAATTTAACTCTTGATTTCAATCCGTTCTTCTTTGTAAAACACCATTCAGTCTTTTATTTTCCAATTTCTAACAATTCCCTGAACTTCCGAACCGTTTGTAATGAAGTTATTGGATTCTGTATTCAATGAAAAAAATAAGAAATAAATAAAAAGTTAGAAGATAATTTTCCGGGGAGGAGACACGGATAGGTCCAGAAGAATCCATTATTCCCATGTAACTTGAGAACATTAAAACAGCTCTTAAGCATCTTTTTCATGAAATCTTTCTTTGAGCACGGTTTTTATACTTTCTCAGAATAGGGTTCGAAGAAAATCCTGTAAATTGATGAGAAATATAATTCCTTTTTTAGTTTGATAATCTTTTAAAATTAAAAAAAAAAAATTAAGGTATTTTTATGACCAATTATTCGTTCTGAAGAAACAATTTGTCAGTTTTGCATTGGTTATATGAATGAATAAATGAATGAAAAGTATTTTTTATTCTAGGACATTTATATCCCCAAGAATAATTTACAATGAACAGAAGTATTTTTTGTCTGGCTTTATTTATTACATATTATGTGGTATTTTTTTATTGTTACACGACGTACGTTTTACTTTCTGCTTGACTTGAGTTGGAATAAAGATTCTTAAATCGTTTTACCGGTTCAGTTGCATAAAAAAAATTCAACACGAGTGGGTACGAACGATAAATGATATTTCAAAGTGTTCTCTGTAAAAGGAAATCGGAATGCTAATATTTCAAAGGCGATTGCCAGACTGCAAAGTACGTGGATAGGGATATTCCCATCTATATTAGAAACGTTATTTTTTCTTGAGGGTTTGAATAAATATAGCTGAATGTATCCTTACATACATAGCAATTGAATGTGCACGTACATAGCAGATTGACCTTAATATTACCCAGCTTGAAAGAGGGAGGATACTACAAGAAATATGGCTATTCCAAGTTTGATATTGATCAAAGGTAGCCCCGTGGTTTGTAACAGAGTTTTGGAATTGAATAGGGAGAGATGTTGAGGTGAAGCAATCGATAGTTAGGAAGAGAATCAAGGGATGATTTTGGACCGTTGAGGATTGTCTTAGTTTTCACTTGATTCAAGTCCTATTTATTTTACGAAATCCAGTAGTTATTGCTATATGTGTTATCCTTAAGCTTACAAGGTATTAACAACCAGCATAATTATGTTAGTATATTCATTGTCACATATATATTTTCTTTGTTCTTAGAAAATTTCACGCTACAGAATCAAATAATGTTTTTTAATTCATGCACCTAAGCAGTTTAAGTAAACAAGGCTTGGTGCATACAATAGTAACAAGTACAGTCACAAACAGTGACTTTTTTTTTACAACAATTTATTTGGCAAAAGCAGCTAGTTTTTCCATGTCACGTCAACGTATGCTATTAGCCAGAACTCCTGTGTACACCTTATACACCACCAACTGTGGGCTTGTAGATCTCACATAAGGTCTGGTCTTCCTTCTTGTACGCATTTACAATTAGATTTTATTCCTATTTTGAAGGTGTGGTCCCAGCGTTCCATATTCTATGAAACATGTTCTTTAGTGCTTTAGCCAACGCTGGTCTCGCAAACTTTGCTAGTCCTGGTACTATTCCCTCTATGCCTGCATGTTCTCCAAGCTATATACCATATGTGCAACACCTTTTTACCATAGAGACAATTTTACAGGGCAAGTAGAAGTCACTATCCCACTAAGCCCGTTTGTGGGAAAGGAGACTATATTATACTAGCCTAATAATGATGTACAATATTATATCAATAATCCAAATTTCTCTACTTAAACTTAATGATATTGGTTTTAGATTTTAGTAACTATTAAAGTTATTTCTATGAATTCAAAGTTATTATAGAGGGTGTCACTCCTCTCCTATTCTTCTTGTAAGATATCCTTTAGATTTTAGAACACATAATGTTTATGGACTGTGTTTGGTATGTTAAACAGCTATGTTTCTTGACAAAGGGTGTGATGTTAATCCCTCCACCGCAATTTAGGGTCCCACTTCATTAAAGCGGGTATGCCACAAGAAGACCTCCCTCACTTGGTCTATCCAGGATAAAATAGAATAAATAAATTACCTGCTAGAGGGGATCAAACACTGCTAATGATTCTAGGTCCTTAGTCTGTAATCTAGCGCGCTCTTAACTTATATTATAATAATTATTCATCAGATTTAAAAAAAATCAGTTAATCAGGAATCAAGTTGTCTGTTATTGTTTAAGTTTGTTGACTGCCAACCCCAGACGATGCCTCCAGATGCACTTAACAGAATCCGGAGAGCTATAGCGTGTCCAAGTAAAGACCCTCCCGGAGAGCCTTAACGAACCAAAGTTAACCGAGAATGCTGGGCTCTGTTAAAAGGCGCTGCTCAATCTGCATTTAGATTAAACCCTCTCGAGGGTGACCTCCATTGTCACCCCGTCATCCTTCCCTTCTCCCTCCCTCCCCTCAAATTTTATTTTTACTTCATATTTATAGCTCGTCGTAAATATTACGATACATAAACAGGTAATAAAAAAGTCAATCTCCGTAATACATTTTTTATCATCAAGCCCTGTCATAGAAGGCGGTGGTCTTCTCTCAATGGTCAATCTCGCATCCAGCACCTTTTTAATCTCCTCGTATTCATTGACATGTTAGTTATATTCATATATCTGTTAATTGTATTGGTATGTCTATGTAAGTTATTATGGACTCGTAGATTAAAGAGTTTTTATGTGTTCTTCGATTGATGGTAAGTTTAAATTATTATGTAGAGTTTATTAGAAACGCACCAAGCTGCATTCGTTATAAGTCGTTATATTTTGGATGAGAAACTTTATGTTTTCAAGAAAAATATTTTGTTTTTTTAGTTTTTCGGGTTTCTATATGTTTTTAACATATTAATTCACTCTGAAAGTTTGCGTAAAACGTTCTAAATTTACTAATCTGGGAAAAAACAACTCACCCAGCTTTTATAAAGAGGTTGAGCATGTTTCTTGCTGAATCATTTACTTCCAAGACAATTGGCGTAGTAACAGTATTGAACGCAAGAAAGAGCTTCATGAGTTTTACTATTAGCATTTTTTTTATTTTTTTATTTAATTATGTCAGTGACAACGAATATATATTAATTAAATGTAAATTGTACATAGTGTTGTCATTGAATAAGTATGCTGATTTCTCAATGCTTAAAATACCAAGTATATATTGTTTCTATCGCTATGAGTGCTATTTGAACTTTATTTAGAGCTTAGGTAATAAAATATAATATGTTTGATGGAACATAAGGATTGACAAGATCGAAATAATCTTTTCTTTTATTATAACTGCCATAACATCCGTCTTCAGTGCCTTGGTGTTTTTTTATTGCAACTTTAATAATCATAAAAATCGTCCAATACACTTGATATTGCTAATACACAATTTTTTCTAGAATAGACCATTTCATCTTAACGACTTCTAAAGCCGTTGTATTTTTTATTCCTCCACCTCTTCAAATAGCAATTTCTGAGAGGGATAAATTAACCTTCTATTCTTGTAGTTCCTTGTATTGCGAACAAATCTGTCGAATGTAACTTTGCATAAAACTCTTTCTCTCCAATTCAAATTATACTCATAAAATATGATAAAAATTGAATTTCCTAATAATAATTAACAATATTCACCAATAATTAAAGAACACGCAATAAAGCCTGCCAAATTATTTAACTCTCTTGAGTAATTTTTTTCTCGAGATCCGTGTCAATTTTCAAGCAAATATTATCTATGAAATTCTACATACCATAAATGAACTAGATTAAAACTTTATTTTTTTTTTTTTGGGGGGGGGGGAATTCAAGATTAGTTTTAGGAAATCAAACCACGCATTTGGTATTGATTTCAAAACAAAAACAATACTAGAACAAGGCAATTGAAAGAACCATAAACATTCATCAGTATTCAATTGTAAAATGCTCCAGAATACTTCTAATAACTGCTTAAAAATTGCTCGTGACTACAGAACAAACAAGTTTTTAATGAAAATGACCATTAAACTCCCGCTAACTTATTTCAGGATTAAAACATTAAAAAATTGCATAACACGCACCAAATTTTAAGAAAATGTAAAACAATTTTTACATGCTGAAAAAAAGATCGGGGCACTCCGACCTTTTTATTCCATCTCATAGAACCAGTCTTCGTTCAAACCTTTCTTGCCCGTTCCACTGCATTCTGGAACTCCATTCCTTCCAATATACGTCGTACTTCTTCCTTACCCGCATTCAAATATCTCCTTTTCCAACAGCGCTTGTTGATTTTAAATTTGATTTTTGGTCATAAGAACCAAATAATTATAATAAAAATTATTTTTTGTTCACAATTAGTTGTTTTTAATTTCTCATTCTATTGTGAATGAATGAATGAATTCTATTGTACTTATTATTATTATTATTTTGTTTTGTATATTTTTTCTTTATTACTTTACAGATCTAAATAATTAAATTTGTAAGATTAATGTTTTTCTTAAGAAACTATGTACCTGGATAAAGTCTTTTTTTATTTCTATTTTTAAACTCCTTTACTCCACTTACTTTCCCTTTCTTTTCTAACCAACCATTTCTATTTTTTTTTTAAATATTAAAAGTAAAAAAAAATAAAAACTGATCTATTATATTACGTTTCCAAACCATCTTCCTGCATATAATTAATACTAAATTGATATTTTTGATCATCTTAAAAACCTAAAACGTATTGTATCATGATGGGTATGCCAGGCATGTTATTGAATTTGACTGAATAAAATTAAAATCTGGCATTAAATAATAACTCTTTACTTCTTTTACCTAAAGAAAATGTTAAAAGAGTAATTTATAATGATTGACTTATAATGAAGTTAAATTTATGATGATTACTTACCATAAATATTTCTAAATTAAAATAAAATTTTCCTAGAAGTTGTGGAGAACAACATGGTCAATCGCAGATTATCTATGTATATTGGATTTTTCTTATTTTCTTACTTAAAACGTAATAATTAAATCAATCTAACATATTGTTTTATTGATTCATAGAAGATAGTAACTGAATGTGTAGTATGTAATATAGTATTATATAATTATAATATTTTTTATTTCAGAAAAAAAAATTAATAAATAAATTTATTCTAAAAAATATTTAGGCTTGGTAATATACAAATTTAGGTATTAAACGACTTATTAAATTATCTATGACCAGACCGAGTAAAATTATAGGAGTTGTAACTGGAAGGGTCTTGTTAAGGAACAATGTTAACATCGGTATCGATCCTTTATGTTTGTTAAGCCTCCACTTCATTAAGGAGGGACTAGTTATAGTGCTTCACTAATATGAGACGATTAAAGTATATTTACTGATTTTTAATATTTATTGAACGATGTAATTAAATGGTACTACTTAAATAAAAATAATATACTTTTTTATTCAAGTATAATAATACTTAAATTTAAATAAAATAAAAGAAGTTTTATTTAAATGTGTTTTAAGATTATTTCCTCTGGATCAGTTTTATCTTATCTTTCCAGGAAAAGTTTGAAAATACAAATTTCAAGGAAATGGTAAAAATATGAAATTCTGATTTTGGCTTGAACTTTCTTTTTCCCAGTTATTCTTAAATCCACACTAGCAACTTCGAAAGAGTTTGTTATATAGACGCTGGGGGTACTTAAAACCTGGAAATTTTTATATTACTTCCCCTTAAATATTTATTTAATTTCTTGCTGAATGAAACTAAAAACTATTTATCCTTCAAGTGTAATGTAACTTATAAAAAACTTATTTTATATATATATATATATATATATATATATATATATATATATATATATACATTACTTATGACAAGTCATGTGAACTCACTTAAAATTTATTTTTGAATCAGATCCTTAAAAACTTACTAAACTAACCTTCTAACCTTCCTCAACTTTAAAATTTTCATTTACAGGACTATCATACGACCGATTGGGATTCGCAGAGTTAAGGGGCTCTACTAAGCCATCACACTCATCCTTTATCCTACTTTTCAATCCAAAATCCTCAACGCTCTCTACTTGGTCACAAATAAAATCAGTCATAATGATCTTAATGTCCCTTATCCTCATGATTTAGTCTGAACCTGACTATTCCTTTCATGACAACTCCATTTCATTTGAAAAATGTATTTAATTATTCTTTTCAATTAGTGAGCGCTACTTCATTTATATTTTAGTTCTTAACATTAACACCAATATAATGAATAGTTTAGTTTATTTTTATTTTTTTATTTTCCTTTTTTTTATTTTTATTTTGGTTGGCGCGACAGGCCTTGGAGGCCCTTGGCCGCGCGGTATGGTTTATATTCCACACCGCGATATTCTATGACATTTTATAGGGTAGGGTCATCACTTCCTACGCCTATTTTTGTGGGTGGCTATCAATTAGCTGACGTGTCCCACATACCCTGGGGAGATTGTGAGTGAATCCCAGTATAGTTTAGTAATATATATAAATGTAAGGACATTCTCTTCTTAGAAAATAATTTATTTATGGGAAATTATACATTTTCTAATAACGTTTTTAAAATAAAAGGAGAAATTGTACTCATATGAATTACTTGTTTTGGAATAAATTTAATATATAAAAAAATTCAAATAAAGTGATATTTGCTTAAGAATTTTTAAATTATTTTAATATTTGTTGTTGTTCATAGCTTTTATAAACCTTTTGAAATTGTAAAATTTCTAAAAAATAAATTACTGTTTGAGAAGTGAGTACATTTATTTATTTTACTTTTAGTTCTTATTTATTGGCTTTTATTTTAATTATAGGATATATTTATTATATCTTCCTTTATATCAAATAGTAAAGAACTGGAACAGAGTTAAGAAATTTAAAACGTCTCTAAGAATTAGAGTGTGTCTACAAGTACTGAAACATTGCCGCCCGTTATTCATTTTTTTCCGAGAAAGAAATCAGTGCTAAGAGGAGAGAAACAGAGAGAGGGAGAGATAAAAAAAAAGAAACAAATAGAAAAAAAAAAAAAAAAAGACAGCGATTGTAATACATTGGTGAGGAGTGGTGGGGGTATAAATCACCAAAGCGCAACCATTTTCTCCGGTCCGTGGTTCCGAGGCATTAAATAAAGTGAATCGTCGAGGCAGCGAGTGTGCGTTTTCCCGCGCGCACTACAGTTTTTCCCGCCCGATAACATCTGATTTGCGGTGGCATAAACCCCTCTCCCTTCTCTCTCACCCCTTCCCCGTCGCTCAGACAAAATACTCACCCCCACTTAAATAGGCCACATATCATTTAGGCCGTTTGTCTCCTTTTTGTTACTCTACATTACCTGTCTTTATGGCGATTCTTTTCAACTCTTTATTTTCCCGGATGGATTCGGCACCAGAGGAAATGAAAGAAGGGGAGAAAAAGAGAAAAAGCAATTCAATTATCTGATGGGGCTCCCAATCCACTTCGACCTTTCAATTAAAAATATCCTTTTACTTTTTTCCTTTTTTTTTTCTATTTTGATATTTTTTATGAAGAATTTGACTAGAGCTGTTGATCATTTTATTTATTATTTTTTTTTAAATGCATTTAAAGTCTATCCTGCACCTGTATGGTTAACAAGATTTTTTCGTTTAGCTAATATTTACAATAGTAATCTATTATATTGGTACTTCCGGTCAGCTGATTTTGGGGAAAAGTATTAAATATGAAATTTCAGTTCTGTACGACTTTGAGTTTTTGTGCTTACCACTCACACACACACACGGACCTTTTCGCGCGACTTGGTTATTTGGAGTAAGGAGACAATAATACGTATATTTCCGTTGAAAACCGGAATCAGAAAATTTTCAAGATCACAATACTTTCCCTTACTATATATTTCATGTATAATTTTGTGAATGTAATATAGACATTTACTGTTAATCGGTTGTAGTAGAAGAATCATCAGTGTTCTTTTTCGGAAATGACCGTCGATCTTTTCACGCAATTTAAGTTTTACAAGAGATGTTAACCGTAGGGAATTTTATTGAGAAAAACTATTGTTTAAATTTCCTGGTTTAAACGTATTCGTTGAAATTTAAATTATGATTACTTTGTAGTCGATTCGAAGGTCATTTTAGAAAAAGGAAAACTGATGCAAAATATATTGTTTATTAAATTTATCTCGAGCCTGTGTGATGTCAGGTTCACGTTAAAGATCCCCTATTCGAATAAAACCTTGCTAGGCAAAATTTAGGACTCACACTGAAGCATCGTCCAAATAGCCAAAGTAGCATAATGTGAAAAAACAAACAAACAATCTTTAATAAAATATACTGGACCGGACCACTTTATAAAATATACTTAATTATCGGGGTGAGGAAACATCCCGAATCGGAATAAATCTGAAACTGTTTACATTTTAATTTTATGCAATAATAAGCCGTGTCATTTAAAATGTATAACAACAGAATAACTAAAAGTTTGTAAAATAGTCACAGAAACATGATATGGTTGATTAATTATTTGTTATTTTTTGCTCAATTTCCTGAAATAAATGACTTGAAGAAAAAAATTAGAAAACCAAATTAACTGCAAGGATAGCAGACCCCTGACCCTATGATAATCAAAGCTACAAATGTCTGACAGATAAATCTGAAAAGGGTGCGGAAACCAATTAACTGGTGAAAATGGCTGGAGGAAAGGGCGGGAGCGGAGGGCAGCGGGGGTGGGAAATGAGAGGTAGTCTCATATCCGGTCAGTAATGATGTCACTAGTATGGATTGACGTGTCCTCCCTCTACTCTCGCCGGCACAACGGGGTTATGGATCGTCCTGTTCTCGAGTATGGCAGCTTCAAGGTGCCTATGGATGAATGCGTGTAGTAGTTTTCGTTCTGGGTTCTCTGCGTGGACAAACGGTTGCCACTGCAAGTTAAAAAAATATCTTTCTTCTACAAGTCCTGTTAGTTACATAACATTTATAAACAAAGATACCATTTGTTATTCATCAATCGGATATAATCCTTTTCAAAAATATTATTTTTATTTTAATACTACAGAAACAAAAAAAAAAAAAAAACTTAAAAATGTTTAATTCCCGGGAAAATGGCAAAAATAATATTTGGCTGTCCAGGAAAATAAAGCAGAGTTACGGTTTAATTTTCATTTATTCGGAGTAATGTTTTTCCATATCCTTTAAAAATAATATGAAATTCTTAAAATTTATTAGTTTAGGTAAACCATTTTCTAAAGCTTTTTGATCAATTAAATGCACTGTTTATTATTTGTCAAGTCCCTGCATTAGTTCAAAATCTGATAAAAAAATATATGTTGAGTAAATAGTACGAGGACGGGGAACATGATTTTATATTTATTTTATTTTGTTATATTAAAAAATAATTGTGACATACAGAAGGTGTGAATTCGAAATCCATAGAAACCCGTCACCTGACAGAAAGAATTAGTACCCACACGTCGAGTCCACATGTAATGTTTTATACTACTTTAGTTAAATGTTAATTAATGATGTGCATTAACTAAACTAAACTTTAAATACTATGTTGTTTAAAGTACTGTTACACAATATTATCTTAATATAATTAATGATGAAAGTATTAAAGAAGGCATTTTTTTTTCTTTTGCATCTTTAAATGAATCAAAATAAAATATCTCCACTTTTAGTTAGAAACGGTATTTGTCGTCCAGCTAAATACACTTTAGCTCATTTATGATGGAGTAGGTAGAGGCTTTTTCTGCAATGTGTAAATTGAATAAAATAGCCTGAGTAGAATACTATTTGTCGTTCCCTAATCAACTTCCAACCTGCTCCAAGTTAGGTGGCTTGTGGAGGTAATTGTACATGGAGTGGAGCTACTGAATGAGACTCCAACTTCAAGCTTCTTTCTTATATTGGGAGTTTTCGCAATCTGCCTGTATAGTGTTAATTTTTTTCTAAATTGTTTTTCTTGTTCGCAACTATTGTTAAATTCGTTTCTAAATAGTTATTTGATTGCGTTTGTTAAGGTTTTGAGAGACTTTAATGTTTATATTTAAAGGAGCATTGAGTCTAAAAATGTAGGAACTTATCACTCAGTTTTTGTATAATCCTCATTTTATTTCAATAGAACTCACAAAATTTACCTATGAAGATTCAAATATAGTATATACATAGTTCTTAAATTTTTCCTGTTGTGCACCTTTAACAACTTTATAGACATTTCTTCAAGAGCTGATTGATACTTTTTAAATTTTTAATAAAGATCTTTATGGCATATGGAGGAACTGCTACTTTGTTGCCCTTCAAAGCTGTGTAGTTTATATCCCGGAGGTATTATATTGGTGGTTTGGTTGGAAGCATTGTTTATAGCATAAGCATTGATTGATCATTAGTGACATTACTATGCTGTAGATTTTGGTGTCGTAAATAATTTTTATAGATTTCCTTACGAATTTGATTAATTGTCCAAATTAAGTTTTTAAGCATAGACATAGGTAGCGAATTCTAAAAGAGTGAAGAACGAACATGAGAGAATTTGTGAAAGGACACAGTTCTGTGTGATGAAGCATACATATGTATGTAAATGGGTATCGAAACAGAGAATGGGGAGTTCAGTTATATATGAAGGTATTCTATTTTTTTATGGTGTAGAATAGGGGAAAAAAAAGAAAAATATTTCTCGTTGTAGGGGAGAAAAAGGTAAGGTTAACCCGGTATGATAGTCAGAAATATAGCCTCGTCTTTGAATTCTAAAGATAAATCTTACGAAACAATTCATATGATGTTTTAATTCAATATCTAATTCGTCGGTAGGCCTCTATACGCCAGGCAACCGTAGTCAAAGTCCAGGAATATTATAGAGGTAACCAGAGGCTGACGCCTTTTTAAACGGAAATATTTACGGAATGATAATAAACTATTTATTTATTATGGGACTGGTCCTTATAGAATAATATTGCAAAATACATAAACAGAACTTTAGTGTCTTTTACAAAAATGAAACAAAAAAGTAAAAATAATAATTAGAAATAATAATAAATTAAAAGGTAGCTTCTAATAAAAATAATAATTCTAATAGTTTATAACAAAGCTAAAAAAATAAAATAAAAAATAAATGCGATTATAACCAAATCATAATAGCAAGTTTTGATTAAAAGATAATTACAATATTAATGAAATTTCGATGAAATAAAATAGTAAAAGGTGCAAATGCAACACAGAATAAAATATTATATTTATCTTTTTTTAGTCATTTGGGAATTGGACAGAAAGGAAGTGATTTAACAGATTCGAAGGGATTTGAAGGTCGAAGATATGTAGAACTGTTATACCATAGATTTTCGGGATATTTCAAATCCATGGTTATTCCACGACAGGATTTATCGAAAAACAGTTAGTAAGGGAATTGAGGAGTAGTTTAGAGCTAATAAGGAAGTTTTACCTGCATCCAGCTGTAACTTCAAAAAACAAGTATGGACAAATTTTATGTATATGAATTTGCATTTTGTACGATGTTTCTATGACATCATTACGTGGATTGATAAATTTGTTGATCTTCTGCGTCAAGATATATCAGGTTTTAAGATGAAAATTTAAGAATACTGTACGATATATACGGTGATACTACACCAGACACTTGGACAAGGCCAATCTTCCTTTAAATCCCATATTCCGTCTCATAAAAAACATTTCCCGATTTTCAACAGAGTCACGAATCCAACTAATCTCGACCAGGATGGCATATTTAATATTTGCCCCTAATTCTGCGAATATAAAACAAAAAAGGCGGGCGATAGTGGTGGACGTGATCGGGGGTCAGAATGGCCACTTCAAGGCTCTTTTTGATGCGAGACACGTAGCCCCAGAATTTTTTGCGCCTGGGATTAGTCCGGCCGCGGGCTATCGTATGGGCGCCCTAGCTAATGAACTCATTGCGCGGATATTGTATACCTATTCATTGCAGCAGATAGCCGGCTTATTGTTTAGTTTTTGAGCCCTAGTAGGCTAGATTTCGTGTTTCTAGTTAGCTACAAAATTAATCCATAGGCGTGGATTCATATTTTCGTTTCAGTTATTAGTTTCCTTCAAACAAAAGAACTTGCATTAAAAAAAAAAAAAAAAAAAAAAAAAAAACACCGTTGAAATTGGACTGTCCTATTGGGTTGGTGTTCCCAGAATTCATTCGGAATTGCAAATTTGGATTCTTGGAACCCTCGTTCATCGTAGCGAGTATTAATTACTAATTAATTTTTGGGTTTTGTATATTAGAACAAAACTTCCTCTTTGTTTTGTTACAGTTTATAGTCGAAAATTAAAATGTTGATTTTTAAGAGGTGCTTTATCCATTCAATGAAATTTTAGAGGAGGCGTGAAAATCACTCATTATTATATTATTAAACTAGCTCATTTGATTATTTTCGCATTAAAATCTAGTTTTGTTTTTCTACTGTGATAATAACATCGCCTCAAAGTTATGAAATGAGTTGTTTTAGTATGATTTAGAACGAAACCAAATGTGTAATTTAGTAACTTAATAAAATAAATGCATTTTCAAAGGACATGAGTGTATAAAAAAATATTTAGTGAAAACTAAATGATGAAGTTACAAATATGCAAAAAAATCAATTTCGCAAAAAAATGTCCTTTAGTACCTTATTTTAAACATAAATTGGTTATTCGAAAATATTTATTACAATTATTGATTTTGGAATATTAAAAAGACCCATAAGCTTTTGTTGGATGGCCTCCTTGTTTTCCAGTTTACCAAATATGTCTGTCGCTAGATCACTTGGAAAAATGAAAAAAATCTCAAATAAAATCATATCATTAAGGATGGTGTAATCAATTAAAGATATAATTTGTTAAAAATAATAATAGTTTATTGAGGATTGAAACATATGTACTTAAAGAGAATATAGAAAAGAAAATTTATTCTGTGGCTAGCTCATTCAAGAATATCATATATAAAACAAAATAATAGCCACAACTTTGCGAAGTTAATACTACAACTGAAAAGTTTAATAATTATGATGAAAGTTATATAATAATATTTAAGTAATTACAAATGCGGAATAAATAATATGATGATAAAAATGGATGAAAATAAAAACTTAACCACAATTGATGTTTAAAAGTGATAACATTCATTTTACATATATTGACCTACTCAAATTATTTAGTAAACATATTCTCTTTCAATACCTTAATTGCTTCCCATAAGGTATTGAAAGAGGAGGAATTTAAATGAGAATAAGGAAGGAGCATGGCGGATTTTTGACGGTATATTATTCTAGAAAATATTCATTTACTTGTACGTAATCCATTTAGCACGACATAATTTGGGAGTTAAATGAATTAGGGCATTCTCTATACATGTTATGAAATTTATAAAGAAGTTTTTTTACTTTCAAACTTTGTTAAATTTTTCTGGTACGACTCCCGTGTTTAGAGTATGACGGGCATAAACCTTATCTTCTGCTATGTCACTCCTGAATCGATCCTATATTCCTTTGGGTTGGAGAGGAATTAATATTAATAGCTAAGATTGGATACTGGAGACGTTAATTATTATTCTATTTTTGAAAAACAATGCAAAAGAAATAAAAGAAACACAATATAAAATAATTAGAACTGATGAACCATATAAATTTAAATCTAAGCATAAAAAAATATATATATTTTTATAGTGATATAAAATGTCATTAGAACAAAAGTTTGATTATCTTAAGCATCAGTAAATAACCGTTACGGTACAGCTGATTCGTACATAGCTTAAACAAAAATAGCATAATTGCCGATGGGTGAAACATTATAATTTATATTATTGTTTTTTGAAGTCCGTTTTTTCCCGGTTAAATAAATCTTATGCTACTTCAACCTTTCTCTATATTTTTCGTGTGTTAAAATTAGTTTTAACATCTTCTATGTCGTTACAGACAAGATTGATAATATTCTTTTTAAAGACTTACGACCCCGATAGTACCTTCTCTTAAAACTTTTAGGTCAATTATTACGGCCGCTATAAAATAAGTCGATTACGGTTTGATCAAACTCACTTAGCATCTGATATCAGGGCCTTAGTTTTATTGGTTACTACCCCATCAAAGTTTCTCAACTAGCCTCGGAATTACTGCTTCCATAAAGACAGTTTGCTTGCATTCATAAACTAAAATGGTGTAAAATTAACGTAATGGAAATGAGATGATGATACTTTGTAGATCATTTTGATTTTTTTTTTCACGTTGCAGCGTGGTCTAGTGGATAGAGCACTAGGCTACTGTTCTCCGGGTCCTGTGTTCAAATCTCGGCTGTGGTAGAATACGAGTATTATTTATTCTGTTTATTTATTTATTCGGCCGGGCAGCGTCCCAAGGGTAGGGAGACCCTCCTGGGGCAGGCCCAGCCTCTTTAATGTGCGTACCCTACATTTGGAGAAAATCTTGCGGCTGAGTGTGGTCAAGGCCTGATCACCGCATTGCACGGGCGTTGGCCTAGAAACAGAACTCTCTATATGTACTGAGCCCAAGACCCTTCATGGGTTGTCGAGGTAGAGGTTTTTTTTTTGTTTTTTTACTTTTTAATAGAATTAACTAGGTAATCATGTCTTAAAGTAAAAAAAGACAATTTTAATGATGTTAAAAAAAAAGTTGTTGCTTGAAATAATTTTATCTGTATTTGTCCATTAAGTATTATTCAGTTTTTTAAATATTCATATAAAGCATAATAAAATTAGGTTAAGTCAAATGATGTATTTTCTTTATATCTAGGAATTTCTCTTTTTGATTTCCTTTTAATTTTATTTAATTCATAACCCCCGTTTTTTTTTTTTTTTTCTATAAAATTACATCAGTAATGTTTTGAACAAGTAATAAAATAAAATAAAGAGACTATCAAATGGTAAATTACTTATTTAATTACAATATATACATATATATATATATATATATATATATATATATATGTATTGATTATTTAATTTATATTAATATTATTTTTTATATTTATTTATCTTTTATATTAATTATACGATGCTACAGTGGGAGTCCTATATTTTGCATATCCAGGTTAAATTAGGATAGACGTCTTTGACGATTACTTGACATCACTCAGGCTCGAAATAACCACTTAACTCTTCTTTCTAGGACAGCATACATGAGTACCCTTTAAAAAATCCTAGAGCCATCTTCCGGGTTTCAATCCGCGACCTTGGGCAAATAAGACTATTTTACTATACCACAAGTGACAACGTTCATATATTAATTTATTTAGGTTTATTAGTTGTATTAGTTTATTTCGTTTTTTAATATTTAAATTTATATTAATTTATTTAGATTTGCTATTGAAGTTTAGAACTTTAACCCTGCGTTATGCTCTTGTCGACCTGCTACTGGAGGTATCTATTTCTAATATTAATTTACATGTATATGTATATATATATATATATATATATATATATATATATATATATATATATATATATTTTTTTTTTTTTTTTTTTTTTATTATTTATTTTTTTTTATTGTCTCATGTTAACATACATTTATTTCTCTTGTTTGTGCATTTTTATTAGAATTTATCTTTTATTTTATCTTCTTTGTTCAGGTTATTAGTTCAATCCTATTGTTTTCAATGATTGTATTATACTCTAAGACTATAGTCTTAAGTCCATTTTATGTTTCCTGCTGTATTGTTCTAAAGGGACTTGTCCCAGAATAAATGAAGAATTATATTATTTATTATTAACTTATGCTTTATTTTTCAATGTTTCATCAGTCTATTTGGGTTATTTTCTGGCAAGATGGAAAGATGTGCTGTTAGTAATTCTTTACAATTTTTAAAATAACATATTTATTATTTGTCTGTGTAGATTAACCTTTAATGAATATTAATATTTTTTGTAACTCGCGGTTTTTATAAATTCTAAAACCCTGAATAAAGCACTTTTTATGGCTTCTGTATTAAAAAAATTGGCTTACCTGGTTCTTTCTTCTGACTCTATATTTTTAGCTGTTGCCATGAATTTTGCTGGTACATTTTGAGTTTTGACGTTTCGTTATTGATACCGAGTTATCAAAGTGTAAGGACTTTTAGAAACTTTGAATGAGATCTTTAGTCGTTTGTTCAAATGTGAGGTTGGGCTGTTTACAACAAAAGAAAGTAAAGCAGTGATTTCAACTGAACCTAATTGCAGGTAAAGTGAAATAAAACTTTCTCCTTTAATTAAAGCAATAACTCTTGGAAACGGATTTACTGCGCCTCTAACTCTATATTAAAAAATACCTTTCCTTAAGGGGGTAGTTTTCCCTGATTTAAATCCTCCCTTCTCCTAATTGGCTATTTGTATGTGATATTTTCTGGGTTCTTTGTCAGGGCTGATTCATGTGTTGTAGAGGAATCGTCCAAACGAGTTTGCTTGCCTAGGACTACCTTAATGGTGTAGTTAAAGGACACAGAGTTTTCCACAAATATTAAAACAAGTTGTATTCAACTTATAAAATATTTATTGTTTAAAAATGTATTAAGAATGTCCTCGGAATCTTCTAACTTAAACAAAAATTAAAGTTCTACCGCTGGTTAGTTTCTTCACAAGTCTTTTTACGTGATTAATTATAAATAAATAGAAAAACATTTATTTTATATGTAACGTACTCGTGCCTTTGGTATTCCGTATTTAATATCATATCATTCTAGATTTTTATCACAACGCCTTCTTCCGATTGCGGTTTGTTCAGCGTCTTATACATATCGATCTTTATATGATAACAATCATTTGAATAGATAATAACACCATTTTTTTTAATATCACATTTAGAGAGGCTCTAGGATTTTATTATGATAATATGAAAAATTCTTTCTTCTCGGACCAAGTCCCCTTAGAATAAAAACAATAAAAAAATAGTTGCTGATGGTCTGGCTACTATTTAATGTAAATGTATGAACGATTTTTATACGTCTCATAATATTTTATAACGTCTGTAACGTTTACACGGACATTACGCAAACAAGTACATATATTTTACAATTAAATGGAAGATTGAGATTGGAGTAAGTACGGAAAGATTTCATGAATAAATGAAGTTAGAATAGTAGTTTTACTGATATAGGTTGGTAGCGAATTTCAAAAGGATGAGGAACTAAGGAGAACGAATTTTAGAATGGACCCAGTTCTATGTGCTGAGCATAAACAGAGATTGGTTGAGTTCTGTTGTTCAGTGAATGGACTACAGAACAGAGAATGAGGATTTCATTTACATATGTAGGTTTTCTATTTTTTAGGTTTATTATTTTCAATAGTCGACTAAAAAAAAAATATTTCAAAATTTGACGGCGCTTACGTTTCAAGATAGGTAGGTAGTATTTGAATGACGAATAGAAAAAAATCCGTTTATCCGCCATCCGCGGCATTTCTCCGGAACTAATGGACCAATTTTATTTTTTAAATTCGCCACAAAAATAGTAGTCCATGCAACGACGATCCTAACACCTAGACGTTGATATCAGCTGGTTCTTTTTAAATATAGCGGCCGATTAAAAGTAATTTATTTCGATAAATCAGCTATTTTTGAAGATTGAGAAAATATTGTTTAGTGTTTTCTAACCAAAAAACCGCGAATAATTATATAAAAAATAAAAAATTGAAAGTTTACACATAAATACGCTCATAACTCAGTTAATTTTGACGAAAGTAGAAAAGTATGTACAGAGTTTTAGGATCAGTAAACCGCAATAAATAAAAGAAAAAAAGGAAAAATGAAAGAACGCTTGTAACTACGTTGTTTTCGATGTAGTGCCGTATCAGCGTAGGGGAGCGTTCAGCCACCGGCTCCAAGTGATATACCATTATCCTTTAATTTTCATATTACTTAATTGTCTATCAGCAGTTATATAAACAGTTATACCCTAATATTGTTATTTAGAAATAATAAAACATTAGTGTAATAATTTGCAGCGTTTTAAGGTTTAGACTAGGTAAGAACCGTGGCAAATATTTTCGGCTTAGACAGGGATAAAGCCGTTTTAACTAGGTATAATATGGCCACATCAATTATACTGTAACTGTGTCGTTATAACTCCGCATAAAATAATTAAATAGTGTTTGGTCTCAGGCCTCTGTGGCCATGTTGAATATATGTATCCGTAAAACGGTCGTTGATCTGTTTTTACCAACGTCAGAAAAAGATAATTCTGATATATATGCCTTATATACTATTCTATGAGTTCTCTCATACTCATTATTACATCCCTTAGCGTAACTTGTTCTGGATAGGGTACATTGTGTCGACGATTATGCTTGGTTATAAGACACACTAACTATTTGAGAGCCCTTTTCGACTACCGTGTAGGGAATCATCATAATATCTTGAACATTTGCTGGTCCGTCATCCAAAACTTAGAGATGAGATCCGACAGTCGAACATGTCTGCCATCAGCCAACCATGATACCGTTTCACTATTGTAAACCACTAACGAATCTGTAACGATCTTACTCCGTACTCTAGCCTACCTGACCATCCCGCCTAATAATGAAATGACTCATTAGCCGTTGCTCTAACCCCTCCCATGGACTCCTGAACTGATGCATTATTCAGCGCGGGAGAGGTGATATTATTCAGCCAAAAAGGGGAGATTTGCATCCATCTGCTCCGGGTCAGGGTTTTCCCGGAATATCGGGAAATATTGCCGACGTGTCTGTGGAATATAGAGGGCCCAATAATCATCTATGGGGATATTATTAATTATTTATTCCATATCAATGCTACAGTTCTTTATAATGGGGGTGATATTTATTTATACTAAAGGTGTCAGCATCATTACTAAAATCATTAATTATATCATGTATTTTTGTTCGTAATACTATTAATCTAATCCCGCTATGCTAAGTTGACTAAAAATAAAAAAAAAATTATAAAAATAAAGATATTGTACGAGTTTTAGTACGGCCGCCAAGTTCTTCCCTTTAGGTTAAAGGGAGTCCTAGACATTAAGTAGTAAGATAAGGCATTACCTTAGAGTCATATCGTACATTAGAGCCTATTGGTACCTTAATTCCATCATGGGCTTAGAAGTAATAGGAGTGTAAACTCTATGTTTTGTATTTTACTGTGTATTTATACTTTTAATTGTTGTTATATATATATATATATATATATATATATATATATATATATATATATATATATATATATATATATATTTAAGCTTTTTTTTTCCTTTTTTGATCTGTAAAATAAAGAAGAAAATTCTAAGGTGTTTCAAAAAGTCACGGTCCTAATATTGCTGTAAATATTATGTTTTAATTTACGAAAAAGTGAAGCTCTTGGAAGAGCTTTTATAATTGAGGTTTTTGAAGCACTTTCTCATTATTTAATAATTGGGTTTATTGGGGTTCAGATTATTTTGTGTTGGAATCTAATCAATTTTTACCCACAGTTTGGGGCGAATTATTCAATTTGTTTTGAAAAGTGGATATATGAATTACTTCTTTACAGTATTTGCACATGAAATATTGAAAGAAAGTTCATCTTATTTTTGCTTTAAAAAAAGAAAAGATATAAAGTGAATCAATATTTATGAAATTGCCTGTTCAAATTGAAATTATCTAAAAAGTTTTTGAACATATCACTTTTCAATTGCAATCGAATAATACCTATAGGAAACTAGGTCACATTTCAATAATTAATATAAGGAATCTGTATGCCCCATTCGGTGTGTAAAATATACTACGAATAATCAGGAATATTTATTAATAAAAAAATCTTCCGCTAACAGAAATAGAGATTAATAATCAGCAATCGAATTAAGAAGCTGTTCTTTGTCAAAAGAATTTAGATCAAATATATGGAGAGTTGTATGGTTCTTTTCATTTAAATTTTCGTTGCATTTCCTCACTTTATATTAATCGAATTGTGTTAATCGTTTAAAAGTTAAAACTTGGATTAATCTGATAAATATAAAATGCTAAAGAATGGAGTTCTTGCGTCATCCTAAGTAGTCAATTCGTAAAAAAAAAAAAAAAAAAAAAAATCCGAAGAGCAATTTAAATCTTTAAATATAATCTTAAAAATTAAATAAAAATACAGATTAAAAATATGGACTTTATTTAATATTTTAAAATTATCTTTTTTTTATTTATTTTTTTTTTTTATTTTATTTATTGAGCAATATTACAATCTGTCCAATTCAGGACATTTTTAATAGTGATAACGTACAACATTCATACTACATTCACACGATATATACAAAACTATAAATTTATATAATAATAATAATAAAATATACATATATACAAAATAAAATCAATAAAAATATATACAATAGTCATTCATACCTATATACAATTCACAAGCATACAGCACGTGAGTGGAGAATCTAGCCAATGCTAGAACTCCAATATACATGTTATAAGAGATCACGAGGCCACTGCCGTTTCAACCTTCTAGGTGGGTTGTATGGATGGGTGGGGCTGGATAGGGATTGAGCTAGAGGATTAGGATGATGAATGAGATTCTGGTGGAATTTGGAAAATTTGGATGGAATCAGGTCTGAAATAAAAGGAACATTAAGGTCGTGGTGCAAGGTATAGTTGGAGACATAATAAGGAGCATTTACTATTGTACGGAGGACTTTGGATTGAAAGGATTGAATGCGTTTGATGTTAGTACGTTTAGCTGTCCCCCACAGTTCAAGTCCGTAGGTCCAGATGGGCTTCAGTATTGTCCTGTAGATTAATAATTTGTTGTCAACTGTAAGTTCAGATTTTCTGTTGAGTAGTCGGTATAACTGTCCGAATCGTCGGTTGAGTTCTTGTCTTTTAAGTCTTGTATGTGGGTTCCAAGTCAATCTTTTGTCTAATAGTAAGCCAAGATACCGGACTGTATCTGAAGGAGGAATTGGAATGGAATTGAAGTAAACTGGCGGACAGGAGTTTCGTCGAAGAGTGAAGGTTACGTGTTTGCATTTGGCTTCGTTCACCTTTATGCGCCAAGCATTACACCAGTCTTCGATAAGAGAAAGGTGTCTTTGCAGGTTTAAGGATGCTGTTTCAGGATTGGAACTGGATGATAGGATGGCGGTGTCGTCTGCAAAAGTTGCCAGAAAGGTATCAGGATGTGTAGGAATATCAGCAGTGTAAAGGATGTAGAGGACGGGTCCCAAGACGCTGCCTTGAGGAACACCGGCCTCAACGGGATAAAGGTTAGAAAATTCTACACCACAGCGAACGCGGAAGGAACGGTTTGAGAGATAGGATCGGAGAATGAGGTATAGAGACTGGGGTAAATGGTTTTTCAGCTTGAAGAGTAATCCAGTGTGCCATACCCGGTCAAAAGCTTGCGCAATGTCCAGAAACGCACCAGAACAATACTCTTTGCATTCAAGAGCTGAGGAAATATGGTCTACAACTCGGAGCCCCTGTTGAACTGTGGAATGCTGAGGACGGAATCCAAACTGATGGGAAGGAAGATTTTGAGATTCTAATATGGGTAGGATACGTTTAAGAAGAAGCCTTTCGAAGATTTTTGAGAGGATGGGGAGTAGACTAATAGGCCTGTAGGATGAAGGGTTGTTGGAAGGTTTGCCTGGTTTTAGAAAAAGAATGATAGTGGAATGTTTCCATAACAGAGGAAAATAGGTGGTGCGTAGGATGCAGTTGTAAATATAAGTAAGGAATATAATAGCTTTCTGCGGAAGTTGTCGGAGGATCTGGGGAGTAAGGAGATCGTGTCCAGGAGATTTACGGAGGGTAAGTTTTTGGAGAAGATATTTGACCTCAGAGGGATTAATAGCTTTAGGAGGTAGGGAAAGTGGAATTGGTGACATAAGAAAGTCTTGCACTGTTGCGGTGTGATTGGCGTGGGATTCCGGGTGAGGAGTGAAAACTTTGGAGAGGTGTGTGGCGAATTCCTCGGCTTTATCTTCATCAGACGCAGCCCAGGAGTCATCACCACGTCGGAGAGGATGGGAAACTTGATGGTATTTTAGGATCTTTTTCGTGACATTCCACAGGGAATTATCACGAGCTGATAGAGAGGAGAGGTAGGAATTAAAGGACTGGGAACGGAAGGTCGCCAACTCCCTCTTCAATTGTCTACAATAGAAGTTATAGGAGCGGCGATCTGTTGGGTGTCGGGTGCGCTGCCATAATGATCTTGCTCGGCGTTTGGTATGGATGAGGTCTATAATATGTTGTGGAAAATGATTTTGGTGAGGATTTATATTGGGGTGTTTAGGAGAGGAGGCAGTCCAGACAGCTTGTTGGATGGCGGTGGTAAAGGAATAGACGGAATTATCTAGGTCATCTGGGGTTTTGAGGGTTACTCTGAGATCAATATTATCGGTCAGGATTTGGCGAAAAAGGTTCCAGTTGACAGGACCTCGGATGAATGATGGTGGAATGGGTTTTGGAATTGGAGTGAGAGATACTTTTAGGATCAGTGGACTATGGTCTGAGGATAGTTCGTCAAGGCGAGTTACAGAAAAGTTGAGGGAGCCTAATCCGCTGTGGATAAAGAAGTCGAGGATGTCAGGATTGCGGTTAGGATCGGTTGGCCAGTAGGTAGGGGAGTCAGGAGGCAGGATATTAAAATTTCGGGAGTTGAGTGCAGACAGCAAATTCCGTCCCCGAGAGTTCGTGGTTCTGGAACCCCACTGCTGATGCTTGGCGTTTAAGTCTGCACCCAGAATGAAACGATTTCCTAAGGAATCCAGGAAGGATACAAATTCGGAATTGGAAATGGAATGTTTAGGAGGGCAGTATGCAGATGTGAGGGTTACCGGAAAGGAAAAAGTCTTGATTACTATGGCTGTGGCTTGTAGGAAATCATAGATGGGAACTGGGAGTAAATGATGAGAGAGGGATTGGTGGACAATGATAGCAGAACCGGCATGGGCTTTGCCGTCTGGGTGGTCAGTACGGTATGTCATGTATTGCGGTATTTTGAAGTACTGTTTAGTCGTTAGTCTTGTTTCAGTTATAAGTGCAACATCGATTGTTTTGTCTTGCAATAACGCTGTCAGTTCTTCAGTATGATTTCTAACACCATTCGCATTCCAAAGGAGAATGGATAAGGAGTTAGGTGAATTCATTTAGGGATTTTTCAAGGCAGGGATTAGATTTGATACTAGATTTGTAAGGAGTGATATAAGCGGCATAACAAGAGATTTGATTTCGGAGATGAACGATGTCATTAGACTGGTAAGATCTGTGACGTTTGATGGTGGAGGGATATGAGAAATTTGATGTTGAGGAGTTTTTTGAAGATTAGGTAAACTTTGAGGGATAGATTGTTGTACAATAGATTGAGAAAGTTGAGGAAAAAGTTGTTCCGGCAGTGCCTCGACTTCATGATTCTGGTTTCCACCTCCAAGCAAGTGGGCAAATGATACGTTAGAATTTACAAGTTTAGATGGTTCTCTTCTGCTTCTGGTTGGTACAGCTGTTTCATTCGGATCCTGAGGTTTTTGGTATCTGGTTCTGAGTTTCTTGTAGATTTCACATCCTTTATAGTTAGCCGGGTGGTCCTTGAGGCACAGAGCACATACAGCGGGTGTAGATCTTGATCTTGTACATTCTTCTGTTTTATGCTGTTCACCGCATTTCACACAGCGTGGTATGTGATGGCAATAACTTTTGGTATGACCATATGCCTGACAGTTATGACACTGAACTATTTCCCTCTTTGTGTAAGGTTTTTCAACTTTTACACGGGTATAGTACAGTCTACTGAGGTCATAGATTTTTTCGACTCCTGCTGATGGTTCCAAGTCCACAAAGAATAGAGGCAGTGGACTTTTATCTTTTAGGACGTTGGTGACTTGCCTCACTTGGAATCCCAATTCTGTCAGTTCTTCTTTGATAGCTTCAACGGGTGTTGAGGAATGTAGGTTTCTGATTACGACCCTTAATGCTCTCTCCTGGCGCAGCTGATAAGTATGAAAGTCAGCTTTGGTCTCAGTCAGATATTTTACTATCTTTCTGTAGGTTTCAGCAGTAGTCGGAGATATTTTAGTATCATTGGTTCTACTTATACAATAATAACTATTAGGATCAGTTACTTTGTTTAAATGCGCACACATCAGTTTAAAATTTTTAATATTTTTAACAAATATTGGTGGAGGTAGTGGTTCCCTGGGTATAGGAGAAGATTCCATGGTTTCTTTTTCATTTTGGAGGATCTCAAATGGATTTGGTGTAAAAAACGGGGATTCATCAGTTATTCCTTGTGATGATGTGCTGGGCTGTAGTTCAGATCCTAATGAGGTAGCTGACGTGGTCGCTGGTGGAATTATTTTTTTATTTTGTTCACGGCGGGGTCTCTGTTTTGTAGGAGACGAGTTAGAACCTGCAGATCTAGATCTTTTACTTGCAGACTTTGAGGACATGACTTGATGAAAATATCTCATTGATTAAGAAAATAATAATAATAAATAAATAATGAGATAAGAATTAAAGATAAAAGAAAGATAAGTTAACGAAAAGCAAGCCCGAGCTTGCCGAGCTAGCGGCAATCAGCTGATCAGTGACCCTCCTTTCACTTTTTCGTGATTGTACAAAGTAAATTATAACTTTGCTTACCGAAATTTCTCCAATATTCACTGCCGTAGTATTCCTGAGGTCTAGTGATGTTCTCCAGACTGAATTCAAGCGAATTCCTACTGAAAAAAGCAAAAATCTGAGAGACGATGTAACGTATGACTGTTATCATCGAGCGCATCAGCTGATTCTTAAAATTATCTAGATAAATAATATTATCCTCTGTTATCTTCTCCAACACTGATTAGGGATGCCTGGTGGATGGGGGACGTAAATTCGAAATAAAATTAAAACGTCTGATGAACTGATTTATAAGATTTATTATTGGAGCCCGTAGACGTGACCATATGTCTGGCTATTGTATAGAGTTAAAGTGGCTTTATCCTTCTCTTCGACGGCAATATTTCTATGGTTGTTACCTATTCCTAACTTTAAAAAATAGAAAAGCTTCCTATATAACTGAGCTCCTCACCCACTGCTCTGGCATTCGCTGAACACTAGAGCCTAATCAATCAATATTTTTACCCCATCACATATAGCTGCATCCTTTTACAAATCGTTTCTCGTTCGTTCCTCATCCTTTTGGAATTCGATATCTCTATTTCTTCCTTCAGAAATCAACTATTCCTTACTCGAATCTCAATCTTTCGTTTCATTGCAAAATATATATCTATATGTATATGTAAGTGTGTATACGTATGTAAAGATATATAGATATATTGATAAACATTTAGAGATAGATTGAATTGTTTAATTGAAAGTAACTAGACCATAAGCATTTTTTTTTATAAGCGGACTTGGTTCCAGAATAATGATTTTCATTAAAAAAAAAAAAAAAAAAAAAAAAAAAAAAAAAAAATATATATATATATATATATATATATATATATATATATATATATATATATATATATATACGAATTGAATCCTTCTAAATATTGATACTTTTACATTGCCTGCTTTTTAGAACCACTGTAGGATCACAAAAATACTGAGGGTCGCCCAATACTTTTTTTACCACATTTCCAACACTTTTTTTACAATTCTTTGTATATATGTTGATACATGACGATATTTCTTAAATATGGGAGCTTTTTTCTTTAATATAATTTTATATTATGTCCTTCTATTTTTTTTTTTTTTTCAAATTCATTTCATTATATCCGAAAGCCCTTACTGTGCGGTGGCAGAGAAAGTAATCCAAGGCGGTGTTTATTGCAAACTGACCGTGGCAGGAAGTGGCAAGAAGTGGCGAGGCCAATTAGACCAAGACCACTCCTCTGATGAGGCCCTGCTTCTTCAGGAGCCTTAGCAAAGTGTTTTTGCAATCTCCTTCTCCCTTTCTATCCCTGCTTCTTGTCGCTACTGAACAAGCTTTTAATTTCATTTTAATGAACTGATGCTGTTGCACTGTTGTGATGGGAGAAATATGTCAATAGTAAATCGGAAACAAATCTTAATCGATTTGATTTATTCAATAAAAGAGTCTCTAAGAATAACTACCGTATGTTTTTATTATTTTTAAAATAAAATGAAAAGTAAGACAAAAATAAGGTGAGCCTTTTGTATTTCTTCGGGACTGGGTCAAATAGTAGATCATGGATGTATTTATCTATAATTTACTGTTATTTTAAATAAATGTTAGCTAAATTTGACCTTTTTTAGTCAAACCAATAAAGCTTCTAAACGGTAGTGTCCTAAAAAAAAAAAAAAAAAAAAGTACCATTAGTTCATAGTAAGTCGTAATGTCAGTGTAATGTTTTATTTTTCAAATAAAGTTTCTTTCACTTTTCGGCAGTTGAGTTTCGTTATTCATTTTAAAAATCAATTATCAATCAATAAGCTCGTGCTTAATTGCCGTTTTTAATTTTCATTTTAATGGTTAAGATTCTATCATGTTAGTCTGTTTGAGGTATACGATTTTATAAATAAACTTTAAAATGTTACATATGGGGCTATGTAAGCTTTTAGTTTTTTCTCATTTTCCATTCTTTAAAATTTATTCATATTTATATATTTATTTCAACGGTAAATCCTGAATTACGTTAATTCCAGATATCCTAAATAAAGGATTAATAAATGAACATAATAATATTAATAAATGTTCCGATTTTAGTATCCATAAGAGATGAATAAATATTGAATATTTTTCCGGGTACCGAAACTTGTTTAAATATACGTTTTTAACATCATACTATGACGGTCAAATGAAATTTGAATTGAATGTATGATTTTCTATGGGGAGGGTATGTTTTTTTTTTTCTTCTGCGGTAATCGGTTTCTTATTAATGTTGAATGTACTCTTAGTAGAGGCAGTTTTTAATTTCCCAGGATATTTCATATTTGATACGAGAGTAGACTATTGGAAATCCGAAGCGGATATAAGATGGGCGAATGCAATAGGGTATTCCATCGGATGAGGGCTGGTTAATATTTGACCGTATGGGTTCGCCCCGCGTTGTGATTTCTCGTCAATGTTTCAGCGGATCCGCTCCCTTTATCCCCTTCACGTATCCCATTCTTTGGACGTATCGGGGATGTATTGGGCCTCAGGGCACGTAGCTATGAATCGTCTGGGTTAGTGTCTGCGGAGGTAGACAGTTTTAGATTGCCTTTCCTTTCCTAAATCTATATTAATATTGTTAGCTGATAACGGTATCAACCTTTATGTCATGAATTGTTCTTTCCCCAGATATTGTATAAAATAAATTAAAAAAAAAATTCCCCAAAAAACAACAACTAAAATTGTTTATAATTTTAACGTATATAATTAACTTAATTTATATATATAATTATATATATATATATATATATATATATATATATAATATATATATATATATAAATTTAAAAAAATTATGATTTCCCTTTAGAACAATATTACAAAATATATATAAAAAAAAAAGCATTAATGTATTTGAATAAAATAAACAGAAAAAAGAAATAAAAAACAGAAATGAACAATAGTGATAAATTTTAAAGATAGCTTTTAATTATAATAACTCGAATAGTTAATCACAAAACTGTACAAAAAATAAGATAGAAAAATATTTGAATCTTATATACTATGAATATGAATATAAACATCTTAATTAAAATTTTTGATTAAAAGATCTTTATAATATTGGTGGGATTTCGATGAAATAATATTGTTAAATGTGCAACTGCTGAACAGAATAAAATATGATTTTTATATTATTGGTTTTTTCTGATTTTTATTGAAATTTCTTATATAAATTAGTTCTTAGGGGAATTAGACAGAAAGGAAGTAATTGAATAGACGGGGTTCGAAGGTCGGAAGAGTATCGAGATGACGATTATATGACGGAATATGATTCCATACTGACAAGTAGCAAATTAAAAAGGATTTGTCGAAAGCTGCAGTTCGAAGGCCGCTAACGATTGTTGCGGGAGTGGACAGAGGGTTTGTATGAAAACATCTGAGATTTACGATTAGCGGCGGGATCGGAGAGCGTGGAAGAGGTAAGGCCGCTGCAAATCTTTGTGGAATTGGGTGACACAAGTGTCTCTGGATATACCGTAGATGAAGCGTATTAAACAGTTTAATAATCGTTTTAGTTTTGCTTCAAGATCCCAAAGAAACATCCCTATACACTGTACAGCAATATTTAGATTAGATTAGATTAAATTTTTATTTTCTTAGGGCCTGAGGCCCTTTCTTACAGACAAAGTAATAATTTTTACAATAATTAATGTGCAAAAAAAAAAAGTTTTAAACAATACATATATAACCTTTTTTTCCTTTTCTTTTTTTAAATAAACATAAAACAGTAAATATTTTAAACTATACAAAAAGAAAATAATAATAATAAACAAAATTTATGTAGACTATTTAAAATAAAAAAATTTAAAAATAAAATAAATATTAATGATAATAATAACTAACACTGAGGGAAGAGATTAAGGAAAAACAATCAAATAAAGTAAAAGGAGCAAAGGGATATTGGAAAGGGAAAGGAAGTATCTCCATGTTTGTTCAGAGCTTCAAGGTGCACTCGAAGAGTCTGCCTCAAAGAATAGTCGAAGGCAAGCCTTACGGAAAGAGGATGAAAACCTGACTTCCACCGGTAGCTGGTTGGGCTCTCTCGCTGCCGCGGCGTGGAAAGAATTCCTCAAGGCCTCAGTTCTGCAAGCAGGTAACTGGAATACGCCCTGCAACCTCTCACTCCGCACCTCAACGAACTCACGCCTTAGGATTTCTGGAACTCCGGTATCAAGCACTTTACGGGCTAGGCACATTAAAGTGAGGCGGCGATATTCTTTTGCTCGAAGCCAACCTAACTCCTTTATAAGTGGACTTATATGTTGGTCCCTTCTAATACCAAATATGAATCGGATAGCTGCGTTGAGCGCTCTCTGTATCCTGTAGTCCTCAGCTTCCGATATATCTCTATATACGGAGTCACAGTACCATATTAGTGGGCGTACCAGTGCTGAGATTATTTTTCGCCTGGCATCGGCTGGCAATAGCCGTTTCCACCGTGAGAGGGAATGCAAGACACCGTAGACTCGGCTCACCACCAGTCCAGCATGATAGCGCCATGACAGGGATGTGTTAATAATCACACCTAGGAGTTTCATCTTGTCACAACGCGGGACAACCTGATCGTGAATCACCAGTGGAGGCAGCACGATGTCTTTTTCAGCCTTTACTACCAGTTTTGGGCTGCCAATCAGCATCCAGCGAGACTTCCGGGCGTTGAGGTGAAATCTATTAGTGCGGGCCCAGAGCTGAACCAGGTCTAGATCATCATTAACCCGCTGCAGGGTAGAGACCATATCCTCAGGCAACGCAGATGCCCAAATACATATATCATCAGCAAACATATGAATTCTGCAATGCCTGAGTGTATGAGCTATATCGTTGACATAACCCAGGAATAGTAGTGGTCCCAGAACCGAACCCTGTGGTACACCACAGCTACATTCCATCCATCTAGACAAGTCACTTATAGTCTTTACTTGCTGTATTCGTCTAGTAAGGTATGACTTGAGCCAATGCAAGACTGGTTCACCGACACCAAAGCTACCGAACTTCTTTAAAAGGGTGTCATGGTCGACCGAATCGAAAGCCCTTGTAAAATCTAATGATACGAATACAGTTATCATTCGAATATTAAGTGGAGGAATATTAAGGATCAAACTAGGAGCCTACGGTTTTCAGATGAAAGAAGGTGACGAATGTAATTTAGGAGTTTTAAGGTGAATAAGTGAATGCGTATCTTTGTATTAAACTGCGGGATTTGTTTAGAATTAGTTCTCAAACTATTATAAGAATTTAAAAGATATTTCGTAGAATTTAATCAAAAAATAAACTTAAATTATATTATTAATATTATAGGAAGGAAGTTTAGGTTGATTTAGTCAGATTTGAATATCTTGTGTTAAATCAATTATTTTCATTTATTGTTTGTTTTTACAATTTTTGGATTGGTATTATTTCTAATTTTTTAAAATGTATTATGTACCGTTCAAAACATTATTAATTAAATAACTTATGTAAATATAACGCGTATTACATGTTGTGTGCCATATATAATAGAGTCAGTGAATATGTACAAATTATCTAGTTAGCTCTTCTAGATTACCATAGTAGGAAAACATTTTAAAAAATGAAAAAAACAAAAGCATAAACGGTGTGGGTCAGTACATATAGGGATCTGTTCTTTTCTGACCAACGACTGTGAGAGGCTTAGCTGCCATGTCTTTTCTCAAAATTGTTGGTTATCACTTTTATAGGAAATCTTATTTATATTTAATAGTTAGTTTTGGGGAGTCGAGAAAATAAATCGCCCTACCACAGTGCTCCACGAATTCTTTTTGTTTAATAACAATACATTTTAAATGCTTGTTGATCATTATCTTTGAAATAATAAGAGTTACCTACGGTAGAATAGGTCATATCCAAATTATCTAGGTTGCAGAATGGAAAAAGTAAAATAAATTTTCTGAATAAAAATAAAATACATTAATTACATTTTAATTATGTACAACTATAGAAAATATTAACCATACAGAAATTTAGATGAACCTAGTATTGACCTCACTGAGATTAGAGAACTGTAGAGCGCAACCAATGACGTTAAATACTTGAATAAAGGATACCTGAACTGTATTATAACAGTAATAAATTGATGTGAAATATTATAATGATGAAAATCGTTTATTACTTAATGAGAAATTAGGTCTATTCCGTCCCTTTCTCTGTCGTGGGTAAATTGTATATAATAACAACCCATTCAATATAAAATTATCCTTAAATGCATTGATTTCAACGGTATTACAGCAAGTCTGGAGGAGAACGACAATTTTCCTTCTACTTCTCAAGGTATGTTGACAACCTGTCATGGTTGGCCTTACAGTTTATTCCTGGAGTTTTCCAGCCTTACACAGTTTTGGCAGAAGGGAGGAGGGAGGTTGGAAAATGAGATCCGGTTAGGCCACTAACTGCCTCTCAGGAGATAAAGGCCTTTGAATGAAGTTTAGCCCCAGCCCTCCTCGGCTAACCCTCCTCTTCCTTGTTTCCAACTTGGAATCTCCAGGCACTCCAGGCTTCGGTGAGAAGCACAGTGGTAGTTCAATACTGTCGAAACTTCGTTACGCCCTCATCAACTTGGAATTTCTATAAATTAGTTTCCACAAGATTAATTCCTTTTAATGAAATGTTGTTGTATTTTCCTTAATACCAAAATTACAAGTGTTATTAAATGAAATATCTCATTTTTATTTATTTTTTTTTTTTTGTGTTTCAAGCAGAATCACAAAAAAGTATAGTAAAGGAGGCATGAGCTCAACGTGTAGACCACTGTCATACAAGTTACAAGTTCCCCAATATAGTTACAAGGTACCGAATCTGGGTCCATTTTGGGCACTAGGTTTATTTGTTTCACCTTATTGAGAGACCTTCCTGGGAATCAATCAGCTTCTATAAAGGGGGTTACATAAATTGGGAAATATTGTGATCGTCTTTGCATGACAACCGTTTGACTAAAAACAGCCTAAATAAAAATTAGATTTGGGCTAAAATTGCTTATATCCGATAGCCTTTAAGGCTCCCTCTGACGATCGTTCATTTCGTCCTTCCAGTCCATCGGTTCTAAGGAGGAAAATAGGGGGAGGGGAAACCGTCGGGTTTGAACGACGAACCGAATTACCCTCACACCATTGTTCAATTTCATCTTTCCAAGCCGTCCAGTCAGTCTCTTTAAACGAATACATTGCAGTCCTTCTAAACATTTGCGTGTGGATTTGTTTTCAGTCTATAGTCAATTAATTAAGTGGAGAAAAATAATGGAGGTGACTGTAGCTTTAGCTTTTAGTTTAGCAGTAGGATTAAAAAAAAAAAAATAGGAGATCAAAGTGGTCAAAAGAGTGGCTTTTAAAAAGAGGTGGAGTTTTCATGTAAATTTTTATGACCGGTTTACCAATTTTTATTGATAAAGCACCATATTTTTATCGATGGATTTTCAGATAACGTGAAATTCATTATATAGGACAAAAACGTAGGGTATAAATGAACACAACGAAAGACGGGACAAAAATGAGACGTAGTTCCTGTTTCTTGTGGTGCTATTTAAAATATTATTTATTATATTTGCTTGAAGCGCTCTTTATTTGTAGCATCCGACAATAATACATCAGGTGAATAATACATAAAAAATGCATTGTAAGTGCCTAAAATGCTTTTAGGCTCATGCAGTGCATTTTTTACGTCATTGATTTATCTATTCTTTAAATAATTGTCTGTATTCCTTTATTTCCAGATCGGCTGCGTGAACCATAAATGGGTTTATGTATAAAAAGTTATTACTATTACTAGCAATTGACAATGGAGGGGTATAGTCTCAAAGCAAAGACATTCCTAACTATTTTATGTTTACACTGATCAGTTAAATAAAAAGATTGATATAAATCAAAACAAACACTTGAAATCAAATTCAAAGACAAGAATTAAATGCAACTAAGAGTAAATAAGTTCATGTAATTGATCTTTATAAATTTACATGATATAATCTAAATAAAAAATTAAAGTATATTAAATAGTTTTTAAATTTATTTTAACAGTCGAGGTAAGTGAAAGTCGTGTGTTGCCTGCGCTAGCTTTTTTTTCATTATAATTATGACTATGATTTGTCTAAATTAATTGACCTAATTTTAATCGTATAAATTGAATGACTATCTTATTTAAGTAAGAAAATAAGTGAAAACAATGAAGAATTATCGTCATAAATAGATAAACTGTGAGAATTCTTAGAAAAGAATGACGGACTGGAAAGATGGGCCTTCACACGGCCAACTATAATTGAAAACCGTCGGGTTTTTTTTCTGTATCGGCCAGGTCGCAGAACCGTCCTTCCAACCAAAACCAACCGTCCAAAAGACGGTTTTAGCCCTCAGACGATTGTTCTCATCGGTTTTGATCGACGTGTCGAACCGTCCTTCCACATCGTCCGAACAATCGTGTGAAGAGGCCTTTACAGGCAGTAGTTCTGGATAGCTGGACCTAGGACCAAACATCTTACCTATGGAAGTATTATGGTACATTATGGATATTAAACCATGCATACCATAAGTCACACAATATATATCCTTTTATATTTTTTTTTCACCTTCTTTCATCTCCTCTAAAACTTCTTCATATAAGTACCTTCCGTTTCATGATGTCATTATTTTACGGTTATAGTTTATTATAGAACCAAGGTTGGTATGTTCCTATTTTCTGTGTAAATAAAGTTACATCAACTCATTTAAGTTTATTATTCATTAACTAATGTTTGTTTAACATCACTTTATGCTACAGTGGGAGTCATAAATTTTGCCTATCCAGGTTTAATTGGGAAAGAGATTTTTAACGAGTATCTGACATCGCTTCGGTTCGGGACCACCTTTTTACGTCACTTTTTTAAGGACGGCATAATTAAGGATTTTTTTCTCCCATTAAAAAATTCTAGGACCAACTGCGGGTTTGGAATTTGGCATGGAAGGCTGTAATGCTAGCCACCCTGCTACAGGTGATCCCTCATTAACATATGTTTAAGCGTTCGCAGAACCGTTATCAAGAATAGTTAAGGAACTTCAGAGAAACATTTCTGACATAGCGGTAGAACAAACCTTCTTTTTACATTACATGAAGAATAATGCAGTTTTGATATGTTTTTTTTTTTTTCATTTAATGTAAATAAAATAGTGAAATTAAAGGATAGCATAGATACTGGAGGAGGTTTGAGGTTTAGTACTGTTGAGAAGGAGTGGAAGGAAGCTGTGACGATGCAATCTGGTGGAGCACTCCTGCCGGAAGTGGTTGTGCTGGTTGAGTGTCAGTTAAAGTTATTTGTGGCGCGTTAAATAACTCCGGGAAGGGCCCACTACAAGGTGCAATTTTAGAAATCCCTTCGCCCTTCCTTCGCCATTGCCTCCGCTAGTATCACTGGCTAAATTGAATACTTTGTAAACGAGTTGTACTACTTTTCTCCCTCCTGCCTACTCTCAAAATTTAATTTCACGCCTACAAAGTTGTTCTATCTCGTTCCGCCCTCCTTACCATCTCGTACGGTTAACGAAAAATATAAGGTTACACATAAGTCCTGCTTAATTTCCTACTTTGCTTTTCTTGTAGTGCTGTTTCTCAACACCTTATTCCTCAGAGAACTCTTCTATACTATTTATCTATTCAATATATTCTTACTAGTTAAACTTTTTTACTTATCCAACGAATATTTTTTAGGATTTTGTTTTATTTTTCTGTACCTTTCATTATGCAGATTGGGTGGTAAATAGTTTCTTATTCTATTTGCTTTGCTGTTTTAAAATTTTATGGTATATCAGGTAAGGAAAAGGAGTTTATTCAGCAGTAGAGCCTCGTGATTTTGACAAAATACCTTTTATTATATTTCATTTTTCATAATTAAATATTTTTCGAGATTTGGCGAAAATCAAATCCCATTCGTTACACCAAAATCCCCATTTCTATTCCAATCTATTATTTTCAATTATTGTTTTCTGCACAATTCAACACATTCCTAACGATTCTCCGAGGCATCTGAAAAGAAGATCGTCAGACATAAAATTCTTATTAAATTCCTAATATTGAGCACATAGCCATCTACAAAACTCTACTCGTTTTTTAAAAATAAGTTTCACTTTCTTCATATTTACTCGATGTATTACCTAATAAAGTTCCTAATTCAAGAAAACAATACTTCTTTTTCATCTTTATCCAGGCTTCCTTACCCTAAATAAAATTAAAAAAAAATCAATTAATTTAAAAAATAAATAAATTTAAATATATAATATATAGTCCTTAATATCAGATAACATTCATCACCACAACGATAATGTGACAGACACTGAATTGTTTTCAAAATGCCCCTTTATTATTATTCATCAGCATTGGTAAATGCATAAATAATATATTATAGTGTAAGAATTTAATAATCATCCAAAGTGAATAAAGAATTAAGAAACTTAATAACAGAATAAAAAAATGCCATATTTTATAAAACAATCGTATGTTAAATATATACTTTCACAATCTTATGAATATTGTTAAAACCACAATACAATTATTTTTAGTATGGGAGTAATAGGAATTTGTGTAAAATGCAGCACAAATTATTCAAACTAATATTTTTTTGTATGGGCTAATGTAAAATTAAAAAATTATTAAATGTTTAAATAGCTCATATAGGTTCTGTTTGGATATTACTGATTAAATTTAAATAACTGCGTAAAATAGAATCAAAATGACGGGTTTGAAAAACTTGAAATGTTATGGTTATAATAATAGCTTAGGATATTTTCAGCTCTTAATCGTTACTTGTTGGTAAAGAAAAATCGTTCAACAGTGTGATGCTCTCATTGGTAGCACTCTAAAAAGAAAAATCAGATTTAAGCCGAAATCTATCTGTAGCGTCGAAACATTTTCCAGCGTTTCAAAACATCTGTCACCAAGCATCAGGTGCCCTGTGGCGCTTCAACAAGATTCCAGGAACAGCGCTCCAGAATGGGACCTTAATATAACCCCTTCCAGCAAGGGAGACTTAACAGCTGGACTCTCATGTGAAGGCTCAATCAAGCAGCGTTTGGAGGCGCTGGAAGAAACATTTTATACAGAATCTCAAAAAGTTATCCATTAAATCTATTGACATTTGTGCAGCGTAACAGATAAAATTCCACTTCTAACTTAGTAGAATATAGGAAGAAAGAAAAGAAATTTTTATTCTGGGGCCTTCTGTCCCCTATGAATAGGAGTAAAATACAAAAACTGTGTCATGTGCCTGGCATAATAATAAAAAAATTACAAAAACAAACCTAAGGTTATACTTATATTATCTATAAAAGTAATAAATACGATTGACCTGTACGACATAAAACTACATCATACATTATTTATAAAGTAGTGAATTCAACGATAATAGTATATATTTGTTAATATTATATTAAATATATATGTATGTAGAGATATTATCATTGTACTTTTCACTAATATCATAAAGTCGTAGAAAAAAAGAATAGTTTTTGTTTACATATTTGTTGTGGTTCTCAAATATACGCTATATCCTGCAGAATCCTCATTCTATATATGTTTCTTTTGTTTGCTAGTTAGAGCTTCTGTTGTTTTAAGTTCCTTTTGTAATCCTTTTAAATACCAGAATATTTTAAAAGTAATTGTTGATATTATTCTAGGAGAGATTAACAAATTATAAGACATAAGGCAATATTAAACTTGTCAGATATACGACGAAAGTTCAGGAAAAAAAAAAAAAAGAAAACGAAATAGGGAATATATTAATTTATACTCTAAATATATAACGGGCGGTGCCACCTGCAATGTATTGCTTTGCATAACAGCCTCCTGTGCCCAAGATCGTTGGTTAAACCACGTTCGGAGGGGACGTGAAATGGTCGTCCCAAGCCTATACTATGTCAGGTTCTCGTCAAAGATCCCTATCCTAATAAAAAAAATATAGTAAAAATTTAGGACTCCCACTGTAGCATCGTCCGAATAGCCACTGACGTTAAATGAATAAACAAACAAACATAATCTGTACATCAAATAGCATGTCGTGAAATTATATCCTTGATTTAACGGCTAATATTGTATTTCTCTTAAAAAGATACATCGTTATTGCCTTATAACGTTGCTTGCAGCCGTTTACGAAACTTTATTGCAAGCCTACATATGATCATAACGGCCGTTACGCCCTAACCGACTCTACCTGTATTCAACTCTGAATCCAAATGAGTTTCATTAAAACGCAACGTTGTACAATGTAAATATGACACTAAAACAGGTGCATTTAAGGAGTCATAAAGTCTCTATTTAATATTCCTACGGGTATTAGCTACAATCCTAGATAATCCCAATGCAGAGGACACTGTAATGAAAATTCTATCCTGGTCTTACTTATACAAGACAAGTATAATGCAAAATTTGTAATGATATATTAGTAAATAGAATATTGTTTCAATAATAAATACACATTTGATTTTTTTTTATTTTATTTTTTTTCATTGAACCAACAAAGTGAAGTTCAGTTTTCATTCGCACTATTGATATACGTAGAATAATATACATAAGAAAAGAAAAAAAAAGTAGAACTGGAGAGGATATATAAGAAATGAGACAATTTCTCGTTTGTTGTTGAATTATTTTTTTCTTACAAATATTAAACTAACCATAAATATAGTTTAGTGTTAAGTCGCACTATTAATATTCGGAGAAGAAAGTATAGGTTGAAACATACTTAAGAAAAAAAAAAGAAATATGTAAAACTGTTCAGAATATATTTTTAATTATAAATTCATTCATTAATAAATGGATATTTTTTTTATAAATGAAAATTTATAATGAATTAATATATATTAAAATAGAAAAAAAAAATTGTTTTTTTTTCTTTCTTATCAAACCAATTACGGGTAAAGGAAAGATTCAGCTTAAGAATTCCGTGTATTTCCATCCTCTCCTCCCCCATAAAAAACAAAACAAACACAATAATAATGTATATTACGGTGATGTACAAATCCAACTGTATTGTATAAGAAGGTTATTTCATGTGATATTATCGTCAATGAAGAAACTTGATACTTGAATATATTTGTTGTTGTTTTTTCACTGCAAGCTTTAATTAATTTTTACTTTGAAAAACGAATTGAAACATCAAAGCCAAAAAAAGAAAGTACTAACATTGAACAACATGAATACAAGACTGAAATCAATACAAGCAGTCACCCATCGATCGTTTCCCTTTCAATATTGTAATTTTCTATTAAAAGAGGACTAGGTAAAAATAAATAAGAATAATTGAAAGATATTGTTTACTAGTTAGATTTTCTTTTCGTACCTGTCATTTATTTTTTTTTTATTTATTTATTTTTTTTAATTGAGATCTAAACCAAAGCCTGTTTCCTGACACTGAGTTACTTATGAGATGATAGATGTTAGATAGGACCATGTACTACGCAAATGAATACCCTCGAAGAGCCTCGTTATCTCACTCAAGCTAGGGAAATTGATGAAAATGAGGTAACCCTATAATATGTAGGTGTCCCGGGGCGTAGCTTATAATTAACCTGAATTAGCTAAAGATGGATCACGTCTTGTCATAACCACATGAGCCTGTAAACTTGTGGTTCATGATTGGCAATTTTCAATCTGTCAGAGCATCATTAAATAGGAATTAGTTGTAGGCAATCTTGGCCATTGTTTATGTTCTGCAATTTGAAAGTTCTATTATGAATCGAATTATGAATGAATTTAGTAATATATTATTTGCAATACAGAAAGTGATTTATTTAGGTTTGTTAATTTTTTATTTGTTGATCCACATTCCCCTTTTGCTTCATTAGCGGGGCATTATTCACAAAGTTATATGGAACTTAACAAGCCAATGTCTCTAAAAACCTCCTGAAGTTCGTTATCACTTAAGACTTCGTTTGTGGTGGAGGTATGCTATGACTTGTTCTGGTGTCAGTGTGCATGATGTTACAAAAGAATAGAATAGAATAGAACATCTTTTTTATGACTGCCCAACAGACAGATAGATGCAGCACGGCTTATACAAGTTAGTAGAGAATTACAGAGAGAAGTGGAGCGGACAAGAAATAGTTCCTTTCTTCTACTTCTATAAGTAGGAATGTACAGGTCTGAATGGCGCGACCTGGTTTCAATTGAGTTGATCTAGGGCTTAAAGTGCAGGAGACTGTAGACGCGGGGAAGATTCTAGTTGTTAGCGGTTTGTTAAAAGATATGATCATTGAAAATATTGTCTACAGGTGGAGGAAAAGAGGCACTTTAACTCACCTTATAAGTGGGTAACATAAGACCTGTTCACACAAATCTTATAGAGATGGTTATAATTCGTTTCAGCTTGTCTTAAAGCACTGTCGAGAGTCCACCATACACTATACAGCAAAAATCAAAGAGGGGGAAAATAAGAGAAGATAGAAGATATAAAATAAAAGCTTATGATTGGATAATGGGAGCAATAATGTGTTGTTGCTGGTGCTGCATAAGAAGTGTCACAAGATAGTGGATCGGATAGGTGTGCTTAAAGGCTGTATGACCTACTCCTAACTTTGCTAGCAGTGCATTTTCTTTTCTACTTTTCCTCTATGAGGTTTTCCAAAAAGGAATGTAACGTTTAACCTATTTTAGTTTTTGTCTGCAGTCCTACATCATCTTCTGATTTATCCGGTCTAATAGAATATTAATCATTTGACATATCCCAAAACTGTGCATTTAATGTATGATAAATTTTTCAAAAGCAATATGATGCTGGTTCTTCGCTAAAAAAAAAAGCTGATGTATTTATAAATAATATACTAATAGCTGGTCTCATATTTAATATCCGTAATCCGTTTATCAAGACAATTACTAAGTTATGTTTGGCTATAATAATAAAGGAAATCAGTATTCGCTATGTAATTTGTTTTTCGGAGCTGCTTTATTTCTTCCTCCGTTAACTATACAATACTATTGACTTAGATAACTCAGTACAGGAAGATTGAGAGCTGTTCATTAGAAATGTAATGGGCCTGAATCTTTGCCAGCTGGAACGGTAATATTTGCCAGGTTGTAAACCGTACAACGAGGAACGGTGACAAACTGCTTTTCGAACTGGTGGGGGTAAATTAAAAAGGCTCCCCCGGTTAGGTAGGCCGGAATTTATTGGGAGAGGGTGAGATCCAATTTAGATTTTAAAAGATCGCTTTGCATAACCGGACCAGGTAGCGCTTGTAAGAGTGGAGGGCCACTTAGGCCTGGATAAAGTGCTGCTCCATCAATTCCAGGGCTGCTGGAGAATAAATGGCCTGCCGATTTGCAGTCACTCTCTGCCTATTATTTTACCATCACCGCCTGGCAACTGATGAAGAGCTGATGATTGCAGCGTGAGAGGATTAGTGATTGAGTGGGGGGCATGGGTCACCTAAGAATATACCTTAACAACCCACGTATCACGGTTTCTAAAGTTTAGGTGGATTATTACAGTCAATGACAATTTTTTTAAATTTATTAATCCTGCTTTGCCTCATTAAATCATATCGTAATAACGCTTAATGGCAGACGGGCAACCCCTAGATAAATAGGCTTTATAATATTTTTTATAAAAAATTATTATATAAGTCATTGAAGGAGTATTTCTTTGTATGTATATATATAATATATATATATATATATATATATATATATATATATATATATATATATATATATATATATATTAATTATATTAATATATATATTAATGTATATAATAATATATATCATTAATTATATAAAATATATTAATATATACGTATAACAACTAATTTAAAAATCAACTAATAGGTTTTCTTTTGAATGAGTTTAAGAGCCCCAAGGTGACGTTCGGTAATTTTGTTCTCAATAGTAATATCATTTCATTTTCTTGAATAGTCTGACCGTCAATGTATAAAAACAAAACCATTATTTAAAAGGTGTGTTGCATAAACATAAAATATTTGATTGAATGCTATCTAATCAAGGGTTAAAATCAATTACAGTTTTATTTTAAATATAATTTTAGATTGGTGTCAATTTTATATACGTTTATCTAGAAAAATAAGAATATGAATATTCCAAATAAAAAGAAAAAAAAATCGATGTTGCGTAAAGTCAACAAATCGGTTATTTTGGACTTATCATCTTTCTAGATTTACTATATCAAAAGGTCCCTAGCTTTTGAAGTGTAAAAATTTAGAATATAAACCATTTATTTATTTGTATACGAAATTCATGCTGCCAAAATAGCATCCAGAAGGATCATCAACCTCTAGTAAAACGATGTGATATTAGGAAAATGAAGAATGACTGAATAATTTTTCTATAGGAAATAAAAATAAAATATTTTAGTAATCGTTTTTTGGTACTGCATAACACATATAACGAATATCCATTACTTTTTTGCCCTTGGCCTAAACTTGAGAGCTGAAATGGAAATAATAGTTAATTATCATTGTTATTTTATTGTTATGTTAGTTCTGGTTAGTAGATGTGTTAAATTCTTCGCTGATACCATCACAGGGAATTTAATTTAAGCATATCTTGAATACTTATTGCAATATCCTAATGTTTGTTTGTTACGAGTTTTTTCGATCAACTGGTTCGATCAAGGTTTTTCATAACGTAAATAGCTACACTATAATTATATGTAATTCAAAGTTTTGAAGAATTTGTTAAACGGTTACTATTTTATTCAATTACATACTAAATACATTTTAAAATTTTAATTTAGATTCCGTGGGAATCCCAGTTAGTTTATAATGGAACACCTTTGATGAGATGATTTTAAAGTTGAAATAATTAATAAAAACGTTAGTTTTATGTATTTATAACTGTCTTCAATTTATTTTATGAACTTTTTTACGATTTGGTTTAACTATTTTCTATAATATTTTGTACTATATAGAAGAATAAAACTTGAATGATAATTATTACCTCCCTCATCACCATCTTAGAAAGAACACTTGTTTATAAGTTTATGCGGTTATAAAGAGATTCTGTTGACTAATACAACTTATTCTATTGTATATATCTTGCGCTTTCCAACGGTATATTATACGTCCTTATTGCTACTCATATTTCAGGAAAGATAGTTTGATTCTTTAATCCAGAAATAGGTATGAGTGACTTTTGATTCTTGTTGGTCCTTTTTGTATATTGTATTATTATTTTATAAATTTATTGTTTTGTATATATTGTGTGAATGTAGCATGAATGTTGTACTTTATCACTACTAAAAATGTCCTAATAAGGATTGTAATATTACTCAATAAAAATTGTTTCTATAAAAAAAATTAATAAATAATAAAAAAAAACTGAAAAATTCATTTTCCAAATTTAAAGGAAAACTTTAATGCAATGTATTTTACTTATAAACCTTCAGGAAAGAATATCCTAAATGGTAGTGAAAACCGTGTCGTTTAGTTTAGATGGTGTTCGCGAAAACTGAGAATCGCGTTATCATTTTGTGTATATAGAGAAGAGATAACTAAGTCCTGCCAATATTTCTGAACTATAGAAACATTGCTGATTCTCATAATTTGTATGTGTTGTTTATCCCTAAACTTACGAGATCTCAAGAATACTCATCAAATATTTACAACTTGAAGAAAAAATTAGTAATTATTTGGATCCCATCCCATGTGGGGGTTAAAGAAAACGAAATCGCGGATAAAGCAGTTAAAGAACAGCAATATCATCGACTCTAGAGGTGAATAATGTTCACACCCATCCGACATTTCATCCTGGGGCCATATTTGGGATTCAGATGAATGTAATAAGTTCAAAAATAAAAAAACCATCAAAAAAGTAACCAAATCATGGCATAGATCAGATCGAAGCAACATGAGGAGAGACGTTGTTATAACTATAACACACGAATTATTGATAAAAAGAACTGCACCACCGAAATCTGAATTATCTGATGTGCAATTGACGACAATCCATATTCTAGAGGAATGTCCATTACATCGAAAACGGTTACATGAAGCAAGAACAGAAAGAAGACTTTAAGAATTACTTGCAGATAACAGTATTAAAATAGGGAAAACAATCGATATCCTCAAAAAGATCGATAATGATTAGAAGCTGTAGCAGAAAAAGAAAATATGTAAAATGACACTGAAGACCTCAGCAGTTGAGTGTCCATAAAAAATCTACCTAACGTAACCTAAATTTACGTATATCATTTGGGATTTAAACTTCATTTACTGAACAAATTTTTTTTAAGTTAAGTCGGATCAACAATTTTTGTTAAGTCAGAGCAGCTGATCCGATAAAAACAGCCCTTGGCCCTGATGTGAAAGAAATCAGAGCGTGATGTTATAGCGGAGGAGGTGTTGATGGAGAGTTGGCCGGGGTCCAGGGCGATCATCAGCTGATTCCACAATAGTCCTGCTTGATCCTCCTACAGCAGTCCTTCTTGTAGCCCGTGTTCCCCGTCAATGGGGGGATGATCCCTATGTCGATTTACTGTCCTTCTAGGCTATAGATTATGTATAAGTCATATATCATGGAAGCTGGGTCTCAGAAACATTCATATATCTTACAAGTATATAAATATATCGTTCCAAGTAGTTTTCACAAATTTGTCTCTTTCATGTCATATTTGAACCTACATCGTTTCTTCTCAGTTGATTTATCTTTTTATTTTTTATATTTAAACGTCCGTTAAAAAAAAAAAAAAAAAAAAAAAAAAAGTTTCAATTTCGATTTAAAAAACTCGTAAAGCCCTCATCTTTTTCCTCTTTGACTAAGGCTGTGCGGAGTACAGTGGACATTCAGGTGTCAACTCGAAGCCGAATCTAAGTGTATTATGACCTAATATGACAATAATGAAATACGATTATTTTCAGGATCACCGTATACACGGATATAAACCAATATTAATAGTAGGTATTCAGTTGGCCTCTAGCTTTCATAGAGTGCGGTTGTTCATATTAGTGCAGTAGACTTTAACCCAGATTTTTATGTTCATAGATTTCTCTTTTTCTTTTATTTCTATATTTTGAATTATCATTTACTTCATGTGTTAATATAACACGTTAATTAATGACAAAGGGCGATGAGGCAGGAGTAACGCCACTCTGTTCTCAACAGAGTTCTCCGGAACTCGATGAACAAGTTAAAGAAGAATTTACTTCTAAAAAACGTAACTACGAAGGTACGCCACCAAACCTATCTCCTGTTAAAAAGATGGGTAAATATTATCAGGAAATATCACCACTAAAAGTGAGTAATCGATTTCAGTTACTTAGTGAACAAGAATTAGCATCTAATAATCCCAATGCCGTTAGCCAAAACAGTGTCCAAGATGGCGAAAATAATGATAGCTCACGTAAAACAGTAAAAATTCCTCCGATATTTTTGCACGATGCTAACAATTACAAACTTCTTTTAAATGACCTGAATTCACTTTGTTTAAGCCCTTTTACTACAACACTCTCCGGCAATAGCACTAAAATTATGCTCACTACAGCGGAAGATTTTAAAACAATGACAAAGTATTACGATGAAGAAAAAATTCAATACCACACTTTCTCTAGCGAAACTAATAAAAATTTAAATGTTGTTATAAGAAAGGTGCCCTATTCTATCAAAGATGACGAATTAAAGGCTGAATTAATCGCAAAACATTTTGAAGTTTTACACGTTTCGAGAATACTAAATAAAGATAAAATACCCACCCCACTTTGTTCCGTCACTTTAGTAAATAATGAAAAGGCTAAAGATATATTTAAACTTGATAATATTTTCCATGCCCTTATTACAGTAGAACCTAAAAACAAAAACAACGATATAGCTATGTGCACCAACTGTCAAAGGTACGGTCATACAAAAAATTATTGTCGTCTAGAACCTAGATGTGTAAAGTGTAAGGAAAAACACCACTTTTCAAAATGCCCTCTAAAATATACAGATAAGCCTATTGTGTCAATTGTAAATAGGCGCATGCAGCTAATTATAAAGGATGCTCATATTATCAGTTAATTAAAAATAAAATCAGCTCACCTGTTGGAGAAATTAATAGTAGCACAAATAATAAAGAAACTACATTTAAGCCAGCTAGAAGGGCTACAGGAGCTGTCTCTTATTCATCAGTCTTGTCACCAGATCGAGCTCCACAACCACAACAACAACCGACTCCCGAAGTTAACAGTGAAATCATTTTAACGACAATCACTAAAATCATTATAGACGCTATTAAACCGTATTTATCACAAATAATGTCCCAGCTAAGCTCACTAGTTACCTCCTTCTTTACAAATGGGCCTTAATGTAAACATTAGCCTATCCGCTGCTAATACTATCTTCCCAGCTTGTTATTGTATTTATACTGCTATTGTATTTATATTTCCCTACGTATATTATGTTATTTCTTTAAAGCCACCGTATTTAATTACATCTTATGGCTTGTGAATTAAAGAAATTAAAAATTATAAATTGGAATGCGTACGGTATTTTTTCACAAAAGAGTGAATTTAGAATTTTTCTCGAAACCTACTCTATTGATATAGCCTGTATAACTGAAACACATCTTTCTTCAAACAATAAATTTCATATACCTGGCTATAAAACTTTGAGGAATGACAGAAACAGTTCAACAGCTTCAGGAGGAGTGGCGCTAATAATAAAAAATAATATCAGCTTTTCAGAAAATATTCTTCCCGCATTAGTTAATATCGAAGCCATCTCGATTCGATTAAACTCATCACCCAGTACAATCATCACAGCTGCTTACAAACCACCTAATAAGAAACTTCAAGAAGATGAAATTTTAAAATTATTGCCTTATACCGAACATGCTCTACTAATAGGTGATATAAATAGTAAACATATCTACTGGGGGTGTCGGAAAACAAATCAAAACGGAAATAAGTTGCTGGATATCACTTCTAAGCATAATATACAAATTATAGCGCCTGCCGAACCTACATTTTTTAGAAATAGTTGTACACCTGATATTTTAGATATTGTTTTATCCAAAAATATCAGTTTACCAATATCATGCCAAACCATATAATTAACCAAAAGTATTAATTTACTTTTCCATCAAAGTTCAAGAAATTCCATCTAGAAGTTCTCTCATTAGAGGAATAATTGACTGGAACAGGTACAAAAACTTAATATTCCATAATGTTTTTCTCAAGAACAATTTTTCGAAACCGTCAGGAAATTGATGCAGCCATAGAACATCTGACGAAATTAATAGCAAATTGTGTTATAGAATCAACTATGCAGACATTCCGTTTCAAAAAAAATATATTCAAAAACAGCATACCAAATTCTATTTTGTTCAAAATAAAGGAAAAAAATACAATAAGAAGACGTTGGATGCGAAATAGAAACACAATAGACAAACGTAAATGGAATTATCTCAGACGCGTTGTCAAACAGGAACTGGACGAACTAACTCTTTCTAAGTACAAAGAATATGTAGCAGATCTGGACCCTCGAGACCAATCTCTCTGGAAGGCTACTAAGCGCCTTCTGAAGAAACAAGATACCATTCCTAGCTTAATAGAGGGCAGCACATTTATCTCCGGTGACCAAGGTAAATCTGAAGTCTTTGCTGATTATTTTGAAAAGACTTTCTCCGATACAGAATGTGAATTTTTTTCGTCAAGATGCGATCCAGAGAGTTATAAGGATATCAATGAGTTTTTAAAGTCACAGTCACTCACTGCTGAACTTCCGCTGAAATTCACGACTCCTAAAGAAATAAAAGAACTTATTTTCAGGCTTAAAACAAAGAAAAGTCCAGGACATGACTTGATTCCAGCTATTGCTCTAAAAAAATTGCCCAGAAAAGCTATTGTTTTAATCACAACAATATTCAACAGCTGTCTACGTCTCGGATATTTCCCTGACTCCTGGAAGAAGGCCGTATTAATAGCTGTTCACAAGCCTGGCAAAAAATCAAATCAAGTTAGCAGCTACAGGCCCATTAGTCTTTTACCTATCTTGGGGAAATTACTAGAGTCAGTAATAAAAAGTCGCCTTTCTTCTTTCTTACAGTTTAACAATATTATTCCTGAATTTCAGTTCGGCTTTCAACTTGGACATTCCACTTCTCACCAATTATCAAGACTTACCGAATTTATAGTCAACGGATTTGAAATGAAAAAACATACTCTCGTAACATTTCTCGATTTCCAACCGGCATTTGACAAAGTTTGGCATAAAGGCCTAATGTACAAACTGAAACAAATCGGTACTCCAAAATACCTGTACGACATCCTCTTCTCATTCCTCAGCAGCCGATCTTTTACAGTAAGAATAAACAACTCCATATCCACTATCAGACCCATCCAAGCCGGTACTCCGCAAGGTTCAGTACTTTCTCCCATCCTCTTCAACCTTTACCTCTATGACATCATCCAGTCTACAGATACTTCCCTTGCTATGTTTGCTGATGACACGGCAGTTTTCACTCAGCATGAAGATATAGACGTTGCCCGTAATTCCCTCCAAAGCCACCTCACAGACTTAGAAAAATATCTCACTAAATGGAAGATAAGTCTAAATGTGCAAAAATGTAACTCAAAAATATTTACATTAAGACGACCTTCGGATCCACCTGAATTGATGCTCAACGGTAATAAGCTACCATGGATCCCTGCCGACGAAGCAGTGAAATACCTCGGGGTTCACCTCGATCGCCGCCTCACTTGGAACCACCACATTAACATCAAACTAACCCAAACGTATGCAAGACTGGCAATGCTGTACCCGATCCTCAATAGAAAATCAAATCTCAAACCCGAAACAACAATTCTTCTTTATAAAACTATATTAAGGCCACTACTTATGTATGGTTGTGAAGTGTGGGGAGCTGCTTCCTCAACAAAGAGAAAAAAATTACAAGTATTCCAAAACAAAATATTAAGAATAGCCGTAGATGCCCCATGGTTCATTAGAAATAGTCAACTACACCGCGAGTTACATATAGAATACATCGAAGATTTTATCAAAAACCGCTTCAGAAAATACCACTCTCAGCTACCAGCAGTCAGAGGTGCAGTGGCATACAACATAGGAGTTCCAACTTTATCTCGCAGGCTCAAACCCAGGCTTCTACAAGACATCTTGTAAATATTATTATTTAGTTTTATAAGCCTCATATTTAATCTAGCTGGTTTATTTTTATTTTATTATTATTTTTATAAATTTTTTTTTTTTTTTTTTTTTATTATTCTAGTATTATTTTTTTTTTTAATTTATTTTTTTTTCTTTATATATATTTTTTTTCTTTATTTAATTTGTATTTTACTCATCAATTTAAATTCATTATTCAATTCTTGGGAATAATTACAAATCTATTATCGTTAGGGGTGTCTTGTGTATGAGACTATACCCCCACTTTTTCTATTGTTACAAGTTGTAATAATTATTCTTTTTATATTAAAAAACCATGTATGGCTCACGCAGCCGATCTGGAAATAAAGATATATAAAAAAATAAATAGTAGGTATTGATGTCAGTATTTCCTATGTTCCTTCCTTTATAATTCAACGCCCCAGCTATCCAAACATTTAAATTTAATTATAATACCTTGAATTTTGTAGATTCCTCACAATTAACTTTTTATTAAGGGATGAAAAAGAGTGATTGTTAAAGATAATTTGTTCTATTGCTATTATTTTTTATCTGAAATAATTTTAAATTTTATTTGAACTAGTGAAGTGAATAAAAGCCGTGTGTTTCGCGAACTAGATTTTTAACATTATTTTGATCAATCATATATTCATAATTGTAACTTTATAGAAAAAAAAAGTAATTTTATTTAGAAATTAGTTAACTTGGATCTGCAAACGTACAAATTTTCAAATAATTTTTTTTCATTTCTCCTACGATAAAACTATAAATTTATGGCATCCAAGTGCAGTATATATAAGGTAGCTAAGTGAATTTCCAGCATTGATTCTCAATAAATACAAGTCAAGACAGAAGAATGTAATGATGAACTGTTCTGCGGACCGTTATAATTGAAGCCATTAATTGTAGTATATAATTGGCTGTTGAACAACGGTGAACTAACCACATGGTATCGGAAATATACACATTGTCGATTGGAAGGCAAGTTATAATTTGATAACGGCACAGTTCCAACGGCTCCTGATTTCTCTAACTGGGAGTGAACAATCCAAAAAGACCTAAGCATAATGGAGAAACCTAGTTGCACAGAAATATTAACAACGTGTTTTATTGGAAACAATTTTGTGTTGTGTTTTCTTTCCTTGAGAAAAAAATAAATAAAAAGAATCAGGTAGGGACAACACACGACTTTCATTGACCTCCGTTGTTAAAATCTATTTAAGAAATTATAATACAGTAAGAAATGAAATGTGTTAAATTAATAAAGAATTATTTAAATTGAATTTCTATAGAAACATGTGTTTTATTAAAAATTCGATTATATTATTATTTAAAACAATCAGTTAATTTTATCGGCTTTTCATCACTCTTTATTGACTTTTACAAGCTTGTATATAACATAATATTTTTTTCTAAAAATTTTACCTTTCCAACGGTATATTATACATCTGTATTACTGTTTTTATGATTAAAAAAAAAATATATATATATTTTTGCAGTTTTCTTTTTTAGTAAGATATCGAATTTTTTCAACTTACGTAATTACCTATTTTTTATCAATGATTACTAGATGAGATGGTTTTTATAGAATCCACAAAATTAAAAGTACTTTTGAAGAAGAAAATTTAAAATATCGTCATTTAAGCCTTGTCAGACTATTTTAATCTGAATGAATCCTAAATCCCTTTTAAATCCCATTAAATTTTATTAAAACGAGAATAAAGAGTACGTTGATCGATTGATAGATGTTGTATGTATTGATGAAAAAGTAATGCGATCGTGAACATTTTCTAATTCGAGTTTTCTCCGATGATACACGTTTTAGCTTCTCATTAGTCCAAACGACCATGTTGCACAAATAGGTCTGTTTTTGATTGTATGTGGTCAGTTTAGCTTGAAAACGATAAGTTTTATAAAATTAAAATTGCATTCAAATAATATTGGAATCGCCTAAAGCTGAGATGATACAACAATATCTTCATAAAAGCTCAGAAAATCAGAAGTCCCACTTTATTCTATCTATATTGCATCTTTTTACGGTTTTCTTAAGAACGATTTTGGATTAACCCGCTATATGAATGTAAAATTTTATAGACTTTAATATAATGTAGGATTTATACTGATGGAAATAGTCTGGCAGAGGTTTAATGATGATGTTTTACATTTTCTTCCTCTAAAGTACCTTTAATTTTGTATATTCGAAAAAAATAACCATAAAATCTTATTAGCATTGATAAAATACAGGTGAATATGTAAGTGGAACAAATTTGATTGGTGTATTAGTAATAAAGAGAGGAAAGAGTGGTATGAGATTTTATTTGAACATAAGAACAGTGACATAGATTTAAAATATATGTTTAGAAAGCTAAAGATTGTTGAAAAAATAATATCTTACTCACAAAGTTTTGATTAGTAATGGAGAGTAATAAAAAGCTGATAAAGCTAAGTAATTATTCTAGATGTGTGTTGTTTCTACCGAAACTCAATGTAATTTTTAGCCTTTGTTCATCTCTAACATTGTATTAAAGTTCTTAAATTGATTTTAACAACGGAGGAAAGTAAAAGTCGTGTGTTGCGCGCACCAGATTTTTTATTAACATAATTGCAGTTTCTGCGCATCTTAATCGCTGAACAATAAATCTGTAATGATGTGGTTTCAATTAGTAATGAGTAGGTGTTCAGTTTCTGCTTTTAACCCGCTGGCCCTAAGGCGCCCTTCGTTGATTATATATTTTTTAAAATATCTTAATTTGATATTAGTTTATCGTATAATCACACGCCTAATTATCATTATAAAAATAATCTGTCTTAATATCTGGAATTGTATGAATTGGAATTTAACAACATTTGTTTGTATTCTTGGTTAAAAAATAAAATATATGGAATGATAGGACTTTATCTTGAACTCATTTTCCTGTTCTATTTGTGAATATGCGAATTGTATCCTTTGCTGATAGGCTTGGACCCTCTTTAATGGGAGGCGAGCCATTACCGGTGCTTTCTCCTGAAACCCTAATCATGAAAAAGAAATAGACTTGAGGACAATACCGGCCATAATTCACGGTCCTTGGAAGACTTCAATTTGCAGAGGGCCCTAATTTAGGCCCTGGGTCGGCCAAAGGTCACATATGAAGGGACGATTAGAAGAGCCATCATGCCCTTCGTGCCTTCTTTCTTTGTCAACTCTCCCTCCCTTCCCCCACCCCACCGCCTCCCTTACAGATCCTCTCATCTCTTTTGGCCTCTTCTTCTTTCAACCCTTCTTTCAATTTACATACAATTTATGAGATCCTAAAAGTTATAATAGAAAGTTATGATTTTAAGTAGTATGTATAATAATTCAGTCTTTTACGCTATAACTTATTAGTGGTCCGTGAAGTTGAGCGTGTTTGATTGTAGAGGAAATGGAAAAAAAGGGAATAAGAGAGTTGAACTTTGCTCTTAAATTGCGGGCAATACGGCTTGTGGCAAATTGTCAAATTTCTTGCCCCTTTAGAAGACTGGATATGACCTATTTTAAATATATTACTTCGTTTTACTTGCTTTATCTTGAAAAGTGCCAATTTTTATATTCGATACTTGGAATGGTTAGGGATGATATATTGAACTTTGATAGTCTCAACGGTCAACAACTTCTCCATCATTATTATTTTTAATATAGATAATAATTGGACAAAGTCACTTAAGAATAACATTAATGTTGCAAATAATGGTAACATGCAAATTTTATATCAGCTAATGCGAATAAAAATTAAACCAAAACTAATCGAATAATGTTTAAGAAGAAAATCCACATTAAGGTATGAAATTTCATTGCTAATTCATGTATAATGTATCATTTTCTTGTAATTTTTAAACTCACGCCACAGTTTATCTAGCTTTATTACCATTTTCAACGTTGCAGTACAGTATAATATTATTTGATGTTATACTGTAATTATTTTTTAACTATGTTTTTAACTATGTTATTTTTAACTATGTTTATAATTATTTTATTGATTGCATTTTATTTAATGTGTTATTTCGTGTATTTTCTCTTATCAACCGCTTAGGTTGTTGTTCACAATTTATGAGCACGTCTTGCTCAGATAAAGTTTTAGATTATTAAAAATAAATGAGATACAACTTGGTATAAATTTTTAAGAAGTTGGATTACTGGAGAAGGGAGGGGGGAGTAAACTCCTATCGATGTTAAGGAAAAGTTTCAGAGCAGAAGAAAGAATACTGAATTCGAAACAGGAATTGAAAGCCTGAAGGAAACTCTACTAACTCCAAGATTATAAACTTCTGATCTTAAAAATACATCAAATCATGTTCATTCGATTTTTTTTTTAATATGTTTGTTAATCGGTGATAAGAATGTAATTAGAGAATAAAGACATATTTTTCATCGCTCCCGTCATCTTCTTCCACTATCCACTCGAAAGCTCCTGGTAACCTCACTTGTTTTGACTATGGCTGTGTGGTATATGATGGACTTTCGACTATCCTTGAAGACAGACTAAAGCGAATCATGAACAACTCTATGAGATTTGTCTTCAGTACATCTAACAGGTCTTATGTTACCCACTTATACATCGAGTTAAAATGGCTCCTTCTCCCTACTCGCAGAAAATACTTCCATGCCTTTATCAAACCATTAACTACCATCATACTCCCTATATCCAAGTCTCCTTCAATTTAAATCCTCAGTCCACTTCCTTAAAACATGATCGCGCCATTTTGACATTTTTGTTCCTACCTACAAAACTGAAACTTTTGATGGTTCCTTCATTATCCGCTTTGGAGTTCTCTACCTACCCATACCTACCTCCTTTCACCCCGAACTGGCGCTCCACAATTATGATATTTTAATTCTAAATTGAATTAAATTTTGAATGAAGAAAATAAGTGTCTACTGTTTAAATGTATATATTTTTTGTCAATTCATTTCTTTTTCATTTTGTTCAACACAATCGTTTTCGGAAGACTTTTTTATGTTTTGTTGTATTATATTTCTTCTTTTTTCTTATTCTTATTATTGTTAATAAGATCTAACTATATTATGACATATTAAATCAAGCATAATTTTCTTACATCATATCTTTATTATTATAATTAACTAAATAACTCGAGAATATTTTCGACGTTTCGGGGCTTTGACCCTATTATCAAGAATTTTTTGTTCGTTATTTATTGATATACATTTTTTTTGGCTAACTGCTACATGCACATCTAAATGTCAACTATTTGCTCACTGTTCTTTAGAAGTGCATGTAGCTGATAGCTACAAAAAATGTGTATCAATAAATAATGAACAAAAAATCTTGATAATGGGGACAAAGACCCAAAACGCCGACTAATATTGACGAGTTATATAGTTAATTATAACAATAAAGATATGATGGAAGAATATTATGCAGGATTTAATATGTAAAAATAAGAACTTCCTCAAGTCAAACTAATCATAAAAACTAACGATATTAATTTTGTCTATTGGCTAGACAATTATTTTCTATTTCAGTGTACACACTTTTAATCTTAAGAGACCCAGTCCCAGAATAATGTTGTTTTGTTTTTCTATTCTATTCTATTTAGATAAGTGTGAAAAAAAAAATACTTCTAAGACAAATGAAATGTTCAGAATTCTGACTGAGAAAAAATAATTTAAACAGGATTTATTCAGCTTAACCAAACCACTTATTTATCTGGGTAACTTCTCATACAGCTTGACTTGAATCCTGTGGTGGTACCCCCTCGAGGATTTGCGGGTAGACCAGAACAGTTCCTAACCCTTCCGTTATCTGTACTCTAGATCCCTTTGGGACTGTCTCATCCCGCGATTTAAACTTAATGCGATCTATCTTTTTTTAGTTATTTATTGGTTCAATTATAAGTAATCACCAATTATCCTTAGAAACAGGAGAAAACCTGTTAAATAAATGGAACTAGTTCCAGTTCATCGAAGTTCTTTGTTAGTTATTTTAGGGACTTCGTAACTCAGGCCTGTCTAGTTCAACTATACTCACATTTCTTTATTTTTGGTTTTATTTCTTATTTTATTTTAATATTTTGTATAACATTTTAAATGATTGATCGTGAGGTGATCACCCTCAGCCTCCAGGTTTTTTCTTCAAAATTTGATTACCCACTTTATTAGGGCTGGGTGTTCCCCAGGGGGTCACCATACCTAAGGTCGCTGCAAGGCTGAAAAAACAGAATAAATAATTATGATTCAGCCAATGCTCGAACCCAGGACCAGGAGAACAAAATACTAGTGCTCTATCCACTCTAGACCACACGACTCTCCAAACTAGATCTTATAAACAGTTTGCACATTTAAAGTCTTTAATATTTCACACATTGCTTCTGAAAAACAAAACCAAAAACAAATAAATTGTATTAATATTCAAAGAATTTAGGTATAGACAAATTTCATTTTTTATTTATTTAAACCAGTTTGCCTGTTATTTGTTATTTTAGTAGGGATTTTTGTTTGTTTGTTTATTCGTTTAACGTCACTTTATGCTATTATGGCTAATCGGACGATGCTACAGTGGGGGTCCGAAATCCGTGGTTTAATTAGTATGGGGATCTTTAACAAGTTCCTGCGATGACACAGGCTCGGTACCACCTTTTCACGTCTCCTCCGATGGACGGCATAACTAAGGATATTATCCTAGGGCCACCCGAAGATTTGAACCCGCGACCTTTGGCATAGAAAGCTGTTATGCAAGCAACTACATAGCGTAGTGACTACATAGCGGGTGACCCCCGAGTAGGGTGATTGAAAAAAATCTTTGAACCCACTAAACTTTTTTTGTGAACTTAAATCATTTAATTGATAAATGTGCTATAAAAACATATTTCGACATTGCACCCATTAAGGTTATAATCCTATTTTAAAAATATTAAATTATTATAATACACGTACTTCAATCGTGTACTTTATAAATTAAATAAACGAATGATTTTTTATTTAATTATTTAACATCACTTTATGCTACTGTGCCTAATCGGAAGTTGCTACAGTGGGGGTCCAAAATCCCTGGTTTAATTAGTATGGGGATCTTTAACAAGTTCCTGCGATGACATAGGCTCGGGACCACCTTTCACGTCTCCTCCGAAGGACGGCATAACTAAGGATATTTTACTCTCATTAAAAAATACTAGGATCAACTGCGGATTTGAGACCTCGAACATTGGCATGGAAAGCTGTTAGGCTAGTTACCATGCTACAGGTGATCCTCAAAAACGATACGAATAAACGAATGATATAAGTAGAATATATGATAAGCTTCATTTATAAAAACAATTTTTAAGAGTATTAGAAATTAAACATTTTAATTTTAAAAATTCATTGATGAATCTGATAATTTCTATTGAATATCATTTTTTGAGAGTAATAAACACTTTTAATAAATTCTTTTAGTTTTAAGATTGTTCAATACATTTATCAATGACATGGTATTTATTTCTTTAAGTAAGGTTAATCACACAATCTACTAATATATATCTTTATTTAGTTATTTTAGAAGCTTTTGGCGTCATAGCAACATATTAATCTGCAATATTTTAAAAAAACTTTAAAACTTTTTAAAATTTAAGTTCTTTATACATAACTTCAACTTTTTCAACTATAAGAAAAAAAATGAGATGATGTATCGAATTACCTTACAAATTTTTCCTATTTTGAAGTGACATTTTCGAATATTGTTATTCAACTGGATTCTGACTAATTTCGAAATCAGTGGGCTTAGGGTGATGTTATATAGCAAAGGAAGACTCTTTCCTCAGGCCTCGTTGCATAATCAGCTTTCCCTGAAGAAACAAAGTCCTCCTTTTTTTTCCTTCACATTTCACCCTTCCAGCCGAAAAGGGCTTATTGGATTTAGGAAGGGAATAATAGAGGACGAAGTACGAAGCAAGATCAAACGGACTGGGAGAGAACATGGTAAAGAATAATGCTGCTAACCGTAAAGCAAGAGGTTAACTACATGGAAATTTTGTTCATCTTTGTGGATAGCATTACAAATGGCCCCATCGGATGTGGTTCGGCGCCCTTTTAAATAAACATTAGCCGGTTGAGTCGCGGCCTGTTCATGAGCTCTGGTGAATTATGCCGGTTAGCGATGAAACGTCGGCGAATATTACCCAGGCTAGCGGTTTCGCCCGGATGATATGTGGATAAGGCCTCATCGAAATTTAATCCTGGTCTTTCTCTTTTATTTATTACCGCTGCTGGATGCATAGGCTCAATTCTGTTGAATATGCCTACCATCATCGGCTTTTGAATTGCGTCAGTTCATGTATTTTAGGGTACCGTCCAGTGAATAGCAGTCCCGTGTCCCTGTAATTATCAGTCCATCGTTTAAAATCAAGCCGAGAGTAAAAATATACATTCGTGTTTTATACTGAAACCACAGTAGTCGCATTTTTACAGCTTCATCGCTGCACAATCGTTAAATCCATCATTGAACGTTTAAAGATTAAATTATATTGAATTATCTTTTCAAGTAAAAAACAATACTTAATATTTAAGTAAACTTTTCATTCCTCAGTGGTTCAACTAACAAAAAGTATAATTAATACATCTTCGATGGACTACGGTTTATTTAGAACCGCACGATACATAACGAAATAAAAATTCCAACAGAAAATGCTTACATTCTCTACAAATAAGACACATTTAAATTTTTATGTAAATTACGATCGTCACGATAATGATAATAAAATTATTCAGATTTAAAAGTTCGCTGTGTAATCCAGTTTTGTCTAAGTCCGGCCATATACTCATTTTTAGTCGGTTTTATAGTAGATAATAAATTGGTAAAAAAAACGAATTCAATAAAAAAAAACTAAATTAATGTTATTTATTTATTGATACTACAATCTGTACAAACAAGAGACAATGGAGATAGTGATGTGAGATTTCACTCACACTACAAGTTAATTGTAATGACAAAATATTTTGAAGAAAAATAAATCAAATTAGTTGGCGTTGATAGCCAATTTCGTTTAAAATTAGTGGAGACAATTGATATTTTTACCATTCCTGATGATGTCTAGTGAATTCTTAGCTGATATTTGAAATATATGCGTGTCTTTTCCTGGAATCATTGAGTTGAAGTGGTCCTTATTTGACGATGTCGAACACTCAATTACCACCACATATATCACTAATTGACGAAGAGATAATTGAACAGAGAGAACTGAGTAACACATTCACACCCGTCTTGTTCACATTAGCCATTGTGATTAATCCAATGACAATTATTCACCTGGAACATGTACCAATAGCAGTTGGAATGTCCGGTCATTATTGGATGCTCCTCTGATATGGCGCATAATTGTTGCTCTGTAATTTCCTCACCGTAGTCCTTGTCTTATTGTTAATTATTACCTTAATGTTGAATTTTAGTTGTATTTTTTTAATTATTTCTTTGCATATTTGAATAAGCATTATATACTTCTTTCACTTTGTTATTCATTTTTAAAACTCTTTTAATCTTGTTAATTTTCATCGACGTTTCGGGGTTTCTTCCCCATTTTCAAGACTAACATTTTTTAATAAAGTTTAAATTTAGTTACAGTCAGCATACATTTTTTATCTATACACATTAATTTTCAAAAAGTCATCAATTAGAATTTCCATTTTATATAATTTACTCTAAATTAACCTTCTTTGTTCATTTTCTTTATTTTACAATTTTTTTTATCTTACTGCTGTATGTCCTTTTACAATGGTGTCTATATTTTTAAGTAAATATCTTATTTAGTTATATTTGTGTAAATGGTGAAATATCTGGTGAACACCGAAAAATAAATAAATTACTCCTACCTCCATCATTTTTTGCTAAAATCTCTTCAACAGTCTATGTCATTCTTCATAGTATATCATATTATACTGATCTTATTTCCTGGAAAAATCGTCTTCTTTAATATTTTATTGGTTATCAGAGTAATTCATAATACTACTAACAAGAGAAATTTTCAAAATAAAAATAAAAAACTTTATAAAAAGAATTTTTTAAATTTCTCAAATTGTAGTATTTGTCCGACAGATAGAAACTCACTTAATTGGGGTAATCACCTCCAACTCGATGTCAAGATGATCACTCGTTTTTGAAAAGTGAACTGTTCGAAAACATAGAAAACTAAGTAAATGAAAGATGGACCTAGATGGAAATTAAACGAATACTGGTGATAAAGACTTATATTACAGAAAAATACTATATTTACACTTGGACATCTATTGGATTAGTAGGTTAGTAATGTTTAAACTATTGAAAAGAAAATAATATGACTCAAGTGATTATTGGTGGAAACCTGATATGGTGTGGTTACTGTCTCTAGCTGTGGAATGGTGATCATGAACCGTCTCTCCTCTTCTCTTCCTCCCCTTTGGCCAGAGATCTTATTAATTTCTCTTACTCTATGGTGGTAGCAAAGAATATAACACAAGAACTAGAAAATTGATCTGGCACATCCAGTCAGGACCTGCAACATACCCATTTTTCCCTTTTGGCCACTTGGGGCGCTTTGCTTCTTCAACATACAGCAAGATGGCAGCACGGTCAACCTTTCCGCTCTTTGGAATCCGAAACACACTGTTTACAATTCTATTTACTTTTACGTTTTAATACAAATCGGTTATGCGATTTTGTCTCAATTATATATACGGCTATTATAAATATTAATCAATTTCGTTTTTCCTTTTCCAATGTATATATATATAAATATTTTTTTTTCCATTTTATTAAAAAATAAATTAAATTTCTTAAAATAAATGGACTAATAGAGGATGGAGCTCGAGATAATAAATGATCTATGTTTATGAGATAAGAATGACAGAGTGCCGATATGGATAAGATGGCGGGCCCAGGTAAGGCTTACGAATATTGATGAAGAGATGCACCGGTCATTTATAAGACCCCTCCGTATCAGCTGCCCACTTCATCATTTGTTACGGCGTCTTATTAACTGTCCGCCTTATACCCTCTTTGCTAGGCAACTGATTTAATAGCTTTATCCTATAACGCTGCTTACGCTGAATTTATTTTGTAAAAAATCTTACTTGAAGGAACGCTAAATACAATGACGAAACAATGACAAGCTGGCAATGACGAAAGAGAAAAAAGTTTTTTTTTTTTTTTTTTTGTGGGCGATTTTCAACTAAATATCTTTTTCACTAATATACACACGAAATATACTTTAACTTATATCATTGCTATTAAATTACATTTTGTTTATTTTTTAACCTAAATTATAAGAATAAAATAATTTATCACTTAATTAGCTTTACAAGCACCACTAGTTATATAAAGACCTGTTATAATTTAATGTTTTCACCATCATTTAGGGCAACCTTACCTGAAGATTTATGAGTTAAATAGAATGCAATTAAGCTTTTCTTTTAACGGGGAAAATAAGTTTTCCTAAACCAAATCACCAAAAACTTATTCCTGAAATATAAGTCGTAATATAGACGTATAATATGCCGTTGGAAAGCGCAAGATTTTAGAAAAGTGAATATGCTATAAAATAAGATTATATATGTTAGTATAAAGTAGTTGTAAGCCCATAAACTTATGAACATATGTTATTGGTTAAAAGGTTATAATATTTAAATATACATGATCGTCCAATTTATATTCTTATATTTAGTACGCAAGATTTCAGAAACAATATTACGTTGTTATAAATCTATAAACTAACATTATTATTCACTATTTTAAATTTATTACTATTTAATGAAAATGGTTGTTTCACTGTAAACTAAATAGGATTTTTAACTTTTTAATTGTATTTTAAATAGTTCATTTGAAATATAAAATAGTAGTTAACCGAATGAAATGCATACCGTTCTTATTTCTGTAGTTTTTGAATACATACATAGCAATGAACTTTACATTATATGGAAAAATTAAATTTTCCGTTATCTATGCCTCACTATAAAACAGCAAACAAACAAACTTTACTAATTTTAATTTATATTTTTCATTTCTCCCGATTATTAAATATAATAATGAACAATAATAAACGAATGCACTTTTCGTAACGATAAACTAAAACCTCCAAAGCGATAATCTCTAAATCAGTCAGACAGGATTTTTAAACATAAATGACACCTCATTCAAATTTTACCCTTGCGAAGGGGAAGGGGGTCGACTAGTAAATATAAAGTAATAAAATAGTAACTATAAAGTAAATATAAGGAACTTAGGAAAACTGTTGAGGAGGTTATGTCGGTACCCATAAAATATGATATAAAATTTATTTACTAAAAAAAAAAAAAAAAAAAAAAGGTTATGTTAACATTACAAGCAGCACAAATAAACCTCACAGTCTGGGTACTGAGTACTGAGTCTGGGTAATGAAGTATCCCAAAGTGGGACGTGAAAAATTAAGAATAGGTTTAGTTTCAATTATAATAATTGCTATTTATTCAAGATATGCTGTAGTGGCATTTTTCATAAATGTTATGAAAAAAAAAGGTTCTTCATGATTTAATCAAAGTTATTATATAAGTGTATTATTATACCAGGAAAAAATTCTGAAATAATTACTAATATATTCATTACCTCATCGGAAGGTATTGATAAAGCTCAAGATTTAAATTAAAATAATAACATGAGTACTAAAATACTACTATTTAACAATAGTGAAACCGAATAAGCTAATGAAGTATTATAAATAATTTGATTCAATTTTTACTAATTAATTTTTACGGTCACGTTTATAATGTCTCTTATTTCGGTTTACTGAAATTAAATGAGTGAAAATAAAACTTCAAATTAATTAAAGAATTTAATTGTCAATTTGTTTTTTAATTAAGACTGATGTAACGTTTTACACGTATTTTTCGATCCTTATGATCTTCTATCAAAATTTTTATTTCATAAAGTCAATTTTTTTTAGAACTAGTATAGATCACTCAATTGAAAATTTCGATTAAAAAGCATTTGATGCTTACAACAGATAATTTTTACAGATAAGTGTCCATAACATTTTATTTTAAGGAGATTAAGCAAATTTTAGAGAGAAAAATTAAAACTTCTAGTCTTTAGGTATTGATTGCATTAATGGTCATTAATGAATTCGGGGAGACATTAGATAAAAAGTTAATTATACTGAATAATATAACTTCGTTACTCTTCCTCTACCACCTCAAAAAGTTTTAGCCTACTTGAACTACTCTACTACCCTCTTTGAACTAATTTTAGCATAAATTATTGTTTTGGTTATGTTACATGATATTGTAATGAGGATATAATTAAAGAAATAAATCAGCAGTTATGAATGTAGAGTTCTTTTTATTTTTTCATTGCAATTATTATAAATGTTGTTAACATATTATGTTGTAATGATTGTTAACCACTTGTTTTCTATATGACGTTTTAAATATTAATTACTTAGATTGTTGTATACCTTTAAACATTTATCTTAGTAAATATATGTTTTTAATTATTGCAATGCATATTGTTTACATACCAATGGTGACTTTAACAGTCATGTTGGTGACTTAACTGTTTACTAGTGGATATGATGCTTAACTCAAATCTGCATACAGCCACAAGCATATAAGTAGGAGAATAACACAATTAGTAGTAGCGATGGAATCGTTAGATCTTACATTATCGTTAGTCTGGAGAGTACACATATTTTTCTAACGTTGAGAAAACTACCATTGATCTAGTATGGATTAATGTCATGGCAGGCGAGCTAGTGTGGATTAAGGATTGTTAATCTATTCTTTTCTAGTTCACGTTTTAATACGTTTAAAAATCTAAACAGGCAATCATCCATTAAATGCGATTTAATTTCTAGCGCCACCTCATTGAAAATCGGCGTTAACGTGTTAAATATTTATATTTCCATATTTATCTCAGCAAGTGATTGTTTTCTAGTTGGATTACGTTCGATTAAATACGATGTGGTATATTTGTGGTTTTATTAAACTGCGAATATATTATAATATATATATTTAATTCTTTCTTTAATGGCTGAGCCAAAAAAAAAAAAAAAAAAAATTAATTTCCGAACTCTAGTTTTAAGCTTTTTAAGATTTAAAGACTAATCCCCACATTACTGCGCAAACTCCCGGATAGTGACTTATTTATGAAAGATAAATGGTGTAATGGGTCGGTTTAATAATTTAACCGAGAAGGGAAGAAGTTTTATGATCCGGAATGCCGTTGCTGACCAGCCGGCTACAAATTTAATAACGACTCCGGCCCGGGATTGAATAAAACATACGACGGCTTCCTCCTGGCCGGGATAATACTCTTGGAAATCTTGGGCGGGGATCATCGGCTGCTCTAATCCACTCCTTGTACCTCTCCTGGGGGGAGGACCTCTAGCAGTCCATTCCTAAAGAAGGATTTCCCTTGTATGTCCCAAATCCTTCTTGTATATTTCAAGAACCCTTCTTTTCCATAATTTTTAAGCTTACTTCTACGAGACTTTTTCTCGTATCAATAAACCTTTGACGTATTCTAGTTATTTAAAAAATATTTAGTTCTAAAACAAGAACTTGTTATGTAAAAAAATAATATTGATATAAAAAAAAAAATGATATTTTTGAATAAAATATTTTGGGTCAACTTTTTATTATGATATAAATATTCATCAATTTTACATTTACTTATTCTTTGATTGCCTTTACATAAAATATATATTAAGGGAAAGTGTTGCTATCTAAAAAATTTTAGAATTTTTAAGTTGTTTTTTTTTTTATCTTAGAAGTGTTGACGAGAGATAATACAAGTTTTATTCTAACAGACAAAGGCGCGCATAATGGTGTCCGTGTGTTTGTTTGTGCGGTAAGTCTAAAATGAAAAATAAAAATGATACGAAATTGTAATTTCATAATTAAAATGACTACATGCTGTGATGTTACAGTATTTTTTTCACGAAATCTGACGAACTATACCTGTCCCTTTATTTTTCACATTTTTACATTAAAAAAAAAAAAAATATATTATATATAATAATATATATATATATATATATATATATATATATATATATATATTATACGGTAGCTTTGGGACCTACTGCGTTAAAATAGATAGTGAGATGCTGCTACTGGGTAGTTCTTTCTCAACACATTTTCACCGCTTTCTTTTATCCTCAATGTTTATTATTATAAATTACAATAAATAAATTTAAAAAAAATCTTTTACGCCGTATGAACATCGATCACCGTATGAGTTTTATAAGCACTTACTAGAAAGTTTTGGATGTTTTAGAGCGTATGTACTAGTAACCTGCTATGTAGGAATTGACTTAATATAATAAAACTGAACAAATGACCATCATTAGTCCTTTCTAGCCAAAGCAACCCCCTCCTGCTTCCTCCTTCAAATCGCTCCTTTTCAACCACCTTCTCCTTAACCATTCAAACAGACTATAATTCAAACTACAGATGCTATAAAATACCAATTTTGTTGCGTTTATATTATTTCTATCATCACTGACGATTGTATCATCTATTTAGCATCGTATATATGTGAGTGCCCTGTAATTCAGGTCAGTTCCTATAATTTAATAATTGTTCTACAATAGATAATTTGTATTCATTTCTTAGATGTTTAATTACAACAGTCTAGGAAGTGGTGAGTTACAAAAGAACCATAAAAGTTTGCATAAGAATTACAGAACATAAGTAACAAGGGCGCTATAGTCGACTTGTTGGGTAGCTAATTATAAATATTTAAATTTTTACTGTTATGTTTCTATTTATAGTATTTAACTTCAGTTCTCATCTTTTGAAGGGGATGAGGGAATTTTGTATATTCAGTTTTTAGATATCAACTATTATTACTAGTGTTTACAAATACCATTCTCAACATGAAACCAACTCTTGCCCTACTATTCTCCTGATTTTATTTGTACAAGCATTTTTTATTATTCATTGATGTTACAAATTTTCTTAATTAGGACCTTAGTAATAGTGCTTTGAGACTACATCTAAAGCATATTTACTGAGAAAAAATAAAATATAAAAAATCAATATAATATAAATTATTTACAATAAAAAAATCAATGAATATACACAAAGTTTAAAAACACTAATACTATATTAATAATCAGCCTTCGTAATCCCAGACCAGGTTTCTTCGGAAAGAGATAGTTCGGGTGGCGGTAAAAAAAAAGAATTAGAAAATATTGAAAATTATTATTTATCCAATGTTTTGACCTACGTTGCGGTTCTTCATAGTTGTTTTCAAGAAATATTCAAGAAGCAGCAAATAGAAAAAAAAATTATAAATTATTTTTATTATATTAAGTTGACTATTGTCTGAATACGTTAAAGCTACTTGGTGACCATATTTATAAGTAGCAACTAGACGAATCACATAACAAGTAGGGCAGTCGGAGGGCTGGCAACTTGTGGAAAAAAGCCCCCGGGCTCTGTAATTATGGGTGTAATTGCCAGCTGGGAAGGTATTGACTGAGGGAGGGAGATGTGCCGGTGGTTGTTGACAATGTCCCGTTGAGGAAATGAGCTCACATGGCCGTGTTGACACGGCAGTCCCTCCCCCCGATACCTCTCTTTTGCCTCGTTTATATCTTTCCTCTTTCGCGGTACCCCTCGCCCCTCTCTTTGATCTCGGTTTCAATATTATTTTTTCATCCTAAAAATATTCCTGAATGTTTTTTTTTTTCTTTTAAATTACCTAAACATTGCACTTAAAGATTATGCAATCGTTAAGTAATGTCGGTACATAAACATTATAAACTTTAGGAGTGTTAAACTAATATTATTATACCACTACCTCACTAGACACAAACAGGTCTATTTCGCATATTTTAATATCACTTTTCTTAGATTAAAAAAATGTGGTGCGGCCAAAACACGACTTTCGCTTATCTCGGTTGTTGAAATCAATATAAGGATTTTTAAATACAGTTAGGGATAAAAAAAGTAAAATCATTAATTACGTTAAGTTTGAGTTGGAACATGTGTTCTATAATAAGACACATGGTTCAACTTAAACATAAAATAATAATAATAATAAAATAAATGATAAAATAAAATAATAAAACTTTTATTAAATATCTATTATATTATTATCTATAACAATCAGTTTGTTTTATCCGATTTTCATCACCTTCCATTTCATTTTACAACTTTGTGTATAAGATAATATTTTTCCAAATATCTTTGGCTTTCCAACGGTAGGCTTCCTATTATTACACATCTATATTACTGTTCTTTTCTTAAAAAAAAAAAAAAAAAATACATTAAAAATATTTTTCCTCATTTCTTTTTTAGTTCATTATCAAATTTGTTCAACTTGCATATTTAGCCGCTTTTTATCAATGCTTAAAATATGATATGAAAATTTTTTTCGAATATATAAAATTGAAGATATTTTAGAGGAAGATAATTTAAACTATCGGCATTTAAGCATATTCAGACTATTTCAATCAGAATGATGAAACCTACATCATATTAAAGCCCATTAAATTTATATTATTAAACGATGATGCTAGAGAAGAGGTTGAAGCAGATCATGAACAGCTATTTAAGATTCGTTTATGGCACGTCGAGGCGGTCTCATGTATCCCATCTTTATACCGAATCAAATTGGCTTTTTCCCCACACCCGTAGGCAATACTTCCTTGGATCTTTCCTATACCAAACTATCAACTCCCAACATCCTTCCTATATCTATAATCTCCTGCAGTTCAAACCCTCAATTCATCCACTAGATACTAGATCCCGTACGTCCAACCTTTATATCCCTTCCCACAGAAAAAAAAAAAATATGAATGCTCCTTTCTGGCTCGTTCTACTAGTCTCTGGAATTCCCTCCCATCAAACATCCGTCATACTCCATCCCCCTCCACATTCAAACACCTTCTCTTCCAGTACCTTCTAGCATCCCAAAATGACGCTGCTTGTCAATGTAAATTTTTTTAGCAGGATTGTATTCAATATTTTTATTTTCTTCCACAAGTATCGATCTATTTTTTCAACTATTTTATCTGGAAGATTTATTTTTTTTTACAGTTTTTTTTTCTTTTCTTTTTAAATTGTGATTATTATGTCTGTTATGTGATTAGAAGACTTCGTTTTGTATCATTGTAGTATATTATTTTTATTTATGTTTAATTGGTTTATTTTCCACTAATTCTTGTCCAGTTTAAGTTACTTTATTATTTCAAAGCTTATGTTATTCTTAAAAGACCAAGTAACAAAATAATGTAAACTTTTTTTTTTCTTCTTTTTATTATATATTTAAACTCATTTATTTTTCATTTTGTCCAAACAACTATTTTCTGAGGATATTTTTTTTTTTATTCATTTTATATTTATATTTTATGTATATATTCACCCATAATTGTAAACATTAGTTAATTATGTTCATTTTGTCTGTTGACCAGACATACTGTATATTGTAAACTGTTCAAATATGTTATTCTCAAGGGACACAGTCCCAGAATAAAAATCAATTTCTATTCTATTCTAAATTTTACTTCGATATAGAGAGTTTGATCAAAATCGTTAGGGGCGTTTTTTTGAGTAAATCGTAAAAAGGTATGCATGGTATAAAGTGGCTGTTTTGGATGGCCGATTTTGATGGAAAAGTTGTAACATCTCATAGAGGCTCTTAAAATATGAAATTTCAGTTCTATACAACTTATGGTTTTTGCTAGACTTACCACACGCGCGGACACACCGACATACATATCATTTTGTGGGACTTGGTTATTTGGACTAAGGGGACACTAACACGTGAATTTCCGTTGAAAACTGGAATTCGAAAATTTTCATAATCGCAATACTTTCCCTTACTATATATTTCATACCATAATACAGAAGTTGAGCAGCTACTCTAATTAGGGATCTCTCCAGTGTGACTTCCTCTATGATCTCACCAAAACATACCTTTTCCATTATTTATTGTAAGACCAACTATTCTTTCGTCATTAGAAAACCTTAATACTTACCTGGAAACTGACTACACTGATATCTCTCTACTCTGTATAATCAAACTAGTTAAAATTATAATATGGTCAATGAAAACTTTTATAAATACTATAAATTCCTTGAATATACTAAAACATATCATTTTTGAACATACACTCTTTCCAACGTATTATTTGTCTTATAATTATTTTTCGGTTATTCTTTTTATGAATGAAAAAGATTTCATTGTAGAAAAAATAATCTCGGGATTGTTAATCGGTTCCAATAACTTCTTTTGATATGATAAATATTCCTATTATATTCAGGAAATAGGCGACGAAAAGTTGTTATACTAATGCAGTATTTACAATAATTCAAATTACGACGATTTTGTATTTTCTTTTTCTAGAATAATTTGATTTGAATAATGTCTTCATTGAAAATCCTCAGGGGAGTTGCTGATGTCTTGAACGCCGCCCTCATAATTCCCCACAGTGGCCTCCCTTCTGCCTCCTCCTTCCACAGCCCCATCCCAAGACTTTAGCCCCATGGGATAAACATTGCCTACCCTTTATCACGTTCAATTACCTCGACGACGCTTACCGCATAACCACTCCTTAACCAACATTGGTCCCTTTTCTCCTATCAAGTTAATTATAATAGTTCTGTTCTTGATATGCCTGTGTACATATTTACCATATACAGGGTGTCTAGCAAGAGTGAAAATCGGGAAAACCGGGAAAAGTCAGGTATTCTAAAAATATATGAAAAAATCAGGGAAAAGTCAGGAAATTTGTTCTATGGTATGGGAAAATGGTCCCTACATAACATCATTTTTTCTTCACTCAGACAAAAGTTCCAATATGCTTCCGTGTTGTGATGTTGCTAATATCATAAAGCGAGTTTAATATTTAATATCATAAAAGGATGGAGAGGCTGTGGAAAAGAGAAAAGTCAACCTTCAGGTGAAGGAATTGGAGGAGAAAAAAGATAAACTGCTCCAAGAAGCTCTTCAGAAAGATGAAGATTTGGCTGCAGAGATTCAAATATTAAAAAAAAAAAGCTCTTAAAGTTTATATAGATATATTGATTGTAAATAATTTGTAAATAAATTTGTAGTCAGATTTGTAAATATTGATTATATCATAAAGCGAGTTTAATATTTAATATCATAAAAGGATGGAGAGGCTGTGGGAAAGAGAAAAGTCAACCTTCAGGTGAAGGAATTGGAGGAGAAAAAAAGATAAACTGCTCCAAGAAGCTCTTCAGAAAGATGAAGATTTGGCTGCAGAAATTCAAAAAACAGATATTCATGTTCATCATAATTCATTGGTAAGTCAACTTAAACAACTACAATTTCAGCTGGTGTCTGGTAGAAATAGTTGAATCTTATCGTAAATCAATTAGTTATTATATGTATTTTTAATCTAGTATCCATATTAATTATAATTATTCTTTGTTTTATCGATTTTCACCGAGATTTGGCCACGGGTGAAAGACTTCTTACAATATGGAAAAATCAGGGAATCTCTTTGAGCTGATTTGCTAGACACCCTGATATAGTTTTTAGAATCATATTCAAATAAATATTCAAAATTCAAAAGTACTGCCTTATAATAAATAGTCTGTAATTAGGAATTTATCATTCAAGAACTTCTAAAGTCGGACATATTAATGCGAAGTCGCATATTTTCCATACTTGCTTGTTACCTTGAAAACATTTTAATACTTCAAATAATCATAGGCAAGCTGGTTGTTCAAGTTTCTTCTTTGAACAAGAGATAATTTAACAATTATAAATCATTATGTATTATAATTAGGAGGCTCCACCATTTTGGACCCTCCATTTTGTGGGGAAGTGAGAGCAAGTCAGGTAAAAAAGTCAGTTCAGTGATGAAAAGAGTGTAGCTAAGACTGAAAGTATAAGTGACAAGGCAATGACAGTCTATATTTTAATGAGTAAAATCACTAGAAGAAAGACTAAGCAGGGAGAATAATGGGCTAGCTTCAGCCTCAAGGAAGAGCTCAATCCAACTTGTATCCTACTAAGAACTTCCACTAACATTCAACCTGCAACATTTCAGTCATTTGTATTTTTTCAAATGTCTGTTATTCACAATTATTTATATATTAACTAAATATTAAACATTTTCAATCAGTTCATCTCTGTTTCAAACCCCAAAAAATACATTCAACTCAAAATCATTAACTATCCATGATCCATCACAATCAGTTGGTATTTTGTAAAAAATGTCTGAACTGAAGTTTAGCATTATGAAACTATAAGTTTAAGTATATAAGCATATAGTCGTAAGGTGCGTTAAAAATTATCTGTTATAAAATTAGACCACATGAATGACTCGAAAATTCCACTATATTGCTACGGTCAAGACAATGACGGGTGGACCACGCCTGGAGGGGCCCGGATGGGGCTAGAGACTTCTGGACCTGGACGGTCCTCGTGCCTCGTGCCTAGAACGAACGGCCCGGCCTCTACTTGCCATGTCTGGAATATTCGGTGGTGGTACAAATACCGGTCCAATCCGGCTCAACAAGTATCAGTGATGTATCAGTGAACAGTGACAGTGAACAGTTCGTGACAGAGTGACAGTGTAGTGAAACTGTGTGTCAGTACTGTGAAACCGGTCGGTGGGAAATTAGAAGACTGTAGTTTATATGTAATTTATGGTTGTAAGTTTTAGAATAAGTCTAGCATATTGTATAAATTTACGTAAGTAGTTTATTTTTAGGAATACTTGATTTTATATGTAGACTGTTTAGTAGTTAAGCTAGTAATTCAATTATTATTGTAAGAATAGTGGTTAGTAATCCTTTTGTATTTGTGCTTTCTGTATTTAATAAATATTTTTAATTTGTAAACTAGAGTAGTTCATTTCTCACACCCCGTACTTGTAGCCCGTAATAATATGTTATTCATTATACGCGGTACGGTATCGAACTCGATTACAAGCTTCTTGAAAAAATCTCGATGTGGATATTAATGATGTTGTAGGACTGACCGAAAATACAATACTTGATTCCCTAGGTATCGTCCACCACCGCATGCATTCATTGTATCCGATAGGATAGACGGGGGCATGTGTGTACATATTTCTCAAAATGATTATGAGCGAAATTTTCTCATCAAATAATTTTTTTTTACTTTTTGGGAAAATAAATAAAACTGAATTCTAAGAAAAATAAAATAAAACCTGTACCTCTCCAACCCAATAATGGTCTTGTGATCAATACATATTGAGATTCATCCTGTTCCTAGGCAAACCCCCACGCAATCGTTATTGTAATCATTACGCCGCGATCACACTCAGCGGCTTAGATTTTTCTTCACTTTTGGGTGCCTAAATTAAAGAGGCTAGGTGTGAACCAGGAGGGCTTCGGTATCGCAGAGTTGTACCACGACTGAAATAACTGAATTAATTCATTATTGCTTTTCACAAAGTGAAAAAAGGAACTAGCATTAAAGAAAAACATAAAGAAAACAAATAAACTATATTGTTTTTTATGTAATTTAATGTAAATATAATAAAAGTTAGTTTATTATGCTGTGTCATAAGCTACCCAATCCAAATGGCAGCACTAGTTTTATTTATTTTATTTTATTCGCTTAGACAATTTCTTTTTTGTTCTTCTTCTTTCTTAAAAAGTCTTTATCTGCTCAGAAAACTGCTGTTTTCGTTCTTCCGTCCACTTGGTTCCCGTTTGTTAGCTTCTTGTGTTAGACTTGGAAACAACCCTTTCATGTCTTTTCCCCAAATATTTTTTTTGTTCGGTAATTCTTCAAATTTCATTCTAGCTCGTTCAAGATCTTCTTTAACCCAGGTTATAGCCATTTTTATTTCAAACAGTTTGTGGAATAATTTCTTAACCATCCTTTTTTATCTTAAATACCTTATTATGCACTAGTTTATTAATAAGGTGTTTCCTCCTCTATTCTATTGAAAAAATAATATCCAGTTTCCAGGACACATGTTGAATATGCTCCAACAGGCTTCTATTTATCAATCACTTTTGTTGGAGAAAAAAACACTTTTTTACAGCTTTGAAGTTTAAAAAAAAAAAACAAGCATTTTCAAAGTATAAAAAAACTTTATTATTGATTAGAAAGGAAAGTTATAAAGTCGGTTAGTCCAAGCCCGAAGTCTTCATTAAAATGATGACAAATTATCTGGAGAAGATATCGATTGGCGAAGGACAGGGGAAGCCATAGAATGGAGGATAAAGTCGGGTAGAAGAGAAGAAGGGGCCGAAGCCCGGCATTGTCCGAACAAAATTAACGCGGGCTTTGATGAAGCGGGGTGGCATTGTGCGGGAGAAGCACACAATGAGATGCCGCGATAAGTCGGTCACAATGCTCCACCACTCGGCGCTATTTACCCTCCGCGCCGCTACTCTAATTATAAACATTCGATAGCGGACTTTATCTCTCCATGTTGTTGTGTCAGCGTGTGCTCGTGTGTTCCTCTTCACATCATCCTCGGTGTTTGCTATAAGTAATTTATTTTGCTTTTACTGGTTCAGTCATGGATGATATACTCTGAGAAATTCACAAAGAAAAAAAGTTAAAATCTCAATACTGCTCCAGGAAGATTCATATTCAATTTTCCGATTTCAAAGAAGTGCATAATAAACACAAATCAAGATGAAATGAAAATTATTTTATTATTTAAAAGACTATAGAATGCAGTTTTATTTTATTATGATTTGAAAATGATATCTTGTAAATGTCCAACTCCATTCTCCAAACACTGACAGAGCCTTTCCTGGCATTTGACCATGACTCTGTGAATCCTATTCAGAGGAATAGCATTAATTTATTCAGTGATGGCATCCTTCAGCTCATCGATAGTTCGGGGAGGATGCTTGAACACCTTTTTCTTGAGGCAACCACAAAGAAAAAAAACGCATGGGGTTAAATCAGGCCATCTGGGGGGGGGGTGTCCCAATGTCACCTCGCAAAGACATAAGACTGTATTATGAGATGTATGGGCAGTAGCACCATCTTTAGCACCAACTGCTTGTCATGGCACGTCTGACGGCGCCATCCCCACCCTTCTACTCCCCTCAGTGTTCGGGCACTTTTGAAAGCTTGTGAAATCGGACAGTTCAATATGAATCGCCTTTTATTTATTGGGAATAATATATTAATTAAAATAAATTATTAAAAAATTTAATAGGAAGTAATATTAATAAGCTCTTGTCGGCTGAAGATGAAAGGAACACTTACAGTTATTACTTGGCTATTTCTCCTAGTACTTAAAAAACTGCAGATCGAGGTGATACCAGACGTTCCAACCTTAAGGCTGCGCTACAATGCGAGATTAGGGGTAAGTAAAATATGAACATGAGTGAAGACTTGATGTGATGTCATCGATGAAGAAGTATTATACATTCTTACTCACTTTCAATATATTGTAAAACATATACAATAACCGTATTTTCCACAAAAATGTAACATATTTTTTTAAAACATTTATTATAGATAATATATAATATCTTAAAAATAAGTTGTGACATGGTTTCGTGGTTTAGGGTCCAGGGACCTTTCATTATAAATAAAATTATTAACGTGCTATGGTTTATTTTCTTTAGCAAGCGGCATACAAGTGATAAGCAATACAGTAGAAAATTCGACCATAACACCAACGCTGTCTCTGAATGGGTATAAAGTAATATAACGGCAAAAAATAATTAAATAAAGAATAGCCTCAAACTGCTCCTGGTTATTACTTACCGTACCGTTCTTCCATCCATGTATTCGGTAAGAGGCTTCCTACGGGAATGGCTTGAAATTGGAGGGCTCCTGTTTCTCGTCGGTAATCATCGTAGGCAGAGACACTGTACATTCACTTATACAGGATTAAGTTCAAACTTCAAGACACCAGAAGGACAGAAACAAATAACAATATTATCATTTAGTTCTTTCATTTTTTTAAACTAATATTTAATGATATTATACGATTTTTAAAAAGGTAATATTTTATTTAATATCCGACTTAAAAAAAAAAAATTAAAAAAAAAAAAAAAAAATATATATATATATATATATATATATGCCTTCCCCCCCCCACTCTCGCTATTTTCGTGGACTCTCACGAACCCTCCCTTTCACGAATTTTCACCTACCTCTTCTCCAACCTATTTATACCTGAAAATTTATGAAGAGAATCAGCGAAATCAAAATATATAATATAAAATAGAAGGTGAAGTAAGAAAATGACTAATAAGAATTGACGGCGATATGTGCCAGTCAGCTAAAATTAATAATTTCCACCTCAGGGAAATATTTGCAATATTGTAAGGCAACAATGATAGTTCAGTCCTTCAGTATTATAAATCAATTTTTTTTACTTTACCAAAATATAGTCTAATTGTTAAAGATATGCATAAGGTAACAATAATAATAACGGTTTTAACTAAAAATCTGTTGATTACTTAATTATTCCCTTGGAAGGTAACTGGATACTATGGTGAGATTGGCAAATGCGGTACCTCTGGAAAAGAATTATAATAGTTTTGTTCAATATAATAGATATACGATAAACTATCCTCTAAGGAACTAATAAAGATATGTATAATACATTTTAAATGGAGTTTTTGGAGCTGGCGTTGCCTTAGAAAATCAGTTGGCCAAGAACATTATATTTCCAAAAAAATAATAAAAAAAACAACATAATAATCTTTACGATCACAGATATTGAATGAAGAAAACTTTAAATTAAATTAATTCCTATCAAATCACCATTAACTTCATTTATCTGTCACAACGTATTCTGTATTCCACTTCCATCTCTGTAGATCCCGGATCCTAGGACTCCATATCAACAAACGGCTTAGTTGAAATCCTTACTGATGAAGGGCTGAAACAACAATAGACAGCTCGCAGATATCTATTACGAAACACTTAGGCCTTATTTATACTTGAGGCGATTATCTTGTGGGGTAGATAGTAAGATTCACTAAGAAGGTATGCTATTGCTATGTTTATTTAGTCATCATCTAACATAAGTCGCTAAGTTTCACTTGATAATAATTTCGGCCCAAATTTTGTTAAACTATGAATGTTATTAATGAAATCTGAATAGTATAATATCTGAAAATCTAATATATACCTTCTCAGTGATAAGCAATACAGTAGAAAATTCGACCATAACACCAACGCTGTCTCTGAATGGGTATAAAGTAATATAACGGCAAAAAATAATTAAATAAAGAATAGCCTCAAACTGCTCCTGGTTATTACTTACCGTACCGTTCTTCCATCCATGTATTCGGTAAGAGGCTTCCTACGGGAATGGCTTGAAATTGGAGGGCTCCTGTTTCTCGTCGGTAATCATCGTAGGCAGAGACACTGTACATTCACTTATACAGGATTAAGTTCAAACTTCAAGACACCAGAAGGACAGAAACAAATAACAATATTATCATTTAGTTCTTTCATTTTTTTAAACTAATATTTAATGATATTATACGATTTTTAAAAAGGTAATATTTTATTTAATATCCGACTTAAAAAAAAAAAATTAAAAAAAAAAAAAAAAAATATATATATATATATATATATATGCCTTCCCCCCCCCACTCTCGCTATTTTCGTGGACTCTCACGAACCCTCCCTTTCACGAATTTTCACCTACCTCTTCTCCAACCTATTTATACCTGAAAATTTATGAAGAGAATCAGCGAAATCAAAATATATAATATAAAATAGAAGGTGAAGTAAGAAAATGACTAATAAGAATTGACGGCGATATGTGCCAGTCAGCTAAAATTAATAATTTCCACCTCAGGGAAATATTTGCAATATTGTAAGGCAACAATGATAGTTCAGTCCTTCAGTATTATAAATCAATTTTTTTTACTTTACCAAAATATAGTCTAATTGTTAAAGATATGCATAAGGTAACAATAATAATAACGGTTTTAACTAAAAATCTGTTGATTACTTAATTATTCCCTTGGAAGGTAACTGGATACTATGGTGAGATTGGCAAATGCGGTACCTCTGGAAAAGAATTATAATAGTTTTGTTCAATATAATAGATATACGATAAACTATCCTCTAAGGAACTAATAAAGATATGTATAATACATTTTAAATGGAGTTTTTGGAGCTGGCGTTGCCTTAGAAAATCAGTTGGCCAAGAACATTATATTTCCAAAAAAATAATAAAAAAAACAACATAATAATCTTTACGATCACAGATATTGAATGAAGAAAACTTTAAATTAAATTAATTCCTATCAAATCACCATTAACTTCATTTTTCTGTCACAACGTATTCTGTATTCCACTTCCATCTCTGTAGATCCCGGATCCTAGGACTCCATATCAACAAACGGCTTAGTTGAAATCCTTACTGATGAAGGGCTGAAACAACAATAGACAGCTCGCAGATATCTATTACGAAACACTTAGGCCTTATTTATACTTGAGGCGATTATCTTGTGGGGTAGATAGTAAGATTCACTAAGAAGGTATGCTATTGCTATGTTTATTTAGTCATCATCTAACATAAGTCGCTAAGTTTCACTTGATAATAATTTCGGCCCAAATTTTGTTAAACTATGAATGTTATTAATGAAATCTGAATAGTATAATATCTGAAAATCTAATATATACCTTCTCAGTGACTCCTACGATCTAAAAATTTCCATAAGCATTCTTATGTAATGAGCCAGTGTTTAGTAATTTTATTAATATATGTATTCTAGAATATCTTTGTAGTAATAATTCCAATATATATTATTTGTTAATCGTATTTTATATATATTCTTTTTTATCTATTTAAAATGTATTTTTAGTATAAAGATTGAAGTAGTTTATTTGAATCCTATGATATCTGTGGTTAATGAGTGATGAAATCGGAAAAAATATTGTCTCCTTGACTTGTTAAAGAGCTTTATATTTGCATCTAAAATGTATGATATATATATATGTGTGTATTTGGAATAGAGATATTTGTATATGTAATACTTATTAGACTGTTATAATATGATGGGACAGTTGACTGCCTCCTTGGAGATTTACATAATGGAACTGGCGCATTGTGTTCAATCTTGATGAAGAAGAGGATGTGTGCTCGACTACTGTAATGGTACAGGCCTGTTTTAGAATTCCTACGCTTTACCTTGTCTAAGCGGGCAAAGCGTCTGAATTCTGAAACGGGACCTGTATTACAAAATCTTCTCATCGCCTCGGAAGATATATCCTTTGTGTTAATGTTGCAATATTATCTTGTGAAATATGAGTAAACATTTACCGAGATATATGGGATTACTTGTAAAGAATTTTTTATTCTTTATTTATGTTATTACTTACCTTTTACTTACATTTAAGGTTTATATTGAATGATGAAAAATGTAAATTTATTTTTAAAATGATGTTTTGATAAAATATCTAAACAACTATATGGTTTAGGAAAACGTAATATTTACTATAATAAAATTTTATACGTATTACTACTGTAATTCTCGGTTAAATTTTCTTTTAAGTGAAGAATCGAATAATGTAATAGAAATTACCAATATTAATCTAAACTTTCTTATATTTAAAAAAAAATGCATTTCTCAGATAACCTTTATAGTAATACCTTAATTTCATCCTTTACAGAGCAATAAGCTTCACCCTTTTGGAAGGTACCTGTCTGGTTTTAAAATTATAATATTAAATTAGATTTATTGGGTTGATGCAAAATTAATGCAGGTTTTTAGTAGGTATTGTAAATACGCCATATCTTTACTTTAACCATATATATTTAATCAAAATAATTTCCATCTGAATCAATGCACTTTTGCCAACGTTCAACAAGCTTTCTTATTCCACCAGAAAAAAAATCCGAATCCCTGGACTCAATGAAATCACGAAAAGAATTTTCAATGTCGTCCTGGTTTTGAAAATTTTTCTCCCTCAAAAAGTTGTCCAGATGCCTGAAAAAGTGGAAGTCTGTAGGAGAGAGGTCAGGTGAATAAGGCGGATGTTGGAGAACTTCGTAGCCCAACTCGTGCAGTCGTCGAAGCGTTGGTTGTGCAACGTGTGGTCTGGCGTTATCGTGGAGCAGGATCGGCCCCTTCCGATTCATCAATGCTGGGCAAAGACGTTGCAATTTTTGAGTTCCGAGTTCCGCCGCCATTTCTCGTGTGGTTTTGGTTGGGTCTTCTTCCACTTTTGACCTCAGCTGGTCGTTGTCCAGAGCAAGATGACGGCCCCGACCTTCCTTGTCTTCGAGGTCCAAATCTCCTCTGCGAAACATCTGGAACCAACGCTGCACCGTGCACTCATTAATAGCCCCCTGACCCCACACTTCATTAATATTACGAGCCGTTTGCGCAGCGCTGCGCCCTAATTTAAATTCGTAAAAATAAATTTGACGAAAATCGCACTTTGACATTTTCGATTCAAGACCTTTGAACACACTGAACAAAACGATTTTACTAAACAAATTCATGGTGAAAGAGAGGGTATTAGATAAGGTTTGTTTTGGTATAATAATGATCAATGTTAGGATTAGCTTTGTTTACACAATTGGAATTAAGATATTGCAATAGAGGAAACCTGCATTAATTTTGCATCAACCCAATATTTATTTGTTTTTGAGGAAAATCCCCTATAAATAGAGCAAAAATAAAGGCAATAATAATAATAATATTAATACAGTTTGGTTATAATTAAACATTAGTAGCGATAAAATTGCATTTTATATAATAAAAATAACTTAATTTTAAATAAACATTATTACGGTGGTGAGCGGGGTCTGCCGCTCCATGGGACAGACGAGTGCGAGCCACCAGTGGTTTAGAGCCGGCGTGAACTTGTTAAATAATAAATATTTAAAAAATGATGTGGGTTTCTATTTATATCAATTATTAACAGTAAAAGATAAATATAGCTAGCTGTAAATACATGCATATAAATAAACGAATGAGGCACTATTTATTGATGACGAATGCTCTTAGTTTAAGAAAGTTAATAATAAATGATACAGCTGTTTAATTTTGATTGTTTCTTGTATAGTAAATATTGTATGGAATTGATTTTCTGATAAACATGTCTGGTTTTTAAATTATAATAAAATTTCCCCTTCTTCCTTCATTTTAGAATATTTAATATTTAGCACTTACAATATAAATAAAATTTAAAAAAAAATCTGAATGATTTGTACGAAAATACTCCGTTTCAACTCAAATCCATCAATTTTAATTTTTTTTCTCCTTGTCGATTCTCGCTAACCTTTTATGTATATTAGAGATAATTAATAGGGTTGATATTTTTGTAATAATTCTGCATAGTTTTTTTCTAATATTCTATACTATAATTGCATTTAGTAGTTACGTTTTTTTTTTTTTTTAATTAATAGATTAAGTTGATTCTAATGCTTCTTCTGAGGTGATCTAGTTTCTGAATATTATTTGAAAAAATAGCTTTCTTCAACAAAAAAATACACACTCATGGCAAATTATATATTTTTTAAAATTTTTTCTATTTAAAAATTTAAAACAATTCCTGGGTTTGAGTCGCTCAAACTCAATTTTACCTAACCATCATTAGCATAAATCCATTTTCATAAATCACTCATCTAAATACTATTAGGAATATTCAAGTGAGCCTAAAGCGCTCTATTGAATTTGTTCCCTCAAGTTCAAAGCCCTGGAAAAAATGGTTAATTTAAAGTCAAGGAGTAAACTTTCTGACCCACTTCGTAATTGGCTTATGAAGCGTTGGAGTCGCAAGGAGCTCCGGATCTTTATCTGTAAATTGGAAAAGTTTGAAAGAAAAAATGTCCTCTAAAGGGTCGTTTTTATGTAAGTTAACTTTTCATTATCAGCAATTGTTAGTAGGTGGTTTTTCCACTTCATCGGCCTTAGAACATTCCCAATTTTATTCCTCTCTTGACCCTCAGAAGTATTTCGATTGTCCCGGTTCTAATTTTGTTACTTTTCACCTTAACACTTAAATTAAAAAACATTCCTTCTTTTTTTGTAAGTTACATCGTTATATAGTGAAGGTAATAGTTTAATTTTCTTGAAATTATAAATGTTTTAGAATAGTATTATTACATATATTTATTAATTTATAATGTGAATATATATATATTTTAGTTTTAATTTTCTTTTAAGAGTGATATTGTATTATTTTATTAATTAGAACTATCTCTTCTATTTAAATATATTTATTTATCACTGTTATAAAAAACAAAATTTATGATGAAAAATGGCCTGTATTATTTTAATATGAAAAATATTTTTTAATCAATAGTTCTGATGATGAGGCAGTAGGAACCTCAAAACGTTAAGTACTGTATATGAATGGATTTATAAATATGTTTAAATAAAAGAGATATTTATAATTAATAAAATAATGTATACATTATTTTCACTTCCTTCTATTTGAAACATAAAGTAAGGGAAAGTATTGCGATCATGAACATTGTATTTAATATTTTTTATATATAACTGTATTCTGTATTACCATTTTGGTTTATTGTTTTCAATAATAAACCATTGTAATCGACAAAAGAAAAATTAAAAGCCCCACAAGACCAATAAAGGCTTATTTAAATCGATTGAGAAATAGCGGAGAAACAGCGTTTTGAATTAGCAGTGGGGATAGCACATTTTACTTTGATTAATTTATTGCTTTTCAGGGGTTCTATAACAGATATAATAACTGTCATACCATAATATATTTATTTGGAAATAATAAACCATTGTGTAAAAATAAGCTGCGTTTTTTTTCATTCAATTTATCCTCTTTCATTTATGGGAGAATGTTGTATAACTGTCACAATAATTTATGGTAAGAGTTTGTTGGTATACAGACAAGAAGATAATTACAATAATCAAACGAAACGATAAATAATAAAAAAAGGAAAAAAAGTTAACTTAAAAATACTTAGGGCTCTATAATAAAAAAAAAAAAAAGTTTAAACAATTGTCTCCAATAAAATTCCAAACCACTCTTATCTCTCCACTTACGAAGGGATAAGGACTCAAGAGATCCCATCGCTTGTTCCTCAAATGCATCTCTGGTATTGATGGCCAGTGGAGGCTAAGCAAAAGCGATATAAAGCCAGGACACAAAATTTTACTGAAAACTTGGGCGATTATCAGAACTCCAATATACATATTTGTAGAAGTTCACGGAATTTTAAAGTTCTAAAGGGTCTATTATTAAAAATTAGTAGACATTAGATTATCAAATAAGCAAGTTTAGAATAAATTAGGCTTGATTTCCTTAACATTAGAATAATAACTATAGTGTTCATCAAATGTTTTTGGCTATTTTACTTTTAGATTTATATTTTTTTAATGTCATTAAGACTTACTACTGCAATATTTAGTGACCGATAATTGAACGTAGGGCTTAAGAAAGATTTTTTTTTAGTAAATCACATTAGAAAGTAAATATAAAAATAATGAACTAAGGTGTTTATCAAAAGTATTTGGATATTTTGCTTTTAGATTTATATTGTTTTAATGTCATTAAGACTTACTATTAATGATCGATATTTGAACGATGGGCTTTAAAGAAAGATTTTTTAAGATTAAATCAATTATAGATTTGTTTTTAATAATGGATGATGATAATTAACATTATACTTATTGTTGATTCTGAATTATTAAGAATTACCAAGGAAATATGTTTAGTGAGCTATGAGCTGAAAAAAGATGGGTAGGGACTTTAAAATTCGGGAAGAAAAAAATATTATATAGTCAAAAATATCATTGTGAGAAAGCATCTAAAAACAATCGTGTTATTTGGAATGGGGATAAAGTGTTAAGCACAGGAAAGAGAATAAATTTTCCTCATAATGGAATAATAACACTAAGGTGTTATATACAATAGCAAAGTTAGAGTGATTAATTTTTTTCATAAACTAATTGTGTTTTAACCACTTAGAAAAATATTTTATCTAGCTTATATTTCATCAAAGAATATATTTCAAGCCAGAAAATATTATAGCCAAAATTTTTGATCAAAGTTATTGTTATATAAAACATAATCGTTTCTGTTTGATAATGTTCAATAACATACCATTGCACGAATTACATCTATTATCTTCTATGATTACGCTTTAGAAATCAAGTAACTCGTCAGCTACTATTTATCAAGGTCGGTACTCGTCAGTAAAGTTCGCACAGATATATATTTTATGTTAGGTTTTATAAAGAAAAATGTGATAACGGCTATTGATGAAATTCTATATTCATTTTATTTAAAATGAAAATTTATTAAAAAAAACAACAAAAAACAAATGTAAAAAAATAACGTTGGGATCAATATAAACATTATTATTATAGTTTCAGCAAAAAATACCTATAGTGCCATAATCGAATTAAAATTATAATTATTTTCAAACATTCTAAATGTAATTATGAAGTCATAAAAAATAATTAGTAAGTGTACTGATTTATATTTGAGAAGTTGTAGATAGGTTTAAGCTTAGATGACGTTCTACAGATAGTTTTTCCTCAAATAAGTTCACCCGCTTATGCGGCTGAGTGAGTCGTGGAAGGTCTCCCGAATTCCGGTTGGACTGTTAATCTAGAAATCTAGATACGAATTCAACACCAATATTTTTCATGAAAAACTGTCAATTTAAAGGACTATTTTTTAACAATACTACGTTTTATTGTAAATTACAATTACTTCTATTTTTCTACAATATTTGGTGATGTAGTATGTGACGTCGATCATACTTATATTACTCCTAAAAAATAAGGAGTTTTGATAACTTTGAGTTCTTAAATGTAACTATAAAATAAAAGGTTGGCTATTATTTGATCAGTGGATTACTTAAAGAAAAAAATATCAAAATACAGAATTTGTAATCGATTGAATAAGCATATGTACCGTTTTTGAAATTTAAAATAAATAAATCATCTAACACAGACCACTATTTTGTTTTAATGTGGCCTAATACAGTATTGGTAGATATTAGCTGAACCTGTTGAAAGCGAAGCAGTAATCCAACATTAGCCGATTGGAGATAACATGAATGACCATTTATCCAAGGCGGGAGAAAGAGCACGTGGACATTGGCCATTTGTCAATGGTAGTGGCCATTTGAATTTGGAAGGAGGAGGGAGAGAAGCTCATTGATCAGTGTCCTAGGCTCCATCCAATCAGCTTTAACGTTCCTCCGATTGTAATCTTAGTGGCCAATATTCGGCCAATTGAATTTCAGTGTCCTGCTTAAGGTTGTTAGTCTAAAGGCCCGCACGTGAGGAGACTCCACTCAGTATTGAATACGTTCCTGACCTCTCCGCGCTGTTAATCTTCTAGTATGATAAAGTGTAATGTATTTTTTTTTTTTAATAACATGGATCAGTACCATGAGTATTAATGCATAATTCAATAATGTAATACCTGCAAATTTGGCTGTCTTTCTGAAAATTCTATCTTGGAATCCAGCAGAATAATATTGCGTAAACTACGGTGAGGATAGTTTTTAGTTTATAGAATAAATTAATGCTAAATCCTATAAAAACTCAGGCCATCCTAATTGGTTCCAATTCCCTCCTCAGATCCTATACCACATTTCCGAGTCTCACCTTAAATGGTCACCCAATCACCTTCACTTCCTCTGTCAAAAACCTGGATATTGCCATTGACCAAACCCTTTCCTGGAAACCCCATATTGCCCAAATTTCCCGAAGAACAATAAGTACCCTGAAATATTTCCATCGCTCCCGCCATCTTCTTCTACTTTCCATCCGTAATCTCCTTGTATCCGCACTTATTTCCCCCCACTTTGAATATTGCTGCTTAGTATATGGTGGTCTTCCGACGATGCTTGAGAACAGGCTAAAACGCATCATGAACATATTTTTAAGATTTGTCCTCTGCACTCCGAAGAGGTCTCATGTAACCCATTTTTACGGCGAGTTAAAGTGGCTCCTTCCCCCAATCCGCAGACAATATTTCCTAGGATCATACCTTTACCAAATCATTAGATCCCAACACCCTCTATACATTCACTGTCTCCTACAATTTAAATCTTCAGTCTACACTCTTGAAACCCGATCGCGCCATTCCGACCTTTACTTTCCCTACCCATAGAACTAAAACTTTTGATCGTTCCTTCCTGGTCCGCTCCTCTACTTTCTGGAATTCTCTTCCTACTCATATCCGCCATGCTGCTTCTCGCTCCTCTTTCAAATCCCAACTTTTCCAATACCTTTTATTGTCCCAAAAATACGCTTAAATACAGTGATTCTTATGTTCCTGATATCACACTTTGAGAAGAAAAGTAATATTTGTTCTTTATTTAAACGCTGTTTATATTTTAATTTTGTTGAATACAATATTTTCATGAACTGTTTTTATTTTATTTTATCATATCATATTTTTTTTTGTATATATGTGTTGATATTCATGTGTGATATAAACACTCGAATTAACCCATCTGTGTAATAAGTAATTAATTATGTTCCTTCTGTATATTGGCCAGACATTTGTGTATTTAAATTGTACAATTATGTTATTCTTAGGGGACCCAGTCCCAGAATAAAAATTATTTTCTATTCTATTTCTATCTAGTTTCTTATATCGATTTGTCTAATCGCTTCTTCTAGATCACTCTTATTCCGTCACTTTCCCTACTTTATTCATACTGAACTACAATTAATAGGGATATTGATAATTTATGGCATATTCATTTTCTTGCCTTTTGATATTGAGGTGTGAACTGCATTAATACACGTATTTAAGTTTGTTGTTTTATTGTTTTGTTTTTTTGGTGTTGTTGATCCAATTAATACAGATTAGAATAGAATAGAGTATGCTTTTATTGCAAATAATTTTGGCAAACTACCATTAAAGAAGAACAAATATGGTAAGATACTGAAACAAACAAACATAGAAATAAAACAACATACTTCTACCTTCCACTACAAAAGACTTATCTACATGACTATCATAATGCCGATATGGTTTTAAGTAGTATAGCTTTGGACCTGTACTAAACCATCAAATTATTCCCGTCTTCATTCCCGACAAACCTTCGAAAAATCCTCAATGCTATTATTTTGTCACGATTAAACTCATCCATAAAGACCTTGATGTCCTGTATGTTGCTGACTTGACCCAAACAAGGTACCACTCCTTTCATGACAAACTCCACTCCCACCCTAATCGACTAGTTTCAATACTTGTTTCCTCTACAATCCCAAACAATGATCTTAATACACGGCTATTGATAGAATTCAACCAATCACTACTTGATATTAATGTCAGTTTAGGGTAAGCTTCGCTAATTATTCGTTTGGTCTTGTGTATCGGATGTAATTCTGATTATTACAATATAATCAACCTTTACTTTTGCTGATATAATGTGATGTAAAATTTCCTCGCATACAGGAATCGTTAGCAAAGTATAAAGCCAAGATGATAATTAATATAGTTGAAGTAAAGTAATAATTAATTATTGAAGTGGAGTAAAGAAGTAAATGAGTGATGATACGATAGGACGTGGAGTAGATGCCCCGATATCTACTGCATACCGTAGGGTATTAAGGGTACAGAACCCACCTTTGATAAGATAGGGCAGTGAGGGACTGAATAAGGCAATCTATATTTATGCCTAAGAGTAGTGTCTAGCGGCTTTGTTTGTTGGAGGACACTTGACATCTATACAGGCCTCCCTGCACCCCACTTCGCCCGTTCTTCTCTTACTATAGGCAACAATAACTTTTTAGATCAATTCTTCTTTGTAATATAGACCATCATAACAGTATTAAACTTTATTATAAGGGAATATAAATAAATAAATAAATTTTATATATATATATATATATATATATATATATATATATATATATATATATATACATATATATATATACTTTTTTTGCCAGTTGCGCGACAGATCTTGTAGGCCTTTGGCATCGCGGTGTAAACTGCTGGAAGAATATACTACTAGGCTCGTCATTTAAGCTCTGAAAATGGGGTTCACGGGAAAATTTTGATCCAGTTATGATTTTTTCACCTATGTTTTTTGGGTCGCTGAACACTAATCTGAAATTTGCGGGGGAAAATTTGTCCAGGAACATGGTTTTTTTGATACTTTTAGTTGAATAAAAAATGTAGCAAATTTCGTTAACTTTACCCACTTTATTATCACTAATAATCCTGTACCTTAAAAACCCATGGAGAGACTTGAGCTAAGTACTTATAGTGATCGAACTGATTTATTTATTGGAATTTACAGCTAGTAATACAACAAGTAAATTTGTTAACTTTAATTGTGTACTTAGTAAGTTTTGTTTTCGAGACGAATTAAAAAAACAAAACAGAAAATGTGCTAAAATGTTGGCAAAAAGTGTGATAAAACCATGTTCCTGGCAAAATGTTTGCCTGCAAACTTCAGATTCGTGTTCAGCGACTCAAAAAACATAAAGCGTGAAAAAATCAAAATTGGATTAAAACTTTCCCATGAAAATGCTAATATGCCTACCCTACATTTTTGACACGCTCAAGCAGCAAAACGGTTGGTCCCACAAAAAATCTTATCATATGAAAAATGGAGAAAATTTTAATTAATTTGATTGTGCATATAGTACGTTTTGTCCAAAAACCCTTCGTTTTCGACATATAGTTAAAAACACAAAACAGAAAATGTGCCAACATTTTGGCAAAAAGTGTAAAAAAAAAAATTTTTGCCCGTGAACTTCAGACTCGTGTTCAGCTACTGAAAAAACTGGATTAAAACTTTCACATGAAAATGCTATGACTAGCCTATACGTTTCTCGGTGTATTTTATGGGGTAGGAACCTTACTCTCCGCATCTAGCGTGAACGGCTTGACCGATTTTCCTAATTCTTTTTTTGTTATGTTTATATTAGTCAGGAGAAGGATTTTATGAAGAAAAGAGAAAAGTCACTTTGTTATATACTTTAAGGCAATAATAATCTCTTTGTCTGCATATTTAAAAATTAATCTCGTGAACGGCTTGACCGATTTTTGAAGTTAAAGTTATGACAGGACATCGTCTGTCGGGTCCAACTAGTGTATATATATATATATATATATATATATATATATATATATATATATATATATACACATATTGTATGCGGGCGTTACCTTGCCATTTATTGACCCAAAATCTCTAACCCTGAACTTTGTAAAAATGTTAATTGTTAAAGTTTTAGGTTGCAATTCCTTTGAAATTTGATTTACGAGGAACTGGTTTCCATTATTCATTAACAGGCCCTTTGAAAACCCCAAGTATAATAATACCGGTAATTTGAAAAAAAAAAAAAAAAAAAATTAGAGAGATAATACATAGGTCCATTCCCTAGAATCACAAGACCTCCCCATTAGATGCCAGATAGGGATGCCTTCTCATTTTCTCTTCTATCTTAAAATATCATCTCTTCTCTTAATCTGGCCTGTTCTCATTTGTCTGAGTTCAGCCTTCAATTAGTTTATTTATTTTTTTTAGATTGACAAATTTGACAATTTAATAAATTAAATAAATCTGGTTGTTATTATTGTTTCATTTAATTTTCGCCAGATAAATATTTATACAAGGAGTTTGAATTATTAAAAATGTAAAATGAATAACAATGTTTGCTAGTGTATTTCCAATAAGGCATAGAGTTTGTGTGCCTGTGGTGAATTTAGCCCAAAAAAAAAAAAAAAAAAAAAAAAAAAAAAATATATATATATATATATATATATATATATATATATATATATATATATATATACATATATATATACACATCGTTTCACGTATCTTGGCACTGAGATAAACAATGTGGTTAGGGCGAGTGAAGAGATGATATGATGAGAAGAATAATGTGTGGCAACAAAGTGTATTATGGTTTCTCAAGGGTGATAAAATCAACTTTACTATCGAAACGCACAAAGCTTACATGATATAAGACCCTCATTAGGACCATGGCTCAAAAACGTGGACGCTTAAAGTAGCCGACCCGCAAGCCCTTAGAATCTTCGACAGTAACCTTTGTGAGACGAATTTTTGGTCCTATAAACGAACATGCGATAGGACGCGTATTATTCGCAACCAAGAATTAGATGACCTTATGCAGAACGAAGATACACTAAGTTTCATTAAATCGAGAAGAATTAGCTCGCTGGGTCATATCGAGCTAATGCCAGATATAAGGATGCCCAAGAAAGTTCTGCGCGAAACGTTTCCAGGAAAAAGAAAGAGGGGACGCCCACGTAAATTTTGGATTAAGGACGTAGAAGAGGACCTATCTAAAATTGGACTGACCTACTGGATGAGGCGGGCCATGGACAGACAAGGATGGCGAAGCATTGTTGGAGAGGCCAAAGTTCATCTTGAACTGTAGAGCCGAAAAAGAAGAAGATATATAAATAATAATAAAAAAAAAAAAAATAGGCGAAATTTAAAATATACAATTATATGCCTATGACTTTACATTAACATTTTTTATCGAAATCAATGTGCCAACCATGCCGTTTTACACCCATGTATTTTGCACTTTTTTATGATGTTTTCAAAAATGGCTTAAGCGGTTTTGATGAAACTCGCTATATGGATGTAAAATTAAATGTACTTTATTATAGGTGGAATAGTCAGGAATCGGTCATTTTTGAAAAGTTTTTAATTTTGCCAACGTTTCGGCTCATTAGGACCATGGCTCTAAGACGTGGACGCTTAAAGTAGCCGACCCGCAAGCCTATATACATATATAGGCATGGGTGGCACATTAATTTCGATAAAAATTGTTTATGTAAAGTCATAGGCATATAATTGTATATTTTTAAATTTCGCCTATTTTTATTTTTATTATTATTTTATATATCTTCTTCTTCTTTTTCGGCCCTACAGTTTAAGATGAGTTCAGCTCTACAGTTTGGCCTCTCCAACAATGCTTCGCCATCCTTGTCTGTCCATGGCCCGCCTCCTCCAGTAGGTCAGTCCAATTTTAGAAAGGTCCTCTTCTACGTCCTTAATCCAAAATTTACGTGGGCGTCCCCTCTTTCTTTTTCCTGGAAACGTTTCGCGCAGAACTTTCTTGGGCATCCTTATACCCATTAGCTGGATATGACCCAGCGAGCTAATTCTTCTCGATTTAATGAAACTTAGTGTATTTTCGTTCTGCATAAGGTCATCTAATTCTTGGTTGCTCCTAATACGCTATATGACATGTTCGTTTATAGGACCAAAATTTCGTCTCACAAAGGTTACTTTCGAAGATTCTAAGGGCTTGCGGGTTGGCTACTTTAAAGGCTCCAACGTCTTTGAGCCATGCCTAATGAGGGTCTTATATAATGTAAGCTTTGTGCGTTTCGATAGTAGAGGTTGATTTTATCACCCTTGAGAAACAAATACACTATGTTGCATACATTAGTTACTTCTTCATATCATTTCTTACAGTCGCCCAACCACATTGTTATCTCAGTGTCCAAAAAAAGGAAACGACTGTATATATATATATACTTTTTTTTTTTTCTATTAATTTTTGCTGAATTCACGCAGGACACACAAACCTAAGGCCTTATTGAAAACTAACACTACAACCATTGTAATTCAATTTTACATTTTTAAAATTCAATAACTCCTTGTATAAATATTTAGCTGCGAAAATTAAATGACACAATAATTATCATTATAATTATATTAAAATGCTTAAGAACTAGTAGGATTAAAATAAATCCTAACAAATCCACCAAATTACCTTTACCTTCATCGCAAACCAATGACTTTCTGCCCCAACTGTATCCTTTAATAATACCCACTTATACCTGTTGAACAAAATCCGTTACCTAGACTCAATCTTGACAAACGTCTTTCATGAATCTCCATACGCGACTTGAACGACACGAAACTGCCCATAGATACCGATTACTACAACACTTACTAGACAAACGTTCAAAACTCCAATTTATTACAAAAAGCTCATTTATGTTACTATCATCAGACCCATCTGGACATATGGAATCGAGCTTTGGGGATCTACTAAACCATCTAATTCCTCTCTCATTCAATCCTTACAAATCCAAAATCTCCTTATTTCGTTACAAATAAAACCATCCTTAATGACCTAAATATCCCATTTGTCGCAGAACTAGCCCGAAACAGATATGCCTCTTTTCATTCGAAATTCCAACCCACACGAATCCTCTTGTACCAACTTATCATTCCCATCTTTTTCTGACAACCCTCCGAGGCGATTGATAAGACGATGGCCTCGAGACCTACTTTAATTAAATTGACATTGAAGTGCTACCACTGGATAGTTTCTTCACAAGACATTATCACGTTCAAGTGTAAATTAGCCCATTTACTTGTTGTTTATATTGGACAGTTGTAAATATCAATACAAAAAAAAAAAAATGCTTTGTTTCTCTGAAAGCATTCGGACTCTCAATCACTTATATATTTAGGTACTGTTCTGTTCTACTCGGTTTTATTTATTAAATTGTACTTTGATATGACTTAATTGAATTTCCTCATTCAACAAACAAATTTAAAAAATTTTTCATGTTGACCTAGAAGATGTATTTATTTGGTGATCTGTAGTTCTTAAATTTTTTGAAATATTTAAATCCCTTAAATTTCTATTGCATAATGCTATTGTAATGTTCGGAAGCAATTTTTATTTTGTAACATAATCATCATAGAAATGTTAGAATAATTTTTGTGATGTTTAGCACGAAATCTTTTTTAACGTTATTTTTATCGTGGTCTATATAATGAATAGGAATTGAATTCTTCAACCTCCTTTTTCCGCATAATAGAATCAATAAAAAGGCGACTGGAAATCTGCTCCAATCCTCCAATGATCCTATCCTGAACTTAAGTCTCCAATATCGTTATTCCACTGAAGTTGGTTACCGAGTGGCACAGCGTTCAATAGGAGAGGTATCGGATAGAAAAATCTACCCAGCAATTTAGAAACAAAAAAAGATAAAAAAAAAAAAAAAAGAGGAAGGGGAGGGAAAAAGTCTTCTTTAACAGGACGGAAAAAGACTTCTTCGATTTATCCTTAATTAACAGTGGAACGGAAAAATTTACCAGAACGATAGCCAGAGGCGGTTGAATTTAGTCCAATTGTGAAGGGAGTCTCATTGCTATTCCATTGCATTACCTCACTTCGGCTTTATTCGCGCCTACTCCGATCATAGCCGAAGTCTATTGTAATACTGTTCAGTGGTCCGTTTAATATCTTTCAGAAGGGTGGAGATGGGATCCTTTGGATATACAGCAAATCGGGAAACGTTCTGAAATAAACATTGGAAAATAAAAATCCAGTATTATATTTAATTCTTTGCATTATTTGATCACTTAAGGTAATTAAGATTCTATGTTTCATTTATTTTTTATTTAACGTCAATTTATACTATTATGGCTAATCAGACGATGTACAGTGAGAGACCTAAATTTTTCTATGCAGGTTTTATTAGGATAGGAATCTTTAAAGAGTACCTGGCATTGCACATGCTTGGGACCACCTTTTTACGTCTTTGAGCGACAGGATGATTAATCCTTGGGCCACCTACAGGTTTAAACCCGCTACTTTGGCATAAGCTGCTAACCACTATGCGATAGGAGACCCCAGATTCTATGTTTATATTGAATGACTATAAATATTATTTTTTTTAAAATGTTAATCAATCAAAAACTTTTACTTAGATTGTATATATATTTTTTTTTATTTGTGAACATACCATTTTCTTAACATAATATTTGCCGCGGACTAATGAAAAAAAAAGTTTTTTTCAAATATTTAATAATTTATTATTACAATCAAGCAGATAAAATAAATTTCGGAGTCCTATCCTCTTGTCTCTCACATTAATTTAAAACTCAAAAACAAGAAAACCATTGCTTAAAATTCTATTTCAATTTCCTAGTCATCGAGTACTTATATGTAAAATAAATTAAAAAATATAATTAACATAATTAGGATTTTATTTCGAAGTTTTAACAAAAATGAAAATCAGCATTGCAGAATTACTTCAAAAAGTTTAGGAAGAATAAAATCAACAAAACGTTATTGATTCTCCACTAAATCTCTCTCTCTCTCTCTCTCTCTCTCTCTCTCTCTCTCTATATATATATATATATATATATATAATATATATATATATATATATATATATATATATATATATATACATATACATATATACTTAGGTTAAGTAATCACTTTATCAATTTTTTTTTTTCACAAAGAAAGTTATTATGACAGGTTCTTATGATATTTTGTCAAATTTACAATAGAAAATAAGAGGTAGGCATACCCATAATTAATTAATACGAAAGAAACCCTTTTAAGCATAATTGTATATAGTCACAACTTGCCTGCACCGTAAATATGAATAATTTTTATCTGGGAGTAAGCCTTTTTTCAATTAAAAAAAAAAAAAATTGTTTCATAAATAAGTTCTTCCATTTTTTGATAGTAAAATATTTTCATCTGCTAAAAATATATATATTTTTTAATATGGTGCATCCAACACATGACTTTCACTCACTTGACATATTAAAGTTTATTTTAAAGGTTTTAAGTAAAGTTTTTTTTGGTTTACTATATTTTATTGAAATTTACAACTGTATAGGAATACATCAAGTAAATATGCTGATTAAAGATAGTGTACATGAAAAACCTGAAGAGAAACTGCCCATTGGCAGCACTTTAGTAAGTAAAGTTAATGTTGAAAAAAATAAAAATAATACTAATAGTTCAGATTATTCTTTTTGGAGATAGTTTTTATTTTACAGTCTTAAAAAGGTTTAATACTCTAACCTTAGTATGTAGTAGTAAACGATATTGGTAGGATATTGATCATTCTATGGAATTAATTATTATTTAAGGATTACTTTAAATAATATAAAAAAAAGTCTTATAAAGTTATATTTAATATTTCTTAATCACCTCATATTTATCAGATATTATGTTCGTGTATGTGAAATAGTTATTATAGGACCACTAAATTGTCGAAAGGTGACTGAAACCAAATTTTTTAGCTGCCTACATTATTAACATAACGCATTGTGCTACAGATATATTTGAGTGTGTTGTATATACCTTTATTCAAATGTATAACGTAATCTCCATACAACACTATGTCAAACCCACCATATTTTGCAAGGGCACAGAACGGATGTTCATGACATGTAGAGGTGCTTTAGTAATAAATGGCTATGGACATATATATTCCTTCTTAACTGTGTACGAGTATATTTAGCTCTTTACATATATATAATTTTATATATATGATATGTATCATATTTATAAAATTAAGTTACCGTACACTTCTTTAGTAGGTTATAGAGCTGAAACTTTTTAATGAAGTTTCTCCTGATAATGTGTATGGATGTGCAATAAGGTTAGGGAAAATTCGTCCTTTAAGTGGACATAAAAACAATTCTGTAAACGTTTTAAAAAAAATTGTAATTTGTATTTATTGCCAGTGAACTGACAACTCTCAGAATATAGTATTTGCTTTTGAAAGTTGTCCCATTTTCGTTTTTGAAAACAATTTCCAGAAGATTTTTTTCTAAGGAAAAACTTCATCACTCCTCATGTGATATTTATGTTTTAATCTACGCTAATATCTTTTTAATTTGACACCATATCCATAGCCATACAAATAAATTCTTTTTATTTGCTATTATTTCTTTCTTTTCTTTTTGGAATTATTGTCAACTCCAATGACCTTTTTTGTATAAAATGAACTATTAAACAATTTTTGAGAGTTGTTAATAGAGTGCTCTCCTACAAATATAAATAAGCAATGCTTTTTGACATATAATGTTTACGTTACAAGTTTTAAAGACGATAAAATAATTTCATACAATCATTAAGAATAAGGTTAGTTGTTATAAAACATATAACATATTTTATGAACATTTAATATGTTATATTATAAAATGGTAATAAACAGGTATTGTATGACTATTTTTTCTTTATTTATATTTTATTTATTGAGATATATTTCAATTTGTTTCAAAATTAACAATAGTAATAGTAATATGAGACCACATTCATACTATATTTACAACAAACAATGATAAAGTCGAATCACATAAAAATAAAAAATAAAATTCATATATATTTTTACAGAAGAAAAAAATAATAATAAAAAACATCAACCAATGATTAAAATAAATACAAAATCATACACACAATATCTACATATATAAATATATGATACAACTATAAAACTATATACATATACAATGTACATATATACTATACAACTATACAGCTGTATACATATGTTATTTTTTAACATAGTAAATTTAATTGATTTTTATATAATATTTTTATAAACGTATGTGTTGTAAGTTAACATATATACTTCAAAAAGTAAAACTTGTTTCGTTCTTTTGTTAGTCATAAAAACTTAATTATATTTTCATATCAATTTTTTATTTTTTCATTATTATTTTTCTCTCCCTCCATTTAGTATAATAACAATATCGTGGATATGGTTGACAAACATAACACCTTATTTCAGTCATGAATTAAACACTCTTCAGAAAAATACTCTACTTTTGTTCTCATGGCAAGAGTGTAATGATTTGTTAACAATAAAAAAAAAAAAACGCGACGAACGTGGAGTTGACAATTCACACTCGATTTGTGCAAAACATTAACCCTTTATTTATTTCCACCATAGAGTATCGAAGGCTGTTTGAAACAGTGCACAGTTTAAATTTGTTTCAACTCTAGCAGCGTCTGTTTACAAAACGCTTATTGACCCGGCATCCGTCACTGCTTCGAGTTTTTGAAATTACTTTTTCGAGCGGAAGATAAAAAAACAACACTGGATACAGGAAACAGCGGTACGACACAGCTGCCCTGATTGGACAGATGTGTATTTATGGAAATTTCCTCCGCTCTGATTGGCTGACGCCTAAATAAATGTCTCTATGGCTCTTGCATAATACATGGTATTCATCATCCTGTTTACGTCATGGGAAGATCGCGAAAGTAAGATTAGGCTGATAGAGACATCAGATGCGTCTACTGATATAATGTATTTCCATTCAGAATTCTGCCAATTTGAAACATAATATTAATTTTAATGTATAACTTTCTTCAAAATTCCGAAAAATATGTATGAAAAATTATATTTGTTTTCAAAACTATAATTTAACATTTTTTTTTACAGAAGCTGACTATACTCTGGATGAGTCGTTTTGGAACGAAGAGAGCCCCATGGGTAAGTACCAATTTTTTTTTTATTTCAAGTTTATATTATGGTGAAACATTATGTAAACACAAAACATTGTGTAGATTGTAGATACATACTAAGACAAAAGAAGCAAAGGGCCTGTATAAGAAGCAAAGACATTGAGTAAGAAAAATGGGATGCATCCCCTCCTCCAAAAAAAAAAGAAAACCCACAAAACATTGGAAGAAACAGCTTCATCTGTCACTATCGTGCCTGTTAAGGGTTTTCCTTTCATCCAAACAACTTCCTAAGATTTGTATTGATGTTCTTGAGATTATAGGATGTCTATTCGTATATGATATGGTATTTGTTTATTCTTATCGATATTGAAGAGTGGTTAGTTGGATTAAGTATAATGGGTTGCAAATATAAATAAAAGTCAACGTTCAGTGGGTTTTTACTAAATTAAATTTTAGTTTTTTACTAGGAGTGCGGCCAATAGGCAGTTTCTCTTGTATCATGTCTTTTATTATAAGTTTTTCTACTTTGGTTTATTATCCTATATTGCTGTACATTTCTAATAATGGTTCTCTCTTGTGGCTTGAGTTCGCTTATTCATCTTATACTGGCTCTAACACTACTGACGTGGGTGAAAGTGAAGCGCTGGGATCTGAGCAGAGCTTCTCCGAACTAATTATAAATATTTTATATATACATGCATTTACAATATTCATTTGTATGCATGCTTGAAACAATTTAATTAGCTTTGATGTTAATAGTTAATTTAATTATTAATCCTTTGCACTCAGCTATCGGACATTCAATTTTATTAGTGATTTTGTAAAATGAAATTAGACCAATACTTTTTTACTTTCACTTACTATATATAGTAAAGGAAAGCATTGCGATCGTGAAAATTTTCGAATTCCAGTTTTCAAGGAAATACACATTTAAGGGTCCCCTGAGTCCAAATAATCAAGTCCCGCAAAAAGGTCTGTGCGTGTGTGTGGTAACTCCCGGGCGGAAACGGTAAGTCCTATGAAACTGAAATTTCATATTTAAGACAACTATACGCCCGAGACGTTACAAAACCTTTTTCATCAAAATGAGCTTAACAGATGAACCACTTTATACTATGCATTTTGCACCTTTTTTCGATTTTCTCAAAAACGATTCCGATGATTTTGATTAAACTGGCTATAACGGTGTAAAATTGAATAAGCTTTAATATCATGTAGTTTCATTCTGATTAAAATGATGTGAAAGGGCTTAAATACCGATATTTTGAATTTTCTTCCCCTTAAAAGTATCTTTAATTTTGTAGATTCTATAAAAATAACCAAATTATCTTGTTAGCATTGATGAATAACAGCTAAGTATGTAAGTTGTGCGAATTTAAAAAACAACTAAAGGAGAAGACTAAAAAAAAAACTTAATGCAATTTTTTGTTTTTTAACAAAAGAGCGGTAATATACATGTATGATATACCGTTGGAAAGCTAAATATTCTAGAAAAAAAATATTATCTAATACACAAGACCTTGTAAAAGTTAATAAAGAGTGATGAAAAGCCGATAAAACAAACGGACTATTTTAAATAATAATATAATAGATTTTTTAATAAAACACATGTTTTTATAGCAATTCCATTTAATTAATTCCTTAATAATTTTTATCTCTAACTGTATTTGAAATTTTTTTTATCGAAAAGTGAAAGTCGTGTGTTGCCCGCACCAGATTTTCAAAGTAATATAAGAAACGCATATTTTCCTGTTGTTTTCTCTTAAAAGTGCACAAAAAATAGACAAATATCAAGATGCATAGTAAAAAAATGTGAAGTGCACCTTCTCTAATCATTTATGCAATATTTAATAATAATGGAACATTCAGATTCCATTTAGCATTAAGCATACATTAATATATTACTCTTATCAGGAATTGCTTTAGAATTTATCATTTATTAGAAAATTATAAAAAAAAAAAAGATAAGAAAAAAAAAGATTATTTTTTCTGTGTTCTGTAATAACCACTAGAAGAAGAAATTCCCATTTGGATATGCTGCATAACTTAGCTGATTTGCTATGAGAACACATCCTGAAAATCACAGATCAATCCTGAAAATAATTCCAAAGAAAAAATAGAGAGAGATACTGCCAAATATAAATGTATAATTATAAATAAAATTTCATTACAATACATTACTTGTTCCTAAAGTTTTTAACATAATATCACGATTTCAGTGTGTACGTTTTCGCATAAAACTATCGCTGAGTTACTACTCGAAACGGTGCCGAGTCCGGTTAAGCTCGTTTGCTATCTATTAATATTAAATATCGTGATTAACTTTAGACACTGACATATTCTATTGTAATTTGCATCATATTAATAAATGAAACCGTTTTTGTCTGCATTAGGACTTATTTCAGTTCTCAGTGTAATCAGCAATATAACATTACTGAGAATGTAAAGTGCTATATTTAAATATAAACCTATGTTTAACACAAATTAGTTGGCTACTTAACTGTACATAATGCCATGGATTACTGGGAACAGGAGCAAGAGCCACGTAATCAGGATAAAACAAATAGTGAGGAGCTGTGTAAACGGGGAACTAATCAAGCAACCAATAGTGAATGGCAAACATCGGGTCACTCCCAGACCGCTGGGTACGCAGATATTTCTAAACCTCAGAGTAAGGACATAATAAAAGATACGGAGAATAAACGTATGATCATTGATTAAGACAATAAAAAATCAAAAAAAAAAAAGAAACATTTAATGTGTTGTAAAAGAAAAATTTAATTTGTTGAAAAAGAAAAAAACATTTTATTCTCTAATTCATCACTTATAGTGTCGCAAAAAAAATTCTACATATACAAATGATGTCGCATGTTCTTTGTTTTTACTAACTTTTGAACCACGCGACAGATTTTGCTTTTTACTTAGGACATTTTTCCCTGAAGGTTTATTAGTAAAATACATTGAAATTGAGTTTTTTTTAGGAGAAAAAACAAACTTTTCTAAAATCAAGTCATTAAAAAAATATTGCTGAAATATCGGTTGTAATATAGACGTATATAAGAAACTAATAAGATTAATTTTATTTTTCACCAAGCGGTGAAGGATAACCCGGTGCGGCAAAGAAGGGTCAAAAGAGCCTTTTCTACGCACTACCTAGGCTGGAAGGAGAACAACACGCACCCTGTTTACGTTAGCGAGGTGATGACGCAGGCCTATAATTTATTTTAAGTGTCTTGTAATATTATTCTGAAGGGAGTAATCCCAGAATATATAAAGAATTTATTGTTATTATTATTATATACTGTTATAAAATAATACTGCAATAAAAGAGTCCTACAATTTTTAATAACACCATAAACATATGAACATATATTATTTGTAATGTTGTTATCAGGGAAGTTATGATGATTGAGTGTTGCAACCGAGCAGTATCGTAAAGGTTATTTTCTCATACAGTACTCAAGATTTAGAAAAAACTCTACCGAATCGTACGCAATTTTTTAAAATAAATGAAAAGTTTTTATAAATATGTAAGCTAACATTCTAATTGAAAATGGTTATTATTTTTACTTTTAGATTATTACATACAATTTCTAGTTCTGCCATAAATATTGTTACCAAAGTTAAACTTTGTTTACATCCTTAGGTATCATTTATATTAAACATGATTAAATATTTCCGTCAAAACAAAAGGGGGACATTTTAAGTCATTTCATTTTTTTTTTTTTTACTCTCTATAGGTATACATTTTATTTTCTGATATAGCTTTTGAAAAAGATTAGTTTTTCTGTAGAAATATTTATGCCAGGACTAGGTGTGTATATATTTTGTACTATGTATAAAATACGGATGATCATTTACATAAAATTATTCGCACACACGAAATTTTCCTTTACCTGAGAACTTCATAAAATTCCAGTATCCATTTCAATTTAAAATGGGTGAAAGAAGATACGACTCCGAGAGAATGCCTGAAATAGTTGTCCCCAGACTGGGCATTATGAAGATCGATCGCGGAGCCTCAAGGTATCCTATAAGAGACAGAGTGGACAGGAGTCAATGACCCAGAGGAGATTTACGATCTCAGCTGTTGCCGAAGAAGAAGGGACTTTACCTAACTTAGCTCAAAGTCCGGAATAGACTCAGCTACCTTAAGAACTCTCTAGATTCATGGTTATGTCTCAGCAATTTTTATTTTAAACAGGAGATAATTTCAAGCTTCAACCACATTTCTTTTTTCGATTTCTAAAAACTTTCCATATAATCCAAAGTAAATAGCTATTAATACATAAATACATCAAGGGCTTATCTGCTTGTTTCCTTATCTTATATGAAAATTTATTTTTCGATAATATTAAAATCTGTCTAAATGGGGGTTATAATAACAGATAAGCTTTTAAACACAATATTCTTGTTAATACACTTGTTTTAAATGTATGTCTCTAATTTATGACCGCACCCCTAACCATCTTCCTCATCTAAATAAAATAAATATTTTCCGTTTATACAATAATAACTTTCAGCGAAGACAATCCTGGACGAGGTTTCCCATCTCCCTTGGAAGGTAAAGCAGAACTCGTGTGTTCCCAGCACTACTCAGTCATCTCTAAGGCCTTGTTTATGGCACTGTTTAACTATTTATTAGAAGGTAGAAGATAGTAGGCTCCAAAAGGTTTTTTTTTAAGGGTCTAGAGAATTTTTAGTAGGCTATACCATATCTAACCCATCAGCTCCTAATAACTACCGACCTATATCCATCCTATCGAACCTTTCCAAACCCCTTGAACGAATAGTATAAATGAATACCAGGTATCCAGTTTTCTAGAAGAAACCAACCAACTTAACCCTTACCAATCCGGCTTCCGACCTGGCTACTCCACCCAATCCGCTCTGACCAAAATCACCAACGATATTTATAACGCCATAGAGGGAAAAAAAATAACTATCCTAATACTCTTAGATTTTACCAAAGCCTTTGATTCCTTAACCATTTGATCCTTTTCTCTAAATTAAAATAATTATCCTTTTCCAACTGTTCTGTTCGATGGTTTCAATCCTGTCTTTCCAACTGCACTCAAGCGGTTGTCATTTCTAATCAACCCCTATCTGATTCCCTTACCCTATCCTCAGGCGTTGCCCAAGGCTCAAGTATTTCGCCCCTTCTGTTCAATACCTACATCAATGACCTTCCTAATTCAATCCACCGCTGTTCCTCTACCACCTATATGCTGACAACCTCCAAATCTATTTATCCTTCCCTCCCTCCGGTTTATCTGTAGCATTTGCCAGTATTCAGGAAGACCTAGATGAAATCAGTGCCTGGGCAAACCTGAATAACTTAAGGCTTAATCCTACAAGAACTCAGGCCATCCTTATCGGTCCCAAATCCCTTCCTCCGCTTTTGCTTAATGATACCCTATTGTTTTTAGTTCCTCTGTTAAAAATCTTGGCATCGTCATCTACCAAAACCTATCCTGGAAACCTCAAATTTCCCGTCGATCGATTAGTACCTTAAAATTATTCCACCGATCCCGCCACCTCCTACCACAATCTACACGTACACTCCTAGTTTCATCACTCATTTTCCCCCACTTCGACTGTGGTTGTGTGGCATATGGCGGCCTCTCGAAGGTACTCAAGGACAGATTGAGAAGGATTATGAATTGCTTTTTAAGATTTGTGTTCGGTACCTCGAGACGGTCTCATGTATCTCACCTCTACGACGAGTTAAAGTGGTTATCCCCAACCTTTCGAAGACAATATTTCCTAGGATCATTCCTTTATCAAATCATTAACTCCCACCACCCATTTTACGTCTACAGCCTTCTGGTATTTAAATCCTTAACCCATCACCAGGAAACAAGATCCCGTCTGTCCGACTTCCATACTCCTTTCCACAGAACCAAAACATATTATTGCTCCTTTTTAGCCCGTTCCACTGCCTTATGGAATACTCTCCCTTCAAACATCTGACATGCTCCTTCCCTACCATAATTTAAATCCCTCCTCTTTCAATATTTCCTTTCTCTCCAGTCCGATGTAAGCTAATTTTAATTTTTATTATGCATATTTATGTGAGGTGATTTGTTTATATATTTTAATAAGATGTAAAAGTTCCATTTTATGTTTATTCTTAGTTATTTATTTCTAGAAGTTGTAAATCGAGATGACACTATGGCCCTTTCTTCCTTTTTCTTTTTTCATTCTTGTTTTATTTATTTGTAGTAACATTTTGTTTTTGGCCGGTTATAATTTATTTTGTCCATAATTGTTATTCTTAAGGACATTGTCCCAGAATAAAGTTTTTTTTTTCTATTCTATTCTATTCTATGTTAGGCTTTAAGCCATTGATGAGTTTTGTAGCTATTTAGTTTTCAGCTTTTCTACTCGCCATGAATTAACGAACAAAGGTCCAAAGGGATGATGAGGCAATGTGTGCGTAACGAACATTAAAATAGAAATTATTATAGACTGGACAATTATGACATCTTCTAGAATAGGATAGTAAATTTTTTTTTGTTTCTGGGACAGAGTCCCTTAAGGACAACTGATATGAACCATCATATATGTCAGAAAAAATCACGTTGCCTCAACCGACTACTGACTCTGCCTGAACCTGCAGGTCATTCGAAGAAGACATCAAATTCATGGGCTCTATAAAAAACATAACTAAACCACTCCTCCAAACCCTGACGCTAGCACCAACACCACGTAGATGGTAGTGATTTTATAACATATTTTTCTCTATCTTAAAGAAAATATGGGTTATGGGCGTATTTATGGGTAAAATTTCAATATTTTTCTTTTCTTTTTTCACTTTTTGTGGTTAAAAACACCAATAAATGTGTTCTCCATCTACAAAAATAACTCAGTTATAGGTGTGTTAATGGGTAAAATTACAATTTTTTTATCTTTTTTTTCTAATTATTCGCGTTTTTTTTGTTTGTTAAAAACAGTAATACTTTTTTCTTTATCTTCAATAATAACGGAGTCGGTAAGGTTATAATTTCCATTTTTACCTTTTTCCTTTACTGCTTCTAAAACTCTATACATAGAGTTACTATAACTCTATCTTCTAAAATAAATGAGTTATGAGCGTATTTATAAGTGAAATTTAAATTTTCTTCTTTTCGTTTTTCACTTTTTTTATAATTATTCGCAGTTTTTTGTAAACCTATCTTTCCTCTTTCTCGAAAAAAACAAAACAACTAAGCTATTGAATTAAATCACTTTTAATTGGTCGCTGTTTCAAAAATAACCAGCTGATTTTAACGTCTAGATGTTAGAATCATGCCCTACCATTTTTGCGACGAACTAAAAAAAAAAAAAAAAAATTGGTCCAGGAGTTTAGGAGAAATGCCGCGGGTGGCGGACAAACAGATTTTTTTAATTATTCGTTATTCGGGTTTAACTCGTCTTGAAACGGAAATAATGAACCAACAGTAGAGGGGGGATTAACCAACTCATCGGTTGGCAAAGCGGCAGGGAGGTTTGTGTTGCTTCTTAGTGACACATCAACAACCCCCTCCTTCTATTCTCCAAGCAGTATATACAAGTTATAACTCCGGTTTGAGAGAAAGTGAAAGATGATTGTTGGTGTTAAAGCCACAATACTACTGTTTAAGTTAATAATTATTCATTTTTATATTTACAATATTGAAATCATATCGGTGTCCTGCAAAAAGGTCCAATAGAAACCTGAAAAATTAAAATGTTTACGGTTTAAGATTCATGAAATCAATAGCGGTCTTTAAAATTGTCTCATCAGGAATTTCTGTATTCAACACACCTTGTTAATCAACTGCCTGGCAACATCAAAATCATCACGGCTTTTTAAAATTACTTATCAATTTAGTTCATAGTTGGATTTGAGTATTATTTATCTCCTTTTATGGATATACACATGATTACATTAACCAGGGCTTTCTTTTATAATATATTTTTTATTATACGAGGCATGTTTCTTAAGTAAGTACCGTTTTGGAATTTAAAAAATACGTGCAAAGATATCGCAATAATTTTATTTTTACATGAAAGCCTGTACCTTAATCTACCTAATTTCCATGAATTTTGAGGCACTTGTCATAACGCGGCACCAGTTTTTGAATACCCTCCTTAAAAAATTTGCCGCCTGACTTGTTAACCACTGCATCACAATGTTATGACTTCGTTATCGACTAAGAAATCGTATAACAGCCCATCGTTTTTCTGCATGACAATGCCAGTCCACATGTGGCTAATCGGACCAAGACCTCATCAAATTATTTAAATGGAAAACTCTAGATCATCCTCCATACAGTCCTGATCTGGCGCCCAGCGACTACCATATTTTCTACTCTTGTAGAAACACCTGGGCGGTCGGCGTCTTCAAGACCATGACGAAGTCAAAACATTTGTGATGCAGTGGTTAACAAGTCAGGCGGCAGAATTTTTTGAGGAGGGTATTTAAAAACTGGTGCCGCGTTATGACAAGTGCTTCAAAATTCATGGAAATTATGTAGAAAAGTAATAAAGGTACAAATTCCAAAACGGTACTTACTTAAAAACCATGGCTCGTAGTTTCTAGTCAAGAGTTGATATTCTTCAAATCAAATTATATGTTAAATAAATTTAAGTGTTATTATGTCTTTTTTTTTTCTTTTAAGAGATCAAAAATTACTCGAAGACCAAGTATAACGCTGTATATTATATATCATGAAAAAATATAATAAATAAATAGTTCTGTAGCTCCCTATTCCCTGCGATAATAAAATTCTAGAAAAATTTGTCTTTTCATTCAAACTAAATAAACACATTAGTATAAACAGCTCGACTGTTAAATATTATTCTCACGGGATTTATAAAACAACTGGCGCAATATTGACAGAATTAATCAACCTTGATACTCCTACAAATAAAACAGCCATATCTGATGATGAAATATTTGGACCATTATAATCCTATGCATTTATTTGTCTGTGCATAAATTATACCACTGATTAAATATTTAACGCATATGTATACTTTATAACATGATAGGGGTTTGTTATTATATGTGAAAGCAATGGTGTAGTCTTTTTTAACATTTAAAAATATATCATTTTGCTATAGTCAAGCAAATGAATAAATTTTAATTATATGAATTAATTGATTCCAAAAGATTCGTATTCCTTAATTGTTTTATGTAAGTATTTATAATTTATAAGATATTAGGCACAGATTAAAAATTATTGATGAATTTTTGGTACTGGTAAGAGTTATATTAGTCTCGCTGATGTACATGCCTATTTGACTATTTAATCCAGGCACATGTAATAAGTGTAAGATTTTATTTCGCTTCTCATTGATTTAAATGAATGTGGAGTTATGTTTCATATTTACGGGGTAATATGTTAAAAATTTAATTAGGACTGCTAAAAGTCCGTAAGTCTGTTGGTTAGTTTTCAAGTTAAGTTGTGGTCTACTCCATTCTCCTATACTGTTGTTTGAACCTGTCCGGAATTATTACGATAATATTAAAACTCTGGTGCGGGAAACACACGACTTTCACTTACCTCGACTGTTAAAATCAATTTAAAAAATAATCAATATACTTCAATTTGAAAAATATTTGAAGTTAATTTAAATAAAACGTGTATTCATTTTCGTTAGAAACATATGATTTAGATTAAATAATATATCTATATCAAATTGTCAATCAGTGATAAGTTGATTCTCTATTCGTCACTTTATATTTCCTTTTACAACTTTTGTGTATTAAATAATATTTTTTCTAAAATCTTTCTCATTCCAACGGTATATTATACGTACTATATTATTGTTCTTATCATCAAAACCACAAAAATTGCATTAAAAATAGTAGTTTCTCTTTATTTGTTAATCAAATTCGTTAACTTGAATATTTAGCTGTTATTTATATGCTAATAAGATGATGTCCTACGTTTTTGATGGACATACGGGATGAATGATTTCTTCTAACTGTAAAACTCATTGCCCCAGAAGGTGTAGATTGTATAATCTCTTAATAAATAAAATTTAAAAAAGAAGTTTTTGAAATCTACAAAATATAAGGTACTTTAGAGGAAAAAAATATTGACATTTAAGCCCTGTCATTCATTTCAATTACAATGAAATTTACGTCATATTAAAGCCCATTAAATTTAGCAAGTTTAGTACGAAATCGTTATTGTACGACTTATGCTTTTTGCGATAGACTTTCCACACACTCACGGACAACACACAGACCTTTTTTCGGGACTTGGTCATTTGGACTCAGGAGACCCTAAATTGTGTATTTCCGTCGACAACTGGAATCCGAAAATTTTCAAGATCGCAATACTTTCCCTTATTATATAGTTCATATTTAGGTAGGTGAAAGTAAAAAAGAGAATTATAAACTTCTTTTCAATTATAAGATAAAGCTATCGATCTAAGAATAAATTCATATTTGGCAGCCTAGATAAAGTACAATATTGATTGTTTTTTTTAAATTAATATAAAAAAATCATTGTTCTCTTTTGCAATTGAGTATATCACTATTAATTGAGTAAGCATCAAATTAAATATCGAATTTTTACTGTAGACTAGATTTGTAGGTCTCTATATCTCAATAATATAAATTGTAGAGGAAAGAATATAAACTCCAAGCGTTATTTAATTCCCATTACTTTCGTCACAAGTGAACGCATGTACCTTTAAGTGCCCATGAGGGTTACGTATTTGACCACAAGCTAAATGGTTCGCATCCAATGGGTTCTATCTAATCCGACGTCTTCTATCTTAAGATCTATACGAGTGAATTAAAGTCACTCTCGATCCAGGCTCCGCCAGAAACAAATAGAAAATGAATAAATAAATTAATTAAAACTGTACAGCGACCCCTTTATGTGAAGGGTTGTTAAATAAATCAAAAGTGGTTAAATACACCATTGTTCATACTTCGAATTGTGAGTCGATCAGCTGTGTCACAAATCAGTTTTGAACTTATTGGACTTACTAGCGAAAAGAGATAAAGAACCTTTTGATAAACAACTGGTGGTTTGAAATGACTAATCTATCATTTTGTCTAAATCTGAAACTGTACATATTTTTATTTTAAGAAATATCAAGCATGTTATGAAACGATTGAATCTGTTATCTGAGCATATAATATTGAATAAATAAAAATGATTTTTATGCTTGTCATTTAGCCTCCAAAAAATAAAGAATAATGAATATTAAAAGTCCAGTTTCTATGGTTTTAGTAACATAATTACTTAGCCAGCTTATAACCACGAAATAAGTAAAAGATATAAATAAAAACAGATGAAGGGGGTCACCTGTAGTATAGTGGCAAGCATGACCGCTTTCTGTGCCCATGGTGCAAACCCCATATGGCCCTGGGATTTTTCAAAGGTAGTAAAAAATCCTTGGTTGTGTCGTCCTTCTGAGGGGACGTAAAGATCCCTATCCTAAACTAAAACTGGGATAGGCAAAATTTAATACTCCCACTGTAGCATCCTTAAATGAACAAACAAACAAAACAGATGAAAACTTAAAGAATTCAGTAGTCCATAACCAAGTCAAGGCAGCTTACATGTGTCCAAAAGATTGGTCTCCTGGGATTAGAGAATAAGTGGTGTTTGAATGTTATTAAGGATGATATTTTATGAAGGTAGGTGGGTAATGTGTTCCAAAGTATAGTATAACGAATGATAAAGGACTTTTCAAAGGAAGAAGTTCGTATTTAGGGTATGTACGGAAGAGCGGACGTGAAGCAAGGAGGTCCAATACATAGGAAGGATTTCGGGCTCTAAAATATCGGAATAAATAGATACCTTGTTGGTATTTTCTTCGGGAATCAGAACGAAGTCTCTCTTGAACAGAATACCTGTGAGAAATATTAATCTCTTTTGCCTCTTCTCATTTTACCTAGAGAGTCCTCCATGTACCAGGTAGGCATCCATAGTCAAAGTGAAGGAGTAAGGGAGAGGACACTGGGATATCTCCTTATCACAGGAGTTATCACAGGTACTTATAGGAAAAGATTCACGGAAATTTAAGAGCTCTTTGAGGATAAAGATGGATGTTCTAGTACGTTATAAAACATGGTATACAATTCATTAAATTCCCTTTTCAGTTGTTTATCATATGGTTTCGTATCGAAGGAATATATGAGAATTTATGTTTTATTTTTAAGGATATATTTTTTTTAAATAATTCTAATAAACATTCATTTACCATTAGAAACACACCTATATTTCGTTAGTAAATCATGTGACCAAAAATATTGAATAATCTTAAACAATATAAACGAAATAAACATTAGCTACAATTTATGCTTTAATCAACGACATCATAATATAATTATTATTAGTTACTAAATCGATAAATTCAATATAAAATAATAAATCTATAGAAGGCTATTATAGAAATAATAGCCTTATAGAAATAATTTCATTCTATCCACTAGACCACGCCACTTCTGTTTCCTAAATATAAATTATGTTTAATTTAAACATAATAATTTATCGTACTAAATTAATATTAATTTGTATATTCGTTGTAAAGAGTTATTTAATAATAGCTATGTTTATGCGATTATTATAATGAGTTACTGTAATTACATTTTCAAGTAGATCTAAACATAATAATTGAAGTGAATAATCAACTGGAGATCAGAAGTAATAAGTATGGAAACAATGCAGTGCAATTAAACAAATAAATTATTTCAAAAGCCTGAACATTTTTTCTGTCCTAATGTTCATTTGTGTTTAAATAAAAAAAAAGTCACGTTTAGAGTTGATACTTTTTAAGTACTTTCTGTTAGTGTTGCTCTAATAAAAAATTTAACGACAGTTCCCTCGTCAGAAATTTAGTGAATAATGCTTTTGTTATAGGACTTTTTTTTGCTAGGACCTACTGTTAAAGATTTATTGGTTTAAATAAAAAAAGTCACGTTTTTTTTTTTTTTTTTTTTTTTTTTTTTTGTGTAACGTTTTTTCACCTTCAAAAATGTAACACGTCTTGCTTCTTGGCCATCAATGCCTTACTAAAGTATAAAAGAAATAAATTTCGCGATGATTGGTGTTTCAAATTGAAATTTAGAGTTGTCTATATCGTGTTGAAAAAAAAAAGTTGGCCCCACCATCTTGAAGGAACAGTTTCCCTCGCTTCCTGGTAAATAAAGGGTACGCTTGGAAGGAGTTAGTGAAGTTGTATGGTTTATGTATAGCCGCCAGGGCCAGCTAGCGATTCCATATTTCACGAGAGTGGATCGGGAATTGAGTTTTCAGTTTGGAACTAAATTAACTCTCCCACCCCTTGCCTTGGCTAATGAATGCTTGGGGGGCCGCGGGCTGACCGCCTTAGGACTCTTTGTCCCTCCAAGGCCTTTGAGGAGCTGGAGGGGTCACGGCTGGAAGGTCGCTTTTCCCCAGGGCCTACTTAATGCCTGCTGGAATCATTAGTCCTCCTACAAACATTTGCATAAGTGATTTGATCTACTCTAAATTGCTTTTAATGGGTTTATATTCATAAAATATCGTTTTATAATTGTTGAGTTATTATTTATTTAATTAATTATTTATAAATATGAAATATTCATATTTTTATGTTCCACTATATGCAATTTTATTTTGTACATGTTTGTGTTTTTTCTTTTCATTTATACTACTTCAAGAAGTTCCATTTTATTTTTTCATATTCACAAAAACGTTCACTAGCTTCCATAATAAAATTTATTCTTTTCGAATTCTTCTTCTTCTTCTTTAGCTCTCTCCTTGTGCCTTTCAGCGTGGAGATAGTCAATCCCAGGATCTCCATCTCTCTCTGTCTCCTGCAAGAATCTTGCCTCTCGCTTGCCCCAACTTGGTAATGTAGCCATCGTAGCTAAGCCTACGCCTTCCTCTAGGTCTGGTGCCTACAGGTTTTGCCTCCATAACTCTTTTCGAATTCAATTACATTTTATCAACGTTTCGGGGCATTGTCCCCATTTTCAAGACTAAAAATAATTTTTATAATTTAAATCAGTGAAAATATATTATGTCAGCTTGCTTTTTTTTTTAATTTATACATTTTAATTTAAATTGTCTTATTAATTTATACCAAATTTATCCATGATTTACCAGTTATGCTTATTCTATCTAGTTTTATTTACATCCATTAGATGTTTATTGGCTCACTGTTTCTTTTTTTCATAATTTTTAAACTTTGTACTCTCCATATAATCCTTATGTACTGTATTTCTTTTTTTAATTTTAATGTTATTGTTTTTAGCTTTTATTTAAAAAAAAAAAAAAAATTGTATGCACATGTTGCCATTTTTTTTTAATTTACTTTATTTATAATATCTGTATAATATATTCTAAAGGTTTTTTGTGTCTGTTTTGTAATTTATTATTCTATTATTATTTTTTGGTGATGTTTATATCTTCTAATATCTTTCTATTTCTGTTGTTTAGTGATGTTTCAATTTCATCTTTTATTTTTTTCAAATATTTTTTTAGTTTATTATTGTTGTATAAACCAAATGAGATATTAGGGTGATCATAATTCTTGTTTGTGTTTTTATTTTGTAATTAGTGTGTGCAAGCGCAACAGACTTTTCTGTAACCACCGAAATAAGGACTTCAGTATTCACTTTATATTTTTTTTTAATAAAAAAAGTATTTTTATAAGTACAAATAGTCCTTTTCGTGCGTAATTTACGAGTATCAACAATTTTTTTCTCGTAAGTGCTATGAGATTTGTAGCAAATGAGATGCTATAATCAAATCACCTTAAAAAAATAAAAATAGAATTATTGAAATCTGTTAAGAAATAGCAGATATATCGGAAATATTACTTTTTATACTTGCTCTTATCTATTAATGAAATACTTCAATTTAAATTGTATTCACACGTTTTGTTTAGTGAATCGTATTTCTAATTTTGTATATTATAAGTTTTTTTTCTGAATTCTGTCAATGTGTTGATTAATACTCTGTCATAAAACGTGTCTTTTAAGATAAATAAATATGATTTTAAATTAGAATTCTGTCAGTCAATCAGTTAAATCGAAGGTTAATAAATTCCGTTAATGTAATGCGAAGCTCTGGAAAATTGATTTTAAAAAATTCAATGAATATGTACTTTTTTAATAATTTAAATTATTTGTATTCATTTTATAAACATTTTTGACAAAAAACTATCGTAAGATTTAGTTGATAAGAAGAAAATCTTCCTTTTTCGTACACCACGAGCCGATTTCCCCGTCTTTGAAAACTCAATTAAGGAGTTAAATTACTGCCTATTGTCACAGCTAGGTTAGTCCCTCTCACTGAACCAAGTCGCGTTTCTGTTATATTGAATAATCTCTCTCTGTTTTTTTATAATTCAGTCTTTTAATAAGTTCAATAATTTTAAAATATCACATATTAAGTTAAATAATTCTAAAAAAAAAAGAAAAAAAAAGTAAAATTGGCTGATAATAAGCTCAATATACGTTTAAACCTTTTTAAAATAAATTGCATGACACCATACTCTAATAGGCATTTGATGACATGCAATGCTACATTTGTGTTGAAGTGTCGACTCATCTAAAAATCGGTTTTATTTATTCCCAAGCCACTATGACAGTAATTAAGTTTCGTCTTAAGCGTTTTAAAATTGTTTGCATTACCACGGATAGTAAATAAAAATGTCTCTTCAATAATTTAACGTCACTTTATACTGTAATGGCTAATCGGATTTATACTGACATCGGAGTGGCTCATGACCATCATTTTACGGCATAACCAAATATTAGTGTTTTATGGATAATATAACCTAATAAAAGTTATAACGCCTAACAGATTGTCCCAGAAAACCTTTAAATTTTCTCCATAAAAATGAATTTATTTAATCATCAAATTTCAGATCAGATGGAGTTACTTTAGTGTATTAGGATAACTTAGTTTTGGTGTTATAAATTTTATTATTACTGTAAAATACTAATTAAAGGAAAGAAAAATATGTTACTAATTGGTGTCCTGCTCTAATGAAATAGATGATGTAACTTTTACTACAAAAATCTCTGTTCCTTCGAGAATTGATTGAGAAAAAAAAAAAAAAGGTTGGGCTTCCATTATGTGTGACGCTTATGACCTTACGACTGTCCCTTAAAAAAAAAAAAAAAAAAAAAAAAAAAAAAAAAAAAAAAAAAAAATATATATATATATATATATATCACTTGTTACAATTACGTGTATATTAGTATATTTAATAAAGTGCTATGTTTTATACCGATTGTCGGTACCTTTGTGGCCAAATCATCAGTTTAATTATCATAACTGTACATTGTCGGACATTTTGACAAATCGGTCAAGATCCACGGAATATGACTGTTCTGGGTCAGCAAGCGCACGAGGTTCTGTATTCCTTACTTTAGTCGTTAGAACCACCATGCTTTGAATCGGAGTAAATATATGAACGGGTATTATATTATATATATATATATGGGATCACTTGTAGCTGAGTGGCTAGCGTAACAGCCTCCCATGCTAAAGGTCACGGGTTCAAACCCGCAGGTGGTCCTAGGATTTTTTAATGGGAGTAAAAAATCCTTAGTTACGCCGTCCTTCAGAGGGGACGTTAAAAGGTGGTCCCGAGCCTGTGCGATGTCAGGTACTCGTTAAAGATCCCTATCCTAATAAAACCTGGATAGGCAAAATTTAGGACTCCCACTGTAGCATCGTCCGATTAGCCATAGTAGCATAAAGTGACGTTAAATAAATAAACAAACAATTATACATATATATACATACATATATATATATATATATATATATATATATATATATATATATATATATATATATATATATAATATAATATAAACCAGGATAGTAATTCGCTAATACTTTACTATCCGCCGGTAATCTGGGCATATTGGGAAGGATAAGACAACCCTATTTTGAGGGGTGGTTTGATTGATCGACTAGCCCCGTTGCGTAGCTCTTTCCACACCCGGTTAATCTTACTGAAAGAAAACATTTCCTTCAGGCGGGGATCTAATCTTGGTGCTGTCCTGATCAATATGCAGTTAATCATCTTAGCTTTATAATTTATTATCTTCCGATTAAGCATCAGATTCCTCGAGAAAAAAAAATTATAATATCGAACTTCATAATTTCACAGTTCAATTATTTTTATTATTTGTCATAATATCTATAATGAGATCCGATCATTTCGAGTATTGTTGCTAGTAAGTTATTATTAGTAATATTAAATAGTAAAATACAAGGCTGCCTTCTTCCACCACTTAAAATTGCACTACCTAATACGCCATCTTCAGGTACTAAATAATTTTTGTTTGAAGGGACACAATTATGATTTATTTCATACCAACATTCTTAAAAATGTTTTTAAAAATATAAAAACGTTTTATATATACAACAACAAAAATTAAAATTGTTTAAATTTAACTAGTTAATTACATAAATATGTAATATATTAATAATAAAAGCTTTTAAAATTATAAGCTGTGATTAGATTAATGTTAAAATTCTAATGAAAAGTACTGTCAATAGATCTAAGCCACAGAAACATTTTGAACAAGTCTAATACAAGTATTAAAACATAAAAACTTCTACTTTAATTTAAAATATATATCCACAGGAAGCGGCGTGGTCTAGTGGATAGAGCACTAATCTACTGTTCTCCGAGTCCTCGGATCGAACTCGGCTGTGGCAGAATATTACTGGGGCAGACTATCCTCTATAAAGTGGGTACCCAAAAAAAAAATCCTGGTTGCTGAGCGCGATAAAACCTAATCACATCATGGTCGAGAAAAAGTTGTTGTTGTTTTGGTTTTAAGGGCAAAAAACTGCGAGTGGTTATTATTGTCCTAAACATCTTCAGAAGACGATTAACTTACCTATGATGAGGGGAAAAAAATCGATTTTAAAAGGACGAAATCAATAAGAATAAAACAGAACAATAGGAACAATAAACATTATGATTTAACTGCAAACACGATGATTAGCAACAAAAGGTAAACAAAAAAAAAAAAAAAATATATATATATATATAAATAAAAAAAAGTGCGTAAAATAACCTGAATGTGTTAATTGAATGACATCGTCGACGGCCCGATCACTATCGCTCAATGCCTCCGACTTTACTTGGTACGCTACATTTTACAAATTCTCTACTGTAACGAGGACACTCTTCAAAAATATGAGTTACTGTGAGAGTCACTTTACACAATTGACATGGAGGTGGATCCCTTCGTGCCATGAGGTGCTCATGAGTGAGACGGCAGTGTCATATCCTCAGGCGGGCGATAACTACCTCCTCACGCCTGCACTTTCTTGATGATGAGACCCAGCAGCTGATGGTCGGTTTGACATTTTCAAACCGACCATCAGACATTTTTAATTTTTTGTTTTCAAGAGCAGTGCAAGACTGTTGCCATTCGTTTATGATCTTCGCGTTTCTTGGCTGAAACAGCTCAGATGGTGAGATAAAAGAGGACGTTATTTATTCTAGCGAATGTGCCTCTGTTGCTGCTCTGTCAACTTCCTCATTCCCTGATATTCCGGAATGACTGGGAATCCAAAACAATTTTTTTTTTTTTTTTTTTTTGAGAAATCCTCTAACTGTTTCAATAGTGTTTGCTGAGAATAGATTGAAAATGGCTCTGCGAGCATTGAGCGAGTCACAACAAATGATTACTGACTTTTCTACTGTTGTTCTGGCTAGATTAACTGCTTTTAGAATAGCTGTCAATTCGACATTAAAACACTACAAGTACTATCAAGTTTGTACTTGTGAATTTGGTCGCCGTCTAATACAGCGGTTCAATTGTTTTAGAACCATCGGTATAAATGATTTTGTTATACTGATATTTATTAAGTTCTGTAAGGAAAGTTCGAGATATTTCTTGATATTTAGTTCTAAAAGCTCCGGTTGATAGGTGTATACCGGCATGGTGGACTGCATCTAATTTCTTAATCTTATTTTGAGATGCAGAAGAAAAGATGAAGCAACCGTTATCTATTTTAGAGAGTACCAATTCCCTCATAGATGCGGAGCATTGTTTCCCTGTCTGAACCCCATCTGGTGTTTCCCAATTTCTTCAGGATATTTAATCCACTCACGGTCTTAGAATGAAGTTGATCTATATGGACGGACCAGGTTAGCTTACTATCAAGATATAGGCCTAAAAACCGAACATGATTAGTGTAGACCAGAGGAATATTATTTAAAACAGAAACAGAGAAAATCTCTGAGAAACAGTTAAATTCTCTATATGTACTTAGCCCAACACCCTTCATGGGCTGCATTGGTACAGGTACATATGTACCATATATATCACTTGGTATATCTATAAAATAGGTTCATATATGGAATGTAGGTTATTCTATAATTAAACCGCATGTCTGAATGAATATACAACGGGGATGAAACTGATTTTTTTATTTTATTCATTATTATTTCTCTCTTAGTACCAGTAATTAATTATTCCTAGTTCAAGAAATAGATGTACGTTAAGATTATACCGTTTATAAATATTAAATGTACAGAATGTCAATTTTCAACTTTTGACAAAAATCTAACTAATTTAATAATTAATATTTAAAAAGATTATTCATTTTGAGACCATATGGTGCTTGATAACTAAAAATAACCTACATTTTTTCCTCAAAAAGTTAATTTGAATTCTGTCAATTCTTTTGAATAAATTTAATTCTTTTGGTTGAAAATTGAAGACTGAAGGAGCCTGAGTCTTAATTGTAAGTCAAAGGTGAGACCTACAGCTGAAATGCTCCCCACCTCAACGCAGTGTGCTGGGGGAAGTGGGGAAGGTGTATTAGGCTTAAATTGCGATGAAACATTACGTGATGCCTGGGCCTTAGTTACTGGGAAGAAAAGGAACTTGCCAGCTGAATCCAGGGATCCACGTAGGCAAAAAACAACAGTTGCAGGAAATGACATAACCATCGCAGTAAGTAACACTTATGCTCCATTAGAAAATTTAATTGAAGTAGATCAGCCTACCGACAATAATAAACCCTCCAAAGACAAACCGCCTCCAATATACATTAACGGCATCAAAGACTACCAAGCTTTCGTCACATTTTTACAAAACAAATCGTCTCCAAATTCATTTTACCTTAAAACTACACTAAAAGGGGTAACTGTTTTACCCCTCTACCTCAGAAGTATACCAAAAATTAGTTAGCAGCCTTAAGAATTCAGAGAGAAGTGAAGTTGTAAACATCACTAATGTTATTTCTAGGTTAAAAAACCCACTCCCCATGTTTTTCGTTGACATCTCTAAATCAACCTACAATGAAAAAATTTTTGAGATTCAATCTATATTTTACACAAAAATAAGAGTAGAAGAACCAAGAAAAAGAAGAGTCATACCACAGTGTATCAGGTGCCAGCAGTATGGTCACACGAAGACGTACTGTAACCACCCTCCACGTTGTGTAAGATGTGGTCTTAGCCACGACAGCGCAACTTGTACAAAGGCAAGAGATACACCAGCGACATGCGCCAACTGCCAGGGGGGGCATCCAGCCAACTACCGTGGGTGCCAAGTTCTGAAGGAGTTAAGGATTCACCGAACTTCTCGAACATACCGCTCCGAACGACCTCATCCTCCACCACGAAATTTCGACGAATTTCCTGATCTTCGTCAAAAAAACATCAAGCAACCCACCAGCTCATAATAATGGTCCACAGATAGAGTTGCCAGTTCAGCAGCTGAGAGCTTCGACTCGACAGAAACCAGAACTCCAGCCACTGGAACCACCACTCCAGCCATTGAGACCACCAATCCAGTCTCTGGTACCACCGAACCAGCCACGGGAATCATCAGCCCTCCAGATGGGACCAAATCACGCTTTTCCAGCTTCTAACAACGAACCAACAGGCTCGGGTGTGAGGAGGGAAATACCACAGCAGCCGTCTTCTGGTGAAAATTCATCCCAAATAACACACATAATTAGAGGGTTGAATAATCTTATTCAGCCCCTTTTGAGCCTTCTCCAAGAGCTTGCTTACTTCACTCAAGCTATGAACGCTCCAAATGGTCCCTAATCGTATAATGATAGCCTTATTAACACTCCGACGTAAAATAAAGACTATAAAATTTAAAAAATGATGGAAACCATACATAAAAAAAAAACCTGACGAGAAGACGTGCTGCTGGGTACTGTCCTTCCTCATGCCTGACATGTCATTATTTTGTTTATTATTCTATCCTATTTGCTGATTGTCACATACTGCTGACAGGTGCAAATCAATAAATAAAGTGAAAAAAAAAAAAAAAAAAAAGCTCCATTTTAAAGCCTACATTTATTGTTTCCCGCAGAGTGGGTTTTAAAATAACAAGAGGAATATATGGAAATACAGATCTAAGAATCGCTACTTTTAAATTCCGCTGAGGCGTGTATTACATTCAACAATTGTTATGGCCTGTGAGAAGCAATTTGTTCATTATGGTTTTAATGAAGTATATATAATTAAAAAAATCTTTAGCATTCAAAATAAGATATGGAGTGAAATCTGTTCTGAGTATCTCAACGGGCTTAAAAGAAAAGAAAATTAAAAACTGGGAAAGTGGTATGTAAATATACGCACATAGATAATACATAAATGATTATCCGATATCCTTATAGTAAACATATTCATTATTTCTACTTTTTATTTTTAGTATCAATCATTAGTGGATATTATAAATAAAAATGTTTTTTTTTTTTCTTCTTTGTACAGTTGAACCTAAAATTTTATTTTATTTATTTATTTTTTAAATTATTATTCTTCTTTATTTTATTTCAATATTTTCTTTTCTTCATGTAATTTTTTTATTATTTATTTATGTTATTATTTTAATATCTTATTTTATCTTTTATTTATTATTACTATTTGTATTATTAGTTATTTATTTAGAAATTATTTTTATTACTCATATGAGACGTTTATAAACTGAAAATGGCCTTTAGTTAATATGAAATTAATAGTTTGGCATATTTATTTTTAATGAGTTAGTTTTATTAATGTCCGAAATCTGTTATCATCTAAAAATCAAATAAGCCCTTTAAAAACAAATTTAAATGTTTAAAAATCTTTTAATCTCATTTCAAATCATATTAAAACTTGCCTTCCCATGAGGTTTTAATACAATTACATATATTACAAAGAAACTAATGCTATATTGTATATAAAAATCTGGTGAGGGCAACACACTACTTTCACGTACCTCGGGGAATAAAATTAATTAATGACCTATTAAATGAAGTTAGATTTGATGAAAGTTTAACGAATTATTTTCATCTTGCGCCATTTTTAGAAGGTTGCACACCGCGGAATTGCGGAACTTGCATCCTGTGAATACAATTGAGCTGATTGCATCGCGGAGACTCAAATGGGCGAGTAAAGTTGTTGGGCTCGATGACGAGCGGATTCCGAGAAAGTTGGTATTTGCTGATCCGACTGGTAGGCGTCCGAAAGGTAGGCCGAAGCTGAGATGGGAGGATTGCGTTAAGGCTGATCTCGGGAGCTTGGGCTTGAATGGTGAACATTGGACGAGTCTGTGTAGGCGGAATTTGGTGGTATCGGCATCGAACCTTCGGGTTCGCTAAGCCTATTATTATTATTAACGAATTATATTTAGTTTCGTTGGAAAAATATGTTTTATACTAAATAATATAACCATATATATAATCTAATTAAAACTAAACACTTACGTTTATGCCCTACTCATCACTTTCATTCCATTCAAAAGCTTATACATAACATGTTTTTTTTTTCTTTCAAATTTTTAGCTTTTCAACGTTGTATTGTACATTTATATTACCATTATTATATCCTATTTTTTTAAAATTATTTATTTAGAAATAATACAATCTGCCACAATCTTGGGCAATGAGTATTAATGCTATAAGAAGTCATTCATTTTTTATGTACAGTAAATATAAAAAAATAAAATATAACATAAACTAAAAATTTCAAAGAAGAATAAATAAAGATAAAAATAAAATAAATAAATAATAATAATCTTGGTCACATTCATACATATATATACAATATTTACATACTGCCCCTGGGAACTCCGAATCAAACCCCGACGCCCACAAGTGGGTGTCGGGGCCCGGGGCCAGGAGATCGCAGCGCCTCTCAGTCAGTCGCATCATCGGTCTGAATTATTATGTCCGGAAAAAAAAATTACGTTAATGCGTATTTTTGCTCTTTTCTACTTTAGTTGGTTATCAAATTATTTCAACTCGTATATTTAATATATTTTTATAAATTATAATGAGGTGATTTTCTTTTTAATCTACAAAATTAAAGGTACTTTAGTGGACGATAATTAAAAAAGTTTGCATTTAAGCTCTGTTGGACTATTTTAATCAGAGTGATATATACACGATATGAAATCCTATTAAATTTAAAATCGATATAAGCGAGTTTAATCAAAATCGTTATAGCCTTTTTTAAAAAAAATACAAAATACTTTGTGTAAAGTGGCGCTTCTGGCTCGTAGATTTTGATGAAAATTTGCTGTAATATCTCGGGCGCATTGTTGCCTTAAATACACATAGGTTTTTTCTTACGACTTGGTTACTTGGTCTCAAGGAATTCTCAAATCCCGTTGAAAACTGGAGTTCGTAAATTTTCATTATAGCATTTCGAAAATTTACCTTAAGCTTGTTGAAAGTAAACATAATAAGATAAATTGCTTTGATAATTAGTAACCTTTTTTTTTGCACTTTATGTAAAATTTCCTAAAATGGATATAGTAGTTTATCGAAATCAGCGTCTGATTTTATGATTCCTTCTGTTTTTAATTAATTATTAATTTGGGTTAATTAATTATTTTTCCATTTGTGATATATATCGTTAATATTAGGTTATTCCACCCGGCAAGATGGCTGTTGCAGATACATTTCTAGGAAGGTTTAATATAGCATTTTGGATGAAGTGTTTACTTGAAGGGCAGGTGACAGGTATAAATATGAGGAGCTTTGCGAGGTCTAATGAGGAGCTGTAATAAAGCCCAGGGGAGTGTGCTGTCAATAGCAACCTGTGTTCTACCTGTCGGCATGGCAACGGGACGCAGTGACGTCAGGCCCACGCCCTCATGGCGGAGATTTTTATAACTGCTTTTAAACGGTTTATCGATCCCCTCCACTCTGTTGCTTATCTCTGTCTGTCAGGGCCCTCTCGTCTCTCCTTCGTCTCCCGTTCCATTTTCTTTTTTTCCTTTATTATCCTTTCTTGCCTTGGAATTAACTGGAAAAATCTGTCGGACAATGTTATGAATATTTTCCATATTTAAATATATACATATATATTTAATCTATAAAATTTAAATATTCTTGAACATAAATCTTATACATTTTAATTTTATTTCATGATTTTTATTTGAAGTTATGAATAAAAAAAAATTATATACGTGTATATATATATATATATATATATATATATATATATATATATATATATATATATATATAGATATATATATATTTATATATATGTTCGATGGATATTAGGCCGCTCTACAAAAGAAGTCTTGGATATATTTTTTTAAAATTGATTTAATTTCCAGGCATTGCAACGTTTCAGCCTCTAGGGCCATTTTCAAGCCTCTGTAATAAATTAAAGTTTTATGGCATTTATACATTTGTAACATCTAATATCAACACATAATAAATTATTTTAAATAAATGCGTTGCCTACCATGCATATCCATGTTATATATCAATTCATTTCACCGCTTATTAGCAGTGTCGTTATAATTTTTAAAAGTATCATTTTTCAAAAATACCTGTTTTAAAATATATCATAATATATTTCATCATCAATTCAAAGAAAGAAATCTATTTATTCAAAAAGAAAAGAAAATTTGTTATTTACTTACATAACAGTCTTGTAGGTATTCTCATGCGCAAAACTTGGGGCGGGGATGCCAAAAGCTTTATATATTTATTCTGTCAATATTACTTGCATAAAAAGTGTTCAGGTGGTCTACGTCTGTTTTCTAAATTTTTCGTTATATTATTATATATATATATATATTATAATATATATATATTATATATTATTTGATTCAATGATCCTCCCCTTATTTATATTATCTTCCTTATGTAGGACCGATATATTATTAAAATTAAAAATATGTTTTTATATATGGGGTTAGGGTTAGGGTATTGGAATAGGTGCTAACCTCTTGGTTATTAGCATGGAATATATTAACTAACGATTTGTTGTTTTTTTTAACATGTTTAAAATATTAAAATACAAATTTATATTTATCTATTTTCAAAAAATTGATTTATAACAATTAAAAAAAATCATTTTTTTATTTCCTTATTTTTATTTTTTTTTCTCTTTTGTTTGTGGAGTAGATTCACTCGTTGATGAACCTCAGTAGGGAACTAATTGTTGCACTTGAGTCCTTTAAGCTCTCACACAGCGATCATTGTATATTAAATTTCTCCATTAGTACAAGGGATTTTTGGTAGTTCTTAATTATATTTTTTATTGAGAGAGGCACTTTACACAAGTCACACATTGGTTCAGGCTGTCTGAGGATGAGATGGACATGTGTGAGAAAACATTTGTATAATATGAATTAATGAAAAAAACAAAAAAAAAAACATCTTTATCCTGGAACATTGTCCCTTAAGAATAACATAAATAAAAAAAAAAAAATTATCATTGGCCAAATAAAACAACTTAAAACATAAATCATTACAATAAATATATAACAATTGTCTTTAAATGATTAAAAAAAAAAGAACCTGTACTACTACAACCCATGAAGGGTCTTGGGTTCATTACATATAGATATTCGTACATTTGTAGGCCATCGGCAGTGCAATGAGGTGATTAGGCCTTAATCACGCTGAGCCGCCAAGTTTCCCCAATTATATTTAGTACCCACTTTATAGAGGCTGAGACTGGTCCTGGAGTGTCTCCACATACCCTAGGGTCGCTTCCCGACTGTATTAACAGAATAAATAATATTCTGCCATATTACTGCTCTATCCACTAGACCACGCCACTCCCATACAAATGATCAAAAGAAGAAAACAGTACACATAATAATAGAAACAATAGACTAAATAAAAATAAGAATGGAATGAACAATTTCATATTCAATACTTGACTACCATTGATGTTGAGAAGTTTAGACATTTTTCACCTCACTTTAATCGCTATACTGAATTATTTAACATCTAGTTAGGAAGCAAAGAGGTGTTGAGAAAGATGAGATTTGAATGAAGATAGAGAGAGAGTATGACAGATGTATGATGGGACAGTATTGCAAAAACAGTGGACCAGGCTAAGAAGATGGGACATTTAATTTTTGATTCCGTGAAAAGACATATAGAAGGGATCTGGTCTGGGTCGTTGATTTGAATTACAGGACCCTGTAGGTGTAAGAGGTGGGAGCGGTTGATTTAATAGAGAAATAAACCGAGGAAGGATACAGGAATATATGGTATATAGGAAGGATAGCAGATATTGCACTAGTTTACTGCCATCCAGGTTTTAGCTGTGGTTGAATAATTATTTAATCTGGGGTAGTAGACACTCTCGGAGCGAATCCAGCCTCTATAAAGTGGGTGCCCGAAAATGAGGGAAAAACCTGGTGGCTTAGAATTATCTTGGCCTACCTCCTCTTAGGCTATAGGACAAGAAACGGTTGAATCTTTATACTTACGGAACCCAAGCTTATTCATTAATGTAGGCGTAAAGGTTATAAATATTTAAATAACTAGCGAGTATAGGGATCGTGATGACTAGGTATATTTATGAATTAGCAGATTGATGAAAAATTATTTGAAAACTTTAAAATGGAAAATCACTTCATAAAATATAGATTTAACAAATGGATTATAAAGCCATAGTAAAATCACCCTAGTTTAGCCATGAGATAAGATAACTCTAGTGGTTGAAGGATCTTAACGTTAATAAATGAATACTTTTTTCCTCTTCTTAATATTTTTCCCTGTTGGCGTGGCAGGCCTTGGAAACCCTTGGTCACACGGTTTGGTTTCCCAAGATTCCACACCGCGATTCTCCATGATATTGTGTAGGGTAGGGTTATCACTACCTACGCCTCTTTGCTAAGTGATGGAAAGTTTATTTTTTATTTTATTTTTTTTATTTTTTTAGGCGTATGCCCATTATAAAAATTATAAATAATAATACCTTTTTGATTTGCAATTTAAATTCGTTATGGAATTTCAATTTTTATTAGACTACACTGTTTTCTTTGTATAAGTGTCTAACCAAATCCTAGATTCCAATTCCTAGGTCTGGAAGTAGAATGCATATCGATAGTGTATATTTAAGGTACACACATCAGGCTTGGATTTGCATCTACAATTTAGTTTTAATTTTTTATAGATTTATAATAGTTTCTTAGATTAGAGTAAATCTAAACAAAGTATCTATAGATCACTGAAACCCTCCTCTAAATGTTTACCTAAGGAATCGTGACAAAGGAACAGCAGGCAACAATGAAATGTTGATGAGGCGAATGGATTGAAGGAAGGCTGGCCTTTAAGGGTGGTTAGTATCATGCGAGCAGCGGCACGGAATGATGTCACTCCAATCCTCTGTTTTTTTCACAAGGCCGTCACGCGAACTGTGGCTGAGTGTGGAACTTCCGGTTCAAGAGGTGGGTCATTATTGAATATAAGTTCCCACTTTCTAAAATATATTTCCGAAAGACTGATATAGTGGTGATTAAGTCAAATTATACGCTCAGATGTTTGTCTAACAATCTCATAAAGACCTAATGGCCTCCATGGTATCCAGAGATCAGTAGCACAGTGCCCTGTTCAATGATCTACCCTATCTATTATATATTCTTGATTTATTCAACTCTTTTATGAAGTATTCTTTTAAACAATAAAGATGCACACATTATCTAATCACATACAGAATATCGAACTGTAGCACAGTAAGAAAATTGCCAATGGAAGAATGGGATCACTATTTTATTCTTAGCACTATTTTATTACAAACGAATTTTCTTCAAAGAAATATTTTTTAAATGTATTTTTGTTATTATATAATTATTGTGCTCCTTATTTTCGCCCTTCGATTTTTTAGTTAAACTTTAATGTGTAGATAAAGTATTTGACCATAAAATGAACTTCGGAAAATTAATAAAGCAGAGAAAGCGTTTAGGTTCCTTTTTCATTTTAAATGACTTTTGGTATCTAAAAATATTGCCTGAACTTTGTATCAATCTGAAACAATGCTCTATTGTCATTGGTTTTTATTAAGAGCTATTGTTATATTACTGGAGGGATTACTGGAATTACTGGAATGGAGGGATTATTTCAATGACCTTCTCAATCCAAGAGAAGGAGACTCTCATGATGAACTAGACAATCAAGAGGTAGAAGAAATCAACAGAATACAAGTGGGAGAACAAGGGATATATATATAGCCCGTGACTGATGCCTTTCTGGCTCTGATGGGTCCTGCCAGCAGATTTGGCCTGAACGTTAATGAGTCCAAAATAAAAATATATGGTAGCAGAAGAAATCCCAATGCTAGGCGAGACAGTCACTATCGGGGTTCATAAGATTAAGAAGGTCTCAGAGTTCACATACCTGGGATCAGTGGTCACCCAAGATAATAACCCCGATATTGAGATAAGAAACAGAATAACTGCAGTTAACAAATGCTACTTTGGGTTAGGCAAGCAGCTAACCAGGCGGCTACTCTCCAGACAGACCAAGCTCCACCTCTATAAGGCATTGGTGCGTCCCGTACTGCTCTATGGATCAGAGTGTTGGGCGACTTCAAAGGCGACCGAGAAGGAACTCCTAATTTTTAAAAGAAAAGTTCTCCGCCGTATTTTTGGAGGAGTGAAAGTTGGAGAGGAGTGGAAGCGGCGCACAAATCAGGACCTCTACAATGCTTTTGGAGAAGGTGATGTGGTCCGGGCTATGAAGTTAAGACGCCTAAGATACGCAGGGCATATTGCCAGGATGGACAATGGAGAAATGCCCAAAATATTGCTCACTCAGCCGATCCATGGGATAAGAAGAAGAGGAAGACCAAGGTTGAGATGGTCGGATGGTGTGGCAGCGGACACTTGCATGTGGTTGGGAGTTAAAAGCTGGATGGCATCGGCTCAAGACCGTGATGATTGGAGGAGGCCAAGACCCGTGACCGGGTGGTAGCGTTGTGAAATAATAATTGTTATATTTCTATGTAATATTGTTATATATTACTGAACAATTTTTTTAAATAAATAAAATCGGTTTCAAGGGACAATCGACTATACCCTTATATTTTAAAATACGTAATTGTACTTCACGTAATTATTTTTTTGCCTTTCATCATTAAACTCAACTAATAAAATTGAAAACAAATGTAATATTTTCCCAGGTAGTATTTGCATATTTTAAAAGTATTGATTAAGTTGTGTGTTAATTATACCTGCCGTGTACATATTTGTCCTAGATATAACTATTATAAGTATTTTTATTACCAATAATTAATTTTTTTTTTAAATGATCTTAAATCAGTAAAAATTAATGTAACAGCAGTATATACGCTCGGATTAAATAGTCTTCTTTTCGTATATGATCACTATATTTATCTATTAATAACCTGAAGTATTAATTATTTATAGACAATCTATTTAAGTATTTTTATTTTTCAATAATAATAATGATTATGTTGAGATATATGTTATTAGGTTATCACATCCGTTAATATAATAGTTTTCATTAGGAAAAATAAAAAATTGTACCTCTACAACCCATAAAGGGCCTCCGGTTCAGTACATATAAAAAATCTTGCGGTTTCTAGGCCAACAAGTTGCCACAGTAGCAAGTAGGTGATTAGGCCGAGTTACGCTTAGCCGTCAAGTTTTCCCTACCTTTTGGTACCCACTTTATAAAGAGTGGGTGTCCTACAAGGAGGTCTCCCTACTCTAGTTTTAACAATTGACATTGAAATAAAAGAATAATCAACTATTTTGACTCAGCCAAGGTTGAAACCAGGAAAATAGTAATCTATTCATTAGACCATCCAGTTCCTTTTATTAAGCCAAGTCTATGAAATGAGTTCAATACTCATTTGTATTAAGTTATTGCTTTCCCGTACCTATGTATGAAATATATAGTATAGGAAAGTATTGCGATCGTGAACATTTTCGAATTCCAGTTTTCAACGGAAATACATGTTTTAGGGTCCTCTGAGTCCAAATAACCAAGTACCGCGAAAAGGTCTGTGTGTGAGGGAAGTCCAACACGAAAACGAAAAGATGTACGAAACTGAAAGGGGTGTTCAGCAAATTTTTCATAAAAATCTGCGAACCTGAAGAGCCATTTTATACAGTGAATTTTCCATCTCTTCACGATATTCTTCAAAACGGCTCTAGTGATTTTGATTAAACTCGCTATATCGATGTAAAATTTAGTTAGTTTTAGGCTTTAATATGATGTTTTGATTCTTATTGAAATAGACTGACATGGCCTAAATTCCTATAGTTTAAATTTCCTTCCTCCTAAGTACTCTCCACTTTGTAGATTGAAAAAAATAAAACATATCATCTTTTTTGGATTGATAAAAAAACTACTTAATATAAAAATTAAACTAATTTTTAATTTTATAATCAACGAAAGAAGAAAAGAGCAAATACATATATATATATATATATATATAATATATATATGAATCCATGACCTTTGGCATAGAAAGATGTTATGCTAGCAACTATGCTACACCTGATATCAGTAAAGTACAGATCACCAACCTGCTACTACCAGGCGGTATCTATGCCAGAATATCTCTGTCTTTGTATCTGAACTCTTTGAAATGTCCGCAAATCGTGTTGTGCCTTAAACAGATTTTTTTTTGTATCACTATAATCCCAATCTGCCATCTTCTGGGGCAATACGTATTACAGCTAAAAGAATCATTCTTCCCAAATGTACAAAATTAACAGTTACAAGAAGAATTAAATAAAAAAATTGATAAAGTTGATAAAATAAAATAACAATAACAACCTTCGCCACATTCATATGTATATACAACATTTACACACTGCCCCTAGGATCTCCGGATCAAACCCCGGACCCACTAGTGGGTCTTGAGGAATAATGCCAGGAGATCCCAGCTTATCTCGGTCTGTTCTGTCACTAGTCTTGAGAGCCAGTAGAGGCTGGATTAGAGCGCTGGAGCCACATACAGTCAGGGCATGATTGGAGAAGCCTGTCATCGCCACCACTACAATGGCATATTTACTAGAGATTTCTGGGCCACTGCCGCTTAAACCTACGAGGAGGGTTATAGGGATGATTAGAACTATATGGGGATTGTGACAAGGGATTTGGAAGGTGAGTAAGCTTCTGAGGGAGTATTGAGGATTTTAATGGGCATTATAATGTTAAATTCTTAATTCTTTGCTTATTCCAAGTTGTTCCTGTGCCACCCCAGTTTTCTTTAATGATCGAGAATATAATGTTATACCAGTTGACCTAATTCGTTATTCCTGAATAATTAAATGATGATTGTTGTTTTAGCGAGTATTATTGATGAATTTAATGAGCTAAGGGAGATGGGAAGGGTAAAGTAAGCAGTTGAGATGAAGCCGGAGCCGGTGTTTGACTTGTTGCCTGAGTATACTCCTCATCCGGGGGTAGATGTGGACCCAGCCCTCCTTAGAGCTCATATCCTTCTTGTCAGTTTATATAGCCCCTAATCGATCCCTTATATACTCCGCTCTCGTCCAAAGGCAACTCCCTATTTGTATTTATCTTTATTTCCTACCAATGGAACGCAAGGCCATATCCAGGTTAAGGAAGGGGTTTCCCAAAGTGAATAGAGAATAATAATAACAGTAATTTTTTACAGCTTTGGCGAAAAGCCGCAGACTCGAGATAAATTCAGAATTATGAGTCTTAATAGGAAAGATATCGTTTTAATCTCTTGGCTGTGAATTTCAATGTATAATTTTAATTTGTTCGATAAAAAGAAGAGGAAAATACATTGAAAAACTTGGAACATTTGTTAACTTTCACTTACCTCCCCTATCTTAAATATTTCTATCAATTTTAGATAGAATTTCAACTTGAGATCTGGGGCGCGCAACACACATTTCATTTATATCTCTTCTTAAAATAGTTTTGAAAGCTGAAAAATAATGAAAAATTTGCTTTTAAATTCGTTCACACTATTTCAATCAAAATAAAAACCTACATGAAATTAAATCTCATTTAATTTTACATCAATATTGGGATTTTAATAAAAATCTGTCTAGCCTTTTTTGAGAAAACCAATGATAAGTGCAAACAGCATGTTGTAAAGTAGCTCTTATGGTTTCTCGATTTTGAGGAGAAAGTTACTATAACATCCCTGGTATATCTTGAATATGAATAGGTCTTAATATGAAATTTCAGTTTCATATTATATTTTATTTTTTTGACACTGCATACATACACATAGATTAATGATACACATACATTGACACTGCATGATATATATTTGCACTCCTGTAGAGGCTGGGTGTGCCTTCGAAGAGTTTCCCAATTCTAGGGCGGCCGAAATGACATTGTAATTAATTATTCTGCCACAAAACCGCTTCTTTTTAACATGAAAGAAATTGAAATAATATTAAGAATCTGCACCGGTTTTCAGTTCGATAAAACATCTCATAAATGTTAGTTTGCATTACAACATTAGTTAGTTACAGATCATATGTTGTTTGTTAGTTATAGTTTTTAAATTAACCCCAAAAAATGGGTGTACCCTATCACCTTTATTGTTAAGCTATAATTTTGGTGTACATCATACTAATCTAATATCGTTATTTAATCGTAAAATGTATCATATTTAAAGAACAATATTTTAAATACATAAATCATACTTTATTTTGTTATTACGAAGATGTAATAATATGTTGCATTGTAGATTGGGGATATAGAAAAGAAATTATATATATATATATATATATATATATATATATATATATATATATATATATATATATATATATATCTTGAACATATTCATATCTATGTACTATATTTACGCTCGGCCTTAGAAATTACGCTTTGCATCCCCTGGGGCTTTATCCCACTTGAGGATGACCGGAAAATCCCAGTGCTTTTACTATAAACCACCTCACTTACATTAAAAGCTGAAGTTCACGAATTAAGAATTAATATTTTGCCATTCATATTAGATATCTAAAAACCAAACTCATTTTCATTTCTGACGTATTATGTATCTTATTCACCTTTTTTTTCATTCATCTAATACTTATATAGATTTGTAATCTGTAGTATGGTAGACTTGTAATCTGATTTGTAATCTAGTCTAATAATTTTTCATTCATTCCCTATTCAGATATTTCCTTGTGAACTTTGAAAATTATGATTTTTTGCCATTTTTGAAAATACATTAAAAAAAAAAAAGCCAATATGTCCTGAAGTTCGAATTTTTATTTTTATTCGAACGTGTGGGAATATGACTAAGCTATGAATAACAAAAAATAATTAAAAGTGAGTCTCTTTTCCTTTCCAAAACTTTAACTCACTAAAAATCTCGTTTTTTAATAATTTTCAAGCATTTTTTTTAACTACTTTCACTAATTTGGTAATGACTTGTGAGGACAAAAAAGATAAAACATATCCTTATTTGTTTGTATATTTATTTAACGTCACTTTAGACTACTATGGCTAATTGGACTCCCAGGTTTTATTAGGATAGGGATCTTGACATCACTCTCGGAAACACCTTTTTACGTCCTCTCCGAAGGACAGCATACCTAAGGATTTTTTACTTCCATTAAAAAACCTAGGGCCACTTGCGACCTTCGGTTTAGAAATCTGTTATGCTATCCACTTTGTTTTAATTTGATATCTATAAAATTACCAGTATTGGAATGATTTTCCCAACTCATGTTTAAGCCGCGGGGCTGACTTAAAACAGCTGCAACACTAAAAATACTAGTCAGAAAAATATTTTATCCATTGTTTTATATTCAGAAAAAGATAGAGAATAACTGGCAAAGAAATCACAAAAAACTAAATTGTTGCGCTGCGAAATTAATGAAAATTGGACGATTTTAAATGGATTTACCCATATATAAAAAAATAAAAAATAATATTTATATCTGTGTTTGTGCGCCCGCGCGTGTGTTTGTGTCAAGAAAAAAACAGCGTGGTATGAGATATGCAAAGTTGTTTTAATATGAATAAAGTAAATCAATAGCTGATAGTTGTCACTATTTCAACTATTCCGATGTATAAATGTTAGCTGTTAACACCAAATGATAGAATGGAAATAATTAAACCGATCATTCATAAGAATACTAATGATTTAAAATAATTTCTCACTAGAAAATAATGTAGACGAACTCATAGGAATGTTTTTTTTTAATTTAATTTTCTACCGGCTTTGTCATTAAAATTCAGCGGTAATTTCTTTTCTAACGATTTCATCAAGTTTTCCCTCTACGGCCTCCCCTCCATCAAGTAAGTCCCCTCACGTAGCACCAACTGGGTGGAGACAGTAAGTTCAAACGATCCAAAATTGCAAGTTGCTCGGTTCTTGGTAGAGATTTTGCGAAGGGTAAGGTATTGTTGCGAGGGGCGCTAACTACAAAAGATGGCCGTTGAATGCAAATGCGATAGGGCTCTTGCCAAGTTGGCCTTCTTGTTTCTGTGCCTCCTCTGCGCTCCCAATTTTCGCTCTAGCAATACCTTTGTCACCTCGATAATGGCTTACCAATTTTCAACAGTTATACTTGCTTATAGAGCTGTCTCAATAACTCATTGTAAGGCTTTATGTCGATTCTATGTTCGGAATGAAGTAAGTCTTGTATAAAACAATTTAAAATTAATAACTTTTACCGCCACTAATAATAAATGTAAGGTTCAATCATAGAACATCAAATACGGGTCAATCAGTTTTAAATCGTCTAATTTTGATTACTTTTTTTGCTTATCATTTTTGAATTTAATGATTTTTTAACCAGTTATTATCTATCTTATCATAAACAAAACCCCGTGGATAACATTTTTTTATAGCAAATACTTTTAGCGTTGCAGCCGTTCTATGTCAGCTTCGCGACTTAAAACATGTTTTGGAAAAAACAAAAAATATTATGGTAATTTCGCAGATTTAGAATCAAAACAAAAACTAACAATAAGATAAGACATGCTTTATATATTTTGTCCTCACAACTTATTGCCTTAATAGTTAGAAAGAGGTTATAAAAAATTCTCGAAAATTAATAAAAATGAGACATTTAGCGAGTTAAAAGTCTATAACGAGATAAGATTAACGAGACACCTTTGATTATTTTTCTATTATTACTTGATGTAAAAATTTCGATCTTGAGAACATAGCCTTTTTTTTTGTATATGAATTTCAAATATGGCATAAACCCTTTTTCGCGAAGTTTACACGGAAATATATAAAAAAACAAAACAACTAAGTGAAAAATTATGAAACTAACACAGATCACACATCTATACGATGTTTATAGCAATATAATGATTTTTCCAACACGTTTTCAATCGCGAAGCTAGTCAAAAGGCTGCAACACTATAATTATTTGCTGGCAAATAATGTTATCCAAGATTTTTTATTCATGAAAAGATTAAGAATAACTGGTTAAAAAATCATTAAAACCATAATTTTGAGCGACAAGGACGATTTCAAATGGTTAATCTCATACTAATTTTAAATCGGTTCTTAAGAAAAGTGCATTTAATTTATCTTAATAGGCTTTACCCTCCAATTAAATAAATTAAGTGATTTTTCTGATTAATAATTACTATTTAATAATAAAAGATTTTTCCATGGACACATACATATTATTTTAATCGAACTTATTATTTGGTTGACAAAACCAGTAAAAATCTGTATGCAACACATGTCTTTCACTTTTGTTGTTAAAATCAATTTAAGATAGTTCAAATAAAGCTAGAGATGAAAAAAAATATTAACGATATAACTTAGAATTTCGATAGAAACGTGTGTTTTATTAAATAATATATTTTATTATTATCTACAACAATCACTTAGCTTACCTTTTAAAACTTGGTGTAATGATAACATTTTCTCTAAAACCTTTAGCTTTCCAGCGGTATATTATGCATCTATTTTAATGTTCTTATGTTAAAAAAAAAAAACATATTTTTTATCTTTTCTATTTTATTTAGATTTCTAACCCTTTATTTACTCACCCGTTTTTTTTTTTTATTAATAGGAACAACTCGAAATTTATTAATTTTATCGAATATACATAAATAAAAGACCATCGGCATTTGACCCCTGCCAAATTAAATCATCAGGGTGAAACATGCATGAAATTGAAGCCCGTTAAATTTTATATTGTCGGGCGTATAGTAAACATGAAAGATCGTATTTTCCATTTGCAAATGACGTGGTGGTTATTAAGCTGCAAAGAACCATGGAATTATTTTTGTTTTACGCTAGGTATTTACAAGTCAAGGACTAAAAAATATATTTACTTTTGTACTTTTAATTTTTAACTCAACCTAATAGATAGGTCTACATTATTGCACTAGTAGAAAAGCCTAAATATACCTAGAAAATTGCTCAGTATTGTCTAAAATGAATAATATTTAACGAATTGTCTGTGTAGTCTGGAAGATAGGGGATTTATCTTTTAACCATATTCGAGTTCGTTGTCCAATGCTCCAGTTCCTTACTCCCTTCATTCCTCGAGGTACCCTATTGAATAATTTTATTTATAGCCCGAGAGTGCCGGCAAAAAAAATGTCTGATTAATTTATTTATGTTTTACGCTAATATTTTTTTTTTTTGGGTGAATGAAGTCTTACATCATATTACTATTTTACTAAATATATGTACATATACCAAACAAAAAAAGAAATCATAATAAAAAATGGTATTTTATTAATAAAGGGATGTAACGCAATACCGGTCATTCGTTCATAACTTTCAACATCACAAAATGATTGGAAACTATTAATCATATGCTGATTGATGTGTTATTGGATTTTGCGTATGAATAAAATAAAAAAATACCATTCCCAGTTTTAATAATATGAAGAATTCGTTATAGTGAGCCTTTTCACCTGTAGATCTTCTTTCTTTAGAATGCTACCTCAGAGAATCTAGAGCGGCGGTCCAATCAGGATGTGTCCACAAAAGGAGACCGTCGTCAGCGTAGATTGGATGCGGGTCAACCGCCGTTTCTTGCAGGAAGGAAAAAAAGGTTAAGTCGTCTTCTCAACAAGGAGTGCCTTGAACAAACAATCAATCAGGTCCTAAGTACTGAGATTTAATATTAAAGTAGTATATTTTATTGTTGCTAGTACTCGTTTATGTGATCGCACCCCCAACAACCTTCCTAATCTTATTTTTCATTCAGTTGGATTAGGCTACTTTATTTCTTGGGCAAAAACAGAAAACTCAATAATATTATTTTACTTCTCATGTAATTTTGATCTTTTATTAATGTTTTAGCATCAAGGCATTTTAATTTCTTATTTTGCTTTTTCATTTTGATTCTATATTTTTGTCTTGTATCATATGTTTGTTTCTTAACTTTTACAAATTATGTATAATTTTTTTTTTCGGTCTGCAAGGACCACGGAAATACCATTACTACTTTCTCTTCTCACTTCCACCTTCTCCAATACTCTCTCATCCTCCTGGACTGTTCCTCTCACTCTTCTATAGTCCATTTTCTTCCTCATCTCTTCCTCCATCCCACAAGAACTCAAACATATTTTAGTTTTGCTCCGAAATGCTCTGTATCCAGCAGTCCCTGTTCGTGATTTTTAGCTTTCCCAGTTCCTCTTTTATCTGTTTGACATTCCCCCATACTTTTATAGCTGCAGACATTCTTGAATTTTTCTTATTTGATCTCTCACCATTCATTCTCATGTGCCCATCGAACCTCAATCTCCTGGTCCTAATTACTGGTTCAAGATCCTCCAGATTCGTGTATATTTCATTATTGGATCTTCAACTATATCCCTCTTGGGTTTTTTTTGTCCATGAATCCTTATCAGAATTGTCCTCTCTATCCTCAGGACTTTCTCCAGTCGCCGGAAGGGAAAAGTATCACTCACCTTTGTACTGTATTGCTCTAGTTTTGAATTAGAGAAGAGATTTTCATTATTGCGAAGTTACAATTTGTCTATTATATAAAGCATTTATCTTATGACAATATTTTTTTTGTTGTTTTTATTGTGTTAATATTGTTTATTTTAGAATTTGATTACAAAAGATTTTTCAAACCAATATTTTTTTATATTGCATTGTTTTTTTAATTAAAAAAAAAGGAAAGTTAAAGTATATTTCATATGTATTAAGGGAAATTAACAAAAATTAACTGTTTCCTTCATGTATTTTGTGCTGTTTCAGTTGAATTTAAGCTAATATCTGAATGTGTTCCGGATATTAGAGTACATATAACAAGGGACTTAATACTTAAGTACCTTAGCTACCTGTAACTCTAAAATTCAAGTCCCCTAGTTCCGAAATAAGATACAGCGGGGACTAAAGGTTAATCCACGGGTACCCAGACTGCCATGGAAATGAGACACAATCGTAGACCCTTGAGTTTACGACGCTCGTTAATGATCCGAACTTATATTAGGCTATCATCCCCCTTATCAGTCCAAACTCATTCCGCTAATCCTAGTCGGGGCTTAGGGGATCAGTCTCGTCATTTACCCTATCTATCGGCCATCTGCGGAAGTGTGTACCAGCTTCTAGTATCTGTGTAACGAGGGGGCATTGGTTATCACCTAATACATTTTAATAGAAAACAAAACTGAGTTTTAATGTAAGGCGTTATATATTTCCTGTCTAGTAACCGTAGGTAAAGACGTCTTGTATCCCTTTAAGAAATTATACAGAAAAAAATAAGTCCAGATTGGATAATTTGTATTCACGTTTTACGTATTAGCCGTTGAGGACCAAATCTACTCTCGTGATTGTCTGTAATCAAAACCATGTGCTGCTCATAACTAGAAAACGGATTTTGGTACAGTAAAAAAGAGATAAACCTACAATAAAGACTTCGAAACGTGCATAATCGTGCTGCAAAAGTCAAGTTTTTTTTTTTTTTTTTCTATTTATATTTTATTTAATTTTACAACTGTATATTACATAAATACAATAAGTAAAAGTGATGAATTATAATAAAAGGCGTAAAAGGCTTGTGAAGAAACTACCCAGCGGTAGTACTTCGATGTTTATTTAAGTAAGTAGATCCTGAGGCCATCTTCTAAATGTAAAGTATAAAATTGAGTATATATATATACACAAATACACACATACACACACAGATATATTAATATATATATATATATATATATATTTTATATATATATAATATATTATATAATATATATATATTAATAATAAAAAAAAAAAATATTATTTTTTTGCATTTATAATGGCAATACTTCAAAATACATGTTGTTCAGCCTTATGTTCCAGCCGATTGATTAAAATCAACACGTTTCGAGCATTGTAAAAACGGGAGTATAGGCCTATTCATTGCAATCTTTGATTCTTGTCCAGCTAACAACAAAATAAATAATTACCATTTTTATATATTACACCCTAATTCATTAGTAGGGAAAATTTGTTTTAACATGTTTTACGATGAACGTCCATTTATGATTTTCTTTTATACCCGGTTGATTTTTCATTAACAATTCACAATTTCACAGTTTTCCCATCAGATCTAAGCTCGGGGTAATTATAACTAAGGTTTAATTTTCGACATTATTTAAAAATAGATATTTGACTTTCTTAATAACATAAACCACTATTGATTCTGCAGGGAATCTGAGATTTTAAATCCACATACCATTAAAAACTCTGAAAGAATACTGAAAGGGTTGTAGACAGAGTGGGGATTCAGTATAACAACAATAACAATGAACGTCTTCGAATAAGCAGCGGTAGTGGCTAATAGCGAGTTCGCCGTTAAATGAGTAAAAATAATGAAACTCATTTTATTTAGAGGCATGTGATTTTTTACTGAAAACCATTCACTTCAAAATACCAGTTCAATATTTTCTTTTTAACTAATAATTTAATTCTTGATTTAATCAGAGAAATATAAAATACAATTTTAAACATTTAGTATATCTTTGTATTTCTATTAACAAAAATTTGGTTTGGTCAGTTGTATTATTAAAATTTGAATTTAAATGAAAATAAAATAAAAATATCCGTTCATCCATTCGGAAAATATATTCTTTTTAATAAGACTGTCTACAGGAATCATGTGGGTTGGTACTTAAATGGTGAAGTATTGCAATATTCGATATTGAAAAACAATAGGATCGTATCTATTGGTAAGCACGTCGGTTTTCACGCATGAACGTTCAAACCCGGGTTTTATTATTACCAGCTGATTGATCATTTTCATTGGAGAAGGTAAAAAGCATTACTCGGTTCTCATATTCCGCATGCTCTCCCTTCAACTCCTTTGTGAGCACACGGCAGTGGTCGGAAGGACAGAAGTATTATTAAAGAAATTCGCGTCCTACCGCTGGCAACAATGGCGGGCGGCCACATTGTTTTAATTCTCGCAGCGTTGAGCGCCAGTCGAAATGAAAAGTTACTAACAAACAATAGGAGAATGAACTGACAGACCTCCAGCTGTTATTGTACACAGATAGAGGGCGGCAGAAAGGAAACTTGCACAAAGCCGCCGGTGGACAAAGGAGAGAATTCAAACCAGGAGGATTGGCACGGACAATACCCTCAGCGGATTACCCGATTCTTATCGGCTTCCGAAAGTACTTAGTCACTCTTGTTTAATAATCTTCTTATGGATCCCTTCCAAGTTTTCGGATTCCAAGACTTTGGAAGAGTTATTTGGGAAGATCCCGGAATGAATTGCAATTAAGAAGAAAAAACAAACTAAAATGATTTGAAAAAGTAATCTAGGCCAAACAAGGATCACTCGGCTACCCGAATTCTCCATCCTCTCTTGCTATCTCCTTGCTTGGTGTGATGCTCTCATGTATATGAAGTGGGATTTGATTAAGCACTGATAAACACGAGTTAAAGAATTAAATGATTTAGAAAAAAATAAAAATAAAAATAGTAGCTCTTTTCAGAAAATATCCATAATAAAACCACTTCCTTCTCCTCCAATCTCCCTGTTATGTTAGTATCTTATCCAGATACCTTCATAGCATGAATCCAATTATAATCTTTATTTCATCAATCTTTAAGTTGATACTAAATCAATGAATCATATAAAAGAACTGTATTTTTTTTAAAGATAATCGTTATCGCAATACATAATAAAATACACAAAAGATAAATAATGCTTTAGTAAAGTAGACCAGTTCTTGTAAAATCACAGAATAACATACAAAAAAACAATTTAAAAAAACATCAAATGTTTCATACAGTAATACATGTTTAGTTCGTTGCTACCGCTTTCGTACATACTGCTTTGTACTATTTTTAGTATAAATTCCAATATTCTTATAAGGAAAACATTGTTGATTAGAAATTTGAAAAACAATTATTTACTAAGCTTTTTTATGTAATATTTCATCGTAGGGACTCATGATTCTGAATGCATTTTTTGATTCTTTTATTGTATGGATAATTTCCACAGATTCTTGTACATTTATTTTGGAGCGTTTGTAATTTTTTTCTTTTGATTTACACATATATTGGGCATGCGGAGGTAAAAGAATTAGTCGTAAACAAGCCTTATATAACAATAATTTATTAGTTAAATTTAATTTAGAGTGTCTGTTATAATATGGATTTATAGTACACAAAGCTAAAAGAGCTGTATGGGTGCCGGTGAATGAATTATTCCGATTTGAGCCTTCGATTTTTCGTTTAAGCTCTTCTTAGTCCTTATTTTTATCCCTTTATTCCCGTTCCTCTATAACTCTCCTAAATTTAATAAGAGGGTTGAAACTTTGTACGTGAACTTGTGTGTGCTGTTCAGTAATCTCAACTAATGTCCGCTCAAGTCCACAACTTAGATGTTTTAATTTTCATATTTCAATAAAAATACTAATGCGAAAAAACTAAAAATACGAAATAAAGATGTGTATTAATAATTTATTGTGATATTATATTCTGCTCTTAAGGTTTTTCGTTTTGGAAACTTATGCTGTTCTTTTTTAGGGAGTGAGTCTCTAAATAAAGCAAATGCTTTCCTTATAGCCGAAGGCAGTGTTTTCAGACATTCTGAGAAGAAAGAAAATCCGCAGTTGAACTCCACATACATTCACCTTTCCCCTGTTCTCTTTAATGCCGCCGTGAAGGGGCTTCCTCGACTTCGTGCAGCTTTAATGCCAAAGTAGGGGAAGAGGATTGGGGACACTGAAGTAGAACGTCGGAGTTGCGAACCCGCCTTGAGATATGAGTGGTGGGCTAAGATTGGCGGGGCTAGCTGATGTATACGCGATGAGTCTAGAAGAGTTAGTGACGTAGCAAACTTCTCAGGAGCACTGAATTATTAAAGTCCCGCTCGGAACACATTCATTTCTTCTTCCTCCGCTCGCTCCCTGCTCTTTCGGCATTAGCATAAGTCTCCTCCGGCAAGCTTATTTATGTCCCTTCCATTGTTTTCGTCGTATATTGTTATATAAAGTTGAAATAGAGAACTTAGATGTCTCAGAACTTGTAAAGAATTCATCAGTTAACTTGAAGTGAACCAAGTTACTTGAAAGTATTACGTTAAATGCTTGAGGAAGAGCTGATTATGAACTGTCGAAGATCAAATTATAGATCTTATCTATAATATTAGATTTCTATAACTACCTGAAACTACCAAACAACGAAAATATCAATAGGAAACTTAAATGACAATTCATTGAATGTAAAAAAAAAAAGTGAGCAACAACAGGAACAATAATAATGATGAAGTTTAGTTTGACCGTTGAGGATATTAGATGAGGAAGATGGCTGGGTTTGCGGTCATAAAAAAAACACATATTAATAAGTAGTACTTATTTAGAAGTTTCAGCCTACATTCAGGGCCTTTATCAGGACTAAGAGAAACAAGATAACAACCGATTCACTTAGAAAATTACTAATAAGTTAGGTACATACTAATATGATGATAACAGTAATATAATATGAAAACAAACGTTAAATTGAATGTAATGATATATAATAAGAGGAAAGTAATAAAGTATGGAAGCAAACATAAAATTAAGATCATAATATTTCAATAAGAATATTTGAAGACTATAAAGAGAAACTAAGCAAATAATAAAATGTTAGAAGAAGAAGAATATGTGAAACTTTTAAATATGATCAATTTTAAAGTGATATTTGACGGTAGTATATAAAAAGAACATAGTAAAGAACAAGGGTAGTATATAAAAAAGAACGCAACCATTAGAAACAAGAAACAATAAGAATAATAAAATTCACCCTCAATATTTCTATATAGATCCCTACCTTATTTTCCACACCTGTCTGAAAATATTAAAAAACCAAAAAAAAAAACCTTTAAATCTTACTTACCTTCATTAAAGCTAGGATTAAAGACTCAGGACAAACTTTCCCACCTTTTCACCAATACTAAAGATCCGATCACTCCCCAATACCGTTCAAGTATTGTTTACAAAATACCATGTTTAGATTGCGATGTATCCTATGTGGGTAAAACTAAAACTACTTAAGAACTCTCATATCACAAAATAAATCGCCCATATCTGCTTGAAACCATCTAGCCTCTAAACTCTCCGAACACTCCATAACATTCAATCATTCTGTTAATTTTGACGATTCCATTAATTTTCAACGGTCAACTAATTATATCCACTATAATATTTATAGATAGGGTTATCGCTGTTGAAACCTATTGTTGTTTATCTTTTACAATCGAACCTATGACACAAGAATTTGAATTGAGTTTTGATATTAGGTTAACGTCAGAACATAAAATGTAGTGAAAAAAGCCACGCTGTCTTACTACACCACAATTCTTACGTCCCTGCCGAAGGACAGCATAGCTAACGTTATGAGGCTTAAGCTCTCGACCTTGGGTATAGAAGACCTCGTGTCTAGATTTGAATAACTTAATAATTTAGACATGACGTTCGATTAATCTATAAAGCATATAATACAAAAAAATAGCACTTGAAGATGATGTACTAACTGAAACTTAGTGCAGTTGTAAATAAGTGGTGGATTAGCAAGACAGCCTGTTTATGTCAGAAAAGAATTTGATATTTATTTTCTGTTTATTAATGAAGTTATTAAATAAAATACCTACCCTCATTTTCGAAACTGTGAAAAATCATTACGTTTAAACTAGCACGAATAAATTAATAAGCTTGGCAGAAACATTTAAAATTTAAATGTACTTCGTTACATTAATTTTGATAGCATTCATAATCCTTATTTCACGGATCATCTGATTATCCGCATGTTGCTAGATTTAGAAGGAACCCTTTTACGATAAAAGGTATGGATGGTTGAGTAAAGAGAGGGACAGAGATCTGCAAATAATCCCGCGCGCGGGAGCCGGCGGATGAATACATTAGCGCGGTAATCCAGTTAGGGCGGGATTAGGTTCTCCTGGTCATCCTCTGTCTTGGAATTAGCCGTCCCAAACCCTCTTCGATACTCGTCTGCTTTCGTGCAAATCCGGTCGGTTCCTATAACAAGCTTAAAATTTCCCTTTACGAGCTGTAAAACCAGAAAAAAAGGTATAAATCCAATCTTTTCATAGGAAGCTCACAGGTGTTTTATCTGTAGGAATCACAAAATATCGAGTTCTCTTGATATATAAAAGATTAATATTTACCGTATGTTTATTCTAGTAATCGCCATTAAAAATTCTAGTAACTTTTGGGTGCATATTAATAATGATGCTATGATTTACTAGCTATAACCTGCAGGTCCGCTCGCGAATATAGTGTATTCTGTTCATTTACATTCGTATATGCGTGTAAAGTAATAGTAATACGTACATAATACGTTTAACTTCATATTGGTCAATGAGTTATTCTTTCTGCTATTTTTATAATCATGAATACTTTTTTCGAAAGGAACAAATATTTATGATATATTAATTGTTCTTAATTCTTCCGAAAGTTTATTGTAAAAAAAAAATTATTTCAGTCTACGTTTTAGGGCCTTTACAGGTTTAAATACAATATATTAAAATAAACACCAAATTTATTACTATAAAAATATAAACATTATTTACAAACATTCAACGATGTTACATAAAAGTTATTTATATACATGTCAGCAAGCAATATTATGATATCCAACCATTGATATCGGAAACCATGAGTTGCTAACTGGTAAAAGACTTATGTAATATGTTCTAATATTGAATGTTTTTGAAGTGTTGATCTAATCATATGTGATAGGAGTCAACAAGCATGAGAGTTTATTTTATAATTTATAAGCTTTAACATCCTCCCCTAAAGGGTTCTTATCAGTTAATTTCACTTGATTACTCTTCATTAAGAATTTTTTTAAATTTTATTATTTGTTGATGATTTTACCTACCTTTACTTTTGATGCAAGAAATGTGCGTCCAAGAAAACACCGTGTGAAAACTGTTTAGCGCATTCGAAGCCTCAAAATGCTGTGATCTGGCATTAAACGCATTGGAACTTGGAACAGTGTCGATTATTATTTTCGACTAAGTTTATTTTTCGACTAGACACAGTTCCAGATTAAAAAAATTACAGACAATAATCAGAAATTATATTTTAAAACAGAGTCGAATTAATAAGAGGAAGGTTATTTTAAATACATGTGATGTTTTTCTTAACGTAAATGTAAATACAACCAAGGGAATATTAAAGCAGAAGGGTAGGATTTCCTTTTATTAAATGCCATCATCAAGACTTCCTAGAAATTTGAAACAAAACAGGAATTAATTTCCTTGAGTTTTGCAGAGCTCATACGCCATTTTTCATTCCATTTTCCCCTATTAGGTGAGATAGGATCATGAAGGTACAATTGTACATACTATATCAGTCATGAGTTATATTTTTATGAATATCCTTTATGTTTCGAAGAATTATTATTCACCGCCAATTTAAGGATGATTCTATCATCTCACTGAAAATACATGTAAGTTGTTTATTCCAAAGATAATATTCACTCTGTAAAAAGTATTTTAATGTTAATAATAATACACAAATTAAGACAATTACTCGTAAAAAGTAAATAAAATCAAAAGAATAATTACCTACAACTAACTGGTTAAAATATTAGTATAATATTTACATATAATTATAATTTTATTTACGAACATTGTGAGCATGAACATGTGCAATTAATTATACCCATATAAGTACATATAACTATATAAAAATGCTTTTATTAAAAAAACGCACATTTTTTATCCTGTTTTACATTTTAATGATATTAGGTACTTAACCTAAGCAGCTTATATAAAATGAAAATTATTATGATGAGTCGAAAAACGGTCTTGATGAGTTGTGCATATTGCTATCATCATTCCTAGCCTTCTGCACTTTTTTTTTAGAAATTGGTAACTATAAGCTCACTCCATACCTCAGAAAAAAAGAGTTGTGATTTATTAAGACCTTCAGTTGTGCAGAGAGTTGGGTATATATATGACCACAACACGTATTCTTGTAAAATGGGCTTAGCTGCCCGTTATTAAATAAATAAATACACATAACATATTAGGGAGGTGCCGTTTTAATTCAGAACATCCTTAATTGATTAGAAAAAAAAAAACCCATTTGTCCGTCAGTTTGGCTTTTTTTTTTTTTTTTTTTTTTGGCGAGTGACAGGTCATCGTAGAGTTGATAAATCACTTAATTTTTTGAACTACTGTAACTTTATTTATAATGAGAATAGGAACATAACATCCTTCATACTAATTTACTATATCTGTAACATAATAATATCCTAAACAGAGTGCTTTGGTTCCAGAATTGGGGGTTCACTTATACGAAGTGATAGTTGAGGGAATGAAGATAGGCGAAAAAGATCAGATGGGGGGATTAGTACTATGAGATTTGGTATAGCTTAATATCAATAAAACCTAAGTACCTCTTGTAGATAAGATGTTTGAAGTATTTGTCCGGATAATTTTCCAGGTATCTTTGGCGAAAACCCGTCAAGACTATCAGAGGCAGGCAAAGTGAGGAAACCACATCCTTTATATTTACGGGAAATATTATTATATATTCAGAGACAATAAGAGTATTTAATATTTAATTTTAAAGAATGTAATTATTATGATTTACTATAGTTGATGTGTCTTTCTCATTTTACAACTGTAGTATGATTCTCGGAGCTCAGTATTACCACCTTTCATTTATTAACAAAATAAAGGCCGAATAAATATTTTTGTGAAAACTCAGTCATTGATGAGAACGTAAAGTATTTAGTAAATTTAAAAAAATTAAAATATGACAGTAGTATCAAATATGAGATAATTTAATTTAAACTTGTATTGGTTGTTTAATTTCTAGAATCAATTATTATTTCTTTTTTCGTTTAATTAATGATTTTTAGATTTAAACACGTCACGAATTTTTAAATCCACCAGGATTTATTGGAGAAAAAAAAAAAATAAAAATTTGAACGGACAAGTTGGGCTGAACAAATTGAGTTAGCTCCCCTCGTTATATAAACGAACCTCGCTCTAGAAACCCACCAGCTCCGATGTTACTTCATTGTTCACGGCTGTTTGCTCTTTCATTATTTAAAAATTAAAAACTAGAAAACTTTTGTTTTAGAGCACCGACCAATTTTTTATTCGTATTCTAAATATCAGAAAATTTTGATTGGAAAAAAGTTTGTTGTATGCATATTGTATAAAATATCATTTGATTTCTACTGCTGTACACAATCCATATTTTATTCATTATTTATTCGTTTAACGTCACTTTTATGCGGCTGTGGCTAACTGGAAGATGCTTCAGTGAAGCCCTAAAATTTTATCAATCCTGGTTTAATTAGGATAGGGATCTTTAATGAGTACCTGACATCTCACTGGACGGAAACCACCTGTTTACGTGACCTTCGAAGGACACCATAACCTATGATTTTTATAATACCTTTGAAAAAAATCCTAGAGCCATCTTCCGTGTTCGAGCTCGCAACCATGGGAATATAAGGCGGTTATGCTAGCAACTACTGATTCCTTCTTCTTTGATTTTGATCATTTTCAATAGAATAGATTTGCTTTCGTATAAAAACCTTCTATGTTCTAGATCGGGGGTTCAAACATGGCAGTTTTAAAGATCCTTATCCTAATTAAACCAAAGTGGACAAAACTTAGATCTTAGTCCGATTAGCCGCAGTATCATAAAAGTGACGTTAAACCAATAAACAAACAATAGAATTATACCTTTAAAATAGTAAGGGTTTAACTGGCATGGATGCTTTGATGCCTTTTGACTAAAATTTTGCTACATATGGCATTAAAAAAAAAAAAAAATACAACTAGTAAATGTGAAAAAAGTAACATTTGGCTTGGTAAACTCTTATGAAGAAACTACCAAGTGGTAGCACTTCAATGTTTATTTCATCAGCAGGTCTCTAGGCCAGCGTTTTTTCAGACGCCTCAGAGGATTATATAGAATCGATGGAGATGAGTTGATACGGACAAGCAGGTTTGAGTGGGCTCGTAGTTTAGAATTAAAGGAGATATATCTAATATTCTGGCCAAGTCTGCAACTGGTGGGATATTCAGGTCTTTATGGATAGCTTTTTTGGACAAAAAAAAAAAATTAAACATGTAATTTAAATTTTTATTATTCATACTCTACTCACACCAAATTTTACTTGATCCGTAATACCTAACCTGTGTTTTAGTCAAAAACTCAGATTTTAAAATTTCCCATTATTTTTACCTTTAGGTAGGTAAGGTGTTTTAGGGCGATAAATATCTAGATTATTACGCCCGATATGTGTATAATTACATAAAACAAAATATGAAAGTATTTTTTTTGTATCAGTTTAATATAAATATAATAACAATAGGCTTAGCGAACCCGAAGGTTCGATGCCGATACCACCAAATTCCGCCTACACAGATAATATAAATATGCGTAATTAATTTCTTTCCATCTTCTTCTAACTACATATCCGTCTAAAAGAGTAATGTTACACACCTTTGTCTTCAAATCATTTATTGAAAACAAATCACATAGCCTAAGTAGAAAAGTAGTGGTATGACGTTTATAAATGACAATCAAAATAGATTATCTCAACATTTATCTGCGTAATTACGAATACAAAAATATCGCTTTTTTATTGCCATAAATGGAATGTCCTTTGTACAAATACAGGTGAATGCCTAACTACAACATTGCGTGACTGAAGCACATTACGATTTTCACGACTGCGTTTCTGGTTCCGTGGGGTACGAGACTGTCTCGCCATCGAGGCACGAAATGATGTCTGCCACGAGCTTAATGCTTGATATTCGTGAATGGAAATGACATTGAATCCTATTTTTTTAGAACTATTAATCTTCGCTGCACTTCATGATTCAATTCTATAAAAAGCAATGAGGTGTAAGAATAGAACCCATGAAACAATTTCATGTTAAACCAAAAAATAACTAATGAGAATTATGTTTCCATTGAACAAAAAAAAAAAAAAAAAAAAATCGGAAAATGAGATTTTTGTTATATATGGATAGTATACTTTTTGAAAGCATAAGATTTTATAACAAATATTTATTATTACTTATATTCCCAACTACGTTGCTGCGCATCTACATTGTAGTATACAAGTTGAACGAATTTGATGACCAAATAAAGGATAAAAGAGCAAAAATCTTTTTGTAATGTAATTTTTATTTTTTTTATATTAAAAGCAGTAAACTAGACGTATAATATACCGTTGGAGAGAGAAATGACCATCGTATACAAAGATCTGTATAAAGTAATGTTATGTAACAAAAAGAGCTTAAACTCATTACATATTATTGTACGTATCAATTTAATATAGTTATATTATTTAATCTAAATCATATGGTTCCAACACAACTAAATATAATTTTTATTTAAATTAACTTAAAAATGTTTTCATAAACTTTAAGGTTATGTAATAATTCTTAAATTGATTTTAACAGCCGAGGTAAGTGAAAGTCGTGTGTTACTCCCTCTAGAATTTTTAACTATTTTTTTTATAACACGTCACTTGGAAGGGTGATAGTAATAGAGTTAAATGAATTTTGTCTTTATTTAAAAATAAATAAAATTAATTTTTCATTGATTGGGTAAGTGAATACATTATAAATTTTTCTATATTTTAGCTGGTTCTCAAATAGATTGAAAATGCAGCAATACACTACTTACGGAAACCTAAACTAATGTATCTTCTGAGCGAGAAAAAGTTTTGCCCTTTTAAATAACTGATGGTTTGATACTATTAATATATTTTTAGTTATAAGAACGAAACAGCGAATCAGCACCATCTAGTGCTATTGCCGGATAATTTTAACTTTTGTATTTCTGTGTTATAAGTTTCGTGTTACAGTTCTTAAAATTTTTATTTAAAAGTGGACGGTTGTAAGCGTTCTCTTCATATCACTCCAGTATTACCCACTTTACGTTTGGCATGACTGGCGATAGTCTTTGTACCACATCCGAATCAATTATCGCTTACATTTCAAAATATTCCTCAACTTTTTCCTTATTTTGATTAATTAATAATTATTTAAAATAAACAAAGTTTATAATAAAAAAAGAAACAGTTTAAAATTTGACTTTTTTCATTATAAACCAATATACCTTCTAAACGGTAGGTACTTGCGAAAAATGTTAGGTGATAAAAATGCTCTCCATTAAATATCTTATAAAGAAACTGTCAATCCGAGCAACACCAATAGAATAGGATGCGTGTAACACTCTTACGAGGGAGAAACGTTTCAAATATAACTATAAACCCCCAAGCCAAAAGACACATTCATGTAAAATCAAAATATGAAATGAAAAGGATAATAATATAAGTTCTTTCTGTTTACACTCGGATCTCATCATTCCCCCTCCCCTCCATTAAATGTGACTTGTAAAATAAGACATAGACATCATACCAATTCTTTCTAGCGTTACTTGTGTTGAAAGCTCGTCAAATTTGAGTGACAGCGTTGTAGCCGCAAGCACTCTGAAATAAGTGCCAAGTCTCTAATGGCCACGTTGTTTTTATTGTTTATCTTTTGCCACTCAAGTTTTTAAATTCAAGGAGGATATATGGATGAGAGGAGCATAATAAATATAGAATCTTAGTAATTGGAATGTTAAGAGATCTCCAACTGAAACTGAAAAAAATCGACTAGTTACCCACACCGAGTTTCAAGATAGTAATAACTTAATTTACTTAATAATTGGTGAGAGGATTAGTTAAGAAAGGAGTATGATATGAAACTTAGACTTATATGGTGGTTAGTAGATTTGTTCGAATGTTGGCACCAGCATTGAACCATCAGGTTCAATTAGTTTTTTACTTATTTAAATCATTAATGTAGATTTTAAGGATTGACCATTACCCCAGTTTACTAAGACCAAATATTTTTAAATTTTACTATGGTATGGTAGTGTGATGCTACATAAGTACATAATAATATATTTTATTATTTTATTTTATTACCCAGAAGATTAGTTTGGTTTTGAATTGTTTTGTTATTTGGGTCAAGCCGTTATTCAGTTGTAACAATAATCTTGGGCAATGCCTTACCTTATATTATTTTAACTATCTCGACGTTTTAATTTAAGTTTCTGCAACAACGAAATTGAATAATAATGGACTGGCACAGATGGAACTATTTCCATAGCAGATGTTTTAAGTTTTTTATATATTTATTTTGGTTACGTGACATTGTTGATTTGGACATCTATTTAGAATTACTTTTTAAATTAACAACAAATTATTTATATTATAATTACCTGTTTTTAATGAATTTGTATTAATTTGTTAAAAATGTTTATGGGATCCTGATGATAGGTGAAAAACTTAGAAACATTGATAACTGATTTTAATTTTAATAAAGGCCCATTTAGTTTCTTCCACAATTATATTTGATTTGATCTTTTTTTTTTTTTTTTTTTTTTTCTTGTCTGTTAATCGTAACTGTAAAAAGTAATAAGTGACGATAAGCAAATGTGCTATAGAAACATGAGCAGCGGTCATCAGGCATGGAGAAGGTAAGTGCCCAGCAGCACCCCTTCCTAGGCTTTAATTTGGCAGAGGAGGTCTCTCATCCAGGTTCTTTTTAGTCTTCTTCTAACAGACATTTCAGTTAATGACATGTCTTTTATAAGGCTGTGGCGGTTCCCGTGTGTTTTGCTATGAAAACGTGAAAAGAGAGTTCGTATGTGCTCGTCAACGGTTGGTGTAAGTCCGTGTGTACAGTTTTGTTATTTCCTTAACAAGGAGCTGTCGTTATGAGTATTAAAATTTGATTGAAATTATTGCAGTTTTTGAATGTGGGTCTTTTTTACTGATCTATAATTCTGCGAGGCATAAGTCCATATAGGTTTAAGTAGATATATATATATATATATATATATATATATATATATATATATATATTTTCATTAGATATGTATAATATAGTGGATATAATTAGTTGACCGTTGAGAATTACTGAAGGAATTAGTCCGGGTGGCGGTCATTAAATGAAACAACTGAATAGTTTCAACTATTTTATTGTTTGCCAACGTTTCGACCCCCATTGTGGGTCATCATCAGGGCTAAAAAGATACAAAAAGGATACATTTAAAATAAGATTAAAAATACTATTTAAAAAAAATAACTATTGCGCTAGAGAATGTCAATATTCTAACATAAAAGGAACTAGATGTGTAAAGAAATCAATTAATTAAATTACAATAATAAAGGTATACTAATGAGAGCTATACAGACCAGATAATGGCTAAAGATAATGTACAAATATATAAGAATAAATTACATGAAATAAAAAACATTAAAAAAATGGAGAACAGTGGAGATACGTACCGTCTGGTAGGCGAGTGGAAACTAGGTACAATTTAGTAATAAGGAATATAGGCAGGTAGATAGGAAAGTACGTACAAAAGGTTGGGTAAAATGGAAAATACGTACCATATTTCTAGACGGGATCTGACAACAATGAGTAAAATGTAATATTAACATAAAAGGAAGTGTTCAGATTAAACCTAAAATATTAATAACATCATAACGGTATTAGAAGATGTTTTAACAAGATTGTTGAAGTAAAAACCAATATAATACAATAGTAAGAATAATAATGTATAAACTATATGTAGTAAAACTGACTACCTCCCAACCAACGTTTTTATAATATTGTACATATATTAAGACAGTAAAATTAACCAAGTGAAAATATTATGAGATAAAATAATAATAAGTAACAATCATTGACAGATCATATAGTTGATACAAAATAGTAAAATAATTACAATAGGAATAAATTGAATTGTAAAACCATTAAGAATTTATTAAGTGCAGAAACAAATGAAATAGATACATATATAAAATAAATGTATACATAAATAAGTAAAAAATAAACCAACAAATAAACAAAATGTATACAGTGGGATGGACATGGGAAGCTGTATTACTTAAGAGAATTTAATATATGGCTGTAGGTGGAGGAGATGCATTGTTTATCAGTTTTATGATTGACAGGATTAGATTGGAGATGGATGTGGACGGATTCAGCGATGAGTCTTTTTTTATGGTTGGGAACAAAGTCTAAAATGGAACAATCTTGAAGGTTAAATGAATGATTAAAAGTTATGGAGTGTTCGGAGAGTTTTGAGGCTAGAAGGTTTCGAGAAGATACGGAGGATTTATGTTGAGATATGCGGGTTTTTAAGTAGTTTTTGGTTTCACCCACATAGGACACATCGCAATCTAAACAAGGTATTTTATAAACAATATTTGAGCGGTATAGAGGATTTATCGGGTCTTTAGTATTAGTGAAAAGGTGGGAAAGTTTGTTCTGGGTCTTCAATCCTAGCTTTAGGGAGGGTAAAGAAGATTTAAAGGATTTTTTAATATTTTCAGACAGGTGTGGAATATACGGCAGGGATCTATATTGAAATATTGTGGATGAATTTTGGTCTAGTATTGTAGGGAGAGTAATGGTCGTTTTAACGTTATTGTATGAGTTTATGAGTTTTTTAATGATATTAAGTGGGAAGCTGTTTAAGGTAAGGATCTTTTTAATGCGCTGGATATTGGTAGGATGGTACTGTGGATCAGATAAGGAAAGGCGACAAAAGTGATTGTAAGTAAGTAGAAAGATTTAGCGTGGTGTGAGGTTCTACTTACTTACAATCACTGGAACTGGGATGACCCACAATGGGGGTCGAAACGTTGGCAAACAATAAAATAGTTGAAACTATTCAGTTGTTTCATTTAATGACCGCCACCCGGACTAATTCCTTCAGCAGTATGTATAATATAGTTTAAAGCAAAAATATTTCTTTTTATATACGTTAATTAAAATAATGCTTGCATAATTGGTAACGAAGTAATCAATATCTAAATGATGATAAGGGTGTTCTTGGATCATGCGAAATTAGACCGTTTTGTTTTAGTGCTACTCGAAGGATATTTTCAGATTTTACCTTTTTTTTTTTTTTTTTTCATTTGAAGATAAAATTTGCTCTCGAAAACCCCAAATTAGCGCGCCGCCATTGTAGACAGAAAGGAAAAAAGATCAAAAAGAAATGAAACAAGTAAGTGAGAGAGAAAAAGATTCTCTTGAGACGATTTCAATGTAGCACTCGAGAATTACGGAGTTGCAGTAAGTGCTATTGAATCGGGGAGGCGAGTGGGAAGAAATTGTCGAGTCATCTGCCTTCCTCACGGCTCACACTTCTTCAAAACCTGCTCCCGTCTCTTCAATTTCCTCTCGAGTTGTAGCAAAGAGGGCCACTGTCTCAACTCTCTTTATGGTCTCTTCAGCGGAGGGACTTGTTATTTAATAAACCTCTCGACTCGGAAAACAACTGAAGGACTGGCTGGCTGCGAGGGTCTCATCAATGAAAATGTGGAAGATCCCTTCGAATTTTCTGGGTGATTGGACAACCTCGTTTTTTATTTTATTTCTGAGTAAGCCTCTACCGAATCCCTTGGGATATCGATAGTCGTATAATCTAAAAAAGAGGAAATGTGCCTTAGATATGCTTAAACTATAAAAAAAAGTAATGAAAATGACAAGCTATTCGTTTTGTACGATCTATCTTAATAATAAAATAAATTTACTATTCCCACGCTTTTCTGGTCATCTTAATTACTCAATAATGATTATTAATGTAAAGCTTCATTTTGTCCTGTAAGTACATCTTACCGACTAGATGTGCTTAAGGCTGGGTTCAGGAAAATTCGTCCTTAAAGTAGTTGAAAAAATACATTTCTAAAGCCTTTACAAGAAATGTTTTTCGAATAACTCTTAAAATATATACCTCCTGAAAATTAAACCTAAAAAACTATTAATTATTTGATAATAATACAATTTCTAACCACATAAAAGAAAAATAATCTAATATAACCAGTATTTTCGTATGTAGGCTCCCATTGAAACACGTACAATTGTTATTGGATTTTTAAAATGATTTATAGTTGCTATAGCTTTTATAAATAAAACATATAACTTATTTCTGAAACCAAAACTTGTTCAGGTTATTGGGGTTACTCAAGAGTGGTAAAAATTCGCAATTATGGTTCAAATGTGATATATAACGGTTATTTTTAAAAGCCAAATTGAGTTATTTTGGGTTTGTCTATTTTTTCTACTTTTAATAGAATATTATTTTTAAATTTGATCAAATAAAATTAAGATCTGGCATTACCTGACACTTTATTTGTATTACACAGGCAATATTTAAATTAGTAACTGATTGAATGATAACAAAGTTGGGTATATTATACGATAGCTACTCTTATCGGAAACGTAGAAATAAACACAAAATGAAATATTAGCATTAGAGCTATTTGATTATAATTAGACAGATATAACTTTTGATTTAATTTCATATGCTTTGTTTAAATAATTAATTATTTAATGCATAAAAAAAAAAAAAATAGACAAATCAGGCATTCAGCTAAGGAACGCGCCAGAAGTGCCACTTTATACCATGTATTTTGCATGTTTTTATGATTTTCTCAAAAACAAGTCAAACTATTTTGATCTTAACCTAACTGAGATATGTCTGAGTCTAAATATAAAATATGATAAGGACAAATAGGAAATACTTTGAAGGCTTATGAATATATGCAGAGGCTGGCTATATGAACATATCGATGAGGCACTGGCTGGGGGACACCTGTAGGCCTAACGCCCCGACCGATGTGAAATACCGTCCACACTTGCTCCTTTGATATATAACTCTATATACCCTCTATTCGTTACGTACCCTTTTATCTTTTTTAGAATGTTAACTATATCACTTTTTGAATGTGTTTTTTTTTTTTTGTTATACGTACCTCCCTGTCCGAATTCCTATCAGTTACCATGACAATATCATAATCACACAAAAATAATACCTTTCGATCTATCCCCTTAGCTTTAGAAAGTTTCCTTGTATTTTTATAAATCAGCACATTTTAACTTCCAATATTTTTTATTTAATTAAAACACTTTCCAGAAATATCTTATGTCTACGTTTCGGGGACTTGTTCTTGATAAAGCATAATAAAAAAAAAAAGTTCATATTAAATATATATTTTTTTTTTTTTTTTTTTTTATTTATTTATAGTAATTTACAACTGTACTAAAGAATACAATAAGTAAATATGTAGAATGAATAGAAAAAGTCATGAAAATGTCTTGAGAAAGAACCACCCAGTGGTAGCACTTCACTAACTATTTTAATACAGTAGGTCCCGAGGCCACCTTCTTTTCAGTCGCCTTGGAGGGTTATCAGGGATATCTGAGGAAGATAAATTACGGACAAGTGGGTTTGTATGTGCAGGGAGTTTAGAATGGAAAGAGGAGTATCTATCACGGGCTATGTCTGCAACAAATGGGATGTTTAGGTCATTATGGAGGATTTCATTTGTGACAAAATAAGGAGCATTCAGGATTTTGCGAAGGATTTTGGATTGTAAGGACTGGATGCGGGAGGAATTAGATGGTTTCGTAGAGCCCCAAAGCTCGATTCCATATGTCCAAATAGGTCTGATAATTGTGATGTAGATGAGTCTTTTGTAATGTACTGGAAGTTTTGAGCGTTTGTCTAGTAAGTGTTGTAGTAAACGATATCTTCGAGAAGTTTCTTGTCGTTTCAGTCTTGTGTGAGGATTCCAAGTAAGGCGCTTGTCAAGATGGAGACCTAGGTATCGGATTTGTTCTACAGAAGTAAGGGTAATGTTATTAAAGGATACTGGGGGGCAGGAAGTCATCGGTTTGCGACGAAGGGTAAAGGTGATTTGGTGGGATTTGTTGGGGTTTATTTTAATCCTCCAATTTTGACACCATTCTTCAATGGCTTTGATGTGGGACTGAAGGATTTGGGATGCAGTAGTTGGATCATTATGGACTGATAAGACACACGTGTCATCAGCATAAGTATTGAGGACAGTGCGAGGATGGAGTGGAATGTCAGCTGTATAAAGGGAGTAGAGGATAGGACCTAAGATACTACCTTGAGGCACTCCAGCAGATAGGGAAAATGTGGATGAGTAGGAAAAGTTGTGGTTTACCTTAAAGGTTCTGCCAGTAAGGTAGGAACGCATTAATAGGAAATATGTAGGGGTGAGGAATTGACGGAGTTTGTAAAGCAGTCCCTGGTGCCAGACTCGATCAAATGCTTGTTCTACATCAAGAAAGGCTCCAGTGCAGTACATTCCCCGCTCCAATGTGGAGGACACTACATCCACCACGCGGTGACATTGTTGTATTGTAGAATGAGATGTTCGAAATCCAAACTGGTGGTCAGGGATAACATGATTCATTTCTAGGATAGGATAAAGACGTTTTAGAAGGAGTTTTTCTAGGATTTTGCCCATGATGGGCAAAAGGGAGATAGGACGATAGGATGACGGATGTTCAGGAGGCTTATTGGGTTTTTGCATCATTTTTACTATTGAAAGTTTCCAAGCAGTAGGAAAATACGTGGATCTGAGAGTGGCATTGTATATATAGGTAAGGAAAACGACGGCTTTTCGAGGAAGTTGTTTTAGGATGTGAGGTGTGATAAGATCATGGCCAGGAGTTTTTTTGGAAGGTAATTTTTTAATTATGTTTATGACTTCAGAAGGATGAAAGGCTTTAGGAGGAAGGGACATTTGGAGTGGGATAGCTAGTTCTGCCTCAACATGTTCAATGTGGGTTGGATTTAGGATATCTGGATGAGGGTTAAAAATATTGAAGAGGTGTTTACCAAATATTTGTGACTTTTCTTGATCTGATCGTGACCAGTTATAGGATTCATTGAGGAGCGGGTGATTAAATGATTTAAATTTAAGGAGTTTTTTGGTTGCTATCCATAAGGATTTATCAGAGGTGTTTAGGTTTTCTGTAAAGTTCTGTAAAGTTTGTATTTTAAATTTTCTTATTTCTTTTTTTAATTTGTTAGTAAGTTGCGTGTAACGAGTTTTGTCAGATGGGTACCTAGTTTTATGCCACTTAGTCCTTGCTAGTCGTTTTTCTTTTAGAAGCATTCGGATATGTCGTGGCAAGTTATTGTTAAGGTCTTGAGGGTATTTGTTTGTAGGGTGTGATGTGTTGTTTTTGATAACTGTCTCAATTGTTTTTGTGAGTTGTTCAATGGCTGAGTCAATGTGTTGTTTGGTTTTTAATGGAATTGTCAAGTCAAGGTTGCTTTCCATGTCAAGTCTAAAATTGTCCCAGTTAACATGTCCAGTAATCAGTGAAGGAAAAGAAGGTTTCGGAACAGGATTGGAATGCATGAGAAGCAGAACTGGACTATGGTCTGAGGAAAGGTCATCTAAGGTTCTTATCGTGGTTTGGACTGTAGGTATTTGGGATGTAACGAATATATCAAGTATATCAGGGCGTTTTTTAAGCGATGTTGGCCAATAAGTAGGGTCTGAGGGTGAAAGGACGGAATAGCTATTGGAGTGAGTGATCTGGGAAAGAATCCTGCCACGAGTATTGGACGTTCGACATCCCCACCGTTGGTCTTTGGCGTTGTAGTCTCCACCAGCAATGAAGCGCGGACCAAAGGATCTGAATAAGGTATCAAGGTGATTATAGGATAAGGAATTACCAGGAGGGCAGTATACAGCTGAGAGCGTTGTGGTAAAGGGGTGGCAGGATAAGGTGATAGAGGTTGACTGAATGGTGTCGGTTGGAGTGGAGGGAATCAGAGAGTGGGGTAAGGATTTGTGAATAAGGATACATGAGCCTGCATGGGATGTGTTATCTGGATGATTTGATCTGTAAGTAATGTAGTCCCGTATGTAAAAGTGAGAATGAGTTGTGAAATGAGTTTCAGTAATCAGGGCAATGTCAATGTGATTGTCGTGAAGAAAGATGTCAAGTTCGTTTCTGTGATTCTTCAGACCATTGGAATTCCATAGTAGAATAGCTAGGGTCTGTTTGTTCATCTTGGGAGATTAAGCGGGAACTGTGATAGGAGACTTGTAAGGAGATTGATGAGTGGTTTGATGGTGTTTTGGAGGTCAAGAAGGAAGGATGAAAGAATTGATGTGATATCAGTTGGAGGTTGATAGGAATAGGCAGGGGTGTCGAGGGATAAAGGATTAAACTCTTTCGGAGTGGTTGGGATTTTTCTCTGAGGGAGTTGATGAGGTTCAGCATATAATATAGGAGCTTCTAATGAAAGATTGTCTTGAACTTTGGGCATTAATGAAGGTGGATGTTTGGGATTGGTCTGTGGAGGGATTAGTGGCGGTAATTTTACCCTTAGAGAAGCAGGTTTTGGGTCATTAATTGGTATTTTCGTCTGAGGATGGGAATTTTGAGGTTTAGGTTGAGTTCTCTGAGGCTGTGGCTGGTAATAGGGGATCTGGGGTTGAGGATGGGATGTTTGAGGATGTGATGTGGAGGTTTGAGGCGACTGAGGTCGGGGCAGAGGTATGTTGGCTATTGCAGAATAGGTGGATGTGTTGGAACTTGATGGCGGTTGATAAACGCTGGCTCCTGGAGTTCGACGGATCATCGGGGTAGTCTTGGTCGAAGGGCCGGGTGCTTCATTATCAGTTCTTGAACTCTCCAGTGGGGTTCTAGAGGCTATATTTAGGTTTTTTTGTCTCATCCAATTTTTGTATACTATGCAGCCTTTGTAACTAGCAGGATGAGCTTCACTGCACAGTGCACATTTCGCTGGGGTGTCCCGAGGCTTTAAACAGGTGCTAGAAGCATGTGGGCCGGCGCATTTGACACATCTGGCTGGATGATGACAGTATCCCTTCGTATGCCCAAGATTTTGACAGTTTGCACACTGTACTATCTCATCTTTCTGTCTTGGCTCTTCGAATTTAATGCAAGAATAAACAAGCCTGTTAACTTTAAATATTTCGGGGTTGATGGATGCAGGCTCGAGATCTACAAAGAATAAAGGTAATGGAAATTTTTCTGTGGGATGGACAATACAAGAGACGTGTCGCACACTGAATCCTAGTTCCTCTAAGTCCTTTTTGATGGCCTCTATGGGGGTGGTGTAGTGAAGACCCCTTAAAACTACTCGGTACGGCTTCTCTTCTTTCAGCTGGTAGCAATGAAATTCGTATTGTTTCTCTTTCAAATGAGTGACAAGTTTTTTATAATTATCTTTAGTTGTTGTATTAATTTTCACGTGTTTTAGTCTTGCGAAGCATTTGAAATTAGTCTGTCCAATAAGAGCTGATATTTCTTGGCCAAACTTATAAAAATTTTGAATGTTGTTAACATACACTGGTGGTGGCTCAGGTTCATTGAATTCATGGGGTGTGGAGGATGTTGTCGACGAGTTATTGATGGCTGCAACGTTGTTGCTGGAGGGTACAGATGTTGAGGCAGTTTCGGCTTGTTGAGTGTTGGCTGAAGTTGTACTTCGGTTTTCTGGAGTGCAGTTTTGTTTAGCCTTCGCCTTCTTATTTTTTTTCTTATTAGGCGAGTTACTCCCAGAATTTGGCAGAACGTTTCTGTGGCGTTTTTGTCGCGTCCTTCTTTTCAGGTACCGCGAATCAGTCTCACTAATTTCACTAAAGGGAGTCTCATTGTCTGTGTCCATCACTGAATTCACATCAGACATAATGTTTATATATTGCAAAACATATAAAAAAATAAAAAATTCCTAGTAAATTATTAATGTAAAAATATAATAATAATAAATAAAAATATATCTAAAAAAAAAAAAATATATATATATAAATGAAAAAATAAAAAATATACCCTATAAATATTAGTAATAAAAATTAAATAACCCTTTAAAAATTAAATTATATACATAACTATATACAAATAACAAAAAAAAACATTTTAAAGAAATTTTTAAAAATATTGAAGGAAAAAAAAAGATTTCTTAGTTAGTCCGGGATACGAACTCAGGACGGTGGCAGGCTGATTCCCAGTGCCGTGACCGTGGACTTGAAGCGCTGGCTGATAAGAGATCGTAGGTAGGGATTAACTGCCACGTCAGTTAGCACAAATGACACAGCTCAGTGAGCTGTCTATTAAAATAAAACCACTCACCTCAAAGTCTATTGGCGTAACGTGAAAATGTTCAAATGAGGAAACCTTTTGCAAAGGCTGACTGCTGATTAACTCAATAATCGTCTGTTACACAGTGAGAAAGACAGAGCGACATGAACAATGAACTTGACAATCGGCCATGACCAAATATATATTTAAATTGTTTGAAGTAATTTATTTCCACTTATTAAATTTTGGGCACCGACTTTATAGAGGCTGCGTGTGTCCATGGATGGTCTCCTACTCCAGGGTAGCCCCACGGCTGAAATACCAGAATAAATAATTTTGCCTCAGCCGGGATTCGAACCTGGCACTCGGAGAACAGTAGACTAGTGTTCTATCCACTGAACCACGCCACTGTGGGACTAAAGCAATTTTTTTATTATTATTTTTTACATTTATTTATTTAGTTTTATTGTTTATTTATTAGTATTTAAATTTAAATATTAAAATTAACAAAAGAAATAAAGGCGTTGATGACCCTCAGGTTTTACACCTTAAAGCTCAAAACAACATCAATACTTATATAACAACTACCTTTAACTTATATTTCATGGTTAATATTAAAACAGCAATATTGCTAGAAGGCAAATCTTAACGTATCATTTTGAATCACTGTATCCACTTGTTTCAAATTTTAGACTTTGCGCCCTATGGATATTATTAAATAGTTGTTCTATTTGAATCTTATAGTTAATTTTATATTGTTATTCCTGCTTTTTTGTGAAGAAACATACATATGTGCCTGGGGTTTTTCTAAATAATCAAACAGCACTTCATTTCATAACATTGTTTTTACACTTTTATTATTTTTTGGAAAATACAATAGCTTTTTATTTTAATGAAACATGTATTGCATCTCAGTCATTTCAGATGGTTGGATCAGGTTTAGAATAGATAAACAAATTGTTAAATATTACACTGTTAAATAATCTGTACTTGTCCGAAGTAAATTCAATAATAAAACTTCCTGACTTGGACTTTTGTCGAGCTTTTTCAATCTCATTTCCGAAAGGGAGAATTTTCTTTAACAATTCCTTGGATGGTACATTTTGGAAAATTGTAATCTCCTAACACCCGTTATACATAACTTGGAAAAGCTGAGGTCCCTAGAGTGAGAAAGGTCTTTAGTAAACTTTACTTACTTTAAGTAATGACTTCAGCGCTATTAACAATCGATTGTGAGAATAGTCTAGAGGGTGAATGAACAGAAGCAACTTATCGTGGTGACTGAATTTAGATGTCCAAAAATGGATTGAAATTTAATAGATAACATGGCTGGCCCAATCAATACAGCTGGGCAGCACTGTTTTGTTTTGTTATGTATTATTAATAAAATAAAGCATTTCTCTCTATTTGTTTATTAATAAACGATCTTATTATCAGTTTCTCCGTAAATTATTTTAAAAATATAGCGATAATTGTTACGGAAAAGTGCTCTTGTATAAGCAGAGTTTGGAATAAATAATATGTGTTATATTTTTGGCGACAATTTTTGAAGGTTATAATTTTCTAGGCTAATTGTTTCCAACTAAATTTTTTCTAGAAATTCTTCGTTAGTAATATTCGATAAATAATTAAATTTTCTTAAAAATTGAGCTGAATCGTAAATGATTGAGAAGACGTATTATCATCAGTCAAAAATAGCAGAGATAAACCTTTTTGTGATTAGCAGTGGTGATAAGCCATTACTTTTTTTTAAAATAAATTACTTTTTTTTAAAATATTTAATGATTTACTTATTAAACAATTGCCAGTAAATATCTATATATATAGCTGGTATATCCTAATATAGGTATTTGAAAATAATAATTGAGATTTTGCGTCGTTTTTTTACCTAAACTTACTTCTTTTATGGTTTTTGTTTTGCATTTGATTATTGATTCATTTTTTCTTATCAGGTATCTGGTATTCAAATATAATAAATTTTCGTGATATCGTTGCAATAGATATTGGAAACTAAAAATAAAGCCGTGCAAAGGGATGTTCTGACTAAATTTTAAATAACTCGTAGAAGTTGCCAGGAAACGGTTGTTGGTCGGCCATGCATCAAAGGACGGACCATAGCGGTATTGAACAGTTGGGGCCATAACCCTATTTCAGTTAGCCAATCGGAATCAATAAATCCACTGGCGTAGGATCCAAAACAAGAGAGGAAAAGAAAGCGCAATGAAGTGTTTAAAATATTTATGGCCCAAGTTGGGAACAGTTAATCTCTTTTAAGCACACTCGACTTCATTAAGGGGCCTCTAAATCAGAGCAACTAGCACCGAGTTAAAGTGCAATAAATTAATAAACAATCAGATAGGTCCAATAGAGAATGTTTTTTTTTTTGTTTTTACTCTGTCGCTATAAATTTTCTTATCTTCGGTTTTATTTTCCGCGGGTATTTGAAGGATGTAGGGCTGTATTCTAAGCAGTTGTTATCTTAATTTATATTGCCTTATCTTTGAGTAGAAGATGCTAAGCCGCTATCTGTTGTTTTTAGTGCTCCTGCGTGTGAAGGGGCCTTTGATTTAAGGGAATTCATCTCCAGGCTTCTTATCCAAATTGCTTCAGATATGCCTTTTGTGCACCTGAGCATGATGAAAAACTACCGGAAATCGATACAGTATCCATTTAAGTAATGGGATTCCATCTTTCAAGGTTTTGTTGGAAAACCCAGAAATCGTATTAGTGGTATTCTTTTGTTATTTTCCGATATGTTCTCTTATTTCCCATTTATACATCTTACTAACATCCCATTCATGATATTATTAAATTAAATAAATTTATCACATACAATTCGATAGCAAAATAAGTTCGTAGCGTGAAACAGGATCACCACAATCAGACCTTCATATTCTAACAACAGAACTAAAGCCTTCGATCGGTCATTACTTGCCTGTTCTACTGTCTTCTAGAATTCCACTTTTTCCAATATACAATGTTTCCTCCTTATCATCTTTTAAATCTCTTTAATAAATTTAAGGCCCGAATTTTATCTTCGGAATATTTCATGAACCTGTTTTTAATTTTTCAATTATCGTTTTATTCAGTTATTATTTTAATTTTACTCGTTTTCAATATTTCGTAGATATATATATTTTTAAATTTATATTAAAACCAGCACAATATTTCTTACATATCTTTTTTATTATCATTGTAGTCATTGATTACATACTATAGTCAACCTTATAAGCGAATGTAGCTGTGAGCTAAAGAAAATAGTATATATTAATAAAAAAGGTAAATTGTAGTTAATTATATATTATGAAAATATTTATTTAATGAATGTAACTAAAAGTAAATTGTTTTAAAAAACTTTTTAGTCTTGATAATGGGGAAAAACCCCGAAACGTTGACTGCATTTGACAAATTGTTAAACAATGATAATAAAAAAGACATGGAAGAAAAATTGTGCTGGTTTTAATATGAATACATATGAAAATCTTGCTCAAGTCGTCCTGATCTAGAAAAATAGTTTTTTTAAATGTATTCTGGCCATACACTTGGTTGTAGATTAATCATGTCAAGGAACTATGTCCTAGAATAAAATTATTTTTAAATTCCTAAATTTAATTTCTTCTAGCAGATTTGAGCGGTATGTTTCATAGAAAGTGGTTTACCGGAAATTTCAAAGTCCATCCCACCATGTATTTTTTTACCTATTAGTTATTATAAAATAGCTCATTCTGGTGAAGATCCCGAATGTAAAATTGAAATTGGAAGGAAAACTCTAATGAATCTGGGCCTGCATCCATCCTCATAACTACGACTACTAGGAAATAATTGAAGGCAACCAAGACGGATTGATTCGACTGACAAAGCAATGCTCGAGATTTACATAGAAATGGCTTCATCCCTCGTTCCTGATAATTCAGCTTGGCTAATGGTAATCAGGAAAGCTATGAGTTCTCTCCACCACCACTGGAACATGTATGTTGGTCTAAGGTAGAGGAAAAATAATTAAATAACATGAAATTATTGTTTTGAACCTTCAATATAAATAAATATATTTTAATAACTTGGTTATTACAATATTTACAGTGTTCCTTATGCTAATTAACAATACAAAAAAAATCATCTGAAATAAAATTAGTAATATAAATACTATAATATTAGATTTTGGGAATATTTTGTTGATCCAGACCGAAATCATCATGTGCCCATTTCAAATATGCCAAAGTCTGATGGTTTCGATCTTGTCAATTATCTTTAAATATGGACAAAATGTCAAATTCTATCAAACCAAACAAAATCATTGTTTTACTACTAGTATAATATAATACTTGTCTCTCGAGTTCACATGCACCATACATGCATGGTATTCGATTGAACGGTAGGAGGGATGCGTATATGTAAATATTTTTTAATGTGATTATGTGCAAAATGTAATAACACTAAGGGATTTTTTCGTTTATCTGTGGGGGAAAACAAAAATACACTAATTTAAAAAAAATTAGTGTAAAAATATGTAATTTTATTATTATATGATGTATAATACTTGTCAAATATTATCTTTTAAATAATTGACCTATGATTGTAGTATACTGTGTTAAAGCAACCCAATATAGTTGGGCAGCACAATTTTATAAGTAAATAATTAAAGTTTTTTTTCTCTCTATTCGATCATTGAAACCATTATATTTTATTTTATTAAGTAATATTACATTCCGCCATATAAGAGGCATTGTTATATTGATAAAATACCTCATTTAACAAAACATTAAAAAAATAAGTACAATAGATAAAAGAAAGAAAATACAACAAGAAAATACAAAAATACAAACTAAAACATAAATAAAAAAAAATACCTTAAACACACGCCTACCTATTTCCAATATTTCTACGCACACCTACTACAATACAGGGAAACCCCAAACCAGACTTGTTCCTTCACATGTGGAAAGAAAAACTAAGCCCTAAGAAAGCAAGACTAAGAATTTAGAGTAAAGGATTTCATTACGAAAATTCACAGTGTGTGTAATTTTCATAACGTCTTATTTTAATGTATTAAATTAAATTTCATTTTCCTTCAATTAATGATAGAGTTTAAAATATGATAGTCATGAAAAATTAAGCATAATTATTTCTCGTAAAGCAACAAACCATATATAAATATCAAATAGTTATTGTTTAGCATTTGAAATAATCATATTAATTGGCATACTGCAGATTGTGGGTTATTTATTGTGTTCCGTCGATTTTAATGAGTTTCTCCATTATTTTCTGACACACATCAATTTAATAATTTCAGACCCACATCAATACGTTTGAAAAATATATAAACACAAATAAATCCTCTGCTTACCACAAATCATGATTGGTCACTTAACAAGCCTGTATGTATTAATAAAATAAATAAGTGCTGTTTTCGAATTTTCCTCATTCAAGGCAGCAAATATCCATCGATTAAGCAATAGGGTAGTGAAGTATTTTAAAAAATGGAAATGAAACGTATATTAGGAGGGAAGTAGAGTTTTTTTTTTTTTTTTGTCTGTTTGGAACTCATTTTCTTCCACCTCAACCAGCTTTTCATTTATCCGTTAAAACATATTCCACCGGCGGTCTCAGAGGAAGGGATATTTAAAAGCTATCGTTTTCCATTAGCGTCCCATTCAATTTTCAATGTTATTTATTTAGAGAATGCTTGAAACCTTTTGTGGTATTCGAATTCGAGCTATTTGCGAATGCTTATAAATCCGTTTGTTCCCTGTTTCCATTGTATAAATAGCTGTATTAAACATGAGATGAAAGAAATATTTTACTCATTGAAGCATAAAATAATTGAATTATCGAATGCACGATATGATCTATATGACCACGATATGGATGTTATTTCTTATTAAGGAAATAATGCGCTTCAATTATGCATAATTATATTTCTTTATTTATAACTTATTTTCTAGTTTTAAAATTTATGTTATGCAACTTTTTTTCGTCAGGCCTAATATAAAAGATTTTTTAACACCTTAACATAGCACCTTACTTGGAATTCTCACACAAGACTAAAAAAACGACGAAACTGCTCGAAGATATCGATCACTACAACACTTACTAGATAAACGTTAAAAACCTCCAGTATATTACAAAAGACTCATTTACATAACTATTATCAGACCTATTTCGACATATGGAATCGAGCTTTGGGGCTCTACAAAATCTTATACCTTCCTCATCCAGTCGTTATAGTCCAAAATCCTTCGCAAAATCCTGAATGCCTCTTATTTTTTCACAAATCAACTCCTCCATAATGACCTTAATATCCCATTTGTTGCAGACCTAGCCTGTGATAGATACTCCTCTTTTCATTCTAAACTCCCTGACAATACAAACCCAATTGTCCGTAATTTATCTTACTTAAGGCGACTGAAAAGAAGGTGGCCTCGGGACCTACTTCCTTAAAATAGTTAGTGAAGTACCTACCTGCTGGGTATTTCTTTCTCCAGACATTTTCATGACATTTTTTCATTCCTCATATTTACTTATTGTGTTCTTTAATACAGCTGTAAATTACTATAAATAAATTTAAAAAATATATATATCTTAGCATAATGACATATTTTAGGTAAAACATCTTTTATTTTTAATCGATGACTGTAAGTTACCTAATAAGGTATAATATATAATTATAATTACTATTACGTTATCAAATTATAATTCTGAATTAGACATGTAGACTAGCGAAACGTCAATTTAATGTTTAATTATGTTTCAAAAATAAATTACTTAAATTATCGTTTACAAAGATTGTTTTTAATGGTGACATGCAGTTTGCAGAAATAATCATATTATGACACTATTTTCATGATTTTTTTTTTAGTAAATGTAAGTAAAGTTTTTATTTTCATCTTCATTAGGTTATGATTTGGTTTTATGGATTATAATATGATTATGTTATAATAATGTAATATAAAATAATAACTAAATTTATATATTTTTGTATTTTGGCCATTTGTTATGTCGAATAATTTATTCAATCGATTTTTTAATTTAATTTACTCAAGTTTTACTATCAGCGCATAAATATGAGAAAAATAAATTTTGAAAAATTGTCCAATTTGTATGTATTGATTTGAGTTCAATACTCAAAAACTTGTAGAATAAACAGTTGAGAACGAATTGGAAAAATTAAAATACCACCTAACATTTTGGATTGTTATGCCTTTTTTACCCGTTATTCTTTATTCCTTCAATAAAGGTGAGCATAAGTGATATAAATATAAACCGAGACTCAGGTGGTTCCCAAGTTTTAACATTATCTTTCCCGTTAAAAAAAAAAAAAAAAAAAAGTTTACTATAAAAGTTATTAACTGCAGTCATTTTTTCAGCATGAACCAAAAAGGAAACTGATGATCGGAGTACTCTATACATTTTTGGTTACAAAACACAATACCCAAGTAGAAAAGACATTGTTAAACAAATTGACAGGATTTAATTGAAAGGAGTCTCACGTTTGATGTAATACTTGTATATTGTTTTCATTGCACTACTTTTTTTAAAAAATATCCGAACGTGTGAGCGTTTAAATGTAAATTCACAAAGAAGAATTATTGCCGAGTTCAGCTATATTTATTATAGATTATCTGAAAAATACTCATAATACAAAGATTAGACTCATTCAAGTTATCTAATACATACAAATCTCGTGTCAAGGTTGTGGCCGATTTGTTTTATTTATCATTGGTACGTATGAAAATAAGTCCGAAAGTATATTTCATATCACTAGGTCATTCGGATGTTAGTTTTAAGAATTTGTTTTTTACAAAACATTTATTTTTTTCATTTAAAAAAAAAATGCCTCTATTCCCATATTTTGACCTTACTTCATTCCCCCTCGAACTTTAATTTCGGTTTTAGTATTTTTTTTAATGAAATTATTTTTATTGGTCGTTCATATTACAAAATTCTAGTTGCCGCAACACTCGACTTTCAGTTACTGCCGTTGTTAAAATCAATTAAAGAACTTATGTTAAGTAAAGTAAGAGTTAAAAAAAAAGTATACAAAAAAGAAAAAAATTACATTGAGTATTAACAGAAACATTTCTTTTTTTTTTTTCTTTTCTCTTCATATATCTTTATTCACACCTGTCAGAAGCTATCTGACAATCAGCAAATGATGCTTTACAAATGTGAGAACAGACATGTTAGGCATGGAGAAGGAAAGTGCCCAGCAGCACCCCTTCTTGGCTTTAATTTACCAGAGGAGGTCCCTCATCCAGCTTCTCTTTAGCCTTCTTCTGACTGGCATTTCAGCTATTGACAAGTTGTTAATGAGTCTATTATCGTTTCCGTTAAGTTTACTTTGAAAACTAGAATATAGTGTTCTTTGTGTTCGTCAACTATTGGTTGTTGTAACTCTGTTTGTAGGGTTTGATTGTTTTCGTACCAAGGAGCTGTCGTTATGGTATTAAAATTTTGTATTGAAGTTATTACAGTTTTTGTATGTGACTCTTTTTTGCAGAACCAATATTCTGTGAAGTCCATATTGGCTTAAGTAGAAATATGTATGTATTCAGTTTCTGTCTAATTTTTAATTTTGATGACTTAGATAAATGAGAGTATAGTACTTTCATACATTTTATTTATTAATACAACATATTTTTGGATGAATTAATCGAATCTTTTAATCTAAATTGATCTAGTTCGTCTTTCTTTTATAGATCTTACCCCCACACACTAACAATACATTCGTTCACTTACAAATACATTCACTAGAAATAAGTTATATGGCAGAACAACTTTTGCAGGATCAGCTAGTACCTATATTTAATTAATGCTGTCGGATAGAATTCAGTAATAGAGGTTCTTTCTTTATTAATTTGGTTTGACTTTAAGTAGGTTGATAAGGTGAGAGAAACTCTTGCCATGCAGTAGGTTTTAATTTTTATAATTCTAAACGAACTGAGTTTTTTTTTTTTACAACTTAGTTGTTTCTCGTTCCTAAATTATTTTGCCACTTCTTTCGGTCGAGCCAGTCTCCCTCTCGAAAAGCCCTGGCAACCATTTAAAATTAATTAAAAGTAAAAATTTAACTACTAAATTTTATTCTCCAGTACTTTTTATATAAAGGTATAATCTGTATAAGTCTCATCATTCGTTACTCAGTCATTTTGTATTATATATATAAATATATAATATATATATATATAATATATAGTAATTCCTTAACGATGGATGGGTATGCCTTAAAAGGATACATTATTTTACCTTGACTTGTCTTAAAAGAGCCGCCTGCTACACAATTATTCGGAGCTCTTGCAGAGTTGCAGAGCCTCCTCCTGTAGTTATTTGGACTGAGACAGTCTTCAAAGGCCCCTGAAGAGCTGTTAGATGTTGGGAAATGCATGGAATATAAACATAAGGTATGTCTTCCCTCCATTTCCTCTCCCCAGTCCTCTCTATCAGGATAAAGGAGAAAAACATCTAGTCGCTTCTCAGATCTGTGTGTCACACCCTATTGTGTCATATACCTTTATCCAATATATATCTGTCAGCCTTTCTCAAAAATGTATTATTACATATTTACCCTCGCTTTTTTCAATACATTTGTGTCATGTAATCGATATGTGAAGAATAGTTGAATCTCGGAATTGTGATTAAGGTACCTTGTTGTATGTTCGTGTGTATGGGATGTAAATAGTTTTCCTCAACATAAAACTGACTTGAAAAGTTTTTTAACTGAAAACGGCATATCAGCCATATCTTCAAGTAACTTAGCTCCTTACACATGCTCGCTTTCCCTGGAACTCTTGCATTTCTTAGAATTATGCATTTACTGTAAAATTATTTCGTAGCATTTTTTACTGGTAATTTCAATTAAAACTTTAATTTATTCAAACAGATTATTGTAATTATTTTTAATAAATTATATATGACCCATTTTGATCAATTACATGTTGCCATCCTTCAAAGAATGTTTGAAATTAAATCACCAACAACAGTATAAGGATGACCCGAGCGCTTTGCGTCTTGCAAGTCAAATTTTCCGGTTCTAATTACAAACCACTTACCAACGGCGTTTTTTCCAAAGGCTAGAGATTTTCGTTAACCGACTGTGTAACGGATTTTCCTTTCCGAAAATACAATTTCATTAAATGACGAAAAAATTATTTTTTTTCTCTTCCATTTTGAGCAAGAAAAATACCACTTTAAGTTAAGGATCTCGGTTGAAACTGATGCTATTACTTATTATAATAGTCTATTAATGTCTTATTATTTACTCTACATATTTCTCTCTATTCTCTCTGATTAGAATATAATTTAATAAACCTATCGTCATCCCAAAACCTATTGTCGCTCAACAAGCCTGATATTTCAAATTAAATATCTATTAAAAAGAAAATTTATTATTTATTGTTCGTATTTATATGTGGATCTGTTATTATGAATCAGTTTCAATATTTATTTTTGTTTGAAACATTAATCTATCAGAAGTAATTTATTTATTTTACTCCTTTGTCTTATTGTATCATTTCTTTTCTTCTTAAATCATTGTGAATTAGAATTAATTATAATCCTTCGGTCTTGAGGCCAGACACATTGTATATCTTAATTGTACATAAAAATTGTTCCCTGTCCCAGAATAAAAAAATTTTTTATATTTCTATTTCTAATATATTATAAAATAATTTTATCCTGGGGATGGGCCCCTCAAGAACAACAAGCTTCGTAGTTACAAACCTTCTTATTATAGTGCTATAAATAAAAAAAGGTCCTTCGAATATTCACTTTCATTATAAAAAATAGACAATAAGATGTAGTTAAACAAACAAGGAAAGATATTTCTCAGAAGGTGATTATCAAAATATCCACAACTTAGTAGTTAACATAATAATGATGATGGTGATGATGATAATGACTGTAGTTATGAGTTATGTGTGAGGAAGGTTATGTTGTCTGTTACTGTTATCGCGCCTTATATTCTTCCAAAACATACAATATCTCAATTAATTCTGTCCAAAATATTTATATTTTCATTTCAAAAAGTACTATGCCCACATTATTCTATTAAAAAGTAACGGGGAAGTGCAATAATTTGGAAAAGTAAGTTGTTATCACAGTAATACTTCTACTTAAAATTCAATATCAACTCAATTCGATTCAATTTTTTTTATTTATATTTTATTGAAATTTACAACTGTATATTATAATACATCAAGTAAATAGGCTGATAAAAGATAGTGTACATGAAAAACATAAAGAGGAACTGTCCATTGGCAGCACTCTAGTAATCAATCTAAACAAGATGATCTGTAGGCCATCTTCTCTTCAGAGGCCTCGGTAGATTATCAGGAATTGAAGAGGTAGCTAGGATTGAAACTAGTGGATTAGAGTGGAAATGGAGTTTGCCATGGAAAGGATGATACTTGGTACGGGCCAAATTAGGTACATATGGAACATGGAGGTCTTTATGAATGATTTTATTCGTGAGAAAGTAAGGTAGGTTTAATTAAAAATATAATCACGAGATTACAGATTTGTTCATTTCTTGTAAAATTGTATATAGGGATCTTGTACCTTTTGAAAATCAATGTTTCAATTGTGTTCAACAAAATAAAAAAAATAATTAATTTATAATCAAAATTAAAATTTGTGCAGTTGACAATTATTTTCATTTTTTCGAAATAGCCTATCGTATATTTAAGATGACTTACGTACTATACATATTGTTTCTTTATATATATATATATATATATATATATATATATATATATATATATATATATATATATATATATATATATATATATATATATTGTCATAAAAACTGACTGATATGTGTTTTTCATAGCCATGAAGACAGTCCAAAAGTTCGGCCGCGACGTTAGCCTGTAATCAAGGATACTTATTTGAAATTCCTCAATGACCGCATCCCCGACTTGTGTTTTATCTACAATTCGTTCATCATTATAATTTCAGAAATATAAAAGTTTTGATTTGATAATCACGAGAATGTTTCAATGATAAATAAATTACAGATTTGTTCGTTTCTAGTAAAATTGTATATAGTGGATCTAGTACCTTTTGGAAATCAACGTTTCAATTGTGTTCAACAAAATAAATAAAATAATTAATTTATAATCAAAATTAAAATTTGTGCAGTTGACAATTATTTTCAATTTTTCGAAATAGCCGAGCGTATATTTAAGATGACTTACGTATTATACATATTTTTTAAAAATATATATTGTCATAAAAACTGACTGATATGTGTTTTTCATAGCCATGAAGACAGTCCAAAAGTTCGGCCGCGACGTTGGCCTGTAATCAAGGATACTTATTTGAAATTCCTCAATGACCGCATCCCCGACTTGTGTTCTATCTACAATTCGTTCATCATTATAATTTCAGAAATATAAAAGTTTTGATACGAGATCATCAGTCGATAGATTAATATCAGTAAGATACGTACTAATACTGACAAACCCTCGGCTAAATATAAAAGCTAATATAGAAGCGAGATGCCCTATAAATTAGCGGAGGCTTTAATATCGAGGCTGTTTGCCGTTCGAGATCGAACCTCTAATGGATTAAAGGGAAGTGTTTGAACAGCTCGCCATCTGCCCCTATCAACGTCTTCTTCTATATTTACCGCCCTTACTTAGATCCACCATTCCCATTACCTGGTTCCGATATTGCTCTGCGCACGCTTGGATCTGTAGTACTTTTTACTAAAGGGTTTCATCTCCGATAAGATCAAGTACAACCTCATTATTGAAAAGTCAACAGTTCAACGAAAATACAACCTTAATGTTATATTTAAAGGAAATCCTTCCTCTGAAGCAGATAAGATGTCTAAATAGCTCAACATCTGGTGCGTGCAATACATGATCTCCCTTCTTGATTTAATCTAGTTTCTAATACACCTAAAATTGAAATAAGAATTATCTTGCTTCGATGGAAAAATTTGTTTGATTTTAAATGATATAGCGATACAAATAATTACCTACAACAATAACACATTTTTGCTCTATTCTTCAATTTGCATAAACCTGAGTTTATGCTTGGGCATGGCTCAGTAATGCCCTGATGATGGCTCACAAGCTTGAGTCGAAACGTCGGCAAAATCAAAATATTAAAAAGAGACTGACTCCTGATTATTTACACTTATTTTAAGGTTAAGTAATGATATTAGGTTAGTGTGTTAGTGTTACAAAATAATAGTTCAAAATTTTAACAATAGAGCTCTATCAGCTGATGGTGCTCACTCACTTTTTGAGTTGACGAAAGGCTTACAATTAACTAACTTAATATATAATTTATTTCTAACTTATGTTCTAATGAATGCTAACATCTACCATATGTGGTGTTTGCGAAGGAAGAAGTTCTGAATCTATGAGAATAAAACCAATTTGATTTTACATCTACTCAGCGATTTTAATCAAAATCATTAGAACCGCTAAAAGTTCTCGTATAGAGTGGCACTTGTAGTACTTGTGCATTTATTTTGGTAAAAATGATACGGTAACAGCATAGGCATGTATTATTTTTTTGCAATATGATGTTTCAGTTCCTATAGACTTTTTGGGGAGTTAGTCTACGCAAAAAGAAACAGTTGGACTCATACATTTTTAAGGGACTAGGACATTTAGACTCTGATGCTCTTAAACGTGAATTTACGTAAAACACTTGACACCTAAAATTTTCTTGATCGCAATGCTATGTATTTACTATATATTTCATATACATATTAGTGAAATTAAAAATTACATCAAGTAAGCTTACATTACTCTAAAAAAGGAATTTTATCTATGGTTGCCTGGTGTATAGAGGACTTACCGACTGGAAATAAAATTAATACGTCTAATGAATCGCTTTACTAGGTTTATTTTTAAAGCCCGTAGACATGACCATATTTCTGGCAATTATATCGATTTATCCTTCTGTTAGACAGCAATATTTCTATGGTTCTTCCCTATTCCAAACCTTAAAAAATAGAAAACCTTCCTATATAACTAAACTCTTCACTGTTCTAAGGGGACTTGGTCCCGGAATAATTTCGAAGTAAGAAAAAAAACATTGGTGTTTATTAACCGAAAAAATGTAGGTAATTAGAAAAAAAAATGAAATTTTACACATAAATACGCTCATTATTCAATTATTTTTAAAGATAGAGAAAAAAATTATTAGTATCTTTAAACCGAAAACCGCGAATAATTAAAAAAAAAATTGTAATTTTACTGATAAACACGCCCATTTCTCAGTTATTTTAGAAGATCTAGAATAATATGTAAAGAGTTTTAGAATCAGTAAGGTAGGAACAGCTGATGCGCTCGATGATAACAGTCATACGTTACTTCGTCTCTCAGATTTTTGCTCTTTTCAGTAGGAATTCGCTTGAGTTCAGTCTGGAAAACATCACTAGACTTCAAGAAAACCACAGCAGTGAATATTGGAGAAATATCGGTAAGCAAAGTTATAATTTACTTTGTACAATCACGAAAAGTGAAAGGAGAGTCACTGATCAGCTGATCGCCGCTAGCTCGGCAAGCTCGGGCTTGCTTTTCTTTAACTTATCTTTCTGTTATTATTCTTCCTTCTCATTCTCATTTCATTATTTATCTATTATTATTATTTTTATTATTTTTTATTTTATTTTTTTATTTATTTTTTTTTTTTTATTTTTTTTTTTTTTTATAAATGAGATATTTTCATCAAGTTATGTCCTCAAAAGCTACAAGTAAAAGATCTAGATCTGCAGGTTCAAACTCTTCTCCTACGAAACAGAGACCTCGCCGTGAAAATAATAAAAAGATGATTCCACCAGCGACCGCTTCAGCTACCTCTTTAGGATCTGAACCACAGCCCAGCACATCATCACAAGGAATGACTGATGAATCGCCGTTCTTTACACCGAACCCATTTCAGATCCTCCAAAATCAAAATGAAAAAGAATCCATGGAATCTTCTCCTATACCAGGGAACCACAACCTCCACCAATTTTTGTTAAAAATATTAAAAATTTTCAACTACTTTGTGCGCATTTAAACAAATTAACCGATCCTAATAGTTATTCATGTATAAGTAGAACCAGTGATACTAAAATATCTCCGACTACCGCCGAAAGCTACAGAAAAATAGTAAAATATCTGAGTGAGACCAAAGCTGATTTTCATACCTATCAGTTGCGCCAGGAGAGAGCTTTAAGGGTTGTAATTAGAAACCTACACCCTTCGACACCAGTGACAGCTATCAAAGAAGAACTGACGGAGATAGGCTATAAAGTGCGGCAAGTCACCAATGTCCTAAAAGATAAAATTCCAATGCCTCTATTCTTCGTGGACTTGGAACCATCAGCAGGAGTTGAAAAAGTTTACGACCTCAATAGATTGTACTATACTAGTGTAAGAGTTGAGAAACCTTACACTAAGAAAGAAATAGTGCAGTGCCATAATTGTCAGGCATATGGTCATACGAAAACTTACTGCCACCACACACCACGCTGTGTGAAATGCGGTGAGCAACATAAATCAGAAGAATGCACAAGATCAAGATCAACACCCGCTGTATGTGCTCTGTGCCTCGAGGACCACCCGGCTAACTACAAGTTATGTCAAATCTACAAGAACCTCAAAAGCAGATACCAAAAACCTCAGAATCAGGATGAAACAGCTGTGCCGATCAGAAGCAGAAGACAACCTTCAAAAACAATTGATTCCAATGTAACATTTGCCCATCTACTTGGAGGTGGGAACCATAACAAAGAGACCCTGCCGGAACAACGCATACTTCAAAATCCTGAACCCATTCCACAACCACATATTCCTCAAAATTTAACCAACCATCAAAAACCTCATCCGAATCAAATTTCTCATATTCCTCCTCCATCAAATGTCACAGACCTTACAAGTTTGATGACATCCTTCATCACTGAAATCAAATCCCTTGTTATGCCGCTAATATCACTACTCACTAATCTTGTATCAAATTTAATCCCATCCTTAAAAAAACCTTAAATGACTACACCTAACTCCTTATCCATTCTCCTTTGGAATGCGAATGGTGTTAGAAATCACACTGACGAACTTACAGCTTTATTGCAAGACAAAAACGTTGATGTAGCACTTATTACTGAAACTAGACTAACCACTAAACAGTTCTTTAAAATACCTCAATACGTAACATACCGTACGGACCACCCAGACGGAAAAGCCCATGCCGGTACTGCTGTCATTGTGCACCAGTCCCTCTCCCACCACATACTCCCACTCCCCTCCTATGATTTCCTACAATGCACCGCCATAGTAATCAAGACTTTTTCTTTTCCGATCACCCTCGCATCAGCGTACTGCCCTCCTAAACATTCCATTTCCAACATTCTATTCGAATCCTTCCTCAATTCCTTAGGAAACCATTTCATTCTGGGTGCAGACATGAATGCTAAGAACCAACAATGGGGTTCCAGGTCCACGAATAGTCGTGGGCGGAATTTACAGTCTGCACTCAACTCTAGACGTTTCAACCTCCTGCCTCCTCATTCCCCTACCTACTGGCCAACTGATCCTAACCGTAATCCTGACATCCTTGACTTCTTCATCCACAGCGGATTAGGCTCCCTAAACATGTCGGTGACTCGCCTGGATGAACTGTCCTCTGACCATAGTCCATTGCTCCTTAAAGTATCCCTAATTCCTATTCCTAAACCCACCCCACCGTCATTTATCAGAGGAACAGTAAACTGGGACCTTTTTCGCCAAATCCTGACCAGTGATATTGACCTCGGAGTGAAACTCAAAACTCCAGATGACCTTGACGATGCCGTAAACTCCTTCACCATCGCTATTCAACAAGCTGTTTGGACTGCCTCCTCTCCCAAGCACTCCCAGATAAGTCATAACCAAAATCATTTACCACAACACCTCATAGACCTCATCCGTACCAAACGACGATCCAGATCCTTATGGCAACGCACCCGTCACCCCACAGATCGCCGCTCCTATAACTTTTATTGTAGACAATTAAAGAGGGAGATGGCGACCTTCCGTTCCCAATCCTTTAGTTCCTTCCTGTCTTCTCTTTCAGCTTGTGACAATTCCCTATGGAATGTCACTAAGAAAATTCTAAAATCCCACCATATTTCCCATCCCCTCCGTCGTAGTAAGATCCCATCCTGGGCTGCGTCTGATGAAGACAAAGCCGAGGAACTTGCCAAATACGTTTCCGAAGTCTTCACACCTCATCCAGAATCCCATCCAAACCACACTGCAGTGGTGGAAGAGTTCCTTCAGTCTCCAATCCCGCTTTCATTACCTCCTAAAGCAGTTAATCCCTCCGAGGTCAAATATCTTCTCCGAAAACTTGCACTCCGTAAATCTCCTGGATACGATCTCCTCACTCCTCAGATTCTCAGACAGCTTCCATCTAAAGCCGTTATATTTCTTACATATATTTACAACTCCATTCTACGAACTACTCATTTTCCTCTCTTATGGAAACATTCCACTATAATTCTCTTCCTAAAACCAGGTAAACCTCCTAACACAACGACATCATATAGACCTATCAGCCTACTCCCAATCCTTTCAAAAATCTTTGAAAAAATCCTCCTCAAACGAATATTACCTTTATTAGAATCCCACACTATTCCTTCCCATCAGTTTGGATTCCGTTCCCAACATTCAACCGTTCAGCAAGGGCTTCGAGTCGTTGACCATATTTCCTCTGCCCTTGAGAACAAGGAGTACTGCTCGGGTGCATTTCTGGACATAACGCAAGCATTTGACCGGGTGTGGCACCCGGGATTACTCTTTAAGCTCAAAAACCATTTACCCCAATCCCTATACCTAGTCCTCCGATCCTATCTATCAAACCGCTCCTTCCGAGTTCGCTGTGGTGCAGAATATTCCAATTATTATCCAGTCGAATCCGGTGTTCCTCAGGGCAGTGTCCTTGGTCCTTTCCTTTACAATATATACACAGCTGATATTCCTGTTTGCCCTAATACCTTCCTAGCAACGTACGCTGATGACACAGCTATCCTATCCTCTCACTTAGATCCCGAAATTGCATCTATAGGCCTCCAAACGCACCTTTCTCAAATTGAAGACTGGTGTAACAACTGGAGAATCAAAGTTAATCAATCTAAATGCAAACATGTCACCTTTACCCTTCGAAGACAATCCTGCCCTCCAGTTCTCTTTAACTCCGTTCCGCTTCCTTTCTCCGACACAGTCCGGTATCTTGGCCTCCTTCTGGACAAAAGACTAACTTGGAACCCGCATACTAGACTTAAACGACAAGAACTTAATCGACGATTTGGACAATTATACAGACTACTGAACAGAAATTCTAAATTATCTATCGAGAACAAACTGCTAATATACAAGACAGTACTGAAACCTATCTGGACCTACGGACTTGAACTGTGGGGGACAGCCAAATTTTCTAACATCAAACGCATTCAATCCTTCCAATCAAAAGTCCTCCGAACAATAGTTAATGCTCCTTATTATGTATCCAACCATACCTTACACCACGACCTAAATATTCCATTTATTTTAGACCTTATACCATTAAAATTCTCTAAATTCCATCAGAACCTTATCCATCATCCTAATCCCCTAGCTCAATCCTTATCCAGCTCCACACATCCTTACCATCCTCCTAGAAGGTTAAAACGGCAGTGGCCTCGAGACCTCTTGTAAAATGTATATTGGAGTTCTAGCATTGGCTAGATTCTCCACTCACGTGCTGTATGCTTGTGAATTGTATATAGGTATGAGTGACTTTTGTATATATTTTATTGATTTTGTTTTGTATATATGTATATTGCATTATTATTATATAAATTTATTATTTTGTAAATATCGTGTGAATGTAGTATGAATGTTGTACTTCATCACTATTAAAAATGTCCTAAATTGGACAGATTGTAATATTGCTCAATAAAGAATTGTTTCTAAAAAAAAAGAATCAGTAAAGCGCAATTTAAAAAAATAGAAATCTTGCTTATATATACGCTTGTAACAACTATAAAAAAAATATAAAAAAATCATTAAATTGGTTAAGAACTAGCTGAGATATATCAGTTTGAAATTAGAAATAGTGATATTCCATTTTCCTTTGAATTCCAGAGAAAGATTTTTTTCATTTTTATTTAATTTTATGAAGTTGTTCCGCTACTGTTCTAAATAGGCACCACTATTTATGTAATTATACAGCCCTTAAAAGCTCTTATTAAGAAAGCTCTTATTAAGCTCTAAAGAAATTCAATACGACGCATCAATAAATAATATTAATAATTTATTGTGAGAGTTTTTACTCTGGGAAGTTGTATCCAAGACTGTTGACAAGCAAACCTTTCTGTTCCGGGAACAAATCCCGACGATTTTAAATTATTCATATACAAGCTTTTAGCTCTTTTGCATTGAAGAATGGGGTAAATAAAAGGCTGATACTAGGGATCGAAAAAAGCTCTTGTTTCTGAGGCGCAGGGGATGAAAATCAAGAAAACACTTATATTTTTATCTCGAATGCCTCCTCTATAAATAAATAATACACCATCATTGAACTTGAATACTGAGTGAGCTTTTAATGACTTTCATTCACTGCAGCCTAGAAGAAATTAATATGTTCATTTATTATTATTTCAATAAATGGAACTTATTTTAAAAATAGTTTATCATTAATAATAATATTCTTATATGATCATATAATTTAACAATGTTTCGAGGCCTTGTCCTCTCTTCAGGTATATCCTAAAAATTAAAACTTATTAATATATTGATCCACATATAATATATTCATTTTATATACAATTTATCGACTGATAATTTGAATGGGGGATTATTTATTTAAAAATTATATAGCTTAGTTATATAGGAAGGTTTTCTGTTTTTAAGGTTTGGAATAGGTAAGAACCATGGAAATATTGCCGGCGAACATAAGGATAAATCCACTTTAATTCAGTGTAAGACCCAGAAATATAGTCACGTCTTCGGGCTTCATAAAAATAAAACAATTCATTAGAGGTTTCAATTAGGTTTACCTTATTAGTTTTATTACTATTTTATATTCCAAATGAACTATCTAAAATACATTTCAAAGGTTTAATTTAGTTTCCATGACAATCTCATTTATTTTTTACAGTGAAAAAAAGATCTGTTTTCATGAAATAATTTTAATGTTGAATAAATTAGTAACAATGCTATTTTCAAATTAACTTTTCATTTATTTCAGCGACATATGTAAGATTCGGTACGTAATATATCCTCTAAAATATTGCATATTGTATGGAATAATATAATTTGTACAACTATGTACGGTGGCAACACTGGTATGCTATAACATCCCTCATTACAACATTACAAATAACATATGTTCTTAAGTTTATGGACTTGTAATAACTTGTTATTAGTTTTCGCGACTTCTTTTATTGTATATTAACTAACCTGAAATATTGCACTTTCCAACGGAATATCATACATCTATATTACTACTTAAATGACAAGAATATTTTTTTAAAAACTTCATTACATTAAATTAAATTTTTCCTCCTAAAGAAAAAATGAATTTTACTTAACAACCTTCAGGAAAGAATGCCCTAAATGATGGTGAAAACCGTATCTTGTAGTTTAGAAGGAGTATGTCACTACACATAAATCCTATTTTTTATTTTTTGCCTTGCATTTCTATTTAAATTATCAAGTATTTTATGGTCATTTTCAATCTCCGCCTGATACTATAACTTAAAATTGTTGGGTCTGCTCGCCGTTTTAGGCTACTTCAACATTTATTAGACAGACGGTCAAACCTTCCTCTGAACTACAAAAGACTCATCTACATGACTATTATAAGACCAAAAAAAAATAAATAAATAAAATAAAATAAATAAAATAAAATTCATACCACCTAATTTACCAAAAAATTAGTATATGGCGTAAAAAAACCGCGCAGTTAAAAACGCCTAATCATCATTCCTAATTCTAATCCTTATAAGACCAATCTGGACTTACGGAGTAGATCTTTGGGGCTCTACTAAACCATCAAATTCTTCCAGCATCCAATCCTTACAATCCAAAATATTTCGTAAAATCCTCATCGCTCCTTACTTTGTCACGAATAAACTTATCCATAAAGACCTTAATGTTCCCTATGCTACTGATTTGGCCCAGCCCAGGTATCCATCCTTTCATGACAAACTGTTTTCTCACTCTAACCCACTAGTTTAAATCCCTTCTATCTCCTCAATTCCAGATAATCCCCTGAGGCACCGGAAAAGGAAATGGCCTCGGGACATTCTAGTTAAGAATATTTTTAGAGTGCTTCCAATGGTAAGCTTCTCTACATGCATATCATGTGATTGTATTATATTACTATCACATTTGCTTAATTTTTTTTTGTTAATACAGTTGCAAATACCAATAAAAGGTTAAAAAAAAATTGGGTCTGATAGGGCCTCTAAACTATTTGAAAGATTGTTTACTTATATTTGGTCAATGGGATTCATATTTAGGTCAATTATTTTCAGCATTTTGCATTCGTTAGCTTTGTTATTTGATTCTATTTTCTGATTGAAACTCTACAGGCTTTCCGGTAGAGAGAGTTCCTTACAATTAAACTTTCTCTATTAAGCTCGGTCGTCTTACTTATCCAGTTAGCGCACCCTAACTCCGAATGGAGGAGCCAGTAAACAGAATTTGTGTGGGTTTGAATCGCCCAAAGTCAAAACATCCAAGGGAATAAGACATTCTCAATAAGTATTGAGGCTGGATGGAGATGGAACTGTTTTCGCAACACATCCTGTCCCCAGCGGGGTCCAAACACATTTGTTCTCGGAGCTTTATTTATTGCCTTGGCTGGAGGACAAACGATATCCTTCTGTAATGAGACAGGACTTCTTGGGAACTCTTCTGTAGGAGGGGGAAGGGTTGCGCGTGGAATCCACGCTCCAATGATCTTGGTAAGGATACAATTTTATTGGATATTTGTCCCAATTTTACCCTTTCCTTAAGGTCTGTAGGCGGATTTATCATTTAAAAAAATGTTTTGATATCAACGATTATTTTCTCATTGATATTATAGTATACTATAAAAACGTGTGTTTTTCACAAAGCACATTGCTACTTGATATATAAATGATAAAGATGTGTTATTACAGAACACCTTGATGAATTATATATACAATATTAATAATTCCTTTATCACATTATTGCATTTTTTTTATTTTACCGATACTAATGATCTTTAAAAGGTCCTCTTCCTGAATGACTAACGATACTTTTACATTTCCTTGATTAATAAGTAGAGTATTAACGCGTGTAGTAGTACATTTTTACATATTAATGAAGAAAAATCTGAATTAATAATTTTTTATTAGAGGATTTTTTTTTTTTTAACGCGAAACGGCCTTAAAGACCAGGCAAATATCATTTTCTTCTAACTTTGCCCACACATTCCCCCTATCTTCCCACCTCTTCTTCATTCTTTCAGACTGCACTCATCGATTAGAGATTCCCAACCTCACTGTTTCTTTCCTTATCTGCTGAATGTACTCTCAGCCCCTTTTACATCCCCACATTTTGATTATTAGTTTATTAGAAACAAAATGCATAAAATAAAATTCATCTAAATTGTATGCATTCCTAACACACGAAAATCCTGGCAAACTATATTTATTTATTTCATGGCATACTATAGCTGTTTAAAAAAATAATTCATATCAGTGTCAGCATAGAATTATTAGCATCTTTAGAAACACACACTACAAGACTGATTATGTCCGTGAACATTGGGATGAAACTTATCCACGAAATTTTCTCTACTATCATAATACGCTCTAATTTTCACTGATAATTTATATTTATATATTATGAATGAATGAATGAATGAATAAATGCTTTATTTACATAATATACAAAATAGTAATAACATATATATACATTTTTTGAGATCAAAGCCCACAAGACAATGGCGTTAAGCCGTCTGTCGAGTTGCCCCTTTTTCTTTTCTTTTTTTTAGTTTTGATAATAATTTATATTTTTAGTAATGTTATGATTTATTTTTATTGATTGTAAAAATTTAATAATTAAAATGCTGTACCAAAAAATTTCTGTATTTTAATGATTTATTTAAATATGCTGCAAATTTAACCCAATCTAGCCCATTTAGTCTATCTATTACCTCTTCTGGAGTTAACTTATATTTTCCCAAGTATTTCATCCTGAACTCCTTTAAGACAGGACATATTGCCAAAAAGTGGTAGGTATCCTATGGCACATTTAGGTTGCACATAGCACAGGTAGGTATCCTATCCCTCCTCCATGGCTGACAATTAAGTCCCATCAGTTCTCCTCTTGCTTTAAATATCAGAGATTTATTATAAAGACTAAGGTTGTTGTGGTGGATGTAGGAAATAGCTATTTCAGGATCAAGTTTTGCATATAACATATGAAATTGGCTATTGCTGGCTGCGGATATAATTTCTGTTCGGATTTTTGTTTCCATTTTATTAATGAGGTAGTCCGGATTCATTTTTTTAATGGTTTCTTTATTAATTTCTATTTGTAGCTGGTCACCTATTTTCATTATTTGCATATACCATGATATTTTTTTTTCTATTACAACTTGTGTTAAGAAATTTGTTAATCTACTTGCAGGGTGGCTTTCTAATACTTTCTGGATATATTTTAGATGTAATTTTAAGGTATAACTGTAGAGGGGAGAGGTGGCAGTTTCTACATATAATATGTAATCAGGCGTGTTCTGTGGGAGATAAAAGAGCCTTTTTATGAAATATTTTTGTACCCTTTCTACTTCCGGTAAATTCAAATATCCCCATACCTGAGCCCCATAGCAAACCACCGCTCGTAGGGCGCTGTTAAAAACTTGCATTTTTTTATTTACTGGAATATTTTTATTAGCTATAATTTTTTTCCATACACTATTTATTGCAAATTTAGCTTTTATTACTTTTTCTCTATTGTTCATTTTAAAGTTGAATGTTGGATTGATATTTATTCCTGAATATTTGTATTTATCAACGCAGCTCACTTTTTGTCCTTCGAAATACCATTTCTCATTTTTCTTTAATCTTCCCCCTCTTTTTCTGCACACCATAATTTGGGATTTATTGAGGTTAACTTTAAGATTCCATTTCTGGCAATATATTTCCAAATCTCTTATCATTAATTGTAGGGAAGTAGGTGAAGAGGCTAGAAGCACAATGTCGTCGGCGAACATCAATGTTTTAATTTTCCATTTATTTATAATAATTCCACCACATAAATCATCTTCCAGATCATTAATGAATATTGTGAATAGTGTGGGACTTAGCAGGCATCCTTGTTTCACCCCCATTTCGCAAGGGAAGGCAGTTGAGAGTCCATTCTTACTCCAAATCTTTGTATCCGAATTATTATAATAATTTTTTAAGATATTAATAATTTTGGTTGAAATGCCTAGCAGGGATAACTTGTAAAATAATGCTTTTCTGTCTATACTGTCGAATGCCGCTTGGAAGTCCACAAAAAATAAATAAACTTTTTCATTTTGACTGAATTTGATATTTATAATGTTATATAAATTAAAGATATTGTCTATAGTGCTGTAACCTTCTCTAAACCCCGCTTGCGTTTCTTTTATAATATTTTTTTGCGTTAGCCACCTTTTTATTCTCTCCATAACCACACCCGTGAACAATTTAGCAACTGTATTAAGTAAGGATATGCCTCTGTAATTCTTCACTTCATTTTGGGTCTCCCTTCTTGTATATTGGAAAAATAAGACTCTGTTTAAACATTTTTGGCACTTCTTCTTTGTCCCATATTTTATTAAATAGACCTTCAAGCAGAGAGACGAATCCCTCAGGTAGATGTTTCAAAAATTCAAAAGGGATACCATCTTGTCCTGGGGCTTTATTATTTTTACTTTTTTTTATTATATTGATTATTTCCCCTGAGCCGATTCTACTATCCAATGACTCTTCATAAATATAAGGTTCTGCATAATGTATGGGTCCAGATACAAGAGGTGGATTTAGGAGTTGTTTGAAGTGGTACACCCACGGTCAATAGGTATGTTGGGGTTACAAATGTAAGTTTTCTTCCTTAAAGCATTGATACTCTCCCAGAAATCTTTGTTGTCCTTTGCACCTTCTATTTTTGCTACTAATGATTCATAAAAAGATACTTTCTTTCTTTTACATAATGTTTTATAGTTTTTGTTTTCAAGTAAATACCAGTTTTTCATAAGAACTGAGTTTGTTTTTCTGAATAAATTTAAAAACTTAAAAGAGGTTTTTCTACTTCTATAGCATTCATTATCGAACCATTTCTCTCCTGTTTTTGGTTTATAAAAAAAATTATTTTTTCCTGCAGCTTGCTTAATGAGACCTATAAATCTTTCTTGTAACAAATCTACATCATTTACTTTAAATTCATCCCATTTTATACAAGTTTTCAAATTATGTATGAAATTTATTTCTTGTTCTTTGTTCCACAATAGTTTCGGTAAAAGTGGTATTAGCCTGTCATTATTATCTACATTTAAACCTGCCAGAATTAATTTTATCGGTAGGTGATCCGAAAATGTTTCCGGAATAATTTCGAAATGTCTAATATTTTTTACATAGCTAATAGATGCCATGCCCAAATCAATGGTGGAAGATCCTCTGGCGGATATAAACGATAGCTCTCCTTCCTCATCTCCAAGCGTTCTTCCATTTAAAATAATAAAACCATGATCTTCACAAAATTCCGCAACTTTAATTCCTCTTTCATCTATTTTACCGTCTTTTGAATATCTGATTTCAGTTGTTAAGTTAGTTCCCTCTAAAATTTCATTAGGACATATTTGCAAGTTTCCAGTGTGAGCATTCCAGTCACCGATAAGAACAACATCATAATTTCTAGTTAATTCAGTTAATTCTATTATTTCATCAAATTCACTATTCCAATTACTGGTATTTAAATAGATCGGAACCAGATATATTATTTTTTCATTAATTTTTAACTTAATACAAATTTTATTTTGTATAATGCAGTATTCAACTTGATTTTTATTGAATTTTGTTTTATTAAATCCATATAGATATCCCCCACTGGCTCTTCCCATTATTCCTCCCTTTTTAGCACCTATAAACTTCAATTCGAAATCTAAAAATTTTTGTTTATAAAATAACACATTTTCTTCTACTAGAAATGTCTCTACCAACAGAAAAATATCGAATTTTTTGATAAATTCAAAAAAAACATTTTCTTTAGATTTAATTCCCCTTATATTATAAAATAAAATATTTATCTCACCTAAATTATTAATAATAGCTTTATCACTCTCACTTATACCATTTTTTACACTAACTTTCCTTCGTTTTTTTGAACTAGCACTGGAGGTAGAAGGTTGACTGTTATTGGGGGCCGCCTCACCGCTACGGAGATCCTCTTCAAGAACTGCTTTCATGCTCTTCATCACTTCTTCGGAAAATGTAGTTCCCATTACTTCTTCCAGAATCCTTATTCCATCTTTTCCATCACATTTAAGACCCTCATCAAAGTCCCAGAAGAACCTTTTGTTTTTAAATAAAAGGTAGAAATCTCTAATTTGGACAACAGCGTTCTTATCCACTTGTATAATTTTTTCTTTTATCTTCCATAGGCACCTTCTTCTCTTCCTAGTTCTTCCAGAAAGATCCCTGTGTATAAAGATCCCACTGCCTTTTAACTTCCTTGAATTTTTCAGAATATCCCATATAATTTTTTCGTTATCGAATTCTGCTAGAACTATGTTTTTTTGCGTGTTATTCTTGATTTTAAAAGCATTATTAATTGTGACATTATTTACACTAAGCACTTCGTCGCATAAAGTCTTGATAGTTTTTGGAATATCTTCGTTACTTCCTCTCAGACCTCTGAAAATGAGGTTTTTTATTTTATTTTTATTAATCAAATTCTCAATGATATTACTCATATGTTTCTCTTTTTCTTTTAATGTTTTGATTTCTTTTCTTAACTCTTCATTTTCTATTAGTAATTTATTTTCTAACAATTTAAAATCCTCTTTTGATGGTATCTCTTTTTTTAGAGATTCAAATTTAACGTCTAACATTTTATTAAACCGTTCCATCATTTTTTCTATTTCCATGGCTTCTATTGTTATAGTCTGAACTTTTTTATTTTTTTATTTCTTCAGGGGAATTTATAATCCGTTTTCTTTTCGTTGAATCTACAGATTTTGGTGAAGAGATACCTTCATTAAGCTCTTTTTTTCTATTCATATATTTACGAGCCAATAGGTTTGACAAGTAAATAAACAGTACTGCCACTGACCTTGCTAGATAAGAGACCAGATAAGAGACGGCTAACAGATCCCGGGTGGGGGCTATCCTGTCCAGATAACACACAGGTGCAGCCAAAAATTAGCAAATAGTTTCGCAATCACCACGGAGGTATCCGTCGTCCGATTTTCTTCAAAATTCACAGAAATACTCTGAAACACTATATTTCCGCGTATACCAATTCTTATTTCGAAACGGCTTCACAAACGAATTCTACGATCAATCGGTACGGAGACGATGTTACTACACTGCCGGTCTGGGCGCAACTCCATTTATATATTATTTAATAAAATTATATTTAGTTTCTGTTATTCTTAACTGTTTGAAAAATTTCAAAATTTACTTTAAAATTTGGCAAACCGAATTTGTAAAACGCGCATAGTAGTCCAATGCAATTTTTTACCAACTTATTTTAAAGTACATAATTTTATAAGGTGATATCATACCGCTAAGGATTGTAATATTTATGCATCATGTTTGAAATTATTTACAAATATTAAGGTGAGTATGTTATAATAAAGTGCTAAATATGTGATACATGCTCTACATTGATTTCTTTTTTCCGTTCAAATTATATATTGTTATTTTTGCTTAAAATATTATAATGCATATTCTGAACATTATATTTTAAAAAAGTATTATGCAATTTTTATTTATTTTTTTTGGTGACAGAGAAATTACTTGTAAAAATAATGGCTCGCTATAATTTTTTATTGCTGCAAATTTACTGTGAGTAAGTGGAAGATTAAGCAGCTGCAGGGGTTTAGTGGTGCTTTTACTTTGTTTCTCCAGGTGATTTAATAGACCGTTCTAGGATAACTCGCCCATTACTTTTTATATATCTTTAGCTAGAAAAAAAAAAAAATGATAAACTTCTCATTTTAAAGTCTCTCTAAAGTCTTTATTTACAAATATAAAGGAAATCATTTTCACCATATTATTTATTCAGTTTTTAATGTTTTTGAATTTTAATTTCCAACCTCACGCAATTTTTTCTTTACTTAATAAATTTTTCTTGAATGCGATTTGATGAATTACTAATTTTGTGTTTTTTGAAATTTTATTAATGGTCTGAAACATTAGTTCGGATACTTTAGATTATTTTCAGAAAAATAATGGTATGTTTGTTTAATTATTTAGTTAACGTCTCTTTAATCTACTGGCTGTAGCTAATCGGATGATGCTACAGTAGGAGTCCGAAATTTTGCCTATCCAGATTTGATTAGGATACAAATTTTTAAAGTGTATCCGCCATCGTACAGGCTCGGAATCACCTTGTTACATCTCCTCCGAAGGACGGAATAACTAAGGATTTTTAACTCCCATTAAAAAATCCTAATGCCACCTGGGGTTTGAGCTCCTAACCTTGGTCATAGAAGCTTGTTATGCTAACCACTTCCTCCACAGATGACCCCCTGCAATTAATTGTTTTTTTGTAAGGAGTTAAAGAATTATTAAGGTTCAATATCACAAATGTTTATAGAACATTTTCTGCATTAAATGAATTAATCATCAATTTTTAAGGTCCTATTTGTTGGCTTTATTGTGAGATAGTATTTAATAAATACGTCCTGATGTCAGCCTAATTCCAGTGGTGCAACAGGCCGTGTAGGCCCTGGGTCTCGTGGTGTAATCCCTTGGGAGATCACACTTACGTTTCTTGATGCATTTAGTAGTGTAGGGTCATCACTCCCTAAGCCTAATTTTGTGAGTTGCCACCATTTGTTGATGGGACTCACATACCCGGGGGAGAGGCTGTGAGTGGATCCCTAATTAATTATATCCTTATAAAAGCCCCACCGGGACTGGGATTCGAACTCACCTATAGCATGAGAAAGTAGCCCGCTAGCTACATGTCAGCCACCGTATATAATTCTTGAAGTATGCGATTATCTAATTTTTTTTTTGTAGTAGAGGGTATGTTGAAGGTTTATACATTAAAAAATAAAAACTATTATTTATTTTAGATATATTTTGTTGCCTCTACAAAAAGGGAGCCAGTTTTTCTTCTTTGTTTTTATTTTATTGTATAAAAGATATAATAGACAAACTAATAAAAAAGTTTTGGGTTACAAATTAATGTGGTGTCTAAAATTAAAAAAAATAATATTTCCTTCACAATCATGATTTGAATCATCTGAAAATATAACTTCTATCCCATTAAATTGTTTTTTGCAGTAATATATTATAATCATGTAACCAACTTTAAAATAAATATAAAATAATTATAAAGGAGAAAGAATACTCAGGGATGTTAATTAGAATTATAATTAGTTTTTGTAATATAATTAATTATACAAACTCGGTGTAATTTCATAATTTGCCCACAGAAACCGTGGTTTGGGGGGAGAGAGAAAAATGCTTTGTTTCACTTTATTCTGCCCTAAAAATGGGTTGCTATGTGATGCACGGCTTACTGAATCAACTAAATATAAATTAATACAATTTTTTTTCTTTACTTTTTCAATTATGCATAATTAATTTACAGCTATTATTAAACTAGCGAATACCTAATTACATTCTTATCTCTCTTTGGGATTATTTAATATTCACTAAATGTCTCTCAAATTAAAAAAAAAAAAAAAAAAAATATATATATATATATATATATATATATATATATATATATAACAAGTTCTCTATGAAATGTGAATAAAACGCAGATATTATTTAAATTTAATTTATTTAGTATAATCCAACTACAACGCTCGCTTAAATAGAATAAATTAGCTATTTATTTATTCAGATGTATAGCTGTAACCAATTACTATACAAAAAATAAACTTTGAGTGATGTTATGGAGGACATGTTACTGATTCGACAAGCAACAGATTTAATATTCTAATATTTATTTGTCAAAAGAACTCGAGACCATGTTATTTTCACACTGCTTTGAACGTGCTGGAAACATAGATAGTATAGATTGATAGATATTAATTTTACATTTAATCCTTAACTTGTGTTGTTCTGAGCAGCATTGGGGAATTTGCAAAGGAATATAAAATACAATTTTAAAAGTTATTCCAGAGACATGATAGATGCACAGAATGATTTATTCCTTTTCAAAAATAAATGTATATTAAAAATTATTTTCATTAAACTAGCCTCATGTTTAGCGATAGGATAACATTAACCCAGTTCTATCTTTCCTTCTGGAGCGAACAATTAATTTTTAGATACAAGCCAGTTCTCTAAAGATAAAAGCTTAAAAGGGAATCCCTGGAGCAATTTAAAAGAATCCACTTTGAGATAATGAAGTTTGCGGAACAATAAAAGGGGGCTAACTAGCTATAGACATAGACTAGGAGCTAGTATGCGGTTACCTTCCAATTTTAAACTCCAGATCTACTTCCAGCCATTTAGTGCGGCGCGGCTGGAATCCTGGACATGTGAGCCTCCCCCCAGGGCCAGTTAACAACTTGAGAATAACTCCGGCTTAGAGTGCTTAATCCAACCTCTTACAACTTTTCAAGTTTCTTTCCGTCTTCTGCTCTTGCACTTGTAATCCCTTGTACTTAGATCATTTAACCAATGATTTATTTAAACGATTCTACTTCCCTCAATATGAACCCCTCAAGTATAACAGAAGTCGCATGTTTGTTTATTAATTTTTAAAAAGTCATTGGTAATATTGAATAAGGTATATTATTTATCTAGATTAGTATGACTTGAGGAAGATTTTCTTATTTATTCATATTAAAAGCAGCACAATTTTTCTCTTCCATCGTCTTTTTTATTATCATTGTTATACAATTTGTCAAATGTAGTCAACGCTTAGGTGCATTTTCCTCATTATCAAGACTTTTTTATTTATACATACTATTTTCTTTAGCTAATAAATATAAGTGGATGTAGCTTTTAGCTAAAGAAAATAGTATGTATAAATACAAAAGTCTTGATAATGAGGAAAAAGCCCCGAAACCTTGACTGCATTTGACAAATTGTATAACAATGATGAAAAAAACAATATGATGGAAGAAAAAAAAAAATTGATGGTTTTAATATTTATTATCTATATAAATATATGTATATAATTAATAAATTTATTTATCACGGTTGATTCCGGACAACAATATCACAGATTAAATATGAGCTCCGTTTTCCCTTATTTATATTGTCTCAATATTTAATTTTCCTTATTTGTCATAATATTGTATAATTTATCCCTCGGGCAAACAATGAAATGTTGATATATGACCACTTACACAGTATTATTTACGCTGTTTTTTAGGGATCATATAATACTTACAATAGAAGGAACAAGAATATAAAATATTGCTAATTTTTGTATCCCAACTTATGATAATCATGTTCTAAAGGCTCTGTAAAAATTATTATAGATGATTATGGAATAAGTGCTCTTTAATTTATCAGATCAGGCTACAAACAATGAAATGTTGATATATGACCACTTACACAGTATTATTTACGCTGTTTTTTGGGGATCATGTAATATTTACAATAGAAGGAACAAAAATATAAAATATATTATTAATTTTTGTAGTTAAGTTTGCTTTTATGATTTTTATTTATTTCCCAACTTGTATTTATCTCTACTACAGGATGTTGTTTTGATTTGTTTCTTGTTGTTTTTTTGGTTTTATTAATTGTTATTTTTTTTCTATATATTTGAATTTATTTATTTCCGATTTTATGTAATTTGACTTTATCATTATTTTCTGTATATATTGTATGAATGTGTATTACATCACTATTACTACTGTTCATTATGTAACAAATTGTAATATTTCTCAATAAATAATAAAAAAAAAGAGTTTTTGTATATAAACTTCTGATAATCATGTTCTAAATGCTCTGTAAAAATTATTATATATGGTTATGGAATAAGTACTCTCTAATTTATTGTATCAATATTAAATTTTCCTTATTGGCCATAATATTGTATAATTTATCCCTCGGGCAAACAATGAAATGTTGATATATGACCACTTACACAGTATTATTTACGCTGTTTTTTGGGGATCATATAATACTTACTATAGAAGGAACAAGAATATAAAATATTGCTAATTTTTGTATATCAATTTATGATAATCATGTTCTAAAGGCTCTGTAAAAATTATTATAGATGATTATGGAATAAGTGCTCTTTAATTTATCAGATCAGGCTAAAAAATTGCAGTAGTGTAATATAAAATAATGTACTAAGAAAAGTATTTGTAACTAAAGAAATGAGAGCATTTGAGTAAGGCTCTGTAAAAATTATTATAGACGATTATGCTTTTTAGTAATATAATAGGTACTCTCTAATTTATTTTATCACGCTAAATAATTGCACCAGAGTACCATGAAGTAATGTAGTAACACAAGTATTTGTAACTACAGCAATGAGAGAGTTTTAGTAAAATAAACTTAAATTTATTTTATGAAAATAAATAGTTAAAAAAATTATTTTTAATTTCGTTGAAAACTTATGTTTTAGAATTTATAATATAACAATATAATATTTTTATTTACAGCAATCACTTAAGTTTATGCTTTATTCGTCACTTTTAAAAAACTTGCTTCTACAAATTTGTATATAAAATTACATTTTTTCTCAAATCATTAGCCTTCCAACAATGTATATCATACATCTATATTACTATAAGAATAGTAATATAGATGTAATAAGAATAAAGGTAAGGTAATAAGAAGATAATAAGAATGTTGGAGAAAAAAATTACCTAGATAAATATTTTTTATTTTTTAGTTGGTAATTGGATTCGTTCAATTGTATATACGTTTTTTATCAATTCTAATAAAACGATCAAGTTAATTTTTGTAATTCACAAAATTAAATGTTCTTTAGAGGAAAACCATTCCAATATTCGACATTCAAGTCCTGCCAGGCTATTTTAATCATGATGAAATCTACATGGTATTAAAGGCCAATAAATTTTACATCGATTATAGAGCTAAATCAAAATCGTTAGTCATATTTGTGAAAATAGCAAAATGCATAGTATAAAGTGGCCAGGTATGCCGATTATTATTGAAAAGATGGTGTAGTACCTCCGGCAGATATGCATCTAAAATATGTAATTTGAGTTTGGTAAGACTTTTCGTTTTCGTGTTATACTTACACACAGAGATGTTTTTGCGGAACTAGGTATCCTAAAACGTGTATTTTAGATGGAAACCTGAATTTGTAAAAATCTCGATCGCAATACTTTTCCTTACTATATATTTTATGTATAGGCAAGTGAAAGTAAAATAAATATAAGGATTGTAAAAATCTTGTTTATAGTTTCCATTTAACAAATAAAAACTTTCTCTGACCTTAACAGACATCGAAAAAGAACATCATGGTTGTCATATAAAGTACTAGCAATATACCCAAAAGATATTACAGTATATTGCTTATTTTCTAAAGCTTCTTTCTATGACCTAGTACCGAGTATTTGACTTCTTATAGCACTAATACTCATTTCCCAACATTGTGGCAGATTATATTACTTTTAATAGAAAAATAAATAAATTTAAAAAAATAAAATTAAAAATCCGCCCTGACCATGTAGTTTAATTAAATACTCTTACTGCTCGAGCACAGATTATTTTACTTCAATGGGCAGCATTAATACCGAATATTTTACTTAAATTCTCTCATTTCTTTAGTTACAAATATTTTTGTTAGTACATTATTTTATATTACACAGCTGCCATTATTTAGCCTGTTCTGATAAATTAGAGAGTACTTATTCCATAATCATATATAATAATTTTTACAGAGCCCTTAGAACATGATTATCATAAGTTGATATACAAAAATTAATAATATTTTATGTTCTTGTTCCTTCTATTGTAAGTAATATATGACCCCCAAAAAACAGGGTAAATAATACTGTGTAAGTGGTCATATATCAACATTTCATTGTTTACCCGAGGGATAAATTATACAACATTATGACAAATAAGGAAAATTAAATATTGAGACAATATAAATAAGGGAAAACGGAGCTCATATTTAATCTGTGATACTGTAGTCAGGAATCAACCGGGATAAATAAATTTATTAATTATATACAAATATTTGTATACATATTACATATGTTACTTTATTTATATTACCATTGACGTTATGGCTTTTTTTTTACTCTCGTCAGGGCTATAAGTGATTTAATTTAATGAACTACTAACCAATTAGTATGTATACATATTAATTATATTATATAAGGAAAATAGGTTTTATGATATTTTTGTTATAAATTATACAGGTGATAGGCATTATAAACGGTTTATTGTAATGGATCACACTAATATAATCTATTATAATGAGAAATGGGGTGTGACAAAACAAAAATAATCTTCTGGATGATTATTGCGGCAAATAAAATTAAAATGGTATGTTAATATGGTTATATTAATTATTTTAAACTATGGTATACGACCTGTCATCCAAATAATTTAGTGTAAAAAATGTATATTGTATATAATGTAAGCGGGAAAAAAAATATTGAAAAAAAGTAAAGATAGCAACTTTGTCACAGGCTTAAAAAATGCGACTTGTTGTAGCATGATTATGTAATAGAGCCTTGTAGATTCTTTTTGACCGAATATATTTTAAAAATGGTGTTTAGTATAATAATTCAGAAGACGGATATTTCGCGGCTCATTTTACTCTCTCCTACCTTTATATGAAGTATATGAAGTACCTTCAGGGTTTTTACATGAACCCCTTCCCAAACTAACTATGTTTATGGTTTTCCTCAGTTTATGCTTGGACATGGCTCAGTAATGGTACGTTTATATATATGTTTTTTTTTACTTCTATATTTTTATTTTATTTATTTTTTTTTTTTTTATGAGAAATATTACAGTTTGTTGCATAATGAACAGTAGTAATAGAGATGTAGTACACATTCATACAATATATACAGCCAATAATGATAAAGTCAACTTCTATATTAAAAGTCTAAAGTTCTATAAAATTTGTTATGCTTATCATCATCAGATTATGTATCGTATTATCATTATTTATATCTATAATATTTAAGTATGTTGGTATATATTTTCTGTTTTATTTCAAATGTTATCATTGTCACTACATTCAAAAGAAAATTTTCATTATCATATTGATATGTATTTCTTTTGTTCTGATGTTTGTAGCCCTGATGATGGCTCACAAGCTTGGGCCGAAACGTTGGCAAAATTAAAAACCTTTCAAAAGATGACTGATTCCTGACTATTCCACCTATAATAGTTTCTACAGTCAACTTTACATCCTCAATATGAAGTATATAGTAAGGGAAAGTAAAGTATTGCGATCTTGAAAATTTTCGAATTCCAGTTTTTAATAGAAATATACGTTTTAGGGCGGCCCCCCTGCGTTCAAATAACTAAGTCTTACAAAAATGTTTATGAGTGGTAAGTCTAGCAAGAAAACTATAAGTCGTACGAAACTAAAATTTCATATTTAAGATAAATATATGCTCGCGATGTACTACTTCTTACTATGCATTTTCCATCTTTTTTAATATTATCTCGAAAACGACTCTAACGATTTTGATTAAACTCGCTATATCCATTTAAAATTTAAGGGGCTTTAATATTATGTTGATTGAAATAGTCTGGAAGGGCTTAAATGCCAATATTTTAAATTTTCTTCCTCAGAAGTATCTTTAATTTGGTAGATTTGAAAAAAAAAATAACCATTTAATCTTGTTTAAATGTAATTTTAGGTTGTTCGACATAAGAACAGTAACATATATGTATAATATACCGTTGAAAATCTAAAGATATTGGAAAAAATATAATCTAATATAAAATGTTGTAATAGGTAATGTAAAGTGATGACAACGGCTTGAACTTATTACTGACTATTATACGTAACGATTTATATTTGTTATATTATTAAGTTTAAATCCTATGTTTTTAACAAAACTAAATAAACTTTTTACATAAAATAGCTCATAACCTTTTTTTAACTTAAAGTTTATTTAATAGGTCCTTAATTGATTTGAATAACCGAGGTGAATAAAGGTCGTTGCCACAGCCTAATTTTTAAAAAATATAACTATCTCTATTCAGATCAAATAATTTTTTTTTATATTTCAGATAATTGAGGAAGAATTCCAAATGAGAATGCATCTGCTTATCTTCCTTGAGATCCTACAATTCCCTCTCCCCCTATTCACTTTTGGAACAGAAATCAATAATTCGTTTCCTTTCCTTGATCTACTTATAACAAGATATCCCGAAAGTTTCTTATTCACTAATTGGATCCGCAAACTGATCTATTTATTTTACTAGAAACCCTTACCTTTATAAAAATAGAGATATTAATGCGTTACACTATTTTTTAGTGTTTTAAAATATTAAGTACTAAAAAGGAATACGATAAATAAAATTTCATGTATTGCAATATTTGCTTTAAGCTACGGTTTTCCTCATTAGAGTAACCCTGCAATTGGTGCGTTTATTTCTACGCGTACCATCTTGCGATACAATGCGTATTTTTATTACATAATATAAATTTTGTTACAGAAGATTAAGTTACAGAATATAAAAAATTGTATAATAATAACTGGTAAATAAAACTAATAAATATAAACTGATAAGTCAATCATTTGTTATAACGAGTTAACAAAATAATACGCACTAATTGATTAAACAAAGAAACCAGCAACAAATAATAAATAATTCATTTGTTATAACTACTAATGTTAGCGAGGAGGCAAGATGCGTCATATGAAATAGTTTTGTATCCTTTAATAATTTTGATAGCTATCATTCTTTGTACAGATTCTAGTTTTTTCAAGTTCTTTTTGTGAGAAAGTCCTTTATGCCAAACTTCTATTGCGTATGCCATAGTTGGCTGAATAGCAGCTTTGTAAATTGACAATACTTCTGAATTCAAACCCCAAGTTAGTGCTGCGGAGTTTGATAAGCCATGGACTATTTTTAACTGCCTATTTTTTAGATTATTAATATGTAGGTCCCAATTTAGCTTTCTCTCCAATGTCAATCCCAAATATTTTATTTGATTAACTTGAATAATGGGTTTATTGTTTAATACAATATGTAGATCTGGTACTCGATGTTTTCTACTAATTTGTTAAAGCTAAAAAGCTTCAAGCTAATTTGTTTTGATTTTTTTTTCGTATCTTTAATAGTATTAAAATTAAGTTTTACATTGCGTTAATTACTGTGTCCCATTTTTTTATGTTCCTTATTGGAATATGGCTTTTAAGTTAAGTTGGAGAGAGATAGGGACGGCACATTTGAGGATATTTTCATTGATACATTTGTCATATTGCCAATTCATAGTCAGTGTGATTTTTTAAATATGGATTATTTGACACTTTTTTGGGTGCGTGTTTATTATTTAGAAAATGTATTTAATTACCATGTAACGAATTACATTCAAGTAATATAACAATAGGAATTATTGTCTACAACGATCGTATACGTCAATTTTTTTGTGTTTTAATTTTTATTTTTTACTTGTTATTATATTCGACGACTTAGCTTGTGAGATAATATTTTTTTGTAAAAGGTCTGGTTTTCAAGCATTATATTACTACTACATTACGGACCCGAAGCGTAATGTAGATACATGATAAGCTGATTCGGAAGATACAAATAATCTGAACAAAGACTTTTCATTTAGATGATTTGAGGAAAAAATTATATTTATAAAATTCATATTAGCACTAAAACGAGAAACCGTTGATTTTTTCAAAAAAATAAAAAAAAATAAATGGTACACAGAGGAAAACATTTCAGCATTTAAGGTTTGTCTGACTATTTCATGTTCATCTGTTATTTTATAAATTACAGTATTTTTTTTAACATTTTGATATTTACAACTGTTTTATATACATAAAGTAAATGTGATGAACATAATAAAATGACATGAAATACATCTAGAGACACTACCCATTGGCAGCGCTTTAAAAATATTCTAAACTGGAAGTTCCGATGCTATCTTTTTTCAGACGTCTCTGAGGATTATTAGGAATCGAAGAAGAATAGAAACTAGTGGGTTAGATTGGGAATCGAGTTTTTAATGGAATGATTGATACTTGATTCGGGATAATTCAGCAACTTATGAAACATTAAGGTCTTTATGGATGATCTTATTCGTGACAAAGTAAGGAGCTTTAAGGATTTTACGAAGGATTTTGGATTGTAAGGATTGGATACAAGAATAATTTGATGGTTTAGTGGAGCCCCATAGCCCTATTCCTTAAGTTCATATCGGTCTTATGATGGACATGTAAATAAGTTAGACGTTTGTCAAGGTGGAGCCCTAGGCATCGAATCTGTTCAACAGGAGCTAGTGGAGTGTCATTAAAGGATACTGTAGGGCAGGAAGTCATTGGTTTACGAAGAAGGTTAAGGGTTATTTGGCGGGATTTGTTAGAATTAATATATATTTTTTTCAAACATATTTATTGATATTAACAACTTTATTAAGAGATAACTTAAGTAGTAGTAACACTACCCACTCTTAGTACTCTAATAAGAATTCATAATCAGAAGCTTCCGTTGCCCATCCTTTCCTCAAACGGCTCGGAGAATGATGAGGAATCGAAAAGGATGCTAGAGTAGAAACTGTTAGGTTAGGTGAGAATGGAGTTTTTCATGGAAGGATTAACACCTGTTCAGAGCCAATTGAGTAATTTATGGAACATTAATGTATTTATGGCTGGGTTTATTCCTGATAAAACAAGAAGCATCCAGGATTTTACGAAGGATTTTGGATTGTAAGGATTGGATATCAGAGGAATTCGATGGTTTAGTAGAGCCCCATAGCTCTACTCCGTAAGTCCAGATTGCTCTTATGGATAGTCTTTTAAGTTAAGGGTAAGCAGTCTCTTGTTGCTTTAATCATTGTATGAGGATTCCAAACTAGACGTTTGTCAAAATGGAGTCGTAGGTATCGGATTTGTTCAACAGGAACTAGTTAAGCCATAGGAAGTTAGAAGTTTACGACGAAGGGTTAAGGTTATTATTTGATGGTATTTATTTATATTTTCCAGTTCTGACACTATATTTCTAGGTCTTTGATGTGGACTTGAAGGGTATTGGAGGCTAAAAATGAGTCATTATGAACTGATAACAGGTATGTTCCATCAGCAAAGATAGAAAGGAAATTGTAAGGATGGGTTGGGATATCAACTATATAGACTGTGTAAAGAATGGGTCCCTGGATACTGCCTTGAGAAACACCATTACAATAATTAAACTCTTGTTCAATGTACACTGAAATAGTGAATCTAGCTAAAATTGTTTATTAAAAAAACAAACAATTTTAAAAATATTAATATTGCTGTTTGTTAATTAATACCATTCATCACAAATAACTTAAAATAATATTTAATTGATGTATATATTACATTATTGATAATATTTTTTAAAGTATTTGAAGCAAATAATGTATGTTCAGTAGACTTTATAAAATGTTGGAATAATATCAGTAATGGTATATACCGGTGCCAGCAGGTGAATCCTACATTCATTTATCTGGAAGTAATGCCTTTATGAATTAATTGCAGCACATATGCAATTTAGATTTAGGAAGTGTTTAACTGAATTATTCAAATTCGATAAAATTTTATCCTGCTGCTTTGGTCGGTTTCCTCTGGCGGAAAATGTAGCTTCCGAGTAATTATTATAGCGAATTACCGCCGGAAACATTAATGTTCAAATGGTGTTTTAAAAATTATCATTTCTCTCAGGCACGGTCCGACACGTATTATATGCAATAAAACCAGCCTGTTTCACTCCACGTTTGCTCGATTTCGGTAGCATTTGTGGAAAAATGTCTGCAGCAATCAGCTTTTTTTTTTTTTTTTTTCTTTTTTTTCATGTGATGAGAGTATAAATATTCCTGCAATTAGTAGTTTTTATTATTTTCGTTTAATGAGTTGTTTAAGATTTTGTTTTTCTAACTTGAAAAACGTCAAATCTTTGTAATTCGTTTATGAATCATGACTGTGGGGCTCAAGTAGATAAATCAGAAGTATTTTTCTGACAAGTTACAATTTAAAAACTTTTCCCTTACTAAAAAAAAAATACTTAATAAAAATAAGAGAAACAGAGTGCTCATTTTATTTTCACTTTTGGACGGTGCTTTCTGCTAAGGCAGCATCGCTGTACACACTGAAATTTGGTTAACCGCCTGTGTCCGGAAATATGAAATGTTTAAATGACGAAAATTATATTTTTTCTCTTCCATTTTGAGCTAGCAAAATACCACTTAAATATAACGAATCTCGGCAAAAAACAGATATATTTTTTTTTCGAATATTTAAACATTATTGACCTAGTGAACTTGATTTTATAAAGACAGCGAGGATTAAATTGAAATGTTTGAAAAACGGTTCGAACTTATTTTACAACCCAATGCAATGGTTTCAAAAATAAATTAATAATTTTGTATTTATTTTATCTATCGTTATATTAATCATTATACAGAATTTAGATTTGTTCCTTCCTACCTATCACAACTATATTTGCGCGTGCGTAGTAAAAGTTTAGGATGAAAAAGCTGCACTTCATTTGCGCAAGCGTATTGGGAATTCAGTGAGAATGAGTGAATTTTACTATTGAAAAAATAAACTATTCCAGTTAAGTTATAATTTTTTTATGAGAAATAATTTATGAAACAAAATTGTGCTAAAGGCTTTCAGCGGAATATAAGATTTTTTAAAAATCTACCCTAATGTTTTTTTTTTAAGCCAAATGTATTTAATAAATATGAATCATTGATGTTAATAGGGCTGAACGTTGAAGTAATAATGATAAATAATAATGCAATTAATAATGAACTTTTCAATACCTCTCATTGTGAAAAATTTTTAAAAAACATTTTGTGAATCATATAATTTTTCTTAAAAAGTAATATGTTTTCGACAGTTTCACAATTAAAAAAAAAGTTATTATAGTTTACCATTTCTATTGGTATACTTAAAATTTTGATCTGATTTATCATGTTTTTTCTATAAGCAAATCTTTAGTATTTTCTTTCAGGGACGATCTGTCTCTGAGGACATTTGGTGGGATGACATAAGAACTGCATTCAGACATTGGTTCTTTTATTGAGTTGTTGTCGCGGAGTGTCTTTTTATTTACAGTCTTGTTTTCATGGCTTGGAGAATAAAAGAAATCGTGTCTGGGTTTGTTCGTGGGAGCAAGGTTGCCTGCAAATAGGCTAATGGATAGGATATGCAGGATCAAATTCTATTTGTATCATTCAAGTTTTTTTGTGTTGTGTTGATGTGAAAATGATTAGCGAGATATTCAAACATTATTATCTATTTATGATTAGACCGATTACGATATAAGTTATGAAGGTAAAATAATTTTTATTCAGGGACATTTCGTCCCCTAAGAATAATATGCCGTGAACTTCAAGTGCAATTGGTTTAATAATTATTTAGTAAAGTAAATTATATGAGGTCGATATGAACAAAAAGTACAAAAATCAAAACAATACAGATAACATCAAATGAGTTTAGTTAAGGATTATCAAAGTCTAGATTTATCTCATATGTGAGGAAGATTGATTTTCGGAGAGAGATGTGTAAAGATTTCCAATGTACAGTAGCACGGATGATGAAGGACACCTCATAGGGTACTGTTCTATTAGAGAGTAGCTATACATCCATGGTTTGAGATATTTAGGGTGTGCAATATGGAAGAATGTGAAGTGAGGACGTCAAAGATAAAGGAAGGTTTTCTGGTTCGCAAGGATTGGAATATGAAGATGCCAAGTAGGCAATTTCTTCGGGATTCGGGATAGAGCCACCTTTGACCAGAATACTAGTGATAGACGTGTGACTGTCTAAAGAGGCCGTACATAAATCTTATGAGTCTATTCATTATTCTTTTTAGCCTCATCCCGTTTTTGCCACTGAGTCCCCCATAGTAATTTTCCTTCTCCTGTTATATTGCGATATAGGTTTATTTGGAAATATTTCTCCCCTTTTTTGTTTATTTAATATTTTCTTCAAGATTGATCAGTGTATTAATAGTTGATTTAATAGCGAAGTTGAGCAGCGGAAACAAATTCGGGATTTCACTCCCTTTGTGAATAGTTTTTTTTCCTAGCTGAAGTTAAAAATCGTAAATAAAGTGATGTATTATGATTTTATTTTCTTATCCCCAATTCACAAAAAATGATTTACAAACAATTTGTTTATGTAAGCGTCTTGTACCTGTAAATATTTTACATTTTGTGAGCAAGTTATGATATCAATTTGAGTGTAATTGGAGTTCTAGCATTGGCTAGATTCTCTACTCACGTGCTGTATGCTTGAGAATTGTAAATAGGTATGAGTGGCTTTTGTATATATTATTATTGATTCTGTTTTGTATATATATATTGTATTATTATTTTATAAATTTATTGTTTTGTATAGATTGTGTGAATGTAGTTTGAAGGTTGTACTTTATCACTACTAAAATTTTCCTAAATTGAACTGATTGTAATATTACTCAATGAAAAATTGTTTTCTATTTAAAAAAAAAAAATTGAGTGTTGTCTACATTAATAATAGTTCAATGAGTTTGAACAGTGGGTTAGATAAGCATTTTAACGAATATATTAAAGAAATTTAATAAGGCGTTTTTTAATGAAATTGTTTGTAGTTTTTTTTTCAGTGAGGTCGACCGTTTCTTCTTTCTGAGCGTAGTGTTTTGGAATCGCTTTAGACGTTTATCTTGTATATTGTATCTTTAGCTAGGTGGGTAAACTGTTGTGCGCCGTTCATGAGTGCAAGACGAAATAGGTTTTTGTATACTAAGGGTTTTAGTGTTAGTGACAGAGCTGGAGAAATTAAAAGGTGATGAAGACTGTAGGATTTGGTGCTTACTATCTTTGTTTTACTGCTTGATAGACATGAGCAGAGAACTCCATATGCCAATCTATCTTGATGTTGAGATAGACAATGAAGTAAGAGGGTCGCTGAGCTCCCAAAATGTTTAGTAGTCCTTTTCCTTTATTCCAATTTTATTATTTTAATTTTGTTGTATGTATGATTTATTCGAATATATAATTTTTTTTTTTAATAAACCGAAGAACAATAAACAGCTACTATTATTTTTTTTTTAAATTGATGCAGGTTTATTAGAAGTATTATTAAACAATAAAAATCCTAATTTTTAAAACTCAGGGTTAGGTGGCTCTAACTGAAGTTTAAACTGGTTTGTTTTTCTAAATTTAGTTGTAATATTTTTCTTTTTTAGACGTTTGTGCCGTCCAGTTTATTAATGAATTTCACGCTCTAGCTTCTTCTTTTTATATGATTGTTTTAATAAAACTTTTTTTTGTACAGTATCCAATTTGCATTAGATTAGAGGTATTTTATTAATTAATCCTCGGATAAACTGCAGCAGCGGAGGAGAAAATCATTAAGAGGATATAAATAAATTACAGGGGCAAAGAGAAACAAAAGAATTCATTTGTAGGACAAAAGGCTTTGAAAATCTAAAAAAAAAAACTCGGGACTCAGCTGAATAACAGATATGGCGATATGAAAGACAGAAAAACAAAAGCTCAATTGGTTGAGCTCTAGAGCCCTCATTTTCTTCCTCATTGATCCGATAAACTTCACTAGATATTTCATTTCACATTACTGTTTATACATTATAACACCACATAAAAGTAAATCAGTAAATATCATCATCAGGAAGGGCCTTATGCAATAAAAACATGCTAATAAATGCTCATGGCTTTTACTTACATTATGGGCGATTGAAATCTTACTATAAATTACTTTAGGAAAGACCATATAACAACTTAGATCTTGTTACATTATCTGGAACTAATAATCCTCAAATCCTAAGAATAATTGGAAAAGAAGTCAGTGCAAGATAGAGCGGAAGAATAACGGAATAGCCTATTGAACTAAAAATTAGTACGATATTACGTATTATTATGCAAAAAATCTGGTGCGGGCAACACACGACTTTCACTTACCTAAATTTTTAAAATCAATGAAAGAATTTTCAAATACAGTTAAAAAATACGCGAAATTATTAAGGAATTAATCAAATTAAATTTCTATAGAAACATGTGTTTTATTAAAAAATCAATTATATTATTATCTTAAATAATCAGTAAGCTTTATATTCTTTTCATCACTGTCCAATAACTTTTAAAAGCTTGTGTATGAGATGATAATTTTTCTAAAATCTTTAGCTTTCCAACGGTATATCATACATGTATATTACTGCTCTTATGTTCAAAAACAAAAAATTGCATTAAAAAAATATTTTTTCTGTTTTCTCCTTTAGTTGGGTATCGAATTTATTCAATTTATATATTTACCAGTTTTTTATCAGCGTTAACAAGATAATCTAGTTATTATTATTGAATCTACAAAATTAAAGGTACTTTAGGGGAAGAAAATTTAAAATATCGGCATTTAAGCCCTGTCAGACCATTTTTATCTAAATAAAACCTACATGATATTAAAGCCCATTAAATTTTACATCAATATAGCGAGTTTAATCAAAATCGTCGGAACCGTTTTTGAGAAAATCGAAAAAAAGTGCAAAATGCATAGTATAAAGTGCCTCTTCTGGTAGGCTCATTTTGATGAAAAAAGTTTTGTCACGTTTCGGGCGTATAGTTGTCTTAAATATGAAATTTCAGTTTCATAGGACTTACCGTTTCCGCCCGGGAGTTACCACAGACACACACACACACAGACACACACACACAGAGACCTTTTTGCGGGACTTGGTTATTTGGACTCAGGGGTCCCTAAAACGTGTATTTCCGTTGAAAACTGGAATTCGAAAATTTTCACGATCGCAATACTTCCCCTTACTATATAAAGTAAGTGAAAGTAATAAAAAATTAATATTATTATAATAACACAAAAAAGTGTTATTATAATTAGCAACGGTAATTAATTTATTCAAATTAATTGATTTATTTCTTAAAATGTATTTATTTTTATTTTTAAAATCTCTATTAAAAATATGTTGATAGAAACTTGTCATCTTATGTTATGCAATAATAACACGGGTAAAGCGCAAGTAAAGATGGTAGGCGTAGAAATAAATGCAATTATAGACGGGTTACTATAATGTGTAAAACCAGAACATTATTTGTAAGATTTAGGTATAAGGATGCATTAAATATCATAATTTATTTATTTATATTTAATTTTAATTATCATAGCTTTCATACTGTTGAATATCCAAAAATTTAGCAAGAAATATATCTAGCTAAACGTAATTTTTTTTTCATTATTTTTTTATCGAACGTGACTCCTCAAATTTTCTTTTTCAGATGAAGAACTAAAGTTTTATTTCGATTTAATTTGTTTTGTCCTGTAATAATTATACAGAAATATATTTTTTCTCAAAAAGGGAGCGGCGTGGTCTAGTGGATAGAGCACTAGTCTGCTGTGGTCCGGGTCCTGGGTTCGAATCCCGAATGTGGCGGAATATTATTTATTCTGTTAATTCAGTCGGGGGGCGACCCTAGGGTATGGAGACCCTCCTGGGGCAGACCCAGCCTCTCTAAAGTGGGTACCCAAATTAATTGGGGAAAAACCTGGCGGCTGAGCGTGATTAAGGCCTAATCACCTCATTACATTGCCGTTGGCCTAAAAACAGTACGAATCTCTATATGTACTGAGCCCAAGACCCTTCATGGGTTGTAGTGGTACAGGTTTCAGGTTTTATATTTTTCCTCAATAAAATGCAACAGAATTTACTTCATTTTTACTCTCACTTACCTAAATATGAAATATATAGTGGGAGAAAATATTATGATCATGAAAATTTTGGATCCTCTGATTCCTAATAACTTGTCCTGAAAAGGTCTGCGTGTAGTAAGTCTAGCACGTAATCGGAAAGTTATTCTCAATTCTCATAGTGAAGAACAAATATACGCCCGAGATGATCCAGCAACTTTTTCCTCAAAATTGGCAAGCCAGAAGAGCCACCATTATACCATGCGTTTAGCACCTTTTTACGATTTTCTCGAAAACGTCTCTAATGATTTTAATTAAACTCGCTATATGGATGTAAAATGTGATGAGTTTTACATAATGTATATTTCCATCGGAATGAAATAGTCTAACCGAGCTTAAACGCCAATATTTTAAAATTTTCTTTGTTAAAAGTACCTTTAATTTTGTACATTTGAAAAAAAAAAACTGACCATTTCATCTTCTTAACATTGAAAAAAACAAACAGGTAAATAAATAAGTCAAACGAATTCGATATTCAACTAAAGGAGTGAAGAGCAATCATGTTTTTATAATGCAATTTTTGTATCAACAAGAGAACAGCAGTAGAGATGCATAGTATAACGTTGGAAAGCCAAAGATTTTAGAAAAATTAATAGTTAATTAATATTTTTAAAAAATACGAGTATATAGTTGCTAATGTTAAAAACAAATTTGTGAAAATTAATAGAGTGTGATGAATAGCAGATAAAACTAACTGCTTGTTGTAAATAATAATATAATAGATTATTCTTTAACCTATTTTCATCTGTATATTATCAAACTGCATTTAAAACATTTTTTCATTGATTTTAACAACGAGGGTACTTGAAAGTCGCTCCAGATTTTCAATTGAGTAGTGAAGTGAATGGACTGCCTTTTACACAATCACTTTTTCATATGTAATCTAATAAATTTAGGTCATTAGATACTAGGTACTTGTTAGTAGTTGGTAAGAAAAATACGTAGTACCAATTTACATCATACTACTATTGCTAAATCACTAAGTATCTGGAACTTCCACTCGTATTCTATTTTCTGACATATTTATCTAAAATAATCACGAAAGTTGGAGATATCCTGGAGACCTGCGGACTACACCGACAACCGACGGTGGTATAGAACTATTCGCTGCAGAGTGCAGGTACGACCTAGCCCAAGTTGGTCCAATCATTAGCCGCTAACTGGTTCAGAACGCTTGTTGTCGGATAATTAGTCTTCTGCCTCGCCAGCAACTTCATTACAACTCCAGCTCTCCAGATCGCCGTGTCCTTCCATCTTGTCTTCCATCGTTAATGCATTTCCAAGTGTTTGTCAGGAGGGTTCCTGGATTAATAATTCTGGCCTGTGACCGTGAAAGGAAGGAATACATTCTGCCTTAGACCAGATAATATATATATATATATATATATAATTGTAATATATATTTTCCAAAAGAAAAAAAATATTTAAAAATTTACTACGTGTCAGCCTCTAGGGCCCTTTTTAAGTCTCTGCGAAAATATATATGATATATAAAATTTTATTTCAAATTCACTTTCTTTCTTTGATTTATTGTGTTGTATTTTGTTTATTTTCAAGAAGCTTACCTATATATTTTTTTTTTTTTTTTTTTTTATTATTGAGAAATATTACAATCTGTCCAATTCAGGACATTTTTAATAGTGATAACGTACAACATTCATACTACATTCACACGATATATACAAAACTATAAATTTATATAATAATAATAATAAAATATACATATATACAAAGTAAAATCAATAAAAATGTATACAATAGTCACTCATACCTATATACAATTCACAAGCATACAGCACGTGAGTGGAGAATCTAGCCAATGCTAGAACTCCAATATACATGTTATAAGAGGTCACGAGGCCACTGCCGTTTCAACCTTCTAGGTGGGTTGTATGGATGGGTGGGGCTGGATAGGGATTGAGCTAGAGGATTAGGATGATGAATGAGATTCTGGTGGAATTTGGAAAATTTGGATGGAATCAGGTCTGAAATAAAAGGAACATTAAGGTCGTGGTGCAAGGTATAGTTGGAAACATAATAAGGAGCATTTACTATTGTACGGAGGACTTTGGATTGAAAGGATTGAATGCGTTTGATGTTAGTACGTTTAGCTGTCCCCCACAGTTCAAGTCCGTAGGTCCAGATGGGCTTCAGTATTGTCCTGTAGATTAATAATTTGTTGTCAACTGTAAGTTCAGATTTTCTGTTGAGTAGTCGGTATAACTGTCCGAATCGTCGGTTGAGTTCTTGTCTTTTAAGTCTTGTATGTGGGTTCCAAGTCAATCTTTTGTCTAATAGTAAGCCAAGATACCGGACTGTATCTGAAGGAGGAATTGGAATGGAATTGAAGTTAACTGGCGGACAGGAGTTTCGTCGAAGAGTGAAGGTTACGTGTTTGCATTTGGCTTCGTTCACCTTTATGCGCCAAGCATTACACCAGTCTTCGATAAGAGAAAGGTGTCTTTGCAGGTTTAAGGATGCTGTTTCAGGATTGGAACTGGATGATAGGATGGCGGTGTCGTCTGCAAAAGTTGCCAGAAAGGTATCAGGATGTGTAGGAATATCAGCAGTGTAAAGGATGTAGAGGACGGGTCCCAAGACGCTGCCTTGAGGAACACCGGCCTCAACGGGATAAAACCTATATATAATCCACATAAAAAGAAATAAAATAAAAAGTAGAATTATGTGAAAATCTGAAGAAATATATATTTCCTGGTAACACCTATCATCCAATAGATATAGCTGTATATTCGGCCATGCCAACACCTAATTTAGATTTTTACTGCATAGACGATTCATAAATTGCTAGTGTGTAGATTAAAGGCAGACTTTCACTCAACAAAAAAAATATGTTCAATGACATTGCTCTTGCTATTACTATTGTAAAATTATCTTACCGGAAATAAGAAATCAGACGTTTAGTTCAGAAAGGGTTAAAATTCATTTCTTGACAATATTATATGTTATATTGGACCAAGTATACCATTGTTTTTTATTTTTCATTTAATTAATTATTTAGATAGTGTGATGCTTGCATTGGTGTCATAAAATAAAATCATTTTTTATTTTTTGTAATATCATAAAATCAGTTTATCGGTCATGGTAGTAGTTACTCTTCAACACAATAATAACAATTCATTAAGATAAGGTTTACTTGTCGTGAAGTTACTAGCACAGCCACGGTTGAAATGCGGAAGATGGCATTAGGATTTTTTAAGGCGGTAAGAAATCTGGTAATGCGAACTATCGGAGGGGACGTAAATTAGAAGTCATGAGCCTGTGCGAAATCAGGCTCTCGTTAAAGATCTCTACCCCAATTAAATCTGGATATGCAAAATCCCACTAGCCTAGGATTAGCCACAGTAGCATAAAGTGACTTTAAATAAATAAATAATGCATGACGTTAACGTTATACAAAATTTGATGAAGATATATATGTTTGTGTGTATGTATATAAATATTTTTTGTTATGATACATTGATTGATTTTTGGATATTCATACACACACACAAAATGAAATATGATGTGAATATAAAAAAAATGAAATACTCACGCCTTATCTATAATATTAATTAATGTTCCTTTTTTTTAGTCCCGTCTCAAATTTCAGCCTTTGACAGTTCTGTCTCGGGTGATGCAAAGTTTTCCCTTGGTAAATCTGATTTGCACTTTCTAACAATATTTCCCGGCTGTGCATCCATCTACCTTGGTCCGAATTCCATGACCCAATTAATTAGGTTTGCAAAACTAATGAAACACTTGGGAAAGTTGGTTTATTTACAAGAGGGCGCTCAAGATTATAATTAACTGCTTAGGAGCCCCGAGATATTAAATTAGGTAACAGACCTCGTTACCAAGTTAAATAACCTTTTTAAATTGCCCCCTCTCCTCTTCCCCTCTCTATCTATCTAGTCAAAGAAAATGATCGCCCAGCGCAGTAGGGTGCTTCTTCCCGTGCTATTTGTCTAAGTTAATAGTGAAGTGCAGTGGCATTATTGGTGGATAATTCGTGTGCAATTATTTTCCTCTAAATGTGTAGTTATTACAGGATTAATCGGGGAAAAATAATACAAATATTTACTTTACTTATTGTTTTATCCGAAACATGATTAATTAATCCATTATTTATATTAACCTATACTATTTGATCTTGTTGCGATCATATAAGATATTGTTTTACTAATATTAATGTTATAACAGTAAGTTTCCTTAAAAAATATTAATTATGGTAATTTGCATATTTAGGAGCAAACGAAAAAATTAGAATGATGATAAGAGTATTTTATGATATTTTGGTTTACAGTACATTTCCAAATTGCCGAAAAATAACTTTAAAAAAAAACACGAAAATTTACATAAACTGAAACTTTTTCCGCACTATTATTTAAACAGCGAAGCTAATATTGTAACTCCGGAACCATCTAAGTCCTATCTAAATTAATATCACTTAACCACATCGTATAGATTGGTAATATTAATAAGTTTTTTATAATTTTTCACTCAGTTCTTATAAAGTATTTCCGTGTAAACATTACGAAAAATGAATTTTCGCTAATTTTGAAAATCCATATACAAAAAAGGTCTGTTCTCAAGATCGATTTTCTTCTATAGCCAGTAGAACTATGACTAAGCTATATAGAAAAAAAATTTTTAGGGTGAGCCTCTTGAATAATCTCGGTAAAAGTCTCGTTTTTTTATTCATTTCCGAGAATTTTTTTAACTACTTTCTCCACTATTCCGTTAATGAGTAGTGGAGACATAAAATACAAAGCCTGTACTTACTTTATTTTTAGATTTTGTTTTGATTTGATATCTACAAAATTACAAGAATAATAAAAAGAATTTCCTAACACTTGTATTTATCCCTCTACTCTAGGCTGAGGTGAAACGGCTGCAATCCTGAGTGTATTGGCCAGAAGAATATTTTATTTCGATTTCGAATGGATTGACCCATACATGTAAAAAAAAAAAAACAAAAACACGAGTGAAGCTGTGGGTTACATCTAGTTAGTTTAAAAAAAAATGTTAAGAGGCAGACTCGGGTATCAATATTCGTTAGGCCAAATATTAAATAAATACCGTTATCACTCTATTTTCCGCCTCTATTCGAGCGGTGTCTGGGAGGGATTAAATAGATAGTAAATGTGAGGTATGAATTACATGTCATGAAATTGGCTAATGAAAGAACCTTTGATAGAACTTCAAGAACTATCAGAAGTTTTTATGTCACTTTTACAAAAATATATTTTTATTTTGCCAAATAATAAAATTATTCATTTTATTAAAGTTAAACAAATTCTTTGTTCTGGCTGAAGAGAGAATGGCGTTATCTGATTCCATACCCACGTCAGCCGGTATCTCAGTCCTTAATTGTAGGTAATGTAATACTTGGACGTCACGGGTGGGGGATTCGGAGCTTGAGAAACGTATTCCCATGTTACAAGTAGTATCTATTGCTAATGATACAACAAAGCCCAATGAGAGAAAATCGTTTTAAGTCATTCCAAATTACAGAATAAACTTTGAAAAAAAACACACAAAAAATCTCCCCTCCTCCTACTAATTAGCTGATTTATTTTGGATTATGGTAATTAGAAACAGCTCATTAGCTACTGTCATATTACGTCATAATGATTATTTAAATTTTATTCAATTCCATGTTTATAATTATTTTCGTGATATTCCTTACTTATGTTTTGTGGGTATAGTTTAATAATAATAATATAGTTTAAAGGTATAATCTATTATGCATATTTACCAAATCTCAAAACAGCAATAAATACCAATCGGTGCATATTGGTGCATATGTCACTTCATCCGTTAGTGACATTATTCTCATTCTTCTATTTAATTTGGTTGTACACTTTATTTCTTCGTCAATCCTTCTTTTTTTTTTCAGAGATTTACTTGTTTATTCGATATTAAATAGCGCAGGTATCCTCTATGTTCTTGAAATTGCTTTTCTCTTATATTTGTATGTATATTTTATTTTACTTTTAAAATATGTTATGTTAATATGCTTGTATTTTTTATTTATATAATTGAATAGAATAATGGTAATACTAAGTTATCTATTATAAAAAAAAAAAATAGTAAGCTTCAATATTTAGTTTCATAAAATATTCTAATATGATCTCATTTAAAAATGGTCACGCGATTTTATTTAAATAACATTCTAGTCCTTTAAAAATAAGATTCAGAATTCCTATTATATTCAAATAGTACTAATTGCTCATTAATTTTCTTTCTAAATTAGGCAAAAATATTTTCTTCCACTATGTTCAAATAATGTTAAAGAAAAAATAAAAATAAATAAAAAGATCAAATAAAAAATTGGTTTTATGAGACTTATTTGTCGCTTTTTCTATAATTTCTTAAAATCGATATAGTTCCTATTATAAATAGGAATTAAATAAGTATTAAATCCATCCCAGAACTGAAAATGCCTTACTGGCTAAAAATGAGACCATATATAGATAGATCAATGGCGAAAATAAGGAAAGCACTCCCAATAGAAATTAGGAACTCTTTTCTCAGGCTGACAGAAAAATATCAAGACTTCAATATGTTGTTTACTGACGCATCCAAAATGGAAGACAGAGTTGGTTGTGCTGTCTACAGCATAGAGCAACAACTCGTGTTCAGTCTGCCAGGCGAGAGCTCCGTCTTCTCCGGAGAAGCCACAGCCATACTGAGAGCTCTCAAATGGATTAGAAGCTCAGGAAAAATGACATGGACTATCGTTACAGACTCGTGGAGTGTTCTTGCAGCCATTGACAGCCAAACAGGATTGGGATTGGGTGAGTAGCTACAAGAAAGTTCTTCTGAAAGAGTGGGAGGATGGTTGGAGAGAAAAGATATCAAAATTGAGAACAATAAAATCAGACTGTCAGAAATGGAGAACTAGTGCAAGATCTTCAGGAGAGAGGAAATTGTTGTATGCAGACTAAGAATTGGGCATGCAATTACGCCAATGGTTACTTGAACGCCTGGAAGCGCCAATCTGCGAAAAATGCAACAATTCTCCTCTAACTGTAGAACACTTGCTGATTGAGTGCCCGCTTTATGAGCAGTCAAGAAAAGGTTGAATCTAAAGAAAGACATGAAAGAAATACTTAAAGATGAGGAAGAAAGTATTAACAAATTAATAGAATTCACGAAAATAATAGGATTCTACCATTGAATATAATTATTTCGATCACGCCAATGACCCTCAAGGGTAGAGGCGGATAAGCAAATAAAAAAAAAAAAAAATAAACCTCATAATTACTGATGAAATTTTATTTTTTAACCATAGTTTATTTTTCTAAATTTTATAGCGTAGTAATAATAAATGTATATGGTGGCATAGATTTTGACAAATTTAAGGAAAATGAAGGTTAGTGTGTAGGTATCTCTAAATAGTATTTGCGCTTTATTCTCCTAGCGTATAACTCTTAATTCAAAAACGGAAAATGTTTTAACAAAGCTCTTACATGCGAAATTAATTGGTTCTTTTGAGGAGTGGAGTAATGCGAGTGGTCTGTTTTAAGCCCAGGCGTCAATAGATTTATGTGTTGATAGCCAAATTCTCACAGCATCTGACTGAACCAATGCACTAAAGCTCAACATTAACTATGCACCACTTAGTGGAGTCCCGGGATCGAGATGTCAGGTAAATGAAGCTGCTAAGCCCTCAGCTGCTACTGCGGTCTAGAGTTAGAAACCTATGCACATGTGTTGGGTAAATGTCTTTATAACATACTTTACGTTACCCGTCGGAGAAACTTCATTAAAAAAGGAATAGTTGAACTTTTAAAAAATAAAAACTATAAGTGCTTTCAAGTGTTTTGCCTTGATACCAAGGGATCAACTAGATTTGTGGACAGCTTGGCATTTAGTGCCAAAGAAAAGGAAGCACGATAGTAGATCCCACAATCAGATATGAAACAAATGATCGAGAACAAGACAACAGTATCCAAGAAGAGAAAGAAAGCATTTATACAAAATGTAAGCTTTACCTGCAGAAAAAGCTTCGTGAGGAGTTCGGTTAAAAGAGAATTATAGTTAAAAAAAGGAACCATTTCATGAGCTACGAGAACATTTTTGCAAAAGTATGGACTTCAAAGGAATCAGTTCCAAAACATTGCAGAGATATAATCATGGACTCGCTGGGAATTTGCATCACTATGTATATATATAAGGCTAGGCTAGATTTGATATTACCGAGGTCAATTTTTATATAATTAATATGACTATTACATTTAGTTATCCCCATTTTTTTATTTCTTTAGAATTGTCTTCAGGATTGATCCAGTATGCTGTGTGTTTACAGCAAATCAGCAAAGTTGAGCAAAGTCTATCCAATTGAGTATTTCTTCTCTCTTAATTGCTAAATTTTTTTTTCAAGCATTGTTACATGAATTTTAGAAATGGCTTTGTAAGAATCAAGAATTCTATATTTTCTCTCTTTATAAAAGATTATGAGGTCTTGTTTCTTATTTCAGAGTTCGTGCGGTTATTTATTTTTTTACATTGTGGTCATTTTAGGTGAATTTTTTGTTTCTTAACAAAATAATTAGGAATATTCTGCTGTATGTAAGGGAGAGACCTTGACCCCATTACAAGACCGGTCTAAAAACAATCCTATAAGCCGCTATCAACAACGACGACAGTGGCAGTAACAAACAGAAGGGAGGGAATCAACAAAAACTTGTCCGCACTAATGATTGACTTCCGCTGCCGGAAGGTGTCCGCCATTTCCTTGGTCCTGTCTTAAATCTCTTTTGTCATCGTATTCCAGGATTCATCCCAGAAGTTTATTTCTTTCTCCTAGACTTGGTCTTCCGCCGCACCTCATCTGTATTCGTTGCATAAACGTTTTATTTTACTAAAAAATAGCTTATAATTTATCTTATAATGATAAACATCCTCCTTCGCCAGCTATAGTGGATACAGGATTTTTTTTTTTTTTTACAATGATCTTACAAATTATATAAATTTTATTTTCGAATATTTCTTTAAAAAAGTTACTGATGAAATATGACCATCCATTCATTTGATTCCTTAGTACTCCAAACAATAGTTTATGCTACTTATAATTTCACTTAATATACCTTACATAACGTTCCTTTACATTCAATTTTATTTTAAAGCTATCCTCACACAAGACTGAAACGACAAGAAACTGCTCGAAGATATCGAATACTACAACACTTACTAGACAAACGTTCAAAACTTCCAGTATATTACAAAAGACCTCATCTACATCACAATTATCAGACCTATTTAGACACATGGAATCGAGCTTTGGGGCTCTACAAAACCATCTAAGTCCTCCCGCATCCAGTCCTTACAATCCAAAATCCTTCGCAAAATCCTGAATGCTCCTTATTTTGTCACAAATCAACTCCTCCATAATGACCTAAACATCCCATCTGTTGCAGACATAGCCCTTGATAGATACTCCTCTTTCCATTCTAAACTCCCTGCCCATACAAACCCACTTGTCCGTAACTTATCTTCCTCAGATATCCCTGATAACCCTCCAAGGCGACTGAAAAGAAGGTGGCCTCGGGACTTACTGTCTTAAAATAGTTAGTAAAGTGCTACCACTGGGTAGTTCTTTCTCAATACATTTTCATACTACACATTTACTTATTGTATTCTTTAGTACAGTTGTAAATTACTATAAATAAATAAAAATAATAAAAAAATTTAGAGCAGATACTATCCGTATTCCATCAGAACCTTATTCATCACAAAAATTCCTCTTGCAACAATCCCTATCTAGCTAGCTCCGCTCACCCATACGAACCTTCTCGAAGGTTAAGATGAGAGTTGGTCTAAAACCATTTCGTAAATATTTATACTGGAGTACTGAAACTAGTCTGATTCTCCTCTCAAGTACCGAAACGTTTGTGGATATTGGGACTGAGAGAGGCGCTGGTATCCCATGGATTCTACTTTTCCTCCCACAAGCGCTGCCCGAGTTTCCTCTAGATGATATTAAATATTTTATTATGTGTGTTCATGATATCTATTTATTTCTAAACATTTTATTTATTCATGATCTTTGATATATATATATATATATATATATTATATATATATTATATATAATATATATATATAATATATAATGGACATTAGTCAACTTGAAATAAATTATATCCTATAGAAAAATAGATAGAATTACTATTGCTATTTGACAATCCATGGAAGAGCCTTACAAATTATCTATCTCTCTTTTTTTAATTTGTTGTGATGTACAAAACAATAAAAACAAATAAGTGAGCAGCATAAAATAAATTAAAGGGATGAAAGGAAAAATTCTCGAGTAATCAACAGATTTTTACTTTGTTATTTGCCATTAAAAAAAAAAAAAGGTAGAAAACTTGTTTTGTCTTAGTTATTTTCTTTAGCTTTCCCCGTTGATTCCAATAAAAGGAATTGGGTTTTCTCATTATGAAAATACGTAACATGACGAAGGACGAAGCTGGCTCCTTGAGCAAGTTGCTAATTAGCTCCTTTGTTGATCTTTTTCCTACTGCAACGGCTCCCAACTTAGCCTCTCTCTTTATTACACCCCACCCTAGGGCCAATAATTAAACTTCAGTCAGACCCCTAATTGCCCATTCCAGTCCCAAATGGTCTCCAAACTTTAAAGAAATTCAGTTTCCTAGATTATTTCCTCGGGGATGATCATTTATCGGAAATTTTCGTAAACAGTAATCGTCATTATCTACGATTGATTATGCCATTCAAACTTTTATTTACATAATCCGACAAAGTGTGAGTCGGTTCAGATTTTGATATTCTAGGAGGGTAGGGAGTAGGGCCCCTTCGAAGGCAAAGGATATGCTGTTATATAGATTGATAATTATTTTCAATTAGTTATCGTCTAAAAGAGGACATGAATTTTCATTCGATAATAATTTCCGTTGAAGGGGAGTTAACCAAGTAATCATTCCCGTAACACTCGTTCACGGCCTTCAGACCTGTATATGGCGTCTCATCTAACCGCAGACAACAGATCCTTCCTACTCCGCTCCTCTTTCGTATGGAATTCCATTCCTTCACATATTCGACATTCTGATACTCATCAAACCTTCAAATCCCGTCTATTCGATCACTTCCTCTCTATTCAATTTTCAAAGAATCCTAAATAGATTTGCCAATTCAATTTAAATTAGTTAAATAAAACATATAGAAACAATTAATTAAATATAATATCTTACATTGTGGCGCACTTGTATATTTAACTTTATTATTTCATTAATTTTACATCAATACAGTAAAGCACTATTAATTAAAATTTTATGTATATGCACATATGTTTCTGTTCTATCTTTTGTCTAGTTTTGTTATTAATCATTATTATTAGAAGCTACCTTTTAATTTATCACTATTGTTCACTTTTTATTTTATTTTTATTTCTTTTATTATTTGTTTGTTTCATGTTTGTACTCTAAGACACTAAAGTTCTTTTTGTATGTTTTGTAAAATTATTTAAAAATGGCTTGTCCCAGAATAAATAAAGAATTTTTTATTATTATTATTATTAATCTGGATAGTTACAAACCACTTCAATAGGTGAAAATCTAACATATACCCTCTACTTGATTCCTATTCTCAGCCCTCCTAGTGTTGATTGCTTGCACTATAAACAATTCCTTAATGCTCGAGTTAGTGTTTATTTCAACAAAGGAACGACTATGTTCTTCTTGAATCTGTCCTGAGAACCTATGCGGTCCTTTTATACGGCTGGAGGCTTCTCTTTTTTTCCGAGAAATAATCTTATTCAAATGTATGATGGATGCTCCTTGACCATAGAATCGTATTACTCGTACTGAACTCAAGTGAGGTAGCAAAACATTACAATGTGCTCCCCAAAAATCGTTCCTATTGTTCTCTGCTAATTTAGTTTTCCATTCACTACTATCAATGTGTCGATAATCATCAAGAATCATATCAATTTCTCCAAAAAACTCATAGTATTTACATTGGCACAGAAATAATTTACCGTTATTATTGTTGGTTTTCCTTATTGGAATGTCTAGAACAGTGGTTCCAAACTATAAGTCCTCACACCTCTGGGGATCCGCAGACGATTTCCAGGGGTAAACGATAAAAAATAATTTAAAAAAAAACTAATAAAAATATTTGAGAATTCTTGGCTTTTAATAAAAGTCGCACGCTGCACAATCACAAATTTAACATTCTAAGTGATCTAATTGCTTGTGATCACTGACAGGTGCCTTGCTACTGCACAATAAAGTTCATGAAAATTGGTCATTTTCAAACAATTCGAAAATAATGAGCTTAAAGGTGAGATGTATCGCATAAAAATGAACAATATTTGATTACTTTATGAAAATTCGAATAAATACTTATCTTTTATAAGTTCTAAATTTTAGTTTATTTTCATTCATATAATGTCATTCTTATTCCGCTATGGCTAAGCGGACGGTGTAGTGGAAATAATAAATTTTGCTTATTCAGGTATTACTAGAATGGGGATCATTAACGAGTATCGGACTTACCACAGACTATGGACCACCCTTTTACGTATCCGCTATGGTTTTAAAACAAGCGCTCTTTAGTTACTCTTTGTCTTCCTTTGCTTTATTTATCTATCTCACTACCTTCATGTCGTTCAGTGAAATGTTGTAATTTCATGAAATACTATCTACTATTATGATATTGTATGTAATATCGTCTTGTATGATTTATATTTATTTTATACTTTACAGGGGAGGTGGAACGGCTGCTCCGAGAGTACCGGCAAAACCAAGAGCTGGTTCGTAACATCGGGGCTCATTACTACCAGATCATCTACCCCGTGCAGCTGAGGCACCATGAGAAGATGGGTATATCTACTAGGGAAGTAGGCGCCCAGAAGGTAAATATTTACTATTCTACAAATAAACTGCACTGGGCCATGTATTATTATTCTATTCTAACTAGCTGATAAATACCTTAAGTTTTTGATTTAGGTATTACTGGCTTTAGTAAGTATTTCACTTTATCATAGCACTTCTCAAAAGGAACCTCATCATCAATTTTCACGAAATCGTTCCCTATTTCTAATAGTTATCAATACAGACTTCGAAGGCGTATGAGAAATGCAATTGGGCCTCCAAACTAATGTTGGGACTATTCGTTGTGAGAGGTGCTTAGGGTTTTTACTGAACTAATGCTCTCTTAGAAAAAAAACCAAAAAAAAAAAAAAACCTGTACATCTAAAAACTCTGAAGGGTCTTGGGCTCAGTACATATTGAGATTTGTACTGTTTCCAGGCCAACGCGCATGCAATGAGACGATTAGGTGGAAGAGAATTAATAACTGTTGACATTCATACAATAGAATAGTCCAGCAAACATTAATAGTTTATTACAGTGGTTCTCACCAACAATTTTTTCCCGGATCCCTTTATCCAATCAGTACAATAGCAAGGACCCCAAATTGCAGTTGTTTCTTTTTCGAAAAAATACAAAATTAATATTTAATCTCAATCCAAAGCTCACTAAAGCACCTCCTTTCATAACGTTAAAAAAAAAATGAGGCGTTGATTTTCAAATGGTAGGAATGGATTTTTTTTTTTTACGAAATTGATGTTTTGGCAACTCTGTGTTCTAATTATTTAATGTTTTTTTCCGCCATCCGATTTCAACTAAAACACACTAAAGTCCTTTAAAATCGCGAATCACACATTTAATTTTCTTTCAAATCATATTAAACATCTTCTTTCATGACGTAGAAATAATATTATTTATATGGTAAAAGGGAGCGGCGTGGTCTAGTGAGTAGAGCGCTAGTCTACTGTCCTCCGGGTCCTGGGTTTAAATCCCGGCTGCGACGAAATATCGAATCACGGCTTGCTTATTACGGCCGTTGGCCTAGAAACAATACGAATATTTAAATGTACTGAGCCCAAAACTCTTCATGGGTTGAAGTGGTACAGTTTAATTTTATTTTATTCTATTTTTTTTTTATAGTAAAAGAATAATTCTAAAATTTATTTAGGGAAAAATCATAAAAAAAAAATGTTAATAAGAGAGACCCTCAGAGGTCCACTACCACCGGTCGGGAATCACTGGTTTATTATGTCGAGGATTTTTTTTGCATTATTTCCTGTACAACCCAACGTGAGGTTGTTATTTTTTATCGGTTGCCTTTGGTATATCTGGTGAATTAAGAGGTCAAGTTTGTCCTATGCATGTCTACAGCAACCTCCTATAAACTTCTAACAACATAATACTACCTTTATATTGTTATGGAGGAAATAAAGTCGTAAATATGATATAAAAGAAGGGGGATAAATCCGCCTGCAAGTACTCGAGGCATTCGATACAATGGAGCGCACTTGATTCCCCAAGTGGAGGATGAGACAGTATATCTTTTTATAACCCCGGCACTCAGGCTTGGGGTGGAGAGCCCTCCACGTAGCCTGGATACTAGTCCACCACGGCGGATCACATTCTAGACCTCTTTCAAAGTCTCCACCATTTTGATTCGCGAGTCTCTTCAGGCCTCTAGTAGGTTTTGCAATAGTCGCAACTTTATATATATAAAAAAAACACACATTTAAAAATAATAATATATAAATGCATTAGCCATGAATATTTTAATTTAATCTGGACTAAATGAAATATAGTGGATGTAATTAGTTGACCGTTGAGAATTACTGGAAGGAATTAGTCCGGGTGGCGGTCATTAAATGAAACAACTAAATAGTTTCAACTATTTTATTGTTTGCCAACGTTTCGACCCCCTTTGTGGGTCATCATCAGGGCGCATGGTGGGAGAATGGAAACTAGGTACTGTTTGGTAGATGGGGGGTAGGTAGGGTGGAAAATACGTAGGAAAAGGTGGAATGGAAAATACGTACTGATTTATGGACAGGGCCTGACAACAATGACTAAAATTCTTAATACTACCATACAAAGAATCAATGAAATTTAACTTATGATTATAATAATGATACAGGATAAAAAATTATGATTTAATTCTTGAAATAACACCTATATAATAGTAAGAGCAGTGATGGAAGTACAGTCAGTTTTTCTCCATATACATCTTCCATCACTGCTCTTACTATTATATAGGTGATATTTCAAGAATTAAATCATAATTTTTTATCCTGTATCATTATTATAATCATAAGTTAAATTTCATTGATTCTTTGTATGGTAGTATTAAGAATTTTAGTCATTGTTGTCAGGCCCTGTCCATAAATCAGTACGTATTTTCCATTCCACCTTTTCCTACGTATTTTCCACCCTACCTACCCCCCATCTACCAAACAGTACCTAGTTTCCATTCTCCCACCATGCGCCCTGATGATGACCCACAAAGGGGGTCGAAACGTTGGCAAACAATAAAATAGTTGAAACTATTTAGTTGTTTCATTTAATGACCGCCACCCGGACTAATTCCTTCCAGTAAATGAAATATAGCTGTGATCCTTGCAAATATATGCCTATGTTCGCAACACATACAGTCCCTTCCTAATTTATTAGGTTAGGTCAATGGTTCAAAAAAAAACATAACAAAAAACAACAACATATTTACGTATGTATTTCGCTAAAATCCCTCTTCTTGTATAAAAAGAACATTAAAATCTTTTTCTCATCATTGTCGTTATCTTTCTTTTCTTTTGTTTGAATGTTTGTTCGATAATTATCATTAAATTAATTATCGATAACATTAAAATCCTTTTCGAAATTGCAGTTCTTTTCAAAAAGGTATTAAATTCATATTTCATTTCATTTTAGAACGTACTGTTATATTTCCTTTTATTGCGTAAAAAAAGTTATTTACATAGCAAAAAATGAAATCTACATTTCAATGTAAAAAAAAAAAAAAAAATATATCAATTTTTTTTAAATAAAAACTTACTGAACACCTCTTAATATATATGTAGTACCTATTGTCCGTCATCGTCTTAATTTTAAGACGTGTCTGACTAACAGTTAACATTAGCTATTAAAGTATTCGACTGGCGATTTGCCGCTCGCGATTGAAATAAGTGAAACATTGTACTCAATGAATTATTAAAGTTTAAGTAGGTAAAATATATGTAGTTACCTTCTACCAGTCATATCCTCCATTTCCTATTAGTTACCACGCGTAATTTAAGGCCTCTGTGCAATGTCAGAGTGGTTCTCGTTACAAACGAAGGTTTACCGAAAATTTTTGATTAAAATCACTTCTTAGCTACATCTTGTGGATCACACGGACATTGTTGGCGTACTCCCACATGTTGGGAACTCCTGGGTTTTTTTTTTTAGTTTATTGACACTAAACATTTAAGGTAGTTAGTGTTTTTTTTTTAGTTTTTTTTTTATTTCTTCTCTTTTTCGATTCATGAACTGTTAAACTGTAAAAAGGAGTGACAATCAGTAGGTAATTTATCAATGACATAGGAATATCACGCCATTGTTTTGTTTAAAATAAAATATTGATATTTGGAAACCACGTGCCAGAAAATTATTTTTACTAGTCGTCATGTATTTTATAAGGAAAGGTTTTAATTTTTTTCCTCTGATAAACAGCGCCGTTCGTGGAACATTTTAATAAAACATATTAATTTCTTCCTTCTTTGTAGGGTAAATTTTATTTTAATATTCCTACTAAGGGTGCACGACCTTATTTTCGAATATGAAATTTTAATTTCAAAAGTAAAACATTAACGGTTGGATGAAGGGTTCAGCTCTTTCACATTATAAAAGTTAAAACTTTTAAAAATATAAATGTATATCTTGGATTTTTGCTAGAACTTGGAATATTTGTTTCTTAAACTATTAAGATACGTAAGTTCTGAATGTATAACTCTTTTAAAGTGCTCATCATTTCACAGAAATCCAATTGTGTGAAGAGATTTGTTAGAACGAATATTTAATTAAAAAACGTATATTAACAACAAAGAAGTTGTTTATATAGCGATAATGTTTACTATGAAATCATTTTCCTTTGTTAGGTACTTACATACCATTAAATTTGTTCCTATCATACTTTGCTATTTTAGCTTTATCATTTATAAGGTTAAATATGGTATAGAAATTATGTATATAATACATTCATGTATTAATTAGTTATCTTAGTCCGTTATCTCCTCTCCTCTGTTGCAATGATGAAAAATGTCTGGGTTTTAGTCTTCATATTTTCACGGTCTTCAGCAACCTTAAATACGGCGATGTTTCTGCTTGCATGGTCTGCTTTGAGATAAACCTGGAAATATCAGTTGAAAAAAACAAAACAAGTTTGCTACCTTTTTTTTTTAGCGAAATAGTTCTATTTGTTCATTTGAATACTTCTTTTATTTCATGAAAATTAGAAAAGCCCTATACGTAAAACGTTGTAGTGTTTATCAGCATTCCTCTCTTAAATACCTATTCATTGTATGTTCTATCTCTCTTACTAGCAACTCTACTTTTCAAATAGTAACTGGAAAAGTCATGAAATGGTGATTTTAAAGTTGAGATTAAGAAGATGGCCAAGAGACCTCCTAACATAAGACATTGGAGTGCTACCAATGGGTAGTTTCTTCTCAGGACTACCATGTGTACTAATCATATATAAAGCCTATTTACTTGTTGTATTTATTTAATACAGTTGTAAATTTCTTTAAATAATTTAAAAAAAAAAAAAATTGAGATCTGTCTTATACGTGGATTTGTTCTCGCTAAATTGTTAGACGGTAAGAATCATTACTTCTTGTAAGGCTGTTGCAGTTTAACCTTCTTATATTGTATTCCCTTGTGCGCTTTCCTACTCTCTTGGTGATGCCATGGTTCATGATTGACTTGCTCAAGCTCAAGACGGATACAGACAATTAATATGCAGCGGTTGAAGTACTTAGCATAATCTGAGAGGTCTATTAGCCGTGGTGTCCTGTGGCCCACTATTAGCCTCCAGGACGTGTCCTGCGTGTCGAGGGATCCAGCACGATTTAGGCTCCAGTGGGAGGGACTGGATAAACCTTTATTAGCCAAAACATGGAATTATGTATGAACATAATATGTCCTCACTTCTCATGTGAAGGTGACCTACTCCATTCAGTTGTTTCTTTACTTGCGTTTTCCTGTGTTTTCGTAATGATGATAAATATGTAGACATTGATAATAAAAATAATATTCAACCATGTAAAAAAATAACAACCCTTGTGGTTAGAGCTGTTTAACCAAAAATAAAATAAACTTGCATAAACAATTCCGCTTTCTCTACTCTGAATATTGAAGATTTTTAAAATAAAATTATTAATTTTATCGGAACAACCACAATGGATGTAAAATATTTCATAGAATGTTGTATGTAAATTGTATTTTTTAACTTAGATGATCTTAAAATAGTATGGAGAAATATATCCGAACGTCGATTTTAACCCTTTTAGTGTCGGACGACGATATATCGTTGTTGGCTACACATATCGTCGTACGTATAATAGCACCTTATTCTTTACATTGTGCGAAAACTTTTCTCTAAATATATTTATAAATGAACTAATTTTATTGTTAATGATCAAATTTCGCAGGCAAATAATTTATAAACCGGTTTGGGTCTGACATTTTACACATTACCGGAGTGTCCTGAGACTGATGCCCGGTTGCACCAACAGCCTGTGTTAAAGTTAACTTTTGCTGTTAACTAACCCGAGGTAAAAGCTAATCATGATCAACGTTTTTGTCCAGTTGCACCAAACAATTTTTAATCCGAATTAGTTAACATGGTTTAGCGCTGGACTTCATCATATTCGTGTGGTATTTAACAACTTCTAACCCTCTAGACACAGTTATGTTATGTCGAAATGATTCTTTTACTTCGCCCATTAATATATATATACCATAATGGATAATTAGTTGACCGTTGAGAATTAACAATGAAACATTTTAAGATCTATTGACTATCAAGGAAGCTGGATTGTATTGTGAAACCAGACAGACAATGAATATCTAAATGAAATAAAAACTATAATATATAAAATATTATTAGAAAAAAATAATAAATTAAATTTGGTACAATGAAATTAAAAATGAACCCGTGACAAAAAGCCTTAACATTAATAACAATAAATTGATCTATACTAAAAATAAACCAAAAATTGATAACATTATGAACAATAAAATATTAAACCTAAACAAAAAACTGTAACAGATTTTTAACAGAATGAAAATAATAAAAAAACAATAATAGGTAATAATAATAATGCTATAAATATTGAGATGATAAGTGGAAGAAATAGAAATATATACCAATATCAAAAAATGCAATTCATATCCAAAGAAATGAAGAGAACAATTGTTGCATTTGATTTACCACAGACAAAATTAGGGCTATATAACCATAATAAACTAAGTAATCATTTATCAAACATCAAAGATTTTACCACATGAAAAACTAAATCATGTATGAATAATCAGGGGTCAGTCTTTTTTTTAAATATTTTTAATTTTGCCAACGTTTCGGCTCAAGCTTCTGAGCCATCATCAGGGCATCACTGAGCCATGTCCAAGCATAAACATACTTATCCAGATTAGTAAAGTTAAAGTTAACCACGGTCGGTGCAACTGGGCCTGAGCAATAAGACAATCTGCACCGAACACCCTTTTAGGTCAAAGTCGAACAGTTCAAAGTGTTCAAATTTTTTGAGAATCATTAAAAACTTCTGAAATTGTTTTCCCGTTCACTGTTGGATATTGTCTGGCTTAAATACCGAGAATTGAATATGATTGTAGTTAATAATTTTTAATATGGTAATCCATAAAGATTTTTGGAGGGAACATTTGAAAGCACGGAAGATTATTAGAAGAAATTTTAATTTCTGTGTTTTTCTGTATTTATTTTTCACTATTTTATTCTGTAAATAAATTTAAAATATACCATGTTTGTAGTATAAACGTATATAGATTCGAATTTATGTAGGAGTAACGAATAGACTGTTACAGTTTTTTTTTTTTTTTTTATAGCGTATTTGGAAATAAAATATTTAATATTGATGTTTTTTTTTCTCGAAATTTAAATGCAACGGTGTCTCAGGAGATGAACTTTTTTTTAGGACTTTGCGGTGAGGGCCTGCTCATCATTTAATAATCTTTCTTTAAAAAGGCTAAGTCTTTGGAATTAATTACATCATTGTCTTCCCGCCCTTGTTCTCTCTTTCATCATTTTTTGCTTTTTTTTTTATTCTTTGTAAAATATTTTTTGCTTACTCTCTTCAACACCGTCATTCATGTGACGTCTGAAAGGCAAGGTACAACGCCTTGTGAGGCGTTTTTGTGAGTCTTATTGTTACATGGTTACAAAAGTTAATAAAAATATTTTTTAACAAATATAACATGACCGAAGATAATAATTTTTAATAATAAAGGTAACTCATAAAAATAAATTAGACCAAAGTTAATTGATTTATCATATATTATCCAAAGCCTTTTTAAGTTGAAAAAAATGTTATTAAAATAAATAAAAAATAAGGTATGTGCAAGTAGGAAATAAATGTGAAATATGTATTAATATCATTAAAATATTTTTTGCATACACTTGTCTATATATGACCCTAGAACGCGAAACGTCGTTGATTATGAAATTAAGTTAATTTATTTTGGGATTGGCCATAAATATATATCTTAAAATTATTAACCAAAAAAATAAGTTAAGATTATGATAAAAAATTTAATAGTAATCTGCCCGAGCTGTGCTATTTAGTTATAAAAATGACAAAACCATCGAAAGTAACATAATTAAAAGTTATTAATCAACTCGATTCTTCAAAACCGCAAAAAAAAAAAAAAAAAAAAAAAAAAAAAAAAAAAAAAAAGTTTATAAATAGGAACTAAAATTTTAAATATCAATAAATTAACTGATCTTTTCTAGTTTGAAAACAATAATACTTACCAATAGTCAGCTCGTTTTGGTTGCCATGAGATTACTTCTATTAAAAGAAAAATATTCTTCTTCTCCTTCCCGGAGGAGTTTTCTATTTTATATTTTGTGTAAAAAAAAAAAAAAACTATTTAGCTCTAGAGACCATTTAGGGTCTTATAGAGATATGTAATGTTATTAGGACAACGGACGACAATGAGGTAATTAGGCCAAGATCACGCTCTGCTTTCCCTAATATTTGGGTAAGTACTTTATTAAGGTTGGATGTGTCCCAGAATGACCACAATAAATCAGGGTTGCCACCATAGATGAGATGAGAAAACAAGATAAAAAATAAGTAAAGTAAATTACACAACACACTTCATTCTTATAATCTCTTTTTTTGAGGTATATTGAAGTTTTGTGCTTTACAGCGCTGTTGTAACATTTTAAAAAAATATTTAAATTGGTAAAATGAGAAAACAACAATTTTTAACAAACATTTTTTTTTATAAAGACAAGTTGCACAAATATTAAGAACTATTACCTTTTTGATTATTTTAGTCATTTTTTCCTAGCTATTTTCAATTGAAAACAATTTTAACTAATTAATTATTATTAATTTGTAGAATTGAAATTTGAAAAGCAAGCTAAAGCTTGGAGAATAAATGACTAAAATATTTAAAAAGGTAATAGTTCTGAATATTTTTGTGACTTGCTTTCTAAACAAATTTGTAAAAGTTGTTGTTTCCTCTTTTTACAAATGGAAAAAAAAAAAAAAAGTTACAGAATTATGTGGTGCTTCAAATATACCTAAATAAAGAGATAAGTATAGACTGTCTTTTGAGACAAGGAAACGCGCTAGTACCATTGCTGTTCAACTTGGTGCTTGATATGGTTATTAAGAAAGTGAATATAGTGGGTAATAGCACAATCATCAAGAAATCACTGTAATAAATAGCCTTTGCAGATGATGAAGTGATTCTTGGAAGAAGTCAGTCGAAGAGGCATATGCTAACTTGAAAAGGGAGGCAGTAGAAGCTGGTCTTGATCAGCAAAACCAACTTCATGATAGTACATAGTATGAGGCAGCAACACCCAACTTGTTATAACTTAAGCGGGGAAAGCATTGAAGTAGTGTCGAAGTTTCCGTACCTGGCTGGAACCATTAATTACTAACGAAGCAGATGAAAAAGAAGAGGAAAATAGAAGGATTTCGGCAGGAAACAGAACATACCATGCTCTTTGACACCTAAAAAGAAGTAACTTAATCTTGTGACAAAATAAGATCAGAGTATACAAAACCCTAATCAGGCCGGTTAGTGATGGGGGTAAATGCTACATTGAATAAGGTGACTTATGACAGGCTCGACAGGTTTGAGAGGAGAGTTGCGAGAAATGTTTGGTGGAGTGCTTGAGAACAGAGTGTGACAAAGTAGGAAGAATTTGATGGTGTATGATATATATATTGTGACATGTTCTGTAAAATTTCAACAGAATCAATAGGGTGAAAAGGTTTGGCCTTGTCAACTGAATGAGGGAAGAGAGGCAGGTAAAAAAAGTATACAGATAAAAGATCTTCGCCAGACCAAGAAGAGCTCAATGAAGAGAGAAGGTGGGAGAGAACATGCGACGGGTGGGCATTCATTTGGTGGAGAACAAAGCCTTGTGGCAACAGATGTTGAAGGACCACTTCGGTCTGTAGCGCCAGAAAAAGAAGAAGAAGACTGTATTTAGTGTAATTTACCTTATCTAAGTATTAAATAGCAATCTATTTATTGCAAAAAAACAAAAACAACAACAGTAGATTAGTGCTCTATACACTAGACCACGCCATTCTAATTTTGAGTGAAGCATTATTAATAATCCTGGAAAATTTGTTTAAATTGAGTAAATTTTAAACTGAATTTCTCATCATGTGTAAATATATGATTTTTATTTTATTTTTTTTAATGAGAACTATACATAAAGTTATTCTATTTGTCATCTCCACCCTACTGATGTGTGATATTATAGAAGATGTTGAGGAGGAAGGAGGAGGGGGGGGATTGTAGTTGCAACAGAAGTGAAGTTTCCATCTGCCGTTAATTGGAGGGTACCTCATTATTCGTACAGTTAGCGGTCGCGTTGGAGGAAATGTCGACCCTGTACCTGCCGTGTAGTTATCCCAGTAATTATGTATCGTTTGTAACTGCATGCAGAAGGGACGTTGTAAAGCAGAGCTATCCCCATCATTACACTTCATTACTAATGAGGACTTTTTTTCTTTTTTGTTGCTTTTCCGGATGGATAGGATTTCCGAAGAAAGGTTTATCGAACGCATGTAGGAGCTGAATAGTCGCTCCTAAAAATATTTTTGGAAGGAATCAAATATAGTATGTCTCAAACAACTTAACAAAGATACTGCTCAATTACGTGCCCATGATTGAGGCGGAGAGGTTTGTCTTTAAGGCCAACTTCAATAGCATTCCAAATAATTTACATGTAATTGTTTTTAAACTTTAACATTTTAACCTATAAATTCTTTTCCTATAAACTCTAGTAATTCTTAACTGTCTTGTTTCTTGTGGAAAAAAACCTTATTCAGCTTATTTTTAGGATTTTGTGAGCTTTGTGACTAAGTTGACATCTCCTTGTGCTGTAAAACGGATATAACGTCACATTTTAGAAGAATGCCCTTTTTATAGAACAAGTTTAAACAAATTAGGGCTTAGATCAAATATATTCTTTATACTCACCGATAATGAATACAATATTTCGTTGCTATTAAGGTTTCTTAAGAGTCACCTATTATTTAATAAAATATAGTTTTTTAATTTCATTTTATTTTTTATCTACTATTTTATCTTATTATTATTATTATAAGCTTAGTTTATTAATTTTAATTATTCTTTCCCCCTCTTCAAAGTGAAATATAGGCATTCATGAGCCTTGGTTAACATAAACAACAGCGGTTATAATGTCATTTTAGCTCTTCTTTGAGGACGATCTAAAAAATAAAGTCTCAAACCTTTGTTAACCCAGTATAAAATTTCCTTCTTAATGATCCTATTTGATATTTTGGGGTTACCTGTGGTGTAATGGACAGTATAACAGCCTTTTGTGCCCATGTTCACAGGTTCATACACGATAGATAGCCCGTTTTTAAAGGTAGTAATAAATCCTTGGTTATGCAGCGCAATGGATGAGACGTGGAATGTTTATCTCGGGCCTATGCAATCTCAGGTGCTCGTTAAACATGTCTGTCCTAGTTAAACTAGGATAGAAAAAAAAAAAGGCCATCCACTAAAGCAAAGAACTCATAAAGTGGCATTAAATGAATAAATAGCAATAAATCAGTACTCCCCCGTCATCAAGTTCTATCAATATGAACACATCAATAACTGTTCAGCTCCTCAGCTATTTTACCGCAACCATTTCACAGATAAATGGACATTTATATTTCTCTTCGATTTGGATCATCCTACACAATGCCGACTGAAATGCATAATTATAACTACCGCCCTTAGGCAGCGCTACTTTCACAGTTCATTAAGTGCATTAAAGGACAATAACGCTTTTTGTTTCTTTTATCCATTTTCTTTCCTTTATCCCTCCCTTAGTTGCTAGCGAGATAACGAGGCGTCACTAACGACGGGAGTCGACCTCGAAGGGAAAATCGATTCTAGCCGCGATATATCGTTAACCGATTCTCTATTGGGATTATAGGAGGAGGTGGAGATGGGGTCGCCAAGTTGTTATAGTTATTTAGTTAGTCCAACGATCGCAAGTATAATCATTAAATCACCACTGTATGACACCATTACGTACCTGTATATATTTTAATTGGATAAGTTATTAATTTTATAACGTTCAAAGAGTTATGCTTGGTACAATGATGACTTAATTTTGTTTTTAAATAATCCATTGATAATATATGTTATCTTATTTTATGTAATCGCCCTTCGTAAATGATGCTAATAGGCTATCAGACGTTTTACACTATAAAGGAATAATCTTAGTTTAGTAGAATAGGATATCATCAATTCTATTAATTAGAAATTTCCCAGCACGAAAACGCTACAAATTATTAAACGATGGTTTATGATTTCCTAATGATTATGTATATTTTCTCCCTAATTTCCTTCCCTGATTTTATCCATCTTCACAAATAATTGAGCTATGGGCTTTAAGCCAGAACATACGTTGAACACGTAGAGAAATTTAAGTATTTAGGTTCAATGATGACTAGAAAAAATGAAATCCGGGAGGAAATAAAATAAAGAAATGTTATTATTCAGTTGCGAAATTAGTTAGCTTGCGGCTTATGTTTAAAAACTTAAAGGTTATAATTTATACAAAAAATTTATAAACTTTTTATAAGACTATTGTTCTTCCGACGGCTCTTTACTGAAGTGAATCCTAGCCGCTTACTTTGAAGGATGAAAAACATCTTAAAGTTTTCGATAATAGGGTACTGCCTACAATATTTGAAGATGGGACCACTGGAGAGTTTAGAAGATTGCACAACGCCGAATTGCGGAGCTTGTACCCAGTGAATATACTTGATTTGATAGCATCTTGGAGACTCAAATGGGCGTGTTAGGTTGTTAGGCTCAGTAAAGAACGGATTCCGAAACAGTTGGTATTCACTGAACCGACTGGTAGACGTCCAAGAGGTAGGCCGAAGCGATGAGAGGATTGCATTAAGTCTGATGGGGGCTTGGGCTTTAACGGTGATCATTTGATGAATCTCTCTAGACAATAGCCTGTTATTAATATCGGCACCATAACTTCGGGTTCGGTGGTCCTATTATTAGCATTATTATTGACGTTGAGCCACAACTATATTTACGATATTCTATTTCTATGGGATTTTAATATGTACCTCAAATTTTAAAACGGAGTTATTTATTTTTGTATGTTTTTATAGTCGATTTAAATGAAACCTCAAGGAAGGAAGAAACCATCTTAAACCGACTGAGAATATGGCATTGTTCGTTTAAGCCTTATAAAACACCTTGAAGCACTCACTTGTATAAAATGCGATAACTCTCATTTAGCAGAACAACAAATACTAATAGAGTTAATAATTAAATTTTACCATTTGAAGAGGAGAAGTGGATTAAACGGCTCAATAGAAAAATATTTGGCGGCGAATAAACAAGATTCCATACAAATGGAGTTTATAAATACTTCAAGGCTCTGAAAAATAATATAATTTATTTTGTTTGACGCCAATGAACCTATGTGGCGAAGACTGTCTTACAATAAATGAAAATATAATAAAAAATAATGGTTAATTTTTGTCAGCTATCACCTGGATTTGAGACTGGAATTAAATACAGAAAAGACGAAATATATGATTAGTAGCAGAAACGGTGGCGATCTTGGTGATATTGATATATAAGAGCATAATTTTGAACGCGTGGAGACATTCAAGTATTTAGTTTCAATGATAAGAAGAAAAAATGAAATCCAGGAACAAATAAAGTCCCGGTTAAAGGTGGGAAATGCATGTTATTATTCAGTTGCTATGTTACTTAGCTCGCGGCTTCTATCTAAAAACTTAAAGGTTAGAATTTATAAAACTATTTTTGTTCCGGCTGCTTACTTTGAACAATGAACAAAGATTTTAAAAATAAGGTACTCGAAGAGAGATGAGGCCACTGGTTGCACTGATTTTAGCAGGTTGCATAACGCGGAATCGCGGAACTTTTATCCTGTGAATATAATTGAGTTGATAGAATCGCGGAGACTCAAATGGGCGCGTAAAGTTGTTGGGCTCGGTGAGGAACGGATTCCGATAAAGTTGGTATTCGCTGAACCGATTGGTGGGCGTCCGAAAGGTTGGCTGAAGCGTCAGTGGGAGGATTGCGCTAAGGCTGATCTCGGGGGCTTGGGCTTGATCGGTGAACATTGGACGAGTCTGTGTAGGCGGAATTCGGTGGTATCGGCATCGAACGTTCGGGTTCGTTAAGCCTATTTGTTTCGGGTTCCCGAAAAGAGAAATTCATGTTAACCGCACTGCCACTTAGCGTCTTGTTAAATTAACCAGAACGCCCCTAGTGGCCAAAGGAAGAAACAGAGCGCCCCCAGCAGCGGAAAGTAAAAAGAGAGAAGTTGCAGGTTCTGGCTGGTTGTGCCAGACAGTTGGTTCTAGTTTTTATCTCAACATGGAGTAGAAGGATTTTAGAAGAACCCCTGGCCAAAGGGGTGGAGGAGATAAGAACAAGTTAACACCTGGCAATCAAATTCAAATGTACCATTTTTCTTCATAATATAATTAATATTTTTTTTTCATTCAGTGTTTATTTTATCAAGGTCCAGTTTCATTTAGTTTAAATTTACTCATACAGTCCACTGCTATACTAAAAGGAGTGATCATCTTAACATTTAGTTGGAGGTAATAACTCTAAACACTATTTATTTTTATTTTATTTTTTCACCTGGATTAAGGAACTAAAAACAATTCTTGAATGGGCTAGAATACAAATTGAAGAAATACCGAACTAAGAAATGTTTGGAGAAAAAGTCACGAAGGGGTGATTCCAAGTCGAAAACTAGAACGTAAGAACTAGAACCAAGTGAACGGAAGATCGAAAACAGAGTTTTCTGAAAAAAAATAAGGCTTCGTGAGAAATAAGAAGACCAAATAAGAAATTAAAATGTGCTTCAAACTTATCTAGAAGCTTAATCTCACATCTTATTTAAAAAAAAAAAAAGGTACATTATTCAATATGATATGCCCAACATATAATATTCATAGGATGGAAGATCACTTTATTTTATAAAATTTTAATATTTTTGTATTGGAAAACAAATTAAATTTAAAAGTATCACTTTTTATTATTCATGTCGATATAAAATACTAGTATTTCAGGTTTTTTAAGATTACTATGAGCACTCGATCGGTATTTTTATTCTTTTGAATTCTTCAAATTCAAGCTGGAATTGAAGCTTTTCTTGTGGAAAATATGGATGGAGGGCGTACCTGAAAATGTCATTTTCCTGGCATGGAAATCAGCGCCTCAGCCCGAAACAAAATATCCAAACAGACAGCTCAAAGAAGACTTGACAAATGAGCCACCCCTGTTTGACAGATCCTGTTTACTCGTAATTACCTCCCCCTATCCTCCTTCCCTTCCAGTATCTCCTCTTATTCCACCATATATTTATTAAATTTGATATTTTTTTCTTGAGTTTGTCCTTTCAATGGAAGAAAGAATCATTTGCTTAAGCCATTGTGCAAGCAAAGGCTTGAATATATGTATGAATCGGAATGGCTAAAATCAAATGGATATTTCGTCTTCCCGATTGTTGATTTGTATTATGATTGCACAATATATATTGTTACTAAAAATGTACACAATTATAATTTATAATATTTGGAATTTCAAGTTTGAAAAGAAACTTCCTGATTACAACTACATAAAAGTAAGCAGGGCAGGAAGAGGGCACTCTCTATTCATCATTGTGCCTATCTTTACAACTCTTAATAGTGCAATTAAAAATTTATTATATTTGCATATTATAATTTAACTAAGTATCAGAACATTTTACTTTATATAAACATTTTTCTTTATCCGTTTTAAATTTTATTCCTGGATTGATAGGATAACGACCAGTACCTCCTATTACCATTATACGATACTTTTAGTTCAGAAAATTCGTGACTTTGTTACCTGTGGCCGCATGTTGAGTCACAGTTTGTGGTCAGGTGACCCTCAGGTAAGAGGCTAAGGCCAGCTGTGCCGGACCGCCACCTGTAGCTGCTTCATTAATCACAGAAGGCGATGGTTTAATAAGCTCTGTGGTAATTAGACATATCATGCATCATATGTTAGTATGTATTAATTTCTCAGTTGTACCCATTTTGATTACTTTGTTCCGCCAAGAATAATTATGTGTTCTACGTTTTTTGGCTATTCCAGCGGTGGAAATTATTCCAGGCCAATAATTTTATGTGTTTTGTCATCTCCGAGGTACAAATTCTGACTTTTATTTAAACCAAAGCTGTATGAAATGAGCTAAAAAATTCTATATATTACATTTTCCTAAATTTCTATTTAAAATTAAAAAAAAAAACTATTGAAAAAATTTAAAAATATTTAATATATATATATATATATATATATATATATATATATATATATATATATATATATATATATATATGTTTGTGTTATTGTATATGTATATAACTGTGTTTAAATTATCAAGGCCAAAATATTGAATGATCGTTTTATAAAAGTATTAGAGTAACAATACTTTCTGAAAAATAACAGGAGAAAAGCTTAGAGCAATAATGCCAAATTTTCTTTGTATCCTGATTGTAATCTGTTCTGATTGAATACTATTTGAAAACGAAGCTTATTATGTAATTAATTATTATTTCAATTAAAACGTAAAATGTTAATTTAAAATATAAATTTTCAAACCGAATGAGGTAAAAGGAGCAGGAATTATTTTTTTCCTTATTCTTCCATTATATTAATGAAAGATTTGAAAAAAAAAAAAATGGAAATTAAGAGGCGGTACTGTGATAATACATTCATTAATGTATACTGTAAATAAAATCGGATATGAGAAAAAATCAACAAAAAAAAAAAAAAAATAATTTGAAAAGCTTGAACATCACGCCTACTTTGCGATGGTTATACAGTTCCGCATTACCGGACAGTCTTGCTAGCTAGGTAAGTTGGTTTGTCAGGAATTGTAGGAGTTCTGTTTAGTTCCATTTACTGAAATAATGACTGTATGTAAGCAAGTGAAATTGTAATTTTTGATAATATTTATGCTAATTGTAGCAAAAGGTTCCATATTGACAATTCTTTTAGAATGAATGTATAAAATTATCTACTATTTTTATATGGATATACTAAATGTATGATTAATCACTAATTAATTAATTATTATTTCTTGTATAAATTATCAATATTTATTTTTATGGAACTTATACTTTTACACATTATCTTAATATATTTTTTTTTTGTGTTAATACTTATGTTATTATTCTTAGATTTTCAAATTTAACAAATAAGTAGTTTTCAATAGTTGATGTTTCATACTATATTTTAGTTTTACGATTTCTTTCAACTCATTTAAAATTGTTTATTTTTATTTAGTTACTAGTTAATCTTCATATCGTTATACGTAACTTATGCTGACAACAAAATAAATTAATTACGTATAAATATAAGTAAATACCTATATCATTTTTATTTTTATTTGCAGTTCCCGTCCCGGGAGTCCGGAGAAGGAGGTGGTTACCAACAGGGTACTGGCAACACCTCACGTGCCAGATCTAGGGTATGTACAACACTATTTTTTTTTTTTTTTTTTTTTTTTTTTTTTTTTTTTTTACAGCCAATAGTATGAAGTGAATATATACAGTGAATAAAATTATGAAGTATATGGCATCTTTTATATAAAAATTATATAATACGGACTCTTCAAGGGGATATTTTCATCGGCATTTCTCCACAAATAATTAATGTTTACCATCAATCAAAGAGGAGTAAAAGTGCATTTGAAATCCGATTAGTAATCACCAGGAGATGGATTAAAGCGTTTTCGTATTACCACGAATACATTATATATCCTTCTTCGAGTGTTTTAATTTATAAGTTGAAGTATTAGTCTCAAAGCATTTCGGAAATTTGTATGTACTCTTAATTTCCTCCATGTCTCTATGGATACAATTACTTTCATGTAATCCGATCACCCACCATACAAATATTATTTATTTTATCTCAAATCCTGTACGGATTAAATATTTTTGATAAAAATGATTAATGATATAATCATATTACTAAAAGATAGTTTATTGAACATTTTTGGAATAATATAATTGCATGTGATTATGACCATTCTTGATTTTTTTTTAATAATTTGCGATTAATATAAAAACATTATCTTTCATAGTTTTGCTTTTATCTTTAATTAATTTTCCTTTAGCTTAAATAACATCAAAAGCACTTTAGCTGGAAATAAAATGTGTTTTTCGTCACTATGTCGTTTGCTTAAAATAGTTTTTATATCTATTACTTTCATTTATTTTCGATGTGTAATGTATTTTATGTAGTTTAATAAAATGCTGCTAATGACATTCACAAAAATACTTTTAAAAGGATATTTACACTTAATTAATCAAAGGTATTTTTAACTAGACGCCAGATCGTAAAACAAATGATCAAGTATTAAATAATAATTTAGTAGTACAAACGCCCAGCTGACGTATTAATTAAACCGGTTGCTTCCTCATTCCGTTTGTAAATGAAATTGATAACATTAGCAATACGAAATGTCTTTTTCATTTTGAGTAAATGTTTTTTCCGTTGCCATTTTTTCCCTTTTTTCTTTTTTTTAATTTCCTCTGTGACTAATTAAAAGGCAATCAGCAGAAATTACTTTTTGGTCCCGTGTTTTTTTTGTTTTTTTATATTTGCAAAACATCTGCCTCCTTTTGATAAATATTTCTTTAATCGTTTTCCTTTCAGAGCATTCTTCATTAATAAAGGTTCTTTGTTATTAAGATATCCGTATTTTAAACTGATTCAAGACATTTTAAACTACTACATATATATCAACATTTAATAGATTTAAATAATTTATAAGATGCCTTTGTATATTCATGTGATTCATAATTAATACAATAAAGTGAACTAATATATTTCTAAATAGTAATATTTATTATAGCTTGCTGTTTCGATCAGCGTCACATAAATTTTGATTATGAACGTTTTATTTATTTTTGACATTTATATAGATCTCAGATATATTAAATTCACTTAAATAGTAGTGGGAGCTTAGTAAAAAATTATTTAAGCGTTTTAAATAATATTTAAAACCGTTTGTATTAACAGTCACATCAGTATATACCTTATATTTCTTTTCTTTTTATTTATTTATTCAAAAATATTACAATTTGTCTCAATGGACAATAATAATAGTGCTGTAAGATCACATTCATGTAATATTTAAATTATAAACAATAGAAAAGTCAAATTATAGCCTTATATTTCTGATTCGAAACCTCTTAGTTCAACTTAAATAAATATTTTTGTGAGGTCACCTTCCTTACTTCGGAGTTAAATTGTTACTGTTTATTTGTTCTTGACAAAAAAATAAAAATACTAGATAAAGATTTAAAACACGCGTGTTCTTTAAAAGAGCAATTAGCTGTTTGTTTTAAAAGTAGTAGTTGAAGCTTTTATGTTTCATTAAACAGAATGGCCTGTTTTAGCAACAATGAATTTAGACCAAGTAATTTAAAAAATAAATAAATAAAAATAAAAAAGTAAATTTCTGAGTTGATAACGTCACTGTTAGGAGCGCGCACGGTGTTGCAATATAGCTAGACTTCCACAGGTACTGCCTGTCCACCATAGCTGCTTGGAGTTACTGCAAACAATTACTTCCAACCGTTACTGCTTGTTTATTTCGTCGGAACTGTTCCTTCTAGCAGCCTAATTCTCTACATCCTTGTTTAAAATATTGTTAAAAAAAATTTCCAGGTTTAAATATAACTTGTTTAAATATAATATCGCATACTTAATTACTGTTTGCCTTTGTTATGTCATTAATATTTAAGAATCAAAGAACGTACTATTTGTTTTGAACATTTTAATAACAATGAATAACCTCAATACACATTCTAATAATATTTATAACATATGTTCCAATAATCGATATTAACACATGTGCTTAGAGATATAACAGTCCTCCTCCGCTAATCGGCTCCCTCACATACGAAACCAGTCCGGTGGCCTGCGCTGCCTCGTAGATCTCCTCAATGGTGGGTGCTCATCATTCCATTCTTTATTCCTCGTACGATCCAAAGCTGGTGTCTTCGGTGAATTTCCTTCTTCTCGGATTGACGTTATTAGAGATCCGTCTCTCCCCTCCTTATCTTGCGTTCGATCTAGACGGACATCATCTCTCCCCTCTTCATCACGTGTTCGAACTGGACGGACATCACCTCTCTCCGGTGGGTCCTTAAATGGCCAACCATAAAGACGGACTGTAGTTTTTTTTTTGTGAAGTCCCACTTATATCAGTTTTGCGCATTTGATCGACGTGTCTTCTTTCTCTTTTCCCGCCTTCTACATCTATCCAATAGTGGAGACTTCCTTCTTTGGCCGAAACTTTACCGAAGTTCCATTTTCTGGTCCCATCATAGTTCCTTATTTGAACCTGGTCACCTATTTCGAAATTCCTTGCCGCTAAATTTTCCCTGCTGGCCTCCTCGTCTGACTCTTTTAGCAGATCCAAGCGAGTTCTGATTTTTCTCCCAAATATAATTTCAGCTGGACTCATATTAGTTATACTATGAGGTGCATTCCTGTACTGCATCAGAATCCGACTTAGCTTCAAGTAAATGTCACCAGTTTCCGCCGCCATCGCCTTTAACCCTTTCTTAACTACCTGGACGTACCGTTCAGCCTGGCCGTTGGAAGACGGATGATATGGCGCTGTTCTTTTATGGCGTATTCCGTTTGATTTCAGAAACTTTTGAAATTCTGTAGATGTGAATTGGGGCCCGTTATCTGTAACCAGCATTAATGGTAGTCCAAATCTGGCAAAAACGCTCCTGAGTTCCGTAATTGTCCTTTGCGTCGTGATTTTAGGTAAGTCTACTACTTCTAACCATTTCGAGAATGCATCTACTAGGATTAAGAAGTAACATCCCTGGAAGGGACCTGCAAAATCCATGTGTAGCCGTTGCCATGGCATCGTTGGTGGCTCCCACGGGTGGACAGTCTTTGGTGGATTATTCCAATTCTCACAGCATGGCTTACAATTACGTACCAGCCTCTCGATGTCAGCATCGATTGTTGGCCACCAACAATAACTTCTTGCCAACCCTTTCATCTTTCTTACACCGATGTGAGCTGCATGCAATTCGGCGAGTATTAGGTTTTGTAATCTTCTGGGTATTGCGATCCGATCTCCTCTGAAGACACACCCATCTTGAAGACTAAAAATTGTTGAATCATTTTTGTTAACCTCTTTTCCTGTTTTCAGGGCTTCCATCAGAGGAGCTAAATATGGGTCCCGGCTAGTTGCCTCTTTAAGCATCTTTCGAGTAACGGGCATAACCTCAGCCTGTTTCAACTGGAAGATTGTAGTATCATCCATTGTGTCCTGTAGAACGTTTTCTGCTGGAAATCGGGATAAATAGTCCGCGTTAGCATGATTCTTCGTGCTTCTGTAGACGATATGATAATCAAATCCGGACAAAAATATAGCGTATCGTAGCATCCGTGTTGCTGACAGAGAAGGCAAACATTTGTTTGGACTAAGAATAGACGTTAGCGGGAGATGATCAGTTACAAGAGTAAAAGGTCTACCATAACAGTATAGAAAAAATTTCTGCAAACCCCAGTATAATGATGTAGCCTCTTTGTCGATTTGACTGTAATTCTTTTCACTTGAAGTGAGGGTTCGAGAAGCGAAGCTGATCGGTCTCTCTGATCCGTCTGGCATTCTGTGTGACAATACTGCTCCGAGGCCGTAGGGTGAAGCGTCTGTACTTAGTATAAAGTGGTAGTTTTGGATTATATGGAATCAAAACCTGATCGCTGGTTACTTCTTCTTTGATTGTCTTGAACGCCCGTTCGCATTTCTTTGTCCATTCGAATTTAGTTCCCTTTTGAAGGAGAGCATACAGTGGTTCCAGAATAGCGGCCAAGTTTGGAATGAACTTATTGTAATAGTTCGCCATTCCTAAGACGGCCTTTTGCCAAGTTGCTGGTGCTACTTTTACGCCAAACATAAGCCTCTTCACTTTGAAGATACCTAAGTGGGTGTTTATAGTCTGGAGTAATGCGCTCTCTTCATCCATGGGAATGTGTAGATAGGCCTGTTGAACGTCCAGCGTGAAAAAATACCTTCCGCCACTCATACGTGCAAATATGTCCTCAATTCGGGGAACTGGGTAATGTTCGTCCTGGAGTAGGGGGTTTAAGGTAGACTTATAATCAGCGCAAAGTCTGATTGTTCCATTTGGTTTCACAATAGGTACCACAGGAGTTGCCCAATCTGAATGGGTTATTTTCTCAATAATTCCTTCAGATTCTAATCTCTTTATTTCGTTACCAACAGGTTCTAGAAGCGCGTAAGGAACTGGTCTAGCCCTCTTAAAAATAGGTTTTACATTATCTTTTAATTTAAGTGTACATGTGGCATGAGAGATTTTCCCCACCTTATTAGCAAATATATCTGAATAAGAATTTAACAGTTTATTTAACTCTAACTCAGGTGGTTGACATGTTTTAACCGCCCGGATATCTGCTAAGTTGACTCGAAGTTCCCGGATCCAGTCCCTTCCCATGATAGAGTCCACTAATTGGGGAATAACTACTAAGTTACCTGTGATTTTCTTGCCTTCACATTGAACCTTGACCTGACAGACGCCTAATGGTATAATTATTTCGTTGGTGAATGTTCGAAGTCTTATGTTAGTAGGTTGGAGTTGTTTGCCCGGGAGTAATCTATCGAAAGTCTTTTTCGAAATGGTCGTAACGGCGGCACCGGTATCCAATTCTAGTTCCAGATGCTTACCTTCGATGATGACATTGATCATCATTTTACCATCGGGCCGTCCCTGAAACTGATGAATTTCGTATACATCTCGAATTTGATGAACTTCAAAATTCTCTTCTATCTCCGAGTCGTCCTCCGCTGATGACATGACGTCTATATGGTTCTGATTACGTTTTCCCTGCCTTTCGGTGCTAAGGCATACGCGGGCCAGGTGTCCGATTTTCCCACATTCTCGGCATTTTGTTTTCTTGGCATTACAATCCACGCTGCGATGACTCTTCTTCCCGCATCGATAACAACAGCCCCGAAGTTGCTTCAGCTTCTCCCTAAAACTAGCCTGTACTGTGGGAGACCCTCTGTACTGTGATCGATTCTTCTCCTTGCTCACTTTATTTACAGTTAAATGTGAGCTTCTCATTTGTTGGCTTTCTAGTTTAGCAGTCTCTGTAGCAATAGCTAAGTTAACAGCGTCATGGAATGTCATATTTTCCCCTTGCTGTAATATTTTTTCTCTAATGTCATTATCACTAATCCCCCGTACAAACTGAGCTCTTAAATGAGTGTCCATTGTGGACTCCTGACACTTTTGACAGGTGAAGTCACAATTATTGGCAATTTGCCGCAGATTAGCAACATATTGACCGATTGTTTCATCAGACCTCTGATGTCGAAGGACAAATCGATGTTGTTCTGCTATTTTGCTGGCTTGAGGACACAGATGTGTTTTTAAAATCTTAATTGCTTCTTCATAAGCTAGATCTTGTGGCTTCCTCGGTGCCGCTAAGGAAATTAAAGTTTGGAATATTTTTGGACTTAAGCTATTTATAAAAATTTGTAACTTACGAGTTTTGGAGGCTTCATCTGCACCATCAAGTCCTTTTAAAGCCAAGAAGTTCTCGAGCCGCAAAACGTAGGCATCGAACGTTTCCTCATGGTCATCAAAAGGTTGAAAATTAAGCCCGTGAACTTGGAGTTTGGACTGTTCTGTAGCCGCAGTTTCTCGGACTTGAATCCGTTGAAGAGCTGCCACCAACGACTCGATAAGTTGTTCGGACATCGCGAGTTTAGAAGTGTAAGTCAACCATCCTCGACGCCAATGTTATGTCATTAATATTTAAGAATCAAAGAACGTACTATTTGTTTTGAACATTTTAATAACAATGAATAACCTCAATACACATTCTAATAATATTTATAACATATGTTCCAATAATCGATATTAACACATGTGCTTAGGGATATAACAGCCTTGTAATTATAATTTTAATTTAGTTGAATAATAAAGCTAAGTTATGTTTCCATAAGATTCTAACCATTATGTACCAATGAACTTCATTAAAATTCCCATCTGTTTTAAATGACATCTTGTAATACTTTGAATAGATAATGAAACGATTGAATTTTTTTTTCTTTAATATATATGCTGCTAAATTGAATTTATCACGGCTTTTATTATTAGCGTCATTACGATAGTAAATAACTCTGGCTCGTAGTGTAATTTTAAAACAGGTTTAATCATAATTTGATTACTGAAAACGTTCATTGATAATAAAAGGTGGTAGTATTTCGATGTTTAGATATGGATATTTATTTAGAATCGAAATGCCTTTCATTAATTGATTTATTAGTTAATAATTAGTATATAAACTCTGTATAGAATATACTCTATGAATAAAGTATAGGAGAACCCATGGTTGTGTGGCTAGCACGCTAGTCTTACACACCAAAGGTTATGGAGTTCGGATCCTAGCCTGAGAGGACTTGTTCAAGCATATAATTAAATGTGAATATAGTCACAGCCTCTTCGACGTGTATAGTGAGACTCGTCAGTCAACTAGTAGTTGCTAACAGTAAAGGTGTTGGGAGTGATGACTCTACCCTATAGCTTATCATTCAGAATTGCAGTGTATTCTCCTATGAGGGTCTAAGGAGCTAGTTCATATTGAATATTATTGAAAAGTAAAATATGTCTATTTTTGTTAAAACCTCCGTTGTGTCAAGTATAAAGTATGACGCATAACAAAATCGTTACTGGAATAAATATATTTATAAATTAAATAAATCTGTATAAAAGAAAGAATAATTTATGTTTAAGCTAAATTTTTTTCCCTTCTGATCTGTAATGATCAACAGCTTGCGAAAGATCATTCTTAGTTTGATCCGCATCCCTATGGAACTCCATTCCTTCTAATATCCGGGACTCTCAAACTCTTTCAACATTTAAATCCTGTCTATTCAGACTTTTCCTGTCAATTCTGTTCCCAAATAATCCCAAGTAGATGCTAATTTAAGAGAAAATCAACAGATAAAGATACATTTATTTATTTATTCAATTTTCATTTTCACGGGTACATTAACAGCAACTATTATTTAATTTTTTTTTCTTCTAATGTTTCCAAAGATCTAAGAATTAATTTTATATTATTTTGCAAATAATGAGAAGAATTGTAATTTCCTTTTATTTATTTTTTTAACTATATATATATATTTTTTTTTTTTATTATATATATTTTTAATATCTTATTATATTGTTTTTAAAATACATTTATTCTTCTTCTTTGTGCATTTTTATGAGAATTTACCTTTTATCTTATTCTTTACGTTATTAGTTTAATTCTATTGTTTTCAATTATTTTACAGTCTTAAATCCACGTTTTATTTCCTGCTGTATTATTTTTAAGGGACCTGTCCCAGAATAAATAAAGAATTACTATTATTAAAAGAAAATGTAGAAAAAAAAATTCTCACCAAAATTGTTTTTTTTATGTCATCATTTCTTTCTTTGTTTGGTGTTTCATTTTAATCATCAAAAATAATTTGAAGGTATATTGATATAATTATTATTATTTTTCTTTTGTTTTAGTTTAATTACACTTATTTAATGCAATTAAATAAAACATGCTTATTCAATATTGTTTTCGGTTTCAATATTTTAATGATCACGAAGAGCTCCCTTGCTGTTCGAGGATCAATTACTTCTGCTCTAGAATATATTCTAAAAATGGAATTTAAAAAAAAGGTCTTGATTAAAGAGGTCACAAAGGAAAAGCTTTCCCGTATTTCTTTCCACCACCCCTCTCTCTCTTTTTTTCCCTTTTTTCGTTTTCTTTTTGAATGTTGAGTTTTTCTAATGAAAAAGGCTGAGGAACAGTGAATTAATATCCTTAATGCAAGAAACGTTGGAGGGTAGAATAACAGAGGTTCCGAAGAAACTGAATGGATTCCTGTTTATATCAGAAAGCAAGAAGCACTTCACCTTTGATTGGAATTATTTTATATTTTAAAGCGATAAAGTAATTTGTGATATTAGTTATTATTGCATCATATAATTTTAGTATGAAGTATGCTTATTTATCTGAAGCCATACTGATAAAACATAGAATATATATAGAATATACTTTTATTGCAATCGAGGGAGTCCTGATACAAAAGGAGTGTGTACATAAATCATATTTTTATAAAGAATTTTCTACTTTTTGGTGTAACAAGAAGGAAATAATAATAATAATAAATATATGTTCATGGTTGTATATGTGTACAATAAAAAATAAATTTAGCCACAATAAAAAAACAAAACAAAATAAAATTAACAATAATAATTAGCAAATGATATATATCCATTTCTTATGACTTCAAAAAAAAAAAAAATCATAATAAATAAATTAAGATACATTTTTAAGTTAGTGGTCTATCACAAAACTCCTTAAATTTAGACTACTTTTTATAGTATTTTCAGAGTTTATGTTTTTGAGAAACAGTCTGAAGTTTGAAGGTGTTAACAGAGGCTATGGCTGGTATGATGGTTGAGCGGTAGGAGGAGTATGTAGAAAAATGGTGAATATTGTCCGCTTCTTTCTTATTGCAGATGGTACAGTTTTCTATTGGATTGAAATCTGTGCTTATGGTTTTCATTGTGATTTGCTGGAATTTATTGTTAGCAGTCCGGATTTGATCCATACGTTTTTTTGTTTACGCTTAAAGGGCAGGTGCATTGAGTTATTTGGGTTCCTGGACAGTTATACGACATTTCCATTTTGGTTAAATCAGACATTTCAAGAGATTTTTATGTTTTTGAATAAAATTTTCAATTATATTTTTCCTCTCTTTAGCATCCTTACAATTTTTAATGTGTCTTTTTCTTTACATGTGCTAATTAGTTTTCTCAGTTGTAGTAAAAAATTCTTTTTTGTGGTATTCGGAAATTTCTCAGATAATTTATTGAGTTTGGTAAGACATATTTTTGATAACTAGAGTCTTTCTATGTGATATTTGAACAGTTTCGATTTTTATTTAAGCAAATTTAAAATATTAGTCCATGCTGACATTCTTATAATTAACAATAGTTTTATGATATTTTCGATTTTCTATATATGTTGATAGAAAAAGGCAAGATGTATAAATACAGACACAAGTATATTAACACCTAGAAGACCACACGACGTAACCTTTACAGTGACATTTATGCGAGAAAACTGCTACAATCTTTTATAATGTGAAACTATGCGTTTTCCATTGAATTGACGTCAACTAATGAAGTTTTCCATCTAAAAAAATATAAAATAAATAAATAAATAAATATATATATATATATATATATATATATATATATATATATTAAACAAATATATTAAACAAAATCATTCATTAGATTTTATCGAGGAAATTAACCAATATGTATAAGTAAGAAATAAATCCAGTTATTTGGAATATGTGCTCTATTTAAACTATTTTAACGTTTTCAGCCAGTAACATGAAGGCTATGCAATAGTCGTACTACCTGTGTATCGACCCGAAGGACCTTCTAAATGACTTGGGCCTCAGCACATTTGTTATCCTTCTTCCAATGGAAGAGATCTCATCTCCTCACAGCTGCCTTCCTAGCAACATTACCCTTTTATTGTATTCATCTGTTATCCTGTGGCTCTGAATATAATATCAACATGCAAAAACCAGTAAAATATATTACCATTATTTGTTATTATCACTACCTCGAGTAAGGATTGAACTTTATGGTTCAGTTTTTTGTTGGATCTTTATAGTTGTTCACAACGTTGTATGAGGTGTGATAGTTTGATTTATTCGGGGTACTTCTGAGGAAAAAAAGGGGATCTGTAGGAATTGGTTCTAACTACTAAAAACCCTAAAATATATATATAGTTTTTAATTATCATACAACTCTATATAAAATGATAACGCGATTTTGGCTTCCACTAACTCCTTTTAAACGACAAGATGGATTTTCATACGTTTTCAATATCACTAAGGGCATTCTTTTATAAAGGCTTATAAGTAAAATACATTACAATTTAGCTTAAACGGTAAAAATAAATTTTCTTTAACTTTGTTTAAAAGAAATATACTCGGAAAAAAAAATCTTGACATTGACAATTCGTTATTTTACGTCTTTTCCACCTTCACGGCGCCTGTCAATTACAAAATGGATAAAAAATGCCATGCATTTTCTGTAATAATTCTCTTAAAACTGTTCGAATTGGTGGACAATAAAAAACTGAAAAGAAATGTACACTGATGTAATAAATTCAATAAATTTCTCTTTTTTTCTGTCTTTTTTTTTAACTCTTCAATTATGATTCCGAACCTTTCAAACACAACATGGTCAATCGAAAAATTGCCTGTCAGGTGCATTTGATTAAATATGAAGTGATGAAGATCCATCAAATATATTCATATGGACTGTTTTGAAATTTTCAGCGTGTCAAGGAATATGATTTTACGAATATGGAATTAAATATTGAGAATTAAATTTGAAGTTTATTACGGATTCTTTTTTTTCTTTACTTGAAATATAGTTTTCCATATCATTACCGAGCACTGATGATATATAAACGTTATATAAAAAATCAACTAAGCATTGGAAAATGTCATGTTAAGACGCTAAAATCAATTTATTTATAGATGCTTAAAGCTTAACTTGAATGGAAATTCCAGATTTAAGGACATAATTATTTTTCACATGATTTAAGAACGCATAGTTTTAAGGGAGGTAATTATTAACTGAGCTTAGTGATAAAATAGATGGAAAAAAAAGAGAGAAAAATATTCCTTAGATTTGGTTCAAGTATGTTTCTACCTTTAACTGAGAGTTAAAAACAAATTTATGTTGTCTGGTTTTCAAATATTTGAATAGAAGTGAAAGCTTTGGTAAAGTTCGTTAAAATGACCACCAAGCAATTAGGGCGCTCCGTCCAAACTATGTTCTAACTTCTAGTTGCCAGCGTCCCGTGATAATCATAGTTGTTTTATTAATTATTCTAAATATTATCAGTATATAAATTCAGCATATAGAAAGCCAATCTTTCGTGCGTCACAACTTTCCACACTTAGTGTAATCAACGTAATAGCGTGTCAAAAACGGGGCACTTTGCTACGTATATATTTATACGTATATACAAATTGCTATGTATATATAAAAGGGATGAAATTCCGAAGAATAAAAGCATGGAAGATACATGAAGGGTTAGGAATATCATCAGTTGGATTTTTTTTTAAATGAGAGGAACCTACGTTACATTGAAGAGAATGTATATTTACAGAAAAAGGAGAATATATGAAGTTACGGTTAAAAACGCACACACACACACACATACATATATATATATATATATATATATATATATATATATATATATATATATATATAGGAATGTTTAAAACGTTACAAAGTAAATTTTCGCACTTAAATAAAATTTTTCTAGTCTATTTTTGCCTCCACCTTCTGTGTATTACCCATATCGCTCTGGTGCTTTCTAAATTGAAGTTTACAAGTTCAAGCCCATAATTCCCTCTCATTTTTTTTTTTTTTAATATCGACCTTATCCAACATTCCCATAGGAAAGAATACTGGGAGTCTAATAAAATACTGTGTCGCTATTTCTAGATACCCTTTTCTTTTAAAATATAAAAATAATCTCAATTTCAACTATGAAGGGCTTATGGCTTAGTGGATTATTAGCCATAAGGATCCTTACCATTTAGTGGTAAGGATACTTATGGTTTTAGAGTTATATTCTTCCCTCTCTCATCACTTACTCCCACTTCCTACCTATGATTTCCTACAAGCCACAGCCATAGTAATCAAAACTTTTTCCTTTCCGGTAACCCTTACATCAGCATATTGCCCTCCCAAACATTCCATTTCCAACACCGAATTTGTATCCTTTCTAAATTCCTTAGGAAATCATTTCATTCTGGGTGCAGACTTAAATGCCAAGCATCAACAGTGGGGTTCGAGAACCACGAATTCTCGTGGACGAAATTTACTGTCTGCACTCAACTCCCGTCATTTCAATCTCCTACCTCCTGATTCCCCTACCTACTGGCCAACCGATCCCAACCGTAATCCTGACATCCTTGACTTCTTCATTCACAGCGGATTAGGCTCCCTCAACTTATCTGTAGCTCGACTTGATGAACTATCCTCAGACCATAGTCCACTGATCCTAAAAGTATCTCTCACTCCAATTCCAAAACCTATCCCACCGTCATTTATCCGAGGCCCTGTCAACTGGAACCTATTTCGCCAAATCCTGACCGATAATATTAACCTCAGAGCGACCCTCAAAACCCCAGAAGACCTTGACGATTCCGTCTACTCCTTCACCACCGCCATTCAGCAAGCTGTCTGGACTGCCTCCTATCCTAAGCACTCCAATATAACTCCTCACCAAAACCATTTGCCTCAACACATTGCAGACCTAATCCACGCAAAGCGCCGTGCCAGATCATTATGGCAGCGCACCCGACACCCAACAGATCGCCGCTCCTATAACTTCTATTGTAGACAATTGAAGCAGGAGTTGGCGACCTTCCGTTCCCAGTCCTTTAATTCCTACCTCTCCTCTCTGTCAGCTAGTGATAATTCCCTGTGGAATGTCGCGAAGAAGATTTTAAAATCCCATCAAGTTTCCCATCCTCTCCGGCGTGGTGATGATTCCTGGGCTGCGTCTGATGAAGATAAAGCCGAGGAATTCGCCACACACCTCTCCAAAGTATTCACTCCTCACCCGGAATCCCAAAGCAATCATACCGCAGAAGTACAAGACTTCCTTTTGTCACCAATACCTCTTTCACTACCTCCTACAGCTATTAATCCCTCTGAGGTTAAATATCTTCTCCAGAAACTGACCCTCCGTAAATCTCCTGGACATGATCTCCTTACTCCCCAGATCCTCCGTCAACTTCCGCAGAAAGCTATTATATTCCTTACCTATATCTACAACTGCATCCTACGCACCACCTATTTTCCTCTCTTGTGGAAACATTCCACAATCATTCTCTTCCTAAAACCAGGTAAACCTTCCAGCAACACTTCATCCTACAGACCTATTAGTCTACTCCCCATCCTCTCAAAAGTCTTTGAAAAACTCCTTCTAAAACGGATCCTGCCTATATTAGAATCACAAAATCTTCCTTCCCATCAGTTTGGTTTCCGTGCTCATCATTCCACTGTTCAACAAGGACTCCGAGTTGTAGACCATATTTCCTCAGCCCTTGAATGCAAAGAGTATTGTTCTGGTGCGTTTCTGGACATAGCGCAAGCTTTTGACCGGGTATGGCACACCGGATTACTCTTCAAGCTTAAAACGCATTTACCCCAGTCTCTCTACCTCATTCTAAGATCCTATCTCTCAAACCGCTCCTTCCGAGTTCGCTGTGGTGTAGAATTTTCTAACTTTTATCCCATTGAGGCCGGTGTTCCTCAAGGCAGCGTCTTGGGACCCGTCCTCTACATCCTTTACACTGCTGATATTCCTAATCATCCTGACACCTTTCTGGCAACATTTGCAGATGACACCGCCATCCTATCATCCAATTCCGATCCTGAAATAGCATCCTTAATCCTGCAAAGACACCTTTGTCTTATCGAGGAATGGTGTAATGCTTGGCGTATTAAGGTTAATGAAAGCAAATGCACCCACGTCACCTTCACCCTTCGAAGCAAATCCTGTCCAATGGTTCATTTCAATTCCATACCGCTTCCTTCCTCAGACACAGTCCGGTATCTTGGCTTACTACTAGACAAAAGATTGACGTGGAACCCACATACAAGACTTAAACGAAAAGAACTTAACAGACGATTCGGACAGTTATACAGACTACTAAACAGAAAATCTAAGCTTACAGTTGACAACAAATTATTACTTTACAAGACAATACTGAAACCAATCTGGACCTACGGACTTGAACTGTGGGGGACAGCTAAACGTTCTAACATCAAACGCATTCAATCCTTTCAATCCAAAGTCCTCCGAACAATAGTAAATGCTCCTTATTATGTCTCCAACTATACCTTACACCACGACCTTAATGTTCCATTTATTTCAGACCTGATTCCATCTAAATTTTCCAATTTCCACCAGAACCTCATTCAACATCCTAATCCTCTAGCACAATCCCTATCCAGCTCCACTCATCCATACAACCCTCCTAGAAGGTTGAAACGGCAGTGGCCCCGAGACATATTGTAAAAATCTATTCTGGAGTTCTGACACTGGTCAGATTCTCCTCTCATGTGCGGTGTGATTGTGGCTATGGCGCCCTCACTTAGCTTCCGCTGGCTCTCACCAGTGATGCGGCTGAGAGGGAGGCGCTGGGACCCTTTAGACTCTGCTTGTCCTTCCACAAGTGGGGGGACAAGTCCCGTCTGGGGTTCCCGAGCTGATTGTAAATATTGTACATAGGTATGAATGTGACATGTTTTGTTTATTTATTTGTTAACTTCATTTATTTGTATTTATTTTGTCTTTAAGTTTTGTTATTGTATACGTTTATTTATTTTGATTTTATTTTATGTAATTTGACTTTCCTTTTGTTTATATTGTAAATATTGTATGAATGAGATCCTGTAGCACTATTATTATTGTCTATTATGACAAATTGTAATATATACGAATAAAAAAAAAAAAAAAAAAAAAAAAAAAAAATATTCTTCCCTAAAGGATAATCAGTTATATAATTGATACATACAAAATTCCAATACTTAAACAAATATTCTATTCCTATTTACTTATGTATATGCGATGAACACAAGTAGAAGTATTAAATTAAAATTGTGGGTGTAGAAATTATAAATTATATATTCTTGTGAAGACTAGTGGTAGCACTTCAAGGTTGATATGAGCTAGTAGGTCCCGAGGCCACCTTCTTTTTAATTGCCCCGGAGGATTAACAGGGATATTTCGGGATGATGGGCTAGGAGATAGAGCAATTAAATGAGCTATATCTTCACGATAGGTCCGCTACAAATAGTATATTAAAGTCATTATGGGTTATTTAATTCGCCACCAATTAAGGGACATTTATGATTTTACGAAAGATTTAGGATTCTAAGGATTGGATACAGGAGGAATTAGATGGTTTATTTGGCCATCAAAGCTCGATTTAATGAGTCAAGATGTGTCTGATAATGACAACGTAAATGAGCTTTTTCTAATAAACTGTAAGTTTTGAACGTTTTAATAAATAAATTCTTCATTATACTGGGACATGTCCCTTTAGAATAAAATATTAGAATGTACAAAATTTTCTTTGCAGTGTTAGATATAAGTTAATTATTAATGATATAAAATAGACATATTTAAATGATAAGAGAACAAGTACACAAAAAAAAAAAAAAAAAAAGCTTATTTACTATTCTATTGAGTCTGGATATTCATTAAGTGATTAAATATGAGGGATTTTAAGGTAGAAAGAGAGTTGGAATGACGGATGGAAGGAGGAATAAAATTCCATAGGATTGAGGATCGAATGAGAAAGGATCTGTCGAAACGTTCAGGTGGGCCGTAGTATATAAATCTGAAGGCCTGGAGCCTGTAGAACGGGGAAGGACAGAGGATTTGAATTGTAGGAGGTCAGACATACATGTTGGGCGGCGGGATCGGATAACTTGGAAAAGGAATCACCCAAGGAAATACTTGTGACGATTGAAAGGGTAAGGCCACTTCAACTCACCATAAAATTGGGATACGGAAGTGTACCTAGAGACCCCGAAGATGAATCGGACAAAGCGTTTATTAATTAAGCGTTTTATTTAACGTTTGTAAAGTAGTGTGGTATTAATCCGTACATACAAGTAGTTTCTTGACGTTTAAGTCTTGTTTTATGATTCCAAGTAAAGATAATTTAGTGGGTTTGTTAGAATTTATGTAAATCTTTCAGTGCTGACAATATTCCTCAATGGCAATGATATATTTTTTTATTTTTATTTAAACTAATTTATTTATAGAGTGCTCTTGAAGATACTTATTTTACTTAGTATATAAGTATGAGCTTATATTAACTCTTTTGTTGTTCTCAAAGTTCATAATTGAGACGTTGATTTCTAAAAGGTACTAAAGGACATTTTTTTTTTTTTTAATTGATATTTTGATGTATTTGTATACTAATGGTTTAGTTATATCTAAATCCGTCATCAAATGTTGTCTTAGAAACATAAAAATCCTTTAAAAATGTATTTGAAAATTGCATTTCGTTTCAAAAGGTACTAAATCCACATTACATTTCCTTCCAAAACGTACTATATACTCTGTAATCATATAACCTTTCCTTCCATTACATTCCAAAAGGTACTAAATTTCCTACTATACGCCAGAAGCACCTAATCCCGTAATATATCACCATTAATTTATTATTTTCTTCATTTTGAGAATTTTTATTAGTTCATTTAGCTCGTATTGAATCACCGCTATTATTTTGATCAATAGTTTTAACCTAATAATCAGTTTTTAGGCTGTTTTATACAACTTAATTGCGTCACTAGGTTCGCGTTAGCTCCCAATAAAATTAAGTTTTTTCATAGTATTTGTTCTTACAGCCACATAAACTAGATATAAAAAATTTAATAGAATAATGGTATTTTATCCAGCAAATGGTTGAAATTAGATTTCCCTGACCTTTCTAAATATGAGAAGAAAAATCGTGCCTGATCTGAAAATATAATTTTTTTTTTTTAAAGATAAAAGACCAAAATAATATTTTTTTTCACTTTATTTAATGATTTGCACCTCTCAGCTGTATGTGACAATCAGACATCAATAGGATAGAATAATAAACAAAATATCGGGCATGAGGAAGGACAGTACCCAGCAGCACGTCTTCTCGTCAGGTTTTTTTTTTTTATGTATGTTGTCCATCATTTTTTAAATGATTGAAGTCTTTATTTTACGTCGGAGTGTTAATAAAGCCATCATTATACGATTAGGGACCATTTGGAGCGTTCTTAGGTTGGTGAAGTAAGCGAGCTCTTGGAGAAGGCTCAAAAGGGGCTGAATAAGATTATTCAACCCTCTAATTATTGGGTTTTGTCACATGAAATGTCCGTTTTCCATGTAAAGGATTTTTATTAAAAATACGATATGAAAACAAGATAATTTTATTCGAAGTATTCACCTTCTTTTTTTGAACATTTTTCCCAACGTGACCCCAACTTTTTTATCCCCGAACTGAAAAACTCTGAGCTTTGAAGTGAAACAAAATCTGAAAACGCACTTTTCACTTGATCATCATTTTCAAAAAGTTATCCTTTGACGAAGTTGTCTAAATTCCTGAACAGGTGGTAATCTGTTGGAGACAAGTCGGGAGAATATGGTGGGTGCGGAAGAACTTCGTAGCCCAGTTCTTTCAATTTTGGCACGGTGTGTTTTGAAACATGGGGTCTTGCTGCCGCTCAGTGAGATCATTAGGTACCCATGTATCGAGCTTTTTCACTTTCCAATACACTTTAAATCTCTGAAAACTGTAGATGCACTTGCGTTTAGTTGTGCTGAGAGTCCTTTAACTGTTTGGTAGGGGTTTCCTTCTACTGTATGTTTGAGGACATCGTTGTCTATTACGGACGGAGGTCTTCCCCGGGGCAAGTTTTCCAAATCGGTATCCCCAGCTGAAAACTAAGCAAACCAACGGCGAATTGTCCGTTGATTAACAATCCCTTCCCCAAACGTCTTTCAAATATTTCTAGCGGCCTCAGCTGCTGAATGGCCGAGTTTAAACTCGTACAAAAATATTAAAAATCGCGTGTTTCCATGTCCATATTTGGAGGTATACTAAAAAGTGGGTATTTGATTGGGAAGTTAATGTTCATAATATAAAGGTAGAGGATTAGTAACTGTTTCCTTTAAATATGTAAACATTCGGAAGAAAACAACAGAGACCTGCAAAATCCTTTATGTATTTCAGAAACTATTGCATGTGAAAAAAACAAATATTTGTGAAATTTGGGATGAATTTTCACCTGATGACGGCTGCTGTGGTATTTCCCTCCTCATACCCGAGCCTGTTGGTTCGTTATTAGAAGGCGGAAAGGCGTGATTTGGTCCCATCTGGAGGGCTGATGATTCCCGTGGCTGGTTCGGTGGTACCAGAGACTGGATTGTTGGTCTCAATGGCTGGAGTGGTGGTTCCAGTGGCTGGAGTTCTGGTTCCTGTCAAGTTGGAGCTCTAAGCTGCTGAACTGGCAACTCTATCTGTGTACTATTATTATGAGCTGGTGGGTTGGTTAATGTTTTTTGACGAAGATCAGGAAATTCGTCGAAATTTAATGGTGGAGGATGAGGTCGTTCGGAGCGGTATGTTCGAGAAGTTCGTTGAATCCTCAACTCCTTCAGAACTTGGCACCCACGGTAGTTGGCTGGGTGCCCTTCCCTGGCAGTTGGTGCATGTCGCTGGTGTATCTCTTGTCTTTGTACAAGTTGCGCTGTGGTGGCTAAGACCACATCTTACACAACGTGGAGGGTGGTTACAGTACGACTTCGTGTAACCGTACTGCTGGCACCTGATACACTGTGGTCTGACTCTTCTTTTTCTGGATTCTTCTACTCTTATTTTTGTGTAAAATATAGATTGAATCTTAATTTTTTTTTCGTTGTAGGTTGATGTGGAGATTTCAACGAAAAACATGGGGAGTGGGTTTTTTAAACTATAAATCACATTAGTGATGTTTACAACATTATAACCATATTTTTCTATATCTTTTTTTATTTCCGAAATAGGGGTAGTGTGGTGGAGGTTTTTCACGACTATCCTGTGGTTTTTGCCTTCACGAAGTTGATATGAAGTATGAAAATCAGCTTCTGAATTCTTAAGGCTGCTTACTAATTTTCGATATACTTTTATATAGGTAGAGGGGTAAACAGTTACCCCTTTTAGTGTAGTTTTAAGGTAAAATGAATTTGGAGACGGTTTTTTTTTTTAAATGTGACGAAAGCTTGGTAGTCTTGGATGCCGTTCTGTATATTGGAGGCGGTTTGTCTTTGGGGGGTTTATTATTGTCGGTAGGCTGATCTACTTCAATTAAATGTTCTAATGGAGCATAAGTGTTACTTACTGGGATGGTCATGTCATTTCCTGCAACTGTTGTTTTTTTCCTACGTGGATCCCTAGATTCAGCTGGCGAGTTCCTTTCCTTCCCAGTAACGAAGGCCCAGGCATCACGTGATGTTTCATCGCGATTTAAGCCTAATACATCTTCCCCACTGAGTTGAGGTGGGGAGCATTTCAGCTGTAGGTCTCACCTTTAACTTACAATTGAAACTCAGGCCCGTTCAGTCTTCAATTTGCAACCAAAAGAATGAAGTTTAGTCTAAAGAATTAACAGAATTCAAATAAACGTTTTGAGGAAAAAATATAGGTTATTTTTATTTATCGAGCACCATATGATAATTAAAAGTTATTTATTTATCAGTCTTTATAGTTAAATATTGTGTACACTTATTGTTTAATATTATAAGTATGTTAGTTAGATTCACAGAAAGAATAAGTAAAAGTTCAAAACAAATTTCATAATTACATACTTTCTTATCATAGTGACAAAAATAAATAAAACGTCCTTGAATATTCGCTTTCTTTATGTAGAATAGATAATCACTGTAATTAGCCAACAAAGATATTCTCAGAGGGAGAATAAGGAAATATACATAACTTAGTAATCAACCATATAAAGACGTTAGTTATCGGTCATGTTATATGAGGAAGGTTATAGTGACTGTTACCAACTTATCGCGTGTTATATTATTCCAAAAAGTACTGTACTATATCCTTTTTAATTCTTTCCAAAAAGTACTATATCCACGTTCCATTCCAAAATGTACTATATCCACGTTCCATTCCAAAAAGTACTATATCCATTTTATATTGTTTAAATACATAGGAACACCTTTTCTCAAAACTGGTTGGTGAATGAAACCATAGAAACCATGAAATCATTGGAAATGGCTGGATGTGTGATTCATCTGTTATGGTTGCCAAGCCATATCGGTATAAAGGGTAATGAGCTAGCTGACAGTGTTGCTAAAAGAGCTATTACCGACGGCCAATTGATCAACACCACCCAGCCAAGTGAAGTGATCTCTTTAATAAAGGAAAAGACGTGGCAGATATGGCAACAGATCTGGACGGCAACGAGGGACAATAAGCTCAGAATAGTAGAGCCCTATGTTCGCAGGGCAAAGTCGAAAATACAGCTGACGCGAAAGGAAGAAGTCGTTTTGGCTCGTTTAAGGATTGGGCATACTCGTCTCACCCATCAATATTTAATGGAAAGAAAGCCCGCGCCTCAGTGTATTTCGTGTGGAGTAGCTCTTACAGTCAATCATATAATCACTGAATGCTATGCATACGAGAATGAACGACAAAATCATTTATCAGGAAATGGACATGAGGAAATATTCCAGGCAGAAGAGCAAATTAAGAAGTTGATATTATTTTTGAAATCAACAAAAATATTTCAAAAAATTTAAATTGCAACTTTTAATTAGCAATGCATGAACTGAAATTGTAAAATTGGGTGCAAATGACCCTTGTGGTTGAAAAACCCTAAGAAATAAATAAAATACATAGGAAAAGTGCAATAGTTTGGAAGTTAAAAATCAACTTTAGATTTTAATTTAAAAAAAGAATCATTTAAATTGGTTCAATAATAAAAAAATGAAAGATTTTTGCAATTCCTGTAAAATTGTCTAAAGTGGATATAGTTAGTACCTTTTGGAAGTCAACGTCTCAATTGGCGATTAAGATTTTTTTTTATCCTTCACATCAATTGGTATTTCAAATAATACGGTCTGTCATGTGCTACAGTGTTTGTTATAAATTATCGTGTTTCATGGTCTTACTTAAAAGCATTGATTTACAACTAAATAAAATCAAACTAACAACTTCAAAAATAATTTCAATTTTATTGGTAATTAAGACCTCCGGTGACGTGGTTTAAAACTGACCCAGAAAGGACCTTGGTCTTTAGCCCTCAGTAATTAGTATATCCTTGGAATTAGCTATAGCCCATACACTAAGCTATTAGGATTCGAGCTAAGCCCGGATTCGACTAAATTGGACGGAGCAGCGTCTCTTGATCTTAGGGAATTCCCGAACTTAACTGGATATATTCGATTATGTCCAGTATTGTAACTGTATTTAATTACCTACAATAATGTCTACGCATTCTATTAACAGTGAGTATTCGTTAATGTAAGGAATATTTATTGGCAACTTAAACTTATCATATTCGTCTATACAGAAATCATTAAAAAAAAAAAAATATATATAAATTCAGCTTGTGCCACTAATGGCCCGCTTGGGTAGATGCGGAATATTATAAAATAAAATTCAGTTTAAATATCTAACATTGACAATACAATTAGAAGTATAGTATTGAATAAAATAAAAACTCTGAAAATGATGGAATTAATATATAGAATATATATTTTAGGAAGTCATATTACTGAATACATATTGCCAATTTAAGAGAATTATTAAACGATGAAATGATAGATTTGTAGAGAATAGGTATTAACAACATTCAGAAAATATTCTAATAAAAAAGGTCTTGGTTCCATCGTCTTCTCAGGAGGATTATCAGGCATCTTTACCGCTACAAAAATGAGCATATTTAAATGAAGTATTATCATAGAAATTTCTATAAATGATTAAATATATCTAGATAAATGACCATATACATATTCAGTTTCTATCATTCTGTTAGATGAGTAAGAATGCTAAATCAAGTTCTAGAATTAAATACTTTTTTTTCTGTCATCAACTTGAATGAAAGGAGAGGTACCCTCTGTAAAATAAATACTGGTCTAACCCGTCGTTTCACGGTAACAGTCTTATGTTACAGTAACAGTAATCGTGACTGTAATATAATAAGCCTGTTTAAATTGATTTAAGTTGAATACGTTAAACTTTCTCCTTCGCTCTCTTAAATACGAAGGTTCTTTTACAAAAGTAAAAGTCCACCCCTAAAAAAAACTGCTTCTGGATCTGTCATTGCGCATTCAAGAACAAGTTGTGATGATAAATATTAATAAAATTATCATTTTTTTTTTTTAATATTACTACATTTTTTCTCAATAAGGGCAGAAGAACAAATACACATACAAAAAAAAAAAAACATTGGCAATGTTTACATGGTAACATAATAATAATAAAAACTAAAATAATGATATATACAATTCAAAATTAATATAATGAATGAATAAAAAAATAAATTTATTCTGGTACTAGGTTCCCTTAAGAATAACATACATGTACAAGAAAAATAAGAATCATAACTGGTCAAATAACGCATAAAAAAAAAAATAATAATAATAATAACATTAATGATTACAATTAACATATATTAAATGATAAGGTACAATGTTTACAATAAAATTAACTTTAAAGCATGCAAACCTATGTAAAATATTTAAAATCAGGTTTAGGAAACCCAAACAATGCTTGTCCTCATTTATAGAGCGGGAACTCCAACCTCGGGGATCCCAAGCCTCTCTCTCAGCTGCGTCACTGGTTCGAGACCTAGGGGAATCGAGTAAACAAATATTTACTAGAGGTCTACTCCCGTTTCAACCTTCGAGAAGAATTATAGGATAAGTGGAGCTCAATTGAGAATGAGATACACAATTGGGGTGACAAGCAAGGTTCTGATTGATTAGGATGGATCAAGGTCTAAAATAAACGGAATATTTAGGTCGTGATGTAAGGTATGGTTAATGACATAATAAGCACAATTAACTATTGTTTGGAGGGCATAGGATTGGAAGCATTTTATGTTTAAAATCCGGCTTTCCTCCAATGTACAATTCCTTTGGTCCATATAGGTTTTAGTTCTGACTTGTAGATTAACACTTTGTTTTCTATAAAAAGTGGAGATTTTCTTTTTAATATTCTGCATGATTGGCCAAATTAAAGTATTTTTCATTTAGTCTAGTAAGTTGGTTTTGTTTAACTCTGGTCTTCATTCAAAGGGAGTATTATTTTTTACTCTCACTAAGCTATGTATGAAATATATAGCAAGAGAAAGTATTGCGATCGTAAAAATTTTATAATTCCCGTTCTCAACGAAAATACACGTTTTCGAGTTCCCTGAGTACAAATAACCAAGTCTTGAAAATAGGTCCGTGTGTACGTATGTGGAAAACGAACTAGCGCGAAAACGAAGTGACATACAAAACTGAAATTTCATATTTAAGAAAACTATACGTCTGAGATGTTAGTGCAACTTTGTCACTGAAATCGACCCACCGGAAGTGCTACTCAATACCATGCATTTTGCACCTTTTTTTGATTTAAAAAAAAAAAAAAAACTCAAAACATTTTTATTAAACCCTCTTTTTTGATGTAAACTTTAGTTGGCTTTAGTATCACGTAGGTTTCAATTCCGATTGAAATTGCCTTATATGGCTTAAATGCCTATAATTTTAATTTTTTTTTTTATTATAAAGTACCTTTTATTTTGTAGATGAAAAAAAATAACCATATCATCTGATTAGCATTGCTTAAAAACGGCTAAATATTCTAGTTAAACGAATTCGATAACCAACTAAAGGAAAAATAGCAACCATATTTTTTAATCCAATCATTGTGTTTTTGAATATAAGAACAGTAATATACGTGTATAATATACCGTTAAAGAGCTAATAATTTTAGAATAGGTATTATCTTATACACAAAATTGTAAAAGTTAATGACGAGTGATAAAGAACCGTTATAACTAACTGATTGGGTAGTTGTTTAGTCATTTCTCTTTCGATTTTATGACAATCATGACTCAGGGGTACTCCGTACCTCCACAACACATTCAGGCTATTTTACGCAATTTTTGATATTTTACTCACAATTGTTATTTATTTATCTTATTTTTTTATGTATTTATTATATATTTTTTTTATTTTTTTTAAATTTTATTTATTTATTTTTTTAAACATTTTTTTTTCTATTTATTATTTTCTTCATCATAGGTAAGTTAATCGCCTTCTGAAGATTTTTTATGCAATAATAACCACTCGCAGTTTTTTGCCCTTAAAACCAAAACAACAACAACAACTAACTGATTGTCATAGATAATAACACTTCTTTCTATTTGAATTCAATGCAATTAATTCTTTAACAATTTATCTTTATCTCTAAGTGTATTTGAAAATTCTAAAAATCTATTTAAATTGATTTTACCAAACGTAGGTAAGTGAAGTCGTGGGTTGCGCGCACTAGATAATGTTTTACTGTTGGGAGAAATAAATCATAATGAAAAATATATAACCGATTTCATTTAAGGAACATTGAACTAAAATGTATTAGCTCTAAAAAACGAATAGAAATGTCTTATCCCAAGACTGTCAGCTAAGAACAGTTCGTTCCTACACTTATCTGCTCTCCACTGCTGAGATTAATGCTGTTCTCCCTGTGTTCCAATCGGAGCGATGGAAAAGTAGAACTGGGCCAGAGGGGAACCTTCGTGTGAAAAGTCCTTAACTACCATGTTCTCCTAAAACACCTTGCGAAGGCTTTTAAGTTGAGCGAGTTTAAGAAGTTTGGCCTGGAAGGTCGTTTGCCCACTGCAGGCCACATATATTGTCCGCAACCTCCCCCGCTCTTAAAAGAGAACTGCTCTTAGTGAAAAAAAAAAAAAAAGAGAGAGAAAGAAACATTCTAGTCCATGCTTTGTTTACACCATGGTTACAAAATAAATGATTGGCATTTTAATCATATTTTTTTTTGTGATTCAATGTTCTTGAATTCTTAATATTTTCTGTTCAATTAGCATGTTTTTATTAGTCTTTTAAAATAAACTATTGTAATCAACCAAGAAAAAAAAAACCCTCGAAATTTTAGGTTCCGTGTATAAAATAAGTAAAACCCTAATGGCGATAAAAAAAAGTAGCGTATAGAAAACGGGGTTATTGAAGCAATATTCGATAAAGTATTAGATATCCTACAAAGCGAGAAAAGAATGATTAAAATCTGCTTAAGATTTGCGGAGATATTACGATTTAAACTTAAAAATTGCAATTCTGTGATAATTTGCAGCGTTTTAATTAAAACTTTTTTTTTTTTTTTTTATCCTCCAACTTTATTTACAAAATAAATACAAAAAACAAATTAAAACTTAATTAATTAAAACTTATACCTTATCTACTCACTTATAACGAGTATAGCAATGGAAACTACTGTGGTCGTAAAAATTATTTTATTTTTTAGCAAAAATACTTTTCTTTCTTTCTTTTTTTTATTTCTTTGATTCTTACATCCAAATATCCACGTACCACCAAATGATCTGTGTATGTGTGCGAAGTCGTCCACAAATAACTAGCACGAAAGTGGTACAACAAATTTATTATAAGTATTTGTTTGCATATCATAGCTATTTTTTTTCGGTGGCGCGATCGGCAGTGTAGGCCCTCGGCTTAATCTGCAGGAACAATAATACACACGCGTAACACGATGAAATTTTTGTAGAGTAGGTTCATCACTACCTACGATGATTTTTGTAAGTGGTCGCCATAAAAGCTTTTAAGATTTAAATTTGTTTCTTCTGGAGATATAAATTGAAGTTGTTTGATCTGTGTACCATACATTTTATCTAAACATTCCTATCTAATATTCTCGATCATTTTTCAATAACTCCATAATTTTAGTTTAGAAAATTAAAAACCATTATTTTACATAAGCAAAATAAAAATCGATTTAATGTACGAATATAATGAAGGTATTATAATTGAATAATAATTTTTAAAAAATATTTAAGTCCTGGAGTTTGAGCTCCTATTCAATTCTCATCTTCTATTTTTAGTTAGTATGTTACTTTTATAGTATTTAATTATTATTGAGTGTGACAAATTGTGTTATTTTTTAATTAATAAATAAGATAATAATGATTCTCAATACTTTTAAATCTATTCGTAGATACATTGTCTAGATGTGTGAATTGATATAGCTTAATGTGAAAATAAAATAAAGAAAAATAAATATGTGAGGAAAAAGAAATGGGATACAATGAGAATCTGGTGCCTACAATATTCGGCAGATGTTTGCCTTGTGCCGTTTTTATTCCAGGCCATCGTCTTCTTGTAGGAAAATGTTTCGCCTTCTGTTCACCCTCCGATTTTTTTTCCTATTTTATTTATCAAGGTTTCTTTCTTAGTGCTATTGGAAATTCTATGATGATAAAGTTATGGTCTTTCTCTCCAGATAAAATTATTGTCGTATGCGAGTAATATCAACTTCGTTTTTATTTTTATCAATTGTGTGTTTCAATATTTAACGATCTGTTGACATTGTTCTTCACGAGTTGCTGTTTTCAGAAGTGTGTTGCATAGACCCCATACATTTTTTTTTTAATTTACACATTATCGTCTTTTAATATTTATTCCTACCGGCTCCTTATGAAAGCCGACTTATGAACTTGGATGTAATATAATTTCATTTACTATTTTAATTTTTGGGGGGTCTTAGTAATTTTACTATCCAGTAATAGCAAACAGAAAGGATTATCCCCATATCTTAGGTTCGTTCCTCGTCCGAAATAATAGAATAAATAATATTCTATCGCAGTCGGGATGCGAACCCAGGACCCGGAGAATTATAGAATAGTGCTATATCCGCTATGCCACGCCGCTCCCCATCCTGGAGATAACAAACCAATTATAATCACTTGGGGATGTTTCAGATTCATTCCGTGAGGACTAAATATCAATCTGACCAGGACATTCGAACCAGTGGCGTTTTTTAGGTCGTTAAGGTTACCACAGTTAACGGCTATTCTGTCATCGTTGTCTCCTAATTTAAGTTCCTTCGAAAGCACTGTCCCAAGTTTAGTGATGTCATAAAAGTGAGAGTACAGGTATAGCCCTACAAGGCTACATTGGTCCAATACTCTTTAGCGGCCTAGAGAAAACCGAAAAATCTCCTTCAGATAAAAGAGAAATCCTACCTTTTTCCACCTTAATTCTGAATTTAAAATATTCATATAATAACATTTTTTAATATATCTTTTATTCGCACCTGTCAAGGGTCTAAACACACTGAGTTGACTTGCTGACATTGGATATTCCAGACCTTGATAGGCATGGTGGGTTGAGAGCAAGGAGGTTGCAATAGTATATTATATTATTATTATTATATTATATTATATTATTATTATATTATATTATATTATATTATTACAAACTCCTTGGTTGAGAGTGTCCAGCGTCTTCCTTGACGTGGTTATTGCTAAGTGAAATATTTAGTCAGGAGGTCCCTCATCCAGCTTATTTTCAGCCTTCTACGAGTGTTTCATGCATTTTGGTAGTGATCACATTTTGTACTATAGATAGACATTTTCATGTAACCTTTTTGAAAGGTTTGTATGATGTCCAAATTTTTTAGGCTTACTGTTGGTATTTTAAAGTCTCTGTAGTTTAATGTTTCTGATATACCATGGTCATTTAGTAATAGCCCTAAACGTTTTCGAGTGAATAATTATGTCTAAGCATTTTTGTCTTTTTGGCTGTCCCGTTAGTTTTCAATATCTTAAATTATTGAGCATAGCAGTATTAGTTTTTTTTTTAGAGTTTCCTGAAGTTTGTGCTCCATGCCATTAATGTGTCGAATGTCAAGCCGAGATGAGATATCTATTGTACCTTTTGTGAAATTGGAATATTTATCAAGACATACTGGGGTGCATGTTTCTTATCCTAGAGCGAAAGAAATATTTGAATTAAAGAATAGTTTTATGGTGTCATTCTAAGTGTAATTGTAATATGTAATTCTCCTGTTGCTGGGTGGTGTTGAGTTAGAAGGAATAAAGAAACACTTCGTTGAACGATATGCCGTTTGTTATTACTTTTCTTCCAACTATTTATTATTTAACACAAGACATCCATTAGTAGCTCTTTACATCACAAAAAGGAAACCCTTCCTCTTCAGGACATTTTAATAAAATTTAAAAGGAGCAAAATTTCAATTATCCTAAGTGTTTTCCTTCTGGAATCCTCTAATTAATTTAAAAGAAGGATCCCGAAGGCACACGTAGCCGGAGGAAGGATTTAAAGATGGTCCATTTAGCAAAGTGTCTTTGACTCAAGCCGAAGCAGGATGTTACCCTAGGTCAACATTTCCTGACGGTGCAGTTTCCGTACTCAAAGAAACATTCTCGGCTCCTTTCTAGAGGACTAGGCCACTATCAATGGCATTTTAAAAGGAATGAAAGCCATGTATTGTGTTTCCTTTTATAAATCAGCATCATGTTAACTGCTGAAAGTGATTATTATCATATCATATATATATATAGCTTTTTGCAGTCAAATTTATAATTTTTTCAGTCAAATTCATGACTTTTTTAATCAAATTATTAATTTTTTCAGTCAATTTCATAATTTTTTTAGTCAAATTCATAATTTTTTTAGTCAAATTTATAATTTTGTCAACCAAATTCATATTTTGTTTCAGTCAATTTCATAATTTCTTGTACCCATTTTATACAGTTAATTTAATGAGGTTTTGCTATCAAGAACTTAACATTTTTATTAAATCTTGTTTTTTATCCATTTCACGTCATTTTATTTTACTGTGCTTAATCCGACGATACAACGGGAGTATTAATTTTTGCCTATCCAGGTTTACTTAAGACAGGGAGGGATCTTTTACGAGTTCCACTTTTTAAATCTTTTAAGAGCCACCTGTGGTGCAGTGGCTAGCATAAAATCCTTGTAGCCACTAGGAGTTAACAGCGAGTTCAAACCTGGTAGATGACCATTGGATACTTTTTTTATGTTTTCAACTAAATTCATAATTGTTCACATCTCTCTAAAAGGACGAAATAACCAAGGATTTTTAATCCCCGAAAACAAATATATAGTTATCTGCTGGTTTTGAACTTGCGACCTTAAGCATAAAAGGCTGATATGCTAGCCACTGCTCCACAGGTTACCCTCGATGCATTCAACAATGTGCTTGAATCTGCCGGGTTTGAATTCGTGATCTAGGGCATATTAATCCTTAACAACATTTGAAGGCATCCGGGGTCACCTGTGGAGTAGGGGCTAGCATAATAGCCTCTTTAAAGGACGAAATAACCTAGGATTTTTACTCCCTAAAAGCAAATATAGGACCATCTGCTGGTTTTGAACTTGCGACCTTAAGCATAGAAGGCTGTTATGCTAGCCACTACTCCACAGGTGACCCTGGATGCCTTCAAAAAGCTGTTAAGGATTAATATGCCCTAGATCACGGGTTCAAACCCGGCAGATTCAATCACCTTGTTGAATGCATCGAGGGTCACCTGTGGAGTAGTGGCTAGCATAACAGCCTTCTATGCTTAAGGTCACAAGCTATATATATATATATATATATATATATATATATATATATATATATATATATATATATATATATATATATATATACATATATACATATATATACATATTTTAAGAAAAACTAAAAAATTAAGGTACAGTTTAATTAGGTTTGGATTGGAAGGTATGAAAAGTACAGTTTTACTGGATGGAATTGAGTGGATTTTTTTCAAAACGTACTATTTTTTTTTTTTTTTTTTGGTAATTCCAGAGGAAGCGCCAAAACTATTGTTTTATTCTTGTTATATTAACTATTTTATTATTACGTATAGGAAAGAATTTTTTTTAAATCTGTACTTTCACAACCCATAAAGGATCTTGGGTTCACTACATATAGAGCTTTGTACTGTTTCTAGGCCAACTATTATGCAAGGTGATTATCCGAGATCATGCTTATTCTCTAGCCCCATAGGGTTTATAAATATTCTGGCTCACCCGGGATTCGGAAAACAATAGTCTGGTGTTCTATCCACCAATAAACTCCACTCCCATTTTTTTCGTAAAGAAATGCTATTTTTCAGCTCTTTTTTTGTTTATTTAAAAACTGCACAATTAGAATACAAAAATATCAACATATCAACTTCATAAAAGATGCCCCATAGTTTATTTTGGGTGAGTTGAATTTAAATTGTATGCCCCGTTTTTCTGAAATGAGTGGTGGGGGCAAATTGATCTGATTTTTTAGGGTTCTTATAGGATTCTGACGTCACAAATTTGGAATACTTCTTCCTTCTTGAACTATTCCTAGCATCTTTGTTTCAGTGTTCTTTCATAGTTTAGCTTACAACATGTATGACACTATTTTATCACGAACTGTAAGTAAATTTGTAATAATATCTTCAACGTAAATTCTAATTGAAATATCTATTTAACTACTGTATATCTATTCATTGTTCAATTCATTCTTTTCTGTCTCTCTAATAACATCATCTATTAATTATTGTGTGTGTGTATATATATATATATATATATATATATATATATATATATATATATATATATATATATATATATATATATATATTTTCCACTGTTAAGGCGCGAATATGTGAACAATGAATTCTCGAAATGTTGCATAAATAAAATTGCTTATTTATTAACTAAACCCTAAGACCAATAGAAAACTTAAATTGTCAGCAGTAGAGAACTAATCAAACAATATATATACATTTTACATCATGTTGTGGCTTGAACATACTAGATGATTATTTCTTTTTTTTTTTTTTTTTTTTTTTTTTTTTGCTATTTGTTTATGGCGTTGTCTTAACCTCGATAATCTTTTCGATTGTCTCTATCTTAATAATAATAGATTTTTGTTATTATTACATCTGTAATAATTTGTAACTTGAATATACAAATGGATATATATTTTTTTTCGTGCTTTACTGATTCTTAAACTTTATACATATTTTCTCCTTCTTCAAAAATAACGGAGTTATAGGCTTATTTATTAGTCAAATATTTTTTTCTCTTTTATATAATTATTCATTACAAAAAACACTGATAATTTTTATCTTAAAAAATAACTGAGTTTTTTTATTGAATTACTTTTAATCGTTCACCATTTTAAAAATAATCAGCTGATATCAATGTCTAGGAGTTAAAATCGTTGCAAGGACTAGTATTTTTATGGCGTTTTCAAAAAAATTGGTCGAGTAGTTTCGGATAAATGCCTGGGGAAAACGGATTTTTTTTTTGTTATTCGGATTCTATGAATCTTGAAACGTAAGCTCTCAAATTTTGAGGTGAGGGGGTAATTATTGAAATTAATAAACCAAAATACGTATAAATATTAATTAGTGGATTTATAATATGTAAAAATATCTAATATTTTTCTACTTTCTGGGACAACAGGAAAGTCATCAGAAAAATTGCATTTTAAAAGAAGGCTGAAGATTCGCTTTTATACTAAAATTTTAATCAAGAAGAAATCAAACCCAGACCAGTGGGCCGAAAAGCGGCCTATATAGCCGGAGACACAGCCTGCTCCACTCCAAAACACGGTCTAATTATCCAGGCTAGGCCATTGTGTAGCCTCCATGAGATGGTATTACCCCTCTGCCACAGGTGCACTCTTTCCAGCCTCCATCTCCAGCAAATCCATGGGATCCAATTTTATAAGCCCGAATTTCTTCCGGAAACCCGGTTATTGTTCATTTAAAATTTTTAGTATTCCACTTATTTAAAATAAGGCATTAGTATTATAGTTTTATCTAAAATCTGTTCTCAGACCATTGAGAGATCTAGAGAGCTGTTAAATAATGCTCAATTTCATTTTTTTTTTTTTTTTTTAAATCCGATGCTTGCAATGAAGGATTTCACATACCTCATTTACAAAGATTAATTTAAACTACTTTAAAAAGTCAAAAAAAGAAAAGGCATTGAATCGAATTACAATGGAGCATTTATTAATTTTAAACATTGGTACAAACTATTATTTTTTACAATCACTAAAGTCAATGCGTTTTTTTTTTTCATCACCATTACCCTGTCATACACGATAAATGAATAACTTCTTCTTTTTTTTTAAATTAAATTATATTTTCTCAAAAATAATGTTATATTTATATTGTTATTCTTATTTGCAGATATCAATAAAACAGATTGTAAAAATAATAACTAAATATATTAGTTCATTTTACAGGTTTATACTCATTCTATGTTTAAACTCCCGAAAATATTACAGTCTATCAAGTAGTAAATATTTTGCTTTATTTATCAATATTTGATGCTATTGCAGGGTTTTGTTATAATAATCATATTTTATTTGTTTATTTTTGAAAATTCAAGAATCAAACAAACGATAAAAAGACAATCCACAGATTCAGCAAATAACTATTAAAAACTGAACGTGTTTAAAGATGATTTCAAGCTGTGCTTCACAGATATAAAGCAAATAGAACCACATTCTAGAACTTTCTAGAAGTTGAAAAATTCTATAAAACACAGCTTAATCCTACATTAATAAAAGAAGAACGCACAGGTAATTTCTACACCTGATGATGTATCAAACTACAAAATACAATTAAACATACTGGCAAAGTACGTGTATAATTAAAAACAACATCTATAGAAAGCTAAAAAGATGGATAAATTATAAAGATCGTCTAGATAAATTAGAGAGGTAGAACAAAAATAAATGAAGGGTGGTTTGTCGGATATTATTATTTATAATAATTTCTTTTCAAAAAGACTGAATGAGTGATATTATCGAATATAAACTATTTTCTCTGAAACGGTACGAGTGTTTTTGCTCAAACTCGTTACACTAATACCTACTAGTTTCAAATTAGGCGGGGTTTATTTATCTTTGTTTATCTTTATTCAAATAGTCTGTATGTCCTCAAATTCGAGGTTTTTTTCGTTATAGTAATATCAATTAAATTTATTTCAAAATACGAACCGTCTCTCAATGACAGTTGAAATAGACAACCTACAAATAAAAGCTTTGAGAAAATATAATCATTAAGTTTTTTTCTTGAAAGAGGTGGAATAGAGTACTAACAAGTATTCTACACCGTTTGAGGACATTGAGGATTTTATAAAGCATTTCTCTAACAGAGCTTCGAAGGTAATAGAAGAACGTAAACTGCAAAAACCTAAGTGATTAATACTAGCAAATAATTTATATTATTATTTATTTTGTCATACAATTTTTTTTTCAATTATTTGTTTTTTTACAGGTTTATACTCATTCTATGTTTAAACTCTCGAAAATATTACAGACTTTTTATCTGTGAAGCACAGCTTGAAATCATCTCTAAGCACGTTCTGTTTTTAATAGTTATTTCCTGAATCTGTGTATTATCTTTTTATCGTTTGTTATATTCTTTAATTTTCAAAAATAAACAAATAAAAATATGATTACTATAACAAAACCCTGCAATAGCATCAAATGTTGATAAATAAAACAAAATATTTACTACTTGATAGACAGTAATATGTTCGGGAGTTTAAACATAGAATGAGTATAAACCTGTAAAATGAATGATATATTTAGTTATTATTTTTACAATCTGTTTTACAGATATCTGCAAATAAGAATAGCAATATAGATATAACATTATTTTTGAGAAAATATAATTTAATTTAAAAAAAAAGAAACTTATTCATTTATCGTGTATGACAGAGTAATGGTGATGGAAAAAAAAAAAAAAAACGCATTGACTTTAGTGATTGTAAAAAATAATAATTTGTACCAATGTTTTAAATTATTAAATGTTCCATTGTAACTCGATTCAATGCCTTTTCCTTTTTTAACTTTTTAAAGTAGTTTAAATTAATCTTTGTAAATGAGGCATGTGAAATCGTTCATTGCAAGCATCAGATTTAAAAAAAAAATGTAATTGAGCATTTGTTAACAGCTCTCTAAATGGTCCGATAACAGATTATAGATAAACCTATATACTTATGCTTTATTTTAAATAAGTGGAATACTAAAAATTTAAATGAACAAAAACCGGGTTTCCGTAAGAAATTCGGCCTTATAGAATTGGATCCCATGGATTTGCTATGAATAGTAACGCAAAAGGAAATAGTAACGCAGCCCTGTATAAATGCTTTTGGCTTATTTTTTTTAATAATGAACCTTCGTAATCGACCAAAAAGTAAAACAAAAAAAGTTAGCCCCTCACAAAATTTGAGGGCTTACGTTTCAAGATATTATCCTTTAAATTATTGCTTTTCATATTACTTAATTGCTCATCAACAGCTTTATAAACAGTTATACCCTAATATTGTTATTTATAAATAATAAACCATTGTGTAATAACTGGCAGCGTTTTTTTTTTGTTTTTTTTATTTAAACAAATTAATAATATGAAGTTGTAACAATAAGTTGGTAGCGTTTTCAATATTTAAATCTAATCCTCTCTGTGTATATAAAATCATGTTTACTTGGCTAGTTATGTTTACATATTCGAAAAAGGTATATTTAAGGTGCTTATATGCATCGATTAGCGAGTTTTACTTGTTGCAATAAGGTTTCTTTTACAATCTGTCTCAATAAACTTCATAAATTTCTAGAAGGCTGTATACGAGTGAATTTCATGAGTCTTTTTCACTTTCTTCTTTCGAAAAATGGATTCTACTAGTTGGTTGCTGAACCTAATCACGTAATATTGACGATGTTCTTGCATTTTTTTTTTTATAAACTAGACACTTCGTATATTTTTTCAGTGAACATTTAATTTTTTATTTTTGCTCTATTTTCACCCTCATTCATTTCATGCTTGGAAAGCTTGGTTTGATTGGAATGCATATTTTATGGATTAAATGGGTTCCACGGAAAACTTCAGATTTGAAATATTATTTCATTTAATAAATATTTCTCGTTTCATTTTATGTTATATCAAGAATAACATATTCGTTTGTTCACGATTGCATACAATTTAATAATACATTTTTGATGTACGCAGACAAAAAATATATAATGAATGCTAAATAACAAAACCATAAGCTTTGTCATTATAAATTAATTTCGTAATAATACAAAATATACTTTGGGAATATATTATATTCCTCCCAGTCTAACATTATATTGGTCCACTTAGTGTTGTGGTATACCTCAAGTGTCTAAAGTGGATAAGAACTTTTACAAATTTCTTTTATAACGTAATAAATGGCATGGAATATATATATATACATAGCCGCAAGCTTTTTCTCACATTTTTTGGGTAGACCACTTTATAGAGTCTGGGTGAGCAACGAGAGGGTCTTTCTACCCCAGAGTCATAACAGATCTGACATAACAAAAAACGTAATACAAAATAATATCCTGTTACACGCGAATTCGAAAATCCACTGGGGAACAGCAGTCCAGTTTTTTATCAACTAGACCACGCTGCTTCCATACATGGTATGACAATTTCTTACTATGCAGTTCCTTTAATTTTGTTGATTTGAACTAATCTACCGTCTGTAATGCTGTGAAAAACTATGTGCAAGTATAAACCATGAAAGAGATAGATATTAAAGGGTAAATTTATAATGTACCGTTGGAAGCTCAACAATTTTAGAAAAGTTAATATAAACCTAAAGTCATAATTAATAATTTATACTTTTAGATTATTTCTCGATTTTTTTATTTAATCTTAACAGAATGTCTATGAAAATATGTTTCGAATAGCAGGGCATAAAGTTATTCAAGTGAAAGTAGTGTGTTGTCCTTGCTACATATTTTTTTATTCTAGACTAAAAATTATAGATGAATTGATCAGATAAGTTGTAACTTTTTTTAAAAAGAATACGGCATACCGACCTAATATTGAATGACACTACCCCAACCCTAATATAATCCCAGAGACGGGTATGATTTCTTCTTTCATCACTCCTAACCAGCCCTCACAAATTCCAGTAAGTTAATTAGCCTGGATTAACACGATAATTGACTATGTAAATGGAGCCCTTGTTTAGAAAATGCATATGGTAATGAGTCACTCTTTGGAGGCCCTTCCATTTGGATTTATTCCCATGTAAATCATCCATTTCATCTCCAGTGTAATCTCACCCTACTGTTTAAGACGGCGAAGTAAGAATTTACTACTATTTTTTTTTTTTTCTCGCAGTACCAATTTCGCCATTTATTTTTTTGTTGTGTTTCTTATTGTTAGGAGAAGGTTCTTATAAAAGAAAAAAAAAATAAGAAAATTGCACAAAAGGTTAAAAAAGTTAATATGGTCGTTAAGTTTTCTTTAATTTTCTAAGGTAATAATAATCTCTCTCTCTCTCTCTCTCTCTCTCTCTCTCTCTCTCTCTCTCTCTCTCTATACATATATATATATATATATATATATATATATATATATATATATATATATGTATATATATATATATATATTACTATCGGACCCGCCCCTGCTTCCCACTAATGCAGTTTGAATGAGGTGTCATATTTGTTTAAAAAAGATCTTTCTAATTAATTTAGAGTTTATCACTTATGGAGTTTTAGTTTATTGCAACGAAAAGTTTATTCGTTTATTATATTAAAGTGAAGCAGAGATAATGGAAAATTTTAATTTTTCCATTAAAATAAAGTTGATTGGTATGTATCGAGAATACTGGGTGAAAAAGAAATAATGTTGAATAATTTAAAATAGAATAGTTTCCAAGCTACAAGCAGGAAGGTTTCTTAGACGGGATATGCAAAAAATATACCCCTCCACTCCTACAGCTTGGATAGCCCTCTTTCTACCTTTGGAGCCTTAGTTCGGACTGGATAGGAAGCGGAAGTCCAGCCGCGGACATGAAGTCGGGGTTCAAGCCAGAGAAGACTTTTGCAGTCATGTCCAATGGTACTTTTTAGTGTTATATTATGTGGTAAATCTGAAGAAACCTTAGTATTCTCGATAATGAACAATTTCTCACTGTGTATTTTTATGTGTTATAATATGTACTGTTTTATAAATAAATGTGTATTTTAAGTTAATTACTTTATTACCCTTTATGCCACCTGATACCAATAATGAATTGATAAACATGATACCTTAGGAAAAGAAATCCAATAGTTTTATAAAATAAGAACCGAAAATTTATATATTAATACAGTTTTGGAGTTACTGCTGCCTTAGAAAAGTAGACGCTGATACATAGTAGTATGTATTTAAAAACTATAGAAATAACGCACGTTCCTATCCTATTACTTTTTGAACTATTTTATATTTATGTGTGTAAATTATATGATCTTACAAAAACTTAATATTAACTAGTTCATCAACACCTTGATACTATATCTATATTTAACCTTTACAAGAAAGAATTATCAGTTAACAAGTAATTAACAACTAAATGATTTTTTGGTAAAACATAATTTACAAAAAAAAAAAAATTATAATAATTTTTAAAAAACTTGATATAATTAACAAATAACAACAGTACTTATAACGGTACATTAGTAAAAAAAAAATTAAATCTAGCCTAAATATACGTTTGTAGAGTTTTAGAATTATTAAATCGCGGCAAACAAACAGAACAAAAATTTCGAAAATAGATACATAAGTCTATAGTTTTAGAATCAGTAAACGCCTATTAAATATGAAAAGAAAATAAAAAATTGAAATTTTATTTAGATATGTGCCCATCACTATATATTTTTGAAGGTAGAGAAAAACTAGTATATAATTTTGGAAAAGTACACCACTAAAAAAAAAAAAAAAAAAAAAAAAAAAAAAAAATATATATATATATATATATATATATGTGTGTGTGTGTGTGTATGCATTATTTTTATATTAACAGCATAAATATCTAAATACATAATTTTATATGTGATATTTAACATTATCGAGAAAGAGCTGAATGACTGGACTATAATTTTATGTTAGTTTTTCCGTTTATAATAACCATGCCTGGATATATTACAACATTCCAGAAAATAAAATACATAAAATATAACTTCTTCCATCGATAACATAAATAATTTCCATTCATAAATTTTTGTGAAGAAAAGCTCTGATCAAGACTAGCAACGTGGGTCGAAACTTTGAATATTTAATATTGTTTTGCACTATTCTCTTATCTTTTTGACCGTTACGCCAACTGATATTCCTTATATGAATTACTTTGATTGCCTTTTTCTTAAATATCAAATATATAAATAAAACTTGTTTGTTTAAGTATATATACAATAAATGTTCAAATCTCTTTGGTTTAATTTCTTACAAATATGATATTTTTTTTAAATAAAGTAGAAACCAATATTCACATTAATCTATCATGTAACTAAATTTATATTGCCTAGAGGCCATGCTAGGTAAGATCTTCCCTCCGCAAATATTCTCTATGAGCCCACAAATCGTTGAAATATGTGGCCATATTTTAGGAGAATATGGTCACAGGAGAAAATATAGGTTTGTTTGTATCTGGTTTGGTAGTGTAGTAGTAAACAGCTTCCTACGTACTTTTCCTGAAACATTTTTATTCACTTATGATTTAAGTTATTTGAGATTCTTTGAAATATAATAAATACTATGTTGTGTAACTCTCTTGAATATTACTTTGTTTATAAAAATAAAATTAATTAAGTGATATGGAAGCCGAAAAACTGTCTACTGCATCGCATTCTTGGCTGAAATTAATTAATTTAACAACTCCTAGTCTACGAAAGCTAACTTGTTTATTACCCTTATATGTTATCCTATATACTCCCAATAAATTTACGGTGCATTTTAAAAACGAATGGTCTGAAATCCAAATGATTTGTGATGGTAATAAAATAATGATAGTCTTCTAGTAATATTAATCTGCTGTATTAGAACTTTTCTAGATTATTTATTTAAATAAACAACACATTTTTTAATTACAATATCTTTGCATTTATGCCAGATAAAATAATTCTACAGCCAATAAAATTCTGTGCTGTTAGTACTATCTTTGTGTAATTACTGAATACATTCAGATTGCATAAGCTTATAAGAGACAATAAACAAAGATACACTTCCTGTGAAGTTTTTTATTGCAAAGCCCAAAGTGTTATTACCTCCATTGGCGAGTTATTAGGTCTCGCTGAGTAAAGTTTTTTTTTTAGAGCAATATCCCTTTTAGTAGAAGAATATAACACCATCAGTAGTGTAACGATTCATCAAAATTAGTTGTTAAAGCCATAAAGAGACCTTAAAAAACCTTCCTTAATTACATTTGTAAAAATTACTTTTTTACTTCAGCTATTATTATGGGTGGAATATATATTTTTTATTCATAAACGTATCTGCATTTATTTTAATATTTCAGAAAATGGCGTGTATTTAAAAAATAATTATTTTTGCAATTTTTCTTACTACTACCATCGGGTGCATTAATTATTTGTGTTTTATTTGGTTAGGGACTTATAAGTCCTTTATTAGTCTATACATTTTTAAAAATTGAATACTTACTTTCTGTAAAGCTTAATGATTTTTTATTAATTGTGTTCAACACATATATATTGTGCATTATATTTTTTATGTTTGATCTGAAATGAACAACTTGATCACATAACCACCTGGCACACTTATGTCAATCATAAAATAGAAATAGGAAACTTTAATATTTATAGTCCTAAATATTTTCTTTGAAATATATGTATTGAAATGCATTTAGTCACAAATAGATGACATTAATTTATTTTTATTTTTCTTAAGTGGTTCTAGTTTTTTAGCAGAATTCAGGTTCTTACCTACATCGTAATAAAATTCTCATATATTTTTAGAGAGTTCAGAACAGTTTTGATAGTTTCAGTAAAATTTATTACCATAGTTTTTACATTTCAGGATTTTTTTTTTAAATTTAGTGTATTGGATCTATTTTTTTTTAATTTAATGTTTACTATCCTCCTTAATTGAAATTTTCTTTTTTAATATACTTGACTCATTGATGAGTGATTTTTTTTTTTTTTTTTTTTTTTTTTTTAATAGTTGCTGAGAATTAACGGTGTTATTTATTGTATATATATACATACGTAATTTAGTACTACTGTTGGTTCTAAACAGTTTTATAAGCTTTGTATGGTATATTAAATTTAAATTATTCTGTAAATTTGAAAGATCAACGATTAACATATAAAAATGTTTACATGTCGTCACTATAACATAACAAATAGTTATAAAATATTTATAACATAAATAAATGTATTCTTTGAGGTTTAAAAAATGCGTAATCCGATCATACAGTGATTTCACGACACCAAAGAAAGAATTGTAATCAGTAATTTGAATCCAGTTGACTAACCTAGTATGTGGTAGCATTTGGATCCAGTGGGAATATAGGCTTCCCAAATGGGAATCAACATGGAAATATCTCTGCCCGAGGATTTCACTGCAACTGCGGTGTTGGAATCTGGAGCATCTGTTTCAAAATAGTTCGGAAAAATTGCCCAGCGTTATTGCATTACAGACATCACAAGCTATAAAAAATTATATAAATATCATTAAGATCCCTAAAAGCTATAATGTTTTCATTGATGGTAATTTTTAAAATGTAGCTTTCGCTATTATTACCTGTTATAATTATTATTAGCTTCGTTTTAATTATGTCAACACCAGTATTGAATATTTTTTTCAGCTATAAGCTGTACTATTATGTATGAATAGGTTTATGTATTGAAGTTTGATTTTATCTATTTCATTATCAACTGTTTGAGGAAATTATTTCGAGATGTTTTGTTGATTAAAACAAAATGTAGTTTGCTACTGGCCTTTTTAAAGTTTTTTTCTTTCATTTCGATTGCTTTCAAATTATTATTTATTTGTTTTCCTTACCTAACACAATTTTAGGATTCTTATTATTATTTTTCATATCAGTATTATTATTATTATTTATTCGATTAGACCATTTGTTGATTACGTTGGTAGAGCACTTTGAAGCACATTTCAACTTCTTATTTGTTCTTCTTCTTTCCCTAGAAGCCATTATCATAAAACCACTGTTTTTGTTCTTCCGTCCCCTTGGTTTCCGTTCTTACCTTCTTGTGTTCGACATGGAAACAACCCTTCCTGAATTTTTTCTGTTCGTTATTTTTCAATTTTGATTCTAGCTAGTTCAAGATCTTCTTTTTCTTCCTTAACTCAGGTTAGGACCGTTTTAATTTTAATCAGTTTGTGGACTAATTTCCTAACCATCCTGTTTCCTTCCATCCTCCAAACGTACCCGAAATATTTTAATCTTCTCTTTTCTTTGTTCTTAATTTTATCGCGAGTATAGCAGTCATATTTCAAGTCGGCTCTCGGATTTCTTGCTTTTACAGTTGGATTTCACTTCAGCACAGTCTTGAAAACATCATCAGACTTCAGGATAACAACAACAGTTATTATTGGAGCAAACAGCGGTAAGTTGTGATATAATTTACAGTGTAAGTGAATGCTGAGTCACCTCTTCATATCAGCTGATTGCCAATAGCCCGGCAAGGCTGGTCTTGCTTAACTTTTTTTAAGTTATTGTTTTTTTTCCCACATCTGGTTATTATTTAATTACTTTCTATACATGAAATGCGATATTATCATCAAGTAATGTCCTCCAAAGCTTCAACTAAAAGATCTAGATCTAGTGGTTCAATCCCGTCACCTACAAAACAAAGACCCCGCCGTGATACTAATAAAAGATTAAATCTACAAGCAACCCCTTCCGGTACTAATTCAGAATCTGAACCACAACCTGGCACATCGTCACAAGGGATGACTGACGAATCGCCGTTTTTCACCCCAAATCCTTTTCAGATTTTACATAATGAAAAAGAAAACATGGAATCTACTCCTATACCTAGTGAACCACGGCCTCCTCCAATATTTGTCAAAAATATATAGAAATTTCCAGTTGTTGTGTGCGCAATTGAACAAAATTACCGAATCTACCAGCTACTACTGTATGAGTAGAATCAATGATACCAAAATATCTCCTACTACTGCCGAGACATATAGAAAAATAGTGAAATACCTAACTGAAACCAAAGCAGATTTCCATACCTATCAGCTACGCCAAGAGAGAGCTTTAAGGGTTGTAATCAGAAACTTACACCCCTCGACACCAGTTGAAGCTATTAAAGAAGAACTAACGGAGATGGGCTATAAAGTGCGGCAAGTCACTAACGTCCTAAAGGATAAAATTCCTCTACCTCTCTTTTTTGTGGATTTGGAACCAGCTGAAGGAGTTGAAAAAATCTATGACCTCAATAGATTGTACTATTCCAGTGTAAGAGTTGAAAAACCTTACACAAAGAGAGAGATAATTCAGTGCCATAATTGTCAAGCATATGGTCATACTAAAAGTTATTGTCATCACATACCTCGATGCGTGAAATGCGGTGAACAGCACAAGTCTGTGGAGTGTACAAAACCAAAATCAACACCAGCTGTATGTGCTCATTGCCTAAAGGACCACCCGGCCAACTATAAAGGATGCCAAATCTATAAGGAGCTGAGGACCAGGTTTCAAAAACCTCAAGTACTGGATGAAACAGCAAGACAAGTAAGAAACAGAAGAGAACCCTCAAAACTTATTGATGCCAATTTATCATTTGCCCACTTACTTGGAGGTGGGAATCAAAGTACTGAAGCCGTGGCCCTGCCGGAACTACAAAATGTACCTCAATCCATTCCACATATACCTCTTTCTCAAAATGTAACCAATCCTAAGAATCCTAATCCACCACAAATCTCTCATATTCCTCCTCCTTCAAACGCCACAGACCTTACCAGTTTGATGACATCCTTTATTTCCGAAATTAAATCCCTTGTTATGCCCCTAATATCACTCCTTACGAATCTCGTAACAAATCTCATTCCTGCCTTAAAAAAACCATAAATGACCTCACCTAATTCCTTATCCATTCTCCTTTGGAATGCGAATGGTGTTAGAACTCACACTGACGAACTTACAGCCGTACTGCAGGACAAAAACATTGATGTTGCACTCATTACTGAAACTAGACTAACCACTAAACAGTACTTTAAAATACCAGGATACACGACATACCGGACAGACCATCCAGACGGCAAAGCCCATGCCGGTACTGCTGTCATAGTCCGCCGATCCCTCACCCATCACTTACACCCAATTTCCGCCCACGATTACCTACAAGCAACTTCCATCGTTATCAAAACCTTTACCTTTCCGCTTATCATCGCATCAGCATACTGCCCTCCTAAACATCCCATTTCCTCTGCCCAATTTGGATCCTTCCTCAACTCCTTGGGTAATCACTTCATTTTGGGTGCAGACTTAAACGCTAAGAACCAACAGTGGGGTTCTAGAACCACCAATTCTCGTGGACGGACATTGCAGTCTGCACTCAACTCCCGACGCTTTCATCTCCTACCTCCCGATTCTCCTACCTACTGGCCAACAGATCCTAACCGTAATCCTGACATCCTCGACTTCTTCATCCACAGCGGATTAGGCTCTCTGAATTTTTCCATAGCTCGCCTTGATGAACTATCCTCTGATCATAGCCCATTGATTCTAAATTTATCCATAACACCTATTCCTAAACCTATCCCACCCTCATTCATTAGGGGCCCTGTCAACTGGAACCTCTTCCGCGAAATTCTCACTAATGATATTGACCTCAGAGTGATTCTCAAAACCCCAAATGACCTTGACGACGCCGTATATTCCTTTACAACCGCTATTCAACAAGCCGCCTGGACTGCCTCCTCTCCCAAACAATCCCAAATAATTCCTTACAAAAGCCATTTACCACAACACCTGACAGACCTCATCAACAGCAAACGTCGAGCTAGAACATTATGGCAACGCACCCGCCACCCAGAAGATCGCCGCTCCTATAATTTTTTTTGTAGAAAATTAAAGCGGGAGTTGGCGATCTTCCGTTCCCAATCCTACAATACCTACCTCTCCTCTCTCTCGACTCGTGACAATTCCCTGTGGAATGTCACGAAGAGAATCCTAAAATCCCACACCATTTCCCATCCTCTCCGGCGCTGTGATGGTTCCTGGGCTGCTTCTGACAAGCATAAGGCCGAGGAATTCGCACAGCACCTTTCCAAAGTTTTTACTCCTCATCCAGAGCTTAATCCAACCCATACTGCAGCAGTTGAAGAGTTCCTCACGTCACCAATACCACTATCCTTACCACCTAAAGCAGTTAATCCCTCTGAGGTCAGATATCTTCTTAAAAAGCTTCCTCTTCGCAAATCTCCTGGATACGATCTCCTTACTCCCCAAATCTTAAGACAACTTCCACCTAAAGCCATTACATTCCTTACATATCTCTATAACTGTATCCTACGCACTACCTATTTTCCTATCTTATGGAAACATTCAACTATGATCCTTTTCCTAAAACCAGGCAAACCTTCTAACAACACGTCATCTTACAGACCTATCAGCCTACTTCCGATCCTCTCAAAAATTTTCGAAAAGCTCCTACTAAAACGAATCCTAGCCAAATTTCAAAATTTTCCTTCACATCAGTTCGGATTTCGTCCTCAACATTCCACGGTTCAGCAAGGACTCCGAGTTGTAGACCACATTTCCTCCGCCCTTGAGTGCAAGGAGTATTGTTCGGGTGCCTTTCTGGACATAGCTCAAGCTTTTGACCGGGTGTGGCACCCGGGACTGCTCTTTAAGCTCAAAACCCATTTACCTCAATCCTTATACCTAATCCTCCGATCCTATTTATCCAACCGCTCCTTCCGAGTTCGCTGTGGTTCCGAATTTTCCGAACAATATACTGTTGAGGCCGGTGTTCCTCAAGGCAGCGTCTTAGGACCCGTCCTCTACATCCTCTTCACCGCCGATATCCCTACCGACCCCAATACCTTTCTGGCAACATTTGCTGATGACACAGCCATTTTATCATCCAATTCCGATCCTGAAGCAGCATCGCTAAATCTCCAAAAGCACATTTCCCTTGTCGAAGACTGGTGCAATGCTTGGCGCATTAAGGTGAACGAAAGCAAATGCACTCACGTCACATTCACCCTTCGACGCAAATCCTGTCCAACGGTTAATTTCAATTCTATACCGCTTCCTTCCTCAGACACAGTCCGGTATCTCGGCTTTTTACTAGACAAAAGACTGACGTGGAACCCACATACAAGACTAAAAAGAAAAGAACTCAACCGCAGATTCGGCCAGTTATACAGACTACTAAACAGAAAATCTCATCTTACAGTTGACAACAAATTACTAATATACAAGACAGTACTGAAACCTATATGGACCTACGGACTTGAACTGTGGGGGTCAGCTAAACATTCTAACATTAAACGCATCCAATCCTTCCAATCCAAAGTCCTCCGAACAATAGTTAATGCTCCTTATTACGTTACCAACTGTACCCTACACCATGACCTTAATATTCCGTTTGTTTTAGACCTGGTACCATCCAAATTTTCCAAATTTCATCAGAACCTTAGTCATCATCCTAACCCTCTAGCACAATCCCTATCCAGCACCACCCATCCCTACAATCCTCCTCGAAGATTGAAACGGCAGTGGCCACGAGACCTATTGTAAACATTTAAACTGGAGTTCTGACAATGGTCAGATCCTCCACTCATGTACGGTATGTTTGTGGCTACAGCGCCCTAACTCAGCCTCAACTGGCTCAGACCAGTGATGCGGCTGAGATAGAGGTGCTGGGATCTCTTGGATTCCGCTTTTTCCTCCACAAGTGGAGGGAAAAGCGCTTGCTGGGGTCCCTTTAGCAATTGTATATATTGTATATAGTTATGATTGTGTGTAAGATGTTTATTTATTTGCCAACTTTTTATTTATCTCAATAATAGGTTTATGTTTCGATTTGTTTTGTTTTTTATTTACTATTATTATTTTATTGTATATATTTGAATTTATGTTATATTTTATGAAATTTGACCATTATTATTATTTTCTGTATATATAGTATGAATGTGGTCTCTTATCAATATTATTATTGTTCATTTTGTAACAAATTGTAATATATCTCAATAAAAAAAAAAAAAAAAAAAAAAAAAAAAAAAAAATTTTATCGCAATTTTGTCTAACCCTTTTGCAATGATAATTTCTCCCTATTATTTAAATTCTTCAACTTTTTTTTATTTTTCCATATTTTATGTCCATAAACCTTCCTTCTTCAGGGATCGCTTGTGATTAGTTTAGTTTTTTCGAATAAGATTTGTAATCCGATTCTTTCTGCGATTTCCTTGAGGGTTTTGCTTTGTTCTATTGCTTGTCCTTCACTTTTTGCGTAAATTGCTAACTCGTCTGCGAAAGCCAGACATTCGATATCTATTCATCTGGTTACCAAAATTTTTGTATTAGTTTTGGAGAATTCCCTTATCACTTTTTCTAGGTTACAATTAAACAAGGCAGGATTTTTTTCTTTTACTTTTTCTGATACTTTCCCCTGTCTTATGCCTGTTTCAACAACGAATTCCTCCGAGGTCACCCTCAAGAATTTTGATTTCGTGTCCGTTAGCGTCATTTTTTTCAGATTTCTGATCTTCAGATCTACTCCAAATTCTAGTAAGGTGTTGTGTAGAGCTTCTCTATCGATTGAGTCATTAGCTTTTGTGAAGTTATGAATGATTTTTTGTTTCTTAGCGCTCTTAGTCTTAAAGATCAGTTTGAGGCTCAGAATCTGGTCTATGCATGACCTTCCCCTTCTAAATCCTCTCTGATATTCTCTAGATTGGTTCTACTTGCGGTTCTAGACTGTTCAAAAGTGCTTTGGATAAAATTTCGTAGGTTACTGGTAATAGTGAAATTCTTCTATTATTGTTTACGTCTGTTTTATTACTTTTTTTTTTTGTCTAATGGGTGAATTAAAGTTGTAGTTTTTTTGTTTTTGTTTTTTTGGTTTCTTCGTAATTTAGGAGTTCTTTAAAGTATTCCGCTAATATCTGACAATTTTCTCTCTTATTTATTGCTATTTTCCCGTTTTTGTCTTTAAAACCTAGACTGGGTGGTTGATATTTATTCGTTACAATATTCTTTCTTCTTGGGGCTATACCACCTTTTCCACGCTTCCGCGGGCTTTTCAAGTGCTTATTCACAGATTAAATTTGACCATCTGTGTTTCCTCTGTTTCTTGAGCGTTCATAATACTCTAGATTCTTCCAGCTCTGGTTAGCTCTTTTTCCCATTCTCCTTAAAAGGTAATTTTATAAATTCTTTTTTTTTTTTTTTTTTTTTTTTTGTGTGTGTGTGTGTGATTTACGGTTTGCCTTAAGTAAGTGTCATTGAATTCTTTATTGAGTTTTAATTTTTTGTGGTATTCTTTCGAGGATTAATATCGTTTTTATTAATGTCAAGTAATGGTCCAAGTCAAACCTCAAAAGCCTCTTTGAGGACTCTGACATTTTCTAAGGCTTTGGTGTTATTTTCTGAAATGGCCGCATGATCGATCTGAAAATCTCCATGATTTCGCTTTCCGTAGCATTTAGCAAAGAGTGGAGACATTAGTTTATAAGCTAAATTTGTAACGAAGCTCGATTAAGCATATTCCGTTTCTATTGGTAATTTTGTGTCCTTAGAACTCTCCTGCGTCCGGGTTCGGTAATTATTTTATTTTTACAGATTTTGTTTTATTGTTATCCGCTACTATGTTATAGTTGTTATATTTTTTTAGCTGTTAAATAAAGTTATGATAAAATAAAAAAACTTAAAGTTTCATTCTGTTGTATTTTTTTAAATATTATACTATGCTACACTTATAAATTAGAATATATTAATTTATTATAACTATGCGTTTCTTTTTTCACGATATAATTAAAAAAAAATAGTATTAGGTTAAGAATTCGAAATATTTTACAGCCATTATATTAAATTTTGATAGCCGTACGTGTTGCCTGTCGTGTACGGAATAATAAATGGGATGAAAAATTAATAAAGGTCAAAATAAATATTCTTCATGTGCCTCCAACTTTATAACTGCCGTTTGATAAACTTCGCTTTCCCCTCCCCTTTCGATCTATATATAAAAGGCCCCTGTCCTCAGTTTTATTTTTATTTTTTGGGATATGCTGTCCGCTTTTTTCAAAAAAATGTTATTATTTTCTTTAAAAGAAATAAATAAAGTTAATTCCCAAATAACGAAGATATTTACATATTTATTCATTATGTTATTATTTTTTTTTTTGATTAATGTATTGTTAAATTTCTATTTATGCGATGGTAAAATTTTTTTTTTACTTAATTAAAAAGTAACGTATGTTGCATATTTTTACCAGCAATTAAATTAATGCAAATTTATATTCAACAAATATAGTTTTTGAGGGCCTGAAACGAAATTCAGTTCAAATGTTTAAAAGTAATTTTTATACAAAAAATATTGTGGGAGGAAAAAAAGTTACTTTATTGTTAAGGACATCCCTTAACAATTTCATAAAATATTTTGCAAAATGAATATTGAAAAAATTGTTCAATTAATGAATTGTTAGTATTTTATAAGGTTTTGTAATAAATATTAATAAAAAATTATCTGTTGATGTAATTTCTCATTTTCCTTTCATTTATAATTCCGTCCCACGGGATTTTCAGTTATTGGATTTCTGCTCTCAATGAAAAATTAATACTTGATGTTATTCAATCTGGTGCGATGTAAAAAATATATAACCTGGTTATTCGGATAATATAATTACTAATTTATACATTAATTGGATATTGAAATATCAGTGGCGATCAAAAAGCAATTCATATATGATTAAAAATTATATTCCAGATGAATATTATACATGGGATAAGGGGCGGAGGCGTAAACATATTATATATTATCCGCAGATTAACAAATATTAATAATCTAGGACAAATAATCCCGCAATAAATCTTTAATATCAGTTCATGCATGAATATTTAAAATATAACAAAAAAAAAAACCCTATACTGGATTCACAAGCATCAATATCTGAAAAGAAAATAACTCCTTATGATCTAAAAGACGAAACCGGATCAGTATCTTCGTTATCGTTCCACTAACTCAATAATGGACCTGTTACTAACTTCATAAAGGTTATTTGTTCCACAGGATTGCCTTCTAACTACAGTTAAGTACAGGTCCGCGGTTCTTTTAGCTGAAATAAAAGCATTCTATCTTGGGCTTTGAGCCTTTTTCTTAACTACTGCACTATTCCTTATTAGCATGGGATGCAGATAAATCTCTATTCCTTCATTATTTGTTTAAAGTGCTAATTTGCACATGTCTACAATATGTAATTATTAGAAAATGCGCGGAGTTCAATTCTTATTTTATTTAACTAACCTTTGTTAGTTAAAGGAGATTTGTCCATTTTTTATCATGGCGATATCCACTGTATCCGATCTCTTGTGAGAATGTTAGCATATTCATGTGGATAATATTTAATAATGAATTTATGTTTAAATCAGTCTTTGTGAAATATGTTTTAATCTGTTATTTAACCAGGCTTGTTTGTTTATTTATTTAACGTAACTTTATGGTACTATGGCTAATTGGACGATGTTGTCCTACATTTTGCCTATCTCGGTTTAACAAACATGAGGATCTTTTACGTGTATCTGACATCTTGCAGGCTCCGGATCACCATTTCACATACCCTCCAAAGGACGGCTTTAGCAAGAATTTTTTTCTCTCTTCAATCTGCAATCATGGGCATAGAAGGCTGTTTTGCTTGCCGCTACACCACAGGTGACCCAACTTAAAAGGTTTTTTCTTTAAGGAAACCAACATTTAATAAATGTATAGCACATCTGTGAGGAGTATGTTTACATGTGTTAAATTTCTTTCCCCATTGAAGTTTTATCTTTATTATTTTTAATCAAATTTAGAAAATAAGACAAATATATTTAATGAAAGTATGCAATATTCGTAGTACACAAAGAGCTGTTGATATAAATCATATTATAATGTAAATAACTCGAAAATTATATGAAAATCGTTCAGGTATAAAAACATCACAAAACTCCTCATGCTCAGTAATACACACTCGCCGCCCTCTTCCTGTTCATGTATATCCTGACGAAGACGTAGAGGAATGTGCTGAGGATGAGGAGGGTGCCGAAGATGATGAGGTGGTGGTTGACAGGGACCTTCCTCTCATCGACGACCAGCAGCCGAACTACCCCTGCCAAAGAGTCGCCCTGCCAGCAGCTGTACAGTTTTTCATCGTCTGGCTGAATCGAGTTGAATACCAGCTGCTGCTTGGCGTTCACGGTCACTCGCCCTATGAAGTATAAGTAAAAGATATCTGGATCAATAAATCACTGGATACTCCTTCGTAAGAATTCTGTCAATATATTTATAACGAATGAAATAATAAATTGATAGAACTTACCTAATGACTTAGACTTGGCAATCCAAGGGGCTATCTTTGTCTTCCTGCCGATACCCCAGCGGTATGGAAGATCGCAGAGGTTGTGCCCAGGACAGGACAAGGACAACGGACTCCCAAGCTCTGCATACACAGTCATTCGGCCTGGAAGTGGTGGCAATGGAGGTGGACCCTGCTGAGTCGAGAACAGCCCTGAGTTGCAAGCATACAAAGGACCATAACCAATTAAAAAAAAAAATAATTGTAAGCTTTTAATGATATATTAGTAATAAGAAATACTCAATCGGTTTTATATAATTTTTGAAAGCAGCTAAATTTAAAAATTTTAGTTGATGAAGTGGGGAGCCCGTGGCTGAGTGGCTAGCGCGCTAGTCTCTCATGCTACAGGTTCTGAGTTCGAATCCAAGTCCCGGCGGGGCTTTTATAAGGATTTAAAAAATGTGGATTCACTCACAACCTCTTCCTCGGGTATGTGAGACCCGTCAGCCAAAGGGTGGCCACTCACAAAATTAGTCGTAGGAAGTGATGACCCTAAACTAAAAAATTGCATCGTGAAACGTGAGTGTAAATTCGCATGAGTTTACACCGCGAGGCCCAGGGCCTACACGGCCTGTCGCGCCACTGGAAGAAGTTGATGAAGTTTTTTATTGAAACATTTTAATAAATGAGGTAGCAGTTATGAAAAGGGCAATCAATTTTTTTTTTTTTTTTTTGGGCTTTGAACTCATGTAGACAGCTAAATCGCTGGTATTTCCTAAAGTCCTCTTTTGACCCCTCTCCTCCCTCCCCCCTCCTCCGTACATGGACATATATAGGATGCTAAGCTTAATTCCATTGGCTAAGTAAAAATATAGTATAAATTCGAACTTACAGTACTATTATAATAAAGCACCATGTGATTTTCAATTTCTGCACTTAAAAAATAGAATGCGTTGATTGAATTAAATTGATATACTAAAAATATACGGATTTATTACAAAATTTAGAAGTAATTTTAAAGAAAAAAAATTAATAAATAAAAAAAAAATAAATAAAAGAAAACTATTTTGGATCACTTTTAGAATCAAATACTCGTAATTTAAAAACATTCATTTATATCAATTATTAAACAGACTTGTTGAACAATGTGATTCGTTAAAATATATCGGTTTTTAAGTCAGAGCTGTTTTATATTTTACGTCTAAAATTTAGTTAATATTTTCAGAGAAACCGGTTATATGAGCAGTTTCCTTTTAAAAATCATAGCCAAGCAAAAAAAAAGATATTTCTGTATTTCAGGATAGAATGTTTTATAACATATTTTAAAACTTTAAAAATAAAATATTATGATTTAATGAATACTTGTAGATGACAGTTATGAAATTCGAGAGAAAATTGGTCCTGATGGCTATCGAAGAAACCTATTTCTTGACTGGCATCTGGATTATTTTTCTTCTAAAATACCTTTCAATCAATCTTAGAATAGAAATTTTTAAAAAATATATTACAAATATATAATGCTTATTTAAATATAAAACATAATTAAGGAAATTCTTTAAGAAATAGAACTTATCGATTTATTAATCAGTGCATTTTCTCTTTTCAATAAAGCTACCTAGTTTCAGTGACAGACATAAAAATTGATATATTTTTAGGTTATAGCCACTAGTTAAAGGGACGAAATCGACTTAGTCTCATTTTGGCAAAATTTAACAAGGGACGGGGGGATGAGGTAGGTTAAATAATATTAGGAGGAAATTTGGTTAGGGCAGGTCGTTAAAAATAATTGCGAAGGGGTCCAGATCGAGACTTAAACTTATTTACCGCGCAATAATTTATTCGGTGCTCATCCGGAATTATTGCCGGAGGATTGAAATTCAAATGAGCGCCGGCGGGAACAATCACCCGGGCGCGGGAACAATGCCCGCCTCGAGACTATCATCTCCCGCGCGCGGGAACAAAAGTAGGCCCGCATTAAATCGGCACCGGTTTCTTTAGGCAGATTCAAAGCGGGTAGGGTTTTCCACGATGGGGGCATTATCTTTTCGGGGAGGGCATTCTTTTTCCAAGGGTGAACTTCGATGATGTTCATCTTTCCAGGGAAATGGAAGTGTACTTCTATGTAAATGTTTATCATGAAAATGGTGAACCATCTATCTATTCCCATACAGTAATCTGAGTTAATATAAGAGTGAAAATATATTTCCTTTCTTTGAATTATTATTTTTTTTTTCCTTTTTTTCCCTAAGGGGGAATATGAATAAAATAAACATACTGAGTGAAAACCTCTGTCGTTACGCAAGTCATTTCAAAACTTAAATTTTAACTTTTCCTACAATCAAGCTTTACAAGTAACTTCACAGATCTTTTTGATTTGTAATTATGCTTACCCATTTCGGCTTCCGCCATATGCCCAGTACCACTTTGATCTGGATGGAGTACATCACAGATATAATTTAGGATATAATTAAGATAGTTTATTAATTTTTTTTCATTTATACTATTTCAGAAAGCTCCATTTTATTTTTTCATATTCGCAAAAGCATTCATATGATTGTATTTATTCTTTTCAAATTCAATTACATTTTTATTAATTGTGTTTGCGCTCCATACAAATCTATCCGTATAATTAATGTATTTTGCAATAGTTAAAAGTCTAACTTACTTGAGACAATATCAACTACTCACTTTTTATAACATTCAAAACAATAAAAATACTCAATAACTTTGTGTATTTGATATATCGTTTTCTCGTTATTGAGGATTCATGAGATTGACCTGAACAAGACTTCACCGGACAACATAATAAATATTGTAACAGTAGTAGTTTTGAATATAAAAGCTATTTGTTTATGCACCTCCTAACGAAATTGGGATGATTATATATTGGAAATTCTTTTTTTCTATTATTAATATAATTTAATAACATTGTATGTTATTTTTTTTTATTTATTTTTTTTTTTTACAAATCATTAAAAGTTATATTAAATTGTTAGAAATTTAATGGGATCAAAACGCTTTTTACTAAAAATAGAATATGAGATTAAATTAGGATAGCCTACCAGGTCTTATGTGTGCTTTATATTATTGCGTATTCCAACCAATACCGCACCAGACAGAAGGCTCACAATATAGATTTCTCAGTCTCATAAATTAATTTATAAGGAGCGCACATTCCCAAACTCCTTGAAATATTAAAATAAACCAATCGCGGACTCCTGAGATTTTTTTATTAATTTTTAAAGTAATAAAACAAATTTTCAAAATAAATAACATCCACTACACAAGTACAATTCGTTAAATAATTGTTACTCCCAAAGATGAACAAAATTATTTTTACTGTATATCAAATCGAAAATCATTCGATGTTCGTGATTTGCAGTATCTTTCAACAGGGCAATCAATTTTTTTAGTATTTTTTTAATTAATATTAAATCTATCCCTGTAATTTTTATAAATCATTCCATGTTTATATCCTTATATACTTTCGGACCGAGATATGAATAAAATGCTGTTTTTATATATTAGGCAGAGGTTACGTCACAAATCCAAATGAAATTTTTTTTCCCCAAAAAATAGTTTTACTGTAAACCATGAATATTTACTGACTCTTTGAAACATGATGTGATCCAGTAAATTCTGCATAGGACAACAGTTGGGCCGAATAAGATAACTCTCCATGTTTGCCCCCTCCCCTTCCCTCCCGAGTAAGCACTCACAAAATTGTTTACTTACAGATGTTCCGCCATAACCACCGCTCAATATCGGAAAAAACCTTCAGCAATATTCCATTTCCACACCTAAGCAAACTTTTCAATGGTGTCACGCTTTTTATCCCGATTGAAATGGATCACTGGAAGGGGAGATTCTACTTACGAAATGAATCTCGTTGGGAAAATCATTTCAAATAAATTGTTAAATATTTATAATATTTTTTTCTTTCTTTGAATAACTACACAGATGTACTTTACTTTTAAGTATTAACACACTTCCACAATATTATATCTTTGTTTATAGCTATACCATTTTTTTTTTTTTGGTTTATATTAGAGCGTGCATGCATCACCGTTTTTTTTTAAATCTCCAGCTCATGGTCAAGTTTAACGCGAATGTGTGATAAATATTGTATTATTCGCATATCAACTTTGGGCCTTTTTCTCAGGTCTGTCGCGCCAGAGAGAAAAAAAAAAATTATATAAGATATTTTTTTCTAAAATCTTTAGCTTTCCGACGGTTTATATACACGTAAAAATCTATTTTGGTGTAGTTATGTCTAAAAAAAACAACATAAATTGCATTAAAAATTGGTTTCGTTTTTTCTCCTGTAGTTGGTTATCAAATTCGTTCAGCTTTTGTATTTAACCGCTTTCTATCAGCCCTAATAAGACGATATGAGTAATTCTCTTTAATCTATAAAATTGAAGGTCCTTTGATGAAAGAAAAATTTTAAATATCAGTATTTAAATCCTCTTAGAGTATTTCAATCAGAATGAAACTTGAATAAAACTTGACCATCAAATTTTACATCGATAATCGTTTCGCTTTGTTTTTTCGTTCGAATTTCGTTTGAGCCGTTTTTGAGAAAAGTGCAAAATCTATGGTATAAAGTAGCACTATCGATTAGCCAATTTAAGTGAAAAAGTTGCTGTAACATCTCGGGCGTAAAGTTGTCTTGAATATGAAATTTCAGGTTCGTACGGATTCACAGATCAATTTGCGGGGCTTGGTTATTTGTACTCAGAGGTTCCTAAAACGTGTATTTCCGTTGAAAGTAATTAAAACGGTTAATAAAGTCAGATAAATATAATTTACTTCTATGAATAATGTTGGAAGTCAAACAATTGATAAATTTTTACATCGTCAAAAGTATAAATAGACGAAATGGTATATTTTAGGGCAAGCTTAAGGTTTATCCAATAGCATTAAAATTAATTACAAAATAATCCCTATGACTTCGGGGTTATGCAGAGGATTCTGACGTAAATCATCAAGAGAGGGGGAAGGAGGGGGTAGCTAATTCTCCTTCGACCTTTCCACAGAGGATAGGGATGAGGGGGAGGTGGTGGTTATAAAGTGGCCCTGAGCCGAGAGACCGCTAAAAATGTACATATATTTTACATAAGGCGCTATATAGGACAGCCAATCTCCAGGGTTAAGGATGTCTTCCAGGCTCACCTCTCTATTTACCGCGCCTTCCTCTCCAAGTAGGCGCTTCCACCCTTGGCTCCTGCTGATAAAAATATCATCCCTCCCTTAGCGGAAAGGTGTAGGTTCAAGAGGATTACGCCCTTAGAAATATACACATCGCCGATTGAGGAGACGTTTTTGTTGAGAAGATAGGTCACTGATAACATGGCGCTTTACTTACAACTCCTGGCTTTACACTTTAGACATTGATCTCCAAAAGGTAATATGTCCATTCTAGGAAATTTTACAGAAAGTGAAAAACTCTCTTATTACTGTATTATTAAATCGACTTATTTGATTCTTTTCTCATTAAAATATAGATTTGTTACTTTCACTTTTCTATATGTGAAACATATAGTATGGGGAAGTATTGCGATCTTGAAAATATTCGAATTACGGTTCTCAACGGAAATACACGTTTTAGGGTCAGCTGAGTCCAAATGAAGTCCCAAAAAAAGTCTGTGTACGTGGTCAGTTTTATAAAACTGAAATTTATAAAATCTTTATATGTATCTATAATAATTATCAGTATCTTTCTAGTATCAGAGATCAGACTGTGGAAAAATGACTTGGAAAATACAAAACACCCAAATGACCAAATCCCACAAACAGGTCTTTGTGTCCATGTGTGGTAAGTCTAGTGCAGAAACGAAAAGCCGTATGAATCTGAAATTTCATATTTAAGACAACTAACCTTTTACGGTTTTCTTAAAAACGGTTCTAACGATTTTGATTAAACTCGCTATTCAGATGTTAAACTTAATTGGCTTTAATATCATGTAAGTTTCATTATGATTAAAATAGTCTGACATTCTTCCTCTAAAATAACTTCAATTTTATATACTCTATTATCTTATATATTATATCTTTGAGGGCGGGTTGTACTGCACGGGAGCCTTTCTCGATGTAGAATAGGCCTTTAATAGAGTCTGGCACCCAGGACTGTTGTACAAACTCCGTAAATTCCTTCCTCCCACATATTTCCTGATTCTTCAATCCTACCTCTCTGATAGATCCTTCAAAATTAATCACAATAGTTCCTATTCATCCCTTTTTACACAGACTGCTGGTGTTCCTCAAGGCAGTATTCTAGGACCCATTCTATATACACAGTATATACAGCTGATATCGTAACCCATCCTAACACTTTCCTTTCTACCTATGCTGATGACCCCTGCGTGTTATCAGTTCATAAAGATCCATTTGTTGCTTTAAATACCCTTCAAGCCCACATCAAAGACCTAGAAGTATGGTGTCAGAACTGGAGAATAAAAATAAATTCCAAAAAAATCCTATCAAATAACCTTTACCCTTCGCCGTAAACCTTTGACTTCCTGCCCTAAAGTATCCTTTAATAACACTCAACTAGTTCCTGTTGAACAGATCCGATACCTTCTTCTTGACAAACGCCTAACTTTGAATCCACATACACGACAAAAACGACAAGAAACTGCTCGCCGCTTTAGGCTACTTCAACACTTACTAGACAAACGATCAAACCTTCCTCTTAACTACCAAAGGGTCATCTACATGACTATTATAAGACCAATCTGGACTTACGGAGTAGAGCTTTGGGGCTCTACTAAACCATCAAATTCTTCCCGCATCCAATCCTTACAATCCAAAATCCTTCGTAAAATCCTCAACGCTCCTTACTTTGTCACGAATAAACTTATCCATAAAGACGTTAATGTTCCCTATGTTACTGATTTGGCCCGGACCAGGTATCAATCCTTTCATGACAAACTCCATTCTCACTCTAACCCACTAGTTTCAATCCTTTCTTCCTCTTCAATTCCGGATAATCCTCCGAGGCGCCTGAAAAGGAAATGGTCCCGGGACCTTCTAGTTTAAAATATTTTTAGAGTGCTGCCTCTGGGTAGTGTCTCTACATGTTTTTCATGACAGTTTTGTATATTCTCATCACATTAACTAGATGTATTTTTATTTAATACAGTTGTAAATGTCAATAAATATATTTAAAAAAAAAATATATATATATATATATTATATAATTTTTTTAGCATTAATAAAAACTGGATAAATATATAATCTTGAACAACTTATATAAACAACTAAAGGAGAAACGAGCAAACATATTTTTTTTTCTGCAATTTTTGTGTTTTTGATAATAATATCATTAATATCATCGTATAATAATAACTGTTGGAAAGAGAAATAATTTAGAAAAAACATTATCTTATACACAAACTCGTAGAAGCTAATAAAGAGTGATGAAAGAGCGAAAAAGCTAAGTGATTGTTTTAGGTTATAATACAATAGATTTTTAAATTAAATAAATGTTTCCAGCGAAAATGAATTTAATTAATTTGTTTAACTTGTTTGATCGCTAACTGTGTTTAAAAATTCTTAGATTGATTTTTAAAACGCAGAGAAGTAAAAGTAGTGTGTTGCGCCAACTAGATTTTTTTTATTATATTATTAAAACTATATGAAAGTTATGGACTGAAATATTTAGTATAATTTGGAAACTAAATGTCTAATTAGTAGCTTTAGTAAATAACTGCATTTCTAAATCGCTTTTTTAAAGGACTTGAAATTTGATAAGATGAATTTAATGTAAGGCATACATTGAAGGACAGATGCACAATAGCTGCCATAAGACACCTTGTCAAACTGGTCCAGGGGAGTATAGACGACAGTAATATGCTTGGGGCACTTGACTTCAGGGTAGGAAGGGTTAACAGTAGGCAGATAGGCGATTTTTATTTTACAGTAAATAAATCCTGCTGTAGGAGTCCAACTCAGTATGTTACAAGACTTTGGGACTCTTTAGGGAACATAGTTGAGCTTGATTTCAGTTTTCGTTGACTCAAATAGGACAAATCTTAGGGAACCATTTTTCAGTCATTTAATAATTATATATTTTCAGTAAGCTCTAAATTCCTTGATAACGTAAATATAATAAAATAAAATAATAATTACTGATTTTATTTTATCTAGTATGAGTGACATCTATGTATGTATATAAAAATATTATTGCGAAATTGTGTACATTTTTTTTCTTAAAGTTTTTTTTTTCGTGTTCTTATCCTTAAATTGAAATGACTCAGAGCTGAGGCTGATTTTTATTTATTTTTTAATTTTCTTTTTCTCGTTTTTTTTTTTTTATTTACTTCTCTATTTTATTGTTTTGGTTTTTTATCTTAATATAATTACTTTTTTAGGACTATATGTATGATGATTTGTTTAAAGTTTTATTTCTTTTTTAGTTAGATTATGATATTTGTAAGTTATATATCTTTTTTTTAAAAAAATTTTCTCGTTTTTTTTGTTTTTTAAAATTTATTTCTCTATTTCTCTGCTTCTTTTTGTTTCTATCTTTCATTGTTTTTTTGTTTTTTTTAACTTAATATAATTAATTTTTTAGGAGTATACATATGATGAATTGTTTAAAGTTTTATTTCTTTTTTGTTAGATTATGATATTTGTAAGTTATATATCTTTTTTCTTTTTTTTTTTTTTTTTTTTGTTTCATTATATAAATCAAGCTGGTATATACTACATTACTATTTACTTATAATTTCAATTGTTATTATTATTTCAATTATTTTCTTGTAATGTATTTTTTTTTTATGATTTACCACCTGTAATTGGGCCTAGACCTGTAGGTGGATGATGTAAAATAAAATAAAAATAAAAGATAAAATCTGATATAAGATATAGATAAAACTAAATGATGAGTATACAAATATGTCAAAATATAAATTTCGTAAAAAAATTGGCCTAAAGTACCTTTTGGAAAAAAACGTCTTAAACGCTTACGATACCTGAAATACCATACTTTTCAAGTTCATCACCTGCTGAATTGTTGACTCTTTCCAATATTTTTCCGAAAATAGTTTTTACTTGGAATATCTCATCAGCACAAGGGACCTTACAGAAGGCCATCATTATCTCATTGCTCCGATTACGGACGTCAGGATTGTCCAGGATGAATCTAAAAAAATTAATATAAAAACATTTATTTAATAATAAAACCTATACAATCAAGAATAAATGTATATTGATATAAATAAATGTTAGAATAATTTAATTATTCTACAGCTAAATATTTTTTGTGCTGGTACACTCAAAAATATATTTAATTTCTTTAGAATATCAATAGTGAGAAATCTCAAAAAAAATTTATAGTTTCAAGGCAATTCTCTGCGGTTTTTGTTAACTCATATGTATTTCTTTAATTTGTTATTATTCGTGATTCAGGAGGCCATTTTTGTATCAGAAAATAATCATTTTTTATATGGGTCATTCCATATGAAGTGGTCTAGAAAACATAAAATAACAAATATTTCCCATTTATCTTCGAAAAAAATTATGTTTTCAGAGTTTATTTCTTAAAGTTTATTGGACTCAAAATAATTTTAGAATTTTTTATCAAATAGAAATAGCGGTGATTTACGTATCAGAAAGAAACCATTTTATCGTACTTGCAAGCATCTGCAGTTTTCCTACTCATTTAATAATGACTTGTCCTAAGACTTTCAAATATGAAGCATTTAGTTTAGAACACTCTTCAAACTGAACCTATCCGTGTGTGTGTGTGGTGTGTGTGGTAAGTCTACACGGCTCCAACGATTTTGATTAAATCTGCTATATCGATGTAAAATTTAAGGAGCTCTAACATCATGTATGTTTCATTCTGATTGAAATAGTCTGACAGGGCTATTTATTTTAGTCTGACAGGGCATTAAAACGATATTTTAAATTTGCTTCCTCTAAATTACCTTTAGTTTTTTAGAATCTATAAAAATAACTAAATAATATATTTAGTACTGCCAAAAACAGATAAATATGTAATTTGAACGAATACGATATTCAACTAAACGATAAAAATATTTTTTTAATGCAATTTTGGTGTTTATGGGCATATAAACAGTAATATAGACGTATAATATACCGTTGGAAAGCTAAAGATTTTAGAAAATTATTATCTTTTACCAAAATTGTTTAAGTTAATGGAAAGTGGTGAAAAGCTGATAAAACTAACTGATTATGGCATAATAATATAATATATTATTTAATAAAACACATTTTTCTTTTGAAATTCAATGTAATTAATTCTTCAACGATTTATTTTTATCTCCAAGTGTATTTAAAAGTTCTTAAAAAACTATCTAAATTAATTTTAGCAAAGGAGTTAGGTAAAAGTGGTATGTTGTGCGCACCAGATTTTCTTTTAATTTTAAACCTATAAAGTTTACATATTAAAAAGAAATTAAGAAATGTATTCAACTGAGTGATGATAGGTTCAGTTCCTAAACCAGAGTGTTCTAAACTAAATGATTAATGATGATGCAGATGCTTGCAAGTACCTAAAAATGATTACTTTCTGATACATAAACGGCCGCTATATCTATTTAACAGAAATATTATATATATATATTTTTTTTTTTTTTTTTTCTTATAAACATAAGGAAATTAAACTTGAAAATTGCCGACCGCTTGATATGGAATGCCCTATTTAACAAAAGCTTACTTTCTGATACGAAAATAACCACTTAAATGACAAATATTAAAAAAAAAAATTAAAGACATATTTTTGAAGTCACTAAACCTTAGGGAATTTACCCTGAAAATATAATTTTTTTTTCTTAACCTCTTAATATGGAATGACCTATAGAATAAATGCATCCTTTTATATAAAAAAGTGACCATCTAAATGAAGAAGAATACAAAATTAATAAAATATATTTAAGTCCACAGAACTTTAGGGAATTTACCTTAACAATATGACATTGTCGAACAACTAATTATATATTTTTTGGGACCACTTGGTATGGAAGGACCGATATACCTTGGTAGTAGAGGACTCCAACAGGGCAACCCTTGCGCAAACAGATGGAGTATTTCCAAATCCGGAGTGTCTTCTATAACAGATTTCATTTCTTTTCCTGCATTTAGGAAGGATACCATGCACGCTCCAAACCTATACTTCCTCCCCACCAAGTCACATCTGGTACACTCAGTCCAGGGGTTCCAATCTGAAAAAAAAAAAAAAAAAAAAAAAAAATCAGTTGGTCCTTATATGATTTTCATGTTGATTGGAATATTCATCAGGACTTAAATGCCGATATTTTCAATTTGTCTTTCCCAAAAGTAGCATTAATTTTGTCGATTCGAAAAAGTTAACCACATCAGCTTCTTAGCATACTAAAGAAAAACAGGTAAATATACAAATTTTTTTTCAGCAACAATGTTTATTAAGTAATATCACAATCTGTCCTTATTTGGACATTAATAATAGTGATTAAATACAACATTCATAAAATATTTACACAGCAATATAATTGTAATATGATATATAATTAAAGGAAAGAAGAGGAGTCATATTTTGTTATGGAAGCAGGCCATCAAAAGTTTAAAATAAAATCAACCCTGAAAGGTATAACTGTATACACAGACACCCCGACAACATACCGAAAACTCACTAGTGCACTAAGACAAAATGGTGCAGATTTTCACTCATATCAACTATTAGAGGATCGTACCCCAAGAGTTGTGATCAAGGGTCTTCATCACACCATTGACAAAGAAATATTAAAAAACGAATTCAAGGAATTGGGATACGAAGTTACGAACGTAACAAATGTAATATCTCGATTTAAAACACCATTACCGATGTTCTTTGTGGACATCACAAAGTCATCATTTAACGAAAAAATATTTGAAATCGAGTATATTTATTACTCTCGAATAAAAATTGAAGAACCTCGAAAAAAGAGAACCATCCCACAGTGCTTAAGGTGCCAGCAGTACGGTCACACAAGATCATACTGTAATCATCCACCGAGGTGTGTTAGATGTGGTCTTAATCATGTTAGCACTACCTGCACCAAGCCGAGAGACACCCCAGCTAAGTGTGCTAAACTGTGGTGGAGAACACCCAGCAAACTATAAGGGCTGTCAAACTTTAAGGGGCCTTAGAAATGCCAGAAGACAGTTCCAACGACCAACACACATTCAACCAGCGCAGATGCCTCCTCGCTCAGAAGATTTCCCGACCCTCAGTCAGCCATCCCACTACCCTCCACCGCCGCAGCAACCTTCGCCCCTTCAGTATGCACCGCCTCCTCAGTACTCTTTACCTCTTCAGTATCCTCCAACTCCGCAAAATCATGTGCCAGCACAACCAGAAACGAGCACTGGACCTCAGAAGCACCCTCTGCCAGCACAACCGAGATTCAGCTCTGGACCTCAACAGCAACCAATACTGTCAGGTATGGGAAAAGGCATTACCCAGCAGGTACCTCCAACTGTAAGTAGTTCTTCCCAAATGGTAGACGTAATCAGAGAACTTAATAGTCTTATCCATCCCCTTTTCAGTATTCTCCAACATTTATCACAGATTTCACAAGTGTGGTGCACATCATATGGACCCTAGTCACTTAACAGTGGGTACCTTGTCAATACTCCTTTGGAACGCTAACGGACTTAACCAACATAAAACTGAGCTTGACTTATATTTGCACGAAAATAGGACAGACGTAGCACTAATAACTGAAACTCACTTAACACCACGTTCAAAATTTTACACTCCAGATTACATTATGTACAGAACAGACCACCCTGACAAGACAGCACATGGTGGAACGGCTATACTGATTAGAGCAGTTCTTAAACATAACTCTGTAGAACTACCCATCTCACCGATAATACAATCAACAGGCATCACACTTTACACTCAGCACCACACTATCACTCTTGCAGCTGTGTACTGTCCGCCAAGGTACGTTTTGACACCAGCAATGTTTTCTGACTTTTTTAAACTATTAGGGAGATGCTTTATCGCTGGAGGCGATTTTAACGCCAAACACTACAACTGGGGTTCCCGGCTCTGCACCACACAAGGAGGAAATCTGTTAAGTGTCCTCCAAAATCTTTCATTGGACACAATCTCCCCAAATACCCCTACATACTGGCCAAATTCTCAACACAAAACTCCTGACTTACTTGACTTTTTTATAACTAAAGGACTTAGAACTGTACCTCACACTGTTAAAACTGGCTTCGATCTTTGCTCTGATCACTCCTTAGTACACCTGATTCTTCATGATGAACCCTCAGAAGTAAATAAAAGACCATCATTCACTCAGAAAAATATGGACTGGGATTTCTACAGAGTGTACTTAGAATCTCTTATTTCAATTCCTTTATCGCTGAAAACAGAGGAAGAACTTGAGACGGCAGTTGATGTCTTCACCAAGTCTGTACAAAATGCAGCGTGGTCTTCATCTCAACCCAGCAACAAACATGCAACGAACTTACCTTGCTACCCACAATACATAAGGGACCTGATCAGAGCAAAGAGAAGAGCTCGTAAAGTGTGGCAAATAAACAGATTACCATCAGACAAACGGACATTTAACAAACTTAACAATGAACTGAAACGAAAGATACAAAAATTCAACAGAACTACTTATGAATCTTACATTGAAAATTTAGGAACTGATGATGGAAGGTCATGGAGACACACAAAAAACGTCTTAAAGCATCGCACGGTGCCGGCTCCTTTAAGGAGAGAAGACGGTTCCTGGGCCGTGTCGGATGAAGAAAAATCTGAACTCTTTGCTGACCATCTTTCATCTGTTTTCACACCACATACTGACGACACTAATAAAGAACACGACGAATTTGTACTCAAAACCTTAGACATTCCACTACAGCTCTCATTGCCTCCTCCATCCTTCACTCCATCACAGGTCGCAGAACTCATTAAAGACTTACAAAAAAGAAAGCTCCTGGTCACGACCTTGTAAATGCTGTAGCACTCCAGCAAATGCCAAGAAAGGCTCTAGTGTTTCTCACGACTATTTATAATGCAATACTTAGGACTACAAAATTTCCAATTCAATGGAAATACTCTTACATTTCCATGATTAATAAACCAAACAAGGACAAAAACAACCCCTCTTCCTACCGCCCAATTAGTTTGCTTTCTATTTGCTCCAAAATATTTGAAAAATTATTATACAAAAGATTAATAGACATACTAGGTGATAATCAAATAATACCCGATCATCAATTTGGATTTAGAAAATTCCACTCCACCACACATCAACTACACAGAGTGACTGATTTCATTTCAACTGCGCTTGAGCAAAAATTATATGCAACAGGTGTATTCCTGGACGTAGCTCAAGCATTTGACAGAGTCTGGCACCAGGGTCTCCTGTTTAAACTCAAAAAGATACTACCACACACATACTTTCTTATTATTCAATCATTTCTCTCTGACAGATTTTTCTCCGTCCGACAAGGTACAGAAACTTCTTCAATAAGACCAGTGCTGGCAGGTGTGCCCCAAGGTTCAATACTTGCACCACTGCTATATATATTATACTCGCACGACATACCAGACAGTTCAAACATCCTGACGGCAACATACGCAGACGACACTGCAATCTTATCAAAACATGAAGATCACACTCAAGCCTCACTGACTATACAACATCACTTACAAAAAGTACAGGATTGGTGCAAGCTGTGGAAAACAAGACTAAACTATGACAAATGCCAACATATGACATTTACACTAAGACGTGAAACCTGCCCACCAGTGTACATCGATAATATACCAATACCACAAACAGACAGCGTCAACTACCTCGGATTAACTTTTGACAGGAGAATGACTTGGGGCCCGCACATTAAGAAAAAACGAAAGACACTAAACCAAAGAAGTAGACTGCTGCACACACTACTCAGACAACAATCAAAACTAAAATTAAGACAGAAACTTGCCACCTACACATACTTACTAAAACCAATATGGTCATACGCCTCTCAAATTTTCGGAGCTGCAAAAAAGACTCATATACAAAGACTTCAAACTTTTCAGTCAAAAATACTTAGACGAATTACGCAAGCACCTTGGTATGTTTCAAACACAGCTTTACATACAGACTTACACATGCCTACCGTCAGCGAATACATACGAACTCACTACTCTCGATTTCACAACAAATTACTAGGACATTACAACCCACTCATAGAACAAATGGCAACAACCAATATGCCTAACAACATCAGGAGAAGACTGAAAAGGTCATGGATGAGAGATCTTCTATAATCTTTTGAATTAAAACATGCCACGGAAGAGATACCACTGGGTATTGTCATCTTCCTCATGCCTGACATGCCACTTTTTATTGTAATTCTGACAGACAATCCACTGATTGTTATATGTATGTATAAACAGGTGTGGATAAAGAAATAAAGTTATAAAAAAAAAAAATATTTTGTTATGATTTTTTTTTTTAAACTGTTTTAAACAGTAACATAAGTTAAATATACTGCTAGAAAACTAAAGAAAATTATATTACAGAAAAATTCCTAGATTATTGAAAAAGAATCCTTATTAAAACTTCCAATACTACCGAAAAATAAAGGTGTTTCTGACAGGTTAATATCGTTTAGTTCCATGATCGTATTAAATTAAATCTACACGCTCTACTTGCGTGATTTATAGTCTTAGTGTGGTGATGGAGAGGGTTAGCTAAATCATAAAAAACAAAACAATAATTTCCCTCATCGTAAATTTCTCAATCTTTCTTAAAAATAATAGAAAGATTATATTGTTTTCAAAAGAGTTAAAATCATCCCATTAAATATCGGTTACATAAATCGAATTATCTCTTCAATGTTTGTGGCCATATAAATTTTAGGTGTATATATATATATATATATATATATATATATATATATATATATATTAAATACTGACAGTTCCAAAAATATAACAATAACGTGATCATTTAAAAAAATTTAGATTTCAAGAAAATACTCGTTTATATCTTAAACTGTATCTTCTATTCTCCCTGTTTTTATTTATTTTTTTCAGAACGAAGAACATTTTTATTTTCTTTAGAGTTCACATTTGTTTTGCATATATCATTTAGTCGGTCATTTATTGTTATGAATTTGTTAATTTAACTCATATGCAAAAGTTCATGATACTAATGTAGTCTAGTATTTAAAAAAAAAAAATCTTTCATATTCTAAATTTGAATTTTAACGATGTTTTAGAACCTACAATTTTGCTGTAATAAACCAAATGAATATGTATTGTATTCAACGTCCATCGTCCATTAACCTACAGTCTATTTATTATTTAATTTTAGTTAAAAATGTAAACATTATTTTTCTTTCATTTCAAAAATGTCTAACTAAAATATTATAGAATTTCTTTCCAACGTTTCTGGTTCTATACCATATTCATGTATTCCATGTGTAAATAAAACACATTGACAATGAAAATAACATTCAACTTCATACAACATTTTTTTTTTTCTAATTTAACAAATTTATCAATGTATGCATGTGTGTGTGTGTGTATTTTATATATATATACTTATAATAATGTGAAACCAAGTTTTAATTATAACCTAATTAATCAAACTACTAAATACAAAATAAATAATAATTACTAATTAAATAAAATACTTCATGTGATAATTGTATACATACATTTTGATATTGTTACCTTTATATATAACATCTTAATATTACAATTATTTGTAATTGTATTGTTTAATCAGACCTCGAAATAATAAAAGAAATTGTATATTATTTTACTATTAAATTTATGACTATGGAAAAAAGTCATTATTTTAAATTAAAATCGAATAAATTTAAAATTCATCCGTCCACTGGATAAGAAATATCTATTTATCTATTTGTTTAGAACAGTTTAGTTTTCTTATATAATATAATTTCCTTTATTTCTGATCTAAGCCAAAAATGTTGGTACTTAATGTACATAAAAAAATCAATAAATTTTTTTTTATGCTCTTCTAGACTTTTGAACTTTTATTTCATGTGTAGATTTATTTTGGATGACTATAATTAATTATTTAGCAATTAAAGTTACTGTCTGAGTAAGGGAAAATTCAATTACATACAACAGAATATTTTTTAGGTTTATATCAGAAATATAAACTCCTATAAAAACGGCAAGAACGAAATTCCTTTCTACTAATTTCAATATCCGGCCATTGGGGTGGTGACCCACTTTCACAATAGAGGCGTTTCCCGAAGGAGTTTAAGGAGGGAAAACCGAGGTGGAATAAAAGGAAAGGCCACCTTCCTGAAATGGGCATTTTTCCCAGTTGATGGGCCAGGCGAGGTGCAGAGATTCCCTATTTTCCCCGAGCCTAAAATATGTAAAGCAGCTTATTCTGGGATGAACCTCGCAAGTTCCAGGATTAAGCCCCACTTCAGCATATGCTTTTTGCTCGAGGGGTAATTGTTTTTCGGTGATTCAGTGTCCTATCATAACCGACATAATGATATAAATGTGAATAATGGTATAAATGGACATAATGAAACGAAAAAAAAAAAAACTGGTGCGGGAAACACTTGACTTTCACTTACTCACTTACCTCCGTTATTAAAATCGATTGAAGAATTTTCGAATACTGTTAGAGATGGACATGAGTGAAACTAATAAAGAACTAATTTTTTTTTTTTTTTTTTTTAAATTATATTTTATTGAATTTTACAACTGTATATTACATAAATACAATAAGTAAAAGTGATGAATTATAATAAAAGGCGTATAAGGCTTGTGAAGAAACTACCCAGCGGTAGTACTTCGATGTTTATTTAAGTAAGTAGATCCCGAGGCCATCTTCTTTTCAATCGCCTCGGAGGGTTGTAAGGAATATGCGAGGTTGATAGGTTGCGGACAAGAGGGTTTATATGAGTTGGGAGTTTGGAATTAAAAGTGGTATATCTGGTTCGAGAAAGGTCTGCCACAAATGGGATATTAAGGTCGTTATGGATGATTTTATTTGTGACGAAATAAGGAGCATTTAGGATTTTGCGAAGGATTTTGGATTGTAAGGATTGGATGCGGGAGGAATTAGATGGCTTAGTAGAGCCCCAAAGCTCGATTCCATATGTCCAGATTGGTCTGATGACAGTGATATAAATGAGCTTTTTGTAGTGAATTGGAAGTTTTGAACGTTTGTCTAGTAAGTGTTGTAGTAATCGGTATCTACGAGCAGTTTCCTGTCGTTTTAGTTTCGTGTGAGGGTTCCATGTAAGACGTTTGTCAAGATGGAGTCCTAGGTATCGGATTTGTTCAACAGGTATGAGTGGCGTATTATTAAAGGATACGGTAGGGCAGGAGGTCATCGGTTTTGGACGAAGGGTAAAGGTTATTTGATGGGAAGAACTAATTAAATTAAATTTCAAAAGAAACATGTGTTTTATTAAATATTTATTATATTATTATCTACAAAAATCAGTTAGTTTTATCGGTTTTCATCACTCTCAGTTAACTTTTACAATTATGGGTTTACGATTATATTTTTTTATAAAATCTTTAGCTTCCCAACGGTATATTATACAATTATATTACTCTTTTTATGTTCCAAAATACAAATATAGCATTTTTTCCTTTAGTCGGATATCGAATTCGTTCAGCTTATATATTATTCCGTTTTCTATCATTGCTTACAAGATGATATGGTTAATTTATTCAAATGTACAAAATTAAACGTACTTCAGAGGAAGAAAATTTGAACTATCGGCATTCAAGTTCTGTCAGACTATTTCAATCAGAATGTAACCTACATCGATACAGTAATTTTAATCAAAATCGTTAATGCTGTTTTTGAGAAAGTCGTAAAACGGTGCAAAATGCATAGTATATAGAAGATCTTTCGGTCAGCCGATTTTGAAAGAAAAGTTCCTGTAACATCTCGAGTCTTTAGTTATCATAAATATAAAATTTCAGTTTCGTACGACTTTTCGTTCTTGTGCTAAACTTACCACAAACATGCAGACACACACGCCCTAAAACGTGTATTTCCGTTGAAAACTAGAATTCGAAAATTTTCACGATCGCAATACTTTTCCTTTCTATATATTTCATAATAGGCGAGTGAAAGTGAATAAAAAAAAAAAATTCTTGCGATTTTAATCATTATTTAAAAAAAATATATTATGGTGTGCAGTCTTGGCACCAGACAATGTCATCTAAAATAAAGATCTTCAAAGATGACACTATGAATGTTAACGTGATTTTTTGTATGAGACCCTCACCTGAGTACCTGATAACATATTGTATATGTTTGTTTTTATGACTTTGAAGTCTTCTTGGGATTCATAATTTATCATAAGAGTTACTTATGATTTCTAGGTCTGACTTCTATCCATTATGCGCCCTTAGTATTTTCTTTCTTCTTCATTATTTATTTTATGCCATTTTGTGTTGCTTTGGTTAATAGGACTATTCTACAGTGGGAGTCCTAAATTTTGCTTATTCTTGTTTAATTATGGTAGGGATCCTTAAGGAGTATCTGACATCTTAAGGCTTTGACCCACCTTTTGATTTACATTCCGAAAGTCGGCATAACTAAGTATTTTTTACTTTTATTATAAAATTTTAGGGCCACCTGCTAGGTTTGAACCTGCGACCTTGAGAGTAGAAAGCTGTTAAGCTAGCCTCTACACTTTAGTCCCAGTATTTTGTTTGAATTGTAATACACGTATATTTCTCTACTTATACATTATTCATAAAAATATGTGTCCATATAGGTTCTAAAATGTTAAATGTTTTAGATATATTTATTGTAAGTGTTTTAATTAAGTTACACTTCAAGAAGTGATATATATATTTACTTGTTTAATTATTGAAATTATCATTACTATTGGCAATGATTAATGTTTGTTATTCCGGTTTGATTTTAACAAATATATCCGTTAAGGGTTGGTTTTCTCCAATAATATTTCCAAGGTCTTTTACGATGCTACCTTGAAAAGCCGTGCTATAATTAAAGTCTGCTTTATCTTCTTGTATCTTCTCAACATCCAATTAGTATTACATAACATGGCAAGAGCTTGTATATAACACACCCACTTATTCGCTATATTCTAGAATGTTCCTAAGATAAGGAAGCATGAGAGCAATAAATAATAATTATATAATGGTAGATTATTTCCTTTTTTTTTTTATTCCATTTTTTCTTCTTCGAAGTGAATATTTTCTAATAAAATAAAACTGATTGGTTTTCTTGGAAACAAGATAGGTTGATTTCAAAAACAGATACAACAGTAAATGCTACGAATGCCCCCGGGCCAATGCCCAATACAGAGATATATATCCCAATGATTTGGTTTTTAAGTCTTTAATTTAATTATGTTGCACAATCTAGACATAAAATCCTAATATACTTCATTTATTTAGGATATTCAATACCTACTTGCCAAAATCTATGCGCGCAACAACTTTTATTTAACACGATTGTTAAAATCAATATAAGAACTTTAATATAAAGTTAGAGAAATTAAAGAATTACATGGAGTTTCGACGGAAACATGTGTTTCATTAAATTTATTATAGTATTGGGTTGTTTCACATGAAATGTCCGTTTTTATAGTTTCTGAAATACATAAACGATTTTGCAGGTCTTTGTTGTTTTCTTCCGATTTCTGTTTACATATTTAAAGTAAACAGTTACTAATCCTCTACCTTTGAATTATAAACATTACCTTCCCGATCAATTACCCACTTTTTAGTATACCTCCAAATATGAACATGGAAACACGCGATTTTCGAGTGATATTTTTGTACGAGTTTAAACTCGGCAATTCAGCAGCTGAGGCCGCTAGAAATATTTGCAAAGCGTTTGGGGAAGGGAGTGTTAATGAACGGACCAATAGCCGTTGGTTTGCTAAGTTTTCAGCTGGGGATACCGACTTGGGAAACTTGCCCCTAGGAAGACCTCCGCCCGTAATAGACAACGATGTCCTCAAACGTACAGTAGAAGCAAACCTCTACCAAACAGTTAAAGGACTCTCAGCACAACTAAATGCAAGTGCATCTACCGTTTCCAGACATTTAAAGTGATTGGAAAGTAAAAAGCTCGATACATGGGTACCTCTTGATCTCACTGAGCGGCAGTAATTGAAACGCTTTGAGACCTGCGTTTCTCTGCTTTGAAAGAACTGGGCTACGAAGTTCTTCCGCACCCACCATATTCTCCCGACTTGTCTCCAACAGATTCCCTGCTTGTTCTGGAATTTTGACAACTTCGTCAAAAGAAAACTTTTTGAAAATGATGATCAAGTGAAAAGTGCGTTTTCAATTTGGTTTTACTTCAAAGCTCAGAGTTTTTCAGTTCGGGGATAAAAAAGTTGGTGTCACGTTGGAAAAATGTGTAGAAAAGAAGGTTTGAATAATAAGAATAGATAAATAAATAGAAACTTTGAATAAAATTATCTTGTTTTCATATAGTATTTTTAATAAAAATCATTTACCTTGAAAACGGATATTCCATGTGCCACAAACCAATACTACATGCAACAATAATTTATTTTGTTCAGAATTTGATGACTTTCCATTAGCTTATTTTAACAAAGTTGTGATTAAAATAATATTTTTGTTCTTAAATCTTTAGCATTCCAACTGTATATAATACATCTCTATTACTGTTCTTATATTAATAAAAAAATAAGAATAAAAAACTACAGTTAGATTAGTTGGATATCGAATTTGAATCGTAAATATTTTGAAATATTTATTCGTTTTTATACACACGAAGTGGTTAATTTTATCGAATCTAAAAAATGTTAGATACTTTAAAAAGAATACAATTTAAAGTATCAGCATTTAAGCTATGTCAAATCATTTGAATTAGAAAGAACTCTACATAAATCCATTGAATTTAATATCGATATAGCGAATTTCATCTAAATCGTTAGAGCCATTTTTGAGAATATCGAAGAAATATGCAAAATGCATCGTATAACTTGGCTCCTCTGGTTTTCCGATTTCTTAAAAATTTTCTATAACATCTCAGATACTTTTTCGTAGGACTTCATTTGGGCACAGGGAACCCTAAAATGTGTATGCCCGTGAACTTAGTATTCGAAAATTTTTACAATCATGATACTTTCCTTTTACTTTATACTTTATGAATAGGTATGTGAAAGTAAACTGATTCACAAAAGATTATTACATATCCTGCACTAGTCTTGTTTCATATTCAGCTAATAAGTAAGTTTATTAAAATTAAAATACTTATAACTAATTATTCTGCAGAATAGTACAGGAAGATTAGTTCACCAACGTGTAAAGAGTTTGAGGATGCCCGCTGTGGTGGTCGGCTCGGCTGGATAAGGTCCTGTCTTAGCCGTCCGAGGCTTCACCTCTATTACTGGTTCCGAGTCTGGAGCCACGTGCAAGAAGTATGGCCTGGACCTGGTCGACCCGATCCTGCACTCGTAGAGCCCGGCTTCTTCCAGTCGCACTCCGTACAGCGATAGCTTTCCCTTCCGGTCTTTGACTGTCCATTCGTCCATCGGAACTGGAATGGAGTACCAGAACCACTCGGCCGTCCCCAGGTCATCCCCGGGGAAGAGGCACACCCGGCATTCCATGTGGACGTTCTCACCTTCCAGAATGGATATAGCTTCCGGCACAAGCACCCTATTACCGGTGGATCAAAGTTAGTTAAAGAGATAGTAATTGAATTATGTGGTATAGATTTAGATAGTTTCAAAGCTACTTTTCTTTTACATTTTTATAGGCCTTACCTTAAAAAAATATATATATATATATATTTTTTAGATTATCCTATAACCTTATTATAATATATATATATATATATATATATATATATATATATATATATATATATATATATATTATTTCTCCAGAGCACCTTTAATTTTGTAGGATCAATAAAATTGACCATTTCTAGTTAGCATTGAATAACACGTTCACGCCGGCGCCGATTTTCAATGTCTTCTGCTCTGTGAGGCAGTTCTCGAATTTATACTATGTTTTATCGATTATTCCCTGTTCAGACTTGTATACGAGTTGTGCGTTTGCTAACAGTCTATTTAGTGCTTATTTTGAAATTTATGTAATTCGTGCGGTTTTTTCATCCTCAGCTCAGATTTCTGCCAGTAAATATAATTCGAAAGGCAGTTAAAATGTTTTTGTTTTTTTATTATTTTGCCCTTATAAATAATAGATAACATAGATGTGGAAATACCTGTGGTATGCCGTGGGAGTACTTATGCGAGCCACCGGTGGTACGCGTTGGTGTGAACGTGTTAAAATAAAAACCGGGTAAATAACCAAGTTAAACGAATTTGATAACCAACTAAACAAGAAAAGTGGAAACATATTTTTATTTTTTGGATATGTTGTTGAAAATCTAAAAAAATATATGATCTCATACAAATATGTGTTTAAGCTTCTGGATAGTGATGAAAAGGGGATAAACTTAAATTATTGTTGAAGATAGTATTGTCTATTGTTAGATTATTTGATCTTAAAGGCATGATTCCATCGAAACTCAATGTAATACTTTTACGTTTTTTCAATTCCTACTAGTTGCAAAGGGTAGACATCCAATATATAATTAAAAAAGCTTTGTGATTTTTTAATCTTTTGATCAGTTGGAATCCGATGAAGAAAATTTTTATTACCTGTCTCTTGAAAATTTCGAAACAACTCAGGGCTAAAAAAAATAGATTTATGATTAATTTATTAATCAGCGAAATCCGTCTGCTAAGTATATATTTATTAACTGCTCACTCATAAGACAGAATAAATGTTAATTCGTTGCAATAAGTACTTTAACAATACTTTTAATGTTGTACGTAGGTTAATCCTTTTATACCAGCTCAAGTACCATTCAAAGCTTATTTAATAGTGAACCATATTTATTAACATTGTGAATATGATAATAAAATAAGCCGAAATATGATTAGTAATTCAAATGGCTAATGTTGTAAAGGTGCTCGGGATTACGGTAGAGTCTCCTAATTTAATTTTATGCAGAGATCCGAATTTTCAAGAAAATTGTTCATATGTAAATTTAATTTACATTTTTACCGTGAAGGTGCTAATCCAGTTTGCGGTAGCCTTACCTTTTCCTATTTAATGCACCTCTTTTTTTTTTCCTTTCCTTTTTTTTTTCTTTTTCTTTTCTTTAGTTTCAATTTCCATTGTTCTCTAAGGCGTTAGTGTGAGGAAAATATTAGGAACCTTCAGTGAATTCACGAGTATTAGTAGCAAATGGAATATTTTGTGTATTGTTTAATTGTGAAATTTTATCATTCATTCAATTCTGCTTAATTCTAGGTATTATTATTCACTTAATGTGATACTTTGTTTATTTATTTGACTTCACTTTATCTATTGTGGCTATTCCAACGATTGACAGTTTTAATTAGGATAGGGAACTTACATGTGTATCTGATAATCGCCTCGACTCAGATAATCATTTGACTACATAACTAAGAATTGTTTACTTGTTTTAAAAAATCCAAGTGACATCTGCCGTTACAATCGCTACATTGTTCATAAAATGCTGTTATACTAGTTACTGAACCATAGTGACCGTCATTATGATTTCCTTTTAACATTAAAATTTATTTTTATTTGTGAATTCATCACTACTTTCAGGTTATTGCATCAGTTAACTAAGTAACATGCTTATTGGCATTAGTGATGATTAACTTTACAATAAATATAACTTTAGCAAACTTTGTGTATGTGTTGTCTTGTGTCCATACACATAGAAGCAATTTAAACATCACAAAAATGTGTGTTTGAAAAGTTATTTTCTAAATATATGGGTAGGTAATGAAAAAATCTGGTGTGGGCAACACTCGACTTTGTTTTTAAAATCGATTAAAGAATTTTCAAGTACAGTAAGAGATAAAAATGAGTCTTGAAGAATTAATTACTTTTAAAAGTTTGTTTATAATATAATCTTTTTTCTTAAATCTTTACTTTCAACGGTATATCATACATGTATATTACTATTCTTATGTTCAAAAACGAAAAAATGCCTTAAAAAAATATTTTTTCAGTTTTCTCCTTTAGTTGTTTTTCAAATTCGCTAACTTACATATTTAGCTGTTATTTATCAATGCTAACAAGATAATATGGTTATTTTTATAGAATTTGATTTCGAAACGGCTGTAAAGATCTTGATTAATCTCGCCATATCGATGTAAAACTGATGAGCTTCAATATCATATAGGTTTCGTTGTGACTGAAATAGTCTGACATGACTTAAATACCGAATTTATAGTAATTAATTATTAATAATAAATATATAATATATATATATATATATATATATATATAATTTTTTTTTATGAATTTTCTTGGTTCTGCCAGATTTAAACACCTTCCTTGACTAAGTCACAGGGTTATGCAAAAAATTAAAATATATTTTAGCATCGTTAAGCTAGCTGTAGCGAGAAACTGCTTTCTGTCCTTCTAGAACTATTTCAGGAGCTTTAGGTTCCTAATTGAGTTATTAAGTATTATTATATTATTACATAGAATAATAACAATTATTATTAAATATTTTGTTTATATTATTTCATTCTATACTAAGTAATCAAGTAATTAATGCGTTTTATAGTTATCTATACTTACTCTTTTACTCCAATGGCTTCATACTGCTTCTGGAGACAGAGATAATAGATATCCCATATCTTGCGATTGTGAGTCGTGTTGATAGGGTACTCGTCGACTGCCTCTTCACGAGTCAATAGCAAGTAGTAGTTGAGGTTGTTTAGTAAATCAAGATGAATGTCCAAGCTGGTGGTGTTGTTAGTTTGCCCTGCGACCACTTCGATAACTATGAAGTATGATATCATATTAAATATCATTGTGTTGTCACTCATAACCTGTAAGTTTGGCTTGGAAGACACCATGTGTTTCTGCTACCATTTCAATGACACCTTAGTACCTAATCATTACCTTCCGGATTTCGAGTATTTCAATAAAACAACTTTGGAAAATTAAAATTTTAATGTTTTGATCTTTGAAATCTGATAATTTAACTTTTTTTATGCTTAAATCTAATTCTTAAATTGCATTGCTCGTTGTTTTCGGCTACTTTAACACTTTCTTGACAAAACATTACTGTGTTCCTAACCTTCACTTTGCTGCAAAAGCCTCATTTATATAACTATCATACGGACAATCTGGACTTACGGAATAGAACTATGGTACTCTAATTATAGCAATATTCTTATAGTATTCAATCTTACAATCCAAAATCGTTTCGTAAAAACCACATGTTCACTTATTTCGTCACAAATAAACTCATCAATAATGACCTTAGTGTTTCATGTGTGTCCGAACTGTTTACCATTTCCATGACAAACTCCATTCGCTCTCTAAAATAATTTTGATTCTTGCTTCCTCTTCGATTCCCTCTAATCATTCGAGACCATAATCCTCTAAACTAAATATGGCATTTGAAACTTTTGATTCAAACTTTTTTTTTTTGGAACTACCAATGAGTGGTTTCTGTATCATGCGATTTTTGAATATTTTACCTTAATTCACTTGATGCATTTATTAATAAAGTTGTAAATTTCAATAAAAATGCAGATACAGATATGTTTTTTAAAAAGTGATACATTGGATTTAAAAATTGAAGTGGGAAATGTTAACATGGTTACCATAATTTAAGTCATAAAAAATGTGCCACTATTTATTAATGCAGGGAGCGGCGTGGTCTAGTGGATAGAGCACTAGTCTGCTGTGCTCCGGGTCCTGGATTCGAATCCCGGCTGTGGCAGAATATTATTTATTCGTTTAATTCAGTCTGGGGGCGACCCTAGGGTATGGAGACCCTCCTGGGGCAGACCCAGCCTCTATAAAGTGGGTACCCAAATTAATTGGGGAAAAACCTGGCGGCTGAGCGTGATTAAGGCCTAATCACCTCATTGCACTGCCGTTGGCCTAGAAACAGTATGAATCTCTATATGTACTGAGCCCAAGACCCTTCATGGGTTGTAGTGGTACAGGTTTTTTTTTTTTTTTTTTTTTTTCATTAATGTGATTCGAAAATTGGTAATTTTTATAGGAAATCTTGAAAATAAACTGTGCTTAAATTATAATTGTACAATGTTTTTGTTGAGACATTTTTTATACCTCAGATAACATGTTATTTGAAGGGTTCTAGTATAAAAAATCAATGAAGATATTTAAAAAAAAAAATAATAAAAAAAAATAAGCCATTGATGTAAAAGAATAGATAATAAAAAAAATGTAGCGGAACACATATAAGTATTAATATAATTAATTCCTTAGATAATATTATTAATATTTATAACAAAAAAGAGTGATGGACTTATGCCAAATTCATATATTCCCGCAAGGGATAAAAATTTCAACCACCCCTCAGTTTTAGATTTGATCAAGCTCAAAACGTTATTAATTAAAAACATTAACTTTACAAAAAAGAATAGGAAAACTGAAATATATACGTTAAGCTTGAAGTAGCATTTTATCAAATTATGTCTTACATTCCTTTTTATTTCATAACAATTATATATTTAGAATATTTCAAGCAACTTTTATAATATATTTATTGTTTTTTTTACGTTTGAAATGTAATCAATCCGAATTTTAATATTTATATGTCAACCAGTTTTACGTTCAATAAAATCGTATTTTGTCGTCTGTAAAGAGATTATTTTATTTTTTGTTTTTTTTATACGATTGCTATAAATAAGAATTGATTATGATATCAACTGTTTGAATTTCCGTTAGTCAAGAATTAAATGATATAACTTAACACAAGTAATACCAAGTTTTTTGGTAAGTTTTAATCGTAAGGAAAAAATAATAGATTTTTAAAAATGCTTTCATCCAATCAACAATGAGCGCCAATAAATAGTTTTATGAAGAAACACTCACATGAAAAAGAAATTTAAATTCCAATAACCTTCGGACTTCGGAACAACGTGAAAACGAGGTCAGTTAAAAAAAAAAAAAGGAATCGCTCGCTGAAATTCCGTTGTAATTAAATTGTTTAGAAAAGGGGCATTATTAAGGACGTAGCAAGTTCCAATTAAAGCTTTGCAATTAAACAGGTCCCTCTAATAATTACGAATTCTAGTGAAGCAGAAGTGAGCCGTGTGGTGTGTTCCATTTATAGTGTACAATTAGAACAGACAAATTCCCGACCATCAACTCTTCTTTCCCTGTGTTGGTCCCACTGAGCGCTGCAACATATACCATCAGTCCCAGCCCCATTTGGCCAGCTAACTTTATTGGGTAATGACTTTAATTGCTACGTTTGTTTTTAGTTTTATTTGCTCATAAACGTAACGTTATGTTTGGGGATTATTTTCTAGGGGTCAAATAGCCAAATTTTGAATACCAGTCAATATATTTCAGGAAATAGTTATAAAATTCGATTTGGGTAAAAATTAAATCGCTCAACAACTTTTGTAGGAATTAATAGAAAATAAATAAAACGTTGGTTTCGTTATAGTTCCAGATGAAAATCTACTTGAAGAAATATATATCCATCTTATAGTTACAGACTCAATAAAAACAATGAAAGATTTTGTTATCATTGAAAATAAAAAAAATGTGGTGTGCGCAACACACGACTTTCACTTTAAGAAATTTGAAAAATAAATAAATAAATGAAATATTAATTTTTAAAGAATTATTTACATTGGATGTTAATAGAAACATGTGTTTTATTAATAAATCTATCATACAAAAATCTACGTCAATCAGTTTGTTTGATCGGCTTTTCATCACTCTCCGTTAACTTTCACAATACATACATTAGATGATATTTTTTCTAAAATCTTTAGCATTCCAACGGTATATTATACAAGTATATTACTGTTCTTACGTTCGAAAACACAAAAATTGCATTATAAAAATATTCGTTGCAGTTATCTCCTTTAATTGGATATCGAATTCATTAAACTTATATATTTACCTGTTTTTTAGCAATGCTAATCAAATGATATGGTCAATTTTATAAAAACTACAAAATCAGAGGTACTTTAGAGGAAGAAATTTTAAAATATATCGGCATTTAAGCCCAGTAAAACTATTTCAATAAGAATGAATTACAAGATATTAAAGCCCGTCCAATTTCACATCGATATAGCGAGGTTAATCATAATCGCTAGAAGATTTTCAAGAAAATCGTAAAAAGGTGCAAAATGCATGGTATAAAGTGCCTCTTCTGGTTAGCTGATTTTGATGTAAAAGATTTTGTAACATCTCGGGCGTAAATTTGTCGTAAGTGTGAAATTTCAGTTTCATTTGACTTTTCGTTTACACGTGAAGTTAACACACACTCCTTTTTGCGGGACTTGTTCATTTGGACTCAGGAGAGCCTTAAGTGTATTTCGGTAAAACTGGAATTATAAAATTTTCACGATCGCAATACTTTCCATTACTATATATTTCATATATAGGTAAGTGAATATAAAAAGTTAATGGTTATTTAAACCGTTAATTTAATGTGCGAACCGTTATAAATATAAAATTAAGATTTAATGTCAAAAAATGTCTACATCCTATACTTTATTACCATAAATTATTTAACAAACTTTAGGAGAGTTAAATTAGCTTTAATAAAATCATCAGAAATGTGATATTTAAAGCCCATTGTAATCATTCTAACTCTAAAATGTTTTAAAAGCAGTGTTTTTATTATAGATGAAAATCCTTTTAAAAATAAAATTTATGATTATATATTATTTTCTAACTATAACTAAAAATTATATAATTAAAACAGTAGGTTTCTATTATCTTAAAAAAAGGTTTTTATAGAAAAACTTTAACGAGTCAACGTTTTGGGATCCTTCCCGATCATCAGGACTCACTAAATTACATCAATAATTAATAATTAACATCAAAATACAACTATTTAATGTAATATTTAACATAACACATTAATAAAATCTTACATAAAAATTAATTTATTATTTACCTGAGTTGTTTAACAAGTTAAAAATCCATTTTTTTAATTTAAAAATGTTGTCAAAAAAGTCTTTAAAATAAAATTATATTGCACAGGGAACAATCATCCCACCTCACATATTCTTTGGCCCCTATGGATTAGGGTCATCCTATTTACTGTAAAGGTACACTGAATTATTATTTAAATAGGTCAACAATAAATATAAGAATAAGAAAACTTATTTTTGTCCTTTTAGAGAAAAGCTAAATTGCAACGTATTTTACTTCTAAACCTTCAGAAAAGAATACTCTACATGATGGTGAAAACCATATCAAAATCCGTCTTGTGGTTCAGAAGTAGTTAGCGGAAACCAAAATCGCGTTATAATTTTATAAATTGAGAGAAGATGTATGTATGTGTTAAAAGTTATTTTGTTAATATTATGGGTAAGGGCAAATTATGAACGTATAAATCTATCGCCGTCAATAAAATGTTGGTCATTTAGTCTACCTTTAGAGGTTCGGACGATAACGACAACCACAAAAGTTGAATAATTTTTTTATGACTTGATTACATAACATTCCTTTTCTCTTATAAAGAAAAACTTAATTGCAATGTATTTTACTTAAACACACAAAAAAAATCGCCATGGAAATAAGGTTCTAAATTATAGTGAAAACCGTTTTAAAATCCGTCAAGAAGGAGTTCACGGTAACCAAGCATCACGGTGTCATTCATTCCATATATATGCAGATACTGCGATGTTATTTTTAATATTTTTGTATATTGCTGCGGCTGATATATGAGAAGTTTCCTATTCGAATGCTAATGTATGGCAAGGCAGACCGGAGTTACTTAAGAGCTCTTAAGATCTTCTACTTCCACGTCCCGAAGAGGGAAACCCGATGAAGAATGATAACTGAAGTCGAGAAGTTGTGACATAATGCAGAGTGGCAACTAAGACGGATGGCTGACTCAAATGAAATATTTCCCTTTTATGAGGGGCGGTGGGTTGGGTCCCCCTCGTGATAAAATCCGAATTATCTACTCGAGTAACATCCGCAGCTGGTGTCTACAACAGGATCCAATATTTTATCTCTCCTTCTTCCAGTTTCCACCTCACAGTTTTTGATTAAAAGCCCCAGGGAATGGCGCCTCGTATTTAGTTCTTCGCTCCCTACCGGCATCGGTTTCGAAAGAAATATGTAGTGGAAGCGTCTTGTTAAATGAACCATCTTCGGTTTATATGTCTTACATGTTTAAAAGTTATTTTCTTACCTTTGCTCTGAACATAAATGACTTTGAAATATTTGATAACAACATTTTATTAGTAGTCTAAGTTTTTTATACTATACTTGTGAACCGGCCCCTGGTTTGCTCGGGTGAAATTTGATTGAGGTGTCATTTACATTTAAAAAATCACTGAACGATTTAGAGTTTATCGTAACGAAATGTGCAATTAGTATAAATAAAGCTCTATTTTTTTAACGTCTATTCATATTATATCCAATCATCTGCTGAATTAAAAAAAAAACATTAGTCATAACTAGTTAAGTTTATTTGCTTGTTATTTTAATGTGGAACACAGCTAATAGAAAATTTAATTTTCCCATATATATATATATATATATATATATATATATATATATATTACAGGTGGAATAATCAGGAGTCAGTCTTTTTATAAATATTTTATTTTTGCCGACGTTTCGGCTCAAACTTGCGAGCTATCATGAGGGCATACTGAGCCATGTCCAAGCATAAACTGATAATAATCCCATATACATAAAACTTGATTCCAATGTATGTTTGCATTAAAAAACTACGAAAGAAAAGAACGGTATCTGTTTTATTTTTGGTTTATTGCTATTTTATGTTTCAAAAAAACTATTTAAATTACGTTTATACTACAACACTTACAATACAAACGTTTAAAACTTCCAATTCCCTACAAAAAGCTCATTTATATTACTGTCATCAGACCCATTTGGATATATGGAACCGAGATTTGGGGCTCTACTAAGCCATCCAATTCTTTCCACATCCAATCCTTATAATCCAAAATCCTTCGCAAAATCCTAAATGGTCCTTATTTCGTCACAAATTAAATTATCCATAACGACCTTAATATCCCATTTGTTGCAGACCTTCCTCGTACCAGATATACCACTTTTAAATTCGAACTCCCAACCCATCCCAAAAACCCTCTTGTCCGCAACCTATCAACCTCACATATTCCTGACAACCCTTCGAAGCATTTGAAAAGAAGATGGTCTCGGGATCTGCTTACTTATATAAACATCGAAGTACTACCGTTGGGTAGTTTCTTCAAAAGCCTTTTACGCCTTTTATTATCATTCAACACTTTTACTTATTGTATTCATGTTTATATAAAGTTGTAAAATTCAATAAAATATAAATTAAAAAAAATACGTTTAAAAGTTAAATTAAGATTTCATGCAATATCATTCAGTTTACAGTAAGACATCTGTTTTCATGAAATAGAAATAATTATTAAAAATGTCAGTTTATTGATTTAAATCAACTTACCATTTATGTTAACAACTTATTATTCCTAAAACCTTCTATACTAAAAGGACGAATGTAACCTGCAGGATCATGTACGACATTGATAACCTCTCCCTTTAACAATAAAATATCTTTATAATGTTATGGGCTTATAACAACTTAAAATTAATTTGATGAATTTATTTTATTGCATATTAACTTTTCTAAAATCTTGTGCTTTCCAACGGTATATTATACGCCTACATTACTACTCATATTTAAGGAATAATTTTTTGACTAATTGGCGACATTAAATTTATTTTTCCCGTTTAAAGAAAAGATAAATTTCATTGTATTTTACTTATAAAGCTTCAGAAAAGATTGCTCTTATTTATGGTGAACACCGTATTAAAACCTGTCTCGTGGTTTAGAAGGAGTTAGCGGAAACCAAAAAAAAAAAAAAAAGTTATCATTCTAAATAGAGAGAGATTTCAATATCCATAAATATTTTTCGTTCAAAGAATTAAGTATCATATGATGAATCTGATAATTAATAAAATAAAAGATAAGAAAAAAAAAAGGCTACTTATTATGAAGGAATAATCAACGTTTCTGAGCATATGAGTTTACATGAAAACATAATGAACTTGTTTGAATCATCTCTAAGCTAAAGTCTGTTTAACATTATGTAGCATAAACCTTTCATGTTTTTAATTGAATGCAAACTTCATTTAAAGATTCATTTTTAAAAGCATATAATTATAATTTAAGAAAAATAAACTAATTATTCTAGAACTTCCATTAAAATTATGTTGCCAAAATATGATTTCGTCTTCGTGAATACAAATCCAGTAAATCGTAGGCACTTCAAATGTTCTGCTTATTTAAAAAACAATATCGAGTTTATATAATTATGCTTTACTCATAGTCTCGTTTCTAGAACAGCAACAGCATTATGAATTATTATTTGAAAATAATATATAAGTAACTATATCGACACAGCATACAAAATATTACCATTGCAATGAATAAAATATTGGCAAGGAATGCTGACGTCCTTGCCTAAGATGTTACTGCAACATTTTACCGAAATCGACTGACTAGAAATATACTTTATACCATGTATTTTGTACTGTTTACGATTTTGTTATAAACAGCTTTAACAATTTCCATTGACGATATCATGTAGGTTTTATTAAGATTAAATAGTCTGTAAGGTTTTAATTTCCGTTATTTTAAAATCTCTTCTTCTAAAGTACCTTTAATTCTGTAATTTCGAAGAAATTGACCAGTTCGTGTTGTTAGCATTAATAAAATACGGGTTATACAAGGTGAATTGAAGGAAAAAAGTGCAAAAATAATTTTTTAGGTTATTTTGCTGAACTGAAGAATAGTAATATAGATTATAATCTATATTTGAAGAGCTTAAAATTTTTGAAAAAAAATTTATATTCAAAATTGTATGTTTGGAATAGAAAATTGTATAAAACTAACTGAAAGTCTTAAATAATGATTTTTATTCTCAGATTATGTAATACAAAAAATAATAAAGGTTTTTATTGAATCTCAATGTAATACTGTGATTAAAAAAAGTATATATTCGTTTAAAAATTCTTATATCGACTTTAACTACGGTGGTAATTGAAAGTCGTTTGTTATGCGCATCATATTTTTTATTTTGGAATAGATATTCCAATAGTAAGCATGCATTTATATATTAAAATCATGTATATTTTATATTTAAATGTAGTTAAATCACAATGTAGCCTATATACAGATTTTATTACAATTTTAAAATAATATATATTTTTTCTTTTATTACTCGCAAAGTTTAGGTATCCAACGTATAATCACATGAACTTTAGAAATTCATAATTTTTTCACTCAGTAGTATTTTAATCAGAAAATTCTGAATGCATGCCTTGGGAAAATTTCAGTACTACTCAGCCTAGAAAGTCATTACTTCATTACTTTTTTTCACTAATTTCTTTGCTTACAAATAATTTTAATAGTTTTAATTGTGAATTGCAGTCCATAGACAGCTACTTATTAACATGATTATTTAAGAAGGCAGATAAGCAGCCTACTGCACCCTGCCCTGATACCCTGTTCCCTCCTGATTTCTGGGGCTGATGATACACAGGCTAACACTTCAATTTAATTAAAGTTGAGACAAAGACCCTAAGCCCTAATTGAAGCGCAAATCCCCTGATTGTGGACGACCCTAGCCGTAATGAGATATTCGATGAGGCCTCCTCTACTCCTCGATCGCCGGGCCAATAACTTCCACTCTGTGGTCATCGTAAGGCCGGGGTACTCCAGATCATCCTTTCTGGGTCGGCCTTCAGGTTTGAAGCAGCGCCTGTTATATATATAACAATTATATTGAAAACAATTTCTCCAGCTATAGGAACCGTTACATATATTTTCAGTAGTATATATATATATATATATATATATATATATATATATATATATATATATATATTACACATATTACTTTTACTTACCTATATATAAACATATAGTAAGGGAAAGTATTGCGATCGTGAAAATTTTCGGATTCCAGTTTTCAATAGAAATACACGTTTCAGGGTCTCCTGAGTCCAAATAACTAAGTCCTGAAAAAAGGTCTGTGTGTGTGTGTGTGTGTGTGTGTGTGTGGTAGTCAAGTGCAAAAAATAAAAATCTTACGATATAAAATTTTATATTTTAGACAACTATACGTCCGAGAGTTACAGCAATTTTTTTTTTTCATCAAAATCGGCTAACCATAAGAGCCACTTTATAAGGCATTTTTCACCTTGTTACGATTTCTCAAATATGGCTCTGACGATTTTGATTAAACTTTCTATATTGGTGTAAATTTAAACGGGCTTCAATATGATATAGGTTTCATGTTGATTCAAATAGTTTGACAGGGCTTTAATTCCGATATTTTAAATTTCCTTCTTCTAAAGTATCTTTAATTTTGTCTTTTATAAAAATATCCATTACTGTGTGAACCTAAATCTAAACTTTCTAACAGCTGTTTTGAAGTTGTATTGAAGCGGACTTTGAAACTTTTCATTTCTGGCCTCGGATTTGTAGGAAGAAGATTAAAAAATATGCACATTTCAACAGGCTTGTGTTTTTTAGCGGTTGATGTTTTAAACGCTAAATGGTTAGCTCTTAGCTCGTTGCAGTGATGAAAGTTTCAAAAACCGTTACATAGGTAACCTATTCCGTTTTAGGAACAGCTAAACCAATAACATGGGTATTTTCTCCAATTGAATTATCCATTACTGTAGTTTAATGAAGGAGATGGGGCAAAAATAAAGAGGGGGAAGAGGGTGAGAACGGAAGATAATGAGAGGTAGGAGTGTTACCGATATGGTGATGGGATGTCAAAGGCAGGCTGATAGCAGCTAATGATACCATCATCCCACTGTCAGCTCCCCCTCCTCTATTCCAATTATTTCCAACTTTATCTCTACATATCCAGATCCATGTTCATTCAGCCATTTTCCATGAACAGGTTCTGGCCGTGCCCTCTCCTTCCACGGCACGTGTCAGGATCGGCCGAGTTCTAATCTGACTTGTTAATTAAAGGATTAATTGTCACAACAAAATGTATTTAGTGAATAGTTATAATATAATTTTATAGTATTGAGTCACTACATAGTTTTTATACTCACTGAGGTTCGTTAATCGTGACAAAAACGAGATGATGCTAAGAATATTAAAGAATATATTTATCAAATTTATGTACGGCCTCTCCAGACAGTCACACTTCTCTCATCTCACTAGTATTCTGGTCAAAGTGGGCTCTATCCCGAATCCCGAAGAAAATACCTACTTGACATCTTCCTATTAAAATCATTGCGAGCCGAAAAACCTCTCTATTTCTTATACCTTCTTACTCCGCGCTCTTGCGTGCACACTCAAATACAAGATCACAACCTACCCTCACATAGAACTGCCTCTTTTGAAAATTCCTCTATTATCCGTGCTACTATACTTTGAAACCCTTTAACCATCCTCTGTTAAAGAACCTAGCTTTACATCGTGCAGGAGCAAGCTACTTATAACCTATCCAATACAGGCAAAACAGATCGCTTTTAAAACCACTGATTGTGTCAGTCCAGGGTCAGCATTCCGTAGCGTCCATGGACTAATTGCCGGAGTGTCTATTTGACATCCTAGAAGACCACAATACGATTACCCACTAAGGTGTACGAGGTAGAGTCATCGATCTTAGGCTCTAGTTGTTGTGATTTGCCCCCATTAAGCTGACGAGTTGGCTTTCCTCGGTAACCAGCCAGCAACCAAATATTCAACACATTCCACGTCTTACCTATTTCAAGTCTCTTATACGTCCCGAATAATGCTTACTTCAACACTAGAAAAATATTCATTGTTTTGATTTCCACCGACCTTCTTGTTATACTTATACATTTCAGTATGAGCATCATCTGGTTTATCATGACTGATAGCAATCCGATTCACTTGAAACGTTTAATCAATCAAGTACACGCTCCTTGCGTAATTCCCGTACAAAGATATTAAACTATTCCAGATTGGATTCCAATCCTCTGATCAACATTAACTAAACAACAATACAACTCGGAACGTTGAATTAACATCAACTTTGGGACCGAAATATTGGACGGGGCAAAGGGAATACTAACATCAATCGGCGGCCTCAACACAATCATCCGACAAGTTAGTGGGGAAATTAAATTTCCCAGGCAAGCAGGCTGTTCGGACTGGAGGTGGAGGTTGGCACTATCTGTTCCAACTGTCCAACCCGTTGAGTGCAGGTCAGTTATATCACTCCCCGACTAACTTCTGCATGCCTCAACTTCCACCGCGTCAGTTGGAGTTTCCTGGCAGTCATGTGCAATCAGTGCGCTATTAAACTGTAAGCCAGGCCTTGTTCCTCAACCGCGGAAATGAACTATTATCCATGTTGTCTTTCGCTTTTATCTGGATCTAAAGAAAACAATTGTCTACTAAATTTGACGATTTGGTTCCATCCTTGCAGTTGTTTCTTCCTTTTGATGGACATCAATTCAATTTATTGATAACGTTAAAATTATTTGTTCATCATTGTTTAATCATCAACAATATAATAAGTTGATTTAAAACATCTTTTTTTTTTTAAGCATTCGGCGACCAAATAAAATATCTATCCTTTTTAAATCTTATTATTTGTATTATAACTTACACGCTAAAGGTTGTGGGTACGAATCCATGTTCCTGGCGTGTTTTTATTTTATTTAACTTTTTTTTTAAAGAAAATGACTAAATGAGGATTCAATCAAGGTCCCTCTCCATCGTATATGAGGCCAGTCAGACTACTGGTGGCCACTCACTAAAATAGGCGAGTGAATAATAGCCCTACCCTATTATTGCCAAGAGCACACACAGTTTGTATTACGTTATAAAAAAAATGTATATTGTTTAAACTTTATTTTCATTAAAGGAAAGTGATAAAAATGCGGAGAGTACCCAGAAAACACCTCCGAGTTGATTTTAAGAACCTTAATTAACGGCATGTGCCTGCATAATCTCGTTAGTCCTATTTTTAGTAGAATAAAACATTTACATAAAAAATAAAATCGGTTTTCGGACCGAATGGAGGTTTAACAGTATAAGTTGCATTATACCTTTAACTTGTCTACTATAAATTATAATGATTTTTTTTCACACCTGGAGAAATTACTAACTGTTTTAGGCAAACTATTAATTTTATTTTCATAGTTAGATAAACTATTAATCATTTATGTTTATGCGTTTTCTTTACCTATTCAAAATAATAAGTACTAGGAAGAAAATACGATATTTATGTCTTGTTTCTTTATTTTAATTACATAAGATCCAGCTTATATTAAACATAGTTTATTTATATAACTATTTTAAACATTATTGTTTCGTATTTAACAACAAAATGTAAAATGTACATTTTTATTTTTTTACATTAGCAGCCAATCGCTTAATATTTTATTTTCAAATACGTTTCGGCTTCATAGAGATATTTTACATCCATAAAAAAATCATATTTATCTATTATCGTTAATTTTGTAAAAATTGTTTTTGATATGTATATAAGTATTTTTCCACCATTATAGTATAACAATGGACAAATAAATAAACTTTTCAACTTATTGTGGACTTTCCAGTTTCTTTTGTCCTTTGGCCGCCTTTTATTCTTCATTCATTTTTTCTTTTTTATGTTGGCAGAAGTTTAAATCCCTCACAGGTCGTCTTCGTACAGTTCTGCCAACTTGATACAATATTTTTAGAATCTTCATGGAGTTGTGATGTTTATATATTTTTAGGAGTAATTTACAGTAATAAATTATTTATAAAATTACTGAATAAGTATAAAAAAAATTGGTGGGCTATGTAATTTTTTCCAATTCATTCATTGAAATTGTATGTTATTTTTATAGTATATAATAGTAGAATTAATAACTGGTGAATTATTTTAATAGGTATTTTTCACCCCCATTACCATCTACTATAGTATATATTCAGTATATTTTTGTTTACCTACTGGTATATTAGTTAATTTAAAAAAATAAATTAGGAGGATTAATGCAGAGTTAAAGCACTCCGGCACGAGCGCGACCTCGATTAGGATGTCGAGGAACGTAAACCCAACACCGCACGTTAACCTTCGGCCACCCCGCCTCTTATTGATTTAGATAGATGCGTACATTTTAAGTTAGATTTTCATTGAAAACATTTTATTTTTTGTCAATTGGATTAGTCTATTTCTTATATTATGTCATGATTTAATATCGTTTCAAAGATGAAAAATTTGAAGGATTCCCGAATCTCTTCATTAATATTATATAATTTTTTATTTATTTTTTAAACATCAGGTTGCTTGATACATTCGATCCTAAGTGTTCAAAAACCTACAAAAGTGTATGTATAATCGTCTCATATGAGTTCCCAAACTCTTACATCTCATGATTTCCTGCAGATCTGCTTCAAATATGCATTTCACCCTCATTAGAATAAGATAGATTACGAGAAGAGATAGCCCTTGTATTGGTAGAGAAGGCCAGTGTCCCCTAGGTTCGGCGGCAATCAATATTTCCCCACCCTTTAGGGCCGTTTTTCCTCGTTCGACACCCCCAGAAACCTTGCCTCCACCCCCCCTAACTCTTCTCCGGCCATATACTACCTGTCCTGCAAATATCTCACCTACTATGCTACTATATATATACTATTATTGCCCTTTCCGAACCCTAGATCTAGCTATCATTATTATTGCCGGTAGCCCTTAAGCTTCCCGTCTCTATATCTTCCGTTTTTTATTATACGGCCGGTAGGAAGGTGAAACTGTCTTTAAGTATTCTTTATGGTGGCCTGGAAATTATAAACAACTCTACCGGGTTTGGATTTATTGCAAATGAGCCGTATTTTAGTAATGGGTCTAATATTAATATGATAGGTATGAATGTGGTCAAGATTTTATTTACTTTATATTTTATTTTTATTTTCATTTGTTAGTTAAGTTTACTCATCTTATTTCATCTTATGTTATTTTCTATATATATATATATATATATATATATATTTTTTTTTTTCTTTTATATTTATTTATGCATTATTATTACCTTAAATTGTTATGTCTGTTTTGTTTTGTTTTTACTCTGTACATATGGTATGAATGACTTCTTTTAGCCCTAATACTTATTGCCCAAGATAGAGGCAGATTGTATTATTTCCCAATAAAGCAACATTATTTTAAAAAAAATATTAATATGAGTGCTTACAGCTCCTAAAAAAAAAAAAAAAAAAGAAAAAAAAAGAAAGTGTCTTCTCTTTTGTTGTCACGGATTTTTTTCATTTATTTATTTTGTATTTGCTCATCCGCCTCTAACCTTAAGGGTCATTGGCGTGGTCGAAATAATTATATTCTATCGTAGAATCCTATTAGTTTCGTGATTTCTATTAATCTAGTTACACTTGCTTCCTTATCTTTAAGTATTTCTCTCATGGTTTTCTTTAGGTTGACTTTTTCCCTTGATTGCTCAAAAAGCGGGCACTCAAATAGCAAGTGTTGCACAGTTAGAGGGGTATTGTTTCATTTTTCGCAGATTGGCGCTTCCAGACGTCTCAAAAGGTAGCCATGTGTAAACTGGCAGTGCCCAATTCTTAGCCTCTCTCCTTGAAAAAAGAAATATAACATGTCACGGATTCATAACATGTTCTATTTCTAAACTTCTTTAAAAAAGCCCTCGAGAACTTATAAAAACAAATAAGTAAATTTATTTTCTTAACCAATCCTTACAATTTAGAATCCTTAACTCCCTTACTTTGTTACGAATAAACACACCCTAATGATCTTAATGACACTTCTCTTTTTATCAATGTTTGTCAACTTATTTAGTAACATCGTACTTATTTAGTACGGCGTTATATTTGTAGAACTGCGAATGAGGCTTCCAAGAAGAGAGAAAATACTTTATTTATAAAACAGTGCTGCCCAACTATGTTTGGTCGCTTAAAAACATCATACTAAAATTTTTCCTTTTAAACCACTTGACGATTTTGATACGGTTTTCACCATCATCAACGGCATTGTATCCTAATGGTTTATAAATAAAATCCTTTGCAATTTAGCTTTTCTTTAAACGGGAAAAATAAATTATCAGTGACCAAGTCATAAAAAAATTATTCCTGAACTATAAGTAGTAACATAGACGTAAAATATACTGGTGGAAAGCGCAAGATTTTGGAACAGTTAATATGCAATAAAATAAATTGGAAAATTTAATATAAAGATGTCATAAGAGCATAAACTTGTGCACAGATGTTATTTTTAATGTTGTGGATTAGGGAGTTTATGGTGAGACATTTTGATCGTACAGGTTATATACGAGTACTTCATACAGTAGTCAAGATGTCTGGAAAAATATTACATACTAAATCGTACATAAGTTGCTAAAATAAAATTAAAAAAAGTTGTTTTTAACTAATACTGGTTATAATTATTTCTACATTTGGATCATTTCACAAAAAATAGTGGTCCACTGTAAATTAAATGGGACTCATATGCAAACCAAATTAACTTTAATACATTAAAATGTATCAAGAAAAAGCTTTTATAAAATATAAAATTGTAATAAACCGAATAAAACAGGAACCGTTAAATATAACAAACCAATAAAATAACCAATTTTTGATTTTCCCAAATAACCAACTTCTGATGATTAAATGTAAGAATTAATAGACGTTTTATAATAAACATAATATTTTCTTGCTAAGTGCTCCTTTCTTTACGTTAAACTCATATTCCCAAAGTGATAAACATTTTATTTGTCAAACCGAAGTTTTTAAGCATAAATTACACCAAATTTGAATTGCACCCATGCGAAGCAAGGGCGAGTCTCTAGTAATTATAATACTTATCATAAAATTAATATAATATGATAATATAATTACATTTTTTCTTGATTTTTTTCTAAATTATTTTAAATTATATTTATTGATATTTAAAACTGTATAATGATATACATCTAGTAAATGTGATACAATATTATGCTGTTTTCACATCAAGAAATACTACCCATTGGCAGCTATCCAAAAACTGTGCTAAACAAGAAGGTCTCGGAGCCATCTTCTTTTCAGAGGCCTGAAGGATTTCTAATGTTAGTTTTCTCTTATCTTTTTTTTTTCGTGTAAAAGACACTCTTAAAAAAAAAACAAAAAAACTTTGCACATATTGGAAGTATATACGTGCAGACATGCTCCCTATCGGATACCATGTGTTGGTGGATGATACCTAGGTAGTCCAGTATTATATCCGTCATTTTCGCTACATCCCTGATTTCCACTCAGAGATTCTCCAGAAGCTCCTCGTCGTGTTGGTTACTGTTTCGCGAGCACCGAAACATTACGTAGAAGTCTGTTTCCTAGAAGGAACGATATGCTATTTTCATCAATTTCCTTGTTTTCCCTTTTCGCCATATTCACATGATTGAAGGCGTTACTTTCGTGCCTTATCATAGGCTCCAAACTGATTACTGGCTCTTCGGACGTATGAAACACCAGAATGTCAGCATATCTATCCATCCGAATCTATGCAATAGACCTCTCTCGGAGAATAAAAAAATACAAATGCGCCGTTTCTCGAAATTTGTATCAAGCCATTGTTTATATTATGTACTCACATTTACAGGAAGTATTTATTTTAATACAGTTTTTAATTTCAATTAATATGTTTTAAAAATAAAATAAAAATAAGTGGACAGGAATCGAACGGGTTTAGTTAGCAAAAGGGGTAGGTTGGCCGACAGTCTTTATTGTATTTACCATAATAATGTTATCTACAAAAGTAACTTGTTTCATGAAAAAGTTCTGCACTAAATTATGTATTTCTCAGTTTGTTAAATTAATTATTTCTGTAATTGTCATAGTTTCTCCTTTAGAGTTCCACCTCAGTATCTGCCCAATTCTTTGTCACTACTAGGTTCATTTTTATCCTTATTTTTAATGTTTGAAACATTTCGATAAAACTTTTGCTTTCTTGGACTTGAAGAAGTTTTTTATACAAAATCCGTTGGTTGGCATACATTTTTAGGTTGTTCACGACAATACCATTTAATTAAATTTTTATTAGTTAGTAAAACGTCATTAAATAGTATAAAAGTCATAAAAGCAATAAAATCTAATTTAGTAATAATTCAATAAACTCCTGCTCGGACGTATCAATAAGCTAATATATAAAATATCTACGATCAGCGGTTCACTTCAATAGCACAACTAGAAAAAGCCGAAAAACTGATATGTGAGACACCTCTCTTCAATATTTTGTTGATATCGAACTTGAAACTATTACGTCATTAATTTTACTTTAAATAACAATAAAATTAGATGGCTGTGAATAAAAATAGCCTGGTTGCCATTGTGTGCTGGAACTGAAACAGCCATTGAATCTTTTTTCTATTTAAATTTTTTATAATTTTTTTTTATAAAAGCTTCTAAAATTATAAGCATTAATTCAATTTTATTGGTTCTATCATAATGAAAAATAACTGGTATTTTATGTAAAAATAAACCATCATTGTTTTTTATCGAAGTGCCTAATTAGTTCGCGTTCAATAATGAAAGAGTTACAAAACTAATTACGAGTATTGACCTATAAATTCATTTAAAAAAAATACAATAATCTGCTTGTAATTACCGAATAGCACTGCTCTAAACAACCATTTTAAAATCATATTCAGCAATTATTTATAATACCCGTCTTTTTTAATGCAGCTAAATTAAATTGGTCGCATCAATCATGGAAATTGGATTATGAAGCCTAAAAGCTTTGACGTCCCTAATGGAGAACGGCTGTTTTGCGTTGGCCATGCGATTCGTTAACTTCGGTTCTCCATCATTTTTGTTCAATTAATGATCATTTTAGACTGATTTATTGCTCTTAAATAGTCACATTTATTTGTTGATGGCTTTTGTGAGAAATACAAATGTGAGTGTAACACATGGCTTTTACTTACCTCCATTGTTATAATAAATTTTAAAATACTGGTAAAGACGAAATATATAGGTAAGAGAAACAGAAGTTTAAGTTATTATTTTATTAAATTATCTACTATATTATTAACTACAACAATAAGTAAGGTTTATCGGCTTTTCATCACTCTCCATTGACAATTAAACTATTTTATTATCAAAAACTAATCACTTTTGATGATTGACATGCCAGTCAACATGAAAAATTCGGTGGAATGCTTTTCCCATTTATGGTAAAATCAGAGAATATCATATTTCTTAGGTACCTCCTTAATTTTATTGTCTGCTACAAATGTATTAAAAATTCCGTTTATCAAATTTGTTTTTAAACTTCTTTATTTAAATCAAAATACAGACATTTTATAGTGCAAGTAGAATTTACTATCCGACAAAGGCGAGCCCGTGTTTCATTAGTGTTAGGTTCATTTAATTTGAAAATGAAAATTTTATATTACTTTAAGGCTCATAGCAGACGTTTTTTCAAACGAGTTTACTAGTTGTAAATTCAATAAATAAATAAATAAATGTACCTTGGATACTGTAGTTCGTTGGTCCGACAGCGTGAAGTGTTCAATATTTACGTTTATGTACTGTTTTACGGCCAACAACTGTGGAAGGAACATACTCAGAAAAAAAAGCCTAGGACGTACTCATCCTCCGGGTCTTTCCCTGTATTTTAGGTACCCATTTTATCTCAATAAAGTATCAACAGTGTGCACTCCAGGTGGTTATTCATATCCAAAAGTCGCTTCATGGCTAAAATAAGAGAATAAATGATTCTGCCTCAGCTGGGATTCGAACCCAGGGCTCCGAGAACATTAAACTAATAAAAATCTGAAGGCGCTGTAATTATATAAATTAAAGATGCTATATGTTTAAACACTCCTTTTGACTCTCAATGACTATATATTTTTTATATTTGTAGTCATTTTGTGGTTTCGATTATATTTTCAATTTTTCCCCTAAAGTTTCACCAGTTTTTTTCAGTGTTCTGAGTAAGAATGATTATTAATTGCGAATTCGGTGGAAACCAGATAAGACAATAAAGATAAACATAGTAATATGATTGTATAAACAAATATTCAATTTTTTTCAAGGCCTTAATTCTGATTGTTTTCTTCTAACATATCTTCAGTTTTCTTCATTTGAATTTATTAACTCTCTTGTATTTTTTGATATTTGATTTATATTTTGGTTTATTATTTTAAAAAATGAACCTCTGTAATTGACCCAAAAAAACATTACTCACCCTCAAAATTTGAGGCTTACATTTCAAGTGATTTATCCGAAACCACTGGACCAATGTTTTTAAAATTCACCACAAAAATACTAGGGCATGCAAGGATGAACCTAACACCTTGATGTTAGCTGGTTATTTTTAAAATGATTGTCGATTAAAGGTGATTTAATTCACGATCTCAGTTATGTTTGAAGATAGAAAAAAAATGTATTAGGTTTTAAACCAAAAAAAAAAACGCGAATTATAAAAAAAAACTCGATTATTTTTGAAGATGGAGAAAAGATTGTTTTAAGTTTTAGAATAAGTGAAGCGCAATAAAAAAAGAAAATTAAAAAAAATTAAAAGGGAAGAAGGAAAAAAAAATGAAATCTTGGCTATATACGCTTGAAACTCCGTTATTTTCGAAAGTAGAGAAATAACTATTAGTGTTTTTAATTAAAAACGTGAACAATTATAAAAAAAGAGAACAAAATAGAAATCTTACGCTAATAATACAGTAATTTTCTGGATAGGCAAAATTTAGGACTCCCACTGTAGCATCGTCCGATTAGCCATAGTAGCATAAAGTGACGTTAAATAAATAAACAAATACAGTAATTTTTGAAGATAGAGAAATATTTTATAATAAATTAAATTAAAAAATTAAATAAAGAGAAATAAAAAAACTAAAATTTAACCCATAAATACGCCCATAACTCAGTTATTTTTCAAGATCGCGAAAAACCGAAGAAAGTAGGAAGGATTAGCAGCTATATAAACAGTTATACTCTAACATAGTTATGTGGAAATAATAAACCATTGTGCAATAATTTGCAGCTTTATTTTTTTTATATAGGTTGCTGGTAGTGTTGATAAATTCTGTTATTCAATGAATAAGAAAATTTTATAACAAGCAGTTTCTCATTACAGTAACTTCTTTGCATTATAATATATAGATTTATTAAACAAAACAGCTCAAATATAAATAAGAGTTGAACTTTATTTATGTCTAGAGTTGAGTGGAAATTCCCTGATGGAGTAGGGGATGCCCTCTAAATAGATTTGTTTACCCTTAGGATCCTAATGAAGCCTGGTTTACATCAGTCGTATTGCGGATGCTCTTTGACTCTCTGCCCATAAATATCTATTGTATTAGAGCCAGTGGCTTCGCGATGGCCCGAATCAATCATACCCTAACTGATTTCGTAAGCTTGTCAAGCCATTCATGATGGTTTGCATCATTCAGTTACGGATTGTTTATAGTCCACAATAAGGGAAACTGTTCGAATTAATGCAGGATCGGAAATTGACTCGAGAAACAGCCTTGTATTTCCAATCCTACAATTATCGCTCAAAATACTTGAAATTTTAAAATAATTGAGTAATATTAACCATACTTCATAAGATTAAATGTCGTTTAGGCGCTTTAACGTAAAAAAAAAAAAAAAAAAAAAAAAATTATTCATTTTCGATGGTAATATTTCACTGATATTACCCTACAAAACTTAAGACATCATTTTTATGAAAATAGGGTTACATTGTTTATAAATAAATAATATTTTGGTTCTAAGTTTGTATTTTACTATAAATAATGGGCCCTTATGAGATAATATAGCGATTCATCTATAAATAAATACTTAGACAGGAATTAAAATGATTTTCAAAAGACTTCGTGTAAACATAACATTTCAAGACTTAAATCTTTTTTCCCAAACGTCGTTGACATGTTTCAAGTTTGATTATATAGCAATAGATATTGTTATCTTATAAAATGACTTGGGTTTTATACTTCTCGTCACTTCCCCTTACTTTAACAAGAAATACATAAATACATTATAAAATATGGTTAGCTTTCTATTTGCATATTTAACTTATAAAGTACTCTAATTATTCTCAGTAAAAATCACTCTAGAAAAATATTTTTCTTCTCTCCTCTTTCTGGTGTTTATCGAAATCATTCTTAGTTTATCTCAAATAGACTTATACGTATATTGTTCAGTTTGGCTAATATTGTTTAATTTATTTTTATTATTGATAATTTTAATTTATATGGATATACATTATTTTAATTAATATTACTTATTTTAAATTAATCTTCTAAAGTAAATATATATCTGGCGCTGATGACCGGGATATTTTGTGCCATTAAAAAAAAAAACAAAAAAAAAAACAATCATTCTTAGTTTACATTATAAATTTCATAAACACCCAGATTTTGTTGATTATTTCAAATATTCTAAATATTTTTTTTTATGTTTAGATATGTATTGAGATATATTTCAATTTGTTTCAAAATGAACAATAGTAACAGTGATATAAGACCACATTCATACAGTTTTTACAACGAACAATAATGAAGTCGAATTACATAAATATAAAAAATAAAATAAAAATCATATATATATATATATATATATATATATATATATATATATATATACAGAAGAAGAAAAAAACAATCTATAATTAAAATAAATACATAGATCATACACACAATCATAGCTATATTCAATAAAATATTCTAAATCAGAGACTTTCTTTTTAATTCGTCATTAATGCCCTATTAGGCCAATCCAATGTATATAAAACATCTATGATTTTAAAGACGATTCTATTATACATTGATTTAATGAGGTTAATCAAAACCTGGTGAATCGTTTTTGATAAAGTGATTAGGGGTGGTTTATCAATGTCTTATTATGAATATCAAATACATGCATAAAGTCGATTTCCTTTATTGGTGTTTCAGGTATTATTTTTTTATTTTTGTTCACACATTCACAGCATATATCCACTTGAATTTTTTTCTTACCTATCTCCTATACTGACACACCCTACATACTGTTATGACAAATAAAGGGGATCAGAAAAAATACGTTAATAATTATAATAGTATGATAAAAGATAGATAATAATATTACATTATTCTAAATTTGAACGGTAAAAAAAAATTTATTCGTTCATTAAAAACAGAAAAAAAAAATCGAAAGTAATTTATCTTAACTCAATCAGGTAGCTTTCAAATTTACAAAATCACACTGAACTTAAAAGTTTTCTTAAGTTCAACACCAACCTTTAATGAGAATAGTATCTTAAAGGTTAAGTAATGCTGCTGATGAAGGAGTTGAAAAGTAAGAGGAGCCAAAACTATTCTATCCCGCCGGATAATGACTGCTTTGAACTTCAGATCAAAACAGAACGGAATTTCAATTACTTCAAAGGCCCCGGCAGAAAGCTGAATTTCAATATTACTCGCCTGGAAACACGAATTGACCCTGTATCCTGAAGGGTTCTGTATTTACAAATCTATTTTGCCGATTGATTTTTAAATTTGAGATTCCTGTGATGGTTTGAAGGAAGACTTCGGAAGGATACGTCTCTCTTATTTCATTAAATAGGACGAGAAGTTAAAAACCTTATTTCAGTCAATGTGAGACCATGGGGATAAGATATATATTTTCTCCAGGAATCAGATTAAAAAGGATTTTAATAAGGAATCGGCAAACTAATAGGAACTGCGTTTATAATGTGCGAGGTAACCTGTAGCTGGGTGGCTAGCGTAACAGCCTTCTATGCCAGAGGTACATACCTGCGGGTGGTCCTAGAATTTTATAATAGAAGTAAACAATTCTTAGTTATACCGTCCTTCGGAGGGGACATAAAAAGGTGGTCCCGAGCCTGTGTGATGTCAGGTACTCGTTAAAGATCCCTATCCTAATTAAACTTATATAGACAAAATTTAGGACTCCCACTGTAGCATCCGGAGCATAAAGTGACGTGAAATAAAAAAAAAAAAAACTAAACTAACCTATAATGTGTGAGATTTTTTTTTAACTTTAATAATTCAAATTGAATATATGTGATAGTTTTCGTATTTATTGTTAATACATAAGTCTTTCGATCTAAAGCCATACGAACAATAGTTGATACGCCTCATTATGTAACCAAATATAACTTACACCTCGACCTTAATATTCCGTTTATTTTAGTCCTGGTACCATCAAATTTTGCGTTCGATTTTCGACAATAAATACTATCTCCTCTCCCTTAGAAAATAAAAAAATCTTTTCCCCAAGTTTAAGTCGTTTTTACTTATAGTTTCCTATAAATGATACCCATTGTAACTTAATAGAATTAATTTTAATTAATGACTCTTAATAAAATCCTTGGAAAGCATCCATAAATTCAGACGTACCTGAAGAAAGGATGAAACTAGCGAAAGCGTTAATAAGAATTGATGAAGTAAAACAGTCAAATATATATTTAAATAATTATCATGATATGTTGTGCAATAATGCTGTGATTATAGGGCGGGGTGGCCGAGCGTGTTAGCGCGCGCTGCTGTGAGCACGCGTTGCCTAGCAACAGATAACCGAAATTTGAAAAACAAATAATTACGAGTTCGACTCTCGTGCTGGGGGATTTTATCTCGGTATATATACCCCGCCCTCACCCCCTGGCCCGAGAGAACCCCCGTATAGCCTTCAAAGGCGAGGTAGGGGTGGACAAAATGCTGTGATTAAATAAATGTAGTGCATTATAAATATGGAAAAAAAAAATTATTTTAGAATAATTTATACTTGTTTTGTAATGAGATATACTTTTATCATTAGATATATCTTAAAAATTTGTTTAAGTGTTCGGATCTATTTTTCATTAAGTTAAAAAAAAGAATTGAAACGTAACCGAATTTATTTAAACTTTGCTATGACCAAATAAGATATTTAATAAAAATGAAATCATAAGTTGTTTAATATTTTAAAAATTAATTTATTATCATTAGTTAAAAAAGGGATTTTATATCCTGAAAAAAATAAAAAATATTTTACTAAATACAAATTTAAAAAAAATTGTTTTTTTTTACCCGCCGGGTCAGCCAAACATGAAACGACCCTTTTAATGTTCACGCACTAATTCTCCCTTTTGACGTCCCCTCTCTAATCTTCAAAAGTAGGGACTGTTTAAAAATACTAAATTATTTTAAAACCTTGACTTATTCGCCTTTATAAACTTTTATTAAGATTTCATGTCCTGTCTTTCTGTTTTCTGATAATATGAGAACGATTTCTAAAAAAAATGGCGTATTTGAAAATCCAATTACCATGCTGTACTTTTGGTAACATAATATTTATCAACATAGCACTTGCTTTCTAATATATAAATTATTAACAGATAAATCTGATAGCTTAGACACCAATGATATCTATTTTATTGCTTTACAAATCATAACGCACTGCGGTTTTTGCTTAGGATACCTGGAGGCAAACTGGTCTGGGCTTCAGTAATGTTATGAATGGTCATTAAAACTTTGACGTTCCATTATCCACTGTAACCTTTCTAAGCATTTCATCAGGTACAGATCTCAGAATGTATTCGTCATTGATTCAAATGCTATTCATCATTGTATTTAGGTGTTTTTATAGGAGTTATTTAGGTATAATTTATATAGATTCTGATATAAAATCATCTAGGTCGGTTTAGCTAGCAATCGGCATGTACATTATATTTAAGATCTAGTGATATAAAGATTAATTTTTTACTCCTTAAGGGAGCGGCGTGGTCTACTGGATAGATTAATAGTCTATTGTTCTTCGGGTGCTGGGTTCGAATCCCAGCTCTGACTGCGTATTATTTATTCTCTAATTTCAGTCATAAGGTGACTCTAAAATATGAATCCCTCCTGGGGCACATCCAGGATCTATGAAACGAGTGGCCAAAAAATAGCGAAAAAACCTGATGGCTGAGCATGATCTCAGCCGAATCATCTCATTACTCGGCCCATGGCGTAAAAACAGGTCAGGTTTCAATGATGGGAATAGTCTTGGTCAAATCGAAGATTCTTCTTCGAAATTAAAAATTTTCAAAGATTAAATATACATAAAGTCTTCTGAATTGCATTTCTGGAAAATTCAATACAATTCTATGTCTATATAAGTAAACATTAAAAACATTATTACTAAGTTTTTTTGTTTTTTTTCTGTTTATACTGATTACCCATTCTGGTATCAAGTAACTAGCTGTACCTCGCGGCTTTGCACGCGACTGTCTTTTTTTTTTTTTTTTTTTTTTTAATTGCTGCGAATTAAGATAGTTGTTTATAATAACTGTGTTAGATGAGGTTATAAAATATAAATATACCTGAGATAGCAGTGAGTTAAACTTTTAACTATGCCTATGAATGACAAATAAATTATAATTGTTGATTGTCAAGTATTAATTTTATTCAGTTAAATCTACAATAGCCTCTATAAATTGGGTACCCAAAATAATTGGGGGAAAACCTGGCGGCTGAGCGTGATTAAGGCTTAATCACCTCATTGCACGGCCGTTGGCCTAGGAACAGTACGAATCTCTATATGTACTGAGCCTAAGACCCTTCATGGTTTTTTTTTTTTTTTTTTTTTTTTTTTTTTTTTTTATCTACAATAACATACCTGTAGGAAGTAGCCATACCCATGATTATCTAATAATTTTTGCTTTAAAACATTATCATCCTATACCATGGTAACTTCTATGTAACATAAATGCGCATTTTTCCACTCGGGGGTGTACCCTTCCAACTGAAAAAGCAAGCATTTTTTTTAGGATTCAGAACTAAGTTCTATTATCTTTTCAAAACTTAAACGTTTTCTAGCCTATTGATAATTTTAAAAAACTAACAACGATATGAATTTGATAAAACATATGAATTTGATAATAATCTACACACGAAACATGGCTATGAAACGATATTTACCTAAATATATTTGTTATAAATATTTTAGTATCTTTGCTATTACTAATCAGATTAATACGATTTTGCTTCTAGGTAGTTAGAAATTTGATTGCAATTCGAATGAGTACTTATAGCTTTTGAGGATGCGTATAGTTTTTGGGCTATTCGAAAACCAATTTTCTTTTACGTTTTATAAAACCACTTAGAGGGTAAATTTTCCCAAATCCAGCCTTATTGCACATCTAGACGGTAGAATGGACCTCAAGGAAAAATTTCAACTTCACAACCATAGCCATTTTTGAGATATTGCGATGACCAGAAAATCGATTTAAATTGGACTTTCTTTTATAAATATAGATTACGACGTAACATATACATTATTTTAATTATATTTCATTTTAAATTTAGTTTATAATTTTGAAATATATTAAAAAAAAAAAAACATATATATTTTATCATATACTAGTGCCCTGATTCGAAATGAATAGGAAGGAAGGAATGGGTTGATAGGATGGGCTACTAATCCAGGAACTGGGTTACAAGCGGCTGATTGAAAATCGATCTACTTCTCTTAATAAGAGGCTCCAGAAACTAACTAATGCTTTCATCAGCTTCTTTGAGTGTTTGCTTTTTTTTTTTTTTTTTTTTTTTTTTTAAGTTGCATTTCAATCTTGTTTTTTTTTTTTTTGGTCACTATTCAAAAACGTTAGGATTTATTTTCATTTGGTGAGATTAGAATATATTCGTTTGCATAAAAGCAAGTCAGTATCTCCACAAGTTAAACAATAAATTTATTTAAACCAGCTAAATATGTTTCGAAAGTATATTTTGGTGCTTGAGTGTTTGATATAATCTAATGATTTTATTTTTTCTAAATCAGATCTTATTTTATTATAGAGCTCATATTTGATGAATTTATATATATATATCCTATTCTTGGTAATAAGGCAGTATCATTTGTCAGTGAAACGATACAAAAAAAAAAATATAGATTATTTAAAGTTTTGTTCGGAAGCGAGGAAAAGGTATTGTTTTGTGTTGTTTTTTTTAAACCCTACAAATAGGAAAGTTAGAATGTTATTCTCCGAATATATACAAAGATAATATATTATATATATATATATATATATATATATATATATATATATATATAATATATATATATATATATATATATAATATATATATATTATATATATTAACTTAAAACTTTTGAATATATAATAAGAAAACAATATATCATTTGGCTCTAAAATAAAGTCCATTAATTTCTTGAATGTAATTACTTTTAAAAGCCAGAAAAATGTTTTATTTTTACTTATTCATCGTTGAGCATACCCATTGTAAGAAATATAAGTTAGCATGTCATTAGTAAATACAACTGATTTCAGCTTAAGTTTTAGAAATTAAAGTGAATATTTTTGACCATTCTCCAAGAGCTCGCTCAGTTAACTCAAGTTATGAACCATCCAAATTTCCCTAATCAAATAAAGATAGGCTGAGTAACAGTCTGACACAAGATAAAACATAACAGGACTTTAAATATGTAACAAACATCCAGAAGAGAGAACGTGCTGCTGGTTACTGTCCTTCCTTATGCTTGACATGTTATTATTTTAGCTCATATGCTGGTTGAAACAATACTACTGACAGCTGCAAATCAATAGATGAAGAGAAAAAATGTAACATAAAATACGAATACATTTAAAAATCGTTTGTAAAATACATTTGGCCTGATTATTTGGAGTGGGAGCGACGTAGTTATGGGGATAGAGCTCTAGTCTGATCTCCAGATCCCAATAATTTATTCTGTTTATTTATTTTGAAGTTTGTGAAAAATATTATAATGGCAATGGTACCATAGTATGAAGCAAGAAGAGACATAAATTGTGAAAATTTTAAATGAAATATTTATTATTTAAAGTTATTTATATCGATTAAGACGTCTCATTCTAACTTAAAAGCTGCCACCACAATAGTATTTGTCTTCCGTCATTTTTCTTTTTATGCCAGCTGAGGATTTTTTATCTTAGCCTATGTTCCTCTTCAATAGTTCTCGTTGTATGTAGCTTTAGTTGACTCATTAATAATGTAACTCTCGTCGCCATTTATCACTTGGAGAAGGCTCTCGGTAAAATCTATCGAAGCGCGGTATTCTCCTGGCCATCATAAGACAGGCGGCGATAAAAGCTGTGGACTCAGCAGTGAGGTAACGACGTGTCGTTAGTGTGACGGCTGTGGGTGGGGCCGTCCCCATAGCAACCAGTCCTCCCCTCCTCCCAATTCCATCTTAATTTCTTAATATTCCGTGCTCTCATTGTTCAATTTATATATACATATCATTAATATATATATATATATATATATATATATATATATATATATATATATATATATATATATATATATTTTTTTTTTTTTTTTTCTAAAAAGTCTATACCATCTACTCACTACACCTGTCTGAAACTGCAGGTCTACTAAAGCATCTTTTGACCGGCACTATTATATGGAGCCCCTCTCATCACTCACCGAACTGTGGGTATTCATCGTCATCTGCAACTTTTCCAAGATTCTGTTCTTAGAGAAATTGTGAGGACCAAACTTTAGAAGAAAAAGAAGCCACCGGACTTACATACTGCTTGACCTTTCAACGATTCCACATTTCATTCGAAAAAACACATATCAAGTTTCTAGACACTCTAAAAGATTTAGCCAACCCCTCTTCGAAACCCTGACGCAAGCGCCTTCTCCACTTAGACGGCTGGGGGTAGTTGGAACAACCAACGACCAATAGCTCACAACTGTGATATTGACACGAATTTTCAGGATTAAGATGGATCAAAACTTTCCACTGCTTATTTGGAATAGTTCACTTGTACTTGTAAACACACATGTATATATTATTTATTCTGTTACTTCAGCCGTAAACATGGTCAGGACACCCTTCTGGGGCTTACCCAGTTTCTATAAGATGGGTTCCCGAAGTAGGCATTGAGCTAGATTTCCGACAAATCATCTACTTGTACAAGCATTTGTCCAGAAACAGTTTAGTTGGCTATGCTCTAAAATCGAGATCGATAATTCATTTGTTGAAATGAAAATAAAATTATTATTATTATTACACACGTTACAGGCATTCTATCAGACCACGTAAAACAATCTTGAGTACTTGTCATTCCTGTTTTTCCAGTACTCCTTCATTCACTGAAGGCTCTCTTTCTTTCTTCAGTCCACTTTGGTCTTTAGGCGTTAGGTGCTGTTTTCTCTGACATAACTTCCAACTTGTACACTTTGTGTCTGTAGACGCCTTTGTTCATTACTTCCGCTGAATCAATCTGAGCTCTTTCAAGATCAATTTCGAATTGTGTCAGGATGTAGTGGTCTTGAGCTCCTGGATGTATCTGAGGATTCTGTTGGTGAGTCTAGTCTGTGGAAATGTGCTGAAGTGCCCATAAAATTGTAGTCGCCTCTTTCTAATGTACGTCGCGATGTTGGAGAACTTATCTGTCGTGCCCCTGGAGTGAACCCTATTTCCTTCGTTCGTGAGTTTTCTTAATGGTTTTTCTTTTCTGTCTGAGATTGTTCCGAAGGTCGGCCTTTGTGCGTAATACCAGTGTCTCTCTGGCGTACAGCACCTCCGATTTGATTACAGTGCTGTAGAGGGCGAATTTTGGTGCAGATGAACTGACATTTCTTGTTACCCTGTATTTCGAATAAGGCTCTCTTCATTTTCAATAACCTAATGTTCTGGACAATTTTCTCCTTTCCTTTCGGCTCTAGCACTTTAACTAGGTACTTAAAATTAAATTAAAATTATTTAATTAAATTAATTTTTTTACACATAAACATAATGTTTTAAGGTCTCACTAAATTATCAATCAATTCTTATAAATATTAATAGACTAAAATAGAAAAACGAATACTTACATATTTCTTATCTTTTGATTTTTTCATGGTTTCTGGTGACACCTCCTTAACCACGCGACGGATTTTGATACTTTTATAATTAGCATTCTCGTCTGATTGTTTATTATTACAATTCATTGCATTAAGTTTTCCTTTAGATAAAAAAATAAAATTTTCAGTAATAAAGAAATTGGAAAATCATATCTAGAATATGAGTAGTATTATAGACGTATAATATACTATTGGAAAGTCCAAGATTTAATGTGCAGAAAGTTAATATAATATTCATTTTAATATGCGATGAGTTTTTTTTTTATTTTAAATTCAAAATATAGTATCCATGCAGATTTGATTACATTTTTGTTATAATAATTATTTTATCTATAAGTTACCTGAAGATGGGTGGAGAATTCTCCAAACATTGTAATATTTTGAATAAAAATTATTATTTTGGTCATAAATTAAAACAATGGGTTTGTAAAATTTGTTAATCCTTGCTGAAAAACCTAAACACGTACCTCACGAAATCGAAAATGAAATTATTCTTAACGCAATATCCCTGTTTCCTTGATATCCCTGTTTTATTTAATTTCAGGACGCAAGTAACTATTCCCGTCATGCTTTTATTTTATTTTTTTAAAACTCAGTTGACGAGACCCCAGTCTTCGCTAAGAAAAAGGAGAGCTTAAAATTGGATTTTCGTTTCAGCCTTTTTTTTTTTTTTTTTCTTTTTTATTCTCTGCAATAAAATAAAGTATTCTACTTTAAGAAAAGAGAAAATGCTTTCCGGCAAGATTTTATATGCTTTTATCAGCTTCTATTTCTTTGATTATTATTACAATATTTGAGAAGTTTCTATGAAAAATTCGCTTCACTAATAACTTGAATCTCCAAAAAATAATTATATTGCAGAACATCTCTAAAATGTCCATTTTATACAAAATAACGATAAATGTATATGATAGAAAATATGACTTAAAGTACTATTTTCCTGTTTATAAAATTTAATTTTAAAAGAGTTTTTTTTTAATCGGCAGAATTCATGTTATCATTTTTTTACCAATATAAATAATTACCCGAGCTCGAATTAGTAACTGATATATTTAACGAACCATTAAAGATTTTAAATTAGAAGTTTTAAATGTATGAATGAGGTTGTAGAGAATAACTTACCATTTCACGCTTCAAAAATTAAGAACCCGTCCGAAGATCTCCAGAAATGCAAAATTAATTATATATGCATAAATATTATTATTTATAATTTCTGTCTGGTAGCATTTGTTAAAAAAAATAAAAACCACACAATTAAATTTGATACCAATTACACATTTTAGTATTTTTTCTCCTTAATACTATGTTACAACAATCAATAATTTTCATTTTTACCTAATCATGAACATTTTACAATTTCAATACGTCTATTGTGAGTCAAAGTGACTATTTTCTTAGATTCGAAGAAAATTTTTTCTTGATTGATTTATCGCTCAAATAATCTGCTATCAACGGGGAAGTCTACAGCCTCCTTTAATGTAAATCCACAATCCATACCCAACAAACTAGATCTCGTCTTTCCATAGAAACAAAAAATATTAATTGCTGAAAGGAATTAGTCCGGGTGGTGGTCATTAAATGAAACAACTAAATAGTTTCAACTATTTTATTGTTTGCCAACGTTATAATACAACATAATGCCAAAGTTATAAAAAATATTAATGTTCATCTTAGCCTGGTCCACTGTTTTCTGGAATACTATCCAATCAAACATCTACCATGCTCCTTCTCAATCTTTATTCCCATCTCTCTTTTTTCAACACCTTCTTGCTTCCCAACCAGATGTTAACTAATTTGAGTATAGCAATTAAAGTGAGGTGGAAAATGTCTAAACGTCTTAACATCAATTTTAGTTGTTAATTATGGGAGGCCTGTGGCATTCTAGGGTACTCCTACACATTACTATTAATAGTGAAGGGCTGTTTGTTAATATAGATGAATGTGGACTGTATATGAAATAATGGATATATTGTGCTATAATGGATATATTAGGTTTACAAGGTGATTCTATTGCACAAGAAAAATAGAAAAGGGTTAGTGGATTTCAAAATTTTGAATATGATTAATTATAAATATTGATAACATAGCTGACTGATGATGTGGTGGTATTACCTCTTGCATTTCATCCCAGGACACATTTAGAGTAAATCTGGGTAAACTTGCTCTTGATCCTGTATGCATCCTAAACTTCAGGTCCTGTCTTTTCCTGTGTCTGTCTAAGTATAGAAGTATTACCTCTAGATCCCACTAGATGGCCCTAGGTGCTGTTAATTGCATTGCTGCACGCTAGGTGGTACCACTTAGAATTGTTTAAGGGCCATGTTCGCTTAACAGTAGTAAAGTCTATTTTAATTTATTTCTCATTGTTCTTTTAATTTATTCTTTTGTTTCTTGTTATGTTAATTTTATTTTAAATGGAGATATCATTTTACTTTTTTTTTTTTTTTTTCTTGTGATCATCAAAGGACGATTATATATGTATATATATATATATATATATATATATATATATATATATATATATATAAATATATATATATATATATATATATATATATATATATATATATTATATTTATTTATTTATGTTTAATCTCGTATTTATGTTTTAGTGTTTTATTTTATTTGTTTGTGATCTTTGGCTAATTAAGATAATTCTTGTCTTTCTTGTACATTTATGTTATTTTTAAGGGACCTACAGGAATAAAGAGTTTTTTTCACTCAATATTAATTAACTTAATTAAGATACTGCATTAAGAAAATAAATAATTTAGTATATTTATTTTTTCATTAGGGTCTGTTCTTGTGATGACCTGCTACATGGATCGAAACTTTCGTGAAAAATAAATAGATTATCATGAGAACTATTTCTCGACCACATCCTTGAGGATCTTATCTATGACTAGTTCAGTTCACGGTTCATTATTTATAAATTATTAACGATCATTTCAGATGATTCTCCTTTAAATACTTAAATAATATATTTGGGATCAGATGTTGAGAGAATGTTGATTGGTAATAGCCCAAGGTAAGGGATGGGGCTGTTGGAGTGGGGAGTGACAGGTGATCGGGGGAACTCCCAACAGTTGCCAACTTCTAGCAGCTGCCCTACAGCCCCACCTGCTGATCCTCTACCAACTTTGTCATTCACTATTTACGCCATTCTCTCGTTCCGGAAATAATTTATAACCAGATTATGGGAGGGAGAAGAGAAGGTTGCCTGCTATATTTTGAATTCAATCTCTTGTTTTCATGAATCAATTCATTATGCCTTAAATAGTTAGATATCTCCCGACACGACATAAGTTTCTTCTGATGCCCGAGTTAATGGTTCCCGTTAAAATCTGGCTTATAATAGGCCACAATAGAAGAAACGTTTGCTATATCACTAGACCCACGATAAACCTATGTTCTAAATATCTCGTTATTGCTATTACATTGACGCCATTGTTCTGTAATAACGCACCATGTTTTAAAATTCTCAGTTCCAACAAGATGCCTTTCTTATTTTGTCTTAGTTATTTCTACGATTAAGATTTTGTGAGTTAAGAATACGTTGTGGTTTCTTTGATGCTTTTGGTCGCAATACTACGTCCTCTTCTTCTTTCTCTTTCTTCCTGTCAGATGGTCACATCATTAATTAAAAAAAGGAAATCGGTAGTCCTCTTCCGGTCCTGCAGTGTCCCATAGAGCTTGGTTTCCGATGATTCTGGCTCAGGCCAGATCCTCCTTCTATCATCTTCAGAAAAGGCACGGCTTTATAGAACATGCTCAGCCGTCTGCTCTTCCCCACCACAATTACACATAGGACTGTTACCTATTTTAAACTTCCTGTATAGGTGAGCATCTAGTCTTTTGCGGTTGGTCCTGAGTTTAAGAATCATTTCCTGCTCCTTTCTGCTTAGTTTGTGGTATGGGTCCTAAACATTGCTAAGGGGATGCCCGGTGCTCCATCATTGGCTGATCCCGGCCTTGTTTACAGTTTTTGCCTCGTCCAGTGAAAGAAGGGCATCTATCTGAAACAACTGTTCATAAGCTTTTATTAATAAATGAACTATTAATATAGTTGATACTGCTTCTGCAATATTTTTTTAATTACATAAATATAGCATATGTGCAATATAATTCATAATATAGACATTGTTGAGAAGAGTGGTGACTAGTGACTATTTCCTCACAGCCTCAACGCGGTCATTAGCTGAATTTTCCGTTGACTCTTGTATTTACGTTAAGGGTAAATAAAATAACAACTAATAGATAAAAAAGAAATAAAACATATAAATATATAGTAAATATAACACAATATACTTTTTAAGTATACTCGTATACAAGAGGTGATTCCATCATTTTATAACGACTTTCTTCTCTCTCTATCTACAAAGCTACTTCTTTTCTCCCTTGCGACAATTCTGTAATAATCTTCTCTGATGACGGACGATTTGCGAATAATTCAACAGTTTGCTAAAACGAACTTTTAATTCAAATTAAAAGAAATAAACTTACAAAAACGTAATTACAAACTGTGAAATATAAAAATATGACTATTTCAATTCTTAAAAGACATATATAGATATTATGAAATATCTATACATAGTAGGCTTAAAAAGAGGGGAAAATAAAAGTTAAACTAAAAAACTAAAAACAACAACAATTTTTATTTAGTAATATTACAATCTGTCCTAATTTAGACATTAATAATAGAATAGAATAGAAATAAAATTGTATTCTGGGACTAGGTCCCCTACAGTTAATAACAGTTATGTACAATTGGAATATATAATATATATAAGCATATATACCAACAGACAAAAAAACATGGTTAATTATTATTTACAATGATTATTTAAAATTAAAATTATATGCAATGAAGAATAGTTACGAAAGATGACATTCATAAAATATTTACACAACAATGAAATTATTATAAAATATATATACCATTAGTAATCAATAAAATGTATCAAAGTCTAGAAATCACTTATATCTATTGTATATAGACCTCATGCACAATGCACATAGAGTGGAGAATCTAGCCAGTAGGACTCCAATTTATATTATTTTTATAAGAGGTCGTGGGGCCACTGCCGTTTCAACCTTCTAGGTGGGCAGTAAGGGTGTGTGAAGCTGGAAATGAATTGAGCTAGAGGATTAAGGTGATGCATAAGGTTCTGATTGAATTTGAAGAATTATGATGGAATAAAATCTAAATTAAATGGAATATTTAGGTCGTGGTCTAAGGTATGGTTGGTGACATAATAAGGAGAATTTACTATAATTCGGAGGAATATGGATTGAAAGGATTTGATGCGTCTGATGTTAGTATGTTTAGCTGTCCCCCACAGTTCAAGAAACAAAAAAACAAACGGAATTTTCTTACATTAAGATGTTCTTTTAAATTTTTATCCGAAAAGATTATTTTATCAGCCCGTCTATCAAGTCAGTCCATATAATTGGTGCAATCACCACAACATTTATAAAATCTGAGGCTTGAGATCACTTGTAAAATCATGAAAAAATAAAATCTTAATCTAAAAAAAAAAAAAACAGTCATTCTACAAAGCCATTGTAGCATTATTCGTCAACGTGAAACTTTTCTAAAATGTGTGAACTATATTTAAGATACAGTCGATCGATAAAGTCCCGTATCTCTACAGGCTTGGCAGCTTATTAGGTTCAGTACTAGAAGGATTTCTGCTCTTTCTAGACCAATGGTGGTGGAAGATTGTGATTGTGCCGAAATTTCGGTTACCTGCCAGCTTTTCAGATTCCCTACTACTTGGTCGACCATAGACTGAAATAACAAAAAATAATCGTCCTACCACAGCCGGGTTCTAAGCCAGACTCTGGAGACATCTACTCGTCTAGTTAAGGGTCCTATTTCCTAGGCCACTTTCCTTTAGAAGGCTAAGATGAATGACAAAGAAAATTCTTTAAGCTTTTAGGAATTTATCCGATTTGCCCCTTCAGGATAATGTATACATCCCGCATGACGCATCGGTCTTGCAAGCTAGGTAGACACTCCGAGCCTTAGGCCGAGCAGATTGTATGAAAGTGGAACCCCTCTACTCGTCGCACACAGGAACATTTTGTTCCACATATTGCAAAGAGAGGATAATATATATATATATATATATATATATATATATATATATATATATATTATAATTTTGTTTTAAATAATTCGGGTTTTGGGCCATTAAACCAATACTCCTTCTTAATTTTCTTTATTTTGACGTTTCGATCCTCCGTCCATGAATACACATAGGATCCTTTTCACTGCAACTAAACATAATTGGTTACATTTTGCAGTATGTTGGTTACATTTTCCATAAATCATCTATCTATAGCCGGGTACAATATATTATAAAAACATCTTACCAAAGAATTTTATTGAGCACCGGCACACCACTCAGGCTAACACAGGGCACTGGGATCTCCAAGCCCTTCCCCCTCCAGCCTTGGCGGCCGAAGCTCAACTTATCAATAAATAAATACAATAAAATTATTCTATTAAAAATACAAGGTCAACAACGCTTAAAAAATATATCACAAAAACAACAATAAAACAAACCAAACTATTATATAGACCAATAACTATGAAACAATCTAAAATATTTTATATAAATAATGATTATAAAAACTGATAACAATAAACAACTTATATATTAACCATAATAAAACTTTTGGTTGGTTAATATATAAGTTGTTTATTGTTATCAGTTTTTATAATCATTATTTATATAAAATATTTTAGATTGTTTCATAGTTATTGGTCTATATAATAGTTTGGTTTGTTTTATTGTTGTTTTTGTGATATATTTTTTAAGCGTTGTTGACCTTGTATTTTTAATAGAATAATTTTATTGTATTTATTTATTGATAAGTTGAGCTTCGGCCGCCAAGGCTGGAGGGGGAAGGGCTTGGAGATCCCAGTGCCCTGTGTTAGCCTGAGTGGTGTGCCGGTGCTCAATAAAATTCTTTGGTAAGATGTTTTTATAATATATTGTACCCGGCTATAGATAGATGATTTATGGAAAATGTAACCAACATACTGCAAAATGTAACCAATTATGTTTAGTTGCAGTGAAAAGGATCCTATGTGTATTCATGGACGGAGGATCGAAACGTCAAAATAAAGAAAATTAAGAAGGAGTATTGGTTTAATGGCCCAAAACCCGAATTATTTAAAACAAAATTATAATATAAAAAAAAGGGTCGATGAATTAATTTCTTGTATATATATATATATATATATATATATATATATATATATATATATATATATATATAGAGAGAGAGAGAGAGAGAGAGAGAGAGAGATTAATATAGGCTTGATTCGTATTTAAATATTTCTTGAAATGAAGTTTTATAAACGCACATATATCGAAGAATTAATTAAAGAAACACCAATCAAAATGTACAGGTTAAAATCATAGTTCTCATTACGTTTTAACATTCTTCTTCACCTAAATTCTTCAATGAGGATAACCAATACAAATACATAATATGTATAAATCTCCACGTAACTTTCAGTTACCTCCTTCAAAACAATAAAAACAAAGTTTTACCATTCAAACATCTAATGGTTGTTTATGAATGTGAATATTCTGTCGCTTACTTATTTAGGAAGAACATGTTTCGGGTGGTGGAGGACGAGAATGTCATTTGTTTATTCTTGCCAATGTTTCGAACAGCAATATAGATCCAGAATGAGATGAGGATAGTTTGGTAAAAATAAATAGTTGGTGCTAATATGGAGTAGATTCTTTAAGATGAAGGTCAAATTCTGTGAATGAAATTGGAGGCTGATGTATAACTTCACCACTCTTTTATTAAAATGAATGCTCAACGTTTCGGCTAAAGTGCCGTATTCATTAATTTTTAAATTGTTTTTGTCTATTTTTAGGAGTTTAACGTTAATCTTAGAGATTATTAACATTTTTAACTGCATACATTTTGTTTATTATATTATAAATTTGTTATTGCTATATAATTTTCATGATAAAATTGGGAGATTGAATATTTTTACTTCTAAGATATTTTGTACTTGCACATAAAATTGTACATTTGCACCTGAAGATGAAATTTTAGCCGAAACGTTGTGCATTTATGTTTAATAAAACAGTGGTAAAGTTATATATCAGCCTCTAATTTTATTCATAGCTGGTGCTATTTCAATTTATTTCCTGACTCGTCTTCCGTCTGTCTATAACTTCCGATTTTTTTTTTTTGTATTGTATCTTTTTTAATTTTATTTTTTTATTTTTTATTTTTTTTGGTCTTTGCGTTCGACGTAGAATTCGCCATACTTTTCGTTTAACATCATTCTTCTCGTTTAAGAAGAAAGATGTTCAGCTCTTTGAAAAAAATATATGTGAGTGCAACCTTTACTGGCGATTTAAGTAAAACTTCTTTGATACTGTGACAAAAGACGGTTAAGTTAAAAAAACACTAAGTCTACTTTGCAAATTTTCTGAATTTCCTGAGAAAACCGCATCAGTTGTCGCACTATGTTGATTAATTGAAAATCATACGTTGTAAAATTCAGTTTATCTAGCTAATATGATTTGATTGCTACCAATATACGTCTATTAGTAAGTTTGTAACTGGGGTTTTTCTATGTAAATAAATGCACAGGAAAAACAATTAATAAGCCCTCAAAGTTTAATGAGAAGTGGTGATTTTCACTCAATTACTACGTTTTCAAAATTAAAAAAACAAAACACTCTGTGTAATTTTGAACCGTTTTAATGTTTTTTTAAGCAAATTGACAACATTCTTAATGGTTCGTGATATTCTTATATTATCAGTATGTTAAGGATGATTTTATTCTACATTGGCTTTATATAGATTTTTTGATAGTAAAGGGTTATTTATTCAGACGCATGTATATTAACACCTAGAAGATCGCACAGCATAATCTTTACAGTCATTCATACATGTCATCTTGATAACGTAAAAACGATGCGTCTGATGGCAAAAGATAAAACTTTGCCATAAACTTCATCCAAACCATCTATTTTCTCCAAAGTCTTGCCTAAACATGTTTTACTTTAAAAAATAGACGAATGTCGTTAAATTTAATTTAACATAGCTCCTCAAATCCAGAGTTACCCGTTTTCTCGCCTGCACTAAGCTATTAACGACCTGAATGCGAGTGCCGGAGATGTACCTTGATCCGTTGTACTTAGTTGGGTAGCTGTGTAAGTGCCTTGCGAGGAACTAAAGGAGAACTAGCTGAGTGCGAGAACCAAATTACTCGTTCCGAGTTCTACTAGAGGCCGTATTCTTGGAAGGGAAGCAATCATGCCTTGGTCGGACCGGCCTTTCACACGGCGTCATGTGCTCACAGGCTCTTAATTGAGTGTTTAGCTCCTTACCTTAGGGCCGAGATGGGAAGCTTAAACCCTAGCTTTTCATAATATCCGACCCTCTTGATATTCAAAACCGGACGGTTTTAGTTATATAAAACAGAAAAACAATTTAATAAAATTAACTGAAAGGCTTGTCATAACCGAATATTCTATACCGATTCGAGGTATGCTCATTTGGTATTACAATAGGAACTTCTCAAGGAGTCAAATGCAAGTTAAATTGATAAATTAATGGTTATATTTTTAACAGTAAAGTGTTTGTATACGGGTCGATACATTTGAATTCGTTCAATTTAAATTAATTTTAGCGGTCGAAACATTTTATTTTAATGATTTTCAACCATTTGTTTAATATCTTTTTATGGATAAAAACCGTGAATAAATTTTTTGTTGACAAATATTTTTAGTATCAGTTATGTGAAAATCTCTCTAATTCTAGTAATTTTACAGTTATCGAGTCAAAACAAAAACTAACAATAAGATAAGGATATATGCTGTTTTGCTATATATCTTTTGACCTTGAAACTCATTACCTTAAAACCTAAGAAAATGATTAAAAAATTTCTCGGAATTGATAAAAAATGAGACTGTTAGTGGGTTGAAAGTGTATAAAGGACAAGAGAATTACGTTTGATTATTTTTTCATACATATCCTAGTCAGATATGTACGAGTTACATCGTATTTCACTTTTAAAATATTTTAATATAAATATTCCTGAACTTGGAGATAGCCTTTCTTTGAATATTTATATTAAAAAGAAGGACAGTGCTTAATAATTAACTGACTTTTCAACAACAATTTTTATTGAGTAAAATTACAATCTCTCCCAATTTGGATATCAATAATAGTGGTTAAAGTTATCATACATATACTACATTCATTCCATATTTACACGGCATAAAATTACAATACTATATATACACACAATAATGAATCAATACAATAAAGTCAAGAGATCACTCATACCTATATACACATACACACACTCATACATACATCACATCGAGTGGAGAATCTAGCCAGTGCTAGAGCTTCATATATCTACAAAAGGTTGCGGGGATTAGTAAAAAAAAAAAAAAAAAAAAAAAAAAAAAAAAAAAAAAAAAAAAAAAAAAAAAAAAAGTTATTCTAACAGCGAAGAGAATTTTATAACTCGGAAACCAGTTCAGTATCAGTCACCAAATGTATGTCACTATATAACATCTTGAAATATTGAGATTTTGCTATTTTTGAAAAAAAAACAAAAAACAAAGTATACAAAAAACGACTATGTTCTCATGATCAAAATTACAGCAAGTAGAGATCAAGATATTACTAGGATATGTATAAAGAAATAATCAAAGGTGAATCTCTTTGTCTTTATAGACGTTTAACTCCCTAAAAGTCTTATTTTATTTTTTTTCGAGAAATTTTTTAACCACTTTTCTTACTTTTAAGGAAATGAGTTTAAAGGACAAGATATATAAAGCATATTCCTATCTTATTGTTAGGTTTGGTTTTGACTCGATATCAGAAAATTTCCAGAATTCTTCTTCTTTTGGTGCCTATCCGTTACGGATGCTGGCGATCATTAAGGCAATGCGTACCTTATCAACTGCTGCACGAAAAAGGCCCGCTATTATTGTATTATACCATTTTCTCAAGTTTTTTAACCAGGATATCCTTCGCCTACCAGGCCTCCTCCTGCCCTCCACCTTGCCCTGCAAAATCAACTGCAACAAGTTATACCGCTGGCTGTTTCTCATTATATGTCCTAGAAATTTCAGCTTACGAGGTTTTATTAAAAACACCAGCTTATTTTCTTTACCTATTCTTTATTTCCAACATTTCCAGAATTAGAGAGATTTTACTAACACATGTTTTCAGTAGCGAAGATGAGTAAAACGGCTACAACACTAAAAGTATTTTCCAGAAAAAAATTATCTACGGTTCTTTATTCATGAAAGGATAGAAAATAACTGGTTAAAAATTCATTAAAATAAAAAATGTTGAACATCAAAGTCTGGACGATTTCGAATGCATTGACCCCTACTCATTATTATTAAAAATAAAATATTTCTTCAAAACGTATAGAATAGTTACTTATACGGTTCAGGAATATGTGGTATTTAATATTAATAATATTTTTGTTTTTGTTTTACAGGTAAGTGTTGAGTACAGATATTGATATCTTCCTAATCTATTGAAATTGAGGTAAGGTCGCTTACTATAATATGTTTTTACTATCCAAAAGTATTTTAGCGAATTATTTTAGTAAGTCGGGAGTCATCTGTTCTGTAGTGGCAAGCGGAACAATCTTCTATGCCGATAGTCGCAGGGTCTAATCCGATAGTTACCGTAGGAATTTTTTTTTTTTTTTTTTGAGAGTAGAACATCCTGAGGGACGTAAAATGATGGTCCCGAGCCCGTGCGACGTAAGATACTCTTTAAAGGTAGCTATTCAAGTTAAACTTAGATAGGTAAAATATAAGACTTTCAAATAGGGGACACACTAGTAGCACACGTTTGGCTGTTTGTAACATGTTGTCACTATGTTGACGTGTTGGAGTCTCCATTCCTCTGAGTAGCCATGGGTGAATTGATAATGTCCTATTCAAAGTCGGCATAATATCGATTCTTTCCTCCTTGATTTTCTTGTGCTGGTAGTCCAGTTTTTACAATCTTGTTTGATTTGAAACAACTTTGATTGGCTTACGCTCCACCCTCTCCCAGTTCTGAAAGATAATTGATTTTATATTAGTCATAAATAAGACACCTGAAACGTTAGTCATTAGTTAACTGTTATATTCACTCCCACACCTCAGTAAAAAAACGTTGAAGTCATTATTGATCAAAACCTGCCCTGGGGTAACTATATTCCTCAAATGACCTGAAAATCCATCGATATTATAAAATAATTCCTAAGATTTTCTGATTCCATCCCACCTAAAATACGTTCTTCGAGTAATTTTCCACCAGTTTGCCTCATGTTTTACATGCTATCTGAAAAATTTGACCTGAGACTCAAGAGACAAATGGATCGTTTCATTAGATTTACATGTGGTACTCCCAGGCGGTCCCGTGTTTCTAGTCGGTACACCGAGTTAAAATAGCTACTCAAATGTACTCTTCTTTCTGTAGACAATGCCTTCTTGGTTCCTGTCTTTTCCGATATTTAAAAACAAAAATATCTTATATACTCAATATGCTTCCGATATGCTTCTCCGTCCGTTCAGTCTTAATCTCAACCCATAAATTTCTATATACCATCTCACAGATCTTTCTCCTTCAAAAAGGCTTTTTTTCTTTAGTTGTACTCTATTATGCAATTCATTGCCTATATCCATTTGTAAATCCTTATTATTCTCTGTCTTATAAACTATTTATATTTTCTATAAATGTAATATATAAAGCCATAGATGAAAACAGTTCGTTGTTACCAAATTTGATCCAGTTCTGAAGACCAGATTTTCATTTATTTTGTACATTTTTATTATTATTTTATTTTTCTTAGAATAAAATATATTTTCATTTCATTTCGGAATTCTTTGAAATCCTAAAGATAGTACTTGCAACTACGAACTTAAAGGTTTTGCTATTGACGTCAGTTTTAGCTATCATGTCTGTTTCTACATAACGTGTCAACATTTTTTAATTTCATCTTCAAACTGGATTTAACATTTACCTAACATAAAGTACTACACTCGCTTCTATGCAAATCTTTAAAATTAAAATTAGACAGAAACTGAATACATATACCGCTATGTTTTTGACCGGCTGCTTTTCTAAGGCAGAGGTGCCTTCAAAACAGTATTAATTATTATATTTATAAACTATACTTTTTTAGAATCATTGTAGTTCTTTTCCAAATCTATCGTGTTTACCGATCCCAGTAGGTGGCATGCTGGGTAAATTAAATTAAATTAAAGTAAACAAGTTTCAATAAATGACATTATTATTTAAAATTAACTTACTCATATAAAATCTATTTAAACTATGCCTGAGAATACTGAGGGATTCGTGACTACTAGTTTTGCCATAAAATATTACAAACAAAGAAATACCTTTACAACACTTAGGTGGCTGGTGAAGGTGGAATCAGTTTTAGGCGTCCCTCATAGGATTCATCCTCCAGCTGCTATCTGACTCCTCTTCTCGTGGATACTCGACTCACTTTTCTCCCTGGACTTCCACTGACCTCTCGTTCTCCATTCTCGCCCTCATCACTTCTATCCCCTCTTCTTTTTAAAAAAAAACTATATTTTGGAATCTCCTCTCGGTTGTCATGATAAAGAAAGTGGTGCTGATATGAAATGTATCCAAAGCCAGGAGAAGAGGGGGTCCAGCCTTTGTCCTTACCCTTGCCGGCTACTAGCTGACGCCTAGAAAGTTCCTGGGCTATCGCGGAGTGCCCATGGGAAATTCAAAGGGGGTAGATAAACGCCTTTTGAACTTTTTCCGACAAAGGCTTATCTAGGATCATCAATTTTTATTTATTAATATAATAGTTATCCAATATTTTATTTCAACCCCTAAGTATTTTCAATACTGATCTACTTTAACCCACATGGACTTGCGCCTCACAGATTTATGGCTCAGCTAAAAAGACCCAAATAAACGAAATGTCAATAGCTGAAATGCCTGTTAAAAGAAGGCTAAAAAAAGCTGGTTGCGAGACCTCCTTGATTTAAGTAAATTTTTAGTAAATAGTAAGTTTTTTCTTCCTCACGCCTATTCTTACCGCTCCTTATGTTTCATATAGCAGCTTTACTTATTTATCAAATATTGGTGCTGACGAGTGAGCATGAAAAAAAAAAAAAAAAAAAAAAAAAGTATATATATATATATATATATATATATATATATATATATATATTATATATTATATTATATATAAAGGAAGAAAAAAAAGTACCTAATCTAACTCACACTAAAATAATATTGAACTGCCCAGCGTTAATTATTCCCATATGGTAAGTTTTCAACCATCTCAACATCGACCTTATTTAAGATACTATGGAACCATCTTGGACCTAATCATTAATTCTGTTTTCTCCTTATTAAGAAGTTCATCTTTGATCAAGTCTATCTCTCTTCTCCAAGAAACAAAACTGAAGACCCCGAAGTCGTTGGAGTCGGCTGCGATGAAGAGGAAACCAAAGACGGGCGCTCCATCAAGTAGACGTATCGCACCCTGCGTTGCTGCTGACGTATAAGAATGATCATCCACGCAAGGTCATCACGGTTCCTGATTTATCTCCTGGCATCTCTCTCTGAATCCATTTCCCTTCCTCAATTTTCCACAAGGAAGGCGACGTCTTTGGTATTGGCTGTTATTTGCAAGTTCGTAATTCGTAGATATCCGACATATAAGGTCTTGAAAATTGAGGAATATATTTTGTAAGTTGCGAAATTTGGGAATATCATATAGGCAGAAATACTCGAGAGTCAGTCTAAAAATATTTTAATTATGCCGACGTTCCGGCTCAAAAGGGCTGCAAACTTTAAAACAACAAAAACAGATACATGACAATTAAAAATTATGATTGTAGTAACAATTAAATTAGAATATTATTAAAAGGATTGATTTCTTAATAACTTATTAATTGATATTTACAACTGTATTGTACAACACATCTAGTAATAAGCTTAAATAAAATAGTAATGAACAAGACACATATAATATAATGAAATGAAATACATGTAAAGAAGATGCACATCGGCAGCATTCTAATAATATTCTACTATTCAGACGCCTCGGAGGGTTATCAGGAATTCCCAAAACATCAAATCAGACATATTATCCACAATGGATTCCGATACAGATCAAATAACAATATTAGAAGGTATCAGGCTATAAAAATTTCACCAGGAAAAAAAATAACTTAAAATAAAGTCGCTTTCTTGAAAAAGAGGCTATAAAGATTACTGGTTATATAGATGATAATATTTTGCTTATTTATTTTTATTTTATCGATTATTCAATCGTCTTTCGCTTACATGACAAGTAGATAAATTAGTCATGTACAAAACCTTTAAAACTATCAAGTCAGCTATATTTTGTAGTTTAAGAAACACGCTGAATTAAATATTATTTTAACTTAGAAGTGCCACAGAAATCAATTAATCGCACATCTGATAAGGCTTATCAATTTAGTCCCATACAACATCTGGCATGTGGTCTATTAAGACGCTAAATGACATAACTTTATGAAATCAATTCTAACCACAGTCCTATAACTTTTAATTTAATTAACCCTGTGCATGCTTATTGGTTCGGAATGAAAATTGAATTATACTGAGTAAAAAAAAAAAAAAATTCCTTAGTAAACTAGCTGTTAATTAATTTCGCCTTTTAAATTCAATGAATTTTTCGGTCGGTGGAAAAATATTACATTTTTGAGAGGATGATTGTTGCCACCTACCCTTGCCTAAACGAAACATTTTTTTTGTTTTTGTTTTATTCCACTCAAGTTAACTTATTTAACATAATCTTTTTATTAACTGAAAATGTAAATGTAAAATACGAAAGAAAAATTGCTTTTGAAGAAACAACCAAATTATAGACAGAACGTGACTATTTTGTTAAAGGTCCTGAATCCGTCTTTCGTTCTTTCTTGCTTCGGAGGATTATAGGGATGATAGGCTGCGGACTAGTGGGTTTGGAATTATAAGAGGTATATCTATTTCGGGTTAATCTGCAACAAATGGGATATTGAGCTCTCTGTGGATGATTTTATCTGTGACGCAACAAGAGCATTTAGGATTTTATGAAGGTTTTCAGATTGTAAGGATTGGTATTGGAGCCCAAACTTACGGTTCATTCAAACACTGAAATTATAAATAAATTAATTAGTATTAAGAATTTTTAATATAATACTGAAACTAAGGATATTTACTTAATTTCACTTCATCACTTAATATTTCATAATTTCACTGCGTAAATGTTCCAATTTAAGTTTCAGATCTTTGTGAATTAAGCATATGTCCCTACTTTCAGTGATTTAAATTTTCAAACGCCTAGTCAGTTATTTGTATTTAAATTAAAAAATAAAATTAAAAAAATATATATATATTTATGTTGTGACACACAGCTCCCTCATGATGATAAAAATCGTCCGCCTGCATTACTCATAGCTACATTGCTAAATTATTAAATAAATATAAAATTAATAAGGATACGTTTTATTAACATGGTACAGACATTTTTCAATGAATATGTCAATAAAATTTACAACTAACTTAACTGATTTTTGGGAATCACCACCGCAATAGCTGTTGAACGGCGGCAACACGATGTCATGAAGTTATACAAATATTAAAGTTACTAACTTTGCCAATTGAACTTTTTCATACATCTGACTTCAATTATACTTGATGAATATTCTTGAAACGTGGCTAACAGTAATTGTTTATTGCTTATTACAAACATCCGATTGACATTTCTCTTATAGAAATGCTATTAATGTCATTATGGTGTCAACACATCTGTAACGTACATTAATGCAAGGCATAATTTACTGTATTTTCTGGCCATATGGGATACATGAATGATGTGTTTAGTAAAAAGATTATTGAAATCAGATAAGTATTAGAGGATATATGGATATATACATCTTTCCATTTATCATCGTTTTATATAGTTCGCTTGTCTTTAGTCCACTGTTTACTTTAAAGCTACGAATTATCCTTAAAATAGCTCATATTAACTCACTGGGTTAAAATTATAACACTTAAATATTCCAACGATAAGATATTCGATGTAAACGGTAACACCTTGTAATTTTATTTGTTTTTTTTATTTTATTTTTTTAATTTTTATAATAACTTAAACCATTGTACCTGTCGATAACTCGAATCATTGTAAAAGAAAAAAAAATGTTTAGAATGATGAAAAAAACAAATGAAAGGGGGAGGGGCTATGATTGATTTAACTTCTTTCAATACTTTTGTCTCTGTAGATTATATTTCCGGACTCCTAATAAATTTTTGATAATGTGATTTAGACTATTTTACTCCCAATGGATAATGAATAATTTATTAGGGTGCTAAAATATGAATGCAACTATTTAACATATCCAGTAAGGACAGATTAGTATGGTGTGACAGAAGTTCAATCCAATATATTTTGTTATGTATTGAGAATACTGAGGGGAGTAAGTTCATTATTAAATAAGTTTAAAATTAATCAACTAAATGTTTATAAGACTATTTTTTTTTTTGTTCACCCCTACCTCGCCTTTGAAGGCTATAGTGGGGTTTCTTGAGTCCGGGGGCTGATTGCAGGGGATAAATGCTGAGATAAAAAAACCCACAGCCCGAGACTCGAACTTGTGATTATTTCGTTCCCAGTTCTAACCTACCCAGCTACCCCGCCCCCCAATGTTTATAAGACTGTCTGCAATACATCAAAAGGCGTTTACCTTCATGGGGCCCCCCAGAGTTACCTCGGGGAACCTCCTAGACCCCACTGGCACTTCCCATACCAGCCCCGCCGTCCTTTGTCTGATAGAAGATCGACATTTTCCAAATAAGAGTATTTTTGGAAACAAGAGAAGGTGAAGTGATGAGGGTGCGATTTTAAAATTAAAAGTTAAGTTAAAAAATAATGTCATCTATTGAAACCTGTCTAATTTAATCTTACCCTGCATGCCACCTACTGGATCAATAAACACGGTAACTTTAGAAAAGAAGTCCAATGATTTCAGTAATATTAGTCTATAAATGTATCAAGTAAGTTAGTTTTTGAAGGTACCCCTGCCTTAGAATAGCAGTCGGTCATAAACATAGCAATTTATACAGTAATGTTTAATTTAGTTTTTAAATAAATCATTTCTCTGTACTTATAAAATACCATTGTTTCCTCCTAACCACAAATTTTTCTTCAAATTGACCAGCAATGCTACCCAGGCATATTAAATCTAAATTGAAATGCCTTGACCCTTGTCAGCGGTCTTGGAACTAGAGAGTGTACCGGGAAGCTTAGGCTTGGGCCCGCATTGAGAGTTTTCTTCGAGTCCTAACTTCAAACCACAAAGGGATTATTACCAGCCACCAGCGATCCAACTTAAATTAAAGTTCCCAACTTTGCCCCTCCCTGGAAGATATGGTGTCAATAACTGCTTCTGAAAGATTTTCAATTTGCTGTTTCTCTCTAAAATACGTTCAGTGTGTTTAAGGGTTCATTAGGAATTTTGATTGGTCACCAGGTGTTTTCCACGAATATCTAATATTTTAGATTCAACTTCAGAACATAAGTATGTGTATGCTATGCAAACAAATAAAAAATCCATATATATTATATATATATATATATATATATATATATATATATATATATATATATATATATATATATATAGATTTGATAGATAGATAGATAGATAGGTCGATAGATAGATAGATATATGTTGCTGTTTTTGACCGCTTGATTTTCAAAGGCAGCGGTACCTTCAAAACTGTATTAATTAATATATTTAATATATTCCTATACGATACTTTTTGTAACCATTAGAGCTCTTTTCCAAAGGTATCTTGTTTTCCGATCACTTGAGATTGCATGCAGCAAAATATTAAAATAATCAGGTATCAATAAATGACATTATTATTTAAATTAGGTTATACATAAGCAATCTATTTACACAATGCCTAGATCTATAAATGAAAATACTGAGGGAATCGTTACTAACAGCTTTGCCAAACAATATTGGAAAGAAATATCTTGTATGTATATGTATGTTTGGAGTGTGGATTATGATAAACAAAGAAATTATTATAATTCTTAGAACTTTTTATAGCTCAGTTATTAACCTCATTTTTTTTTAAAATTTTTATACTTGAACTATATAAACCTATCAATTTTATCAAAATAATGACAGATCGGATTATTTGTTTTTACTTCTTCATATATCCCACAACAGTTTTTCTGTGCTGCCATACACTTAAGAAAACCTAAGACCACCTAGCAGCATCTTGAAGTACTCATAAACATGTCAAAATTCTTTGGTTCTGACAAGATACAGCAAGAACGAGACACAGTTTCGCATACATAAGTGAAGCGCATTGTTTCCAGAGAAGAATTTCTCAACAATATGGAGAAGTAAGATCATAGACGCCGCCTCTCCGAAAAGAACAGTGAGGATTCAAGAGGAGAGACCGTCTTCAAAACTGAGCCATATATACAAAGCAATATTTCAAATTTCAACTCCCCTTCATTTGAAATTCTTTACAAGTTAACTATATTATATACTTTCGGCAATATAATCCGTTTCTGACATAATAGAATAATAGAACCGCTAATTCAAATTCGTCCCACTTCATTAATTTTAACCAACTAGCCCTCTCAAAATTAATAACGTTTAAAGTACCCTGCAACCCTCCAGGTCTCTAATCGATAACTGATTTGTATAACCCGAATAATGAATATAAAAAAATCTGTCTGAATTATAAATATCAAACTTGTGGTATAAGAAGGCAGTTAAACATCCTACAAAAAAAATAAATATTGAAATTGGTTAAGAAATAGTAGGGAATTGTATTTCTGAAATTAGCATGGACGATTTTTTTTTTTTTTTTTAATTTATTCAGATATACTATACTTTGTTTCAAAATGAACAATAGTAATAATGATATGGGACCATATTCATACAGTATTTATAACAAACTATGATAAAGTCGAATTACATAAAAATAGAAGAAAAACTATACTTAACTGTTTCTTAAGATTTGTCTTCGGTACCTCTAGACGGTCACATGTGTCCCACCTCTGTGATGAGTCAAATTGGCTATTTCCCTCGATTCGAAGGCAATATTTCCTTGGTTCCTTTCTCTATCAAGACCTCCGCTCCCACCGCCCCTCTTACATGTATAGTCTCCTGCAATTTAAATCCACAATCCATACTCAGGAAACCAGATCCCGTCTTTCCGACCTCTATACGCTTCCCATAGAACCAAAAAATATGAATTTTCCTTCTTAGACAGGTCCACTTTCTTATGGAATACTATCCCATCACACATCCGTCATGCTCCTTCCCAATCTTCTTTCAAATCTCTCGTTTTTAAACTCCTTCTTGCTTCCCAATCAGATGCCAACTAATTTCAGTACAGCGATTAAAGTGATGTGAGATATGTCTACGCTTCATAACATAAATGATAGTAAAGTTTATTTTCATTTTTATTTTTAATTATTCTAATGTTTTTTGTTTTGTTCTTTTGGTTTGTTAGTTCTATATTACATTTAGATATTACTGTATTTTTTAATTTATATTTTTTTATAATCTTAATCCTCTTTTCATCAATTAAAATAATTGTAAATAATTATTGCAATCATTAATATTATTAGTGTTTTTTATGTGTTTTTTTGGCCAGTAGTAATCATTATTTTTTTTTGTATATGTGTATTATTCTCAAGGGACTTAGTCCCAGAATAAAGTTCTTTTTTTATTCATTCATTATATATATATATATATATATATATATATACAGAATAAGAACAATAATTTAAACAACCAATAATTAAAGTAAATATAAAGGTCATACATACAATTATAGTTATATACAATGATTAGCCATTTTCCTTGAATAAAAATTTATAGTGTTGCTGCTTTGATTTATCTGATTCTATACATATAAATATAATAAATATAAGAGCGGGGTGTGACGCAAATGAAACAGCGAGCCATGTCATCCAGCACTGCTTTCTGTCGCACGGAGGGAGGGTGAAGCGACATGATGCCGTGGTCAATGTCATCGAGGCGGTTCTGCAGAGGAAAGGATACAGGGTGCTCAAGGAGTTGACCTTTGCTGGGAGTAGAAGGAGTTGGAGGCCTGACCTGGTGTGCTCGGCCCCGAGTGGGAACTACATCCTCGACGACCAGATCGTTGGGGACAATCACAGTACTACCCATTGGAACAACTTAAAAAGGGAAAAATACCAAGACTTGGACTACCGGATGGCCATTGGACGGGAGTTAAAGGTGCCGGGCATCGATATCAGGGTGCTCCCTATTACCATAACTTGGAGAGGCGTTTGGTGCAGGCGTTCCTTCGAGGATATTCGGCTGCTGGGTGTACCCTTGAGGGTCTTAACTCCATAACCATTAGGGTTCTCATGGGCTCCCTCCTCAATTACAGTTGTTGGTTCGGGATGCTTCGTGGACTACATGCTGGAACATGAATTAGTGAAACATATTTATTATGAACTAGTAGTTTGTTGTGGGTGTGAAAATGTATTAGTATAGTGACGCAGTTGTTATCACTGTTATATGATACCGCTAAACAAGATAGTATGTATTTATTGAGCCTTGGGTTCTGCATCCAAGATACTATGTTGAGCTGGTGAAGGTAGCACCATATATATTGTTTTATAGTTTGTGGTATATTAACTTGTATAAAATGTAACGTATAAATAATAAATAAAATAAAATATATATATATATATATAAATTGTTATACCGTGGTATTATTAATTTTAAATAATAAACATTTTAGTAATAAATTGCAACGTTTAAATTTTAAATCGTAAGGATGTGAGAACCTTATTACTATATTGATGATCGTTTATTACTAGTAGAATCTCTTACTGTCCTCAGATATAAGTGATAAGAAATAATTTAGCTGCTGTACGTGCCCCCTGGAAGACCCCGGCACTCCAGCATACCGGGCGCAGGTGCTAGCAGCCTTCTGACGCGGGAAATATACCCCGGCTTTCAGCAATATATATCGTTCCAGTTTTGGAGATAGCCTTCTATAATCGGCGTTCCGTGAAACCCAGCTTCGGCCATAAAGCACCAACTGCCCGGAATTCCAAACCGACACAACACTAAATAATGTTGCCACAGCTGCAATTTATTATTTAGCACCCGTGGGCGGAGCTTTAAACAATGGCTTACCTTGGCTATTATCAATGAGGATAATATTGACGAGGTGTCGTACTATAATGTGCCTATGTTGTGTATTAGGCATAATGGATCTCGCTTTAGCAGTCGAGTTATTATATACCGAGAATACTATATATACATAGAATACAATGTCGATATGATATTATGTATTTACTAAGTAGCCAATTGCGTTCAAATAATAAATAATCTGATGCGCGCTGCACGCGACTTTCACTTACCTCCGTTGTTAAAATGAATTAAAATTGTTCTTACGAATTTTTAAACACAGTTAAAGATAAAAAATTCTGGTGCTGGCAACACGCGACTTCCACTTACCTCCGTTGTTCATATCTATCAAAAAATTTTAAAATACTGTTATAGTTTAAACTAAATGAAACTAACAAAGCATTAATTCAATTGAAATACGTGTTTTATTAAAAAATCTATTATATTATTATCTAAAACAATTAGTTAGTTTTATCGGCTTTTCATCACTCGCTATTAAGTTTTACAAGCTTGTGTATAAGATAATTTTTTTTTCTTAAAACTTTAGCTTTCCAATGTTATGTTGTACCTATATATTACTGTTCTTATGTTTAAAAACAAAAAATTGCATTATTAAAATATTTTTCCAATTTCTCCAATATTGATTTTGTTCAATTTACGTATTTACCTGTTTTTTAACAATAATAACAATATGGTATGATTAATATTATTGAATCTACAAAATTAAAGGTACTCTAAGGAAAGATAATTATTAATATTTAAGTATTAAATTAAATTTTATATGGATGTATTAATTAGCAGCATTACCATTATCTCTATTTATAATTTAGCGATATTATTTAATTACTTGATAGTTTTTATACTTTAATTTTTTATCATAGTGGATATAATTAGTTGACCGTTGAGAATTACTGGAAGGAACTCAGATGACCCAAAATGATGACCCCAAAACGTTGGCAAGCAATAAATATTTAAGACTATTTAGTTTTTCCATTAACTGACCGCCACCCGGACTAATTCCTTCCAGTTTAAATTATTTTTTATTTTAGGTCTTAATTAGGTAGGTATTTTCCATTTTCCCGTTTTATTTGGTTTTTAAAATGTTACCAATAACAAAGATAATATAAATATGTAAATTGATTTAAGACAAACTAAAGTGCATAGTGAGAGACTGTACCATCAATGTATAATCAATATTGTGGTTAAATAAAGCTGTAATATTATTGAAGAAAATAAAGGTTTAGAAGTAATTTTACTTTTTTTAATATTAAAAATGATTTATCTTATTACTCTTTCATTTTTACATAATATTTCAGCATTGTTACAATTTTCATATATTTATGTATTTTGATAATTTCCTCAACTTCTAGAAAGAACAGGATCAATATTAGTTCTCGAACCTTCGGTTTTCATCAATTTATGACTACATCAGTTCTATCTAACTTATGTAACTTGCTAAATTTTTTATTATATGAATTTATAATAGGTTGTTTGCCATGAAACTTAAAAAATTAAAATTCCAGTTGGATAAACGTTTTAATCATAAAAAATTATTAGCTTGTGACCCTTGAAAAGTTACATTCGATATTCTTTGTTTTTAACGTGGTACGAATTCGTAAAAAAAACAAAATAAAAAATGAAATATGTGATTAAAAATACGAGTTGACTAACAGTATAAAGTTTTTTTCACACATTTTCCCAGCATTGTCCAATCAAATGTGTAAATGTTTTTTTTCGACATAGCTTGTCGATGGTTGCTCTTTGTTTGTGTTCCGATCGGTTTTAGCGACACATATGACCTGGTATTGCTCAACCATATTTATAGGCATGTACTTTTATTTTACGTTTTTTTTTTTTTTAACTTACTCAAAAGTTAAAACATTTAGAACAGTAGCGTATAGATTTAAACCAAGCTCATGTAACCTTCGTTTACACGTTTACTGTTTAGTTAGGATTGACCGTAGTTTGGGTAATGTGTAAACGGGCCTTAAGGTAATGTACAGGAGACAAAGTTCGGTAAGTTAGACACACTAGAAAGTAAACGAAGCACTTCTCATTATACCCTCGTTACAATCTATTTCGGCAATTAGCAAGTTACTGTAAGTTTGAAGTCTCTATGTCCAACAATTCCTGCTTCCTATCGAAACTGTTTTAAGTGTTCCGTGTATGCTAGAATAGTTTTGAATCATTTTTAAATCACAGTAATTATTTTTATTTGTTAATTTAAATAATTTAAATTTTGACAGCAATGTGTACCCTGTACGTCTTTAAGATTATCAGTCATCTAAATATCAGTTATCTATTATATATCATTGAATAAAAATTCATTGCCTAATATTAAATACTTGATTACTTGTAATAAAAATAAAGAAAATCGAGTACATTAAACAATATGCATACATTTAGCTGTTTATCCGACTATAAATTATTTATTCACGATTATTGGTTTATTTATTCAAATAGACCTATGTACACAAACGATACTATTGACATATTAATACCGGGCAATACGAAGTTTTTACCGGGTCTATTATTGCTATTTGTAGACTAAACAATTTGCACATCCTAAATATAATAATAATAATAATGATAATAATAATAGGCTTAGCGAACCCGAAGTACTCGATGCCGATACTACCAAATTCCGCCTACACAGACTCGTCCAATGTTCACCGTTCAAGCCCAAGCCCCCGAGATCAGCCTCAACGCAATCCTCCCATCGACGATTCGGCCTGCCTTTCGGACGCCTATCAGTCGGTTCAGCGAATACCAACTTTCTCGGAATCCGCTCTTTATCGAGCCCAACAACTTTACTCGCCCATTTGTGTCTCCGAGATGCTATCAAATCAATTATATTCACAGGATACAAGTCCCGCAATTCCGCGTTGTGTAACCTTCTAAACTCCCCAGTGGCCTCATCTCTCTTCGGACCAAATATTTTACGCAGTACCTTATTTTCGAAAACCTTAAGCCGTTTTCATCCTTCAAAGTAAGCGGCCACGTTTCACATCCGTAAAGAACTGTCGGAAGAATAATAGTTTTACAAATTCTAACCTTTTAGTTTTTAGATAGAAGCCGCGAACTAAGTAACATACTTACTGAATAATAACACGCATTTCCCGCCTTTAACGTTGAGTTTATTTCTTCCTGGATTTCATTTTTCTTGTTATCATTGAACCTAAATACTTGAATTTCTCAACGTGTTCAAAAGTATGCCCTGATACACCAATATCACCAAGATCGCCACCGTTTCTGCTACTAATCATATATTTCGTCTTATCGGTATTTAATTCGAGTCCTATTTTTTTACCGGTTTTTATTAACACACTTGTATTTAGCTGTATGGTTTCCGTGTCTTCACCTAGCAGTACCAGATCATCGGCATACCCCAAAACCGGAATCATGTAACCCATATTTAAACCTTTCTCGGTACACATCACCTTTTCTATGACATATTCTAAAGCTATATTAAATAACACAGGCGAAAGGGAGTAACCCTGTTTCAAACCCGATCGCACCTCAAATCCCTCGGAGTAATTATGACCGATTCTAACTTTATGGAATGTTTCCGACAATCACATCACTACTAGGTTTACTAACTTTCTAGGTATTCCCTTTTCAATCATGATGTTATATAGCTTCCGACGGTCTATTGAATCATAAGCCTTTTTAAAATCGATATAAAGTTGATGGACTACACCGTTGTATTCCAATTTTTTCTCTAATATTTGACGTAAGGAAAATATTTGATCAATAGTCGAGCGATTCCGCCTAAAACCACATTGGTAATCTCCGATAATTTCCTCAACGTATTCCGTGATTCGACTAGTTAGTATTGACGAGAATATTTTATAGCATACTGGGAGAAGAGAGATCCCACAGTAGTTGTTACAATCCGTCCTCGGTCCTTTTTTTTTTTAATCGGAATAAGTATTGACATCCTAAATATATCCAATTAAAAATTATATTCAAAATTTAATATATATATATATATATATATATATATATATATATATATATATATATATATTTAATCATTTATTCATTCCTATCAGTTTTGCCCTTATGGACAGTGCTAGACTTCAATATCTCATCATGCCATATTCCCTTCTTTTCCTTCTTCCTCCTCTTTTCCCCATACCTCTCCATCCTTTGGATTTGCTCCTGCTCCCTTTGTTTCGTCCACAATGCTTCTGTCTTCCTCCTATCATTTACCACAAATTTTGCGTTCCCGAAGTCCTTTCTTTCTCCTATCATTTCCATGTTGATCCCCAACTGCAGGCTTCCTCTATTTCTTTACGCCAATATATTTTTTGGTTTGAACTGTTTACCACATCAAAGATTCTCTTTGTAAGTCTGGTGTTGTCCATTCTCTGTATGTGCCCGTAGATAATCTGTCTGCATCTTTAATGATCATGTCTGTGAGCCTGTCAGTGTGATGGTACAGTTCATTAATAGGTATTTTTATCCCGATGTCATCTTTAGGTAGTGGCCCAAATAAGTTTCTAAGAATTTGACATTCTATTTTTTCTGTTTCTATGATGCCTCATGCTCCAATTGTGGTCGTTTCTAGTTGGTTGTTTAGTGCTTCTTATATATATATATATATATATATATATATATATATATATATACATATGTAAAAAAATACTTCTTGTAATGATATCTACTTTTATGTTTTATTATTTAATTACATTCTTTGAAAATTTAAATTTCGCATGGGGAAAAGAGATGAAATACAATATTAGCGTTACTTCATAGTACATTTTATACATCTAAAAGCGAGATGTAAAGAAAAGTTGGAGCGTCTAACTTAAATTTTGTTTCCTTCTAAATTCTGTTAAATTTTATAAATGTTAATTTATAAATTAGCAGTTATAATTCAATTTTGAATCGTTAATGCAAATTCTGTGAATTTAATTCAGTATATTGAGACTCTGTGTAGATATCGTTTAACAAATTGAAACTCGATGCCATGGAAATCTGTTCCATTTGTAGATCGAACAAAAGGCAAAGTGTTTCGGCTATGCAGTGGTACTGATTATTGGAATAAATGAAATTATTGTAGGGCTAATGTTCCGAATTAGAAGAGTCATTGACATGAAACAAATCGTCAATTACATTGGAAATTTTAAACCAAAATGCTTCTTATACCATAGCATTAACAACAATTTTCATTATATTAAATATTCCATTTATACCTAATTAATGTTTATGAACACATTATTTCACACAATTATAAATATTATTTCTAACTTTTCCGTATTATTTTAATTAAATTTAGTTTAAATCTTAATTTATATTTTCGTTAAACATTAATTCAGCGAATTGTTAACATAGCGCTTAGAATACACCGAGGCTTGTATATTTAATTAAAAATGTTATTTTAAGTTCAGCGTTGAGGTAAGAGTGTTCCTGTTAGTCCAGCACAATAACAGACGGAAGAGCTCTTGGAAACCCAAAATAAATAAATAGAGTTTCTGAAGAAGACAATTATTTCTCTTTCCCCGAAAGTAATTTACTACCTTCATCTACAATTGATATCATAAGTCTTTTTTTTTTTTTTTATATTTAGTTGACATCACGTTCACAGAATCTTTATTGATAGAATATTTCGATTAATCTAAACAACCAAAAGGTACGATACAAAAACAATTCATCCAAGATTGTATTACATGTCTAGGTATATGCCTAAAGTGCATACTAAAAACAACATTACTTTTAGTTGAAATTAAATGTCTATATATTTTTAATTGGAACTTTATTCAGTCTTGACTTCTCATGTTTTGTTATAACTAAGGTTTATATTATGTTAATTGACAATCAGTCTGGAGGGTGTGTTATTAATGGCATCCCTTATGGGAAGAACTTCTTTTTGGTAAAATGACAGGTACTACATACAACGACTTTTTTCTTTGATAATTTTATTGATATTATTTCTTTAAGTTCAGATATTTATGTCTTTTATTGAAGTAAAAACTTCTTTAGGCGCGTTATGCGATTTTTGGCAGGGGTGAAAGCTTTGATTTCGTTACCATGATGACGTTACCAACATGCTCTAGACTGGCGCTTGCGCAGCGGTCTGTGTATGCCTTTCCACGTTTTAGCAATTTCCGTGAACGTTATGGATACCGGCACACAAATATCGATATTTATAATATTATTAAAACATTACTTTGCATGAAAATATTTTAACATACGAAGCCAAATAATGATCATCTTATTGTAAATTTTTAAATCTTACAAAGGATAATTCGAATTACAATGCCGAAATTCAAGATGAAGAGAAAATTAAGGGTCGCAAATATCAACGCAGGCAAAAAATTCTACGAGAAAGAAAGTTTTAGAGTATATTCCAAATGTTCCGAATTTCCATGAAACAAATTGTAAGTCCATAAAAAAAATGTTCCATGTATACTACTAACTCATACAGACTACAGTCACATTCTATGGCGCACTTCAAGATATATCTCTACTAAGTGTTGATTTTTTACAATTAAATGAAACAATTATAACAAAACTTGCATTCTCAATATAATCTAATTTTACAAACATAGTCTTCTTTCCAACAAAAATCCATTGCAAATCGAGAATTAAAAAAAAATTTACTATGACTGCCTGAATTTTAATTTTTTTTTAATAATAATTTCACAATCAAAAGTTTTATTTTTTTTTGTCACTAACATATCATTTATGTGATATGTAAATTATTTATATGGAACTCATTTTTGAAATAATATCATATTTTTTGTAAATGGCATAATTATATTCATTTTTACTATTATTATTAGAAAAAATATAAGAATCGTATTTCATAACATCTAAATATGATATATTTATTTATTTATCTTAATGAGTAGTTATATTAATAGTAATAATAGCCTGTATGAGTCACTTCAAAAGCATCCCATTTATTATGCTTAAAGCGAGCAATGCTCTCAACGAAATGTTTGAAGAGGAAATTATAGACCTGCCCATATCACAGTAGCTTCTGCTCCTGACAGTTTGACCGTGTAGCGTAGGATTGCTGGAAATATGAGGGATGGAGAGTTTAAATCAACGATAGATGAGTGTTGCGTCAGGTCCTCGAATGAGACCGTTAACTAATCTTGGAGTGTGATTTAGTTTTGTTATTACCTTTTTCTTCTTAATATCATGGATAATGTAAGAAAATTCTTTTCGTTCAGCTTCTATAACCAAAATGCTGCGAAATATAATCTATTATTTCTGAAAACGTGGGAAAAAAGACTTATTAAAAATATTTTGGGTCTGCAATATATCATAAATGATCATGTTAATTTTTTTTTTACTTTTTGGGGCTTATCCCTAATCATTAAAACTTATGCATAGAATCCATAATACATTATTAGTTAAATAAGATGAAAGATTGTCCATCAGATCTACTACTTAGTCACTTATCTCCTTAAAGTATATTATATCTAAAATGACGATTTGGTGATACCGGAAAAGTCTCTTAAATCATATATATATATATATATATATATATATATATATATATATATATATATATACTTCATAAGGTTATGATTTGCTGACCTCTATTTACTAAGAAATATAAGGCAATTATTATACTATTTTCACTATTTTTGTAATTAACGGCCGCTATATTGTAACAAAATGAGTGATAGTAATATCGATTATCGTTGTTAGGGGCAAGCAGCAAATACAAAAAAAAAAAAAAGCTCATCATTTTTTAGAGTCACGGCCGGTAGACTATTGGATTTTGTTGATTGAATATTTTACTTATGAATGGTATATAAATAACCTCAAACTCTGAAGGAATTTTTTTTTGAGAACCTATGGTTGACTGTTAAAATTATAGTTGGTCGAAATAATCAGAAGTCAGTGTGGTAAACAATATTTTAATTTTGCTGACGTTTCGGCTCATGTGATCCATTATCAGGGCACCAGTAAGCAATGCCAAGCATAAGCTGTTAGCATAAGTTATTGCTTGGTATGGAACATTGCTGCCTTGATGATTGCTCATACACGTATTTTTGAGCCGAAACGTTAGAAAAATTAAAATATTGTTTCTTAGACTGATTCATGATTATTCCTGAATTTTAATTTTTTTCATGGTATATTGTAAAATTCTATAACTAATAATCCGAAATTCAGCTAGTTGGGTAAAAAGAAAACTGCAAATTAACGCTGTTTATTAATTATTTGATAATTATTATTTTCTTATAACTATATTTGGCTATAAGAGTTTATATAGATGTTTACAGTCGATTAACTAATATGAATAGCTATAATTAATCAAACGAATATGCCCAATTTTCGGTATCTATAGATTGTACAGCTGACCGACGGATTCGTTTATTTCATTTTTTATTTATTTATTCGTTATTCTGGTTCTTCGTATCTTGAAACATAAGAATAACATCACTTATAATTTGTGGCCTGACCATATAAGATTTGTTTTCTTTGTTGATCGCTGTTTACAGTTTCGAAAACTCTATTCATATTGTTCTCTATCTTCGAAAATAACTGTGTTGCATGCGTTGATATATAGACAATATTTCAATTTTTGGTTCATTATTTTCAATTTTATAGTTTTGTATATATCGTGTGAATGTAGTATGAATGTTGTACGTTACCACTATTAAAAATGTCCTGAATTGGACAGATTGTAATATTGCTCAATTAAAAAAAAAAAAAAAAAAAAAAAAAAAAAAAAAAAAAAAAAAAAAAAAAAATTTCAATAATCAACCTTTGTAATCGAACAAAAAGAAAAAAAAATACCACTGCTCAAAATTTGAGAGCTTACGTTTCGAGATGCGTAGAATGCGTTCTTAGAAGAAAAGAACCGTCCAAATTAATAAATATTTAAATGCCAAAATTGCATTTTTTGCTTTTAGTGCCATTTGATAGAGAATTAAATTATGGACCAAATGAAAAAAAAATCATTCAATTTGGTTAACAACTAGCATAGATATTGCCTTTTGAAATCAGTGGTAGTGGTAGTGTTATGATATGATACTTTGAATTAGTGCTTTTCATATTACTTTATTGCCATCTGCAGGTTTATAAACAGTTATACCCTATTATTATCAGGAAATAATAAACCATTGTGTAATAATTAGCAGCGTTTTAACTTTCTTTTTTATAATTTTTTTTTTCTAGAAACATTTTTATTGGGTAATATTACAATCTGTCCTAATTAAGACATTTTATAATCAATCGAAGTAATTGATTAGAAAATTTCTATACAATATTTTCTCTATCTTCAAAAATAACTGAGTTACATGCGTTTATACATACACAAGATTACAATTTTTTACCTTTTTTTTATGTTTTTTAGAAACAATTTTTATTTAGTAATTTTACAATCTGTCCTAATTAGAACATTTTATAATTAATGGAAGTCATTTTTGATCGGCTGCCATTTTTTCACTACTCAGCTGATCAATGTCCTGGTGTTAGGATCATCAACGAATGCCCTGGTATTCTGTGCCAAATTAAAAAAAAAAAAAAAAATGGTTCAGTAGTTTATGGGAAAAATCGCGAACGGCGGACGAACGTATTGGTTTCTTTATTTATTAGTCATGAGGATTCTACGCATCTTGAGAGGGAGTTATTATTATTATTTTTTTTTTTTTTTGTTTGGTCAATACAAAGGTTCATTGTTGAAAATAATAAAACAAAAAATTATCTATAACCATTCAATATACATTATTAGTAATAGTAACTGTCTAGTATAGTAAAATATCAGGAATAATTAAGAATTAATATGGCCAATGACCAGTAATGAGCCGCAGTTTTCCAATGGTCAGTGCCATATTAAATCGCTTTTTTAATTTAAATTTATGTTAAAATATTTCTGTTCTATAAATATATCTTATTTTCCTCCTAACCGCAGTGGAAATCCAAGGATTGAGCGGGTGGTGAACCATGATGGAGTTGAGGTTATTATAAGAGAGATAGGATGAGATGGAAGGCCGGGTCCAGGGATGTTGTTTACGAGTGTCAACAGAGGGAGGGCGTGGTTCCTTCCTAATTGGCAACTAACCTGGGAATCAATACTCGGAGAGCTCTCCGCCACCTCGGCCCTCTACCTATATCGCATCCCTTATCTGTATCCTCCGTCCGGATCTAGTATCTATATCCCTATCTCTATCTCGTATCTGGAAACCAGGTCTAGGGGTCCAATCTCATGGGAACACCTCTGCACTCGGCCGCCGCCTTGATACACGATCCTGCTCTGCCGGCTCAGAAATCGTTCCCAATGATTCAGATGTTTATTTGAGATGTATTGGAAATCAATCATATTTTAGATAAATTATATAATATAATAATAAAACTTCCCATGTATTTCATATACAAAAAGAGAAGGATTACCAAAATAACTATTTATCAAAGTTTATGCTATTCAGACTAAACACAATTTGGTGCACGCACACACTGTTTTCACTTACTTCCATTGTTAAAATCAATTTTAAATAAATTTAGATGCTGATTACATCTGCGTGTTATCAGTTCATAAAGATTCATTTATTGCCTCACATACCCTTCAAGCCCACATCAAGTATGGTGTAAGAACTAGAGAATAAAAATAAATTCCTTCGAATCCCATAAAATAACCTTTACCCTTCGTCAAAATAACCCTTTTACTTCTTGCCCTAAAGTATCCTTTAATGACACTCCACTAGGCCCTGTTGAAAAGATCCGATACCTAGAACTCATTCTTGACAAACGTCTAACTTGGAATCCTCAAACACGACTAAAACGACAAGAAGCTGCTCGCCCTTTTAGGCTACTTCAACACTTACTAGACAAACGGTCAAATTTTCCTCTTAACTACAAAAGGCTCATCTACATGACTATTATAAGACCAATCTGGACTTACGTAGCAGAGCTATGGGTTCTACTAAAATTGTGCATAATGCATCGTATAAAGCAAAACGCTCTTCTCCTTTTGTTGAAAATTTCAGACATATACGCTTTTAAAATATGTTATTTTAGTTTTATACTATTTATCGTTTTCGAACTATAATTATCACATAAGCACAGACTTTTTGTTGGGACTTTATAATTACGAGTTTTTCACAATACTTTCCCTTACTATATATATGTTTTTTAAAAGTAAAATGAAAACGTCAGATCTGAAATATGAACTTCATCCGAAATAACTATTTGTAACATGATGGGTATAAAGATATTGAAAATCTGAAATAGTTACTACATACAGAGTTATAATTAATTTTAATAGAAAATATATATATTCGATCAGTAATATTACATTCTGCTCCATATGAAATCAAGGACATACTAAAACAGTGCCCAGAGATTTATTCAGACATAAAAATCTATCGTGTTGCGCTTTTATATTCCATAATATAAAAAATAATATATATTGTATTATTTTATGATGATGTAAGAATGGTTGATTGTATGCAGGATATTGAGGAGTTTATTAGGGGCACAGTCTTTATTAACACTTTAACTAAGTAAAACTTCATTTATTGTGCTTGTATATATATTTTTTTTATTTACTTTACTACTATCATGAAATAGTTCTACAGTCATCCAGCGGCATATTTAATTTTTTTTTAAGTTATATAAATATTTTTTTTAAATATGGTCATAAAAACAACCAATACGACCAATGAATTGTATTTTATATCGTTTGTTCTTTGTTTATGTTAGACTTCATTCGTATTTCTTTCAAAACTAATTGTTTGATACTATATCTTTTAAACAATAAGCCTAAAGTTCACTTAAACTGAACATGAGCAACGCACTACTTCGTGAAATCCCGGGATCGAGTTGCCAGGTTAATGAAGCAGTTGGACCCCTCTGCAGCAGATGCGGTCGAGAGTCAGAAACCCCTGCACATGTGTTAGGTAAATGTCCGTATAACATGCTTCTCGTTACCCGTCGGCAAAACCACATAAAAAAGGAAATAGCAGAACGTATAGAAAGGAAAAAATACAAATCTTTTCAATTGTTGTTTTGCCTTGATACTGAGGGGTCATGATTGGTGGACATCTTGGCATTTAGTGCTACAGAAAAGGAAGCACTGATAGTAGATTCCTTTTTCAGATACGAAACCAATGACCGGGAACAAGGCAAAAAATCAAGAGGAGAAATAAAACATTTATACGAAATTTATTCCATACCTGCAAGAAAAAATTTGTGAGGAGCGAAAGAGAATTTACAGTTACGGGACTTTTGTTCGGAAGTAGGGAGACCATCACAGTAGATACTGGATCATTTTTGGAGAGGTATGGACTCGAAAGAAATCAGTTGCAAAACATAGCAGATACCATAATCCTGGACTCACTGGGAATCCTGTATCACCACATATATTGAGGCTAGGCTGAATTTATAAATGACCATGAGCGAAATGTCTAATGTCTATGTATTTCTATTTGGCAATATTTTCCTTTATTTTATTTATTTATTTTTTTTTAAATTGTCTTCAGGATTGATGTGGTATGCTGTGTACTCATAGCAACTTAGTGAATTTGAGCAGCAGATCCAAATGGGAATTTCCTCCTTTAGTCAATTTTACTGTAGTATTTATTAGTAGTTTCATTAGAAGTGTTTCAGTATAACGATAATTTAATATAGGTAAGTGTTTGAAAATATTGCATACCATGTACAGTTATTTGTCCTGTTAAAATTAGTCCATAACTATTCGTGAAGTAGAAAAAAATAAATATTCTTCCAAAGGACCATTTATTTACAGAAGAATATTATTAAAAATATTGAAGGAATTAGTCCGGGTGGCGGTCATTAAATGAAACAACTGAATAGTTTCAACTATTTTATTGTTTGCCAACGTTTCGACCCCATTGTGGGTCATCATCAGGGCTAAAAAGATACAAAAATGATACATTCAAAATAAGATTAAAAATACTATTCTTAAAAAAATAACTATTGCGCTAGAGAATGTCAATATTATAACATAAAAAGAACTAGATGTGTAAAGAAATCAATTAATTAAATTACAATGATAAAGGTATACTAATGAGAGCTATACAGACCAGATAATGACTAAAGATAATGTACAAATATAAAAGAAAAAATTACATGAAATAAAAAACATTAAAAAAATGGAGTACAGTGGAGATACGTACCGTCTGGTAGGCGATTGGAAACTAGGTACAATTTGGTAATAAGGAATATAGGCAGGTAGATAGGAAATTATATATCTAATTATATCCAAAATTATTGAAAATATAACAATAAAATAACATTATTAATCTTTTCTGTTTGTTTTACTTTTTATTACATCCGTAATAAGTTATATATAATTTTGTAAACTATATTTTGTATTTGAAATATTTTAATACTAATTTATCATAAAAAATAAATGGTGACTTCCATCCAAACAATATCTTGCGGTATAAATGTAATGGGAACTCCTAAAATAGTTACTAAATATAGAGTATACACAAAACGTTTTGAATTTTTAATTTAATGATATTATAGTTCAATATTTTTTTATGTTGGGAGTTTGCATTACATTATTTTCAATTTTTTTTTTTTTTTAATTATTAGGCGGTTGAGATCAACTAAAATTGAAGGTAAATCACTTTGATGTTTAGGTTTTTGTGCAACTAATATAAACAAACTTTTATCATGCTAATTTACATTTGGTTGGAGGAGGTTCTAAAAACGGACTGTATCTCATTCCTTTACTAGTCCAAAAAAGATTGGGTTCAATCATAACGAAATTTAAGTTCAGGAATAATTAATACAACAATTTCCAGCTGGAATATACTTACCTTTATTGATTTCATTGATCAAAAAGACCTTTCATGTGATTTGCATTTGTGAGTTCGCCGTTTCTTCTCACTTTACATAATTGTCAATAATTAATGATTTAATTTTAGTAAGTAGCATTTGATTTTTCCGCGTTATTTATATTTTATTCTTTTGTTATTTTTGGAACAGTAATTATAATTTTTTAAATCATTTTGTTTTCATATGCAATGTAAGGAATTTTTTTTTGTTACCTCTCTTGACACTAACCTTACAGCTCTAAAACTTTAATACATTATACTTAAGGCTAATTATCTTATGTTCTTTGTGCAGATTACATTATATTTTATATGAATCGTATTATCTCTCAGTGTATATGTATGTATGTATAGAAAGACCAATTTTTTCCTTACCCTCTGGTTTTATTATTATACACAATATATACATATAAGACATGATATTTGATCTTTTATTACCCGAAGATATTTTAAGGAATATTTCTAGGTGCGCTGCATGCATTTTTAACATTTCAAGGGCTTTTATGAATTTATTTATACAATAATAAAAGTCTGGTGCGGGCAACATACGACTTTCACTTACCTCCATTATTAAAATCAATGAAAGAATTTCAAAATACACTTAAAGATAAAAACACGTGAAACTATTAAGTATCAGTTAGTTTTATCGGCTTTTCATCACTCTTTATTAAATTTTACAATCTCTTTTGTATTAGATAATATTTTTTTCTAAAATATTTAGCTTTCCAACGGTATATTATAAGTGCATATTACTGTTGCTATGTTCAAAATCCAAAAAAATCTGGTGCGGGCAACACACGACTTTACTTACCTCCATTTTAAAAATCAATGAAAGAATTTTCAAAAACAATTAGAGATAAAAATACGTGAAACTATTAAGGAATTAATCAAATTGAATTTATATAGAAACATGTGTTTTATTAAAAAATCTATTATATTATTATCTAAAATAATCAGTTAGTTATATGTTCATTTTATCACTGTCTATTAACTTTTAAAAGCTTGTGTATGAGATAATATTTTTTCTAAAATCTTTAGCTTTCCAACGGTATATCATGTATATTACTGCTCTTATGTTCAAAAACGAAAAATTGCATTAAAAAAAATATTTTTTCTGTTTTCTCCTTTAGTTGGGTATCGAATTTATATATATTTACCTGTTTTTCATCAGCTGTAACAAGATGATATAGTTATTTTTATTGAATATACAAAATTAAAGGTACTTTGGAAGAAGAAAATTTAAAATATCGGCATTTAAGCCCTCTCAGACCATTTTAATCAGAATAAAACCTATATAATATTAAAGCCCATTAAATTTTACATCGATATAGCGAGTTTAATCAAAATCGTAGGAACCGTTTTCGAGAAAATCGAAAAAAGGTGCAAAATGCATGGTATAAAGTGCCTCTTCTGGTAAGCTCATTTTAATGAAAAAAGTTTCGTCACGTCTCGGGCGTAAAGTCTTAAATATGAAATTTCAGTTTCATAGGACTTACCGTTTCCGCCCGGGAGTTACCACACACACACACACACACACACACAGACCTTTTTGCGGGACTTGGTTATTTGGAATCAGGGGACCCTAAAACTTGTATTTCCGTTGAAAACTGTAATTCGAAAATTTTCACGATCGCAATACTTCCCCTTACTATATATAGTAAGTGAAAGTAAAATCGCATTAAAAAAATATATTTTCAGTTTTCTCCATTTATATGACATAATATGACGAGATACACACACATACATGTATGTATTTTATGTATTTGTCTGATGGGCTAAAGGCCTGTGCTAACCCATTGTTTGCTGATATCATCCCACCGCCCAAGCCTGGGAGGTGGCAAGGATCACTACCTCTCTTTGACGTAGTCGTCCAGGGAAGGAGTTCGGGCTATGTCTGAGCTCAATTTATTACCAAAACCATGAAGAATGGTCCCTCCCCATTTTTACTTTCACTTACTATATATATTAAGAGAAAGTATTGCGAACGTACAAATTTTTTATTTCCAGTTTGCAACGGAAATATGCATTTTAGGATCCCCTGAGTCCAAATAACCAAGTCCCGCAAAAAGGTCTGTGAGTGGTAACTCCCGGGCGGAAACGGTAAGTCCTATGAAACTGAAATTTCATATTTCATACATATAGCATTTCCAAGTCAATTGTAACCTTTTCCAAGTCAAATGTAACTTTTTCCATTTCAAATGTAACCTTTTCCAAGTCAAATGTAACCCTTTCCATTTCAAATGTCACCTTTTCCAAGTCAAATGTCACCTTTTCCATTTCAAATGTTACCTTTTCCAAGTCAAATGTCACCTTTTTCTTCACTTCTAGCCTTAAATATTCCGTTTTATTTATTTATTTATTGAAAAATAATTAGTTTAATCAACATTATGACTTTTTTAATAATTTTGGCATATAATAATTGATATTTTTTTCGGGTCTCTTAGATATTTTATATCAAGTTCTGTTTTTTACTAGCTAATATTTAAAAAAACTAATTATCGTCTATTTAGTTTTAAGATAGTTGTTGATTTTGATTTTTCAGAGAGGAGGGGTAGTTTTTTGGAATAATTAATGTGTTTTCGGGTATTATAATTAAATTTTTCGAGCTGTATTTTTTATCGCTCGCGTGCATTTTAACTCGCATTAAATTTTAAGGTTTTTTATTGATATAGGGATTAATTATTGTGCTTTCGGGTGGTTATGATTACGTTTTTTGAGGTGTATCTTTTATCGCTCATGCGTATTTCAACTCACATTTAATTTTAATGTTTTTTATTGATATTGGGATCAATTATTTTGCTGTCGGGTGGTTACAATTATGTTTTTCGAGCTGTATTTTTTTCGCTCGCGCTTATTTTTACTAAAATTTACTTTTTATGTGTTTTATTGATATAGGGATTAAATAATGTGCTTTCGGGTGGTTATGATTACGTCTTTCGAGCTGTATTTTTTATCGCTCATGCGTATTTCAACTCGCATTTACTTTTAATGTTTTTTTATTGATATAGGTATTAATTATTTTGTTTTCGGGTGTTTATGATTACGTTTTTCGAGCTATATTTTTTTTGCTCGCGCTTATTTAAAAAAAATAAAAGAAAAAGCTAAACGGTGTATATTCCAGCAACGTTATAATGAGAACCAAAAACAAAATAATCAATACCAATATAAAAAAATATATATATAAAAAATAAAGGCGAGTTGAAATCCGCACGAGTGATAAGAAAAAAGCTTTAAAACATTTTCACAACCCCGCGAAAACACAAGGATAGATCTCTATAAAAATAAAAAGATTAAAAGTAAATAGAAGTTGAAATACGCATGAGCGATAAAACATACAGCTCGAAAAACGTAATCATAACCATCCGAAAGAACATTAATTAATCCCTATATCAATAAAAAACATTAAAAGTAAATGCGAGTTGAAATACGCATGAGCGATAAAAAATACAGCTCGAAAAACGTAATCATAAGCACCCGAAAGCACATTAATTAATCCCTATATCAATAAAAACATTAAAAGTAAATTCGAGTTAAAATGCGCGGGAGCGATAAATAAATAAAACTAAAAAAACATAATTATAGGGCTCGAAAACACAATTATCAACACCTATATCAATAAAACACATAAAAAGTAAATTTTAGTTAAAATAAGCGCGAGCGAAAAAAATACAGCTCGAAAAACATAATCATAACAAACCCGAAAGCAAAATAATTAATACCTATATCAATAAAAAACATTAAAAGTAAATGCGAGTTGAAATACGCATGAGCGATAAAAAATACAGCTCGAAAAATTTAATTATAATACCCGAAAACACATTAATTATTCCAAAAAACTATCCCTCCTCTCTGAAAAATCAAAATCAACAACTATCTTAAAACTAAATAGACGATAATTAGTTTTTTTAAATATTAGCTAGTAAAAAACAGAACTTGATATAAAATATCTAAGAGACCCGAAAAAAATATCAATTATCATATGCCAAAATAAAACGGAATATTTAAGGCTAGAAGTGAAGAAAAAGGTGACATTTGACTTGGAAAAGGTAACATTTGAAATGGAAAAGGTGACATTTGACTTGGAAAAGGTGACATTTGAAAAGGAAAGAGTTACATTTGACTTGGAAAAGGTTACATTTGAAATGGAAAAAGTTACATTTGACTTGGAAAAGGTTACAATTGACTTGGAAATGCTATATATACCCCCGAGACGTTCCAAAATGTAAAATTTAATAGGCTTAAACGTCATGTAGGTTGCATTCTTATTAAAATGGTCTGACAAGGGCTTAAATGCCGATATTTTCTTCCTCTAAGGTGCCTTTAATTTTGTAAATTCTATAAAAATAACCAAATTATCTTGTGAGCATTGATAAATAACAGCTAAATATGCAAGTTGTGCGAATTTAAAAAACAGAAATATGTGTGTGTGTATCTCGTCATATTATGTTAGGTTAGGGAGGAAATTAAACTTTAGAGTTTTTATGTGCTATCCGTGTTTTTCATCAGAAAAACTCGGTTTTATATATATTTGATGTGAAACCACAGAAAAACAAGTGGTACCAAATGAAAGAAGAGAAAATTTTCAGGTTAAGAAATCGAACCCTCAAAATAAGAAAAATATTTCTAAGAATATTCTGACATTTTAAGAAGCTATTCCTCTTCTATTGTTAGATTTTAGGGAGATCAGCTGATGCGCTCGATGATAACAGTCATACGTTACTTCGTCTCTCAGATTTTTGCTTTTTTCAGTAGGAATTCGCTTGAGTTCAGTCTGGAAAACATCACTAGACCTCAGGAATACTACAGCAGTGAATATTGGAGAAATTTCGGTAAGCAAAGTTATAATTTACTTTGTACAATCACGAAAAAGTGAAAGGAGGGTCACTGATCAGCTGATTGCCGCTAGCTCGGCAAGCTCGGGCTTGCTTTTCTTTTCCTTATCTTTCTTTTATTTATTTTTTTTCCTTCTTATTCTTATTCCATTATATATTTATTCCTATTTATTTTTTTTAATCAATGCGATATTTTCATCAAGTGATGTCCTCGAAAGTTACAAGTAAAAGATCTAGATCTGCAGGTTCAAACTCGTCTCCCACAAAACAGAGACCTCGCCGTGATAATAATAAAAAAATGATTCCACCAGCGACTGCTTCAGCTACCTCTTTAGGATCTGAACCACAGCCTAGCACATCATCACAAGGATTAACTGAAGAATCGCCGTTTTTTACACCGAACCCATTTCAGATCCTTCAAATTGAAAAAGAAACAATGGAATCTTCTCCTATACCAAAAGAACCACAACCTCCACCAATATTTGTTAAAAATATTAAAAACTTTCAACTACTGTGTGCGCATCTAAACAAATTAACCGATCCTAACAGTTATTATTGTATAAGTAGAACCAGTGATACTAAAATATCCCCGACTACCGCCGAAACCTACAGAAAAATAGTAAAATATCTGACGGAGACCAAAGCTGATTTTCATACATATCAGTTACGCCAGGAGAGAGCTTTAAGGGTTGTAATTAGAAACCTACACCCTTCGACACCAGCAGCAGCTATCCAAGAAGAACTGACGGAGATAGGCTATAAAGTGCGACAAGTCACCAACGTCCTAAAAGATAAAATTCCACTGCCTCTATTCTTTGTGGACTTGGAACCATCAGCAGGAGTTGAAAAAATTTATGACCTCAATAGATTATACTATACTAGCGTAAGAGTTGAAAAACCTTACACTAAGAAAGAAATAGTACAGTGCCACAATTGTCAGGCATATGGTCATACTAGAAGTTATTGTCACCACATACCACGCTGTGTGAAATGCGGTGAACAACATAAGTCAGAAGAATGTACAAGACCAAGATCAACACCCGCTGTTTGTGCTCTGTGCCTCAAGGACCACCCGGCTAGCTACAAGGGATGTCAAATCTACAAGAACCTCAAAAGCAGATACCAAAAACCCCAGAATCTGGATGAAACAGCTGAACCGATCAGAAGCAGAAGACAACCTTCAAAAATAATCGATTCCAATGTTTCATTTGCCCATCTACTTGGAGGTGGGAACCAGAACAAAGAGGCCGAGGCCCTGCCGGAACAACGCACACTTCAAAATCCTGAAACCGTTCCACAACCAACTATTCCTCAAAATTTACCCAACCCTCAAAAACCTCATCCAAATCAAATTTCTCATATTCCTCCTCCATCAAATTTCTCAGACCTTACAAGTTTGATGACATCCTTCATCACTGAAATCAAATCCCTCGTTATGCCGCTAATATCACTACTTACTAATCTTGTATCAAACTTAATCCCTTCCTTAAAAAATCCTTAAATGACTTCACCTAACTCCTTATCCATTCTCCTATGGAATGCGAATGGTGTTAGAAATCATACTGACGAACTTACAGCTTTATTGCAAGACAAAAACGTTGACGTAGCACTTATTACTGAAACTAGACTAACCACTAAACAGTACTTTAAAATACCTCAATACGTAACATACCGTACGGACCACCCAGACGGCAAAGCCCATGCCGGTACTGCTGTCATTGTGCACCAGTCCCTCTCTCATCACTTACTCCCACTTCCTACCTATGATTTCCTACAAACCACAGCCATAGTAATCAAAACTTTTTCCTTTCCGGTAACCCTTACATCAGCATATTGCCCTCCCAAACATTCCATTTCCAACACCGAATTTGTATCCTTTCTAAATTCCTTAGGAAATCATTTCATTCTGGGTGCAGACTTAAATGCCAAGCATCAACAGTGGGGTTCGAGAACCACGAATTCTCGTGGACGAAATTTGCTGTCTGCACTCAACTCCCGTCATTTCAATCTCTTACCTCCTGATTCCCCTACCTACTGGCCAACCGATCCCAACCGTAATCCTGACATCCTTGACTTTTTCATTCACAGCGGATTAGGCTCCCTCAACTTATCTGTAACTCAGCTTGATGAACTTTCCTCAGACCATAGTCCACTGATCCTAAAAGTATCTCTCACTCCAATTCCAAAACCTATCCCACCGTCATTTATCCGAGGACCTGTCAACTGGAACCTATTTCGCCAAATCCTGACCGATAATATTAACCTCAGAGCGACCCTCAAAACCCCAGAAGACCTTGACGATTCCGTCTACTCCTTCACCACCGCCATTCAGCAAGCTGTCTGGACTGCCTCCTCTCCTAAGCACTCCAATATAACTCCTCACCAAAACCATTTGCCTCAACACCTTACAGACCTAATCCATGCAAAACGCCGTGCCAGATCATTATGGCAGCGCACCCGACACCCAACAGATCGCCGCTCCTATAACTTCTATTGTAGACAATTGAAGCAGGAGTTGGCGACCTTCCGTTCCCAGTCCTTTAATTCCTACCTCTCCTCTCTGTCAGCTAGTGACAATTCTCTGTGGAATGTCACGAAGAAGATTTTAAAATCCCATCAAGTTTCCCATCCTCTCCGGCGTGGTGATGACTCCTGGGCTGCGTCTGATGAAGATAAAGCCGAGGAATTCGCCACACACCTCTCCAAAGTATTCACTCCTCACCCGGAATCCCAAAGCAATCATACCGCAGCAGTACAAGACTTCCTTTTGTCACCAATACCTCTTTCCCTACCTCCTAAAGCTATTAATCCCTCTGAGGTTAAATATCTTCTCCAGAAACTGACCTTCCGTAAATCTCCTGGACATGATCTCCTTACTCCCCAGATCCTCCGTCAACTTCCGCAGAAAGCTATTATATTCCTTACCTATATCTACAACTGCATCCTACGCACCACCTATTTTCCTCTCTTGTGGAAACATTCCACAATCATTCTCTTCCTAAAACCAGGTAAACCTTCCAGCAACACTTCATCTTACAGACCTATTAGTCTACTCACCATCCTCTCAAAAGTCTTTGAAAAACTCCTTCTAAAACGAATCCTGCCTATATTAGAATCACAAAATCTTCCTTCCCATCAGTTTGGTTTCCGTGCTCATCATTCCACTGTTCAACAAGGACTCCGAGTTGTAGACCATATTTCCTCAGCCCTTGAATGCAAAGAGTATTGTTCTGGTGCGTTTCTGGACATAGCGCAAGCTTTTGACCGGGTATGGCACACCGGATTACTCTTCAAGCTTAAAACGCATTTACCCCAGTCTCTATACCTCATTCTACGATCCTATCTCTCAAACCGCTCCTTCCGAGTTCGCTGTGGTGTAGAATTTTCTAACTTTTATCCCATTGAGGCCGGTGTTCCTCAAGGCAGCGTCTTGGGACCCGTCCTCTACATCCTTTACACTGCTGATATTCCTATTCATCCTGACACCTTTCTGGCAACATTTGCAGATGACACCGCCATCCTATCATCCAATTCCGATCCTGAAATAGCATCCTTAATCCTGCAAAGACACCTTTGTCTTATCGAGGACTGGTGTAATGCTTGGCGTATTAAGGTTAATGAAAGCAAATGCACCCACGTCACCTTCACCCTTCGACGCAAATCCTGTCCAATGGTTCATTTCAATTCCATACCGCTTCCTTCCTCAGACACAGTCCGGTATCTTGGCTTACTACTAGACAAAAGATTGACCTGGAACCCACATACAAGACTTAAACGAAAAGAACTCAACAGACGATTCGGACAGTTATACAGACTACTAAACAGAAAATCTAAGCTTACAGTTGACAACAAATTATTACTTTACAAGACAATACTGAAACCAATGTGGACCTACGGACTTGAACTATGGGGGACAGCCAAACGTTCTAACATCAAACGCATTCAATCCTTTCAATCCAAAGTCCTCCGAACAATAGTAAATGCTCCTTATTATGTCTCCAACTATACCTTACACCACGACCTTAATGTTCCATTTATTTCAGACCTGATTCCATCTAAATTTTCCAAATTCCACCAGAACCTCATTCATCATCCTAATCCTCTAGCACAATCCCTATCCAGCTCCACTCATCCATACAACCCTCCTAGAAGGTTGAAACGGCAGTGGCCCCGAGACATATTGTAAACATCTATTCTGGAGTTCTGACACTGGTCAGATTCTCCTTTCATGTGCGGTGTGATTGTGGCTGTGGCGTCCTCACTTAGCTTCCGCTGGCTCTCACCAGTGATGCGGCTGAGAGGGAGGCGCTGGGATCCTTTTGACTCTGCTTGTCCTTCCACAAGTGGGGGGACAAGCCCCGTCTGGGGTTCCCGAGCTGATTGTAAATATTGTACATAGGTATGAATGTGACATGTTTTGTTTATTTATTTGTTAACTTCATTTATTTGTATTTATTTTGTCTACTTAATTTTGTTATTGTATACGTTTATTTATTTTGATTTTATTTTATGTAATTTGACTTTCCTTTTATTTATATTGTAAATATTGTATGAATGAGATCCTGTAGCACTATTATTATTGTCTATTATGACAAATTGTAATATATACGAATAAAAAAAAAAAAAAAAAAAAAAAAAAAAAAAAAGATTTTAGGTTTTCCGGATCTCAGAAAACTTTCTCATTAAATCAGCTTTAAAATTATGCAAAACAAACCTAACTTCGATGGCCAATCAAGAATGCGAGGTGATAAAAGAGTGATTCGATCGTCCTGTTGACATAACGTGTAGTTACTCAATCCTTACCACCGGCAGTACAGCCTCCTTATTGGGTTGACACCTGCCAAAGGCCAAGACCGTTGGGAGAAGGTTATTGGCCGAGCCTCGGGCCCAGAAGATTGCATTAGCACCGACGCGGAAAATCTGCGAGAGATGTCACCTCCGCTGAGGATCTCCTCCAGCACTGGAATTAACCTCCCCCTGGAGCTGGAGGATAATTTATTTTGCCGTTGCTCTCGTCCTTCATTATCTCACTCATCGGCCAATTTTAATTCCTCCCCGCTACTACTCTGTTTAATTACGTAATAATCTCGGTGTGAAATTCAATTACTTTAAACAAAAGGAATTCCCCCGGAGTATTCCTTGCCCGGCATTTCTTGACAGGGGGCTTATCCTGCGTGGTGGGCTGTTTATATTCTTAATTAAGGCGTAGTGAATTAATGTCTTGCGATAAGGAAACAATAACAGCTTCTGGATCAACATTGTTCCTTCCTGAGCTAAATCCGGCTCGATTCTTGGTTTGGATTTCGGCTGAAAATGCCAGTGATTTAGGTTGGTTATACCCAAAAGAAGAGGCTCCTCAAAATCATCGTCAAAGAGAGCGATTATTATTACATGGATATTATTGAACTCCATTGTGGCTAAATTATAATAACTGATCCTCTTCAAGTACATCAGTGTTTTTAAAACATGGTAACATAATCTGCCCGATATGACGCAGCTTATTAGTATATCATAGAGTGTATAAAAAAAAATGACAGTTTTTAAAGCAAAAAGGGCCTAGCGGAATAAGCACGTGAATTCTGCCCCGCGTGTATTAGAACGAAATTTATACCATTGATTCACAGCTATGAGAAACAATCTTATGCAAATTTTAGCCCCTTAATCCTTATGAGGGGGGAGCGGTAAAACAAAAAAAAAAAAGTTTTTTCCTGAACAGCTCAACCGATTTTCACGACTCACATTTTCGAAATGAAAAATTCAAGAAAATGTTTTTTTGGACCCTTTTAGATAACCGTTGACATATATATATTTTTTTAGTGAATTTCGGTTGATGTATTCAGAGAAAAAAAAATGTTTTTTATTAATTTTTCACCATTGGGTACACTTGTGTTAAAATTGAAAAAAATATATATTGCGGAGGACCCTCAAATGAAATAAAGTAGCGAAAATTTGATGGTGTACCAAACCATTATAACCTGAAAATATATTTTTTTGAAAAATTAAAAAAAAAATTTTGACTTATATTTTCGTGGAAAAAATTAAAAAATATATTTTTTGAAACCGTTTTATAAAATCCTCAACATATTTTTTTTTTTAGTGAAAACCGAAAAAAAATGTTCAGGAGAAAACATTTTTTTTGTTTTTTCTTCCTCCTCTCCATAACTTCCCTCCCATAAGGATTAAGAGGCTAAATTTGCATAAGGTTGTTTTTCATAAGTGTGAATCAATGGTATAAATTTCGTTCCAATACACAGGGGGGGGAGAAGGGCAGATTTCACGTGCTTATTCCGCTAGGCCCTTTGTATTATTTGTTTGATAAAAAATATAATCAATACTGAAAATGTAGTCTATTATCAACTTCCGTCATTTGCCATATACCATCATGAAGAAAAGCGGGTTTATTGGCAAAGTTCGAATACCTGTGAGCTATGGCTATATCTCGGTCAAACTGCTTGGTAGTTACTAGGGGACAATTCGAAGAAAAGAAAATCCATACTTTGCGTTTGTTTTTTTTAACTTGGAAGGTATTATTCATCATGAATTTTTTCCTGATGGATGTTCAATAAATTCCGAACTCTACTGCGAACGACTGCAAAGACTGTACACGAAGTTGTCAGATCGTTCTCCTGCTTTGGTCAGCCGAAATCGAGTTTTATGAAAACAAGATAATGTTGGTCCTCTCACTTTCAATCGAACCAAAATAAAAGTGATCAGCGTAGGATCGAACAATTGGCTAGCACATAGGAAATATTAATAAGATACACACTTCAAACACTCTATTAATAAGATAGGTCAACACAATGTTTCTTAGGAGAAAAAAAAATTGTTGCTATCTAACTCTTCTTGCCTTATAAAAAAGCTCAAGTTGAAAGAAAGTACCAAAAGACGAACCCCCCTAAAGACACCTGGACCACTAAACCTACCCTGGCCTTCACATTGTAGGGCCATCTCCGACCTACAGGCATAAAAGAAGAATGTCCTTTCCTCCGGTGTTGTCTTTACTCGGTCCTGGAATGGCGGTTTACTCCAGTGGTTTATTATCCTGGAGGACTTCTGCCTTCTGGAGTGGATTCAACGCTTTCCTACTAGCCCAGCCTTCAGGTTTATGTCCCACCTAGATTTTGTTTCTCTGATTATTCTTCAGAGTTGTACATTCAACCTTAGCGGAAATAACCAATCAAATTGTGGTTATATATAAATATTTAAAAGTAATGGGGTCGTTAGGATTCAATTTGGAGAGTTTTAAATCCCGAAATGGTCTCTCTCTGATAATTACCGGACGGAATGATTACAGTCTCAGGAAAAATGACAGTTAATTTGTCATGGAAATAGATATAAACAGTATAGACTTTTTCCACAATGGATACTGCAATATAACGTAATATGCCTTTCTTTAATATGAAAATATTAAACAGATCAGGTTCTCAAACCTACCTTAAAGTCTACAAGATTATACATTTGATTTTATGATAGTGAAATATGCCACCAAAATATTTTCATAGGTAAAAATAAACGGGAGTCAATCGTTTTTCTTAAATATTTTAATCTTACAGAAAGTTTCGGCTCAAACTTGTGAGTCAAGCCCTCAATCATCAGGGCTACAAATATCAGAACAAAAGAAATACAAAGCAATATGACGATGAAACATTTTAAAAGTTGTGGCAATGATAAAATTTAAATTAAATAAAATCCTAGGATAATTTACAGTCGACTATACATCCTCAATGTAGTTCAAAATATTTTTATTTCCATAAAACTATTTGACCTACAATATTCTAAAAGTCATATTGATAAATTTCTTATTAAAAATAAAAGACAATATACTCTCCTTATGTTATGTATGTCAGTAAAGACTCATTTACATGACAATCATAAGGCCTTTCTAGATTAACGAAGTTGAGCTTTGGGGCTCTACTAAATCATCAAACTCTTCCCGTATCCAATCCAAAATCCTTCGCAAAATCCTTAACGCTCCTTACTTTGTCACCAATAAAATCATACCACAAAGACCTTAATGATCCATATGTTGCTGATTTGGCTTGTACCAGGTGTCACTCCATCCATGAAAAACTCCACACCCACTCTAATCCACTAGTTTTAATCCTTCCTTCCCCTTCAATTCCTGACAATCCGCCGAGGCGTCTGAAAAGATGATGGCCCCGAGACCTTCTTGTGTAGATTCACTGCTAAAGTGCTGCCAATGGGCAGTTTCTCTTCATGTTTTTTTTTCATATGTTTTATCATTGTAGCATATTTACTAGATGTATGAACATACAGTTGTAAATTTCAATAAATAAATTTAAAATAAATGTATGTCAGTAATTTATAGAAAGGTTTATACTTATCTAGTTATCTTTTATTTTTGAGGAATTAGGGCTAATTTATAATGATTTTTTTCAAGATCAATTTTCTGAAGATGGGATATATTCCGAAACGTTCATATTTATGATATTTTAACAATATATTTTGGGAAAGCGGTAGTCTACTTTTCTCCGGGTCCTTAATACGAATCCCGGCTACGAAACTATATTATTTATCCTGTTAATTCAGCCGGGGGGCGACCCTAGGGTATGGAGACCCTCATGGGGCAGACCCAGCATCTTTAAAGTGGGTACTTAAATTGGGTAAAAACCTGGCGCGTGAGTGTGATCAAGGGCTAATCACCTCATTGCACGGCCGTGGGCCAAGAAGCAGTACGAATCTCTACTGAGACTAAAACCCTTCATGGGTTGGAGAGGAACAGGTTTAAAAAAAAAAAAAAAATTAACAATATATTTATGATGGAAGGAAATAATTAGTCTTTATTTCAAATTAAGGAGAATAAATTTGCGATATTTCCTAAGAAAGGGTAAGAAGTAGATATTAACTATTAAGTAGCTTATTACTGTTTAAAATCTTATTACTTTTTTTTTTACCTTATATTTTACCGTTTTCCATGTTTTTTTTTTTTTTCAAAAGTAGTTGAGATCTTGTTCTTTCTTTGTTCTAATGATGGCTTAAACTTAGGCGGAAAGGGCGACACACAATAAATAAGTTTCTTCTTTGATTGCACCTCCCAACCAAGTTCTCCGATAAATCCCTAAAATTATTTGATTAATAAACAAGAACAAGCATTTAAATAAGGGAGGAAAGTACAAAGCCTAATAAAAGCACGTTTCTTTATGATCTGCTTATCCGACCAACGGTATACCCAATGTAGGTCAACCTAAGCATCTCTATTTTTAGTTATCATAGCAAAAAAAAACTGAGCCAGCTATTTACAATAACTTTGTGATATACATTGTGACGGACTCTTTTTGAGTCCATAAACGCTCTCTCCATGTGTGCGCCGATCCGTATTATACTCCACCACAATCGGATAAATAATATAATCCTCTGTCAGGAGATGGAAACTCTTTGCTTCCTTTGCATGGTTAGCGATAAAATCTCAAACTGAAAAGGGCCCTTTCGTCAAAGGGCAGCAATTGAAGGGATTTCTTCCCTTCCCCGGGCCTACCCGAAAGGGACCCGTTTTTCATAAATGAGTTGAAGAGATCAGGCAAAGGCCACCTGGCTCTTATTCAGATTCGCTCTATTTCTGATATAATAATGCAATCGGGTTTGAAAATCTCCTTTTAGAATACCAAAGTAAAAAATCTTTTAAATTTAAGGAAGTAAGCGGATTGAGGGAAAGAAAAATCGAGGGCATTTTAATTACTTAGAATTTAAAGTTTCACTCTTGAAACGTATGAATATTGCTTTTACAAATTTATTTCTTTATTTTTAATGAACATTTAGGCTCTTCAACCACTAGTTTTTTTATTCTTAATTCGAATTAAATCTTTATTAGAAATAGATAGCATGCCTGACGAGCTTGGGCGTCAGTTTGGGATGAGAGGAGGTATTCGAAAAGTTGGGATTTAAATGAAGATAGAGAAGACAATTTTACTTAAACCCTGTTCAAAATATGTTATGCAATATAACACTAATACGCCTTGTATCGTGAGATTGTACGCGTAGAAATAAATGCACCCATTGCAGGATTACTGTATTGTGGAAAATAATAAATAAATAAAGATTATAATGATAAAAAAATGTATCGAAAATAGTAATTGATGAATGAAATAATTTTATATATATATATATATATATATATTATATTTATTATGACTATAAAAAGAAAGAGATATATATTTTTCATCCATTTATCTGACTTCTTATTTGTTATGTTACAAGCTGGATGCTTGTAACATATTGACGATTAGTTCTTGTTGTTTTTTTTTCAAATCTGAGATTATTATATATTTCTTCATTTCATTGTATTGAGGATGTATAGTCGACTGTAGAAACTATTATAAGTAGAAACTATTTCTGTTTTATTTTGAATGTTATCATTGTCACTACATTCAAAAATTTTCATTATCGCATTAATATGTATCTCTTTTGTTCTGATGTTTGTAGCCCTGATGATGGCTCACAAGCTTGAGCCGAAACGTTGGCAAAATTAAAAAACTTCAAAAAATGACTGACTCCTGATTATTCCACCTATAATAATTTCTTCATTTCCATATCGGCTGAGTGTGCCATATATGAGTTTGTACATAAACAGTCATTAAAATTTGCGATTATTAATATATGATCCAGAGAAAAAGCTGAAAAATTGAGGCAAGACCTTACAAGATGGAGTTTTTATGGATTGCCATTGTGCTTAGGGCTAAACCTAATAAAGAATCTTGAGCACGGAGCTTACACCAGCAAATTGCACTGATGAAGAGAAATGTCTACTCTTTCTCTGAATAACTTTAAACAGCCCCTTCTTCAAATACACCATATTAGATTTCGGAATATAATAGCATTTAGGATTTTTCATTTTTTTTGAGACGGGTTTACGCTAAAAAGTTACATTTTTTAATGTTTTTCAATAATATTCCACCGATCGAAGGTATTGGTTAAGCCTTTTAAACAATAACTGAACGGCTTTAACTGGAAAGCGGATCACACTTCACATCGCTTCAATAAAACCTCGAAGGAGGAAGTTGTGAGGGCGGCAAACAGTATCACATTGATCGAGTTATGTCGAGTTGCTGACACAACGTTACAGATCACCTCAAATATTTGGTCGCGGGACCTCCTTATTTTTTATTTGGTCTCGTCTTCTAAAGGATCCTATACATTATTATATACCTTTTGAATGAAAGCCGTTTCTCGCTATTTCCTGTCATTGCAGCACGAAGAACGTTACTGACCGAGCTGAATGAAATCATAAAAAATGAAAACTATGACTACCATGAATTTATTAGAAGAACGGTATATAAAAAAATTATTAATTGGTGGCTGTAAATTTTTGAAATGGAAAATACCAAACTTCCGGAAATAGACTTAGAGGCCTAGAAACCAAAAAAAAAAAAAAAAGATACCTTTTAACTGGACTGCAGAAGTTCGTAGGTCACTCATTGTTATAGTTTCAGGAGAAATATGGGCTCTCAATGATCCAGTTGTAAAAAAACAAAAAAAAAACAGACTGTTTGAGGAAATTGCCAATAATTTATTTTTCAGAGATAGTAAAGCTATTACAAATTCCGCATTCAGTAAAATATATCGCCATATTTCGGACTCGGATAAGAATATTTAAACGTTAAGTCTTATATAAACAAAACGAGGTTAATTTATCAACTAAGAATGGCAGGCAAGAAATCACAGAGGATAATCGTTCATGGATTATTGTATAAATTTTAACCCAACATGAATTACCTTATAAGTAATACCCATGATTACGATAATATTGAACATTTTTTAATATTGTATCCTGTTTTAAATCTAGTCAGAAGATTTTATTTATTCAAGCAAGCTATGGGAACTTTTAATTTAGAAAACATATTGACAATTAATTACTAAATGATGCCTAACGATTTATTATTATTTACAATAGAAGCTTTAGAATATAAGAAGTTTTGTTATGTACGATTAGTAAAAGATCTATAGGCATTTCTGATGCCATTGCTTTTGGTTTATATAAAATTTCAATTATGATATTTATTATTTAAAATTGTTTTGTATTTGTTTGTTTTTTATTATATTTTATTTTTTTCTATTTAGTGGAGGTTTCTCTCATGAAATAAAGAAAACTTGGAAATAAGTCAAATGGTGATTTAAAAACAATATATCTTCATTCGAATTATACCTATTTACGTTACTTGGTTGTATTTCGTTACAGTATAGACCTTCATTTATTTTATATATTTACTTCTCATTTCGCTAATTATGAAATTGCGGGCTATAGCGGAATAAGTATTTATTGCACATGACTTATGAGTGAAGTATACAATATTTAAACACATTATTGGTTCAATAATTAATAATAAATAAATTCAATAATAATGAAAATATCACATTTAAATTTTTAACTACTTCAAGGCTATTTTTCATTGAGAATAAGCAAAAATACTGTAATAAATCATCGGATACAAAAGAAGCGGATTCCGGAATCGAATAAATTATTGAATTTTAAAAATTATTAAAGCAGTTCTGTGAAGAAATTATACCAGCCATAGATCACTTGTTGAGACAATCAGAATTTATGGTGCCTGATTTTCATTATTCAAATTAATAGCTGTAAGAACGAATGACTTTATAAGTTTATTCTTCACAGTTTTACATTATTTGAAAAAAGAAAAATCTAGCCAACTGGTAAAATTTCAGAATGTAAAATATACTACTTCTATGGTTATTTTTTCTGAATAAATAAAACTAAAATAAATGGTATTACAAACAGCCATTTCAATTAACTAAAATTCCTTTCTTTAAATTAATACAACTTATGGAATGCTTCTCAGTATTTTTATTTTCTGTACATAAGGTGCTTGCATGTTTTAATTACAAGGGAGCTTGAGAAACCGTAGTGATGATCCTCATGATTTATATATGTATATACATATACACAACTAGTCTAAAGGCCTTTTAAGGTAACCAATCTACTCTTAATAGATTTGGAAGGTCAATATTCGTTGAATGCCTCGAAACGAATATAAATCATCTCTGCTATTTGCTAACCAATTACAACAATATTTTTTGGTATTTAATTTTTTTTTTTTTTGTCGTATACAATGGTTATTACTAAAAATAATAAACCGACAATCAGCGATATATATATATATATATATATATATATATATATATATATATAGAGAGAGAGAGAGAGAGAGAGCTTCGTACTGTCTCTATGTCCTCGTTACCCACTTTATAGAGGATGGATGTGCCCCAGGAAGGGCTCCATACCTCAAGGTCACTCGACGGTTGAAATAACAGAATAAAGAATTGTTTTGCCACAACCAGAATACAAACTATATACCCTATCCTGTAGGCTAGTCCTCGATCCATTGTCTAGGTGCCTATATAAAAGAATGAAAGATGGATTAAAATATAATGAATTCCTGTAGTAACTTACAACTTGAATCATCTGCCTGATACTGTAACATACATACCAGATGTTTCAACTCAACGATTGAACTCTACCAATCTACGTCATCATTAGTGGATAAAAAGTTTCCTGATTCTTCTCTTTCAATGGTAAGTGAAAATACTTTGTTTTGTGTGAAGATTTTTTTGGGTCTATATGAAGACAAAGATTTATGGTTTGAGTCGATTCAGAGCTGGGAAGGCCCTCCAAGAGAAAGAACATACGATCAGCGACAGTGGAGCGCTGGAGACTGCTCCATTACTGACAAGCACAATGATTTACAACCACCATCGACCTGAGATCCTTTCTTCAAATATCCATTAAGAGAGCGGGCACACGTGAGGAAGGGTAGCCGTCACTACGCACTGCCACAAATCCCGCCTGTGCCCGCCAGCACCCGTCACCAATGACAGCCATTGTTCCAAAAAAAGATTAATCGTCCTTTTTGCTCCGGCGTTCCATTTCCGTTAATCCCCTTCGACGCCCCACGGCTCAATTGATATAAATACACCCACCTCTTGTATCCGTTCCATATGATATACATTCGGCTTGCCAATTCACTCCGAACCAATCTAATCGATGCATTTAACATTCTCTCTATATGCCTGAGCGTGTCTTTTGATTCTACGCTAAACAGGCAATTCTGTACGAAGTATGCGTGAAAAAAAAGAGGCCTAACGATGTAGGAGTTATTCGGCGGAACTATTCAGGTGCGAGGAAGCAATTTAACGGAGCCTTAACTTCGAGAAAGCTCTCGGTTAAATTAGCCTGCTAAAACCGTGGTGAGTTCAGACTTTCCAGAGAATGAAATTCGACATTAACGCTGTACTTTGCTTGATTTTATTAGTAATTAGTCAATTACAATGCTGATCATTTGCCAATTATCTTCAGTAAATTACTAAATAGTTTTATATAAAAAAAAAGACCAATGCTGTCATTATTTTTTTATATTTTTTTTTATTAAATATTTAAAATTTCCGTCTTTCAGGAAAATGGTTAAGCGTACATTAATAAATGGCATGTGCTTAAAAGGGCTGTACAGTGTAAAACACTTTATCACCGATATCATCAGGTTTTAAATGTACACTCTCACGTACTGTTACTATTGTACTATTGCCTCTGTTATTATTTTTGGGTTGAAGGCTTAAAACCTTATTTGCTATCAACGGCTCGTGAGATTAATTACATTTTGTTTAGTTTATAACAACAGATAATTTTCTTTCATGATAACCTTAAATGGTTATATTTAATTTTTTTCAGATAGCTCTTGCTCTTTGTAATATTCGATTAGTTACAATATTTAGTAAGGAATAAAAGTATGGAAATAAAACTTCATAAAATGCCCTTGTATAGAAAAAGAAGAATGGAACCTTTAATTTTTTTTTTTTTTTTTTTTTATGGTCGCACTTTACTGATGCTAAAACTCTATATAAGTTTTTCTCTATTTTAAAAAATAGCTGAGTTATGGGCGAATTTATGTGTAAAATTTCATTTTTTTTTTAATCTTTTTTCTCTTTTTAGTTTAACGATTCGCGGTTTTTTGGTTAAAACACTAATAAGTTTTTTTCTCTATCTTAAAAGTAACTGAGTTATTGTATTGTATCACATTTAATCGCCCACCATTTTAAAACTAACCAGCTGATATCAACGTCTAGTTGTTAGGATCATCATCATTGTTATTCGGGTTCTACGCATATTGAAACGTAAACCCTCAAATATTAATAGGGGGGTTATTTTTTGTGGTCGGTTACAAAGGTTTATTATTGTATATATGATAAAATAATAAACGAAAACCAGTACCTCTACAACCCATGAAGGATTTTGAGTTAAATACATAGAAAGGTTCGTAGTCTTTCTTGGCCAACAGCTGTGCTCAGCAGAAATTTTCTCCATCTCTATATACTGGACCACATCGTTTTCTAGTTAGTTAAAAACCTGAAATAAATGCTAAATTACTCTCTCTCTCTCTCTCTCTATATATATATATATATATATATATATATATATATATATATATAAATAAAATGTATTATTGATGTCATTGATACAGTCAATCCACAACAATGGTGATGTTTGCTGACGTAAAATATTTTTGTTACAAATGCATTACTAATAACTGTTCATAGTAATGTATGGGGTAGACTAAAAAATGTAGTGACAAACATAATTTAATTTTGATATAAATTATACAGAAAAAATTAAAATTATAAATACATTTTGATAAAATTATAACAAGTATAATCGGGAGCATTAAATCGATTCATGTAATTTAATTTGCTTTAAATGACAATAAATTTGGAATGTATGTACTATGGTCATTTTATAAATAAATAAATAAATAAATAAGTTCTTTATTATTCTGGGACATGTCCCTTTAGAACAAATATACAAAATGTACAAAAAAAAGGGCTTTAGAGTCTTAGAGTAAATTAATTAAATATAAACAAGTTAATAATTAATGGTATAAAATATACATATTTAAATGAGATGAAAAAAAATATATATATAAAAAAATAAATAAATAAAAAGCTTATTTAGAATTCTATTGAGCCTGGATGTGCAATAAGTGATCAAATATGCGGGTTTTGAAGGTAGAAAGAGAATTGGAGTGACGGATGGAGGAAGGGATAGAATTCCATAGGATGGAGGATCGAATGAGAAAGGATCTGTCGAAATGTGCAGTTCTGTGGGCCGTACTGTATAAATCCGAAGGCCTGGAGCGTGTAGAACGGGAATGGACAGAGGATTTGAACTGTAGGAGGTCAAAAATATATGATGGACGGCGGGATTGGATAATTTGGTAAAGGAATGACGCAAGGAAATACTTGCGACGATTGGAAGGGTTAAGCCACTTCAACTCTCCATAAAGTTGGGATACAGAGGTGTATCTAGGGACCCCGAAGATGAAGCGAACAAAGGAATTGATTAAGCGTTTTATTTTTACCTCGAGATCCCCAGACACACCACCATATACCGTACAGCAATAGTCGAAGTGGGGGAATATTAGGGAGGTAACGAGGAGTATTCGGGTTTCAAGCGGAAATAGGTGACGGAGGGAATACAGTCGCTTTAAGGTTGAAAGGGTACGTCGAGAGATTTCTGAAATATGATTTTTGAAGGATAGACATTGATCGAAGGTTACTCCCAGATTTCGGACAGTAGGGTGGAACTTTATAGGATTACTATTGAGGAACAAGGTTGGAATATGAGGAACGGTTTTCAGAAGGTGAGGGGATCCTATTACAATTGCTTTTGTTTTTTCAACATTTAATTTTAACTTATTCACTTCAGCCCAGTGGCTTATTTGATTTATGTCCTCTTGTAATTTTTTTGTAGCTAGTAATAGGTCGGAAGGTGGGAAGGAGAGGTATATTTGGAAATCATCAGCATAGAGGTGGTATTTAGAGTGATTGATATGGAGAGGGAGGTCATTAATGTAGATAGCGAATAGGGTAGGAGATAGAGACGATCCCTGAGGGACACCACAGGATAGAGGTAGGGTACTGGAAGGAGGTTGATCTGGCACTACTACATACTGAGAACGATCGGAGAGAAAGGATTGAAACCAGCGTAAAGCACTGTTGGATACTGGAAGATTTTGGAGTTTGTTAAGAAGGATACTATGGTCAACCGTGTCAAACGCCTTTGAGAAATCTAAGAGGATGAGTATAGTTAATTTTTGATGATCAATGGCATTTTGGAGGTCTTGTGTTATTTTAAGGAGAGCGGATTGGGTAGAATAACCAGGTCGAAACCCAGATTGGAGAGGACTAAGGAGAGAGTTTTCTTCAAGGAAATATGATAGTTGGGTTTGTACAAGGCGTTCGAGCGGTTTTGATAGGTTGGAGAGAATAGAGATAGGACGGAAATCTTGCGGTGAGGCAGGATTCGGAACTTTATTTAGTGGTCGGATGAGGGCGGTTTTCCAGGAAGAAGGAAAAGTGGAATTTTGCAGAGAGAAATTATAAATATGATATAATGCCGGTATGAGAGATGGGAGGCTGGATTTTATTAGTTTTACTGGAATATTGTCCGGTCCATAGTCGTTAGTACGGGATTTTAAGATTGCATTGAGTAGTTCGTCGTAGGACACGTGAGAAAAGAAGAAACTGTTGGGATTGAAGCTTCGGTAAGTAATGTCAGGAGCTGTCGAGGAATCAGAAGCAAAGGATATGAAATGGTTATTGAGTTCGTCAGGCGTGATTTGGAAAGAACTGGGGTTATTGGGTTCGGGAAATGACAATTTTCTAAGGATTTTCCATTTGGATTTATTATCAGGAGCATCGGAAAGGACAGAATGGATATGGAGGGATTTAGCACGTCGCACTGCGCATTGGGTTTCATTACGGAGCTTCTTGAAAGACACATAGTCTTCTTGCAAACGGGTGTGTCGAAATTTGCGTCTCGCCGCTTCCCTTCTCTTCATCATATCCTTTATCTCGGGGGTGAGCCAAGGCGCAGTGGGACGGCGTAAGATTCTGGTTTTCAGGGGAGCGTGGATGTCTAGTATGGATCGTAGGTTTGAGGTAAGAGTGGAGACCATAGGATCAATGGAGTTGTCGGAGTATATCGTGTCCCAGTGGATTGAGTCCAGATCAGGTTGAAGAGATTCGTAGGAAAGAAGGTCTAAATTTCGATATGATATGATTCTTGGGTTGTAGGATTTGACAGGTAGATCATAAGTAATATGGATAAGGTCGTGTGATGATAAGAAAGGAACGGGGTGCTGCGATGAGGAAATAATTTTTACAGGAGAGTCAGAAATATGTAGGTCTAACCAGGTATCAGTATACTGAGAATGATGAGTAGGATGATAAGGAATGAGGTACATATTGAGGGAGTATATTAAATCGGTGAGGAAGGATTTGTCGCTGGACTCAGATAACATGTTAGTATTAAAATCACCAGAGATAATTATATTATTATATGCTGAGACCAGTTGGACAAGGGAGGATTGGAAGAGGTCATCAAATGGAACACGAGGAGGTCGGTAGACAACGGCGTATAACAAGTTTGAGGAGATGGTTGAAATTTCAACAAACATGTATTCTATGTGAGGAAGGGGATTAGGAGGGGACTTCAGTAGGATTTTGGCTTTCAGGCTATCGTGAATATACAGCCCGACTCCACCTCCCGTGCGATCAGGTCTGTCATGTCGTAGGAAACAGTAGTTTAGAAGGGAAACCTGAGAGGAAGGGATAAATGGTTTTAACCATGTTTCGGAGACGGCTACTATATGATAAAAGTTGTCAAGGAAATATTTTTGGAATTCATCATAGTGGGCTAAGAGGGATTGTGCGTTTATGTGACAGGAAGTTAGGATATTAGTCATAATGGGAGGATTGAGAAGAGGAAAAACTGAAAAAAGCATTAGGACTGAAGGATAGGATATAACAATTTTTCGTCCAGCACTCTATTTTGGATCGAAATAAAATACATATAAAAATAACAGAAATATGATTAAATAAATACCAAAATAAAAATAAAAACTCAAATAAAAATTCCACGATAGTAGAAAGAAGAAATAAATCACATAAAAATAATTTAAGAAACTGTTAAATGAAAAAACAAAACAATGTGGTACAGAGAAGCTGTCCTTTTTTCACTTCTATGACAATGGAATCTAATAAAATATAATAATATGTAAAAATGAGATTCGGTAAAAATAAAAATATATATCTTTAATACAAAGTGAGTAAATAAAAAATAAAAAAAATCTTCAATGTCTTCTAGATAAAAAAAAATATAATATATATATATATATATATATATATATATATATATATATATGATAACTAAATTGGTATTTACTAACAATATTAGAAAATGAAAATATGATAAACTATAAAATAAAAGATTAAAATATTTACTATATAAATAAATAAATAAAGTTAAAAAAATTCTTCATTATAGGTCGAAATAAAATAGATATGAAAATAACATAAATATGCTGAGGTAAATACCAGAATAAAAAATATAAAAAATCGATAATACAGAGAAAATAAATGGAACAAATACAATTTAAAGAACTAGTAAATGAAAAAACAAATATAAGGTATTGAAATTATATGGGAGATTAACGCCTATCAATTGCCTGCGGTCTGAAGGTTTTAGTGCCTTAATGTATCAATGTATTAATACTTCGTATTAAAAAAAACAAAAAAACTTTTCTAACGTGTTGAGTTTAATTTAATTACTGATTTTATCTAATAATTACTCTTTATATACATGAGTGTTAGATAATAAAATTGCGCTTGTACATGACCTAATCGATTGCTATATATATATATACAGCTTCTGATATATACAGCTTATTATGCAGTAATAATTGTTATAATTTTATTTATAGTTAAATTATCTTTGTTTATTTTTATTTTTTTATATAGTCTTTATATCTGTTTATTATCTTAATTTTTTAGTCTCTTGCTTGCATAAAAAATCTAGGCAAATATCTTGTTTCTACAAAATTTTCCTTCAGACGACCCCTTTTGTTTCCAGCCCCTCAATTCTTAGAAGCGGGATATATGCCGTAGAGCAGGTAACTTGTGAAAACAGAGAGAAAAATGGGCGAATAAGGCTTTTCTTCTGTGATGGTAAAAAATGCAAATGTTTGTTCCCCGGCTCTTTTCACCGCCTACCTCATCCGAGAAAAAACAACAGAAATCTCGAAACAGGCGATGCTAGTCTCAACGCAAATGTTTGTGATGACACAGTAAACATTTTGTATGCGCAATGTGCTGTTCTAACGCCCACCTTCAGCAGCACTTTATTCTTTTTTAGCTCGTTAATTTTTAAAAAAGAGTTAATTCTTTAATTTTTTAAATGTTTTCCGGAGTTGAATGAACCTTTTTAAAGATATTTCTGAAATTGACTACTGTAAAAATCTGCTTCTTCAACATCCATTTTATATATATATATATATATATATATATATATATATATATATATATATATATATATATATATATATATATACAAGAATATTATATTTAACATTTATTGAGATATATACAATTTGTATTACTATATATTAAAAATTATGTGAAAATTTTCTCATCGCTAAACAAAGTCCTTTTATAAAGACCATTGATGTAACGGCCAAGAAGCACTGTCCATCTATCTATCCTAATTTGTTATAGAAAAGTAGTTAGCCTTTGTTCTGTCTTTCTTCGAAATTTACTCATCCTAAGACTACTTTTTATTATGCAAGACAGTGTTCTGACAGAGATTTCCATTTCCCGAGACATGTTTTGTTGTTTTTGTTTGGAATTTCTTCTGATTCGAGCAGCCACTACTCTCACAGGATTTGCCGTTCACACAGTGCGGGGATGACTCAGTCGAAGACTATGACATACAGATTGGGTCTCATTATATCCATTTATTTTGCGGTATACGAATATACGAAATGTTCAAATCTTTTAACCCACATTTTTCAACTTTTTATGGGACGACTATAGCTATTCGATTTTCTTTATCAACCCACTCCATGTTAACTAAGCTTAAGATAAATACAAACTAATTGGTATTATTACCCTGGCATGTAAAGAAAATAATCTGGCAGAGATAAAGATTATCTGAATAATACTATAGGATGTCAAGAAAGTTCAACTTTTGTAACACTATTTATGGCAGAACTAGGTATATTAACACGTATCATTTTTAGTTAATTTTTACAGCAACTGCTTGAAAAGCTTTATTTTTAGCTCCATTAATATATGTTTATAGTACCGATTGACTATTTCGTTATTGAATAGTTTCGCTAAAAACATTTCGAAAGAGTAAATATCCCTTCCATAACCTTTAATCGGTTTCCACATAATTTCGTACATGCCTTTCACCATTACTATTCATCGTCTAACTGTGAAATGCCGAATGAAATGATGCTAAATTTCATTTTGAATCTTTTTTTACCATAACGTTATTCTGAAAATGAAGTAAAGGTTTCAATAAAAAATAAGAATTGGTGTGATGTTTTGGAAATTACGGTTGTTCAGAATCACTGCGCTGTTATAGGGAGAAGTTCTTTTTTTTGTGCTTTTGTTATATTCGATAGCATTAATTAAAATTTGTATTTCAATTTAAATACCTTAGTAAACAATTATACCATTTTAGGTAATTGAGACGTTGATTTCCAAAAGGCACTATATTTATTCTAGTAAATTTTAAAGTACTCGCAAAAATCTCTCAGTACGGTATTATTAAACAAATTTGATTATTTTCGCATTAGAATCTAGAATTGATTTTTCTACTATATTAATAACACTTTAGTCAAGTTGTTTAGTATGATTTGGTACGAAACTAAGTGAGCAATTAGTACCTTTAGAAAATAAATGTATTCTAATACGCGTTTTCAAAGGATTTGAGAGTTCATTAGATAAAAATAAATATAAGATTTAGATTAAACTAAATGAGGAGAATACAAATAAGTCAAAATACTACTAGAGACTTCTGGATCTGGACGGTCCTCGAAGTACCTAGAACCTACCTGCCCGCGGTGTCTAGAATATTAGGTGGTGGTACAAATACCGGTCCACTACGCCTGGGTTAGGCAGTCTTGATCTTGCTCAAGTGGATGTATCAGTGAACAGTGACAGTGAACAATTCGTGACAGTGTGGTGGAACTGTGTGTCAATATTGTGATAACCGGTCGGTGGGAAATTAGAAGACTGTAGTTTTTATATATAACTTATAGTTGTAAGTTTTAGAATAAGTCTACTAGATTGTATAAATTTACGTAAGTAGTTTATTTGTTAGGAATACCTCATTTTATATGTATACTGTTTAGTAGTTAAGCTAGCAATTCAATTATTATTGTAACTATAGTGGTTATTAATCCCTTTGTATTTGTACATTCTGTATTTAATAAATATTTGTAATTTGTAAACTGGAGTAGTTCATTTCTCACACCCCGTAGCCCGTAACAATACCAATTTCGTAAAAAAAATCTTGTAGTACTTTTGGAAATCAACATCTCGATTATTGAAGATAATGGAATTCCTTAAACTATCTCTTATCGTATGTGAACCATAACAGATTATGAAAGAACAAGAATGTTATGATACTTTTATTTGTAAAAAACGTAGTCCTGGAGTTTCCTGGAAATAATCCTAATAGAGGAATACTTACTATTTTTTTTTTTTTTTTTCATTTCGTTTAGAACAGTTTTAGGATAAACGATGAAATAAAATTCTCATATTTTTAACATCATAAGATAAATGATTGTAAAAAAAATGGAAATCAGAATTTGTGATAAACGCGCTGTTTACAGAACATATTGGATTAGATCCTTGCGGCAGAGATTTGGCCGCATTATAAGGAGAACTTAGCCGCAAAGAGTGAAAACAAATCCCTGGCCCTGAGAGTGCTCTCACAAACCCGAGGCTTATTGGATCGCCGCTCCAGCACAAAGCGGCCCTGGAAATCTGCCAGCTCCAGGATTGCCGATTTTTCTCTTCACATTCCATACTGAATAGTTCCAGGATGTGCAGCCCTAGATTTTTTTTATGACTTGCGTATGTTATGGATTATGGAGAATATTTAAAAAAGTTTAAAATGAGTATTTGGACGGATAAAGTCTGTTTCGCAATTTTATGAAACAATATGTTTTGCGATCATCTTTTTACAAAGATTATTAGAGTGAATGTTGTTTCAGTACTCCTTCATTGATCTATTCTTCAGCTGTTTTATTAGGAAAACAATTATTATTTATTATATTTATTGATATTTACTAATGTATTATTGAATACATAAAGCAAATTTGAGGAACACAATAAGCAATGATATGATAATTACTCATGTAGAGGAACTAAACATTGTCGGCAATAAAAAAATATATTAAACGACAACGTCTGGGTGTTATCTTTTTTTTTCAGACGCCTTGTAGGATTGTCAAGAATCGAAGAAGATGAAAGGAATAAGTACATGGTTCGGGCCAAATCAGCAACATGTGGAGTATTAAAGTCATAATAGATGAGTTTACAATTTAAAGAGCATTAAGAGTTTTGCGAAGGATTTTAGGTTAGAAGGATTGGATAAGAGTTGAATTCGATGGTTTAGTCGAGCCCCAAAGTTGAATCTCGTATGTCCAGACCGGTCCTACGATAGCTATTTAGATGAGACTTTTGTAGTTATGACGGTTTGTCTAGAAAGCTTTGAGGTAGCAAAATACGGCTAGCAATAAGCAAACTTGAATTATAAATATCTGAATTAAAGTTAAATCAGTATGACATATTAGACTTCAGTATAAAAACCGACGGACCGGCTCCAATCAAGGCTGACTTTGGATTAAAATAAATCAAATATACAATATAAATGAATGGTTTTATTTACGTAATATACAAAATAATTATAATGCATATCTTATAAAATTAAGGGGGCGGAGTGCCGAGAAGGTTGACGCGCGGTGTTGTGCTATGCGTTGCTCGGCACACTGCCTTACTAAAGTTTGAAGTAAAGTAATGACTATTTCTAGTCTCGGTACCAGGGGGCTTTTATTTAATACCCGTTCTCACCCCCTGGCCTGAGAAAAACCTCTATAGCCTTAAGGTAGCGAGGTAGGGAGAAAGAAAACTTAGAAAATTAAATCTCGCAAAACAATTGGGATTAGGCGAAACAGATGCAATGTTAGAGATCATTTATTGAAAATATATCAAAAGTCCAAATGTAAAAAACAAAAATATAAAAATCTAATTTTTAAACAAATTACGAATACAATATTAAAATAAGTATGTAAATATAAAAACGAACGACGTGAGTATAGTATTTTTTCTAATATCCTTTAAGAATAACTTATTTTATTGTAGGCGCCTTTTTATTTATTTTTTGTTGTTGTTTGAAATTTTGGTTATTCAAACATTTTCCTTTAATTAATAAGTCTATAGATTAATTTGGATTATTGGTATTTCGATTACTACAAAAGAACTAAAGTGAAATAGTTTATATATATTGGTATATTACTTTATTATTGTTAAGTCTTAATTTATATAATTTTTTTTTTCAGACTGGCAAACATTTTCATCGTACGTCCTTGCTCATAAAGGCTTTCAACCACAAATTTAGGCTGGACCTGGAGCTCAATACGTAAGTTATATTTTATTATTTCTCATATATAAATATTTATATTCGAAATATCGTTGTGGATTCTACCGCATTTTTCATAATTTTCTCTCTTTTTAATTTTTTAATTAAACAACTTCTAAAGGTAATACGCCACAATTCTGTTTTAAACGTGTTCAAAGTATAATCATCGTAAAATTCTTTCGGCTGATCAAAACAGCTGTAAAAGGAGTATTATTCTAAATCATTTCCGAAACAAACAAAAAAGTGAGGAATCGGAGAAAAAACTGTAATCATCATAAATTTCAGAAAATTTAATTTCGTGAGGAGACACACAATCACGATTCTTATCCCTAACTGCTCCATTTTCAAGGCATACTTCTAGATTGTTTTCATTTTCACTGTTTCAGGTGTTTTCTTCCATTTTTTTTTTTTTTTTTGTACTAAGAAAAAAATAAATGATCCAACAAAATGTTTTCTCAGCAAATATTTACAGTGCTGTAAATAAAATAAATATTAACAGCAAATGTTTATGGAACAGCAAGTTTTAATGACGAATATATTCTGTTATTCTTTTAATCGATATCGGTGTAGCGTTAAATAGTTTCATAGCATCCCTCCTAACATTATAACTTTGTCTTTTAAATGATCTGTGCTGTTTTAAAACGTGCAAATGACTTATTCTTTTTAAATATTAAGTATTAATACTAAGCATATAACTTCTATATGTTTTATGTTACCTCAACATCTTCTTTGTTGTTTTAAAAGCCAACCAACCCCCTAACAAGGTTTTGGCAGATTGAAACACAAGTACAATTGAGACGTTGATTTCCAAAAGGTACTATATCCACTTTAGAAATTTTTTTTTTATTATTTATTTATTATTGGACCAATTTACGTGATTCTTTTTTTATTAAAATCAAAAGTTGATTTTTAAGTGTATTGCCAACTCATTTTTTCAAATTATTGCACTTTTCCGATGATTTTAAACAATATAATATGGATATAGTACTTTTTGAACGAAACATGGATATAGTACTTTTTGGAAAGAATTAAAAGGGATATAGTACTTTTTGGAAAGAATTAAAAGGGATATAGTACTTTTTGGAAGAATATAACGCGAGATAAGTTGGTAACAGTCACTATAACCTTCCTGATACAACAATAGTGATAACTAACGTCTTTATATCGTTAATTACTAAGTTATGTATATTTCCTTGTTTTCCCTCTGAAAAATATCTTTCTTTGTTTGTTAATTACATTGATTATCTATTCTTCATAAGGAAAGTGAATATTCAAAGGACAATTTATCTATTTATGGCACTATAATAAGAAAGTATGTAATTATGAAGTTTCTTTTGAACTTGTATTTACTATTTGTGTGAATTTAGCAAATTTAACTATATTATAAAAGACGTCTAAACATTATTTAACAATAGATACTGACAAATAATAACTTTTGAGCTTTTATTTTACATAAAAAAATCTACTACTAAGTGAGATCTGGCACATATTTTCCTAACATATTTTGCAACTTCATGGAATGCTAATTCCAACTATTTGCTGCATCAAATGCCATTATTCTATTAAAATGTGAGTTTCTGAAAAAATTTAAACCAAATTATAGTTGCTGCAAGAAGAAATACTATAAAAAAAACTTAATTTAATTGAAAACCTACGAGAACGGAGGCAACGCAATTTAGTTGTTTAAAACGGCCTAAAAACTGATTATTACGTTAAAACCATTGATTAAAATAATAGCGGTGATTCAAGACATGCTAAATGAACTAATAAAAATGCATAAATTGATGAAAACAATAAATTAATGGTGATATATTACGGAATTAGGTGCTTCTGCAGTATAGTAGGAAATATAGTACCTTTTGGAAGGAAATGAAAGGAAAGGTTATACCTGTTTACATAGGATATAGTACCTTTTGGAACGAAACATGGATATAGTACCTTTAGGAATGAAATAAAATGTGGATTTAGTACCTTTTGGAATGAAATGCAATTTTTAAATAATTTTATGAAGGATTTCTATGTTTTTAGATAAAAATCTGATGAGGATATCGATAAAAATAAACCATTAGAATACAAATATGTGAAAATATAAACTTTGAATAAAATGTCCTTTAGTACCTTTTGGAAATCAACATCTCAATTGGTGGGTCAGTTAAAAAACATCAAAAATTAGCTATTTAATTTAAAAGTTCAAACTCTTTTCGTATTTTACTTTCTCCGTCGAAACAGATTCACGCAGTCAGATCAGATATTTGCAAACAAAAGTCACAAGGATCGTATATTTAATTACAATAATCGCCATTGCTTCATTCTTAAGTAGTTATTTTATTCAATCCTATTTTTTTTTTGGATTGTATACTTCAGCATAAATTTTAATTTAAAATCTCTACCCCTTATGTCCCTTTCTCTGAAAGGAATCTATGAGAAATTGTGAACATAATATAAACAATACTTTCTAAAAAGCTCCAGACCTTCTTATCACAACCGACATTTTAAAAAAATGTTCTCAAAAAAAAAAAAAATTCTCTTCATCAATATATACATGCTCATTACATATTTTCCTGATCCTCGCAACTGCTATTAATGAAAACGATACAAATACCCCGTAATCCACCTGAACATCCATCATCCAATCGTCCCTTCTTTCCCAATATAGGCAAAATCCACGAAAAACTCATCCTGAAACTCCTTTACTTGATCCTTAAAATGATTCTTGACCGTCATTTTGTATTTAGGAACCCTTCATCTACAATACAGCAATTTCCTCCTCAACCTCCTCTACATTAGAGCGCTGAGTGTTTTGCACGGGAGCCTCTCTTGATGTAGAAGAAGCATTTGACCGAGACTGCTTTAAAAATCCACTGAGAATGAAGCTTCAGAAGGACACAGAGCGATATCCCTCATCTCATATCCAAACAAAACTACCCGTACTACAAAGCCTTCGTGTACGGGTGGAAGGAATAAGTTGGCCCAAGCCACTTCACCTTGGGTAGGAGTGAAGAATGAAGGCCACGGAGAGGGTAACAATTAAATAAAAAGTAAAACCAAAAATCGTCCCCCAGCTGTTCTAGATTTTAGGTGATAAATGAGTGAATAAAATGAATGATTAAAAATAAAAATAAAGCAAAGTTCAATCTATTATTAAACTTTATAAACATGCAGTTATAATAACAATAATAATAATAGGCTTACCAAACCCGGAGGTTCGATGCCGATACCACCAAACTCCGTCTATACAGATTCGTCTAATTTCACCGTTCAAGTCCATGCCCCCGATATCAGCATTAACGCAATCCTCCCATCGACGCTTCGGCCTACCTTTCGGACGCCTACCAGTCAACAACTTTCTCGAATCCGTTCCTCACCAAACCCAACAACTTTACTCGTCCATTTGAGTCTCCGCGATGCTGTCAACTCAATTATATTCACAGGGTACATGCTCCGTTATTCCGCGTTGTGCAAACTTCTAAACTCCCCAGTGGTCTCATCTCTTTTCGGACCTAATATTTTACGCAGTACCTTATTTTTGAAAACTTTAAGCCGTTGTTCATCCTTCAAAGTAAGCGTCCACGTTCACATCCGTAAAGAACCGTCGGAAGAATAATAGTTTTATTGTTAAACATGCAGTTACTTCCATAAAATAAAGCTTATTAATAAATACGATGAGAACTAAACATGATTCCTTCTGATCCTGAATTTAGCATCGTTATAACGTAAAATAAGATTTTCAGTAACCCAGTTACTGAAATTAAATTATTAAAGAAATTTTTTTCGACCATGTCTATGGGTGGTAGAAAACCAAGTCGCCTACTGCCCATTACAAGATATTTTTTGTTTAGAATGTAATTTCCTTGGGCGGTTCTTTTCGTTCTTCGTTTTTATCAGAGTGTTTTTATATAATTTTCATGATCATCCCCTTTCAAGGAAGGAGTACTGCAAAAAAAAAAAAAAAATAATAAAAAATTAAAAGTTTTAAGGGGTACCTATTTCAAATCTAATCTTCGCTAGACCTCCCAACTATATACATTACATAATTTGGGACGAAAATATGACTATGTTGCTCTAGGAAATTCAGGTTTATTAAGTTTGCAATGGGGTTTTTTGGAAGGAAATGTGATGGAGCCACTGTGGAACCACGGGTAAGTGGGGTGGCAAACTTTGGCAATATCGTTAGTTTTAATGGAGCACTTATACTAACTGGAGGCATCAGGTATGAACAACTTTCTTCCCTTATATCTTATGCACTGAATCTAACCGACACAATTGACTCCCGTCATATTCTATAGGACACGATTTCATTATATAATCGATGTCATGTTTTCATTCTTTGAATATTATTAGATTTTCCATTTTCCCCGGGGTAAGTTTTAAGGGTAATTTTCCCTATAGGAGTTTTCTCGTTCTATCGATATCCAATTACTTCACTCTGTAGAATTTAATAAAACTTTCAACAGCGCAAATTGTATGAAATCCAATAATGAACTCAATTTAATAGGAATCAGTTCATTCATTTTAATTTTATTTTATTTATGGATAAAATAATCATTTTATAAAATCCAATCCAATCCCAATTTCTCTTAAAAAAAAATTAATAAGCTGTAAACATGCTATTTTATCTAGTAATTTATAAAATAACTTATAAATGCTAACAATTAGCATTAATGGTTAACGTTTCCAATAATTAATTGAAATTCACTAATTTTGCAGCTGTAATCAAAGTTTTGCATGTTAATTTATATCCTAATTGTCACATTCCTTTCATTAATACCGTAATATAAGGGTTGATGAAGGAATCCCACTAGTCAGAAAAATAATGAAATTCACCATCATCCGATGTTCAGTATTAGACATGTGATTACATCATCTATTATGACAAATTCACTATTTACATTTTTGCACATATTTTTCTAAAATTACGATTCAGCAGAAAAACTCACTAGTCTGGAACATTTCTACCAAGAACTACTATTATTCATCAAGGTTATATATATATATATATATATATATATATATATATATATATATATAAATTATATATATATATATATATATATATATATATATATATATATATATTGTTTTTTTTTTAACGTAAATATGAAAGACACATATATCAGACATTATCTATCAAAGCAACAGAATTTAATATTAAGTTTCTCCATCAATTTCGGTAATGTTCATAATGTCCACAATTCAGCTCATATTATATTCGCTTTAAGGTATATTTTTAATAGAAACACGTCCGTTTGTATAGACCGTAGTTGTACAGAGGGTAGTTATTTATAACTGTCTCTAAAAATGTTATACTTATAAATTTGGACATATTTCCAGTCCTTAAAAACAAAAACTGGTTGTTGTTTTTTTTTGTTTTTTTTTCTTCTATATTAAAATTACTAAACACGAAGAGTATATATACATTATCAAATTAAAATTAGAATGATTCTATTTAAAATGTTATATGTATTGTTGCTTTATTACAATCTTATCATTTGACGTTTTGAAGTTTATCTGCATCATAAAAATATTGTATCAAACTAAAAACTATAATATACATTTAAATCAAGAATAGAATAAATTACACTATGACCAGGATATTCTACTTCAAAGATACTTAAAACAGCTGGTTAGGCCAGTTAAGGTACCTTCATACATAATTTGAGATAAATAAGATAATAAAAATGGTACATACCTTGACATGAAATAAATGAAATTGCTTTTCCAGCTAAGCTCAAGCAAGATGGGCAGGGTTTGTTTTAACTCGCATGCAATGCAACTAATAGCATAACCAACTACTTGTATAGGCATTTGTTAATAATATACAAAATGAAATAGAAATTAATATCATGCGAAAAACATTATGTACAAAATTTAAATATTTAATATATATAAGGTAAGGTTTTCCTCTAGGTTACAATGGACAGGTTCTGCCAACCAATGCGACCAACCGCGACCTGATACAAAACATTTAAAAACAACTATATTAGAATACAGGTGTAAATTTTATATAGTTTTTTTTTTTTTTTAATATGTAATGTATTGTATTCTTGATTTTAAAGTTTTTTTTTTTTTTTAGTTGGATACAATATTTGTATGATAAAGCATTTAGGCTTCGAAACGTCAAATAATAATTTTTTAATAATGTGATAATAAATAAATGATTGTAGAACAGTATTGTCCTAATTTTAATTTGGTAATAACAAATGTTTTATTTATTTTTTGCTGTAGTTAGTATTTCATATACCTAACAATTAATTCGTCCATTCACTAATGTAAAAACTATGAATGAATAATAATAATAAGACTCAAAGGAACGGCACTGATAAAAGTGCCTGGGATTCATGTTTTGGTTATTTAAGTGAGGTCATTTTTCGGTTTGACGGCTTTGAAAATTATTTATTACGACATTAGAAACTGAATTACGACCTCTTTTTAGTTGTTAAATGGACTGTGGGGGGTAAGATGTTTATAAATTGAGGGAACTTGAGAGTTTTTTTTTTTGTATCTTCGGTATTATAACACTGAATGAAGCAATCCGAGCGCACTTTGTTCAGCGAGCCAATAAAATAAAGTTGCGACTCAGAGAAACAGGATTTGGGGGCAAAGTATAAGCAGCTTTTTGATAAGTCCTGCTTCGCCCACAGATGGTGCCGCATCGCCGAGCGTTGAACATAGCAACTCCTTTCGTATTGATACATATTCATGTATAATAATATTATTTACAAGCTTACATATCCCCGGAAATGGTAAGTATATAATTGTACTGTACGCTATTTCCTTTCATTTCATAGTTTAACTATGTACTTCCTAGCAGTTCACTAAAACAACTCTTTTGGTTTATTATTTTCAATAATATGCCTTTGTAATCGAAAAAAAAAAAAATTACACTTGCTCAAAATCTGAGATCTTACCTTTCAAGATGCGTAGAATCCGAATAACGAATAAAAAAAAATCCGTTTCTCCTAATAAATAAATGAATAACTACCAAAGAATTGATAGAGGACTAAATTTTGGACCAAATGAAAAAAGTATTATTAAATTTGGTTAACAACTAGCTTAGATATTGCGTTTTAAAATCAGTGGTAGTGTTATGATATAATGCTTTGAATTAGTGCTTTTCATGTTACATAAATGTATACTAACCGCCATATAAACAGTTATACCCTAATATTGTTGTTTGAAATAATAAACCATTGGGTAATAATTTGCAGCGTTTTAAATTAAATCTAGATTTGGAAAATTAGTTTCTTTGTATATTATGTGCGTAAAATAAGATAAGGTACTTATCATGCTAAATAATCATATTAAGTAAAGTATCTGTCATGAATTTTCATTGTCGTTATGAGTAAAATTACACGGCATTTATCACGAATTTATTTATTATTAAAAAAAAAATAACATACGGGTAGCGTTGGATATGTTTGATGTCTGTAAAATTTTTGGTATCCTTTAATTTTGATATGGGTATGTTCTACGGCTGCAGTTTATAGTTTAACGTTTTTTTTTTCCTTCAAAAAATGTAATACATTTGAGCCGTTCTAGCTCTGCACGTGTTTCTGCAAGCAGTTACTGCATTTAACAATAAAAAAAGTAATTGATCTAGATGTACAATAAGATTAGAAAACGTACTTGGTCCAATAAAATTTACTAAGAAGATATGGAAAGCCCATCTTCTTTTCAGATTCCATGAATAATTATAAGGGATGGAACACGAAGCAAGGGTTTAAACAAGCAGGTTGAAGTAGGAATGGTGTGGTGTGTGATACCTGATTCCGGCAAAATCAGGAACATTAAGGTATTTTTAGATGAGTTTATTCGTGACGAAAATAGGAGCATTGAGGATATTTCATTGTAAGGATTGGATAGGAAAAGAATTCGATGGCTTAGTAGAGCCTCAAAGCTCAGCTCCGTAAGTCCAGATAGGCTTTATGATGGTGAAGTTGATAAGGCTTTTGTAGTAAAATGGAAAGATATAGTGTCTGTCTTGTAAGTGTTGAAGTAACCGAAAGCGGCTATCAGTTTCCTGTCGTTGTGAGTCTTGTGTGTGGAATCCATTAGGCGTTTGTCAGTAGGAATCCTAAATAGCAGATTTATTTATTCGGGAAAAGCGGAATATTACTAAAGGATACTACAGGAAAGAATGTCATAAGTTTACGACGTACCAGATTTTTTAACTGTTGCAATTAACTATAAAGTGAGGTTTAATTGTTATATACTAATTTATTAGAATTACTTTTATCACTATATTTAGACATTATCAATAATAATTGATAAGGGCTGAAGCCACTTTTAAAATAAACTGCTCATACATCTAATAACTTTACTTGTAATACGGAATTATCTCCATGAACCTCTAAACAGTAATAAATAAAAAAATACTGTAAATTATTACATAATGGTATATTATTTTCAAATAACTATATTAGGGTATAACTGTCCATATAGCTCTTTATAGGCAATAAACTAATATGAAAAGTATTAAATAATTCAAAGGAAAATGGCATATCACCACTGCTAATTTCAAAACGCTATACCTATCTTGGTTTAATTATGCGCTTATATATAAGTAAAGTTTCCATTATATTTCTTTATTTGGCATTCATTTATTTATTATTTAGGAGAAGCAGATTTTATTTATTCGTTATTCTGGTTCTTGAAACGTAAGCTCTCAAATTTTGTCGGGGTGGGAGGAGGAGGGGTAATTTTATTATTTTGTTTTGTTCGATTGCTAAAATTCATTATTTTAAATAATAAACTAAATCCATTTAAACTAGACAGCGTTATTTTTCCTTTTCTTTCGATTTTCATTCAAGTACGGATTCCAGAAAACCGTAACACATTTTTTCTCTCTCATCGATAATAACCGAGCTTATCAGGGCATCACATCCAGTTGCTGCTTCACCATATAACATTATTTGTTTTCCTCTTTGTTCATCGCGGTGTACTGATCTCGAAAGTTTGTTTGCTTATTTATTTAACGTCACTTTATGCTACTATGGCTATCGGACGATGCTACAGTGGGAGTCCTAAATTTTGCCTATCCAGGTTTTATTAGGATAGGGATCTTTAACGAGTACCTGACATCGCACAGGCTCGGGACCACCTTTTAACGTTCCCTCCGAAGGACGGCATAACTTAGGATTTTTTAATCCCATTAAAAAATCCTAGGACCATCTGCGGGTTTGAACCCGTGACCTTTGGCATAGGAGGCTGTTGCTATGCTAATAATACTATGCTAACCACCCAGCTGCAAGTGATCCCATGATCTCGAAAGTCTTTAGATTTTTCTTTATCTTCAATAATACCCGATTTTCGGTGGAGGTACAGCTATTAAAATGTTTTACTTGAATATGTATATTCATCCGTAGATCATTTTTTTTTTCTTTTCCTTATCGCATTGTACTGATTCTAAAATGCAATACATATTTTTTCTATATCTTCAAAAATAACTGAGTTAAATTTAAGGGTAAAATTTCAATGTTACGTTTTTCTTTTTTCTATGTTTTATAATTATTAGCACTTTTTTGGGCTTGAAAACACTAACATTTTGTCTCTGTCTTTGAAAATTATGGAGTCACATGTGGTATATACAGGCAAGATTTCAATATATTTTTTTAATCGTGCTTTACTGATTCTGAAACTCTATACATATTTTTTCCATCTTCAAAAATGACTAAGTTATGGTATTAATAGATGATTTTCTTTGTTTGTTCAACAAAGGTTCACTATTGAAAATAATATACTAAAATATAACTGGAATAAAATACACTTGAGAGTGCTTTTTATTTCCACTATATCTACAGCTTATATGCATGTAATAGAACCGAAAAATGTTGAGTTAATAAATGAAATAGAAAAATAATAATTATTAGAAGAAGGGGAGAGGGATTGGGAGCGCATATAAATTACCAAGCCGTCGGGATTAATCCGAAGAGTAAGATAAACATGGGATGCGGGTCGGTAAATGGAATGTTTGCCCCAGGCACAAAATCATACCGTCCGGCATAATCACTCCTTCCCAACCTGTTTATTTTCCGATTATTTTCCTTCCCGTCGTTGAGCGCTGCAAATAAAACTCCCTTTTTTATAAAATCCCATTTCAATACTACTAAAATTAAATACTGTCTGCCTAGATTTAAACATAGGATAGCACCAATGTTGGTTCCTGTATACTATGCTATTCCGTTCCTGTATTTCTCTCTCTTGTTTACAATTGTTATGTAGCCTGCCCTTGCTGTAAAATCCTCTCCTTGTTTATTTTAAACATTATTAAGAATTAGTTATGAATTAGGCAGTGTTAATTATCATTGTTACATATTTAATGTTCTCTTTTTTCGTCATTTGTCCAGTGCTCTAAAACTGAAAAGGTGTGACTATTAAACATTAAATAAAATAAAAAAGAAACTATAATAACCAAGTATTTTTCTATTGACGCAACAGAGAAAATTACCAGTATTATGCACAAACTTAATTTTTAGTATTGTATTAAATTCCTAAAGAATTAAAACTCTTGGAGGGTGTTTGGTTTAGTAAAGAGTAAGAATTAATAATATTTCTAGATCAATAATTTAAACATTGATTTCTAAAACGTACTATATCCAGTTAAGGACTCGCGGCTAATAAATAAATTTCCCCTATCCAGGTTTAATTAGGATAGGAATCTTTAACGAGTACCTGACATTGCACAGGCTCGGGGCCACGTTTTAACTCCGAAGGACGGTATAACTAAGGATTTTTTAATCCCATTAAAAAATCCTAGTGCCACCTGAGGGTTTGAACCCTAGAGCTAAGGCATAGGATGCTGTTATACTAACCAACATGCTACAGGTAATCCCTACAAATTCTCTGTCAACGAAATTCGATCACATGCAATCAAATTAAATCATTTATAAATCTATTTAGAGAAAAATTTTACTCGCAAAGGGAATAATTAGACACTATTACACTCACGACGATATATCGTCGTCCTGCACTTAAAGGGTTAATTACTTCTTATTTTAATTTATTTATTGGTTAAGTACTCAGCATTTCATAGTAAAGTAACGCATACTATTTCCGAAGCTGTTGGATTGTTGTGAGATTGATACAATTTCTGAAAAATGAAGGATAATCTCTTGGATTCAGAGAAGCATGTTTAAAAAGAAAGGAATAACTTTTACGTTTTACTGTTATAAAATATAATAATTATATTTTATGATATCGTTTTTCTAAACAAAATTTCATACCTTTTAAATTGATTTTCTATTAAATAATTATTTCTATTTTATAATCTTATTTACATTCACATATCGATGCCACTACATTTGCATTCATAGTTGTAATATGTATATGAGCATTACATAGGAACGTTAATGACCTGATAACCCTCTTTGAACCCCTCACCGATTTAATGGAAAGGCAAATTTTATACCTGTATTATTGTTATATGCAATAACCCATATAATCATGCAATATATGTCCCTTGAGAGAAATTCCATCGCTTAATTGATGCATTCCACTGCGGCGTATTATTAAATATCTATATTATAAGATCTTAAATGGTGCCGTGTCATATATCACCCTTGTTTGTTTATTCATTCGTTGATTAATAAAATCTATATAATGTTGATTAAATATTAATAAGATATACTTATTGATTTACAATAAATATTCTTTCAAACGCTACACTCATAAAAGAAGAAAACATGTTTTGTTAAATTTTTATAATATTTTATTCGTTTTTATTTGTTTTTATTTGTTTTTTGTATAATTTTTCTTACAACTGTAATATAATTTTAGTTTCAATTTAATACATTTAGATTACATTACATTCATTCAATTTATTATAAAATTTCCATAAAACAGAAAAACATGTTGCTGATTGTAAGGATGTCTCATCCAAAATCTTACATAAATATGTAAATAAAGTTTATTTCCTTCTTCTTAAATTACTAATAAAAATAATTAGTTAATTACAGTTTTGACGCTAATATCTAATCATTTTGACCAACACCCGAACTATCTTATCTTTCATATTAATAACACAGTCAGTTATTTAACATTCAACATTGATATTTTAATCCAAAAACTTCTCAATGTAAATTTGAAGGAAAACTTATACTATCGCGCTTTCTATACATATTTTCTCTATCTTAAAAAATAAATGAATTATTGAAGGATTTATAGGTACAATTTCAATTTTTTTCTCTTTTTGATTACTAAAAACTCTAATTATTTGTTTTATCTATTTTCGAGAATAACCTAGTTTAAAGCGTATAAGCAAGCAAGATTTATTTTATTCCCTTGTTTCATTTTTGTTTTTTTTCGTTTATGGTTTTTTTCTTGCTTTACTGATTCTATACCCTTATACATGTTTTTCTCTATCTTAAAAACTAACTGAGGCGTATTTATGTGTAAAATTACTATTTTTTTTTCTTTTATTCTTTCTCTTTTTTATACTTATTCGCGGTTTTTCGGTTAAAAAACACTGTTAAGTTTTTCTCTATCTAAAAAAAAAAAAATGACAGTTATTGAATTAAATCACATTTAATCGTCCACTATTTTAAAAATAACCAGCTGATATCAACTTCTATGTGTTAGGATCATCGTTGCATGCCTACTATTTTGTGTCGTATTTCGAAAAAATGTTCGAGTAGTTTCTGAGAAATGCCGCGGGTGGCGGAGAAACGAATTTTTGTATTCGGATTCTACGTGTCTTGAAACGTAAGCCCTCAAATTTTGAGGCATGTGGGCAATTTTTTTATTTGTTTGGTCGATTACTAAGGTTCATTATTGAAAATACTAAACTAAAAATGAGTGCATCCATTAAATAAAAAACATATGATTTCAAAATTAATATTAAATGCGTGAGTTTATTATTGTGAAGTGATAATTTTTTTTTTCATCAATCAGATAAGATTAGCAATTTAAAATAATATTTATACTTATGGATTTGTTTTATTAAGAAATTAGTATTAAGTTTCAAAACTGTTATGTAATGGAATTCTCATTGTGAATTAATAATTCAGGTATAACTTGATAAAGGGGTAAATTGGAATCCTAAAATATTTTTGAACTTAAGCGGTAAACCTAAAATTGGTGAGCTCTCCCAAGTTAGAATACAAGTTTCCCTCTGGTGATCGCTTTCCAAGAAGGACCAATCGATGCCTGAGAACTGTTCCCAGTTTCTCGGATGTGGTTTATTCTCTGATAACAATATTCAACAAGAATGATTCGAGTTATATTCGCGGCTATAACAATACCTAATTTATTATATTAAAACAGGGATTAATATTGATATTAATAAGTAACCAAAATTAACATTGTTATGTTAAAAAAACAAAGAGGGGGTGGTATAGAATGAAAATTAATATGTGTATTGAAATAATGATGTGAATGTTTTTTTTTTACTCATATTTATGATGTATATATATAATTACATTATATTTATACATATATATATATATATATATATATATATATATATATATATATATATATATATATAATATTCCCTACCAATATTACATAAGATAAAGTTGGTAGTGCAGTCTACTTACTTTAAGTGCTTTTATGTCTTCAACAACTTCTTGTGTTCTACCTATCAACTATTCTTCCATCATACCAGCATTTGTTTTCTTCTAATCTTTTATTACCGTTTTTTTATAACTAAATTTATGTTTCTATTTCATTGTTCCCATATTTTTATTTTCCTTTAATTCTATAATTTTAATATCAGTTACTTTAAAGCCCTGATAAAACCGTAAAATTCACGCTCAAACTTTGGCACATCTTAAACACTTCTTTCCTCTAAAAAAAATAATCTGAAAATGCAAGTTCACTCGTACAGAAAAAATGTTGTTTCGATTTATTATTTTCAAAAATAAACCTTTATAATAGACCAAAAAAAAAAAATTACCCTCTCTCAAAATTTGAGGGCTTACGTTTCGAGATACATAGAACCCGAATAGCGAATAAAAAAATATCCGTTCTGCCGCCGTATGCCGTCCGTGGCATGGCTCTGAAACTACTAGATCAATATTTCTGAAATTTGACACAAAAATATCAGGTCATGCAACTATGATCCGAACACCTAGACCATGATATCAGCCGATTAGTTTTAGAATAGCGGCAGAATGGTTTAATAAAATAAATCAGTTATTTTTAAAGATAGAAAAAAAATGTATTGAGTCTTATGATCAGAACACAGTGACGATAAAAAAAAAAAAAAAATAATTAATAATTATAATAGATAGCTGTTGTTAGTTCTACTCGATAGATAATTAAATTTTCTACAAAAGAAATAAATAATCATTTGAATCGGTTCAGAAATAGCAGAAATGTAGTGGTTTGAAACTAGCACTAGTGGTAGGCAAATTTGCTTTAAATTATTTATTGCTTTTCATATTAGCTAATTGCCTATAAATAGCTATATAAACAATTATACGCTGATATAGTTATTTGGAAATAATAAACCTTTGTGTTATAATTTGCTGGGCTTTTTTTTTTTTTAATATAATTCACTATCGAACTAAACTGAGATTGAAATTTAATAATTAATTTAAAGTAAATGAAGCTGTAACGAACGGAGTTTTATATGATATTCAAAATAGCAAACAAATAATATGAACAAAATAAAAAGAATGAAATGGACTAAATAAATAAGATATGGCCGAGACGAATGAAAGCGTTCCTTGAGAGGCTATAAAAGTTTCCCAACAGCTGAGGAGTTTTATTTGGTGAGGGAGGCGACCCCGATAGCTTGGATTCACAAGATTGGTAACAATAAAAGTTCATTTAGCTTTCATTCCTGATATTTCTGGGGCTTATAAATTCTTTTCTGACCTTTTTCGAAGAATAAATTGGGAACAAAACGACTTTGTATATTTCTATATTTTAATGTCGAAAATACTTTTAATTGGAAGGTGAATTGTTGTGGTTGTTCCGCAAATTTATTTTGTACATTATCAACTTTATTTATCTATAATCTATGAAGGGTCTTGAGTTCAATATATACTGAAATTATGTATATATTGAACTCAAGACCCTTCATATATACACGTAATAATAATAATTTATCCGGGAGGTAGATGAAGCTCGAGTTATCTGAGAGGAAGGAAAGATGATAGTAATGATAATAATTCTTTATTTATTCTGGGACGAGTTCCCTAAGAATAATATTACAAGAAATAAACAATAGTTTTAAGACTAGAGTCTTAGGGTAAAATAATTGACAACATAATTAAATAATTAAAATGAAAAAATAAAATAACTGGAAAGATAACTTCTAATAAAAATGTGTAAAAAAAAAAAAGAAAGAAAAAAAAGATATATGTTAAAACGAGAACATAGAATAATATATAATAAAAAATATAATAACATTATAAAGAAAAATAAAAAATATACATATTATATATATATATATATATATATATATATATATATATATATATATATATATACAGCATTTCCAAGTCAAATTCAACCTTTTCCAAGTCAAATTCTACCTTTTCCAAGTCAAATTCAACCTTTTCCAAGTCAAATTCAACCTTTTTCAATTTCAATAAAATAATAAAAATCAAATTAACATGATTTTATGGTTATTTTAATTACACATTATGTTTTTAACCCTTGTGGCTTGTTAAATGTTCCCAAGGGCCTTTTTACATATAATTAGTCACGATTATAATAATAAGTATAACCGATACTTTAATTTTTAGACATTTTCGATAAAGGTCTGGTAGTCGGATTAGCGGGGGTCCGTTTTATTTTAGTTTTATGATCGCGGGCGAAAATATTATCAATAGAGGTTCATTTAAGCTTTTTCGTATTTATTGGATAGTAGGCTCAGTAGCTGCGTTCCCAAAGGTTCGTTACCGATTACACTATTAATTTTAATCGCGCTCGCTCAAATATGGGTTTATTATAACTTTTTCGTATTTATTGGATACAAGGCTCAGTACCTGCGTTACAGGGGGTTCTATCCCGACCATTCTATTAATTTTTCGTGCGCTCACTCAAATATGGGTTTATTATAACAGTTTCGTATTTATTGGATACAAGGCTCAGTACCTGCGTTCCCAAAGGTTCGTCACCGATTACACTATTAATTTTAATCGCGCTCGCTCAAATATCGGTTTATTATAACTTTTTCGTATTTATTGGATACAAGGCTCAGTAGCTGCGTTACGGGGGGTTCTATCTCGACCATTCTATTAATTATTCGTGCGCACACTCAAATATGGGTTTATTATAACAGTTTCGTATTTATTAGATACAAGGCTCAGTAGCTGCGTTCCCAAAGGTTCGTCACCGATTACACTATTAATTTTAATCGCGCTCGCTCAAATATCGGTTTATTATAATTTTTTCGTATTTATTGGATACAAGGCTCAGTAGCTGCGTTACGGGGGGTTCTATCTCGACCATTCTATTAATTATTCGTGCGCTCGCTCAAATATGGGTTTATTATAACTTTTTCGTATTTATTGGATACTAGGCTCAGTAGCTGCGTTACCGATTTACTGTTAATTTTTATCGCGCTCGCTCAAATTTCTGTATTTGTGTTTTGGGGTGTTTTTTTAGTGAATGTGTTAATGTTTTTTTAGTCAGTTGGTCTAATGTATGTTTATTTCGTGCTTTTTGTAATTTTTCATCTATTGGGTTACCGCTAATCCTTTTTATCAGAATAGTAAGTTATCTTTTTGGTTAATATTTTGGAATTTGATAATAATCTGCTGAACAGAACGATTTTTATACGTCCATTTTTATTTGATAATCCTCTACATGAGTTAGCGCAATTAAAATTAATAGTATAATCTGTAACCAGTGCTTGCTTATGCAGCCACTGAGCCTAGTAGCCAATAAATATGAACAAGTTAAAATAAACCTCTTCTTGAGCAAGCGCACATAAAATAAATATTTATATTTAATAATCGGGAATGAACCCCCCGCAACGCAGCTACTGAGCCTTGTATCCAATAAATACGAAAAAGTTATAATAAACCCATATTTTTAGTGAGCGCACGAATAATTAATAGAATGGTTGGGATAGAACCCCCCGTAACGCAGCTACTGAGTCTTGTATCCAATAAATACGAAAAAGTTATAATAAACCCATATTAGAGCGAGCGCGATTAAAATTAATAGTGTAATCGGTAACGAACCTTTGGGAACGCAGCTACTGAGCCTTCTATCCAATAAATACGAAAAAGTTATAATAAACCCATATTTGAGCGAGCGCGATTAAATTTAATAGTATAATCGGTAACGACCCTTTGGGAACGCATCTACTGCGCCTACTATCCAATAAATACGAAAAAGTTATAATAAACCCATTTTTGAGTGTGCGCACGAATAATTAATAGAATGGTCGGGATAGAACCCCCATTATCTTGAAAAGATAATCTTTTCAAATAATATTTGCTGCTGAATGTATTCATGAAAATGAAAGTTGAATAAAGAAATAAACGTTTCTTTCTAATTTATTTGTTGATTTTCTCTGAAATTACTATCTAATTGGGATTATTTGGGAATTAAATTGACAGAAAATGGCTGAATAGACGGGATTTAAATGTTATAGAATTTGGGAGTTCCGGATGTTGGAATGAATAGAGTTACATAGGGGTACGGATCGGATTAAGAATGATCTATCGACAGCTGTGGATCGATGGGACGTTACAGATGTTATGTTATAATATCTTTTAATGAATATCTCTTTTAATATTTTAACTTATACTATTTATCTTAAATTAATCTTCTATAAAATGAATATATCTGGCCCTGATGACCGCGATGTTTTGTGCCATTAAAATTTTAAAAACCAACCAACCACAAAGGAATAGTTTAAGTATGGATCATTTTCCAGGAATTTAGAAGGAAGTCTGGGGTTTTCTCCTATTGTTGATTTGTTTTCATTTTATTTTGTATTATTAGTATTATTATTATTCAGACGTTTATTATTTTTTTTAATTTAGTGTGTTTATTAAATTTGAGTAACATGCATTAAGGTTTTGGACATCCGATTTTTTATTTATGGCGCGATTTTTATATTTTTCTTTGGTAATCATTTCTTTAAAATTTCGTTTGAATAATAATAAAATTTCATAATGAATAATTTTGGGTGAGTGAAATTTGAATGAATGTCCCGTTTTTCTGAAATGAGTAGTGAGGGCAGTTCGGTCAGGTTTATTAGGGTTTTTTTTTTAAATTGAAGTGCAGCTCTATTTGTGATGGTATACTCTCCTTTTAAATAAAGTCCAGATGTTCCAAAATAAGACTTTCCGCATTTGTCTTCACAAGGAATTTCGTATACAACATTTGATTTAAGGTCTAATTTCACTTCTCTTTTCCCTACAAGGCAATTTCTAGAATACAGAATTTCCGTAAAGGTATTTTGCATGCGATTTACGTAATACCGTGTTGCCCAGGAAAAACCTTATTTTTAAAAAAATATATTTTTATCGAAATTTGCAACTGTATATTCTAATACAACAAGTAAATATTTCTTGGAGTTGATTTTTATTCTCCAATACTGACAGCATACATCAAGGTCTCTGATGTGGGACTGGAGAGTTTGAGATATAATAGTAGGATCGTTATTAACTGATAACACGCAATTATCATCGGGAAAAATTTAGATATATATATAATATTTAGGATTTAGGTGTTCCTTGCCATGATTGTATGAAGGGGTCCACGAATTTTCTAAATTGGGAATCACTGGTCCGTAGTATAGAATAATCGACATTTAATACTAACAACAATAATTTTCGATGCGAGGCATTCCTCACTTTATTTTTATTTGGCATTGATGTTTTTTATCTTTTTGGCAGAGCCTTCAATATTATCCTCCACTTCGGCAAGAGAGAAACAGAAAGAGTATTTACTGACGGACGGAGTGACAGGGAGAATGTGGGTGACAGACACGGTGGTAATCTTTTGGAAGGAGCCGGCTGCTGGAATAGTTTGCTCAAGATTTAATAAAGGAGCTGCTAGCCTGCTGCTAATTCGCTCCGCTGGTTTAATATTGCCTCTCTTTCTTCGCGGGTTCACTGAAGAGGTGTCTTAATAGCTTCCCGACACCTCCATCGTGCCAACTCTTCCCCCTTACCATCTTTACATCTTCATACCTTGATGAATTGAAAATTAATGAGTTTTGTTTATTTTTGTCTCATAGCGAAAATAATAGTTAATGAATGAATGAAAAATAGTTTTTATTCTGGGACATTCATTCCCCTAAGAATAATTTACAATGAAGAGAGGTAGTCTTAGTTATCTGGCTTTATTTCATGCCTAATTAATTAGTTTAGTAATGATAAAAAGTTAATATAAATAAAAGATACAAAAAAACAAAAAAAAAACAGATAACAACATCAAATGAGTTTAATTATACATTATCCAAGTCAAGATTCATTACATATTTGCTGAAGATTGATTTTTGAGGAGATGGATAAATAATTTGTGTTTAAAGATGGTTTGGGATAACACTATTCGGAGGCAGATGGGTAATGAGTACGGATAATAAAAGTCTTTGCAAAGGATGCTGTCCTGTGAGAGGGTAGTTATGGGTCGGTTTGTTGGGATATAATATTTAGAGTGTGCACGGATGAGCGGGGAGTAAGGATGTCAAAGATATAGGAAGGTTTTATGGCTCGCAAGGATTGGAACAGAAAGATGTCAAGTAGGTATTTTCTTCGGGATTCGGGATAGCCACCTTTGATCAGAACACCAGTGTGGGACGAGTGACTGTCTGGAAAGGCTGGACATGAATTTTATGAACCTATTCATTACTCTTTTAGCCTCATCTCGTTTTCGCCACTGAGTCCCACATATGTCAGAGTGGGGAAGGATGAGAGAGGACACTAAGTGATGACGGGTGCTTCTAGGTAGTGATGGGCAAATACTCAAAAAATTTGAGTACTGATTGCTGTAATCAAATGATGCTAAAAATTTTCGTACTTTTGAGTACCTGATTACTTGAGTACTTGATTACTTTTTTATATCAGGTGGCCAGAATAAATTATATTACATACATCTATTAAGTTTAATTCTATTAATAATTTCTGTAAGCCATCTTTTTTTTTTCGTATTGTCGATTAATTGATAAGGGTAAATTATTATTAATAAGAAGGTGGGTTAATAGATTATTGTAAACTCTTCAGATAAAATCAATATAGGGGCTTATTATTATGTTTTTTTACACTTGGAATTTCATTTTAACTTTTTCGTATTTATTGGATATTAGGCTCAGTAGCTGGGTTATCAATGGTTCGTTACCGATTATACTAGTAATTTTAATCGCGCTCGCTCAAGAATAGGTTTATTTTAAATTTTTCGTATTTATTCGATACCCTCGGAAGCAGGGTTCCCAAAGGTTCGTTACCGATTATACTTTCTTTTTTTTTTCCCCTGCCTCGCCATTTCTGGCATACGGGGTTTGGAAGCAGTAGGGTAGTGCGCTGGGAATGCGCATGCTACTGCGCCCCATTATACTCTGTTTTTGTTCTCTTTTCTTTATTTATTTATTAAACTGTGGTGCAGCCCGGTTGCGCGGTTGCGCACCTTTCTGGTGGGGTTGCACCTTATTTTTAAGGGCGGCCATCCTGAGCCTTTTCATCCGTCCGGATACAGTCCACTTCTCCTGGTGAGCTGCATCCGTCCAGACCTCTCCATCCATCTGGTTCTTTCCAACCATCCAGTAGCCGTCACGTCACACCAGTCCGCCGCCGCATCCGTCCGGATTCCTCAGGCCAGACTTCCTGGCTTCAGATGTTCTCATCTTCTTCTTCGCCTTCTTCGTTGGGCTCTCAGGCCGGTTGGGCTCTTCCAAGGGTGAAGTGTGAAGGACCCACCAATTCCTAGACAAACTCCCTGAAGGAGGGGTAGTTCTCCTCCTCAAGCAGGCGTGGAAGGTCCGGCTCGGATAGCGTCTAGAGTCCGGTCTTCCTCATTAAGGTGGCGCGGTGCCGCTCCATGGCAGTGCAGGACAACACCACGTGCTCTGCGGTCTCAGGGACTCCGCATGTAGGGCACCGGGGATCGATATCCTTACCGTGGTCATGCAGCTTTCCCCGGAACCCTCCATGTCCTGTTAGTATCTGCGAGACCCAGTAATCCGGGAGGACCCACTTGGCCTCTGGTCTTGATCGGACGGTGGGGAAGAACTTTCTCATCGTGGAGCCCTTCTGCTTCTGCTTGCCACCCACCGTCCGTTCCACTCTTCTATTAGTTCCTCCCGAAGTATTTCCTTCCATTTATTTGGGGTCTCGCCGATTCTTCCTCGGAGTCCCTCCGGAAGCGCTTCTAGCCCCTGCCTCTTGCAGTCGTACCTAAGTACGTCTTCTCTGAAAATGAGATCCAGGGGCATCGCTCCGGCCAGTACCTGCACTGCCTCGTGCGAGACCGTTCGGTAAGCCTTCGTGACCCGTTACCGATTATACTATTAATTTTAATCGCGCTTGCTCAAGAATAGGTTTATTTTAAATTTTTCGTATTTATTCGATACCAGGCTCGGAAGCAGGGTTCCCAAAGGTTCGTTACCGATTATACTAGTAATTTTAATCGCGCTCGCTCAAGAATAGGTTTATTTTAAATTTTTCGTATTTATTCGATACCAGGCTCGGTAGCAAGGTTCCTAAAGGTTCGTTACCGATTATACTAGTAATTTTAATCGCGCTCGCTCAAGAATAGGTTTATTTTAACTTTTTCGTTTTTATTCGATACCAGGCTCGGTAGCTGGGTTCCCAAAGGTTCGTTACCGATTATACTATTAATTTTAATCGCGCTCGCTCAAGAATAGGTTTATTTTAACTTTTATGTATTTATTTGATACCAGGCTGGGTAGCTGCGTTCCCAAGGGCTCGTTACCGATTTTACTATTAATTTTTATCGCGCACGCTCAAGAATAGGTTTATTTTAACTTCTTCGTATTTATTTGATACCAGGCTAGGTAGCTGGGTTACCAAAAGTGCGTCAACGATTATACTATGAATTTTAATCACGCTCACTCAAGAATAGGTTTATTTAAACTTTTTCGAGTTCATTTGTTACTATTCTAAATAGCTGCGTTACAAACGGTTCTTATACTTTTTTTTTTTTTTTTTTTTTTTTTTTTTTATTCGTATATATTACAATTTGTCATAATAGACAATAATAATAGTGCTACAGGATCTCATTCATACAATATTTACAATATAAACAAAAGGAAAGTCAAATTACATAAAATAAAATCAAAATAAGTAAACGTATACAATAACAAAATTAAGTAGACAAAATAAATACAAATAAATGAAGTTAACAAATAAATAAACAAAACATGTCACATTCATACCTATGTACAATATTTACAATCAGCTCGGGAACCCCGGACGGGGCTTGTCCCCCCACTTGTGGAAGGACAAGCAGAGTCCAAAGGATCCCAGCGCCTCCCTCTCAGCCGCATCACTGGTGAGAGCCAGAGGAAGCTAAGTGAGGGCGCCATAGCCACAATCACACCGCACTTGAGAGGAGAATCTGACCAGTGTCAGAACTCCAGCATATGTATTTACAATATATCTCGGGGCCACTGCCGTTTCAACCTTCTAGGTGGGTTGTATGGATGAGTGGAGCTGGATAGGGATCGTGCTAAAGGATTAGGATGATGAATGAGGTTCTGATGGAATTTGGAAAATTTGGATGGAATTAGGTCTGAAATAAATGGAACATTAAGGTCGTGGTGCAAGGTATAGTTGGATACATAATAAGGAGCATTTACTATTATTCGGAGGACTTTGGATTGAAAGGATTGAATGCGTTTGATGTTAGAACGTTTAGCTCTCCCCCACAGTTCAAGTCCGTAGGTCCAGATGGGCTTCAGTATTGTCTTATAAATTAATAATTTGTTGTCAACTGTAAGTTCAGATTTTCTGTTTAACAGTCTGTATAACTGTCCGAATCGTCGATTGAGTTCTTTTCTTTTAAGTCTTGTATGTGGGTTCCACGTCAGTCTTTTGTCTAGTAGTAAGCCAAGATAGCGGACTGTATCTGAAGGAGGAATAGGAATGGAATTGAAGTAAACTGGCGGACAGGAGTTTCATCGAAGAGTGAAGGTTACATGTTTGCATTTGGCCTCGTTCACCTTTATGCGCCAAGCACCACACCAGTCTTCGATAAGACAAAGGTGTCTTTGCAGGATTAAGGATGCGGTTTCGGGATCGGAACTGGATGATAGGATGGCGGTGTCATCTGCAAATGTTGCCAGAAAGGTGTCAGGATGATTAGGAATATCAGCGGTGTAAAGGATGTAGAGAACGGGTCCCAGGACGCTGCCCTGAGGAACACCGGCCTCAACGGGATAAAAGTTGGAAAATTCTACACCACAGCGTACTTGGAAGGAGCGGTTTGAGAGATAGGATCTTAGAATGAGGCAGAGAGACTGGGGTAAATGCGTTTTAAGCTTGAAGAGTAATCCAGCGTGCCATACCCGGTCAAAAGCTTGCGCTATGTCCAGAAACGCACCTAGAACAATACTCTTTACATTCGAGGCTGAGGAAATATGGTCTACAACTCGGAGTCCTTGTTGAACAGTGGAATGATGAGAGCGGAAACCAAACTGGTGGGAAGGAAGGTTGTGAGATTCTAATATAGGCAGGATTCGTTTTAGAAGGAGCTTTTCGAAGATTTTTGAGAGGATGGGGAGTAGACTTATAGGTCTGTAGGATGAAGTGTTACTGGAAGGTTTACCTGGTTTTAGGAATAGAATGATTATGGAATGTTTCCATAAGAGAGGAAAATAGGTGGTGCGAAGGATGCAGTTGTAGATGTATGTAAGAAAAATAATGGCTTTCTGGGGAAGTTGTCGCAGGATCTGGGGGGTAAGGAGATCGTGTCCAGGAGATTTACGAAGGGTCAGTTTTTGAAGAAGATATTTCACCTCAGATGGATTAATAGCTTTAAGAGGTAGGGAAAGAGGTATTGGTGAGAAAAGGAATTCTTGAACTGTTGTGGTATGATTTCTGTTGGATTCCGGCTGAGGAGTGAATACTTTGGAGAGGTGTGTGGCGAATTCCTCGGCTTTATCTTCATCAGACGCAGCCCAGGAGTCATCACCACGCCGGAGAGGATGGGAAACTTTATGGTATTTTAGGATCTTTTTGGTCACATTCCACAGGGAATTATCTCGAGCTGATAGAGAGGAGAGGTAGGAATTAAAGGACTGGGAACGGAAGGTCGCCAACTCCCGCTTTAATTGCCTACAATAAAAGTTATAGGAGCGGCGATCTGTTGGGTGTCGGGTTCTTTGCCATAATGATCTGGCTCGGCGTTTTGCATGGATGAGGTCAGCTAGGTGTTGAGGTAAATGGTTTTGCTGAGGAGTTCTATTGGAGTGCTTAGGAGAGGAGGCAGTCCAGACAGCTTGCTGAATGGCGGTTGTAAACGAGTAGACGGAATCATCAAGGTCATCCGGTGTTTTGAGGGTCACACTGAGGTCAATATTATCGGTGAGGATTTGGCGGAAGAGGTTCCAGTTGACAGGGCCTCGGATAAATGATGGTGGAATGGGTTTCGGAATAGGAGTTAGAGATACTTTAAGGATCGGTGGACTATGGTCAGAGGATAGTTCATCAAGGCGAGTTACGGAATAGTTCAGGGAGCCTAATCCGCTGTGGATGAAGAAGTCGAGGATATCTGGATTACGGTTAGGATCTGTTGGCCAGTAGGTAGGGGAGTCAGGAGGTATGAGGTTAAAATTTCGGGAATTCAGAGCAGTCAGCAAATTTCTTTCACGAGAATTCGTGGTTCTAGAACCCCACTGCTGGTGCTTGGCGTTTAGATCTCCACCCAGAATAAAATGATTTCCTAAGGAATCCAGGAAGGATGCAAATTCGGTGTTGGAAATGGAGTGTTTGGGAGGGCAATATGCTGATGTAATAGTTACCGGATAGTAAAAAGTCTTGATTACTATTGCTGTGGCTTGCAGGAAATCATAGGTAGGAAGTGGAAGTAAATGATGAGAGAGGGATTGGTGGACAATGATAGCAGAACCGGCATGAGCTTTGCCGTCTGGGTGGTCTGTACGGTATGTTATGTACTGCGGTATTTTGAAAAGCTGTTTAGTGGTTAGTCTAGTTTCAGTAATAAGTGCAACGTCAATTGTTTTGTCTTGCAACAACGCTGTCAGTTCGTCAGTGTGATTTCTAACACCATTCGGATTCCAAAGGAGAATGAATAAGGAATTAGGTGAGGTCATTTATGGTTTTTGTAAGGCAGGAATGAGATTTGATACAAGGTTCGTAAGGAGTGATATTAGAGGCATAACAAGGGATTTGATTTCGGAGATGAAGGATGTCATGAGACTGGTAAGGTCTGTGACATTTGATGGAGAAGGGATATGGGAAATTTGATGTTGAGGAGTTTTTTGAAGAATTGGAAAATTTTGCGGAATAGTTTGTTGTGGAATAGGTGGATTATGCTGAGGTAAACGTTGTTTCGGCAGGGCCTCGGCTTCATTACTCTGGTCCCCACCTCCAAGTAAGTGGGCAAATGAGACATTGGAATCTACAAATTTAGATGGTTCTCTTCTAGATCTTGTTATTCTTGCTGTTTCTGGTTCTTGAGGTTTTTGAAATCTGGTCTTTAGATTTTTATATATTTGGCATCCCTTGTAGTTGGCTGGATGGTCCTTGAGGCAATGAGCACATACTGCGGGTGATGACTTCGGTTTAGTGCATTCTCCTGTCCTATGCTCTTCTCCGCATTTCACACAGCGTGGTATATGGTGGCAATAAGATTTAGTATGGCCATATGCCTGACAATTATGGCATTGGACTATATCCTTCTTCATGTAGGGCTTCTCAACTCTTACACAGCTGTAGTACAGTCGTTTAAGATCGTAGATTTTTTCGACTCCTGTCGATGGTTCTAGATCAACAAAAAACATTGGAAGTTGAACTTTATCTTTCAAAACGTTGGTGACTTGGCGCATCTTATATCCCATCTCCATCAGTTCTTCTTTAATAACTTCAGTTGGTGTCGAGGGATGCAAGTTTCTTATTACAACCCTCAGTGCTCTCTCCTGGCGTAGCTGATAAGTATGGAACTCGGCCTTGGTGTCTGTCAGATATTTTACTACTTTCCTGTAGGTTTCAGCACTATCCGGAGATATTTTAGTGTCATTTGTTCTATTCAGACATGAGTAGCTACCAGGGTTGGTTAATTTATTAAGTTGTGCACAAAGAAGTTGAAAATTTTTAATATTTTTGACAAAAATCGGGGGAGGTGGTGGTTCCCTTGGTGTAGGGGCAGATTCCATGTCTTCTTTTTCACTATGGAGGATTTGAAATGGATTCGGTGTGAAAAAAGGAGATTCATCTGTCATCTCCTGTGATGATGGGCCAGGCTGGGGTTCAGATTTCAAAGTGTTACTTGAAGGGTTCGCTTGTGTTGGTAACTTCTTATTGTTATCACGACGGGGTCTTTGTTTAGTGGGAGACGAATTTGAACCTGCTGATCTTGATCTTTTACTTGCCGTTTTAGAAGACATCACTTGATGAAAATATCGCATTTCATATATAAAAAAAAGATAGTAATATAAGAATGTTAAAGGGAAACAAGTAACAAGTATATATTCCCAATACCAGCAATCAGCTGATATGAGGAAATATGGCTACCCTTTGTGTCAAGCCTATTGACTCTGCATTCACTGTTTGCGGTAAAAAAAATTACTCTGCTTACCGAAATAATACTCCAAACCTTACTGCTGTTGATGTCCAAAAAGCTGGCAGCTTTTTCGAGACTGGAATCGATGAAAATCCTTTTGAAAAATCAAAAATCTCAGAGACGAAGTTACGTGCGACTGTTACCATCTGGCGCATCAATTATGAAATTTAGGTAAGATTAGCAATTTAAAATAATATTTATACTTATGCATTTGTTTTATTATGAAATTAGTATTATGTTTCAAAACTGTTATGTAATGGAATTCTCATTGTGAATTAATAATTCAGGTATAACTTGATAAAGGGGTAAATTGGTATCCTAAAATATTTTTGAACTAAAGCGGTAAACCTAAAATTGGTGAGCTCTCCCAAGTTAGAATACAAGTTTCCCTCTGGTGATCGCTTTCCAAGAAGGACCAATCGATGCCTGAGAACAGTTCCCAGTTTCTCGGATGTGGTTTATTCTCTGATAACAATATTCAACAGGAATGATTCGAGTTATATTCGCGGCAATAACAATACCTAATTTATTATATTAAAACAGGGATTAATAATGATATTAATAAGTAACAAAAATTAACATTGTTATGTTAAAAAAAACAAAGAGGGGGTGGTATAGAATGAAAATTAATATGTATATTGAAATAATGATGTGAATGTTTTTTTTTTTTACTCATATTTATGATGTATATATATATATAAGTTAGAGACCGCGGCGAGCCGGTATCGGGCTTAATCCCGCCTGTACCTTGTAAACATTCTGTTGTATACATCGAGGTCTAAACAAGGAAATAAAGTCAGTGTTGTTCTAGTTATCGTGCGTGTTGTTTCTATCTCCTATTACTTTTATTATTTATTATTTATATCTTATTTAAGTGAATTAACGTAATTGGTGCCGAAACCCGGGATTTATTTGTTGAGAACCCGGAACTATTATTTATTTATTTATTATCACTCGTCTTTCGCTCTCGTATTTATTTATTTAAAAAAATTGTTTTTAACTTTCTTTTTTTTTAATTCTTTCTAATTAAAACAAGAAAGAATAATAATAATTAAAAATATAATATATATATTTAATAATTAAAAAAATCTAAAAAAAATGGCAGAAGGTGTATTACGACCCGCAGTACTTCAAGTGCCGGCAGATATACCACAGATACCAGAGATACCACAGATACCACCCTTACCACGTGATACTCTGGCGGAAGCTCATGCAAATACACTGGCATGGCTGAAGGTGAAAGCAGCGACCGCGCAAGATTTAAGGAAAGCTGTGTCGGATATAGAAAAGTTTACGGGAGAGACTGGTGAACTGAACCATTTCATAAAAAATGGCGACCGCATAATAACACGGATCGAGGTGAAGACGGCGGAGGGTCTACTACACAGAGATGATGCGAATTCGCTCAAGGCTGATCTAGTTTGTCGGGTAAAAAGAAATATACTCAATTTGATTCAGGCCGACGAAGAAACCCCCTGGGCAGTAGTGAAAGACCGGCTTAAGAAGGCTTACGGAGGCGGCAGGTGGTCCCCAGAGGAAGACATCTTCCAGATGTTCAGGGAAGTCAGGCACCCTCGCCAGTCAAACGGACAATACGCAGGAGCGTTGCTGACGAGATTCAACAATATCACCGCGAAGATGAGAGAAATAATGAGTGCCTCTGAAGTTGAACCTAGAATGGTGTTTCTGTCGACCATCTTGTTAGTACAGCTGGCTAGAGAGACGGGGAGAAAGGAACCGTTCCCCAAAGACCGTCCTTTCGTGGAATGCGCCCAGGAAATGATGGACATTAGTGCGTGCGATGAAGAATCGAGGATGGAGGTAGAGGAAACTGGGTGGACTAGGGTGTCTTATAGAAGACCAAGAACCAAACCTGCCATTTGGAGGAAAAGAGAGCCGGAGTATGAAAGGAAGTACAGAACGGCGGCTAACGATAGTAAGAGGACGTACCAGAACGTGAAAAAATATCCAAGAAGAGAAGAAAGAAAATGTTACGGGTGCGGTAAACCGGGACACCTAGTGGCGCAGTGTCCCCGAACAAAATGCTTCGAATGTGGAACAGAGGGGCATATTGCGAAGCAGTGCCCGTATATGTTTCGCCAAAGAGAATCATCTCGAGGCGAGCCGATGGAGATAAATGCTCAGAGAGTGTGGAGGAGGAGCAGATCTTCGGCTGGGTCCACGGAGAGTTCGGAGACATCCGACACGGAGGAAGAACATTTAGAGCTTGAAAGCAGGAGAGGTGAAAGGCGTGGAGGAAGGCGAAGAGAGGAAAAGCGGCCGGCAGGAGCAGAAAGGAGGGAGCGAGCAGAGACCTGAGGAGAGTGGCAGCAGAGGGGCGACCGCACGATCGAGAATTACAATATAAGGAGCGAATACGGCGGTCTGCCTATAATTAGAGTGATGAAAGGAGTGAAGTGTTTGGTGGATACCGGGAGCTCTAGCACAATAATGAGTCGGCGAGCGGCGGAGAAGTTGTGTGGCAGCGGAGGGGCACTCCAGATACAGGTATGTACATGCAAATTGATCACCCTGGGTGGGCCGTGCGAAGTAGAGGGAGAAGTTAGCTTAGATCTCGAGAGATAGGTAACACGTGGGGGTCAAGTGACGGTACATGTGGTGGCGAACATGCCCCGTGAATATGAGGGAATTATTGGTTGTGATCTATTGGGAAAGGTAGGAGCGCGAATTAGGAGCAAAGGGGGATGTTGGTCGGTTAAGATTGGAGGGAAAACTTATAAGTGCGCGGGTACTTAATAGGGAAGGCAGAGTAGGGGCGGTTAGTCGGGTCAAGGAATGGAGGTTGACATTAAGGGAAGAATTCGGAGACATTTTCTTTAAAGAAGACGAACTGTTAGGGGCAACTGGGAAAACAGTTCATGAAATTCCCGTAAAGCAAGAAAGGGTCACGTACGTGAAGGAAAGGCGATACCCTCAAGCATTAAAGCAACACATTAGGGACGAAATACAGAACCTAAAAAAGCAAGGTATCATAGAAGACAGTACTTCGCCATATAACAGTCCCTCTGGATAGTAAAGAAGAAGAGCTTGCCGGGAGAAAATAAGGAAAAATATAGGCTAGTGATTGATTTCAGGAAACTGAATGAAAACACCCTAGATGAAAAATATCCCATCCCCAGATTTGAAGATATTTTAGACCGACTAAGCGGGTCAACCATATTCAGCACACTTGATTTAAAAGCTGGTTATCACCAAATCAGAATGCACCCTAAAGATAGCCATAAAACAGCTTTTTCGTTCGAAAGAGGGCATTACGAATTTAGAAGGATGCCCTTCGGCTTGAAAAATGCGCCGATTACATTCCAAAGGCTTATGGACGAGTTCTTGAGGGGAATCGATGAAACATTCTGTCAAATATATATGGACGACCTGCTAGTGTTTAGCAAAACCGAGGAGCAACACGTAGCACATTTAAGAAAAGTTTTTGATAGAGTGAGAGAGTTTGGTCTAAAATTGTCCAGCGATAAGTCTCTGTTAGGCCAGGAGCAGATAAATTTTCTAGGCCACACGATTTCAAAGGAAGGGGTGCGACCCGATAGGAATAAGGTGTTGGCAATTCAGCGCATGGCGGTCCCGCGCGACGTGAAGGGAATCCGGCGATTGCTCGGCACGCTGAATTATTATAGAAGATTCGTTCCCGAAATGGCGGAATGCCTTGTACCTCTTAACGACTTGCTTAAAAAAGGAAAGAAGGTGATAGTAACGCCTGAGATGGAGACCAATATTAAGCGCTGTATGAGAAAATTGCAAGAAGAGCCGGTGCTGGCGTTCCCGGATTTCTCCAAGGAGTTTACTATCACGACTGACGCAAGCGAATACGCGCTGGGGGCGGTGTTATCGCAAGATCAAGCAGAGGGTGAACGTCCGATCGCTTATGCTAGCAGACGTCTCTCAAATGCCGAGACGCGCTATAGTGCTCTGGAACGGGAATTGTTGGGGATAGTGTGGGCCATTGATCACTTTAGACCGTACGTGTTTGGCAGAAAATTCAAAGTCCACACAGACCATAGACCGTTACAGTGGGTGGGCACCCTGAAGGAGTCCTCAGCTAGAGTTACCAGGTGGAAAGAGTTCCTCAGCCAATATAACTTTGAGATAGCATATAAGCCGGGAAAAGAAAATGTAGTAGCGGACTGGCTGTCCCGTGCTCTCATCATTAACGCATTGGAAGAAGAAACTGGAGAGCCATCTGGCAACCTCCCACGATTTCTTAGAGATTGGACGCCAGAAGGAGAAGGCGGTCAGGGAGCGCGAGAGGAAGGCGCCACGGAAGAGGATAGCTCGGCGGACGAAAGGGCAACCCATATGGAAGAGATATAGGCAATAATTAATGATAAACGCCGGCAGATCATCTGGAAGACCCGAATGGCAGGACCGATCAAGATCGAAAACGACGTATCTGGGAGAAGTAAAATCACCACGATCTGGTCGCAACCGGGGATCAGCGAGGATCTGATTTGCCGCACGCTTAATGATGTTTCTACGCCTGGAAAAAATCATCACCTGTATGTCGGCAACGAGATAGTATGGGAGAAGATTAAAAGACTATGGCGAGAGGAAAAAATAGGAGTGGACAGATCGTTCATCCGCTGCACCCTGATGGTCGAATTACTGAAGGATGTGGAGCGCCAGCGCGAAGTGACAGTGGCGTATCATCAGGGAAAAACAAACCATCGAGGAGTCAACGAAACCTTCCTGGCACTCAAGCGAAGATATTTTTGGTGGGGCATGAGGAAAATGATTCAGGAAATCATTGGGAACTGTAATATCTGCCTCACCACAAAGTATGATCGGAACCCTCCTCAAACGGTCCAAGAAGAGACACCCACCTCGGAGGCACCTCTGATAGATTTGCAGGTTGATACTTTCACCTGGAGAGGGTACAAATGGGTGACGATACTAGATACGTTCAGCAAGATCGCCATGGCGTATCTTGTCCAACAGCGATCCTCGGAAGCGGTTTTAGAGGCAATACGGACATGGTTCCAATTCTATGGGATTCCAGAACGAATAGCATCCGATGGCGGTAAGGAGTTCGACAATGCCGCCATACACAAGGAAGCGAAGGCTCTTGACATAGCTTGGCATCTCAACACTCCGGGGCACGCAAAGAGCAGAGGGGGTATTGAAAGGCTCCATAGTACGTTGAGCGACCATTTGCGTGTTTATCAGATGGACAAAGGCTTAGAGCCGGACATGGCAATGACAAAGGCGGTCGCGGCGTATAACCATTCTATCCACTCTGTCACGGGATTCGCGCCATTCGAAATCCTCTTCGGCCTTCGGGACCGCCCTAGGGATTGGTCAGGGACGGTAGCAAACAGAGAAAAATTGGATCAAGCTGTAGCCAACCGCATATTGCTGGTGAAACGATGGAACAAAGTCAGGCGGAGGATCGAGTCGGAGAAATGCCGCCGGGTTGCGAAGCATAATCTGGGAGTTAGAGATATTAGCGGTGACATTAAAATAGGACTGATCGTATACAGGAGGAAAGTGAATTAACGTAATTTATATATATATATATATATATATATATATATATATATATATATATATATATATATATATATAATTACATTATATTTATACACACACATTATATATATATATATATATATATATATATATATATATATATATATATATATATATATATATATATATATATATAATATTCCCTACCAATATTACATAAGATAAAGTTGGTAGTGCAGTCTACTTACTTCAAGTGTTTTTATGTCTTCAACAACTTCTTGTGTTCTACCTATCAACTATTCTTCCATCATACCAGCATTTGTTTTCTTCTAATCTTTTATTACCGTTTTTTTATAACTCAATTTATGTTTCTATTTCATTGTTCCCATATTTTTATTTTCCTTTAATTCTATAATTTTAATATCAGTTACTTTAAAGCCCTGATAAAACCGTAAAATTCAGGCTCAAACTTTGGCACATCTTAAACACTTCTTTCCTCTAAAAAAAAAAAATCTAAATAATCTGAAAATGCAAGTTCACTCGTACAGAAAAAATGTTGTTTCGATTTATTATTTTCAAAAATAAACCTTTATGATAGACCAAAAAAAAAAAAAAAAATTACCCTCTCTCAAAATTTGAGGGCTTACGTTTCGAGATACATAGAACCCGAATAGCGAATAAAAAAATTTCCGTTCTGCCGCCGTATGCCGTCCGTGGCATGGCTCTGAAACTACTAGATCAATATTTCTGAAATTTGACACAAAAATACCAGGTCATGCAACTATGATCCGAACACCTAGACCACGATATCAGCCGATTAGTTTTAGAATAGCGGCAGAATGGTTTAATAAAATAAATCAGTTATTTTTAAAGATAGAAAAAAAATGTATTGAGTCTTATGATCAGAAAACAGTGACGATAAAAAAAAAAATAAATAATTAATAATTATAATAGATAGCTGTTGTTAGTTCTACTCGATAGATAATTAAATTTTCTACAAAAGAAAAAAATAATCATTGAATCGGTTCAGAAATAGCAGAAATATAGTAGTTTGAAACTAGCACTAGTGGTAGGCAAATTTGCTATAAATTATTTATTGCTTTTCATATTAGCTTTTACTCTACTTTACTTCCGGGCGCTACGGTCCAACAAGGAACCGGGCCTCCTCAAGATCTTCAAGCCAGTCATTTCTGTCCTTCGCTCTAGCCCTCCATCTCCTCACTCCAAGCAACTTGAGGTCCTCCTCGACGTCGTCCAACCATCTCACTCTTAGCCTTCCTCTGTGTCTTTTTCCTCCAATTTTTCCATAAAGGAGTAGTCTTGGAATCCTAGTTTCTGGCATCCTTTCTACATGTCCGAGCCATGTTAGGCGGGCTTCACAAACGATACCAGGTCTGGTTTCCCATACATTGTTCGGAGCTCACTATTTTTTCTTATTCGCCAAGAGTCATTTTCTTTAATTGGCCCAAATATCTTCCTTAGTATTTTTCTCTCCCAAACATTGAGTCTCCTTTCGCTTTCCTTTGTTAATACCCAGGATTCGCTGCCATAAGTAACTGTGGGTTTCAGTATTATTTCGTATATCATCACTTTGGCATCCCTTGAAAGATTTTTGAACTTTAGTATTGTTTGTAGGGCGAAAAGGCACTTGTTGCCTGCAGACAGCCTCGCATTAACTTCATCTTTCGTATTATTATCATGAGTAATAACAGAACCTGGGTACTTGAAGGTATCTGTACTTTTAAAACAGCGTTCGCCAATCTGCAGGTTGTGGTATTCCAGTAGATGGTTCCTGGATGATCCCATATATCTTGTTATGGGAATATTAGCTAATTGCCTATAAATAGCTATATAAACAATTATATGCAGATATAGTTATTTGGAATTAATAAACCTTTCTGTTATAATTTGCTAGGCTTTTTTTTTTTTCTTTTTTTTTTTTTAATATAATTCACTATAGAACTAAACTGAGATTGAAATTTAATAATTAATTTAAAGTAAATGAAGCTGTACCGAACGGAGTTTTATATGATATTCAAAATAGCAAACAAATAATATGAACAAAATAAAAAGAATGAAATGGACTAAATAAATAAGATATGGCCGAGACGAATGAAAGCGTTCCTTGAGAGGCTATAAAAGTTTCCCAACAGCTGAGGAGTTTTATTTGGTGAGGGAGGCGACCCCGATAGCTTGGATTCACAAGGTTGGTAACAATAAAAGTTCATTTAGCTTTCATTTCTGATATTTCTGGGGCTTATAAATTCTTTTCTGACCTTTTTCGAAAAATAAATTGGGAACAAAACGACTTTGTATATTTCTTTATTTTAATGTCGAAAATACTTTTAATTGGAAGGTGAATTGTTGTGGTTGTTCTGCAAATTTATTTTGTACATTATCAACTTTATTTATCTACAACCTATAAAGGGTCTTGAGTTCAATTTATACATACTTTCATACATATATACATATAATAATAATAATTTATCAGGGAGGTAGATGGAGCTCCAGTTATCTGAGAGGAAGGAAAGATGATAGTAATAATAATAATTCTTTATTTGTTCTGGGACGAGTTCCTTAAGAATGTATCCATAAAAATGAAAGTCGAATAAAGAAATAAACGTTTCTGTCTACTTTATTTGTTGATTTTCTCTGAAATTACCATCTAATTAGAATTATTTGGGAATTAAATTGACAGAAAATGGCTGAATAGACGGGATTTAAATGTTATAGAATTTGGGAGTTCCGGATGTTGGAATGAATAGAGTTACATAGGGGTACGGATCGGATTAAGAATGATCTATCGACAGCTGTGGATCGATGGGACGTTACAGATCAGAAGGCCGCAAGTGGGTGTTACGGGAACGAACGTAGGATTTGAATTTAAGGATATCCGAGATGTACACGTAAAACGGACTCTGGGATTGGATAACTTGGTAGAGGAAGGATGCTAGGAAGTACTTACGGCGGAAGGAAGGATAAAGCCACTTTAACTCTTCGTAAAATCGGGTTATAGAGGTGTCTCTGGATATCCAAAAAGATGAAACGTATTCTCTAAAGCAATTAAACATTTGTTTTACTTTTGCCTCGAGATTCCCAGAGACACCCCCATACACTGTACCGTATATATGTATATATTCATACTTTGGCTTTAAGTTAATTGGCTTGCGAGTAGGTGATAAGACCATAACATCAACCTGAGTTGCCATTTTCTCCCTACCTTTTGTGGTTACCTACTTTACAGAGGATGAGTCTTAGGAGGGTATCCTTATCACGGGGTCGCCCAGCAGCTGAATATAGTGATCCCCACGAGTGGTCCGCGATAAATTATTTCAAATTACCTTGCTTAAGAACACTTGTGAAACCTTGGGTAGTAATCATAATCTCTTATGCTTTACTCAGATTCATTAATCATTTTCCTTAGTAGAAATAACTTCGTGTCAGTCTTGTAAATAATATTTTAATTTTGTTTAATTTTCGTTTCAGCTCAAACGTGTGAGCCATAATAAAAGCAGTACTGAGCTGAGTCACACATAAATTAGTTGAGGCGAAAAGACGGCAAAATTAAAATATTCTTTTTCAAACTGACTCCTAATTATTTCTACCTATGATAATTCCAAAACTCGGCTATACATCCTCAATATAATTAAACATTTTCAGTTGACGTATTACACGCTTTCATTGAGTAATCTAGATATTATTATTTATAAGAATAATACCTAACTTGTAATTCTAAATTTTGGTAATTGACTGAGTACATAGAGTGTTTCGCTTAGTAAAGTAAGTTCTTATAGCCAGTTTAATTTTTCTTGTTATGTCTCCTACTTGACCCTTCAATCTATTTTATCTATTTTAATATTATCTATTTTATCTACTTGTTTTTTATCTTTATTTATTATTATTATTATTTTTTATTTTATTTATTTTAATTTATTTATTTATTCTTTTCTCTTGAATATTATCTATCATTCATTTATCTCAAGTAGAATTATACTTATGTTATAATATCTTTTAATGAATATCTCTTTTAATATTTTAACTTATACTATTTATCTTAAATTAATCTTCTATAAAATGAATATTTCTGGCACTGATGACCGCGATGTTTTGTGCCATTAAAATTTTAAAAACCAACCAACCACAAAGGAATAGTTTAAGTATGGATCATTTTGGAGGAATTTAGAAGGAAGTCTGGGGTTTTCTCCTATTGTTGATTTGTTTTCATTTTATTTTGTATTATTATTATTCAGACGTTTATTATTTTTTTAATTTAGTGTGTTTATTAAATTTGAGTAACATGCATTAAGGTTTTGGACATCCGATTTTTTATTTATGGCGCGATTTTTATATTTTTCTTTGGTAATCATTTCTTTAAAATTTCGTTTAAATAATAATAAAATTTCATAATGAATAATTTTGGGTGAGTGAAATTTGAATGAATGTCCCGTTTTTCTGAAATGAGTAGTGAGGCCAGTTCGGTCAGGTTTATTAGGGTTTTTTTTAAATTGAAGTGCAGCTCTATTTGTGGTGGTATACTCTCCTTTATAAATAAAGTCCAGATGTTCCAAAATAAGACTTTCCGCATTTGTTTTTACAAGAAATTTCGTATACAACATTTGATTTAAGGTCTAATTTCACTTCTCTTTTCCCTACAAGGCAATTTCTAGAATACAGAATTTCCGTAAAGGTATTTTGCATGCGATTTACGTGATACCATGTAGCCCAGGAAACCCCTTATATTTAAAAAAAAAAATATTTTTTTTATATTTTTTATTATATTTTTAATATATTTTTATCGAAATTTGCAACTGTATATTCTAATACAACAAGTAAATATTTTTCTAAATAATAGTGTTCATGAAAAAAAAACTGCCCATTGGCAGCACTCTTGTAGTCAATCTAAACAAGATTGTCTCGAGGCCATCTTCTCTTCCGACGCCTCGGTGGATTATCGAAAATTGGTGAAGAAGCAAGGATTGAAACTAGTGGATTAAAGTGGGAATGGAGTTTCTTATGGAAAGAATGTTCTTTATGAATGATTTTATTCGTGTCGAAGTAAGGAGCGTTGAGGATTATACGAAGGATGTAGGATTATAAGGATTGGATACGGGAAGAATTGGATGGTTCAGTAGAGCTCCAAAGCGCAATTCCGTAGGTCCAGATAAGCCTTATGATTGTCATGTAAATGAGCGTTTTGTCTGAGCGTCTGTCCAATAAGTGTTGGAATAACCAAAGTCGGCGAGCAGTTTGTTGTCTTTTTAGTCTTCAATGCAGATTCCAGGTTAGACGTTTGTCAAATAGGAGTCCTCAATAGGGGAGCTGTTCAACCGGGACAAGTGGTCATTAATCCTGGTTATCATTAAGTTATCATTAATATGTCATTAAACGACACTGTAGGACAGAATGTCATAGGTTTTCGACGAAGGATAAAGGTAATTTTATGGGATTTCTTGGAGTTGATTTTAATTCGCCAATACTGACACCATACATCAAGGTCTCTGATGTGGGACTGGAGAGTTTGAGAGATAATAGTAGGATCGTTACTAACTGATAACACGCAATTATCATCGGGAAAAATTTAGATATATATATATATATATATATATATAATATTTAGGATTTAGGTGTTCCTTGCCATGATTGTATGAAGGGGTCCAAGAATTTTCTTCATTGGGAATCACTGGTCCGTAGTATAGAATAATCGACATTTAATACTAACAACAATAATTTTCGATGCGAGGCATTCTTGTAAGCTCACTTCATTTTTATTTGGCATTGATGTTTTTTATCTTTTTGGCAGAGCCTTCAATATTATCCTCCTCTTCGGCAAGAGAGAAACAGAAAGAGTATTGACTGACGGACGGAGTGACAGGGAGAATGTGGGTGACAGACACGGTGGTAATCTTTTGGAAGGAGCCGGCTGCTGGAATAGTTTGCTCAAGATTTAATAAAGGAGCTGCTAGCCTGCTGCTAATTCGCTCCGCTGGTTTAATATTGCCTCTCTTTCTTCGCGGGTTCACTGAAGAGGTGTCTTAATAGCTTCCCGACACCTCCATCGTGCCAACTCTTCCCCCTTACCATCTTTCCATCTTCATACCTTGATGAATTGAAAATTAATGAGTTTTGTTTATTTTTGTCTCTTAGCGAAAATAATAGTTAATGAATGAATGAAAAATAGTTTTATTCTGGGACATTTTGTCCCCTAAGAATAATTTACAGTGAAGAGAGGTAGTCTTAGTTATCTGGCTTTGTTTCATGCCTAATTAATTAGTTTAGTAATGGTAAAAAGTTAATATAAATAAAAGATACAAAAAAAACAAAACAGATAACATCAAATGAGTTTAATTATACATTATCCAAGTCAAGATTCATTACATATTTGCTGAAGATTGATTTTTGAGGAGATGGATAAATAATTGGTGTTTAAAGATGGTTTGGGATAACACTATTCGGAGGCAGATGGGTAATGAGTACGGATAATAAAGAACTTTGCAAAGGATGCTGTCCTGTGTTATGGGTCGGTTATTTGGGATATAATATTTAGAGTGTGCACGGAAGAGCGCGGAGTAAGGATGTCAAAGATATAGGAAGGTTTTATGGCTCGCAAGGATTGGAATAGAAAGATGTCAAGTAGGTATTTTCTTCGGGATTCGGGATAGCCACCTTTGATCAGAACACCAGTGCGGGACGAGTGACTGCCTGGAAAGGCCGAACATGAATTTTATGAACCTATTCATTACTCTTTTAGCCTCATCTCATTTTCGCCACTGAGTCCCACATATGTCAAAGTGGGGAAGGATGAGAGAGGACACTAAGTGATGACGGGTACTTCTAGGAGTAGAGTCACGGAAACATTTTAGACACGTCGCGTTAGATGAAAAAATTTTAGAAGATATTTTCCCTGCCATCCTAGACTGTCATTATTTAATAAATCCTCACTTATTCTCTTTCAAACTCTTCTCATTGACCATATTTTTGGTTTATATATAAAAAACCATATAAATGATATTCTGAATATGGTATAATTGTTTATAATTATATAATAATCATTTATAGTTTAATTATTATGCAGATAATCTCCAAGTATACATATTCTTTTACACTTTCACCATCTCTTAACTTCCGATATGATGCTGAAAGAAATAACGGACGCTCTTCGAAAAATAAGTTGTGCCATTTTAGATTTTTTGAATTGATTTTATATGATAACCAACGTTTCGGGGCCTCATTTATTGATGTTAAATTATTAAAAACAAGTTGTCTATTTAAAACAAAGATCTAAATAATTGCACAAAATATTAAAAAATTATTAAAGAGGTATCTCAACAGAAATAACAATGTTACATAGTTTATTATTAAAAATAATAAATATTCTAAAATTACCTGTTTTTTTTTCAATTCCCAATTACATCTATTTGTCCACTTTGTCACATTTCATTTTTTAAGGAAAAATTAAAATAAAAAAAGTCAGCATATTAAAATTAGATCAAAGTAAGGCATTACCTCAGATCTTCGTCCTTACCTGGATTAAGGTTTGACCCGGGTTTTCTAACGACACTGTAATTTGTATTATTCTATGCGTCTCTAAATTCACATCGATTGGTATAGAATTAGTTGGGGATTTTGTGACGAACAGTATTTCCCGGAGAATTTACAACCATTATATATTGTTATCTATTTATGTTGTTTATAAGTTATAATGTATATTGTAACTGTTAAATCTATTTAAATTTGATAACATATTGTTTCCATTTTATTATTATATTCCTAGTAAACGGAAAATTGAGCAATATTTGAAGTAGGAAACTTAGGGCTGATATTCTTATATTTCTTTCAAAAACTTTTTATTTTTCATTAACATCAACAACCAACGTTTCGGGGACTCCTATCAAACCTACAATCCTACAAGTTAAAAAACGACACCATCTATAAACCCTATTTAAAAAAAAAAAATTTGTGAAGTAAATTATTATTAAACTTATTAAAAACATGGTGTCTATTTAAAACAAAAATCTAAAATATTGAAAAATTATTAAGGAGGTATCTTAACACAAATAACAATGTTACATAGTTATTATTATAATGTTCAAATATGTTTGTATTCTATATTGCAAATGTAGCCAGCTATATTTGTATGGGGATTACCCCGAAAGTAAATAAAATAATATTCATTCATTCCCATTCAAACAAACGCCCATCTTGTATATCCTTTGATCGAAAACTAACGTTACTGATTATGATCAAAACTATACATTCTCAATTATCAGAAAATCCAACTCTGTTCTGAAACAGCTCCTAAACCTAGATTTATTCCCCTAGAGTACTTAGGTTGTAAATACGCTCCAGGACTCACTGCAGAAAACTAGATAAGACTTATAATTTACTTCATAAGATTCAAATCCTGATATTGGTATTCCACTGAAAGGTGGTTTGATTCCGATTTTCGAAGACAGTACTTACGTAGCGCTATTTTATTCCAATTCTTAAGAGCCAAAAAACATTTCGATATTCTCAATTTTCTAAATCCTTGTTCTTTTATACAACCTTTGTAAATGCAATTATCAGTTGAAGACCTCTCATCTCAAGATCTCAATCTTCTCATAGAAATTCTCGTTAAGACCTTAATAAATTCTTTATCATGCGTGCTGCCGTATTTTGGAATTTGTAATCTACTCCCCTATTAGTAAAGGTTCTGGATATTATGTATTTACGCTACACAATTAATAATAATAGAATAATTCCGTTATAACTTAATTGGTGATTAGACATCAAAACCATTAAATGTTGGAGTCATGTTGTTCAAGGTTCTCCACAATTAACTGGATTTATTAAAATCTTTTGGAATTCTTTCTTTAAGGCATTATGTGATTACAAATTATGTAAGCGTTATAAACATTTTAATTTTGGTTAATTTTCCTAGCACCCTGATACCTACTCGTTCCACATTACGACAGTTAAACGTCTCAAGATCAAGATCTAGTTTGGACTTCTGTATTAGATCCGATCATGCTAACTTCACTATTCAGTATTTTATTAAATATCGATTATACGGTATTCGTTCTAAAAATATTGTTGAAAATTGAAGTAAGAAATAAAAGTTTAAACATCAAACTTCCGAACGTTCAGGTGAATTATTAGAAAGATAGGAGACAGGATCAACAAATGGCCCAATGCCCGAAAAAGAGTCATCATCTCATTAAAGAGGGGAGGAAGATGGATCCTGATTGGCCAAAGTAACGGAGAGGAGTGGCAATAATTTAATAATAAATCTGATTGGATGAGATAAGTGGGAGGGTATATATGACCCTCAGTCATTGGCCAGCCTCAATAGCTGCTAACAAATGACTATCCCTAATTATCCAACCGCCTAACAAAAACCAAGATTTATGTTCACCTTTCATTCCCTTTTTATAGTCTTCTCCACTCCTGCCTTCTTCACGTAATGGCTGCCTGTTGTCTGAGCTTCCTTCTATCTCCTCGGTTTCTTCTGCCTGCGGTGACAGTTTCCATTGAAGGATAATCAGCGAGAATAAAACGATTTTTTGTGTTAATTTGTGTATTTTTTTTTAAGAGCTGGCTGAGATAAATCATTCAAAAAAATTGTATGAACGCAATAAATAATGGTGGCCATTTCGTGGCTGGAATTAGGTCTTAATACAGATTTTTAAAGAATCTTCATAATAATAATTTAAATCGTTATTATAATGAATTGCATCATTTGATTCAAATTACTGATATTATTATAATTAGTTAAGAGTTAAAGAGTAATTAATGAATGTATTACTTTAAACCAGCGGTCTAAGGTTCAGTTCATTGGAAAGAACCGTTTAGTTTCTTGGGCAAAGGCTGTGCAAAAAGGCGAATTTACGTTCTTGCGTTATTTGTTTCATACCATCTCTGTTAGCAATTGATTGTCTCCAGACGTCAGAGTGGATCCACGTTTGATTCAACAATAAATAATAATATTGGCATAGCTGGTCTTGAACAGGGACCATGAGCTCTCTCAATAATAATAATAGTAATTTAATGTAAATATAATCAATAGATATGTAATAAATACATTGTAGTTAATCTGAGATGGAATCTTGTATTTGGAGCATGTATGATTACCTAAATTATTTTTTGAAATCTTAATTTCAAAGTTTTTTTTTAATTGTTTGTTTATTTATTTAACCGTACATTAAGCTACCGAAGCTAATCGGGTGATGCTACAATCTAGTGGGTAGAGCACTAGTTTACAGTTTTCAAGGGTCCGGGTTCGAACCCCAGTTCAGGCAGAAATATTTTAACTGTTATTTTAGCCGTGGCGTGACTTTCGGGTAGGGTGGCATATAAAGTAGGTTTAGTACCTTAAGTTTGGGGAAAAAACCTGGCGGAGGGTATGACGGAGCGTATGAGTCTAATCACCTCCTTGCCTGGCGGTTGTCTGTGAAACAGTTCAAATATCTATAAATACCGAATCCAATATCCTTCATGGATTTTTGAGGTGCGATTTGTTTTTATTTCATATTTGTTATATAATTTTTTGAACTAATTCAAGAAAAAAAACAAAAAAACTGTACCTCTATAAACCCATGAAGCGTCTTTGGTTCATTGCTTATAGAGATTCGCACTGTGTCTAAGCCAACGGCTGTGCAAGAGGGTGCCAGGTTTCTCCCTTATTTTATGTACCCACTCCTTAGAGACTGGATGTTCCTCGGAAGGGTCTACCTGCCCCAGGTTCACTACACAGGTGAAATCATTCTGCCACAGCAGGCGGGGACTCGGATGACTGAACAAAGGAAAAAAAAAACTATTGAAGAATCGACAAGTTTTGAAAGTCATTTAGCTTTTATTAAGTGAATTTTACGAGCCTGTTTTAACCATGTATTTTTTCTTTAAAAAATTAAAATTTTCCTTGATCGTAAGTAACATAATATTCCTTATGATGTTTTTCGAAACGTATTATAGGCCTAAATATATTCCATCCCTGCTAGTAAAAATTCTTCATTTAAAAAAATCTTGTCCGGGCAATACACAGGTTTTATTACCTTGGTTGTTAAAATCAATTACAGGAATAATAAATAGAGTTCAAAAAGGTTTAAAAAAATACATTTGGTTTTTGAAAACATATGTATTTAGATTAAATAATATAAACATATAAAATTACTATCTACAAAAATCAGTTTTATCCACTTTTCCATTTTTTCTAAAATATTTAGTTTTCCAATGGTATATTACACAGCTATAGCTGTTCATATATTTCAAGAACCAAACATTATATAAAAAAATATGTTTGCTCTTTTATCCTACAGTTGATTATCAAATTCGTCCAACTTATATATTTGCCCGTTTTTTACCAATGCAAACTGGATGATATAGTTGATTTTTTCGAATCTAGAAAATTAACGATACATTATAAGTAGGAAATTTAAAATATCGGCATTTAAACTCTGTCAGACTATTTCAATCAGAATGAACCCTACATGATATTAAAGCCTGTTCAATTTTACACCTCTTTAGCGAGCTTTATCAAAATCGTTAGAGCCGTTTTATGGTTAATATCGTATAATGGTGCAATATGCATGGTATAAATTCGTCCTTCTGGCTCGCCGATTTTGATGAAAAAAGTTGCTGTAATATCTCGGGCTTATAATTAAATATAAAATTTCATTTTTTTTTTTTTTTTTACCACTTTTTGTTTTTCATTTTTGACCACAAAAATATTAGGGCTTGCAACAATTATCCTAACACGAAGTTGATATCAGCTGGTTATTTTTAAAATTGCGGTCGATTAAAAGTGATACAATTAAATAACTCAGATATTTTTGAAGATAGAGAAAAAATGTTATTTGTGCTTTTAACACAAAAAACCGCGAATAATTATAGAAAAGAAAAATAAATTTAAATTTTACACATAAATACACCCATAACTCCTCAGTTATTTTCTAAAATAGAGAAAAACGCGTATTGAGTTTTAGAATCAGTAGAGCGAGATAAAAAAAAAAAAAAAAAAAAAAAAAAAAGAATAAAACATAAAAAGGAACAAAATTTATATAAAACAAAGAATATATATATATAATATATATATATATATATATATATATATATATATATATATATATGATTGTAACTCCGTTATTTTCGAAGCTAAAGAAAAAAAATATTAGGTTTTTTTAAAAATAAAATAACTTAGAATAATTAAAAAAGAAAATAAAAAAATTGTTTCTTATAAATACGCCCATAACTCTGTTATTTTTAAAAATATGTAGAAGATTAGAAAAATATGTAAAGTGTTTTAGAATCAGTAAAGTGCTATAAACAGAATAATAAAACAAAAACAAAAAGTTGATCTATATATTCAAGTCATAAATTATAATGGATGTAATTCCACCAAAACTCGGTTATTTCAAAAGAAAGAGAAAAATCGAAAAGATTAACAACTATACAAAGAGTTACACCTTAATATAGTTATTGGAAATAATAAACCATTGTGTAATAAATCATTTGCAGAGTTTTCTATTTATTATAATAACGAAATTAATAAAAAAAATAGTGATTAGTTCATAATACTCTCATAATTAATATTGTTAATCCTGCTTCCATTTCTCTCCTCCCAATCTAGGATATTATGTACAGTTATAATCTCTACCCCGTGATATGTATTATTCAAACTATTAATGTTGTTAAGACAACGTCATTTTGCTATAATGTATGCTAATTTAAGCTGTAGTTGTTAGTAAATGCGATGAGAGGGCCGACGGAGCGGTGTTGGAGGTCTCCCTATTTGTCACCAACATCTGGAGCATTTCAGAGATTAATGCACAGACCCCTGTGTCCAAGGCTGATGATATTGTCAACTGGTTAGGCACAGCTCCTATCTTCTACAAATTATTAACAGCATTAAACTGAATCGGAACTAATTCAGATGTTCAGTATCTTTGATTTTAACCCAGCTGTATCAATAACATAAAACTTGTGACATTTTTGGTTATATCTGATCATAGGGACAGTGCTGAATTATTTGTTTTTGCTTAATTGTTTGTAGTGATGAAGGTTTATTTATTTTTCATTAATAGTTGTTATTAATACATGCTTGCATTCTGTCTGAGATTATGTTATTGAAATTCAAAGGAAAATTTAAAAACACTGCTATTGGATGTTGCATCAATATTGGATTGATTACAGTAAATATAAATTATAAAGCAATATCACTAAGCTTTAGCACAGATCTCTCAATACAATCTGTAATATGTACTTAATAAATGCATTATTTACCATAGTAATTCTGTATTTGATAATTAATGGACAGCATTCATTATTTTTACCAATGATCATTTTTATATTAATTACACAAAGAGACTGCCGGTGTAGCTAAGTTATAAGAGGAAAATGCCCTCTCCGAGTATATATATATATATATATATATATATATATATATTTATTTAATGAAATTTACAACTGTATTAAATCAATACAACAAGTAAATAGGATTGATATATGGTTAGATCACATGGTAGTCCTGTGAATAGACTACCTACCCTATGGGTAGCACTCCAATGTCTAATTTATTGTAGGAGGTTTCTTGGCCATCTTCTTTTAAGTAGCCTCGGTGGATAATCAGGAATAGAAGAAGTCACGGATAAGGGAGTTTGAGTGGGCAGGCAATTGGGAATGAAAATACCTATATCTATATCGGGCTGAGTCTTCAACTAGTGGGATATTTGGGTTTTTATAGATGATTTTATTAGTAACCAAGTAAGGAGAATTGAGGATTTTTCGAAGACTGTGAATAGCAAGAATTGGATGCGGGAGGAGTTAAATGGTTGAGCGGACCCTACGGGCTCAACACCGTAGGTCTGATAATGGTTATATATATGAGTTTTTTCTGAAGGTGGAAAATCAAAAGAATCGTCCTTAAATCGAGGAGAACTTCTAAAACTGTTAGCGGATATAAAAAATAAAAAAATTGTAAGATGTGAGAATTTGAAAGGAGAGCATAAAACAGGAGGACTGGATGACAGATCCTCGATTCTGGGCACGTAGGCCCTGGGACCCACATGATACCTTTCCCAGCATCTTCTGTCCTTCCTCTTTCCTTATTCCTTATCCTTGGCAATCCGATCTTAGTGCTTGTCAGACAAACCTTTGAGGTACATCTTTTTTTTAAAGATTCAAGGATTCATACATATATATTTTATGCATTTTTAAAAATAATTTAATATCAACGACATAGGACGAACGTCGCTATGTAAATTTTGATAAAAACATTACACACACGATGACCGACCTGTGATACTTGAATTTTTGAAAAATGATATCTTGTATAAACGTCTGTATAAAAATTTCACAAATAGGAAAGAAAAATATTAAAAAAAGAAACAAAGCGTTTTTTTTTTTTTATATTGGTTTTGCTTTATTTGATGTGCATGTAAATAAATGAATTAGTACGTTTAAATCGATAAATAATAATTAACCTCCCACATACCCAAAAACAATCATCGTTTATCTGACTCATGCATCTTAAAGAATAAAATAAATCTCATACATAAACGCAAAAGTATCATTTTTTTCTCTATCATCCTCAAACCGCACAGAAACAGGAGGAGACATTCCTGATTGGATTACATGATTTTACATAGAATCATAAAACTGTTTTTTAATATTATCTATAAACTTTCAGTTATATGAATATTAGCCAGCATCAATCAGGTTCACGGAGGAGAGTTAAACGAGTTATATGAAGATAATCTTGATACGAAGGATGATTTTAGTTCGAATTATACCTATGTTTTTAAATTTAGCGTCTTTTGTAGAATCGATAATTATTTACCTCGTTGGTTCTGATTTTCGATATATTGTTGCCCATTTCGTAAGCTAACTTATAACTAACATATGTTGTCGAGAAGGAGAAAAAATCTGGTGCAGGAAACACCTGAATTGATAAAGTTAGAATTAAAATAAGTTTAAAGAATTATATTCAGTTTCGGTGGAAATAATAATAATATAAAATTTGTTATGTACAATAATGACTAAAGTATATTTCCTATTCGTTTTACTTTACATTACCTTCCATAACTTTCTATTTAAGATAACATTTTTCTAAATATTTTATTCTTCCCCAGTATATTATACATCTGTATTACTATGTATAATAAAAAATTTACGTACAAAAATATTTTTGCTCTTTTCTCCTTTAGTTGGTTATCAAATTCGTTCAACTTGTATATATAGCTATTTTTATCAATGATAATAATTTGGTATAGTTAATTTTTTTGTACATACGTAATTAAAGGTACTTTAGAGGGAGAAAATTGGAAACTTCAGCCCTGCAAGAGGTGACCGTGGCTGAGTGGCTAGTCTCTCAAGCCAAAGTTTGTGAGTTCGAATCCCAATCCCGGAGGTACTGCTTCAAGGATTTAATTAAATGGTCATTCATTAACAGCCTTCCCTTAAAAATTCATCTAGAAACGCGAGTGTATTCTCGCAAATGATTACACCAAGCAGGCAAAAAAAGAATAACAATAAAAACCTTACAGACTCCTGCATTCAGAATGAAACTTACCTGATATTAATTACAATTTAATTTTACATCCATATACCTAATCAATTCATGTTTGATAAATAATACTTGGAGCCGTTTTTGAGAAAATCGTAAAAAGGTGCAACATGCATGGTGTAAAGTGACTCCTCTAGTTTACCTGTTTTGATAAAAAATCGGGAGAGGAGAGGGATGGAATAAAACATCTCAGGCATCTACGATTCTAAAAATATGAAATTTGAGTTTTATAAACCAACGTTTTTGAGATAGGCTTATCTACTAGTTTGTATAAGTGTATTCCCGGTGAAAACTCGAATTTGAAAATTTTCAAGATCAAAATACTTTCCCTTAGTATGCAAGTGTATGTAAAAAAATAGTTAAATCCCAATAGCTTGCAGAATGTTTAATAAATATTTGAACTAATATCGTTTACTTAATATTATTCCATTATGAAATGAATGCACTATAAGAATCTCTAAAACTTTCAAGACTGCAGGAGGACCGTCCAAACAAGAAGGAAGCACCGACGGCCTGGCATTTCCGATAGAGAAGGACCCTATATAGCGAGGCCGTGGTGCAGTGGCTGGTTGGGCTCCCAGGTCACGGAGCCCGCGACCAGGGGAAGACTTTATTAAAAAGTGAACTTGTGTAAAAGTAGACCGAAGCCCTGAGGGCTCACGTACTCAGGGCAAACAGTTCCCCGCTCATCAGCAGTCATATCTTATCCGCTCTTCTAGAATGATATTCCTTCCAAGGAGGTATTCTAATCGTGAAGGCTCGATTGGTTACTAAGGAGGCTAATGTAATGATAGGATCTCACAAGTAATATAAAGTAGTAATGAATACTTTACTCGTGAGATTAAATCAATCCATTACATTATTCGTTATGAATAGAAAATACACTCTCACAAAACTGGATCAAAATTGCCTTTTTTTTTTTTTTTTTTTTTTTTTTTTTTTTTTTTTTTTTTTTTTTTTTTTTTTTTTTTTTTTCTTACCCTCTGGTTTTATTTTCGAACAAAATACAAATACAAATATAATATGTATAGCTGTCAGATTTGTCCTTCTGTTACCCGGAGGTATTCTAAAGAGGATTGCTATATGCGCTGGATGCACTAGTAATCTTTCAAGGGCTTCTTCTAAGCCTTTATTTATCCATTGCAAAATGGGAGGGACCATTCTTCAGGGTTTTGGCAATAAATTGAGTTCAGACATAGTCCGAACTCCTTCCCTCGGCGACAACGTCAACGAGAGGTAGTGATCCTTGCCACCTCCCAGGCTTGGGTGGTGGGGTGATATCAGAAAATAATGGATTAGCACAGGCCTTCAGCCCATCAAAAAATTTAATGTGCCTCCGGCTGATATATTCAGGCACTGTTGGCAATACTAATTCCTGATGAAGGACATGGTTTCTGGCCCTTTGTAAGTTGGTACCTCTGACAATCCGCCGAAGGATGGAGTTCTGGAACGTCTGTAATTGTTTGAGAGTGGACTTAAACAGATGCCGCATCAAGGGCGCACCATAGAGCATAGTCGGACGTATTATAGCCTTGTAGATCTGTAGTTTCAGCCTCAGTGAGAGCTGAGGTGACGTGAGTAGATGATTAAGTCTATAGCTCTTTCTCCTGGCCAGTTTGAGTCGTTCCCGGACGTGACTAGATAAGGTGAGGTGCCTATCTAAAGTGACGCCCAGGTAGAGGATTGAATTAGAGACTGGCAGTGTTTCTCCGTTCACTTTAAAATCAGTGGGCAAAGCGCTCTTCCCCTTCTGGAACGACATGACAATAGCATCTGTCTTCTTCGGGTTCACCCTAATGCCAATCTCCTTCAGCTCATCTACAATAGTGGTCGATGCTCCTTGTGCCAGGGTGAGAGCCCTTTTCGGTCTCATACTAGAAGCATAGATGCCAATGTCATCGGCGTAGGCTGCTACCAGTGCCATCGGGTGCTTCATTGAGATCACTTTTGCTGTAAAGATCACAAACAATAGTGGTCCCAATACAGAACCTTGAGGAACCCCACAAATGGTGTCCTTTGAAGTTGACAATTTATCGCCTACCCTTACGACGAAGGATCTCCCGCTTAAGTAGCTTCTGATCAATCGGCATAATGAAGCTGGAAAACGATAGTCTTCCAACTGGCGAAGCAGTAACTCGTGGGATACACAAACAAACGCCTGTGTGCAGTCCAGCGAGATGAACGCCGTGGCTTCATTGTTCTTCGTCATACGCTCTATGGTGTGCCTTTGAAGTTTCACTAAATGATGATCGCAGGCTACGCCTCGTGAGAACCCGGTCTGTTCTGGTGGAATGATGGACTCCTCACTGCAGTGCTCTAGCAGATGGTGATGGATCAGCCTCTCGAACACCTTGCTCATATGCGAAAGGAGACTGATAGGCCGATAATGCTCTGGTGAGTCTCCATTCTTCCCAGGCTTAAGTAGCGGCACTATGATCGCTTGCTTCCAGTCATCGGGGAAGTATGAGATCCGCATACAGGAGTTAAAAATGTTTAATAAGAAGGCTTTACCCCTCCGAGGTAGCATCTTCAATAGTACATACGGAATATCATCCAGTCCCGAAGCCTTGTTACCCTTGGTGCGTCGTAGTACCGACTCAAGCTGTCCGAAGGTGGAGAATATCCTCTTTTCATTAGGGGACGTTGGTCTTCCCGCAGGAAGTGTGGGAGCATTTAACAGCCGATCATCTTCCCTCGCCTTATAAGAATCGGCCAAGAGTTCAGCCTGTTCCTCAGGGATAATAGGGTGCCACCTGATGTAAGGTGTACACTCTTCCTCTTAGTGACGTGTGACCTCACAAGTCTCCAGAACTGACTATGATCATCATGAGTCCTACGGAGTTGCTCGTGCCATAGGAAAGTCTTCCATTCACGCATGAGGCTGGCTATCTGCCGGGTCATCGCATTGATGGCCGGTTTCAAGCCGTAGTCACAAGTTCGGTGGAAAATATTCCTCAGGTTGTTCCTTTGTGCAATGAGAGCAAGAATGTGGCTCGGTGGTTTCCTGAAGGCGTTTGGCTGAGGACTAAACCTTGGTATGGTAAGATTGGCTGATACATGGACGGTGGTGGTGATATCCGAGATCGCCTTCTGCACCTCTTTAACAGTTCTTAAGTACTGTATCTTTGGTACGGTATCATCCACACTAGCCCTATATCCTTTCCAGTCGGCCTTGTGGAAGAGGAACTTGCTCGCGGGTGGTGTTGCTGGAGTTCCCTCAAAGGCATATAGCACAGGCCGGTGGTCCGACGGTCCGTATGGGAGCGCTAGGCACTCAGTAACAGTGTGAAGGTCCCTGGTCAGGAGTAGGTCAAGTGTGGATGTCCAGTCAGGTCGGGCCGCATGCCTAAAGGTGTGCACTCCGGGGTGGAAGACAGCCATCCTGGTCTTGGTGATATAGGTACCCATCGGATTGTTGCTACCGCACAGCCAGGCAGTGTGTCGGGCGTTGAAGTCCCCTAAGATGACAAACCGACTCTTATCCTGGGCGTGCTGCAGCAATAGCTTCATAGATGTTAATATAGCCTTGGGTCCCCTATAGACACAACAGAAAGTAAAACGTTGTTTTAATCGAACATCTACTGTGACTATATGAGTACCCTCTGTAGAAGCTACTGGGTTGGGTACCAACCTCGATGGGATATCTCCTCGAACCAGAATCACTACGGCCTCGTTAGCCCCGGGTTGACAAGCCTCCCGGTATGCAATATATCCCTGAAAATACAGTGAAGCAGAGGTGGGTAGTATAGTGTCGGTCAGCGCCACCACTGATGGCCGGTGCTGCTGCAGGAGGAGTTCTATTTCAGCCTTCTTCAGTAGTAGGCCTCGAATATTATAGGAAATAACTAAGTGCTCAGTCATAATGCTTAGCGATGATCTTCGTCAGCATCTTCATCATTTCTCGAACAGTTGCCATCATCTCTGCAAATTGGGCGTTGAATAGAGCATTGCTTGGATGTGCTTGTGTATTTAATGTGAATTGCGGTGTTGAGGAGTGAGCGGGTGCTGTCATTGGTTCAGCTTCTTCATGATGCGATGTTGGGGATGTTCTCTGTAGCTGCTGCTGCTGCTGTTGCTGCCCGGCGGGTCCGCCAAGTAGTTCAGTGAAAGCCAAGTTAGGGTTGACTAGCCTACTTGTCTTACTTGAAGGGGCTGCTACATTTATAATTGTCCTCTTTCTCATCTGGAGCAGTTCTTGCCGGCGGGGACACTCTTTGGTGGAGGCATGATGGGCTCCACTACAGTTGGCACATTTGATTGGTGCAAGTCGTGGGCAGCTTCTTTCTTCATGAGTTTGGGCGCACCGGGGGCATTTTACTGTCCTCCCGCAGTATTTCATGGTGTGCCCAAACTCTAAGCAGTTTCGACACTGTGCTGGGCATTTATCTTCTTTAAAGGGGGTTACCCTAAATCTAACCTGGTTCACATGGCGAAGAGCCTGTACATTTTCGATTTTTACCGTAGGCTCAGTGATGAGCAAGATGGCTTCAATCGGGTAGGTCACTTCTCCTTGTCGTTTGGTCAGGCGCTTGGCCATCACGAATCCTGGCAGCCTTTGTTTCACTTCAGTGGCGAACATATTTAAATCACTGTCAACATCGAAGCCGTGAACCACAAACTTCTTTGTCCTCTTGGTGCCGCGAGGTGCATAGGTGTGGAATTGCACCTTATCATCACGACGGAATAGTTTTACCACGGCATAGTGATCGGCATCATTATCCAAGTATAACCTCGTCTCCTTTGCCGAGGTATTTGTAGTAAACTTTGTGATCTTCATTTCCAAGAGAGTCGCTCTGAGAATGGGTTGCGACAGTGGTGGTCTGATTATTACTGGTGGCGGTAACCTCTTCTTGGGCTGATCATTGCCTGACTGAGTGGGAGCAATTGGCGCAAACTGGTTAGAGACAGGTGTCGGTGGAGGCCCGGCGACTGTCCTCAGTTTTTTGGGAATTTTTCTTTGAAACTTGGACAAATCCCGCTTCATCAGCTCCACTTGACGGGCGCTTCTCGCCTCTAGCCTCTTCCATTATCATGGCCGTCGAAGTCGATGGTTCACCCATATCGTTAGATGGCCGCGTATAGGGGCAAAAACTCTTGTCAGCGCTACGCTGCCCGATTGGCTGTTAAAGATTATTTCCACGGGATAAGTGTGGTCTTCAACAGCATAAGGCGCAAAGCTAAACAAGAGCTGACGTCAGAAAGTCTTCAAGCGGCAGTTCTTCTTACTTCTTCCACTGCTCGTCCCTGCTACTTAATGCTAAGCGATAAGGTTTTGTGGCTTGTTACCACACAAAAATAATATTCACGAGTATCAACTTTATAAAGGTGTTGGATTAAAAAAGGTGAATTTCTCAAAATTGCCAATTCGCATTTTGGTATATATACGTATTTTAGGCTAGAGATGGGCTCACAACTATATTGTCTTATTTACTGTCTTTTCAAATTTTCTTGTTTTGTTTTAATTACGCTATTTTTTAAACAGATTAAATATGTATAGGAATTCTATCGTTTTCCTGATTGTTGTTGTCGCCTAGCAGCTTATTAAAATTTCTTTCGATATTTTCTGTGTGGAAATAGTTGTATTGGATTGTGTCACATGAAACGTCCGTTTTCAAGGTAAAGAATTTTTATTAAAAATACGATATGAAAACAAGATAATTTTATTCGAAGTATTTACCTTATTTTTCTACACATTTTTCCCAACGTGACACCAACTTTTTTATCCTCAAACTGAATAACTCTGAGCTTTGAAGTGAAACAAAATCTGAAAACGCACTTTTCACTTGATCATCACCTGTGGAGTACTGGCTAGCATAACAGCCTTCTATGCTTAAGATCGCAAGTCCAAAACCAGCAGTTCGCCCTAAATTTGTGCGCCACAGGTGACTCTTAAAAGATTTAAAAAGTGGAACTCGTAAAAGATCCCTGTCTTAAGTAAACCTGGATAGGCAAAACTTAAGACTCCCGCTGCACCGTCGGATTAAGCACAGTAACATAAAGTGACGTTAAATGGATAAACAGCAACAAGATTTAATAAAAATGTCATGTTCTTGGTAGCAAAACCTCATTAAATTAACTGTATGAAATGGGCACAAGAAATTATGAAATTGACTGAAAAAAAATATGAATTTGATTGAAAAAATTATGAATTTGACAGAAAAAATTATGAATTTGACTGAAAAAATTATGAATTCGATTGAAAAAATTATAAATTTGACTGAAAAAATTATGAATTTGACAGAAAAAAACTATATAATACAAAGGTAGAGGATTAGTAACTGTTTACTTTAAATATGTAAACATTCGGAAGGAAACAACAGAGACCTGCAAAATCCTTGATGTATTTCAGAAACTATAAAAACGGTCATTTCATGGGAAACAACCCAATAGTAAAGCGGGATGTCTTCAAGAATGTGGCTGATGATCAGTTACACGTTGCAGTTTTCATAGTTGAGGGGTGTTTTCTTTTCGATAAGGTAGCCAAGTGGGTTAATCGCGTGTGGCCTATTCTCAGTCGTTTATTGTGCTTCCCACGGTTGTGCTTCATTTTTAATACTTCTTAACTTATTTGAACCTTCGTATTATCCTAAAGCTAGGCTCATATGAGTGTTGCTTGGTTTTTTAGATAACCACGGATACCAGATTTTCTGAATATTCAGTATATTTATATAGAGGATAATGCTTTCTCTTTGGCTACTTCTTCTGCCGTATCATAACCTCTTATTCCCACGTTCGATGGTGTCCAAACAAGAACCACACTTTTATTTATATTTTTTATCCTATTGACTCATAAGCTTGGACTTTCCTTGTTACTATATATTAGGAATAAATTATTCTGAAATGTCATTAAGATAACGAATCTGTAAATATAAGGAATTCTTCCTCCTCACACTGCATGATTTTGTTCAGTTTTACACTGATTGCATAGCCTTCTACCGCGAAGTTAAAAAAAGAGAAATTAGAGGAATATAGAAAGTCTAAAAATAACATTCGTTTCTGCGAAAAAATAAATCAATAAAAAAAAAAAAATGAAAGGTTACATCTGCTCTCAACTCAAATAACATTAGAGGAGCCTTTGTCGTAGAATAAAATCGGGCCCTTTTCTTTTTTATCTTAACTATCATCAGGAGCTGGTGAGGAAGACGCTGAAAAAATAGGAGCATGAATATAGGAACGAACAGATGTACTATTTAATGAATTATAATACTATTAAATTTTATAAATAGTTAACTGTTTTAATAATTGAAAAAAAAATCATTTATGAATTCATTTTAGTTACATTAATTTTTTAGTAATTAGTCGGTAATCTGTCTATGATTTCGAAACACTATTAAGGTTTTTTTTTTTAATACTATATAAGTTACCATTAGATTTTAGCAGTAAAATCATATCTTTAAAATTATCTATTACTATTGTATTTTTTTGTCCTTAAAATATTTTTATCAGCTATTGAAGAATGGCGTCAAAACTGGAAAATTAAAAGAAATCCTACTAACAAATCCCATCAAATTACCTTAACTCTACGTCGTAAACCTATGACCTCCTGCACCACCGTTTCCTTTAGAAATATCTTACCGACTCCTGTTGATCATATCCGGTAATTAGGACTCTACCTCAGCACCTAACACGGAATCCTCATACTAGACTGAAACGACAGGAAACTGCTCGTAGATAAAGATTACTACTACTACAACACATGCTCGAAAAACGATCAAAACTTTCTATTTACTACAAAAACTCATTTATATAACCATTATCATGCCTGTTTGGACCTACGGCATTGAGCTAAGGAGGTCCACTAAACCATCGAATTCCTCTCGCATCCAATCCTTGCAGTCCAAAACCCTTCAAAATATCCTCCATGCTTCTTACTTTGTTACCAATAAAATCATCCATAAAGACCTAAATATCCCATTTTTTGAAGACTTGGTTCGATAATGGTATACCTATTTTAATTCCTAACTCCCTACCCACTCAAACCCGCTTATCTGTGACCTCTCCTCCATATTTATTCCCAACAATCCACCAAGGGGACTTCCAGATGGCCAAGAGACCTCCTTCCATAAATTAGACATTGGAGTGCTTACCAACGGGTAGTTTCTTCACAGGACTACCATATGTTCTAACCATATATCAATCCTATTTACTTTTGTATTGATTTATTACAGTTGTAAATGTCATTAAATAAATAAAATAATAATAAAAACAAATATTTTGACTTTGACGTTAATAAACTTTTATATATATCTAAATCAAATTAACAGCTGAGGGACAAAGTTGATATTGTAACTAATTATCGTCATAAATTAAATCAAATCACCTTAATCACAGTCCTTAATGGCGTTTTCTATTACGAAAAGTGATAATAAAAAATAATTTCACTCATGCTTTGTTGAATAATGCCTCTAATAAATTAAAAATTTGGCTTACAAAAAGACGTTTAATGTTTGTTTTCAACTTTCCCGGTCACGTAGAAATAAAAATGTAAAAGCAATCCAGTTTTAATAATCCTAATAACAAAATAATACCCTCACAAAAGAAAACAAAAAAAAATTTATTTTAACCTAAAAAATTATTTATTTGAGAACGAAATGTTCCCGTGGGCAATTAGGCTAAGGACTATCGGCCTAACGAGCTACTACAAAAAGCTTTTACCGAGACGAATGCCGCCTACGACAAACGAGTGTGCAATATCGGAGGCAATTCTTTTTGCCAGGATTCGCTAATGCAACTCAAGCTGGAATTTAATTAAACCACTTGTTACGGTCATGTCTGACACGGAACTTCTGTACACATGCTTTTCATTCAGTTCAAATACTAACTTGTACCTGTAAACTAGTGATCAATAACATGTTCATTGAGTTTTGTTATTTCCAATGAATCAGGTATTAATATTCACTATTTATAATTTATTCCCAATTTTTCGTTTCTCAGAATTCACGTCAGATCGTGGAAATTCATATTTGATAAAACAATTTCAAAAAATGTTATATATATCCTTTATATGATGTTACGGAATTTATAATTATCGGCTATTCTAAAACGAAATAGTGGATTTTAATGTAAATTTTCTCTCCAGCGTACTTTTTTTTTTTTTTAAACATATTTATTGATATTTACAACTGTATTAAATAAAATACATCTAGTAAATGTGATGGTAATATACAAAACTGTCATGAAAAACATGTAGAGACACTACCCAGTGGCAGCACTCTTAAAATATTTTAAACTAGAAGGTCCCGGGGCCATTTCCTTTTCAGGCGCGTCGGAGGATTATCCGGAATTGAAGAGGAAGAAAGGATTGAAACTAGTGGGTTAGGGTGAGAATGGAGTTTGTCATGAAAGGATTGATACCTGGTCCGGGCCAAATCAGTAACATAGCAAACATTAAGGTCTTTATGGATAAGTTTATTCGTGACAAAGTAAGGAGCGTTGAGGATTTTACGAAGGATTTTGGATTGTAAGGATTGGATGCGGGAAGAATTTGATGGTTTAGTAGAGCCCCAAAGCTCTACTCCGTAAGTCCAGATTGGTCTTATAATAGTCATGTAGATGAGCCGTTTGTAGTTATGAGGAAGGTTTGATCGTTTGTCTAGTAAGTGTTGAAGTAGCCTAAAGCGGCGAGCAGTTTCTTGTCGTTTTAGTCGTGTATGTGGATTCCAAGTTAGGCGTTTGTCAAGAAGAAGTCCTAGGTATCGGATCTGTTCAACAGGAACTAGTTGAGTGTTATTAAAGGATACTTTAGGGCAGGAAGTCAAAGGTTTACGGCGAAGGGTAAAGGTTATTTAATGGGATTTGTTGGAATTTATTTTTATTCTCCAGTTCTGACACCATACTTCTAGGTCTTTGATGTGGGCTTGAAGGGTATTTGAAGCAACAAATGGATCTTTATGAACTGATAACACGCAGGTGTCGTCAGCATAGGTAGAAAGGAAAGTGTTAGGATGGGTTGGGATATAAGCTGTATATACTGTGTATAGAATGGGTCCTAGAATACTGCCTTGAGGAACACCAGCAGTCTGTGTAAAAAGGGATGAATAGGAACTATTGTGATTAATTTTGAAGGATCTATCAGAGAGGTAGGATTGAAGAATCAGGAAATATGTGGGAGGAAGGAATTTACGGAGTTTGTACAACAGTCCTGGGTGCCAGACTCTATCAAAGGCCTGTTCTACATCGAGAAAGGCTCCCGTGCAGTATAACCCGCACTCCTAAGCAGAAGAGACAACGTCCACCACACGATGACATTGCTGGATAGCGGAGTGGGATGATCGGAATCCGAACTGATGATCAGGGATGATAGATATGATTAGAATCAAGGATGGGATATATTCGTTTCAGAAGGAGTTTTTCAAAGATTTTACCCATAATAGGTAATAGAGAAATTGGACGGTAAGAGGATGGATGTTCGAGCGGCTTTTGGGGTTTGGGAATCATCTTAACAATGGATAGTTTCCAGGAGTCAGGAAAATATGTGGTCCGGAGGATAGCATTATATATGTAGGTAAGAAAACAGATGGATTTGCGAGGAAGCTGTTTCATTATATGGGAAGTAAACTAGGTCATGTCCAGGAGCTTTGCGGGAAGGTAATCTGTGAATGATATTTGCTATTTCTGAAGGATGAAATGCTTTAGGTGGTAGGGTCATTTGGAGAGGAATATCCAGTTCTGTTTCAATACATTCAACATGCTTTGAATTGAGTATTTCAGGATGAGGATTGTATATTTTAGAGAGGTGCTGAGCAAATATCTGGGATTTTTCTTCGTCAGATCGTGTCCAGGATCGGGTTTCATTAAGGAGTGTATGGTTGAAATCTTTAAACTTCAGGATTTTTTTAGTAGTCGTCCATAGTGATTTGTCAGTAATCGTAAGATTTTCCGTCAAGTTTTGTAAATTTTGTATTTTTTGAGTTCTGATTTTAGTTTGTTAGTCAGTTGGGTGTAATAAGTTTTGTCCGTTGGGTATCTGGTCCTGTGCCACTTCGATCTTGCTGTGCGCTTTTCTCTCAATAAGATCTGAATGTGCTGTGGTAGGTTACTTTTCTGAGGTTTATTAGGTTTGGTGTTAGTTGTGTTGTCTATTATGGTGCTACTTATTGAGTCAGTAAGTTTTTCTATGGCTAGGTCAATATCTTGTTTTGTCTTTAGTGGAAGTTTTAAGTCTAGTTTTTTTTCTATGTCATATCGAAATTGGTCCCAGTTTACACGTCCTGTAATTAATGTAGGAGGAGAGGGTTTAGGAACAAAGTTTGAATGCAAAGAAAGCAGAACAGGACTGTGGTCAGATGAAAGGTCATTCAGGGATTTGATTTCAGCTTGGGAAGTAGGGATTTGAGAGGTAACAAATATATCCAGGATATCAGGTTTTTTTTTTTAGAGATGTAGGCCAATATGTGGGATTCGTAGGAGCAAGGATAGAATAAAAATTGGAGTTTGTGACGTTAGAAAGGATACTACCACGGGAGTTGGATGCTCGACAACCCCATCGTTGGTGTTTAGCGTTGTAATCACCCCCAGCAATGAAGCGCGGCCCAAGAGATCGGAATAAGGAATTAAGAAGGCTATAGGAAATGGTGTTACCAGGAGGACAGTATACAGCTGAGAGTGTGAGATGGAAAGGACGAGTTAAGATGATTACAGAAGAGGATTGTATAGCGTCAGATGGAGTAGTAGGAATAAGGGAATGTGGAAGGGGTTTATGGATAAGAACGCATGATCCGGCATGGGCAGTGTTGTCTGGGTGGTCTGTTCTATAAGTGATGTAGTCACGTATGTAAAATTTTGATCGTTGAGTGAAATGAGTTTCAGTTATTAATGCAATATGTATGTGATTGTCATGTAGGAGTATGTCGAGTTCGTCTCGGTGGTTGAGTAGGCCATTAGCGTTCCACAAGAGGATAGCTAGGGGCTTTACACTCATCGTGGGAAATTAAATGGGATTTCGGAAAGGATACGAGTGAGAAGGGAGATAAGTGGCTGGATGGTTTCTTTGAGATCTAATAGGAAGGAATTAAGGATGGAGTAAAAGTCAGGTGGGGGTATATTATAGGATTGGGAAGGATAATTTAGTTGAGCTGGTACATTGGCTGGAGTCTGCACCCGTCGAGGGGTACAATGATATGCATTTTCGGGATGTTTGGGGTTGAGGATTGGGTTGATTTGGCTGTACAGAAGAACGGGGTGGGATTGGGTGAGGTTTTTCTGGAGGTAATTTAACCCTAACAGGTATCTGATGAGGAGGGGTTGGTTGGTGTGGAGCTTCAAGCTGGGGATGGGAAATCTGGGTCATGGGTTGGGAGTTCGGAGGCGCCTGCCGTCTAGGTTGTTGAGGCTGCGAGTTGATTACGGAGGAGGGCTTCTTAATGTTCTGTCGATCCTGATTTCCAGGTCTTGGAGTAGTTGGCTGTGGAGTTATGTTAACAGAAGGTTTCTGTATTTCTGGAAAATTTACCAGGTTATCCAGTACAGGAGGTGGTGCAGGTCTATTACTTTTCTGTTCCAGACTTTTAGGTAGAGGGTTTTGTGATCTCTGTCTGAGCAGATTTTTGTAGACCGAACAGCCTCTGTAGCTCGCTGGATGTGCTTCACCACAGAGAGCACATTTTGCTGGTTCATCACGAGATTTCGGGCAGGTCTCTGTAGCATGAGGGCCGGCACATTTGACGCACCGGGCCTGGTGGTAACAGTAGGATTTAGTGTGTCCCAAATTTTGACATTTAGTACACTGTACTATTGTAGATGTCGGCCTAGGCTGTTCAAATCGCACAATGGAGTATACCAGCCGTGTTATATTGAATATTTCTGGGTTATTTGTGGCAGGTTCTAGATCCACGAAAAATAGAGGCAGTGGATATTTTCTCTTTGGATGGAAGACGGGAGAGACCTTTCTGACATTGTAGCCTATTTCTTCTATCCCTCTTTTGATAGCATCTGTGGGTGTTGATGAGTGGAGCCCTCTAAGAGCGACACGATATGACTTTTCTTGTTTCAATTGGTAACAATGGAAGTCGTAGCTTTTGGAATTCAAATGGTTGACAAGCTTTTTGTAACTGTCTTTATTTGTTGTGTTGATCTTAATATCATTTATTCTCGAGTAACAACGAAAGTTGGGCTGTCCGATCAAATCTGCAATTTCTTGACCAAACGATATAAAATTGTGTATGTTGTTGACAAATATTGGTGGGGGTTCGGGATCACAAAACCCTTGAGTCTCTGAAATTATGTTGGCTGTACCTGACGTACTGGCAGAGGTAGATGGCGCTGTGAAGACAGACGGAGCGGCTGATGATGATGGAACTGGTTCTATTGTGTTGGCTGCAGTGAGTTTACTGCGGGTTTTTGGCGGCTACATATTTTGCTCAGACGCCTGCTTAGTTTTATTTGATTTATTTTTTTTTTTTATTTGGTGAATTACCCCAGATCCGGGAGGAAGGAAGTTCCGATGCCGCTTCATACGGCGAGTCAAATATTGAGAGTCCGTTTCACTAATTTCAGAGAAAGGGGTCTCCTCTGAGTCCTCACTGGACGTATTTCTATCTAAGTCCATAATTAAAATGAAAGAAAAGAAAACAAAAAAAAAAATCTATATACACCTGCGTATTAAAATAAAAAATAAATTTTATACAATAAATACTTAAAAACTAAACTATTCACATGATTATATACAATTAATAAAGAAAACATATCTAAGAAACAATTATAACAAATAGGAAAAAATTTAAATGGTCTTTAAAAATTTAAAAGAAATGAATGAAACTAAAAACAAAATAAAGTCCTAGACGAAAACAGAGATGACTGTGTTAGTAAACTTGGCCTAGCCCTTGAAAAATAAAGATAACTGTTAAGGATTAGGGCCACGTTGCTATCTCAACCAGATAGCTATCAGTTTATAAGATATCGCGTATCGGTACAAATAGTCACTCACCTCACTATACGTGAATATTAAAGTGTTTAGTTCATAGTAAACTCACTGTTCACAAAGTTTTATAGCTGGCATGTTGATAGAACCGTGGTGAAAATGTAACAAACACAGAGCTACGAAAGAATAGAACTCCCAGCGTACTTCCTATTAATCGTTCCTATCTCTCTGATAGAACCTTCAAAGTTAACCATAACCTTTGTTGCTCATCCATATTCACTCATCAGCCGGTGTACCGCAAGGTAGTATCCTGGGTCCGATCCTTAACACGGTGTATACAGCTGATATTCCCTCCCATCCTAGCACTATCCTTACTTCCTACGCCGATGACACATGTGTGTTATCTGTGAATAATGATCCTGTTACTGCATCACAAATCCTACAGAACCATCTATGAGCCATTGAAGAATGGTCTCAAAACTGGAGAATCAAAATAAATCCTAATAAATCCCATCAAATCACCTTCACTCTACGTCGTAAGCCTACTGTTGAACAGATTCGGTACTTAGGACTCCACCTCGACAAACGCCTAACATGGAATCCTCATACTAGACTGAAACGACAGGAAACTGCTCGTAGATAAGATTACTACAACACTTACTTGACAAATGCTCAAAACTTCCTACTTACTACAAAAAAATCATTTATATCACAATTATCAGGCCTATTTGGACCTATGGCATTGAGCTATGGGGGTCTACTAAACCATCGAATTCCTCTCGCATCCAATCCTTGCAGTCCAAAATCCTTCGTAAAATCCTCAGTGCTCCTTACTTTGTTACTAATAAAATCATCCATAAAGACCTAAATATCCCATTAGTTGAAGACTTGGCCCGTTACAGATATACCTCTTTTCATTCCAAACTCCCTGCCCACTCAAACCCGCTTACCGTGACCTCTCCTCCATATCTATTCCCGACAACCCACCGAGGCGCCTTAAAAGAAGATGGCCAAGAGACCTTCTAACATAAGACATTGGAGTGCTACCAATGGGTAGTTTCTTCTCAGGACTACCATGTGTACTAATCATATATAAAGCCTATTTACTTGTTGTATTTATTTAATACAGTTGTAAATTTCTTTAAATAAATAAATAAAAAAAAATGTCAATTTTAAATGACTAAGTTGGGATTATCTGTGAACTTGATGCCTAATCAGGAAATCATTAGCCTAGGTGTTTTCTTTCACTGACTTATCTTAAAGAGTAAAGCTTCAAATTTAGATAATGCACTGGAGAGAAAATGTTCCCGGCGTAATTTAAGTTAACACGTTTACGCTGGCGACGATTTCCAATGTCTTTATTTATGCAATTTTGCATCAGTTATGGAGTGAGATTGACTCGATCAGTACAATACATTAATTGTCCAAAATTAATATTAATATTTCCCCTATTACAAAGGATGCCGCTCTCTACCTCCGATAGCTTTCAGGGAATTTTGCCCAAGACACCTGGGCAGTTACCTGAACCCATACTTCAAACATCTTACCTACAAGAAGTACTTGAACATTATGAATACTAAGTGTTTTCCATATGTTCCTTCATTTGATCTCTTCCGCCTGTCTCCATCCCTTTATGGCGGCGCTACACGGTGAGGAAAAGGGTATGTGTAGGTGATGTGTGAAAACGAGGTCTTGTAAGAGTTGACGATAGTAGAGAGAATGGGGAAAGGATTATATTTATAAATAATTTTGGATATGATATCAAACATTAATTTTTGAAAAATCCTATAACTTCATCATATATTATTATTTTTAAATATAAAAAACTGACTGATAAAGTTATATCAAAACAAACAAGTGGTAATATAATCACATCATGAAAACATGTTTTTTTAGTGTAGAAACTCGATTTTAACAAATTAAACATTATTTATAACAAAAGGTAAACAAAAATAAATGATGAAGCAGTATAGAAAATTCGGTAATTGAATATTTATTATAATATGTTGAAAGTATGTGAGAGTGTGTGTATGTATTTACTTTCACCAAATATTATGAATTTTACTTTACTTCACCTACACCTACCTATACTCTCACCATGTTGCGCGGCCTTTACTGTCCCTTCGTATAAGTATCCCCCAAATTCTAGAGTCTGAGCTCTCCGGTCCAAGATGTTATTATGATAAACGTATACTATATTATTGTAGTAGGAATGTTATGTTACTTTTTATATCATAAATAAAGTTACATCAGTTTATATAAATTTGTTACTCATTAACTATCGATTATTACCTGATCGTAACTGTATACGAGTTGTACTTTTGCTAGCAGTCTAGTGAGGGCTTATTATGCAATCTATGCAAATTCTGCAGTTTTTTTTCATCCTAATCTCAGATTTCCTGCAGTAAGTATTATAGGAAAGGCAGTTAAAATTTTGTTTCTTTTTTTTTTCCTTATAAATAAAAGATTATATAGATATGGAAATAAATACCGGCAGTACTATTACTAGACGATAGGACATACTAGTGCAAGCCACCGGTGGTACGCGCCGTCTCATGAGACAGACTAGTGTGGCGTGAACCTGCTAAAGATGTACACCAAAAAAAAAATCTACCTCTAGATCCGTCCGTGGATAAGAGAGTACCTGATTATATTTTACCCAATGCTACTAAAATGGTTCTTTACAGTTGTTATATTCTTTAAAAATCTGTTATTCTTCTAATAAATATATATATATATAGGGAAGAAAGAAAGATGGAAATAATTTTTTTTTTTAACGGATCACCGTGAAAAAGCCCACTATCTCACTTCAGAAACAATATTTCTATAGTTCAAATGTGCGGATAGAATCCTATATTATTTAATATCTTTAGACTCTCCTTATTTTTTCCTACATTTCTATGCCCTAGAACAACACCCCTTTTCAGCCTGATACATTTATACACTAATGTATTCATTTATATACTTTCACTTACCTAAATTAATTTACTGTAATAATATTCTAAAGGCACTTATCCAATAATTTTGCCTCTCATCCTATTATCTCATATGTACATATATAAAAAACTTTATTAGTACAAATGGAATGCTGATTGAATTTGAACCTATAAACGAAAATGTAGTATCACTCTCATTAATTAAGTTTTGAAATTAATAGGTATTGGGTGGTTAGTAAGCAAAGGCACTTGAAATAAAGCAGTATTTTATCTGAATGGATCTCTTAATTACATTGTGGCTATCGCAGTTAATAATATCATCTGAAGCTATAAAAACAATCATTTATTTTGGTTTACTATTTTAAATAATTAATCATTGTATTCGACCATAAAAAAAATTACTCCCCACCTCCCCCTCTTTCAAAATTTGAGAATAGGGAATTAAATTTTCTACAAATTAAAAAATGATATTGAACCTGCAGAGATAGAGTGTTTTGAAATCAGCAGTAGTTATATGCCATTATCATTTGAATTATTGCTTTTCATATTACTTAATTGCCTATTAACAGATATATAAACAATTATACCCTAATATTGTTATTTGAGAGTAATAAACCATTGTGTCATAATTTGTAGCGTTTTAGTAACGAAAACGTTCACCATTAAAGATAATGAATTATTATAATTGAAAAAGCTATTAGATTGATTTAATTAATTTAGCATTTCTAGAAATATTGTCTTATCGTCTTTCATAACATTCGTGTCCTTAAGGATCCCAAATGTTTATATGTATGTAGAAAAAAAAACTTATTACAGTAGAGTAAATTATTTTACTGATACTTTTTATCAATACCGTGTTCTTACTCTAATTAACAATTAAAAGTTGTTTAATTAAATAATTAATGTAAATACAAGATTCTGGGCGGAAACATAATTTAAAGTAGAGTAGCAATTGAAGATGAAAGAAACAAATATAGATATTACAATAAAAGGTCTGATCTCGCAAACACCATTTTCCCTGTGTGCCGTGTAAACAGGAGGAAATATCTATTAATGTCGGTATGAGATGGGGTTTGCTGCTCCGGTTATTTTCCTGTACCTCTCACCGCCTTCCCATACTTCCATCGCAAACAGTACGTTATTAGGGCTTTGTATTGATTCTTTCCAGTTCCTTCCTTTTCCAAGGAATCCTTTGTCTTGAACTGTTTTAATTTTTTTTAACAGAAATTACACAATCGTTTTTTCTGTCTAACCATTTTGCTTAGGAAGTAGTAAATAGGTCTTATGATGATCTGAATGGTATTCATAGTTTAGACTACTTCCTTACTTCAGGTTAATTAATATTTAAGAACAAAATATCATTATAAATTATAAGTTTATTATTAATTATAAGTAAGTTGGCTAGTGATACATAATATATACATACTAGTATTAATTTCAATTATTATTATTGTATTATCGTTTCAATTAGTAATGTGCTTATTTATTATAATTTACTTACAGTAATTAGGTTTTAACCTGTACAAGCTACAACCTGTTGGTGGATTTATTAAATAAAATAAAATAATGATAATTATAAATTTCTAATTTACTTTACTAATCCTCCTTTAGGAGAAGGATACTCATCATTATAAATTCTTTTCTTTTTTTCTTAAAACAAGTTTTTGTAATTTGATTAAAAAAAGTGTTATAAAGTATTTGGTTTAACATTATTTCGTTTTTATTTTTATTATTTCAACTATTAAAAGGGTTTAAAATAAATTAAAGGTATACAAACTTTATGTATCAAAATTGTAAATATGTGTAAATAAAGACTTATCTTATATTATCTTAATTTTCTTTGCATATATTGTCACTGATTCAATATTGTATTTTGATGTGGGAAAAATTTCTTTGCTCATTCAAGTTGATATTGCGAAGAAAAAAATCATTATGATCCCCATTAAAAGATATATTCTCCATTAAAAAAAATTATCTTGATCAATAAATATATTATCAGACTTTAACGTAATGTCTGTAAACAAAATAATTATGAGTAAACTGTATTTCAGACGGGAAGAGCGAGTCGGGAAAATTGACCACCGTTCCACTAGAGTAAAAACTTACTATAATTTAGTATTACCGCGACCGAAATTCGGAAATTTCAAATATGGTTCATGTATTCCTTATTGTTTTTTGGTTTAGTCAATTACTGGTTTTACTGTGTACTGTGTTACCGTTTGTTATTTTACTTCTATTAAACTGCATAATGTGAACTTTTCCATACACGGGCTTGCCATGCGTTGTAAAAATGTCTGTATTTTGATTTAAAGAAATTAAAAAAAAAAAAAAAAAATAATATATATATATATATATATATATATATATATATATATATATATATATATATATATATATGAACACTACAATTATAGGACCATTACTACAATGGATCAAGCTATTTGAATTGTAAAATGTTAGTTTAAAATAGAATGGGTTTAGTATTGAGGATGTATAGTCAACTGTAGAAACTATTATATGTGGAATAATCAGGAGTCAGTCATTTTTTGTATATTTTTTAATTTTTCCAACGTTTCGGCTCAAGCTTGTGGGCCATCATCAGGGTTTACTGAGCCATGTCCAAGCATAAACTGACTTATGCTGTTTATGCTTGGACATGGCTCAGTAATACCCTGATGATGGCTCACAAGCTTGAGCCGAAACGTTAACAAAATTAAAAAATATTTAAAAATGACTGAATCCTGATTATTTCACCTAGAATGGGTTTGGCTAACTGGTAGAGGTTACACGCTACCTGGATTTAGATAATTTTTTTTATTTTACTCTTTGCTGTAGAAAAAAGTATTTTGATAGAAGAACCAGGAAGCTTAAATAATACGGTAGGATTTAGACTTTTTGGAAGGTACTGCGTCGATTTATAGTTGCATTAAGAAACGAATTAAATAATTTTTGGAAATTAATATGCTTATGGCCCATCCATTAGATGATATATATTATTAATATATATCCCACTCCCAAATTGTTTTACCAATGCAAAATAAAGATGCCCCAGTAACAGTAGAGGAAGAGGCGGTAGCTTGAGGCCAAAAAAAAAATAAAAGAGATTCACTCATAAGAGATTGAGGAAGACATATCTGAAAGTAACCGACAGATATCCAAGATAAGACAGGACTATCACCAGCCGTACCAAACCATCTCGACTTCATCAAAACCCTTAGCTATGTTTCAAATAATAAGTAATTAAAGCGTCTAATTATGAATATGTTGCTTTTAATTAATAATTTTAGGTTTGTGTTAATGTTAATCAGTAAACTAGATAACACAAAGCCCTCCAGAAAAGATTTTGATGCAATTCCTTACTAAATTAAATAATTTTGGTTAATTATCTTGAAATAATTATCAATGACATCTGATAGCTTAAACCACCCTTTCAACAGAGTAAACTCGTAGCAGTTACATAGTAAGGATGTTTACTGTTCCTGTTTCTAGGCCAACGGCTATGCAAGGATGTGGCTTGCCAAGATAACGCTCCATCACCAAGGTTTTTCCCAAATTTTTGCGTACCACTTCATAGAGATTTGGTGAGCTCCAGGAGAATTCCCCTCCCAGATAAAGCACTCCACATTTTAAATTAAAAACCAAAAATATTCCATTACTTATTCTGAATCTTAAGAAACAAGTGTTAAATAAATAAATGTTTTTAAAACACTTTAATAACGCAATATCAGTAACGTGGTTGCAGACTGTAGCACACTTGGCTAGGATACTCGACGGAATACGTGATATTGGCAAGATGTCGGAATTGTTTCTCTGCTTTGATTTTCGATGGCCCGGACGTGCGGTTTGGCTACGTGAGCTCCTGCCTTTGAAATATCTCAACAACACTCCTCCAATATTGATGTCTTCACCTGCACCATCCCTGCTACCTGGTCCAATATTGCTTTAACCACTTCTGGAATGCTAAAGCGTTGATTGAACGCCTCAATCAATTGGATTATTTTCATAAATTGACTTGTTGCTTTTGGGTTTATTTTTTTTCTTATAGAGCAATGCAATTGGTGATGTTTATTATTCTGTATTTTTTTAACTCTGGAACTCAATAAAGAGAAATTCATTCAACAAATAGACATATTACGTCCTCAATATTTAGAAAACGTAACTCCATCATATCTTTTCGCACTCTTTGCTGTGACTCAAATACTATATTTAGGTCTTGCAATTAGAAGAAAATAACTAAAATAAAATAACGAAATTTTTTTAGATCTAGACCCAACTAGACGGAGCCACAAGAAAGAGGGTCATTGTCAGAGTTTTGCTCGGTTGTGAAACGCTAACACGAAATTAGCAACAAGGAATTCGTAATTAAGGATTGAGGTAGCTCAGTGGATATAGAGGTATATGATATCCAATATCCGTGTTTGATTCCGGTTGCAGCAGTATAAATTATTTGTTCTATAATATCTAGGTTTGGGAGAACTTCCATATGTTCAATCAGTATTTATAAAGTGGGTATCCTTGATTGTAAAAAAAACCCGGGCGTTTGGTCTTATATCTGTCTAATTATTTTCACATTAGGGAGCGGCGTGGTCTAGTGGATAGAGCACTAGTCTGCTGTGCTCCGGGTCCTGGGTTCGAATCCCGGACTGTGGCAGAAATATTATTTATTCTGTTAATTCAGTCGGGGGGCGACCCTAGGGTATGGAGACCCTCCTGGGGCAGACCCAGCCTCTATAAAGTGGGTACCCAAATTAATTGGGGAAAACCCTGGCGGCTGAGCGTGATTAAGGCCTAATCACCTCATTGCACTGCCGTTGGCCTAGAAACAGTACGAATCTCTATATGTACTGAGCCCAAGACCCTTCATGGGTTGTAGTGGTACAGGTTTTTTTTTTTTTTTTTTTTTTTTTAATTATTTTCACAAGTGTTGGTTCTGAAACATTACGGAATGTTCGGGTTTTTTTTTTTTTTTTTTATAAAATCTATTAAGAAATATATAAAAAAATATGTTTTCAATGTTTCATCTCATGAAAAAAATTATATTTATTTCTAGGATATTTAACGTTAACACAATGGTTAGGGATCACTTGTAGCTGATGGTTAGCATAACAGCCTCCTATGCCAAAGGTCACGGGTACAAAGCCCAGGTGGTCCTAGGATTTTTTAATGGGAGTAAAAAATCCTTATTATGCCGTTCTTCGGAGGGGACATTAAAAGGCGGCCCGAGCCTGTTGCGATGTCAGGTACTCGTTAAAGATCCCTATGCTAATAAAACCTGGATAGCAAAATTTAGGACTCCCACTGTAGCATCGTCCGATTTAAGACATAGTAGCATAACGGGACGTTAAATAAAATAAAAAACAAACAATGGTTACTTTTAATTCTCTGCAACCCTCAAAAAATAAAAATAAACAGCAAATTTTTGGACCGAGTTTTGTGATCCAGGCTTACTTTATAAAAATATAGTAGTTAGTCTAAGCTAACTTTTTTTTATTTTTCTTACCATATTCGGTGCCAAAATAGATAGTTTAGTAGAACAGAAAACGTATCCTGAACATTTATTTCTTCTGTTTTATTTTATGTATGTTTAGTTATTTATGATACATCAGAATGATATAAATAAAAATCTAGTGTAACTGTTGGTTTTATATTATAATTAAATTACATATATCTTACTCATATTTTTGTAATTTATTTGTTAATATTTCATCTATTTTGTGGTAAATGATTTTAAACAATAAATAAAATCATTATTGTTTTTTGCAAAACATCGTTCGCTAACTTTTTAAATTCTCACGTAATAGAGCAGTTCCTAAAGCAGGTTCCATTTAAAACTTAACTATAGTTCCTGAAAATGCAGATACCATCCAATGCAGATATAAATCAATGTTCCATGGATTAAAGATGAAAATTTCTGCCAAAAAACAAAACAAAACAAGAAAAGAAAAAAAAAAAAGATTATAAATCGGTGAAGACTATTTTCAGCAAGAGGAGAGTAGAATGGCTCCTGGGACTTGTCCATTTTAAGCACGTCTACAATTTCAATTAGAGCTATCAAATTTAAGTGGGCAAGGTTCGTGACTGCAGTACAGGATGTGACATTTCCACCTCCACGTGAAAATCCACCTCGCTCTCCACTATGGTTAGAAAGTTCGTTGATATTGTCTTTGTCCTCTGGACTATGCTGTGGTGTGAATATGACAGTTAATGATTATGTGTCGCTGATAATAGTTTTTAAATACGATATCGTATATTTTTTAAGTACCACGACTTAAAAAATTCCCAGTGGACAAATATATAATACATGATAGGAATTTAATTAAAATCACGTTAATTATACCAAAACACTTCACTGATACTAATACCCTTAATATTATATGTAAATGGTTATTATGAACCAGTTTCAATGTTTTATTTTATTCAACGCTTTAATCTATAAGATGTTATGTATATTACTCTTTTATTTTATTTATTCTTTTATATACTTTAATCCACTTTTTTTTTCTGATACCATTGTAAATAAAAATTAATTATAATCCTTTGGTCTTTTGGCCTGCACATCGTATATCTTAATTTTCATATCAATTGTTCTTAAGGACCCTGTCCCAGAATAATAAACATTTTCTATTCTATTCTAAATATATTATATTGATAAATTATTATCACGTATATTAATTCCCATTAATTATTGTTAAGCATCGTGTGGAACACCATCTCTTCAGCACATCTTCAGTGTTCCTTTTCTAATGAATTTCTTCAAGGAAAATTTGTTTTAGGGATCGAAACTTCATCCATCCTCTCCAGATGCCCAGTCCACCTTCATCTGTTTAGTGGAATGAATTTTGCATTATTCAGTTTCTGGAATAGAGAATATAGTTTCTGATTTTTCCTTCAACATCATTTCTGCTCTTTCGTTATTCCATCGTAGATTGATCGAAGAATCTTCCTCTCATGAATTAGAATTGCAAACCCATCCGACTTCCTCAATGTCCATTTTTCAGAGCCTAGCAGAGGAACAGGCGAATTAAGGTTTTATAACGGTGTACCTTCGTTGTTCTTGAAAGCAGGTGGCTACGGAAGTGAATATGTAGGCCAGAAAATCGTGGAGTGCGAAACTGGATAATGGCTGCACAGAACCGAAACACATGGCGCTGGCTTATCCAGTAATGATTTGTTATGCCGATGGTTGATTTTTTAATTAATTGATAACAGTTAACGTATTTATCATCAGAGAAGAAAGCAGTAGCGAATCTAAAATCAATAATTTCCTCTGCTTGAAAAAATAAATTATAAAACTAAAAGTTCAAGTGGTTATTAATATGTGATTGATTAAGTTCTAGTATTATAATATATTGTTGAAATTGTCCAATTTATTATTAATTTATATTTATACTATCACAGCAAACTTGTTATGATTTATCTTGAAAATTTTCATTTGTTTCTTTGCTTTATTTTTTAATATTGTTGTTAACGTTTGGATGAACCCCAAAAGTAATAGATATTTAATCAAAAATTTAAATGAAAAATAACGAACAAAAACAATAGCATTTTAAATTTAAATAAGCATACAATAACACATACATACCTATTTGAGCTGACATTAAACTTTGGATAGCGCTGTAGTAAAGATAAATGCACCCTTGAACGACCGTACTTTGGAGGTCTTCCTGCTTGCAATCTGACTCAATAAATCATCTGCTCGGTCATACAAACCATTTCTATTTAATAGACTGTTAATTATTATTATTTATTTAGTTATTTTTTTACTCCCAATCGCCTTTGTTGGGTATAAGGGATTTTCTTGGGCCAGGGGGGACCGAGAATGAAATCCGAGTTAAAAGCCCTTCGCACCGAAAAGCGAACTTGTAATTGTTTTATTCTTTTTGTGGTTATCTGGTTGCTAAGCAACACTCGCTAATCCACTCCAACCATTCTTTAAATTAAATGATCTACTTTGTCCAACACATTTCTGTTGTCAACATCTTTGACAGTTAAATAAAGATATAGAAAAAAAAATTAATTTGATAATAGTAAATATCTATAGGATGGATCACCTGTAGCAGGTTGGCTAGCATAACAGCCTTCTATGACAAAAGCACGGTTCAAACCGCGGTCCTGGATTTTTAATCGATAAAATCCTTAGTTATGCCGTCCTTCGGAGGGACGGGAAAAAGGACTCTCCTGGCCTATGCAATGGAAGTACTCGTTAAGATCCGCATTCTAATTAAACCTGGATAGGCAAAATGTAGGACTCCCAGTGTAGCATCGTCCGATTAACCACAGTAGCATAAAGTGACGTTTAATGAAAAAACAAAACAACAAAAAATATACGATAAAATATATTAAAAAAGACATTTAGAGAAACTACCCAAAGGCAAGACTCCAGTAGATAACGTAAACTAGGAATTCTTGTAACCATCAGAACCCTCGGTGAATTATACGAAATAAAAAAAGAAGAAAATATTAAATGGAGCTTATCATCTAAAGAGTGGTTCCCTGGTTCCAGCCGAATCAGCTACATATGGAACATTAAGGTCTTTAGGGATGAGTTAATTCGTGAGAGGAGGAAGTGCATTGAGGATTTCCCCAAAATAATTTGTATTGTAAAGATAGGATACAGAACAAATCGATGGCTCAGTGGAGCTCTAATGCTCAAGAACAAAATTAGGAAAAAATATTAAATATAAATCAAGAATAGTTTTTTATAAAATTAATAAACGGCTGTAACAATTATTTCACACTGAAACCTAATTTAATTTCATTAAAATTTGTCATCTCAACGAGACATTCTAGTACTACGTATGAAGTATTTTGTTTTTAAACGGGGCATGTTAGAGCCGTTTTTTGTAGCAAGTACAGCTGGGTTTACAAGTGGATCCTGGAAGGACAAGACAAGGCAATATATGTGGCTGACTAAGAGGACCCGATAGACGCCATGATGGGCAAAGAGATTACAAAGTGTAGCTATCGGGGAGGCTGTGGGGTAGCCGATCTGTCATTGTCTGTCCCTGACTGATGGCGCCTGGCTTTTAGAGTTCCCGCCTTTTATTCCTAGTGCGATTGTTTCCAGTAAATCCTCCTCTTGCTCCTCAGTGCTCCTTCCAGGGCACGCTACCTTCCCATCCCTCAAGAGATACGCCAAGGTGTAGGATGTTCCGCCCTACTCTGTCTTCTAAGGGCACTTTAGCCCAGTTTTGGAACTACGCTTTTCTTTGCACATGTCGTTGATCACCTCACCACACAAGGTTTTGCGCTGATCCCTAGCTATGGACCGGAAAAGCATTCATAGTTTAAACTAAAAAAAAAAAAACTTATGCCTCTACATATAAAGGGGTCTTGGGCTTAGTACTGTGTAGGCAGTGAATTGAAAAGGCCGCGATCACACAAAGCCAAATTTTTCCTCATTTTTGGGTTTCCACTTAATAGAGTACCCCAGTAGGGTTTCCTTACTCCAAGTGATTCGAGTAATTGCCCAACTCTACTATTAATATACATAAACAAAAATGAAAATGTCATTTATTTGATTACTTAATGGTATAGACGTTTGCTTCCCTGTATTCGCTTGTGGGTCACTAATTTATATCGAATTTATTGTAAATGCGGGGTCTCTGGATATCATCCTCTCTCTGTTAGGTCATTAGCTCCCTTATGCAAGGTTAAATGTAAACAACAATAGTTACTCAGATCATTAACAGAACAATTTAATCAAAATTAAAAAATATAAATAAACATAATAGGAAAATAAACAAAAAAGTATTTCACAAATTTAAGATTAACTAAAGGCAATACACATAAAACTGATAACTAACTTACAATAAAGAGCTCATACTACAAAATAGTGTCAATTAAGCAGGCCTGCGATATAACACAGATCCGGACTCACTCTCTATCGTGCGTAACCTTTCTTAATAAAAAAAACATATTACATTTGTTTAATAATTTGCATTTAAGAAATTAATTATAACGTATTTAGTTAGAGCTGAGCACGAGAAATGTTCCTTATTCTCAGGAATCACAAGAAATATTAAATATGTCTGGAAGATTATATATATATATGTAATTCTTCTTCTAATTAAAATGAATCAGGAGTTAAACGATGCTAAAATAAAGATTTAATTATTACAATTTGTTTGACATAAAATTATCAATTGGATAACAAACATAATTTACAATGAACATAGTTACCTAAAATAAAGAATTGTTTAACAGTCCTTTGATTAATACATTCAACTAACATAACAGAGATATAACCTCCCTTGATGAAATATTAACATATGATAATGAAATCAAGAATAATAAAATTCTTGATTTTACACATCCGCTGGTCGGAGACTCTTTTGTCCAGAGGAAAAAGAGTAAGGAACCAACTTACTAGAGTGGAACACATTCGCTTCCTTCCGTTTTTTGTTAGACTCCACTTCATATATTGATTTGGAAATACGTTTTCTAATTTTTAGTGGCCCTATTCTGACTTCGTCCAGCTTCCTCCTGTTCAAACTATTACCATTCGTTACATAAACCAAATCTCCTTCTTTAAACTCGTGATCAATTCTTTTCTGGTCTACTCTGCTCTTGTTCTGTTCAAAACTTCTTTGTGAGTTCTTGAACGCTTCTGCTCTATCTGTCTGTAAATTATGTTCCCTTTCCAACTCTTTCGGAACAATTTCAGAGGCACGCCCATATAGTAAATAAGCCGGTGAAAACTTTGTGGAGCCATGAACTGTGTTGTTATATTCTTCAACACAGATTTTAGCAATGGTTGTCCAGGGTCTTCTTTTGAAGTTTTCATTCAATCGACATCGTATGCGGTTTACGGTGTCTTATTTAGACGTTCGTTTAAGCCATTTGATTGTGGATTGTCAACGGCTGTAAAGATTAGCTGAGCACCTATTTTTTTTTACAAACGTTTTAAATTTAGACGAATTTAGAGCACTGTATTGATCTGCCAAAATTATTTTGATATTTTCTTCAGAAATTGGTTCCAATAATTTGATGAAATCATTAGCGATCTGTCCTCTTGAAGTTGATATCCATGCATATCGTGTAAAGTGGTCCACCAAGACATGCATGTATTTGTGCCCAGACCTGTTTCCACCGAAGCCTCCTATTGTATCAATTGACATAATTTGAAAAGGGTACTCTGGTGGTCCTACCTTTGACAATAACCCGATCGGTCGCCTTGATCTCGATTTATTTCTAGCACACACTTCACACTGTTTACAATAACTATTTATGATGACATCCATATTTTTGAAGTAATAAAAAGACCAGAGCTTTTCTGCTATTTGCTTACTTCCAATATGACCATAAAAATTATGGATCTTATCGGACATATATATAATTTTTTTTTTTTTTTAAGCAAGCAAACTAGATCTCGAGGAGGGTTAGATTATAATCATATTAAAAAAAAGATTGATAATAAAATGAAAAAAAAAAAAATTAGTTTATGGAAATGGTTTAAATCCATTCGCAAACAATTAAATCCTTTCCAACGCGATCTCTTGAGAAAATGAACAAAACGAATTAAGAGGGTTTGATATATTATTCAAGGGATGTGTGAGTGGAAGCCACACCAAGGGATAATATTTCATGGAAAACTCTCTCTTTTTGCTTGAGGAGAATATGATTTATTTCATCTGGGCCCTTGCTGTTTTTTTAATCACTTAAGTCTCAACTTTTATATAAATTTATTTTAGTATGTGTGTAAAAGGAGATTAGGAATCACATAACTAACTTCGTCACGAGAAAATAAGTTAGAAATTAATAAACCTATCGTTTCGTTTTATATATATATATATAATATATATATATATATATATATATATATATATATATATATATATATATATATGATGTTTGTTGTGTGGGTATGAAGTGCATAAAGTAAATTAGAAGAAAGGATAAAAACCCAAATCTAACTACAAAAAAGGTTACTTTTTTATTATATTACAAAATTCGTAAAAACGAGTGGGGTGTGCGGGTTACTGGAGAGTTTATATGTTTTTAACGATGAATTTATGTTTTTTAAGCCTGTCTGACACTTTTGTAGTATTCTCTGGTAATATCTGAAGCTCTTGAATGGCCAAGTCCTTGTGTCATCATTCCGCAGAAAGGTGAGCCCACAAATTTTTGTGGTTGATATCTGATTTATTTGATTATTGGTTTTAGCAGAGCTTCATTGTTCTTTCATTAAAACGTGTACCTCTACTACCTTTGAAGGCTCTTGGGCTCAATACAAATATGGTTTCGTACTTTTTTTAGGCCAACGGTCTTGCAAGGAAGTGATAAGGCCTGAATAACGCTCAGCCGCCACGTTTCTTCCTTCCAAATTTTGGGTACCCACTTTATAGATACCAGTCTGTATATTTATTAATATTATTATTATTATTATTTTTTTTTGTGGGCATAATCCTAAAAATATATACTTAAAAAATATACACCTAGGAACCTTGAAGACGAATCCACAAAGCAATTAATTAGGCGTTTTATTTTACTAGAAACAAAATCATATATCAATGTACGATAAGTATACTGTCTAGTGGTTACAACATCATCAAAACAAAATAAAACATCCAATTTGAGATTAAAATAAAAATAAATAAACATTTTTAAATATTTTATGAAATTTACAACTGTATTTTGTAATACAACAAGTAAATATGTTATATGAAATACATGAAAAACGCGAAGAGAAATGCCCATTGCATCACTCCACTAAGTAACTAAACTAGAAGGTCTCGAGGCCATCTCTTGTAAATAAACATAAATTAAATTTATCTCTCCATCATTCTTTTCACATAACGTTTCTAATACTCTATATAAGCTATATACATTACAGACTTTAACAACGCGAAATTCAAAATTTATTATTTACAATTATTAGTCAAGTCCTTCTAACATAATAATATATTGTTATTGAACTTAAAATTATTTCTCATTTATTATTTTCTTATATATATTCTTATATAATTGTTTTAAAGATTGATTTAAATTATTTTTTTTTTGAAAATATTAAATGTTTTAACATGCAATCACATACATACATACATCTCGCGCTACAGCCAGTTCGGGCCCTGCTCCAGAAGAAACCTTCACACTCTCTCTATTCCTGCATCGTCCCCCATCCTAACGCTCCCACTGCACTGCATCCTTTCCAACCTTGTCCAACCATCTCATTCGGGTCTCCCTCTCTTCCTTTTGCTACGCGCATAGCTTATTATTCTCTGGGGATACAATCATCTGCATCCTTTGAACCTGGCCAGCCCAAAAGCCTGCTTATCTTTATAAATCTAAACACTGGACATCCTTATACTTTTCATAAGCTCTCGATTGTGTCTTATTCTCAAAGACCATTTCGCATATAGCCATAAATCCTTCTCAGTATTCTTCGTTCGAAAACAGCAATCTTTGTTCATCTGTTTTCCGTAACACCCAGATTCACAGCTATAAGTCAGTATGGGCCTAATCAGGTTTTTAGAGCGTGCCTTCGTTTCCTTATTAATTTCTTTAGATTTAAATATTCTTAATAGACCATAATAACCCTCGTACAGCTAAAATTCTCTTCTCTATTTCTTTGGAGAATTATTTCGGCATCTACAAACGACCCGAGTATACAAATCCCTGAACTGTTTCAAATTTGTTCCTTGTATCTCAATACATGTTCTCGTACCTCAGCCCCTGCAACCATATACTGTGTCTTGGATTCATTTATGACAAGTCCCATTCCTAGCAGATTGCTCTAAAGCTTAAAAGCCTCTCTTATGCCGATTCTGATCTACTGACTATCTATGTCATCTGCATAAGCTAGTAGCTGAACACTTTTATTAAAGATATGTCCGCCTGTTTGTATTTGAGAATCCCTTATCACTTTCTCCAGAGCTATGTTGAATAATAGGCATGCCAGGGCGTCTCCTTGCTTCAGTCCATTCCATGTTTGTATGGGGTCTGACAGGTTGGATTGGATCCTAATTAGACATTTAGTGTTGGAGATGGCTACTCTCACCATACGGACCAATTTGGGCGGTATATTCATCTCTCTCATAGCTTTATAAAGCATCTCTCTATTTATGGAGTCATACGCAGCTTCAAAGTCCACAAATAAATGGTGCGTTGTAATTCCGAATTCTAATGTCTTTTCCAGGATTAGTCTTAGCGTGAAGATCTGATCAGTGGTTGATTTACCTCGCATGAAGCCACATTGGTAGTCCTTTATAATCATTTCTGCATACGGAAGTAATCGAGTGAATATTATATTGGATAATATTTTGTATGCTGTATTGAGCAGAGAAATGCCTCTGTAGTTTTTACAGATAAACGGATCGCCTTTCTTGTGTATTAGGCAGATCATTCCATTATTCCAGTCTTCAGGCATTACCTCCTCTGTCCAAATCCGCTCCATGAGATGTGTTAATTCCTTCACAAAGTCCTGTCCTGCGCTCTTAAAAAGTTCTCCTGAAAGACCATCTGTTCCTGCGGACTTATTATTGTTCAGCTTCTCTATTGCCTCGCATACCTCGTCATAGGAAGGGAGCAGCTCTTCCCTGTCATCCGCTAGCTCTTCTGCCACCTGATCCGCTCTTCTTTCTTCCGCACTATATTCTTCATTCCTACCTATGAGTTCACTAAAGTGTTCAGTCCATCTTCTAATAACATCTTCTGTGTTATTGAGGAGCTTTCCACTTTTATCTCTACAGGCAATAGATCGAGGCTGGAATTCTCGTCTCATGTTGTTGACTTTTCTATACATGTCTCGGCTTAATTTCTTGCTTTTGAACTCCTCTATGCTTTGCAGCTGCTCTATCATATGCTTTATTTTTTTCTCTCTATGGACTTTCTTTTCATTTTTTCTAGCATTTTTATATTCTTCCAGTGCGGCCCTAGTACGTTTTCTTTGGATCATCATTTTATATGCCTTATTCTTTATATCCGTTACTTCCTTACACTCATTGTCGAACCACTCACTCCTTTGGATTTTCGGTCTCACGCCTATAGTTTCCTCTGCAGCGGCAGACAAAATACTCTTAAGACCATCCCAATGGCTCTGCACTCCCTGTAACCCGCTATCAGACCGCTTCCATGCTACCATTTTCTGATCAGTACAATCTCCAAATTTCTTAGTCATATCCTCTTTCTTAAGCTTCTCTGTGTTGTATCTAATAGTCCGTACGCGCTTCACATTCCTACAATTAGATATTCTTGCTCTCAATTTAGCAACTAAGAGGAAATGATCACTATCAATGTTCGCTCTTCTAAATACCCGAACGTCCTGTAGATCCGATCTATGGCGTCCCTCAATCAGGATATGGTCTATTTGGTTTACTGTGTTACCATCTGGAGAGGTCCATGTACCCTTGTGGATGTCTTTGTGATCAAACAATGTTCCTCCTATTACAAGGTTGTGGCCAACAGCAAAATTCAAAAGACGGAAACCGTTGTCAGAGTGATCTGAGTGTAGTCCATATTTTCCAATGTTATTGCATAGATGATCCTTACCTACTTTTGCGTTTAGATCACCTATTATTATTTTAATATCATGCCTAGGGCTTCCAGAACAAACCCTTTCCATTAAGTCGTAAAATTCATCTTTTTCTTCTTCGGGCTTATCTTCAGTTGGTGCGTGCACATTTATTATTGTATAATTAAAGAAAGTACCCCTCACTCTAATTTTACAGATCCTAGGAGTAAATGGTTTAAAGTCCATTATTCTTTGTTTGATCTTGCGGCTTACAAGGAAGCCAGTACCGAATGTATGGTTTCGATCATGACAGCTATAAAAGACCGAATAATCCCTCCGGTCCATGATTCCACTACCGGTCCATCTCATCTCCTGTACAGCTAATATATCCAATTTATACTTGGAAGCCTCACTCGATAGAGATTTTAAGGCTCCAGGCCTATATAAGGAACGTACGTTCCAAGTTGCAATTCTGACGTCGTTTCTCCTTTTCCAAGTTCCAGTCCGTTTCCCAAGAATCTGTCCGGCTTTTCTATTTTCTTCTGGTTTCATAACATGAGTTTTTTTCCGAGGTGGGCCGTTAACCCTACTCTCAACCCCCAACCTGGAGAGCCAGGGGATTTATATTCAGAGTTCCCGTCTCCTAGAAGAGATGTCTTGACAGGACTATCGAGCCTCTTCTACCCGTTCGCAGTAAACCACCTCACCGGGCCTATGAGCGCCACGTTGACATACAAAGATGTTCGTCCGCTGCCGCACTTCTTATATGCCCTGCTGCCAGCATATAGATTTCGGACGATTTAAACCCTCGTCTGTAGGGTCTTCTCAGGAAAGGTGCTCCTGAGGTGTATACTGTTTATGACCTCATGTTAGATTATATGTATTGTGTACTGTTCATGAATCTTTGTGCAGTGTACTGAACTCGGGAAACCGGGGGTGCGTTAATCCCCACTAGCCTGGCACCTTAGCTAGCCCCTGCGGGAAACATGCAATCACAAGGAATGATTTATTGAAAATCGATGTTTTATGTTTTGGAATCAGATTAATGTATATTTAGATGCTTTATTATTTCTATTATGAATGTCGTGTAAGAAGGATCATATTTGCGTAAAGATAGCTCGGGGTTTTGCACTTTAATATTTTATGTGTAATTGTTAATAAATTAAATACTCTCCTTGACCTTATCTTCATCCAGTTTAACTGTTTGTAGTAAGGTGTGATATGTCGATCTATTGGAGTTTGTGTTATGTAATGAACAGCTGCTCTTTGAATACTATTTATTAATTTTTCTGTTATTTCCGTATAGGTCATACTTGCATATATCAGGTACGGCATAACCATATTACTTATTAGTATTCTTTCTTATTGGCATAGAAGGCTGAAAATTTAGTTTTCTGAGTCGGAACAGCGCTTGATAAATTTTCTGCATATGTGCTGAGTTTGTACGTTCCAAGTCAGATTATTCAGATTAAGTCGCTTTGAGGTGGAGAAGTTACAACTTATTTACCTTAAAAGTATCATGCATTTACTTATGATCATTTAAAATCCAGCCAAAACTAAAGTGAACATCCTGGAAAAAAAAAATAGAAGTGCACTGGAAGAGTATAAATCATTCTGGTTTCACCCATTTGTCTTAAACTTCTCTTTCACGAAATATATAATCTAAGAGCCCTTAAGTTAATGCCCCGCTAGACACCGGAAGTTCTTGCCTATATTACCTCCCCCAGGCGGAGGATGGACGAGCAACGGGGTAATATAAAGTATCATTAGGGCTGAGAGTAGTTGCATTGCCCCGGGAGAAGATAAGTATCGGCCATTGGAGATTTAGTGGGCCACAGGTGATCTAATACCTCGGGAGGGAAGGAGGCAATCTGTGCAGGGCTGTAGCTACCGCTCTCTTCATCTTTTACACTCGCCGAGAAGTTGCCCTTTGTTACATTAGACCCTTTGTTAGTTTCTCAACTTGACAAAATGTAATATACTCCTTCCTCTGGCGGAGCACCTCAACACTTCTCAACTTCCACAACTACTCCTATCTTACACTTCTCTAACAATGCATCTTCATTATTCATTTCGGGGTCGTTATCAACTCGTTATTGTTCAGACATTTGGTATTAGTTTTATTTTTAACTTAGGTAAGAGAGACGCTAGAACCTTTATTCCATAGCATTATAGATTAGAATAGAATAGAAAAATAATTTTTATTCTGGGGCAGGGTACCAAGAGCAATATAATATGTACAATTATGGTATACAATGTGTCTGGCCACAAGACAAAAGGATTATAATTAATTCTTATTCACAATGCTTTAAGAAGGAACGAAAGGATACAATAAAATAAAAGAGTAAAATAAATAAATAACTTATGATATATTAATGTGTTGAACAAAACTAAACATTGAAGCTGATTCGTAATAATTGATCCACATAAAAATATCAAAAATAAATAATTTTCTTTTTGAATTGATATTTGATTTGAAATATTATATATTATAGGTCAGCTGTTCGAGTACTTAAATGATTGTAGGGAAAAAGCATGGAAGATATGAGTAGGTAGGGAATTCCAAAGAGTAGTAGAGCGAACAAGGAAGGAATGATCAAAAGTTGTTGTTCTGTGGGCAGGAATATAACGGTCAGAATGGCGCGATCTTTTTTGGAGGGAGTTTACTGACAATTTTAATTGCAGAAGTCTCTGGATATAGGGAGGTAGATGAGAGTTGACGGTTTGGTAAAGATATGATCCTAGGAAATGTTGTCTGCGGTTTGAAGGAAGGAGCCACTTTAACTCACTGTATAAATGGGTCACATGAAACCTTTTCATAATTCGGATTAGACTGTCCTCGAGCACAGTCGAGAGACCACCATATGCCCCGCAGCAGTAGTCAAAGTAGTGGAAATAAGTGAGGATACAAGGAGCTTACGGGTGGATAGTGGAAGAAGATGGCGGAAAAGATGGAAAAATTTGGACACTTATTGTTCTTCGGGAGATTTGGGCAATATGGGGTTTCTAGGAAAGGGTTTGGTCAATGGTAATACCCAGGTTTTTGATAGAGGAAGTGAAGGTGATTGGGTGATCATTTAGGGATAGACTTGGAAATGTTGTATGGGATTGAGGAGGGGTTGGAACCTATAACAACCGAGTTTTCATAACATTTAGCATTAGTTTATTCAGGGTTGCCCAGGCACAGATTCTATCCAGGTCTTCCCGAATATTGCAAATACTACTACAGACTGGGAGTCTCTAGAGGTAAATTATAGGGTAAAGTTGGTTTAAATAACAAATAAAACATAAGGAGTTGAACTGTTCTACTAAAAATTTAAGGAATTAACTAAAAGGGTAGAAAAAAAAATAGCATATTTATCCTACTACTGTGGTCCCCAACAAGTGGTCCGCGGACTCTGCGGGTCAGCAGACATGATCAGGGGGTCGGCGATGAGTCATTGAGAAAAAATTCCAAATGAACCTGACGTAAAATATACAAAGGCCTTAGCTTCTAATCCCTCAATCTTCACATCTTTAAACTTGGCAATTTTCTTCAATTCGAAAGTAATAAGCTCAAAAACAGCTTAAGATAATGAACAAGTTTTATTCTTTTTGAGTATTTCAATAAATACCTATCTTGTATAATTTTTAAATTGTAGTGTTTTTTATTATTTTATACCATTTTTGATGCTGTTGTGACTAATCAGACGGTGCTGCAGTGGGAGTCAAGGAGTTTCAATTGGTATAGGAATCTTGAGGGAAAATTGTCAAGCTCTTACCGCCGTTTTCATGTCCCCGCTGACTGACATATAATGATTTTTTACTCTTTTTGAAAGAATACTATGGCCGTCTGTTGCCGTACTACTCGCTTTCCTATAATCTCTATACTTCAAGATAATAGGGACCCGATACTGATTAAGTCGCCAAAAAACATGTGTTGTTTAAACGCACCGTGTTAGAGACTGGTTCTTTTTTCTTCATTCCCATTTCCCTCACTTGGCCATTTCTAGACTACAGTGTAGTCCTCTAAAGCTCTAAATATATCCAATATTCATGATTTTCGGGGTCCTTCCAATTAAAATGATTGGATGCTGGGGCCTACAAATTTTTTTTTTAGGAACCACTGACCTACCATATTTATTTTACATCTTAGCCAAAAAGTATCTAACTGATCAGATTTAAAAAAAATATATATTAACCTAGTAATCATCCGCAGTATTTTTATAACCCAACAATTGTGCAAGAAGGTGACCTGGCCGATATTAAGGTATTTTTCTTACTTGTTTAGTATTCTCTAGGTAACCACCAGCTGGGTAAGCCACTTGAGGTTATCCCGATTCCATGCTGGGCGGACGCTGATTTAACAATATAATCAATTAACCTGCTACAGCCGAATCGAATCCGAGACACAAGAACTATTATGCACAGTGATCTTCCCACAGATATCCCGCTACTTCCACCTTGAAGAAAAACGAAAAGGAAAAACTCTTTTTCTTATTACTCTTGAATAGGTGTATTGTTTGTTTGTTTTTTTAGGTTTTAAGGCGTAAAACCCTAATGTCATCAACGCCTAGACACTATATGCATATTCAACCTTTATAAAAAAGAACTATTAGGTAATGGGTGATTGAGAGAAAGAAAAAAAGAAATAAAATAAAATAAATATAATAAATAAAAAAAAAAAAAAAAAAATAATAAAAATAAGAAAGAAAAAAAAAAATTTTTATGTAAACAATAGTTTAAAAAGCTAATACTAGTAATGCTAACTGACTAGGAATGGTCTTTATAATTTCGATAATAATGACTGCTCCTTAAGAAAATCAAAAACTAATTCAATGGTTTTCTCTCTATCACCCAGCACCGCTGAAATATTCGGGCTTAGTCCAATTTTATTCAGGTGTGATGAATAATAAGGGCATTCTTGAAAAATAGCCGAATGGTAAGGGTTCCATCACAGTGCTGGATAACAGTGCCGGGGCACCGGCTGCCTAGCAAAAAGATAAGAGTGCGTCAGCCGCACTGAATAGGTGTATTGATTTTTAGAATTCAAGTTAATTTCGGATTAACAACCTATAAGTAAAAAGGAGTGCGAAAATTTACTTTAGTGGTTATTAACTCAGATTTCTAGTGTTTGCTTGGTATAGTTTATTTAATAACATCACACTCTGTCTCCCTTGAGACAATTAAAATAGTGATAAAATACTTCATACTCATCTTATAAAACAAAAAATGTTTTTTATTATCTCAGTGCTCCCTCAGCCAGTATCCAACTCACTGGAGGCTTAGGTGAGGAGGCAACTCCAAGGGAACTCAACCTTCAAGGAGAAGGGAACTCCAACATACTTATTTAATTAAGTTATTTAGGCCTTTTCCGTGATTTTTAGAATTTATCCTTAATTTGGAATTGGCTCGGAGGAAGAGAAGTTAAAAAAGAAATGTAGTGTGGGCAACCCACGACTTTTACTGAAATCGTCTGCTAAAATCAATTTAATAACTGTTAAATTAACTAAAACTTAAGAATTTTAAAGTTAATTTGGATAAAAAGTATATTCAGTTTGGTTGGAAACAATAATATAAATAAATAATATAGCAATATCAAATTGTTTGCGTATAATTATCAGTAGATAATATTTTTTTCTGAAATAATCAGCTTTCAAACGGCATATTATACGTATACATTACTGTTTTTAAGTTCAAAAACACAAACATTACAATAAAAAAATATGTTTACTCTTTTCTGCTTTATTTGGGTATCGAATTCGTTATACTTACATATTTACTCAATTTTTATCAATGCTAACAAGATGATTTTTGGATCTACGAAATTGAAGTTGATTTAGAGGAAGAAAATTGTATATATGGTATATTTTAAATTTTGTACATACTTCATCCCTATCTGACTATTTCAATCAGAATAAAACCTACATGATATTAAAGTCCATTAAATTTTTCATCGGTGTAGCAAGTATAATCAAAATCGTTCGAGCTCTTTTTGAGAAAATAGAAAAAAGGTGCAATATTCAAGATGATGTGGCCCTCTGGTTAGCCTATGTTGTTGAAAAAGTTGCTGTAACATTTCGGGTGTCTAGTTGTCTTAAAAATGAAATTTTAGTTTCGTACGACTTTTCGTTTACGTGCTAGATTTACCAAACACACATAGACTTTTTTATTTGGATCTCCTATCTTGAATCGATTAGGAATAAAAAAAATTGATATTCTCGAAAAAATTTGACTTCTTCAAGAAGAGAACGTCAGAAAACAAAAAAACAAAGACAAATTCAATATTTGAGTGCTAAGCTGTATAAAATTAAATCAATCGACTAATATTAATTCTCCTTCTATATACCTTACAAATACCTGATATCAATTGCTGCATCCATAAGATATTACTCAGCGAGAATCCAACCTGAGCAGAGGATAATGAAGGGTGGGAAGAAGAGTTAATTACCGATACTTGGCAGATATAGGTGGCCCTAGGACGGGGCAAAAAGTCCCCACCCTTCCAGGACAATCTAATTTATGCTGAGGATGAATTATTGGACTGCCATTGTCCATGGACCCCGCTTGATGTCCATGGACCCTCGCCTATCTACCCGCTCGGACCCCAATGTCTGTGTGATGCTTATCTTCCTCCAAATTGATGCTGAATTTATTCCAGTTTGGTTTTAGTTTGTTTTCCATTTTAGTTCATTCGTGTAATATTTTACATTGGTATATGTATTTTTTTCGAGTTGTAAATTATATTTTTGTAATAGCCTTCGGAGTTTTATTTCATCATACTTTCTTATACTTGCATACCTAATTTATTTTTGATAAGTTAAGCCATTTAGAATACATTCTATTCAATAAAATTATCTAAATCTAAAATTTATCACTTGAATTGGTTTTAGAAAATTTATTTTCGTTCGTTATATTTATTTTATCTTTCTTTTATTGCACTATTTATATTCTATATCTTACATATATAACATCAAATAATTCTTACAGTCTTAATATTTAAGCTTTAATTTAGCTTTTTATATTCCGTCTATTCCATCATCAGAAGAAGTACGATATTTGGGATTGTACTTAGACCAAAGACTGACATGGAGGACCCACTTTAGACTTAAAAGACAACAGCTGAAAAGACGATTTGAACTACTATCCCGTCTGCTTGAAAAACGATCCAAATTATCTATGAACACTAAAATTACTATTTGCAAAGTACTGATCAAACCCTGATGGACATACGGTATATGGACAAAAACTCTAACATCCTAATAATTCAGTCTCTTCAATCGAAAATATTGCGAAAAATCTTGGATGTACCGTTTAATGTAACCAACGAATTACTTCACAAGGACTTGGACATATTCACTGTTTCAGACACACCCACAGAATATTATAAAATATTTCATGACAGACCGATTCATGACCGACTTACACAACTTGAACCCATCGGCCCAAAAACTTAAATCCAACACCAACCCGTACAACCCACCCCGACGACTTTTGAGGCGGTGGCCTAGAGATGCCTTGATTTAACCTACTTTTTTGGAAGTTAACATATTTTTTTGCAGATGGTGAATAACAATGCGGAGAAGAAAGAAAAAAACAATTGTAAATAAATAAATATTCTGTTTTAAAAATATTTTTATGTTGAAGTTCGGGATTTCAAACCCAGACTTTTTTAAATGTAGTAAATAACTTTTGTTATGCTACTTCAGAAGGGACGTAAAATAGTGGTCCCGAGTCTGTGTCACGTTAAAGATCCCTATCCTAATTAAACCCCAATAGACAAAATGTAGTACTCTGTAGCATCATCTAATGAACGAACTTTTTTCCTTTTTTTTCTGAGCGCAAAAAGGCCTTAAAGACCACGCGAATATCATGTTCAGGTTTTCTTCCTCAATTTCCTTTTTCTCCGTACTTCCCTCATGAGCTCTGCGTGTCTGCGCTTCCTTTCCTCCGTCCACGCTTAACTTCTTTTTGGGCGTTCTTTGTTCACGAAAACCTTAGTATCGTTCAGTGACCTTCTATAGGTTTCTCAATCCTGACAGAACCTTTCAGTCCTTGTGAATCCATGTCGACCCTGATCTGCTTGAAAAAAACCGCGTCGTTTTCTTGTGCTAAAACGATAATAAACGAACTTTATTTTAAGAGAAAGAAAATTGAAAATAAAAATATTTGTTTTGTTTCTACCCCATCGGGTCAATAGCATCAGTATTATACATATTAGAAATAGAGAGTATTAATTGCATGGAACATGAAATTAAAATTAAATACGGTTATTTTGTTATTATAGAAGATAAATTTTTGTATCAAAATATCTTTAGTATCTAATAAAACATTTTTTTTTATAACATTAATATTTTATCTTTTTATTACCTACTAGGTGTGCCAGTTGAAAAAAACAAAAACAAATTCTAAATCTAAAATTACAAAAATCTATTTAAAGGCAGTAATCTTGTCATTTTATTATTATTATTTTTTAAATATTGAACTGAAGTAGATGAAAATCCAAGAATAATCATATTTTTTATTTATCATAAGATTACTAGTGTAATTGTTTGAATTTCAATAAAAACGACATTTTTTTTGCATTAACAAAAGGGCAGCCTTTTATTCATTAAAATAACAGTTTTTCATTTTCATTATTTGTTGCATGTACTGAATTCTCCCTGTTTCTAATATGTAGACCAGACATATTGCATCATCAAACCCTAAAGCAGAGATAATTAGAAGGGATTAATTAATTAGTCATAAAGCCAATTAGCCTGATTGCCAATTATTAGCCATTATCCGATCGTTAAGCCTAATTTACTAGAAGTGGAATACTAACGTATTGTACTTCTCGCAATTTTAATTTTAAACTAATGTTGATTCGACTCGAATTAGATGGTTCTCCTTGTCTCACATTTTATCGAGAAATATCCAAATTCTCATTTTTCAGTTTCAGAAATGCATGTTATCTATTTTGTAACTAAGTGCATTCATATAAAATAAAAATCATACTCATAAAATTACATTGGGTTAACGAAAATCAGTAAATGAACTCAGATTCAACATTCTCAAGAAAGGAACAACGTATAATAACCGATATTCAAATAGTACCACTGGGTATTTATTTTGTAAAACATTTCGTCATTTTGATCCCAACTAAAATGCTTTTTTTTAACATATTTATTGATATTTACAACTGTATTAAATAAAAATACATCTAGTAAATGTGATGGTAATATACAAAACTGTCATGTAAAACATGTAGAGACACTACCCAGTGGCAGCACTCTAAAAATATTTTAAACTAGAAGGTCCCGGGGCCATTTCCTTTTCAGGCGCCACGGAGGATTATCCGGAATAGAAGAGGAAGAAAGGATTGAAACTAGTGGGTTAGAGTCAGAATGGAGTTTGTCATGAAAGGATTGATACCTGGTCCGGGCCAAATCAGTAACATAGGGAACATTGAGGTCTTTATGGATAAGTTTATTCGTGACAAAGTAAGGAGCATTGAGGATTTTACGAAGGATTTTGGATTGTAAGGATTGGATGCGGGAAGAATTTGATGGTTTAGTAGAGCCCCAAAGCTCTACTCCGTAAATCCAGATTGGTCTTATAATAGTCATGTAGATGAGCCTTTTGTATTTAAGAGGAAGGTTTGATCGTTTGTCTAGTAAGTGTTGAAGTAGCCTAAAGCGGCGATACTAAAATGTAATTGGGAATTTTTAGTTAAAGTTCCCTACAATATTTATAAAGTATTATTTATTTATTTTTTGTTTCTGCGCGAAAGAAAACTATTCAGTTTGCATCTGAGTAAAAGAAAAAAGAAATATATATTATTTAAAGACGGTTATAGTAGAAGTTCTTGGGATGCATTCACACATATCTTTCAGCAATAATCACCTTGCTTAATCCATATGATAAGACTACCCTATTCTTACCTTCAGTGGCTTATTAACAAGTAAACAGGATGCGAGCAAATACTTTTTTATGACTCGTCTCGTCTTATTTTATGTAAGGAAGTTCTTCATGAATGATATTTAATGTTTCAGCATCAATTTTATTGGTTACTAGCCAAGATATAAAAAAAAATTAGTATACGACTTTCATTGAGCAAGATAATCAGATGTAACAAAAAATAAATAAAATAAAACGATCTGATGGGTGGTATCTTTATCTTTTGATACAACTATTTCATATGAATGACTGACGAAATAATCATTAGTAAGCAACAGTAATATTAATAAAAGTTGTATGTAGTATGTGGAAATATTTTATTAAGCAAATATTTTACCTAATAAGTCATATAAAATAACATAATATTTTACCTCATATTTTTTGTTCCATAATTGTAAATCATGTAAGTGAAGTGGTCCAAATGACCGTAAAAAATACCAAACAAAACTATGGCATTGTGTTTTTATTATTTTGTACTTTGAAAGCCCAGTGTTTTTTTATTTTTTATTTTATTTTTTTTTTTATTCTGATAATCCTCAGATCTTGAGATGGTTTCAATCAAATGTGTTTTTAAACAATTATAAGTAATTAAATATATGATTTGTGTTGTCTAAAAGATATACTATTTCGAATTTGCTCTCCAAGAAAAACATTATTGGAAACAGAATATTTTTAAGCTATGAAAATATTTTTTAATATTCTTTCTCCTGGCTTGTGGGGCAAATTAGATAAAAAAAGAGGTTAAATTTATCTTTAGAAAACGTAATGTTAGAAAAACAAATTCTTCTTGGTAGGCTAAAGCACTTTTAAAACCATTGATTCTTAACACGTTTTCTATCACTTAGCACAGATTTACTTAGCATTGTGCCCTATGCTAAACAGTGGGCGATTCTCACTGAAACAGTTGCTAACTTTAATGACAGCCTTTGATAGTAATGCTGCCCTGGCACCACCGCCATTTGGGCCCCGAGCCCCGACCACAATACGTGACTATTAGCCTAACTGCGGGTGGCGATAGTAGCGAAGAGTTGCCGATCTTGCTAATGGCTGTAGAGTGCTCTACTGATGGCTTCCATCGTGATGGACATATCGGAATCTAACGAAGAGGGTACAGTCTCGCAAGTTTTCGGGTTCAGCTTGAACTAATCTAAGAACTTTGTCAAGACTCCCTATAAAATATTTTTTGTTTGTCCTATCTTATAATTATTATGATATATTATAAAATACATGTATTATTTATGTAAAATCTATATATTAATTGAAATAAAGTGGGAGAGAGTGTGTATCTCATTCAGAGAGGACCATTCTGGGAAATTCGGCGCCCATACTAGGTTATTAAATTTTATGTACATCCCTACCTCAACTGTGTTGGCTATACGGGGATTTCCCGAGGTATAGGGGAGGGTGGAAGATTAATGATGAGTTAAAAGCTGCAGGCACCGAGACGCCAACTCGTAAATACTTTATTCAAAGATTTTGGTCGTCTGCCCCAAATTCATGGTTACTTGTTACAATCTGTATGGTTATATTACAAATCCGAGAGAAATGCTTTATTTTATTAAAAATACATAACACAACAAACCAATGGTACCTAACTGTGCTTGGACAAAATGTTTTATTTTATTTGAAATTTTTTTATTTTATTTTTTAATTCATTTATTGAAATTTACAACTGTATGTTCATACATCAAGTAAATCGGCTACAATGATAATACACATGAAAAAAAACATGAAGAGAAACTGCCCATTGGCAGCACTCTAGTAGTGAATCTACACAAGAAGGTCTCGAGGCCATCTTCTTTTCAGACGCCTCGGCGGATTGTCAGGAATTGAAGTGGAATCAAGGATTGAAACTAGTGGATTAGAGTGGGAGTGGAGTTTTTCATGGAAGGAGTGATACCTGGTACAGGCCAAATCAGCAACATATGGAACATTAAGGTCTTTGTGGATGATTTTGTAGGTGACAAAGTAAGGAGCGTTAAGGATTTTGCGAAGGATTTTGGATTGTAAGGATTGGATACGGGAAGAGTTTGATGGTTTAGTAGAGCCCAAAGCTCAACTCCGTAAGTCCAGATAGGCCTTATGATTGTCATGTAAATTAGTCTTTTGTAGTAAAGAGAAAGGTTAGAGCGTCTGTCAAGTAAATGTTGAAGTAACCGAAATCGGCGAGCAGTCTCTTGTCTTTTCAGTCTTGTATGCGGATTCCATGTAAGACCTTTGTCAAGCAGGAGGCCTAAATAACGGATCTGTTCAACAGGGACAAGCGGAATATCATTAAAGGACACTGTAGGGCAGGATGTCATAGGTTTACGACGAAGGGTAAAAGTAATCTGGTGGGATTTATTGGAGTTGATTTTAATTCTCCAATTCTGACACCATACCTCAAGGTCTCTGATGTGGGATTGGAGGTTTTGAGAGGCAATACTAGGATCGTTATTAACTGATAGCACGCAAGTGTCATCGGCATAGGTAGAAAGGAATGTGCTAGGATGGGTTGGGATATCAGCTGTATAGACTGTGTAGAGAATGGGTCCTAGGATACTGCCTTGAGGAACACCAGCAGACTGAGTAAAAGTGGATGAATAGGAACTATTGTGGTTGATTTTAAAGGTTCTATCAGAGAGGTAGGACTGGAGGATGAGGAAGTATGTTGGATGGAGGAATTTATGGAGTTTGTACAGCAGTCCCGGGTGTCAGACATTTGAAATTTTATGAATTTTCTTTACGTTTTTAACTTAATAATATCATGTTATAGGATATTATACAGCCTTTGTTAAATGCACATTTATAGCACAACCTTTAAAAAAATAATATATATAATTATGAGAATGATAAGTCAAGATAGTTTATAGAAAAGAAAAGAAAATTTAAAATAAATAAATTAAATTCTATGAGAGCCCATGGTTGAGTGGCTTGCGACCTAGTATCCTACGCCAATGGCTGTTAGTTCGAATCCCAGTCCTGAAGGGACTTTTTTAAGCATTTAATTAAAGGGAAATCACCCACAGACTCCGTTTTTTGATTTTTTTCTTATTTTTGACCCCGGGCATGTGAGACCCGCCAGCCAAAAGGTGGACACTCACAAAATTACGAGTAGGGAGTGATGACCTTACCCTACAAAAATGTCATCGAGTAACGCGTGTGTATTCTCCCAGGAGATTAAACCGCGCGGCGAAGGGCCTACAGGGCAATAAAAAAAAAATAAATTAGACAAAAATATAAACTCAACAATCGTTTATAGTTGATGATGGATGATTGTCATTCCATATGGCCAACACTGAGATCTTCGAAAAGGCTTCTTTTTCAGCTGGGGATTATTCCGCAAGACCGGAATAAGTAAATTATATAATTATTTTTCGACCTTTAATTTTTCAAAATAATTTGTACATATTCAAGGCATTGCCCAAATAATAAAAAAATCGTTATCTCTTTAACCTAAACTTAATTTTTTTTTTTTTTCTGTCCAGCCCTTAGGAACACCAAAATTCACATTATCAGGAAAATATCACCCCAAGCACACTTTCTCTCTTTACACATGCCAGATTATTCATTATTACATAATATGTGCTAATGTAATTTGTTTTTACTAGTATACAGTTTTAAAAGGATTATGTAAAGGTTTTTAATAAAAATAACTAACATTAACAAAAAACTAATACAAATATGAAATATGAAACTAATATATTTTTTTTGTTATAATAATTCAGCAGCTTCCTAAAGAACATTCCTCGATATTATGATGAACCAATTTAACCCAGTAAAACATTGAGGTTAAAATTGATACTATTTAAAACACTAAAACAAATTAAGAAAACGCTTTGAAGTTATTTCATGTAATCCTCTATAAAATCCTCTATACAATATAGCATAAATTGGTTAAATAACTAATGTAAAGATGTGGAATGGAATGGAAGGGAAGGGATTTTCTTCTTGATAAAAAAGGAGCTTAAGTAAAACCAATAAGCTAAGAATGATGTTGAATGAGACAGATGCTGACCTTTGAATTAAAAATAAATATGTATTCTCTTTCATTAGTAAATTTTGATCATTTAAACGAAGGAATTACTAAAATAACAAGAAGTACAATCTCATTAGAGGATTTTAGGATCCCAATTCAAGTATTTCCATCTTCCAAAAGCTATTGAATGACAGAACTCCGAGGGAGGGGTAGCCGAGAAATAAAAGGGAAGTGAAAAGACAAGAAGTTTCCCAATGTGTAGGGGTGGAGAAGCGGGAAACTCTTGACATTTCTAGTAATTGGGCGGGAGGGATTTTGGCGGGTGTAGGATTAGCGGGAAAAGGGGCTCACCCAATAGACCACCGCCCCCCTCCCTCCAAAAAAATGAGTCCTTTAATGGCTGTCCTCTTCAATTCCTGTCTTTATTTCTCTCCTCCAAGATAGCTCTTATCCCTCCGCTTCTTTTTTGGACAATTTTTTAAACAATCTTCTCATCCGGAGTATAACTGGTTACATGGGAATGAGTAGAAGTTTTTCATTACCTGGCCTAGTTTTGACCCAAAAGAAAATCCTCAAAATTAAAAAAGAAAAAAATCTGAATAAATATGAGACGCACAGGGAGGATTTCAGTTACACTTGATGAAGTAACCTCGAGGTCAAAGGAGTTTCTCTTTTTGTTCCTTCTCCACAACCGTTTCTCTTTTCAATCTATTAATATCCACCCCGTAAATAAGTAAAAATCTTCTTAATTCATACGAATTTATGAATTTTTAACACATTTTCGTGATTATCTTTGTCTCTTTCATAAGTTTATTGTCTAACAGTTTTAATTTAGTTTCAGTTGGGAAGATTAGGAATAACTTATAAATTTACCATACTGTAATAAATAAATACGTGCGCTTGAGCCCTTGGGAAAAAAACTGTTAAAATATATGCTGTGAAATCAGCAAAACCGTTTTTCTAATAAAAATAAATTATAACCATTATATTTGAATACTAAACTAAAAAATCTGCACACGACTTTCACTCACCTCCTTTGTTAAAATAAATTTAAATAATTTTTAAATACACAGAGAGATAAAAATAAATAAAAGAATTAATTACATTGAATTTGAATAGGAACATGAGTTTTATTAAATAATCTATTATATTATTACAATTTCGTGTATAGGATAATAATTTTGCTAAATTCTTTAGCTTTCCAACGGTATATTATACGTCTATATTACTTTTTTTATATTTATAAACACCAAAATTGCATAAAAAAATATTTTTGTTTTTTTTCTCCTTTAGTTGGTTATTAAATCTGTTCAACTTACATATTTAGTTATTGTTTAGCAATGCTAATAAGATGATGTAAATTTTATAAAATCTAAAAAATTAGAGTTACTTTACAGGAATAGCAGAATTTAAGCCTGTCAGACTATTTCAATCAGAATGAAACCTACATCATATTAAAGCCTATACAATTTTACATCGATATAGCGAGTTTATTCAAAATCGTAAGAGACGTTTTTGAGAAATATGTAAAAAAGTGCAAAATGGACGGTATAAAGTGGTTCTTCTGATTGGCTGATTTTGATAAAATAATTGCTGTAACATCTCAGCCATAGACGCACTTGAAATATGAAATTTCAGTTTTTTACTACTTATCGCTTTCGTGCTATACATACCTCATTCACACACACACACACACACACACACAAACACACACACACACACACACACACACACATACACACAAGGATACATACATAGACCGTTTAGGGGACTTGGTTATTTGGACTCAGGGGACCCTAGAAAATTTTCGCGATTACTTTCCCTCACTATATATTTCATACATAGGTAGGATTAAGTAAAAACAACTGTGAACTGACTTATTCTTACTAACATTTTTAGACTGAAATAATTTACCTGCACATTAAAATTTACGCTGGTTTAACAGCTGACTTATTAAGGTGCTGCAATAACCAAGTGAACAAGACGTCCGCTAAAAAAACTAGGCTTTCTTCATCTTCCTGAAAATAAATTAACTTAATAAAAAGTTTCACATAATATGTCTCATTCCACCAACCACAGATTAAGCTGTACCGTATTGCTTGTTATAGTTCACCTGATAAAACTATTCCAGATCAATTACAATGGAAGAAAGTCTTTGAGTCAGCTGACAGCACCAACAATTAAAAAAAAAAATTGCAAAATGAGTTTCCAATAATGTTTGTCGAAAATAAAATGAGGAAATTTTCCTCGAAGTTTAAACTCGATGAAGGGAAATTAATTATCGGATTCCAGCAGTATCGCCACTTCAGAGTATTCCAGGAAAATCTCACCGGGTCGTATTAGTCAATTAATGCTATGTCGATATCGAGTGAATGTGAAAGATATTTCTCACGTATAAGTGCCTCATAATCACACCATCGAGTTAATTAACAAATTTCACAACATTTTCTGGTCTACCGTATCTATATATCAAAGGATATACAGAAGAATATGAATATATATTAAAGATATTGATAAGTTAGCTATGCTGATGTACACCACTCAGTCAATAGACCAGATACCCAAATGTTCACATGAAAATTTAGCTAGTTATATGAATTTAGGATAAGGTGAAATATAAATAAATAAATAGCCAGTTACGTGAGGAACAGTAGAAGAAATACTGTTCGCGTAACTTGTAGGCTCAATTTAATTATTGTGACACAAGCGGCCATCTTTTTGTAGTATAAAAAAACATATGGTAAGAAGAGAACTCTAAGTGTAGCAGAAGCGTGCACACTCCACACCGTTTCCTCCTTTATTCTGAGTACGCTGCGATAAGGATGGAGTAGAGGAAAAAAAAGTCGCCTTAAACTGGACAAGGCGGGGAGAATGAAGAGCTCAATTTAGAGGAACACTATACCACCAAAAAATTATGTAGACCACCTAAATTGTACTCCATTACCTTTCCCCTTTGTTTGAAATATTTAATCCCATCAGTTTATTTCAATCAATCAATACAGTCCACTAGTTCTAGCTGCCACTTGGTCTTGTCCTAATCATTCTTCATAGTGGTTAGACCAAACAAATACTTTTATTTGTTTGGAGATACAAGAGAAGAATTTCATGATAAATAAACGAAATAAAGACGAAACAAAAACTGAGGAGCGCGCAAAACAAAAGAGAAAAAAAAACTACATTTTTATAACACTTTCTAGTGAGAGGTTACAATAGATTTGCCACTGAATAATAAAATAATGCCTCTACAATAATATGCAGTGACCCATTTCTCATAAACTCTTAGCTCCCATCAGCTGCATGTTCGTAACCCCACTGTAACACAAACATCAGGCCCGTCACATGACTGTCGATAATATTTTCTTAAAAAGCGCCTCCGACAACTCGATAATCTTCGAATATCTATAATGTAATAAAATAATTTTGAATATTTATTGGAATGCTTTACCAAATTGTCTCATAGGAAAATTCTCTAGTTATTCATGTCATAAACTTTATGGAAAGAGACCTTCCTTATCATAAAAACAACTATTTCCTTCACAGCTGTTTAACACATTAACAATACCTTTATTTAATATGTTTCCTAAAGTTTGATAAAGTCATTAGTTATAGTTTTAAAAAATATATATATATATTTTTTTAATGTTGTATTATGTTATTTTAGCAAAAATGTATAAAAATTGCCTATTTGGTGCAATTATAAGTGAATATAAGCGTAGGTATGAGAATAGAATTATCCTGTCATATAATGTGTTTCAGTCTACATCTGTCACAAAAAAAAAATCCCATTTTAAATGAACATTTTAATGGTGAGCGGAATGACAAAGATGGAATGATCTCTCATTAAGCGGCGCTTCATTACAGAGGCTGCGGCCTAAGAAACCTGGTTTGGACCTCCGCTAACGAGCGACTGTAGCATTCAAATTTCCTTCTCTGTCATCGCATTGTCTCTTCTATAGTTATTTGTGAAAATATTCCTTCGCCTTTCCGTTTTGCTTTGTAGAGAAGAAAGTTTTTTTTTATACTATTATTTTAGACTTAAGTGTCAATATCACTTTAAATTCTCTTTCACCCTTTTGGTAGTACGTGGTAACAGAAATATTTTTTCATATATATTTATATAGAAACAAAATTAAATGAATTAAATAAAAGTTTTTTCCTGTTATCGTCTGTAGATGTGGTTTAGATCACGCTGTTAAAATTATACTTTTTTTTTTAAGAAGAGGTCCTTCATCAATATAATGCTTAATTTTCGAAATCGCATCTTCAGATCACAGCTAACAAGTGTGGCTTGTCCTTCACGGATTTTGATCAAACTTTTATTCAGTGCCGGTCAAAAGTTTGAGACCACCTATGGCTTACATCAATTAATATTTTTCAATATTTTTTTTTGATTAATTTTTTCGTGGCTCTTCGGCGTTCGAATGTTTTCTCTTTGTATACTATTTAGGCTGCTCTACCTAATTCAACTGAATATTCTTTATTTTTAACCATCCTTTAATGAAAAAAAACAAAAATTACCTGTGCAGTGAATTTTTTACAACTTTGGCTGTCGAGAAGTAATAAATCAAATTTATCTTCTAAATTCTCCATAGGGGATCACTAGACTGTGAAAAAAGCACCAGGAACAAAAATCACATTGTTTATTTTTATTTATTTATCTCGTTAGAAGTCTCAATAGTAATTAAATTAAATTGAATTATTATGGCTTATTATTTACGATATTGACAAATCTTTCTCACGCCTTATTTACAAATTTGTTTAGCAATACAAATAATAATAAGACAGATATATTTTATTTAGGTATTCATAGAGGTTCTTCATGATTTATTGATGTAAACCATAGGTGGTCTCAAACTTTTGACCTGAAGTGTAGTTGCTTCTTAATTAAACATAAGCTTAGCAAATTTAGCCGTTTTTAAAGTTGACATAAGAAGCTGCTTAAAAAATGATAATGAAATAAACGTGCAGAAACTGCTGTATTTTATACCTCAAGTGATATCGACATGATTTTTCAGGCCAAGCCATTTCTTATTTTGACTATGTTAAACGAAGAATAAAAAAATAAGACACTAATAATAATAAACTGCTTCCAGTACTAGTTAATTACAACACTTACTTGACAAACGATCAAAACTTCCAACCTACTACAAAAAACTAATTTTTATAGCCATTATTAGATCTATATCCATTCATCGCACTTTCCTCTCTACTTACGCTGATGACACCTGTGTGCTATCCGTAAATAATGCTCCTATTGTTGCTTCCCAAGTCCTACAGAACCATTTATCCGCCATTGCAGAATGGTGTCACGATTGGAGAATCAAAATAAATCCCACCAAATCACCTTCACTCTACGACGTAATCCTATGACTTCCTGTCCAGCTGTTTCCTTTAATCATGCCCCACTCATCACTGTAGAACAAATACGATACCTTGACTTCATCTTGACAAACGTCTTACATGGAATCCTCATACAAGACTTAAACGACAGGAAACTGCTCGTAGATATCGACTATTAAAACACTTACTTGACAAACGATCAAAACTCCCTCTTTACTTCAAAAAACTCATTTACACAAACCATTATTAGAATTATCTGGACTTATGGCATAGAGCTATGGGGCTCCTTACTTTGTTACCAACAAACTCATCCATAGAGACTTGAATATCCCACTAGTTACAGAAATCGCTCAAAAAGATACACCTCCTTTCATTCCAAATGACCCGCCCATACAAACCCGCTTGTCCGCATCCTCTCATCGACGTATATTCCCGATAATCCTCCGAGGCCTCTGAAAAGACGGTGGCCTCGAGACCTGCTGAACAAACAAACATTGAAGTGCTACCGCTGGGTAGATTCTTTTTCAAGCCAATTGTCTGTTTCTAGCACATTTACTTATTGTACTATGTAAATTGTACAGTTGTAAATATCAATAAAAGAATTAAAAAAAAAAAAAAAAAAAATATCCATTCTTGTAACACTCGTATGAGCCTGTGTGATTGGTATATTACGCCCCATACAGCTGCAGTTTTCGGCAGATCATTATCCTCTTTCATATGGAACTCTATCCCCACTAGTACCCTTTCAACCATTACAACCCGCCTTTTCAATTACTTCCTACCATTCAATATCCTCAGAATCCTGACTAGAATGCAAAATGTGTAAATGAAACCAACAATTCATAGATGCGTAAATTAGTTAAGCATAGTAAGTTTCTTTTATCACTCACAGTTGTGTGCATGAACTTAAAGTTTTTATTTATTTTTATTAGTATCAGTCAATTTTTGTCGTTCATTACTTTAATTAATACCTTTTAGAATAGAATAGATAAATTAGACTAACCTATTATTTTAGTATATTTTTCTTGTTTTCCTTTTTTTTTTTTTTTTTTTTTACATAGTACTTTTCACTGTATTTGTTATCCTTAATCTAAAGCACATATTTATTGCAACCTGTATTATTCAAAAAGGACATAGGACATATCCAAGAATAAATAAAATAAGTATTATTATTATTATATGGACATATGGGATTGAGCTATGGGGATCCTCTAAACCTTTCCATTACTCCAGCATTCAATCCTTATATAAACTTGAATAAATACGTACATGTATTTAAAATAATAGCGCATTATTATAAAAAATATTTTCATTTTAGACATTGATTTTTCTGTTTCCACTAAAAAATTAGGACTTGTCCGCTGATAACATATATTTTATATATTGAAAGAGGCTGAATATAGAGTATAATTGATATTAAATTGCAATATCCTATAAAGAATAGCCATTTTTATAGGATGAGTGAGCCTTTGAAGTTTCCAACCTAATCAGGTTCGATCCACGGTCGATATACCAGAGTATAGAATAGTTAAACTGCTTATTTTTTATCTTGGCCAATTTATTCTATTTTTTAAAAGTATTTACAGAGAGATGTGATTAACAAAGGACTGATATTCCCCAGTTTAAGTTAAACCTTTAATGAGAAAAACCTGTACCGCTGCGGTTTGAATCTCGCTGGGGTTGCATTAACTATTTAACAGTGGATCCGCAGAATAAATTTGATTTTCCTTCCTGCCTAGCTTTTTGAACAGAATAAAATAGTCCACTCATTCTACCCTTTCTAAAGGGAGTTAAAACGATCAATCAAATCTAATAAATATGGACGATATATATATAAAAGAAAATCTATATAATGGCAAGTATTAATAATTCAAATTCTTATTAAGTACATAACCATTACATAATAAATTGTTCTATTGTTTCGGAAGTTTGAGAATGAGAAGAATGGAGCTGTATTTTGAATCATTTTCGTAACCCCAACAATACCACGGGCGTAATAATCTATTTCAGCTCAATTCAATGATTAATTAACCCAATTAAAATTTAATTAAAGTCAAGAATATCCCATATACCCAGAATTAGTGCTAATTCAACTTTAACCTATAAGATATTAGTAAAAAATACTTAAATAATTTTCAGATTAATCATTTGGGGGGGGGGGAGGAGGGCATTTATATATATATAATTATGCATTTATTATATATTATGAATATAAATTAAATCAAGTTATTATTGTCATTATTCTGTTAGAATTTTTATTCTTGCTACCTTTAAATTTTGTTTCAATTCAATTAAAAGCCTTTGTGGATACAGTGCCAAACTTTAAATGCCTCAAAAAGAGCGTAAGTTCGGATAAGGCCTGTACTGTTGTACTAATTTGTTATTTTCTTATTTGCAACATTGTTTTCTTTGTTTTGGTGTATTTCAAGAATAAAGGAGATAAGAAAAAAAAAAAAGTTGCAGGCCAACAATTCATATTAGAACTATTGTTGATCCATGAATCTTTGTATGCATGAATTTTTCTCTCATCCCATTTTTTTTTTCTTACGATGGATAAGTTGACTACCAAATTTAATTAAACCCGTTAAAACTTTGTATATAAAGTAAATTAAGTTGGTTTGATAATAGTGCCTTTTGAAGGTCTCGATATTTTTCCTCCCCCTAGAATATTTTTTGTCATTACTTTGTTTTGTGATTTTATGAATTTGTTCACTTCAGTGGCTATCCTAATTGAATTAGAATATAAAACCTTTGTATGCGAATTAAATTGTAGAACTTTTATGTCACATTTCTTTTTCTTTTTTGATTTTTTTGCATCATTCATCCAGCGTTTTTTAGAATGAATATTTTCAATTTATTTATTTATTTGTTGTGTCAAAAGTCCTTTTTAAGGGTTTTCATTATTTTTTACTTAACCTTCCAGGTTTATATTTTCATATGTGTTTTAGATAAGAGAAAAAATACAAACTTGCGATCGGATTCTGCTGTTGACATTCTTTTTAAAACTATGTGTGACAAACAGTGAGGAATATTAGGAAGCATAGAACGCACATTATGACGGCAAATATTGAAGGCAAACAGAGGAGGACTCTATCAACGTTCTGTTGCAACGTCCTATCTCGCACAGGCCCCACTATCAGGCTGTAGATTTAGCTCAGTTTGCTGTCTATGCTGGATCATTAAACATGTTTGTTTAAGATTAGCTATTGTTGTATGTATAGTCGAAAAAAGTATTTAGCGAATGTTGCATAAATGCGGTGAAATATAAATAAATCAGAAACTAACTCCCCTAATGATCAATTTTACTACATGACAAATTATTACTTTCGGTTACTTATATATGAAATATAGAATAAGGAAAAGTATTGCGATCATGAAAATTTTCGAATTCCACTATTTATTCATCGGAGATAGACATTGTAAGTCAAATAAACAAATCGCACGATGAGTTCTGTGTGTCCTTTTTTTGTGTGTGGTAAGCACAAAAACGAAAATTTTCACGGTACAAAAATTTCACATTTAACACAACTATTAGCCCGAGATGTTACAGAAAATTTTTCATCTAAATCGGTCTACCAGAAGAACCAAGAACCACGCATTTTGCCCTTTTTTTACGATTTTATCAAAAACAGCTCTTACCATTTTGGTTACTTATCCATAAAGACCTTAATGTTCCCTTTGTTACTGATTTGGCCCGGACCAGGTATCAATCCTTTTATGACAAACTCCATTCGCACTCTAACCCACTAGTTTCAATCCTTACTTCCTCTTCTATTCCGGATAATCCTCCGAGGCTCCTGAAAAGGAAATGGCCCCGGGACCTTTTAGTGTAGAATATTAAGAGTGTTCCCAATGGGAAGCTTCTCTACATGTATATCATGTCATTGTATTATATTACACATCACATTTACTTGATGTTTTTTTTTGATAATACAGTTGTAAATACCAATAAAATGATTAAAAAAAAAAAAAAAAAAAAAAAAAAAAAAGATTTTAGTTAAACTCGCTATATCTATGTAAAATTTCACGGGCATTATTATCATATAGGTTTCATTCTGATCGAAATAGTATTGACAGGGCTCAAATGCCGATGTTTTAAATTTTCTTACTTCAAAGTACCTATAATTTTTAGATTGTCATGTAGCAGTATTATTATTGTCCATTGCGACAAACTGTAATATATCCGAATAAATAAATATATCATATGAAAAAAAAAAAATGTATACAATCAAAATAACCATATCACCCTTTTAGCATTGATAAAAAATTGATAAATATATAAGTTGAATGAATTCGATATTCGATAAGGAAGAAAGAGCAAAAATATTTGTTAATGCAATTTTTATTTTTCGTAATATAAGAATAATGATATTGATGTATAATATACCGCTAGAAAGTAAAATATTTTAGAAAAATATCATTTTATATACAATGTTGTGAAAGTTAGAGAGAAGAAAAGATAATAATATTATCTAATAAAATACACGTATCTATCGAAACTCAAATTTAGTCTTTAACCTTTTTTACTTTCATTTACCTATATATATTTCATCTTCAACTGTATATAAAAATCCTTTAATTGATTTTAAAAACGGAGGTAAGTGAAAGTCGTGTGTTGCCCGCACCAGATTCTTTTAATTATTTTTATCATAACGATTCTATCGCTTTGTTTTATTATAATGACTTTTATTAAAAAGTATAAATTTACTTCGAATCCCAAAGATGCTTTCAAAAGAAAATATTAACTCAGATAATTAAGTTTCCTTGTGATTGTATCCCTGTGTATGAGATCCTGTGTTTCTGTACTGAGGATTCTAATTCTTACAGCAGAATTGTCTTCTTGAATTTCAACATCTCCAGTTTCTTGTTAAGGTTAATTTTGCCATTGCAATCAAAGGTAAAATAACTAAAGAGCAAATACTGTTTTTCACTTGAATAGATTCTCTTAGCCTTATTAGCAATGTAAAGTTTATAACTATGCAACAGTTAAATTTACAATAAATTAAATATACCCTGTTTGAAATATACCCCTTTTTTTTTACAGAACGTTATTGCTAAATTAGGTTAATACTAATCAGCTGACTTTTTCCATGCAAAATGATGAAACAATGCATTTTTCCACGGAGTTATAATGTGGGCGGAAACGTGTAATAATTTTACTGTATGATAAATCTTCATAGAATAATTTTTCTTGTAACTCTTATTTTTTATGAGATTCCAAAGCTTTGGAAGAAAGCATATTTTATCTTATGGCTTATGGCTTACAAAAAAAATGGCTTACCTGGTTCTTTCCTTTTATTATTGCTTTATTATCCTTCGTGTAATGTTCGTAACAATAATTTCTTACCAACTCTAGTCTATCTTAATTCCAACATGATCATATTCATCTTTTTCGGTTGGCGCACGGTTTAAAAGTACTACATAACCTCAAAGAACACAATCGTCGTTCATCAGGACTTTTGTTTCCGTTAACTTTTTAACAAACCTGGTGTCAGCTACTGAAAAAATCTGTCAGAAATTTTTCCAAAAAACCTTATGTCTCGGTTTTAGTCATAAATGTTTTGTTAATGATAATTTCTAGTTTTTGTTGATGTACCTTGCCATACTTTCGTCTACTACTTCAAAAATCTGGTGCTGACAACACACGACATTCACTTACTTCTGTCCTTAAATTCGATGAAAGAATTTTTAAATAAAGTTAAAGATAAAAATAAGTAAACTATTAAAGAATTGATTAAATTGAGTTTCTATAGAAACACGTGTTTCATTAAAAAGCTATTACATTATTATCTAAAATAATCAGTTAGTTTTATTCGCTTTTCATCACTTTATATTACTTTTTACAATGTTGTGTATAAGATAACATTTTTTTTTCAATCTTTAGCTTTCCAACGGTATATTATACATATATCAAAAACAAAAAATTGCATTGAAAAAATATGTTTTCAGTTTCGGATATCGAATTCGTTCAATTTATATATTTTACCTGTTTTTTATCAATGGTGACAAGATGATATGATTTTTTTTTTTTGGTATCTTCAAAATTAAAGGTACTTTAGAGGAAGAAATTTTAAAATATCGGCATTTAAGTCCTGTCAGACTATTTCAATCAGAATAAATATTTTATGATATGAAAGTCCATCAAATTTTACATAGATGTATAGAGTTTAATCAAAATCGTTAGAGACGTTTTTGAGAAAATCGTAAATAGGTGCAAAATGCATGGTATAAAGTGGCTCTTTTGGTTAACTGATTTTGATGAAAAAGTTTCTGTAACATCTCGGACGTATAGTTGTCTTAAATATGAAATTGCAGTTTCATAGGACTTTGCGTTTTCTCCCGGGAGTTACCACACAGACCTTTTTGCGGGACTTGGTTTCTTGGACTGAAGGGACCCTAAAACGTTTACCGTTGAAAACCGTTCTAATGCGTTGAAAACTTGAATTCGAAAATGTTCACGATCGCTATACTTTCCCTTACTATCTATTTCATATATAGATAAGTGGAAGGAAATTAAGTTTAAAACTAGTTATAATAACATTCTCTATTCCGTCATAATCGTGTTTTCCGTTAGATAATGGGAGTGCTCATAACATTTGTGTATTTTTATCAGGATCATATTGGAGAAAATCCAATCTTACACCGCTTACCTTTCAGGAATAATTAACCCAGCTTTAATTTAGGACCGTGGAATTTTAAACCGAAAAGGTCCCTGTAATCCTAGGGAACAAACCCTGTGATTTGCCCCGGGGAGCAGCTGATGAAAGGCCTCTTCTGATTGGAGGATATGCTGATGAGAAAGAGACAATGCTGGGAGCTGATTGGGAAGGAAGGCGTCAAAACTCCGCTAGCGTCCTGTCAAACTTCCTCTCCCTCCGGGCCCTTAGCGCTATAAAATATGCAGAAGAGTCCTACCGTGAAGGGCATCAAAGGCACTTCTAGCGGGGAACTACCGCCCAAGAAACACACGACCCTTCAAACTCGGCTTCTAATGCTTTCTCAACTCAAATATAATTTCAGATGAAAGTCGTAGTCACAATTGTTCGTAAAACTTTATGATTGGATTCCAACAGCGCACCATGATTTTAGCTCTTGTTGAAATACCGGGAACAGTGAATGGTGTGCAGTAAGGCCAGTACAGTAAACGTAGTTATTTTTAAGCTTAAATTATATTATTCATTAAGTTTTACGTTCTGATATTACCTATCTCTGAGACTAGTTTTTATATTGTCTTTATATCTGAAAAAACTTTGTCAATTTAAAAGTAAAATATAACAGCACTCCTTTCATCATTCGATGTCATTATTCAGCATCTTATATATAAAAAAAAAATCTTTAAAATATTTTTGGTAGTGCTACAAAGTGAAAACAATAAAATAAGGATGTAAATAATTTTTTCTAAAGTTCTACCAATACGAAGATCTCAGTATTTGGGATATTTGGGACTGCGTAACTATTACGGTGGTTTGGCGACAAATACTCCATAATGAATATAACTAGTTGACCTTTTAGAATTACAGGAAGGAATCAATGCTTGTGGCGGTCAGTAGAAGAAACAATTAAATAGTTTTCATTATTGATTGTCTGCCAGAATATTTACAACCTGACAACCAAACAAAAACTTAAAAATATTCTAATTTACCCTCAACACCATACTTCATATATACATATGCTAGGTAAAATTGATGTCTGTTGAGAAATGAGCTCTTGCCCTAAACTTCAAACTTCCAGAGAATTTAGTCTTTCTATTTGAAAAGTCTTATGAAATGTTGTGTAAATATATAACAGGCTTCTACATTAGGAACATATCGACACCCTAATCGAATTCAATCAGACATTTAATACCACGAAAATCTCAACCTCATATTGACTTGCGAGAAGCCTTTATTGAATTAAAAAAACCATTTGGCTTAACCAAGAACCCATGAATCATATCCCGATTACTTTCGAGATAGTGTATGGACAGATGATAAAATTATATGTATATATTAGTTGCTATAATATATTGTGTTTAATTACTTAGCAAATTACATACAATAGTATTCATGTAACTTTCGAGACTTGCCCGATAAAAGTTAGATGTTAACCAGAAAAGTTTATTTTTCAGTAAAATTCAGTGTCGTGGCTTATTACAGACAAAGTATTAGTACACTGTGGTAATAACTGTTAATTCTTACAAATAAGAAAAATACCACACATTTCATATTTCAAGTTATGATCATGCCAATATTTTTGTTCATCTGTTTCTTCCAATACTTATTGAATTTGGGCTAGAATGAAAATCCACTTTATTCAATATTTTTAACCATCAAGTAATCCGCTAGAAAAAAATCAAACTTAAATATCTTGATTGCAGATGCATTCAAGCTCATAACAGGACATATTAGGTTTACTAGCAGTTTGTTCATTATATAAATCATAATTTATCAAATGTTATTCCTTCTTTTAATGTAATTTAACTATATCTTAGAGTACAATTATATTCTTATCAATTCTATTAATATACAACATTTTTTATTTTAACTTAAACTCTACTTCTCTTTCGTAAGGCTGCTCTCTTAATTTTTAAAGTAACTACTAAACTCGAAAATCTAATTTCAAAGATCCACATTGGGTATTTTTTTTCCAGAAGTATTTAGATCCAGGGGCGACGATCTCTGTTAACTGAACTCTGCCAGGCGTGAATTTAACTTCAGCGTTTCTGTTTGTTGCCCTAACACTTGTAGCAAACAAAAAGGCAAAGCTCGCGCTAAATGAGCGTTGAGTCTCTTCTGCTTTTTGGAGAGTTTATTTTATTTTTAAAGTTCTTTTCCACCTTCTCTGGAAGTTTATTTTTAATTCATTTTGATCTTTTTTAGGTGGATTTGAATACTTCAATGATTTAATTTCCCCTTTTTCTGTTGCAGGCAACTCTTAGCACCGAATCTAATGCAGAAACACTTTCTCGCCAACGGAGCAGAACAGGTTACCAAACAGGTAGATATTTCATTACGTATTTATCATTGTTACATTTTTAATTTAAGAGCTATTTTAATACTCCTCGCAAATATACTGCATAGTAAATCAGACTCACTTGAAAAACGCATCAATTTTTTCAATTCAAAATTTTACTACTAAAACTTTGGACAAAACATAAAAAATACACTTTGGTACGTTACTAACAAAACACTACATACTAACACTTACCAACAGTCTACGAACATATAAGAAAGAAAATATAAAAAAATAACAATAAAATAAATAAATATCGACTGGTTTGCTAAGTGGTTCTATAACAGAAGTTGATTTTAAATCATTCTAGATTTTTAAATTAATTCATTATTTATCTATCAGAAATCTTCTTCTTCTTCCATTTTAGTTCTTAAATATCCAACTGGTATTCGGTAATAATGAGATTTATGGTAATAATAGTATGGTATCAAGCAAAGGTTTTTGTTTTGTTCCCAATAATCCAAAGCACCTAATTGAGTTCCATTTTTATAGTATTTTAACGACCCGGTTTTTATATCGTCGTTTTAAATATATATTTTTACTTTTAAATTACAAGTGTTTGATGGTGATTATGTAATAAAAAAAGTAATTATTAGAAATTAAAATGTATACGATATATAAATATAATATACGGTCTCTGCATAAAAAAATTAAATAAAACACTTTAATTATTGTGTTAATAATAAAAGCTTTCTTTAATTATGAAAGACAAAGAGGGGGTATTAATTTCAATTTGGTCCTATTACATTTAAAGGTTTGAACATTAACTAATAAGTTAATAATTATAATCTCTTTACTACCTGGAAAAAGTAATAACGACTCCAATAGTTCTGTCTTCGAATGGTCTAATCCTAAAAATCACGAAGGAGGGCACAGAAGAGCTTGGCCTAGGAAAATATAAAAAATAATAATAATAAGTCATTAACTGCTGGGGAGTACTTTTTTTTTAATACATAATCACTATCAAACACTTGTAATTTGGAAGTAAAAATGTGGATTTAAAACGACGATTTCCAAATCTGATCTATAAAATACTATCGAAATGGAACTCCATTGCTTTGGGTTATTGGGAGCTAAATACAAAGCTGTGATTGATAGCTTACTATTTAAACTAATAATAATATGGTTATTTAAGAACTAAAATGGGAGAATTTAGAATTCCTATTGCAGCTTAGATTCTCTAATATTAATTTATCTTTTTTCAGCTTTGAAATGTCTATATCTCATTGCTAATATACATAACATGAAAGAATGTTTTTTCATTTTGAGAGATGAAGTAATTTGCGTTTGGCTTTTGAGTTTTGTAGATCCATTTGTAAGTGATCATGTCCATATGTTAGTTACAATGAAACTTTTTTTTTAAGATTAAGATTTTATATATCAATATTTTACAAGTGACCACATGCCTCAAACTTTATACATGTTGTGGTTATTGTAGCCTTTGTTACATTTAGAACAGTAGGAACAATCTGAAAACAAAAACATACACAATAAAAAAAAAGAATTAAAGTAAAAACAAAACAAAACTAAGTATAAACAAAACAATACAAAGTAACAATATTTTGGTTATATGCTAGTATGTCGAACTAATAATGTTTCTGTTTTACATTTAAAAATTAATGCAGCAGATGTCTTCTGTACGTTTATGTATGTAACGTTAGAACACACTAATTCTTGTAGTAATCACCTATTTTTTGAACATAGAACTAAGAGGATAAGAAATTGTGTCAGCGAGTACGTATAGCTTTTAATCGACGGGTTAAATCCGATAACATGGTTGTGATTCGCTTGTGACGAGAATAATTATTTACGATTCTCATTCATCTGTTCTGCCCTACCTCCATTTTCCGATAGTTGGAATGGCATGTGTAACTCCAGATTGGGGCAGCGTAGGTCAATATGGGACAAATGACAGTTTTGTAGAGAATTAGTTTGTTTTTTAGTGATATTTTTGAGTAACTATTGAAGTATGGAGAAAATGGAACACTAGAATGGGGAGTATTCGTCGGTGGAATCCTTGCTATCCGATAACCTTCATATACCCTTCTTTATACACTTCATAATTCACTTTTATTTGATGAAATGGTCGGTTACCGGTTTTATGTAGAAATGTACATCCAATTCTTCATAATCTTGTTGAAACGGATTCTGAACTGTAACTATAACAAACGTAGAACAAACAAGACGGTAAACCGTTGAACTGCAAAAGGGCAGTGGATTTACCATAATAACAAGTAAAATATGGCATTGCAAATATAACTGATCTACATTGAGCTTGGAGTAGGCACCAGTGACCAGAAAACTCGCTCCCCCTTGGGCAAATATTGGAACGAGCGGGTTGAGCAGGTTCCAAGAAACTCAAACAGCTGAGGAATGCTCTTTCCCAGACCGATATGTGCTTTTTGAACTCTAATTTAATTAAGACAAAAGTTGTGAACCACAGTGTTTGATTCGATGCATTGTCCAGTCTAATCTTTAGTTGTGAGTTTCGATTTACCTCCGATGCCTTATCTATAGTAATATTATAAAGCTGGAGAGTTTGTTTGAACGCTAATCTCAGAAACTACTGGTTCAAATTGAAAAATTATTTTTGTGTTGGATAGTCCATTTATCGAGGAATGCTTTAGATTATATAATATCACGCTGCGACCATGGGGAGCGAAGAATCAGTGGAACATCTGGAAAAAATGGGGATAATTAACCTCGCATCCAATATTCCAAATGATTTACCTTTTAATTTTAAAATAATTCAATTTCCCGTTGTTATCTTTTGCCGTAACAATTAATAAATCACAGGGGCAAACATTTAAACACGTAGGAATCGATTTATGTCAAGACTGCTTTTCACACGGCCAACTATATGTCGGGTTGTCAAGATCGGGTTGCGGAGAAAATCAGTATGTTCTTCTGCCACAAGAAAATTAAACTAAAAATATCATTTACGCAGAAGACCTTTAAAATATATTCTCTTAAAACTTCTTATCAGCGACCATAACAGAAATTGACGCATACGAAGTCGCGGGCAACACCTAGTTTCAAATAATTTTAATTATTAGTCTAGCTGCAAATAAAAGATTTATTATTTTATAGACCACATAAAAACTGTTTAAAATTTTCATAAATTTGATTATGTATAGAAGAATACAAATTTTCATCGTTTCATATCTCAGGGTGATAGATGATAGACTGTTTTAAGAAAATCACATCTATCATCAAAACATCATATATCAATTATTATTTTTGAAGTATATTTAAGGGCAAGTTTCTAGTAGACGGATTTTTTTTCTGTAGTGAAGAAAGTCAGGTTGACGACGAAGGGTAATTATGGATTTTTTTTAAAATTTATTTCTATTCTCCAATTTCGACACTGCATGAAGGTCTCCAATATGGGATTGAAGTGGTTAGGAAGCAGCAATAGGATCATTATTGACGGACCACTCACAAGTATCAAGTAGTTTGGTTGGTGTTAGGTTAGTTTATTAGCTGTATAAACTATGTTAAGTATCAGATCAATGATACAGCCTTGAGGAATTCGTTGAAATGAATATAGGTTTGTTCTGTTTTAGTTTGAATTTCTGATGTTTTGTTAGCCAGTCCACCAGGCGAGTTCCGCTCTCATCATTTTGGATGGGTTTTTTATATCCCGTGTGTGAATTATGCATGGTAGAAAGACAAGTACTGACCCTGAGGTACTCCTGTGAAAACTGTTTCGATGGTTATTAGCAAAATTTTGTCATAAATTTGATCCGAAAATATCCCTCTTGAAACCTCTTTTCTTTGACTCTTTCGCTATGCAATCAAACGTACGTCGATCAATATATTTGAATTAAGTTTTTGTTCGAATAAGAAGTATTTTCTGATTGATTTGAAAAAAAGTTGATGATGGGCTTATGAAAGTTTGGTTTTTGGATCATTTCATGTTATCTTCATTCTAGAAAAATTACAGGTCTTGCTGGTTATTTTGACGTTCAGAGTCCTTAAAAAGAGTTTATTTTGTTGAAAACTCGTTGTAGACACTTTTCATGATGGTTTCGTTCTGATTGAAATAGTCTGTCAGGCTAAAATGTCGATAGTTTAATTTTCTTTCTCTGAAGTACCTTTAATTTTGTAGATTTGAATAATTGATCATATCATGTAATTAGGATTGATAATAAGCAGCTTGATCTAAATGTTGAACGAATTCGATAACCAACAAAAGGAGAAAAGAGTAAAAAACATTATAAAAGGTAATGCAAATTGACAAATAGGGTATAAAATTGTTACTGATATTTATCCGTAACAATTTGAAATTTCTATATAATTTAATTTAAATCATATGTTTCTAGCTTACTAAGTATTTAAATTTACTTTAAAGTTTATAATTTTTTTTATTAAGTTAATTATTTTATTCTTAAATTGATTTTAACAGCCGTGAAAGTCGTGTGTTGCCCTTAACAGATTTCTCTTAAACAAAAATGCTTCGTGAAGTAATACCCAGAGAAATAAAATAAAAATTCAATTTAAAAATTCACTCCTTTTACTCAAACTGTTCCAGTTCATTCCCCTAAATTAAATATCTTAAACAGCCAGCTTCTCTCTTAATCGAATGCTTTTTAAGGTAAAATATTTAGTTTTATTTCAACGTATAAACAGGCCCTTCAAAAGGGGGCACAGCCAATCCCTTTTCCTTCAGAATAATTTTCTTCAGCCCTTTAACAGTCATTTAAAACTTTTATTCATCAAAAGTTAATGAATTTGTCTCCTAATTTGTAATTATTTTTTTTTTTTTTTTTTAGAAATAACAGGCCAAACAAAAATACTTACAAAAGATTGAAAGAATTCTATTGATGGATAAATAAAATTTCAATAGAAAAACCTCCGCTGCGTTTTCAACTTACACTTACTGTTGACGCTTCATTTTAATGATTAGGATTGCCATCAATATTTTTATTAAGTCTCTCGCTGTTTAGGAATTTTCGTAGTTTTCTTTTATAACTGTTTAGTATTTCACACACAATTATTTTTAATAAATTTCAATTAATTAATCTTATACCACTCTTTAGGTTTCAAATGAGAAAAAACTTTTTTTTAATGCTATTTTCACCTCTTCTAATGCTTGAATTTTTTTCTCGCGAAGAATATCCTTAAGATGAAAACTATTGAGGGAGGGTATGGGATTGCGGTAGTTGTTCGATTTCATGAAGTTTTTTTTTTAATTTATTTAACGTCACTTTATGCTACTGTGGCTAAACGGGCGATGCTACGGTGGGGGTCCTAAATTTTGCCTATTTAGGTTTAATTAGGATAGGGATCTTTAACGAGTACCTGACATCGCACAGGTTAGGGACCAGCTTCCAAAGTCCTCTCCGAAGGACGTCATAAACTAAGGATTTTTCACTCCCATTAAAAAATCCTAGGACCACCTGCGAGTTTGAACCCTTGACCTTTGTATAGAAGGCTGTTATGCTAGCCACCCTGCCCCAGGTGATCCCTCATTATGTTTTAGAGAGAAATGTACGCCCGGACTGAGCCAGATACCCATCCAATACTATTCAGCTAGGCGGGTATAGCCTATACCAGAGGTTCCTAACAATTTTTTTTTTTTTCGCGGACCCCTTTATCCATTCAGTACTGTGACAAGGACTCTCTAAATAAAAAAAAAAAAAAATCGTCCCTCATCCGACTCTATCTAAATATCACGAAAGTCGAAACTAAACTTGAAAAACGAGTTTGAATTACCTATCTATAAGGTGCGATGTACATATTTAATTTTGTTCCAAATCATACTAAAACATTTCATTTCATAACGTAAAAAACTAGATATAAATAATTATTAATATATTATATAAAAAGTTCGAGATTTCAATGCTAACATAATCAAGTACATTTATTCATAATGTATATTTCCTAAATTAAATATATCATCTATTTTAAATCAACGTCTTAATTTTAAGATGCATCTGTGTAACTAGAGATGGGATTTCCATTATTTTGCAGGTTTTATTTGCTTGCGTGTATCAGCTTCATACCCAGAGAGTTATCCGGTTCAGTATTAGGAATAATATAATACAATTTTATACAGCACGAAATTGCTATTTTTTTTGGCTAAATTGCATATATTTTATTTTTGTTGCATTTTTGATCACAATTTGATTATTAAATATTTAATGTCATTATATGCAACAGGTGTATTCCTGGACGTAGCTCAAGCATTTGACAGAGTCTGGCACCAGGGTCTCCTGTTTAAACTCAAAAAGATACTACCACGCACATACTTTCTTATTATTCAATCATTTCTCTCTGACAGATTTTTCTCCGTCCGACAAGGTACAGAAACTTCTTCAATAAGACCAGTGCTGGCAGGTGTGCCCCAAGGTTCAATACTTGCACCACTGCTATATATATTATACTCGCACGGCATACCAGACAATTCAAACATCCTGACGGCAACATACGCAGACGACACTGCAATCTTATCAAAACATGAAGATCATACTCAAGCCTCACTGACTATACAACATCACTTACAAAAAGTACAGGGTTGGTGCAAGCTGTGGAAAACAAGACTAAACTATGACAAATGCCAACATATGACATTTACACTAAGACGTGAAATCTGCCCACCAGTGTACATCGATAATATACCAATACCACAAACAGACAGTGTCAACTACCTTGGATTAACTTTTGACAGGAGAATGACTTGGGGCCCGCACATTAAGAAAAAAACGAAAGACACTAAACCAAAGAAGTAGACTACTGCACACACTACTCAGACGACAATCAAAACTAAAATTAAGACAGAAACTTGCCACCTACACATACTTACTAAAACCAATATGGTCATAATCCTCTCAAATTTTCGGAGCTGCAAAAAAGACTCATATACAAAGACTTCAAACTTTTCAGTCAAAAATACTTAGACGAATTACGCAAGCACTTTGGTATGTTTCAAACACAACTTTACATACAGACTTACACATCCCTACCGTCAGCGAATACATACGAACTCACTACTCTCGATTTCACAACAAATTACTAGGACATTACAACCCTCTCATAGAACAAATGGCAACAACCAATATGCCCCACAACATCAGGAGAAATGAAAAGTTGGATGAGAGATCTTCTATAATCTTTTGAATTAAAACATGCCACGGAAGAGATACCACTGGGTATTGTCATCTTCCTCATGCCTGACATGCCACTTTTTATTGTAATTCTGACAGACAATCCACTGATTGTTATATGTATGTATAAACAGGTGTGGATAAAGAAATAAAAGTTATAAAAAAAAATTAATGTCACAACTGAACGAACCAAATTTATGATAATTAAAATACATAGATATAGTATAAATATTTAAAATATTATTTTTCTTTTGTTTAATCTAGAATTAATTTATTAGTTAAGAAGAGATAAAACTAACAGAAATATTTGTAATTCAGTAGTTTTCGTAAATAAACACATCTTTAACATTATGCGTTTGATTGTTTTTACTGGCTTAACATCACTTTAAACATTTAGACATTGGCTAATTTAAACAGTAACTTTTCTCTCGATTACAGTTGTATAGACTGTTCTATAAATAATTAACTAATGATTTAGTCTTGGCGATTTAAATAAATTACTAATGATAACTCCAAATAGCATATGCTAGATTCAGGCTCTAAAAATAGACTACAATCCGTGAAATATTGTATGCTGATATGTACTAAAATTTAGTAATAATGTAAGATACTGTTTTCCATCAAATACAACACGAAATTCACTGTATGTGAGCAGTGTGAAAGTGATTTTTTAATAAGTCAAGGATTGCCTAGTTTATATCATTAAGGTATTTAAAATAATTTTCTGACGTCATCTCGCGCAGACCCAGGACATGGAGTGCGGACTTCCTTGGGTCCTGGACCTCTAGTTGTGAACCATTGGTCTATACAAAACTTAAAAATGTTTCATCTAAATACAAGTGTCCACTTGCATATTTTAAAACAAAAAAGAAAAAAACCTCTTATTGTCAGTTGAATCAATACTGAGCTGCTTTAATCAGTAAAAGCGCTCAGAATTTGATGATTCAATCTGTTTTAATGTCTATTGTCTCACAATGGACTCTTTCTGGGTCCCTCCTTCATAATTGTCTCCAGCTAGACTTCATTAGATATCTCGAGATAATTAATTTCTTATTATTTTCCATAGTATTTGGATTCTATAGAATCTGTGATCATGAATAATTGTTGATGGTCATGTCCTTATGTAACTACTATTTAATAAATTTAAAGAATCGTAATAAAATTATTTACTGTTATAATATATCAGATATTAACTGTATTTACAATAATTTGGTTACCTCCTTAAAAGACGAGTTATGAGTTGCTAACTATGAATACACATTATTAACAGTATATGTGTATAACAACACACAACAGTATACAAGCATAGTATGTATTACACATTATAAAAATAAATACTATTAATGTAGTGTACACAACATCAATTGTATTTTTGATGATGGGATGAGATCCTGGATGTTTCATAAGTCATGATTTATGATTATCAAATCTTTATATATTAATAGCCCATAGAAATAAAGCTTAAATTCAATATTTGAGAAAATTAATTCAGACGAACCTGGAAATCGAACTTGGGTAATATGTATGTTTCTTATAAAATACAAAGTTCAGAAATCTCTTTTTCAACCTATTAATTAACTTTATGCCTTTTCTAGAAACCATATTCAATATAAGGTCTTACAAATGAATTAAATAATATCATTAGCGTACCTATGTCCATAAAATCAGGCATTTCTATAAACCCAATTTTTCAGCTAAATTTAGAGATTATTAATATGGACTTTAATGTTAATGGACTTGTCAAATAATAAGCGTTGGTTTATCCTCCTCTATGGCGAGAATACTTCGTTGGTTCTTACCTATTTCACACTCAGCAAAAATAGTAAACCTTCCTATGTTTTAAAGACTGAGATCAGCACCCTCCCTTCTGATATCACTCATTAAATACCTGGTCTTTTTTACTTTATCCACGCCAGTTACTTTTTAGAACGCCATATCTTTTTTTATTACAGGTATTACTAGGATTTTTAAATTTTATGAACAAAGAGGTTACCTACCTAACACTACATTTTAAGAAACGTTGAATTGTCTATTTAATAATCAGCTGATTCAACTTAGTAATGTTCTTAAATCAGAAGAATAGCTTTAAGGATTTAAAAAGTATGGAATATTGCATAAAACACGTAAATGTAGTAGAGGACAGTTTATGAAGCTTGCTTTGAAAAAAAAGAAGATTCGATAACGTGGATATATATGAGTATTAAAATCATTAAAAGCATATTAGCCCCCTTAAATTTCAACGAATTGTGTTTTAAGCTTCTTGTGTTTTTATTATAAGCTTGTTAAATACTTTTTTTTAAACATATGTTCTTCACATAATAGTAAGTAACTGGTAAGGGTAAAAGTTATTTAGACGAGCCAATCACCCCTGAAAAATCAGCAAGGATGCTTGAGAAATAGTGGCTATGTCCTTGAAGGGGCGTGGCCAAGCTCATTGCTGGGGAAACAAGCCCAGAGAAATCGGAAACCCAAAAAATCCTGAAAAGAATAATAATAATAACTTTTTTTTAAGTACAATAAATATTATGGATGTTAAAAAAATTTGGATTGGTAGACGTAAAGAACATATCCCAATAAACTAGTTGTTGCATTTAGACCGCTTGATTGGGCAAGTCTGGTCAACTCGTCTAAACAGCCTTAAGGCAAAAAAGACCGGAACGCTGGAACTTTAACGATCAATTTTTATACCTCAGCACATAGATCGGCGTCCTTTTGGAATTTGTTGCCTATTTTATCCGTATAAGTCCTCATATGCACAGTATATCGGAACAAATTAAAACAAAAATTTACAAATATGATTCACGAAGGTTTTTATCAATTTATAATAACAGGACAGTTTAGCTTACAGGAGACAAAAAGTAAACCTGTCAACGGAAACCTACCAATTATAAACTGTTTTGAATAAGTTTCCCGAACTAATTCTGAGCGAAGTTACCCTATTAATTAACTGTACAATTGACTTTACAGAAGAAAGGTATAATTGTGGGATGGAACAAAAAGGTGAAGTTGGAGGAATATTTTCAGGCGAGGCCTTTATCCACTAGAGTATATATTGGCCGAAGAGAGACAAAAGGGGAGCGGGGCAACCCCTAACGAGTTAGAAAACTGATATTGTGAGGGGGGGGAGACAATGGGGGGCGGGTAGGGGGCATTGTCTTGCCTCCCGCCGCCAGATAAACCTTCCCTTATCGGCAAATAATTAAAAATTATCTTCTTCATGTCCATTCCTATCTCTTTTTGGGGTTGTCTATGACTATTCCAAAATCGTTGGAACATGGTTTCGGATTCATGAAAAAAGTGCAAAACCCCTTTATCCCTTCCCCAAAGGATTTTTTTTTTTTCACCGAGGTTTATTGAATTGAAATAATATCAGACTAAAAATCAATATATACTGCAGTAATTTAAGGTTATGACTTATATCCTCATAAGCTTTTCATAACTCTCAGTTACCTTCTAGACCAGTAGTTCCTAACTAGATGTTTGCGGACCCCTAGTCGACGATTTCCAAAGGGTCAGCAAAATGTCATTGTAAAATTCTATTAAATCGAAACAATAATTACTCACGTATTTTACAGACACGGGCATTAGTTTAATACGGGCATAATAATTTATTACGGGTTTAATACGGGCATTTCATTTTACGGGCAGTGACTGATAGTAAATTGTCACCTACTCTTATATTATATTTCTAATTTATAGAACCTACGTCTAGCATATACTATCGTAAATTATCTTAACAAATTATCGCAGTCCATTACTTACATAACAAAAGGCTACTGTTCGTCGGATGCGCCTTAAAATTAAGTCGATCTTTTAATACAAAAACCTACTTATATTAGCAATATGATTACCACATGTAAATATAAGGTCCAAAGCCATACTAAAGTTATCCTCCTTTAGTTGATCATCAAGTTCTCTTATGTTTCATTGGGGAGCTGACAACGTGTAGTATGAATCATGCCAGTATAATCTTGTATCACATTAACTAGATGTATTTTATAATTATGATAATAATACTTCTTTATTTATTCTGGGACAAGTCCCTTCAGAATAGTATTACAGTAAATGAACAATGGTCTTAAGACTAGAGTCATAGAGTAAAATAATTGAAAACAACTAGATTTAAACTAATAAAATAACTCAAAAGATAACTTCTAATTACAATGTACAAACAGAACAAAAAGTATGTTATAATGAAACAAATAATACATAATAAAAATATAAAACTTAAAAATATACAGTAAAAAAAAAAAAAAAAAAAGGAAATTACAAAGCTTTAATGTTTGTAAAATAATATATGTTTAATCTTATATCTTTGAAAAGATAATCTTTTCAAATAATATTTGCAGCTGAATAAAAATTAAAATCCCCATAAACCCATGAAAATGAAAATTTAATACATAAATAAACTTATCTGTCTGCTTAAATTGTTGATTTTTTTCCTGAAATTAGCATTGATTGGGATTATTTGGGAATTGAATTGACAGGAATGGCTGAATAGACGGGATTTAAACGTTGAAAGAGTTTGGGAATCTCGGATATTGGAAGGAATTGGGTTCCATAAGGATGCGGATCGGATTAAAAATGATCTATCGAAAGCTGTTGATCGATTGGACGATAAACAGTCAGAAGGCCGCGACGCGGCGTTATGGGAACGAACAGAGTATTTGAATTTAAGGAGATCCGAGATGTAAAACGGACACCGGGATTGGATAACTTGTTAGAGGAAGTATTTACTGCGTAAGGAAGGGTGAAGCCACTTGAAATCTTCGTAAAATTGGGTGATAAAACCGTCTCGGGATATTCCAAAGATGAAACGTATAAATCAATTAAACATTCGTTTTAGTTTTGCCTCGACATCCCCAGAGACACCCTAACACCGTACAGCAGTAGTTAAAGTGGGGAAATAGTAAGGAGCTAACCAAGAGCTCACGGGTTTCGATTGGAAGAAGAGGACATAGCTGATTCAGAAGTTTTAAGGTGGAAAATGTGCGATGAGATATTTTGGTAGCATGGTTTTCCAGGAAAGGGTTGATCAAAGTATATAGTTGTAATATACAGATGTAAATATCAATAAATATATTATGAATGTTTCATATTTTCTCACACTGCTAACAAAGAACGATAGATTATTAACTAAAAAAATTAAAATGGGTTTTATTTAAGGAAAGATACTTTTAAAAATTCGGAAGCTCTGTGAAAGGTTTTAACAGATAATATAACTTATTAGATATGAAAAGCTATTAAATTATACATTGATAATTTGTTTAATTAAAATCTTTTTTTTTTTTAATCATGAGCTGCTATCGACAAGTTGAGTTGATTTGATTTAAAATTTTACTACTCATAACGATTCTTATTTTACTATTATGGAATTATAATAAGTCACATCACATACAAGATATTTCAGACCTCAAATAATTTTAATTATTTTTTTACATAAAAAAGAATAATTTAAGCATAAAAAAGCTCAAAGGGATAAGAAAGTTCTTGTTATCTATAATAAGCTTATCACTGATTTCTACTCTTATTGTTTTTCGAACCCATATTGCTCCCTCACGTAGAGCAGGTAAACATATGCCGATTGGCATTCTAGACGTTACAAGCCCATTGTTTATTCAATATTAACATCCAATTAATATTTAGTAGCCATTATTCACAGATAACGGCGTCAATTAATCAGGACCAGCTCTAAAATAGGATTTGCCTTTCATTTGCATTTGATTAACATGTTATTGTAGGCCGCCGTAAAACCTCGCCGACTGATAGCTCTCAACCCCTCTCCTCCTATAAATCAGGGGGTTGGTTGCCAGTGAGCACTCCCATTGGTGGACATTAGCGGGTCACACCCATATATCATGGCGAGGAACAACAGTGAAAAACAAGAAAATATCTTGGTTTATATTGTTACTAATTTATTTTTTATTGATTCTAGTTCAATTTATCTTATATTTAAGAAATATTATGTATAAAATCTGAAACACTTCCTTCTGTAACTGTTTCACAATATATTTTTTAACTTCAACATATGCCATTGCATTAATTGTTCCTGTAACAAATTATATGTACGTTAAGGAAGGCATCCTGCTTAATACTGTTCTTCCTGACATCTTATTACCTTTTTTATCCAATGCTGTATAGGAAATGCAGTAATAAATTGAAAAAAATAAATAAATAAGATTTCGAGTATACATAAAAAAGTTAATTATTATTAATTGTATTTTATCAATATAAGGTGAATATATATTTCTCAATTTTAATCTTTTTCGAGGGTACTCTTAAGTTTTAAATTATTATTCGCTTTATTTTTCTCTGGCGCGACGGACCGTGTAGGCCCGTGGCCTCGTGGAGAATATACTCAGGACTCACGATGAGATTTTACAGGGTAGGGTCATCACTCCTTACGCCTATTTTTGTGGGTGGCCACCATTTGGCTGACGGGTGTCACATACCCGGGGGAGAGGCTGTGAGTGAATCCCCATTTAATTATATCCTTATAAAAGCCCCGCCGGGACTAGGATTCGAGCTCATGAAAGACTAGTGCTAGTATTTCTAGCATGAAAGACTAGACATTAGACTAGACATAGAGCCACGGGCTCCCAAGGTTCGATTAAACTTGTTAATAATTCAAATTGTTCAAACTACAGCGATTAAAATACGTTATTATTTTCTCGCACATGAATTGTTTTCAAACTTTATTATAAAGTTACAATTGTATGATTGAATACGAGAAAAGTTGATTAGATGCTTATCCATCTATTAAGGGTTGTGTCACATGAAATGTCCGTTTTCAAGGTAAAGGATTTTTATTAAAAATACGATATGAAATCAAGATAATTTTATTCGAAGTATTTACCTTCTTTTTCTACACCTTTTTCCCAACGGGACACCAAATTTTTTTATCGCCGAACTGAAAAACTCAGCTTTGAAGTGAAACAAAATCTGAAAACGCACTTTTCACTTGATCATCATTTTCAAAAAGTTTTCCTTTGACGAAGTTGTCTAAATTCCTGAACAGATGGTAATCTGTTGGAGACATGTCGGGAGAATATGGTGGGTGCGGAAGTACTTCGTAGCCCAGTCCTTTTAATTTTTGCACGGTATGTTTTGAAACATGGGGTCTTGCTGCCGCTCAGTGAGATCATGAGGTACCCATGTATCGAGCTTTTTTACTTTCCCAATACACTTTAAATGTCTGGAAACGGTAGATGCACTTGCATTTAGTTGTGCTGAGAACCCTTTAACTGTTTGGTAGGGGTTTCCTTCTACTGTATGTTTGAGGACATCGTTGTCTATTACGGACGGAGGTCTTCCTCGGGCAAGTTTTCCAAGTCGGTATCCCCAGTTGAAAACTTAGCAAACCGGCGAATGGTCCGTTCATTAACACTCTCTTCCCCAAACGCCTTGCAAATATTTCTATCAGCCTCAGTTGCTGAATGGCCGAGTTTAAACTCGTACAAAAATATTACTTGAAAATCGCGTGTTTTCCATGTTCGTATTTGGAGGTATACTAAAAAGTGGGTAATTGATCGGGAAGCTAATGTTTATAATACAAAAGTAGAGGATTAGTAACTGTTTACTTTAAATTTGTAAACATTCGGAAGAAAACAACAGAGACCTGCAAAATCCTTTATTTATTTCAGAAACGGACATTTCATGTGAAACACCCAATAATTAAAATAAAACACACAAACAAAATGTATGTAGGTGCTATTATTTTAAAATAAACTGGAATATGGTTGATGTACGATCAAATAATAATACAAAAGTAAATTAATAAGTCTTTTTAATTAAGGTGTGCTTTAGACAAAGTAGCTCATGAAATGTTTCGTATATGAGTGTATTATATATTGATTTTAAAATAATTAATTTGTTAAGTAACTAATATTTATTTTTTTCCCTCTTCATATATTAGTTTGTTTTTTCCAACAGTGATGAGAAAATAAATAAAATTCAATATTGGAAAAAGAAATAAGAATAATAGTGTAGATTATTTAAGGTATAAACTACTTTTCGGTTATAATGTCATCTTCTCGTGCAACAACAATTTTTATCTCTAAGTAAAAATATAATTTCCTTAATAGTAATCGATCTTAGAAAATATAACATTATAATTACATAACAACTAAAATTTGTTCAATTATAATAAATAATTTTATGAAATATAATTGTTAATAATCTAAAAAAATATTATAGGCCTTATGATTATTCTCCTATTTTAAAATTAGATTGGTGATTTCAATATTTATAAAATAACCTTTATTCTTTCTAATGGGCATTTACCATTAATTATTAATATATGAAGAGAGAACAAATTAAATATTAATCATTTAATACATTTTTTTTTAAATCAATATATAATACATTCATACACTAAACATGTCATGAGCTACTTTGTCTAAAGCACACCTAAATAAAAAAGAGTTATAAATTTATTTGTGTTTTAACCATCTTCCAGTTTATTTAAAATAATAGCACTTACATGCGTTTTTTTTTTTTTTTTAAATTAGTTCAATCGATGGATTAGCATCTATTAAACTTTTCTCGTATCCAGGCATACAATTGAGACGTTGACTTCCAAAAGGTACTAAAGGACATTTTTTACGAAATTGATATTTTTACATATTTGTATTCTCATCATTTAGTTTTATCTAAATATTCTATTTGATGTTATCTAATGAATTCCCAAGTCCTTAAAAAACACGATTTAGAAATGCGGTCATTTTCTAAAAGTACTAATTACGCATTTATTTTCGCCCCAAATCATTCTACAAAAATTCATTTCATAACTTTAATATGATGTAATTATCGTATTATAGTAAAAAAATAATTCTAAATTTTAAGGCCAATAGACCCAAATTAGCTAGTTTAATAATATAGTAATGATAGATTTTCGCGCATCCTGTAAAATTTCCTAGAATGGATATAGTACCTTTTGGAAATCAACGTCTCAATTGTGACATAATTAAGTTTGAAAACGATTTATGTGCCAGGCAAAAATAACGTATTTTTAACGTTCTTCTGTAGTTAAAAACCTCAATAGTACTATATTTTTAGCAATTTGAATTATTAGCAAGTTTAATCGAACCCTGACAAAAACTTAAAGACTACCCTAGAACAATATTGAAATTGAGAGATAGAAATATCACCTTATATTGATAAAATACAATTTATAATAATTAACATTGTTATTTATATTAAAAACCTTTTTTTTTTTCTTCTTTTTTTTTTTAATTTATTACTATATTTTCTCTACATCATTGGATCAAAAAGGTTTTGTCGGTTTGTATTAAACTAATCGGTTATCCATTAATTAGTAATTTTATGATGAACCTTACTCCTAAAACATTTAAAATTATTGCATTCCAATATCATGTTTTATTATAATATATAATGTGATTGAATTAGTAATTTTAAATATTTGTTATTCGTTAGATTAATCTGTTAAGAATTCAGATAAAATATAAACAATCAGGAACAAAATATGACACCTGAATTTTTTGCACCCTTCAATAGTTGTATATATTATACCGCATTGCTTAACGGAAATGCCAGACTGTTTCGTTCCAAAGAGAAGGGGAAAAAACTATTATGACCTTAAAACATTAATATAAATCTAATGCATTTAAAATTTAAAAAATGTAAATCCTGCTCTTTTATAAGGTAAAGATTTCTTTTTTTTTTTTTTAAATGTATATTTATGGACATATTTTAATGGCTCTATTTAATAATTATACAATTTATTTTTCAAATTGTAGGAATAGCTCATTTACTTATTGTACTGTGTACAGATGTAAATTTCAATAAAAGAATATAAAAAAATTTAGGATTATTGTATATTTCTATTTAATGTTGACATTATTATCACATACATTATAATTATAATAACTATACTTCTTGACGATCTGCTAGCTTTTTCGCTATTATAAATTACAACATCTGTAATATCTATATAAATATTTTGAATAGGCTATCCGGGAAAATTTATTATAAAGATGGAAAGATGTGAATACTTCAATAAAGGAAGTTTATTAAAATATCAAAAATAATGTTATTGATATTTTAATAAACTTCCTGATTTAATTAATTATTTTCCCTTTCTCAAGAAGAATTAATGTAGATAAAATAAAATAATGGTTTAAATAAACGTTTCAGCCGTTCAACAAAAAAGGGATAAATATTTTAACTCTAATCATGGAATTCCTTGAATTGGATAGCAACGCTATAATTCTTCCCGCGGCCAGATTAAAATTTCCTTTGTTTCTTCTCCTGTTTGATCATATGTTTCAATGAATCTCTAATTGTAACCCTCAGTATGGAACGTATTACACTCATACCTATGGATCGATGTTTGTTTTTAGACGGGTAATAACTAGTTTTTATTACAAATATTCTGATTTAACTTTAATTGAAATATGAAACATATTTGTAAAATATAAATAACTTATAACCCTTCACTTCATGTTTATTCATCATTAATGTCATTACGGTCCCATATCCATATTATATGCATCAAGCACTTCTGATATAAAATATTTTTACTAAAATAAAATTATAAAATTATTGTTTAATAAAGAATATAACTAATTCTATTATAGTAAATATTACATTTAAATATAATTAAATATTGAATTTAATGCAATACTCCGTCTTTAAAATGTGACAAACCTTTAAAATTTTTATATATTTCGTTTCATGTCATTCTATAAAATCATCATGTTACTGCTCATAAATACGGATTATTGCTTACATCAATATTTACTTGGCTAACTCTCTAAACTTTTTACTTTCACTTAACTATATAAGAAATATATAGTAAGGACATATGATGATGTGATGATGACATGACATGAATGATAAATAAACATGAAGTAAAGGGTTTTAAGCTTTATATATTTTACAAATATGTTTCATTTTTCCATTAAAGTTAAATCAGAATATTTGTAATAAAAACTAGTTATTACCCGTCTAAAAACAAACATCGATCCATAGGTATGAGTGTAATACGTCCCAAACTGAGGGTTACAATTAGGGATTCATTGAAACATATGTTCAAAAAGTAGAAGAAACAAAGAAAATTTTTATCTGGCCGCGGAAAGAATTATAGCGCTGCTATCCAATTTAAGCAATTCCATGATTAGAGTTAAAATATACCCTTTTTTTTGTTGAACGGCTAAAGCATTTATTTAAACTATTAATTTAATTAATTTACACTAATTCTTCTCCGGAAAGGGAAAATTATTAATTAAATCAGTTCTCAAAAATAATGTTATTGATATTTTAATAAACTTCCGCTATTGAGTATTCACATCTTTATAATAGATTCTCCTGGATACCTAATTCTAAATATTTATATAAATATTACAGATGTGATAGTTTATATTAACGAAAAAGGTAGCATATCGTCTTGGTCAAGAAGTATAGTTTTAATAATTAAAGTATATGATAATAATGCCAACATTATACAATTTAACAAATAATTAGTATTATTATTACATGGAGCCATTAAATTATATCCACAAATATACACGTATTATCAAAAAAAACAAAAAAAAAAATTCATCTTATGAAAGAGTAATTCTATAAATCCTTACAAAGTATTGCGATCGTGAAAATTTGCCAACTCCAGTTTTCAACGGAAATACAGGTTTTAAGACCTTTTGAGTCCAAATAACCATGTATCGAAAAAATGTCTGTGTGTGTGTGCGGTAAGTCTAGCACAAAATCTAGAAGCCATTACGAAACTGAAATTTCATATTTAATAATAATAATAATAGGCTTAGCGAACCCGAAGGTTTCGATGCCGATACCACCAAATTCCGCCTACACAGACTCGTCCTATGTTCACCATTCAAGTCCAAGCTCCCGAGATCAGCCTTAACGCAATCCTCCCATCCCCGCTTCAGCCTACTTTTCAGACGTCTACCAGTCGGATCAGCATATACCAACTTTCTCGGAATCCGCTCGTCATCGAGCCCAACAACTCTATTCGCCCATTTGAGTCTCCGCGATGCAATCAGCTCAATTATATTTACAGGATACAAGTTCAGCAATTCCGCGTTGTGCAACCTTCTAAACTCCCAGTGGCCTCATCTTTCTTCGGACCAAATATTTTACGCAATACCTTAAGCCGCTGTTCATCCTTCAAAGTAAGCGGCCACGTTTCACATCTGTAAAGAACCGTTGGAAGAATAATAGTTTTATAAATTCTAATCCTCAAGTTTTTAGATATAAGCCGCGAACTAAGTAACTTAGAAACTGAATAATAACACGCATTTCCCACCTTTAACCAGGACTTTATTTCTTCCTGGATTTAATTTTTTCTAGTTATAATTGAATCTAAATACTTAAATTTCTCTTCGTGTTCAAAAGTATGCCCTGATACATCAATATCACCAAGATCGACATCGTTTCTGCTACTAATCATATATTTCGTCTTTTCGGTATTTAATTCGAGTCCTATTTCTTTACCGGTTTTTATTAACACACTTGTATTTAGTTGTATGGTTTCCGTGTCTTCACCTAGCAGTAACAGATCATCGGCATACCCCAAAACCGGAATCCTGTTACCCATATTTAAGCCTTTCTCGGTACACATCACCTTTTCTATGACATATCCTAAAGCTATATTAAATAACACAGGTGAAAAGGAGTCACCCTGTTTCAAACCCGATCTCACCTCAAATCTCTCGGAGTAATTATGACCGATTCTAACTTTATGGAATGTTTCCGACAAACACATCTCTACTAGGTTTACTAACTTTCTAGGTATTCCCTGTTCAATCATGATGTTATATAGCTTCTGACGGTCTATTGAAAAAATTTCTATTGAAATTTCATATTTAAGACAACTAAACCCCCGAGATGCTTCAGCAACTTTTTCATCAAAAAGAGCTAACCAGAAGAGCCACTTTACCATGCATTTTGCACCTTTTTACGATTTTCTCAAAAACAGCTGTAACCATTTTGATTAAATTAGCTACATGGATGTAAAATTTAATAGGCTTTAATATAATGTAAGTTTCATTCTGATAGAATTAGTCTGAGTGGGCTTTATTAAATTTTCTTCCTCTAAAGTACCTTTCATTTTGTAGATTTAAAAAAATAAATAGGCACATCGCCTTGTTAGCATTGATAAATAACGGCTAAATATGTATTCGAATTCCATTAACAACTAAAGGAGGAAAGTGCAAACATATTTTTTTATGCAATTGTTTTTAAACAGAAGAATAGTAATATAGGTGTATAATATACCATTGGATAGTTTAAGATTTTAGAAAAAATATTATCTATATGTTATAAAAAAATAATGTACATATTTATACTATATGATATTATTAGTATACATAAGCTGTATATCAAGATTCATAGATATATTAAATAGTTGATAAACATTATCAAAAAGTATCTAGACCTATGCAATTTTGTGTTGTTCATTGTTCATTTTGTCAATACTTGCTACTAAACCTCCAGTGCGTAACTTTTGCTGAACTGTTCCAAATAAACATAATTCCCATACTAATACTGAGGCGTCTATAACAAATATAGGTAACTCCTTCAAATGTTTCAAATTTTGATATAAAATTTTACATACATCGAAATTTCAAATTCTACATACATCAAATTTCCTGGCAACTTGTTATCTTGGTCTGAAATTTTCCTAAAATCATCTCTCCTTGTACACTGTTCCCCAGGAGTTTTTTCTATTAAAAAACTGAATAAGTATAAAAATAAAAAACCTGAATAATTATACTTCTGACAGACAGTATGTTAGTGAGGATTGTTACTGTGGCATCTCATCTTCCATAAAAATTTTATTATTATATTTCTTCCTTAATGTTGCAATGAAAAAAAAGAAACACCGACTGAACTTATAATATGGACACAGTTCGTTTCCCTTGTTCAGATAATAGTCCGTCCAGAATCTTTGTAGAGTTATATACCTGGAATATAGAAACCCCGTTTTTACTAGTTACTACATACTACCTGGCAATCGTCCTGGACCTGGAAACGAACTGTATAGGAAAGAGAGGTATGGTTATGAATAATGGATAGGAAATGGAAAGTTGGAGAAAGAGGCCGGGACAGGGGGAGGGGGCGGCGATCCGTCATAGCCAGGAGCCGACCTCATCCATTTTCCGTTTAGCGCTTTCCAGGATATTAGCACTTGATTACAGCCTCCCGCTTCGCTACCTATCTCCGTGATTAGCGCCTTCATAACAATAATTGAACTCGTATCTTCCATTAATATCCTCTATTAGGGACAATAATTATCGAAAAATATATCAAAGCATCTAAAAAAAAAGGAATATTGGCGTGCATTATCCTTAAAAAGCTGCCAAAAATAGTGGAAAATAGTAAAATTAGAGACAAAATTCAACAACAGTTGTTTTATTCTCTTGAGTCTATTCCCGCTCAAATGATAACATATGTTAATAAGTTCCATTCTTTATACTTTGAATTATAAATATATACATTCCCTTAAAAAAGGTTTCCAGAGAGCATGCTATTATTTGCCTTGCTATTTATTTTCAACTTGACAATTTCCTAATGAAAGAATTATTAATACTAATATCATATATATATATAAAATATATATATATATTATATATATATATATATATATATATATTAATTTCATTTCAACATTAATATCAAACGAGGCAGAATGTCATTTGTTAATGATTGGTCAGAATATTTTTCTTACACTTTCAACATTAATCCTATTTGTTGTACTATGACTACCTTTCCAGTATTATTTGTTTAAATCTTATCCCTGTAATCAACTGTTAGTTCAGTATTAACTTTACTTAGGCCTGGGAAACTGATTTCTTTTCAATATACGCGTTTCTCGTAATTAGGGAGAGTTAATGGTTCGCAGGGCTCATCTCTGGGAAAAATTTCCTATCTGTTGAATGAGTCACATGCTACTGTTCAGTAACATACGAGTAACATACAGTAAACGACATAGAGAGTTAAAATCTTTGGAGGAAAAACCACGAGCTGTAATATATATATGTCATGTCAAACTGGGGCTTATATGGGAAGTGCCCAATGTCGGTGGTCCAGGCTTTGTAGATACTAATTTTAAGAAATATCTTAAAGACGGTTCTGTATGCTTTTGTGATATTATTTTTTATCTTTGACCACTTTTAATACTCTTGTCGACTGCCGTTGGGGGGAGCTACCAGGAGTTCCTAGTACCGCCGAGGAAAGCGACCATGGGGAACCCAAAGGGGGTAGGTAAATGCCTTTTGAACTTTTGTCGACAAAGGCTTCTTTACTTGATTCATATTAAAATTATCTAATAATGAATTTACTCCCCTCAGTATCTCAATACCTAACGATACTTAAGGAACACATTATGTTCACGTGGCAATAATGGATAATAAAAAAAAAAAAATTTTTTTTTTTCTCATCATCTATTCGGTTAGTATTTGTTCTTTATAGTAGTCGTATAAAGAGTCCTGTGTTATCAAGTAATAAATGTATCTTTGTTAAGGAGATCGAACACTGTTATTACCACGGCACCGTGAAAGACTACCCAGGAGCCACCGCAGCCTTCCACACATGCAATGGAGTCTCCGGTGTCATCCACGTCGGCAACGAGACCTTCGTCATCCATCCCTTTTACGGTGGAGACCTATCCGTGAGTACATTTCAAAATTTATACTTTATTCTTATGAATCCATAGTTAGTATTTTAAAAATATAATAAAAAGTAAAGTAAAACAATGATGAATAACATCCACACTTGCACATATACAGACTTTATTTTTATTTTTTTTGCAGAATTTTATTATTGGAATTCTTTTTATACAGATGTTCTTAGGCTTAGCCAGAATATTAACCAACCCGGACCAAAGTCAGCCAAAGATTTAAACCATATTTAGATCTTCATCAATACAATACTGGTAGTACCGCTGGGATGTTTTGCTGAACCAGTGTACCGATAAAATAGAAACATTCCATAAGAAATATGTATATTATTAGTACACAAATGTTATAAGACATATATGGCATAGTAGTTTCAATGAAGTAATATGCTCTCATTTGTCTCGTGCTATCTGAGAAAAGCTCGTGGCAAACGCCATTAATATTCAAAATATAATCCAGTTGGTTTACAGTAACTTTAAATTATATTTCAACAGGAAAAGGCAGAATATCATAAAAATAAGGTCAATTTATAGAATAGAATAGAATAGAAAAACGCTTTTATTCTGGGACTTTGTAACCTAAGAATAACATGAATGTTACACACATTAATATATAAACATACATACATAAATGTTTATACTGTTTATAATACATATATAAACGGTATCTTTGTTATGTTTTAATTAATATAAGTTTTGTTTATGTTCTCTCCTTTATTATTTTATCTATTTACTCTCAAAATATTACACAATTCGGCGGAAAATTTCGCGACTCATAATAACGACCGAGTTGGGGCTGCGAGCAAATGTGTTACCCCCTCCTCATCCCAACATATTTTCGGGATTTCAACAAATTTATGTTCATCTTTTATAAATATATATATATGATATATTCTACCGTGACATTTATGCACTTCCACTACTCCCTTGTTTCTATTTTTTTTTTATTTCATTACAGTACGACATTTCGCTCAGCTGCTGACGAATTTTTTCAACATCACCACTGGATCCTAAATATTTAAAGGAGGGTATCCCATTCCAAGCCGGAATTCCTTCCTGATGGCTAGGTCCTTCCGTAATTATCGATAGTGCAAACTGGATTGTCCTGCAGCCAGGATTCGATTAGCATCGCTGATCGAGTTGGGCTGTATTTCAATGAGCCGCTGATTGCCGCTTCAAACTCCCAAATTGAAATGATCATTTCTTCGGAAGACACTGAGACCTCGGCTGATTCCATTAAGATACCTTGTCTTGGCGTCCTCAGGAGGAGAGGGGAAGTTGAAAAGAAGGCTTGATGAACTTTTACCTCTTCCCCCTTTAAACTCCCGTGATCGAGTTAAGGAGAAACACATATTGCAAACTTGGTTCCGCGCGTACACACAGAATCAATGGTTAATTCATTAGGCCCAATTAAACCATCTGTAAATCAAAACAACAGGTTTAAAATAAGTTTTAATTAGTCTCATTTTGATTAAAGTGGTTAGAAGCTTGAGTAGCTCAGCTCACTTGCTAATTTTACTAATATATTTAAAAAAAATTAATTATATTAATTTTCAACTGTATTAATAATAATAATAAGTCTTTATTGATATGCCTATAAACATTTATAATACATTTTTACATTTTCTTCTTCTTTCTTTATATACATATATGTACACAGACCATCCTTTCCAGGAGTTTAAAGTCTTTAACGGTAACTACCCGTACTTAAGTTGAAGATTTCGCTCATCTTCATCTTCCAAAATTCTCTATTTTAGACTATTACGTGACCAAAGCACTCCTGCCTTTTTGGTTTCATCGACCCCCATTTTCCTTTGCCTATCTCGGTTCCATTTCTTATTCTAATGGGGTCCACTCAGTCAAAGTCAAAGTTTTTATTATTTTTTCTCATTGGATGGCCAGCCCATTGCTATTTCACCTTCTTCACAAATCTGATTGCATCAGTGACACCACTAGCTTTTCTTATTTTTTGACTGTTTATCTCTTGGCTTTTCCTTATGCCTAACATGCTCCTCTCTATTGGTATTTGGTATGTTATAATTTTTATCTCATGAAGCTTGTTGAGGGACCATGTTTGGCATCCATAAGATAGAACAGGCAAAATGCAGCTATTGAAGGTTAACGTTTCTAGAGGTTGGCTGATAGTGTTGTTCTTCATTACCATCCTTAAGCTCCAATATTTCCGCCAAGCCATAGCTGTCCTAGTTTGGATTTCAGTAGACTGTCTATCTTTAAAAGATATCTCTTGTCCAAGATATTTGATTTCATCTACTATACTTATTTCAGGAAGATCTGTTTTGACTTTTGCGACACTGGAGCTGGTGATTATTTTAGTCTTTGCCAAGTTCAGAGACAGTCCATGCTGTGCACTAATATACCAAAGTTGTTTCTGTATTGCCACTATTTCTTCTTCTTTTCTGAAAATCAGTAGCACGTCATCAGCGTATTTAAGTACATTTATTTTTATACCATTTATAATTATTCCATATTTTTCTCACTCCACATCCTTTAGAACAACTGTATTAAATAAATACAACAAGTAAATGAGTAGTAAGAATACATGAACGAAAATGGATTATTAAAGAACTAGCCGTAAACAGTCCTTCAAAAAAAATTTTAGTGAGTAGTCTCCTTGGCCACTTTCTTTTCATTCACCTCGGAGTGTTATAATATGCAAGGAAGATGGGTTACTGACCAGGGTTTTTTGGGAAGAAAAAAATTTATATGTGTTTCCGGCTAAGCCTGAGAAAAATGGGATATTAATCATTATGAATGATTATATTTGTGAGGAGAAAAGGGGGCATACAGGATTTCGCGAAGGATTTTGGATTTTAAGGTCTAGATAGATAGTTAATAGACTACATAAATAGTTCAGTAGAGCCCAAAACTCAATTCTGTATGATTATATAGGTCTGATAGTGACGAAAATGAGCTTTTGTAATTGATACTGGAAGTTTTGAACTTATGTTAAGTAATTGTTGTAGGAATCCGGTATCTATGAACCGTTTCTCGTCGTGTCAGTCTTATGTATGGTCACTAAAATATAAAATTAAATTCTAGATGTCATTGAACGTGCTCAAATGCACTAAAGAAAAAAAAACATGACATATAAAAAGATTAAAACTTTAACACTTACAAAAATCGCGAGAAATAAAATGCATATAGAAAATCACTTCTACAACACAGACTCAATTTATATACCAGTTCTTTACTCAGTAAATCCATTATGAGAGGCTTTAATAAGGAAGTACTCCAAATCTTTAACCGTAAAAGATCAGATAAAAACACCAAAATTTTGACTGAAATATACCCCTATTTGTATAATATTATTGTGCCTCGAAAAGGAAAAAAACTACAAACCGAATTTCAACCCTCCGGCATTGTTCAGACGGTATACATCAAGAAAAAAAGATCAGGTCCTATCTACCTTGTTGACCTCGAACGGCCATAACCCATGGATCTCATCAGATCCACAGAGAGAGGTCCTCGAGTCAGTCCTCAGATGGGCACTAAATTGGCTGGTTACGGATTTATTGATAGGCTGCCATTCCATCTTGGAAACCATGGTACCATAGGTCGGGTGATTCCTTTCAACCTATCCAAGCTCTCGCAAGTGCTAAAAATGTCAGTATAATGACAACATCGTGCTAAATCAAGGTCTGTTGAACCCTCCCCCCCCCAAAAAAAAAAAAATTAAAGTAAAAATAAGCTAATACTAATTTTATTATATTAATTGCTGAAAAAAATCTGTCGGCTGATAATAATAAGCCTATTATAACAACTGTATAGTTAACTTTTTTGGGGTTACTTTCTGTGTAATATATTTCTTGAATTTTTCTATCCACCTTGAGATATGGTCCAGTACAAATGAAACGATGCGAAGAAAAAAAATAAATTAATAAAAAAAAGTGAAGTAGAATTGTAAGCCACTCAGCCGTCAGTGCAGATCAAGAAAATATGTTGGCAAGGCTAAGAGCTGAGTGGAAGGATTGCCAAGAAAAAGTTGGGCCCGGGCACCGGCTGTCATGAGGCCAACATCAGCCCTAACCGATCCTAGGGCAATCCCTTCCCGCTTCCAAGGCCTCTTAGTAATAAAGGATAAGTCTTTGTGGGATCAAATGATCATGTGTGATGAAACCTTTTAGTATTTTCTCACATTATATAATTTTATTTAATAATCGCCCTTGTTGTATGTTAAACAATGAATAAAAAAAAAAAAAATATATATATATATATATATATATATATATATATTATATATTTTCTATTTATTGTAATGTATTTCAACCGTTTTATATCAATATATCAATTACGATTTTTATTAATATTACTACATACTATTTTAAAGTAACTGTGAGTATATTACGATCAGAAATTAAATAGAAAACTACCCCCAACAACCTTCAACGCAGTCTAGTATTATAACTTAAATGTATTCTCACTTGGGTCTGCCGAATGAATTTTATACGATTCCATTTAAATGTCACTAAGCTCTAAAAATAAACCTATGATGGTATATGCTTTCAATATTTCATATACAGCGTTGGGTTGGAATTAGCAATGTAATTGTTTTATTTAGTGAGCGGCGTGTTCTACTGTACTGTTCTCCGGGTCCCGGTTACGAATCCTGTGACAGAATATTAGTTATTCAGCTATTTCAATCGTTAGGCGATCCTGGGGTATTGAGACCTTCCTAGGGCTAACCCATCTTCTCTAAAGTGGGTACTCGAAACGGGGGAAGACCAAGCTGTGCATGATCTTGCTTGAATCACCTCATTGCACGGCCATTGGCCGAGAAACAATACGAATCCCTACATGTACTGAGTCCTTCATGGATTGTAGAGATACAGATTTTTTTAAATTTTTATCTTCTAGTAAATATAAAATTATTTTCTAAAAATAAAAATTATTTTACTACTTTATCCATAACACATATAATAATAGAACTCTGTCGCTCAAAATAGGGAGAGTCAGATGAGACCTGCGTGGAGTAAGATTTCATCAGACTTCAGTTAATTTTACGTGGATTTTTTATATTTAAATTATTTTTTCTTTTTATTATTAAAAAATAATATTAGGCTTTAGTATTTCTCTCTGGCTGTAAATAAAAAAAAAAAATGTTTCATGGTAATTTAAGTACAGGAAGAAATTGAGTTTGCAGCATATTGATGAAGTATAGTAAGTAAAGAAAGAAATAATCTATTAATAAAATATATTTTTATCTTCTATATACAATTTACACTTGAGTAAATTGAAAACTTTTCAACATTTAAACAAATATAATTCTTAAACTGTAGGTCCCAGTGACAAACTTTATACATCAAAAAAATATTTTCTGTTAAACTTCTGATCAGGAAGCTCTCAAACAAAGTTTCGATCTGAGCAACTCTAACAGATCTACAAGATAATCAGTCAAATATGTTCATTTTTAATGGTGAAAAAAAGTTTCTCAATACAATTTTAGACGCACAGCCAAAAGACATATTTTAGAGGAGGTGAAATAAAATAAATAAATAGCCGGGTGAATATACAGGTGAAAACAGTTAAAATATTCTTTCATTGTATTTTAAATACACTTATAAAGGAATTAGGAAAAAGTACAAAATATAAAGACAGAGAAAAAAAATACGAGGAGCACATAATAACGATAGATAAAGTAGACAACAGGGAGATGTTACAATGGATTTGCCCATGTAAAATAAAATAATCTTTCTACAATAATAAAATACAGAAAATAAAATATGAAATAAAAATTAGCTTCAATTAAATATAAAAAGAGCAAAAATATAAACATGTTTAAAGCAGTGACAACACATAACATCTTTGCTCCCACCAGCTGTGTGTTTGTAACCTCACCCCATCACACACATTAGGTCCGTCATATCTTCATGTTAATATAATTAAAACTTCATCAATATTATAACCTATTTTATTTTTTATTTTAATGAAACATCCAAACTTGAATGCCAGGATTTACTCCAGCATTATACATTCTCAATGAAAGGAATACGATGAGGGCACTATTGTGCATCAAACGTGTGCCGAAAACCTACGCATTTTCCATATGTCATATTTGGCCACTGCCCATCAGAATTTATATAAATGCCAATTCTGTTCTTTCTTTTACATCTTTATTCAGAATGTTATGACCGGATTGGTAGCAGTTGAGTAGATCCAATCGGATATGGCTCCTTTTGGAGAAACCTGCTATGAAAACAAGGCCATTGCCTCAACCTAAGCCGCCTCGGAGCAGAACCGATCGGACGGGACTGTAAGTAGCAACGGAAGACGAGGGCCGGGCAGGATTCAATATATAAGCACTTGGGTCGCTGGGGATGAAAACTTGATCCGATCCTGGAGGATTACACCGCTCCAGAAGGATAGGTTTATTCCCCTCCGATGAGGAACAGGAATTTTTCACGACTGCTTCGCTGGTTAGGGCCGCTTCATCATTTCCCGATCTTTCTGATTTTATCCTTCGCTACACTCGCCTCCAATCTCATTTCGTCTCGGCTTCCCGTTTATCTATCGATCCATAGTTCTATCCTGTCTCTTTCCGTGGAATACATACTTAACCGTAAATATATTATATTATATATGTGTAATTACACCCTAAGTGATTAATCTGAAATTTTTAAATTAATTTTCATTAATTCGTTTATTGGTTAAATTTTAATTAGCACTAATTAGTTTAATTTAATTTTTTTAAATATATTTAAAAGAAATTTACTACTGTATTACAATAAAATACATTAAGTAAATGTGCTAATAGATCAAGTGGGCGTGATACAGGCATGTGAAGAAACTACCCAGTGGTAGCACTTCAAATTTAATTCTAGAAATATGACATATGTGGGTATATGAGGTATATCACTGGAAGTTGTAATAAGACCATTTTCTTGAAATAACCAATCTTAACTCGTTCAAAAGTATATTGAATTATTTTATAATTAACCTTTAATTAGCAAATAGCAATTTTAAAAAACATATAATGATGATTGTGCGGCCCCCAACTGTTTTCCAAGGAACATTAAATTAAAATTCTGAAAATACAAGAAAGGACCAGAACCTTCAATATTGATAGGAATGCTTTATTTCAAAACAAAACAATGCTTTCCATATATAATACAGGAATATATTGTTTGTTTATTTAACTTCACTTTATCCTACTATGGCTAATCGGACGATGTTACTGCGGGAGTCATAAATTTTGCCTATCCAGATTAAATTAGGATAGGGATCTTTAACGAGTACCTGACATCGGCTCGGGATCACCTTTTTACGTCCCCTCCGAAAGACGGCATAACTAAGGATTTTTTACTCCCATTAAAAAATCCTTGGACCACCTGCGGGTATGAACCCGTGTTCTTTGGCATAGGAGGCTGTTTATTTATTTAATGTCACTTTATGCTGCTGTTGATAATCTGACGATGCTATAGTGGGAGTCCTAAATTTTGCCTATCCTGGTTTTGTTAGTATAGGGATCTTTATTGAGTACCTAACATCGCTTATGATCGGTAACACTTTTTAACGTCCCCTCCGAAGGACGGTATAACTAAAGATTTGTTACTCCCTTTAAAAAAATGTTAAAAAGGTATGAACCCGTGACCTTTGGCTTTGGCATAGAAGGCTGTTATGCTAGCCACCCTGGTAATACAGGATTGCTCCAATAACACGCAGCCTATTTATTAATACATAGGATCAATAATCTATATTTATAAATGATAGTACCATTTAACTCACTTTTCTGGTCATCGTAATATCACAAAAATTTTAATGGTTGTGTAGGTTCTGACATTTTTCGAATGGCTGTTTTACGGTCGAAATGTGCGATAAACGGTTAGGTTTAGGAACATCGGGCTCTTAGAGCTTGAAAATTAATATGATTTTAAAATATATTTTATTCAGTAACTGATTTATATTTTATAGAGATTTATAGTTTGATGAAAAAAATATGAGTACTTACTTGAAAAATAATTGAATTTCTAACCACACAATAGTAAAATCATCTTTGAAGAGTATTAGCAAAGATCATAAATTTATAACAAATATATTAAAGCATATTAAGCTTTTTACCAATTTTTTGTATGCATATTACCATGACAGCACGTAAAATTGTAATTCTGCTTTAAAAATGATTTTTTTTTTTTTTTACTTAATTTATTAATTTGCACCTGTCACCATTATTGTTACAATTAGTTAGACTGAAAGATAGAAGTTCTCTTCAGCGTAGCGTTTATATTAGGAGTTATTTTTTTGAGAAATTGATGTGTTTACAACTTCCGTATTTGAAAATATATTCTACAAATTAATTTTTAAATAAACCTTTTTTTTTTTTTTTTTTTTGAAGATGTCCCTGAGACCTTCTAGTTTAACATAGTCTTTGGAGAGCTGCCAATGGGTAGTATCTCCACATGTGAATCCATGACATTTGTATCTCGTATCTCATTTACTAGATGTATATCATTATACAGTTGTAAAAAGCAATAAATTTATTTAAAAAAAAAAAAAAAAAAAAAAAAACCTTTTTCTATTATTAGCTGAATCCCATTTGAATCAAAAGCTATTAAGGCTATTTATTTTCGAAATAAGAATAAAATATGCTTTAAAAAAATTCTTCAAAAGTGGCAGACAAATAAATAGGCTATAACATTATATGCTTAATATTACTTTACATTGTACAAAGATCGGTAAATCAAATAATTTAATTAATGAATTTCCAATACATTGACAATCAATGATTGACTACATTGATACTTTATAATAATTATGAAATATAACAAAACGATCAGTTGTAACACCTAAAGAAACATTTATCAGAGAGTAATTTTGAAATATAAATTTTAAATTACAAATATTGATAATATTTGAACGGGCTAATTTGCATTAGTAGTGAGTCCAATGAACGATAAGCCAATCATCTAATGGTACTGGATTAAAATTTCAATCTTTCCATTTAATCATAAATTTTCCCATTTCCCATTCCACATTCAATTACCGTAATGGAAATGTTTATTAATTCTGTTTTCATATTCAACAGACCATTACATTTTTTTCCTCTTACATTAATGTCGAACATTTCTTCGGTGTTATATATGCATATTAGAATACATTACTAATATTTGTAAACGTTTTACCAAACAGTTAAAATGGAGAGTTTATTACTATGTATGACCCATGCTATCCTTAATCATTTTAACGATTAAATTAATAAAATTAAACTAAATATTCATATATATGCATATATTCTAGATTCATTTACATTTTTAGTTTCTCTTACCTTTATGAAATATACAGTGAGGGAAGTATTGCGATCGTGAAACTTTTCGAATTACAGTTTTCGACGGAGAAAGTAGCTCAATACAGATACATTTTTAAACATTGCTTCCGTCATCTCTAATATTCACTCGTAGCTCCTTGTTTCTTCACTTATCTACCTCCGCTTTAATATTGCTATATTGCGGCCACTTGACGGTGCTCGAAGACAAACTAACCCCAATTGTGAATATTTTTTTAAGATTTGTGTTCGTTAGTTCAAAGAGGTTCATGTTTGAGTCATGTTATTCACTCATACGGCGAATCAAAGTAGCTCCTTTCCTCCACACGCAGACAATATTTCTTAGGGGCATGCCTTTATCCAATCACTAACCCCAAGCTCCCTACCTATATCTACATACTTCAACAATTTAAATTGTCATTCCACTCCCTTAAACAAGACATACATGACAAATCCCATTCGATTTCACATTTTTTATAAATTCACATCGTTAGAGCCGTTTTCGAGAAAATCGTTAAAAAGTACAATATACATGGTATAAAGCAGAAATTCCTGTCCGTCGGATTCGGTTAAAAAGTTGCTGTAATTTCTCAGGCATATAAACTTTTAAATTATGTAATTCCAGCTTTATTCTGAATTAATGACAAAGAGATACACATTACTTTCCAGAAAGTATTTTGCAATTATTATTATTATTATAAATCTCAATTAATTCAAACATTCATTGAGATCATTTTGGTCTGTATGTTGTATATCTATAATATTTTGTAAAATTATGAGTCATATATAATTGTATTTTAATATACAATATTAGAATTTCCATTAACTTACTTTTTTTTAAGACTTCCTACCTCTAAGTTTGTTAGTTTATTTATTTAACGTCACTTTATGCTATTGTGGCAAATCGGACGATGCTATAGTGGGAGTCCTAAATTTTGCCTATCCAGGTTTTGTTAGTATAGGGGTCTTTAATGAGTACCTGACATCGCATAGGCTCGGGACCACTTTATTTTAATATAAATATTAGAATTTCCATTAACTTACTTTCTTTTAAGACTTCCTACCTCTAAGTTTGTTTGTTTATTTATTTAACGTCACTTTATGCTACTGTGGCAAATCGGACGATGCTACAGTGGGAGTCCTGAATTTTGCCTATCCAGGTTTTGTTAGTATAGGGATCTTTAATGAGTATTTTTACTCCCATTAAAAAATCCTAGGACCACCTATGGGTTTAAACCCGTGACCTTTGGCTTAGGAGGCTGCTATGCTAGCCACCCTGCTTAAGGTGATTCCCTTACTTCAGAGTAATGTAAATTAAACAGTAGTAAAAACTGGATACATTTTTAATAATATCGTTCTTATGTCCTGGTATTAAAAAGATTTTTCATTCCCTTTAAAAAATCTTTGAGCCTGAAATCTTCCAGTTTTGACCCCGCGAACTTCAGCACAGAAGGCTGCTAGCCACTGCACCAGGGGTAACCCCGATTGAACATTCTTCATTTTTATTCTAAAGAATTTTCATTAAAATTATTTATAAATGTGTTATTTATACAAAGTACAATTTGTTATAAAAAATTACTGGAAATTTCCTGCGAAGAGAAACATCTCGTTCCAAGTTCTGTCTCTCTAGTACATTTTGACCGTAATACGATAAATTACCATAATAGCTGACAGTTTTCTCTTCCTCGAAGAAGAAGAAAAAAATAAAAGTTCTGACGACGCTCTGAAACATTTGCGAAGGAATATCGTCAAAGGCTGAAGGGAGAGAAGAGTCGTTCCTTCGCGAGTCAGTCGTGGAAAAGTGCGGCTCGGACCAAACGAAGTTTTCTAATTCAGTTGGCAACTTCGTCAACCTGAAGGGAAGCTCTCGATTCCCGAGGCCTGTTAACCTCGTAGCAGGCTAGCTAAATCCTTAAGGAAGCCATTAACTTGATCAGCTCCAGGGGATTTCCAACTTTCTTACTAATGATCGCCCGGGTTTTTTAAATATTTTCTTTCAAGTTAGGAATAGAAACTTCCCGAGGAGTTCAACTTGGAGAAAAATTTAACTGACAAGACTTTATCGTCGCGTAACTTGAGTTAGATTTTCTGCTTAATTAATTAAACTACTATATACCGTGTAAATACATCTGAAAAAAAGTTCTGAGAGCGACATACTAAGGTAACTGATGGAAATAAAAACTTATTAATAAAATGCGATAAATAGACTACTATAAAAAATCCATCTTCAGAAACGCAAAACCAATGCATCACCTAACATTAATGCTAATGAACATTTAATCATCGAAAAAGTAAAGAATCATCTCCACTCCATAGACATTGATAGAGCTCTCAACTCTAAATACAATCCACTTTATAGAACTATTTGTAATTTTAACAGCCCTCAGCCGCAAAATTATTCAACTTATGTTAATATAAATAAACTCAGACCCATTAGCGGACTAAAAATATGAGATACGGAAAATTTGAAACTTATTAATTAGAAAACCACTTTAAATATAAAAACAGGGAGAAAAATCTTGATGGTGTCAAGAACATATCACCGAAATTTTAGAGCACCTGTTATTACAATTTCCTACATTCAGTATTGAAAGGGAATATTATCTGGCAAATTACATCGTTCAAAACAGTAAACTATTATCCTTAGAAAATGCGAATGAAAATTCATGATGTGGATAAGATAAATACATTTTTTTTTTTTTTTTTGGCTAAAAACTATATACATTTAAGGAGAGGACGATTTTATATAATTTTTGTCATAATATTTACTAAGACGTAGTAGTAAGAATAGTGCTAGGATGGGTAGGAATATCAGCTGTATATACCGTGTAGAGGATTGGGCCTTGAGGTACACCGGCTGACAGTGAATATTGAGGAGGATAGATTATGACTAACTTAAAAGGTTCTCTCTGTAAGGTAGGAACGGATTATTTGCACGAAAACTTGAAATAAAAGAGAGAAAAAATCCTAGGAACCCGAAAAGAAAACTCTATCTACGCCTGTAGTAATGAGGAATAAATGTGAGAAAATTTATGAACATACAGTAAGAACGGATACAATAAGAATAGCTTTTTACGCCCGTCTGAAGAGTATGAAACTAAACTGACACAAAATCTAAAAAAAATTAATGATCAGAAAATGGAGTATAGATGGTTTTTAGAAGCCAAGAGAGACATGTAAAAATTACAGATGACAACAAAATATATGGAAAACAGAACAAAATTAAGGACTAAATTGAGAGTTGGTGTATTCCCAGAGGAAAAGAGAAAGGAAACATGGTCAAAAGAGAGAAGGGTGGCTTTGAGTCTACTGATGAAGTTGGGGTGGAATAGGAGCGAAGAAACCAAATGAAGTAATGAATTGAGGTGGTCTATACAAAAAAAACACAAAAAACCACAGCTATTAATACTTTAAGTATGCTAATTTACTCAAAGAGTAAATATGCGTATTTATTTTATTTAAATAAAATAATCAATTTGGAAAAATGTTTCCAATGTTTTATTTATTTATCTTTTTACGAAATGGTTTTATCTTTTAATCTGTTCTACCAATGCCGTGTTTATTCCTTCTATTCATATTAACATCGATACAAAAATAAATTTTATTCGCGCAAATCTATTTTGTTAATCCGAGTGTATTCAGATACAGAATGAACAATATAGCGGTTTTGTTTAATAAAAGCTATAATCCACACTGTACATTTATTGAGGTTGAAACGTCGGATTGGATGAAACAGTTGTGAATTTTATTCATTGATCATTTTAGATACAGAAATAAAAACTAAAATGAAATTCAAGAAGCATTGTCCTACAATGTTGACTCTCCCTGAAATTCATTGAATCAGGAAAGTGGTTTATTGCTTACAACTGAAGTTGATCCTTGGAGTAATGTTGAGCTTAAGATGGAAAGGCAGGCGATCGCACTCCTAAGGCAGGTTTTCTTTTCCTTTCAATTAGTCGTCCTTAGCGAAATTCCCAATCGATCCCTCTTTAATTAAAGCGGGTCCTCGACGGCTTTTAATTTTCTCCACTGAAGAACAAGAGGAATTGGACGAAATTTTTGCCCAATCCTTCCGAGGAGATAAGAAGCGGATTATAACCTCCATCCAAAATGAGAGCCAGGTTATTTATTGACGGATCTACTCTCACAGAATGTAAAGTTTAAATTTAGCAATAAATAGAACAATAATATTTCGAATCCTGGATAAAATAACTTGGTATTTTAAAATTAAGTTTAGTTTTTTTGTTATGATAAATTTACACCTAATATTATATATAACATTTTTTGATTCGATACGTATCTAATGGAAAATTCACATTACCCGAAATTACTTTCAGCTATTTTTTTATATTTTGCTAGGTTTTTTTAACTGGCTGCTTTTCTAAGGCAGCGGTACCTTCAAAACAATTAATATATTTAAATATTATACTTTTTGGAACAATTGAGACGTTGATTTCCAAAAGGTACTATATCCATTCTAGGAAATTTTACAGGAGGCGCGAAAATCACTAATTATTATATTATTAAATTAGCTAATTTGATTCTTTTGTCATTAAAATCCAGAATTGTTTTTTTAGTATATTAATAACATCATATTAAAGATGTGAAATGAGATGTTTTGGTATAATTTGGAACGAAATTAAATGTGTAATTATTTCCTCTAGAAAATAATTATATTTCTAAATTGCGTTAATAAAGGGCTTGGGTGTTCATTAGATAAAATCAAATAGGAGATTTAGATATAACTAATTGATGAGAATACAAATATGTAAAAAAATTAATTTTGTAAAAAATGTCCTTTAGTACTTTTGGGAAATCAACGTCTCAATTGGATTGTTTTCCAAAGGTATCGTGTTTACCGACCCCAGTAGGTGGCATGCAGAAAAAAAAAATAGAACTAGGTTCAATAAATGACATTATAAATAGCATTCCACCCCTCAGTATTCTCAATACATAACAATATATTTACATAGTAAATACTGAGGCCAATATTGGGCCATTGACGTTGGTAAAATTATAAATTAGTATGAATTAAACTAAAGCCTTAAGAAAAAAAAAATCATTTCATAGAATTATGATATAATAAACCATTATTCTATTTTCTATCTCCTGTTTTAAGATTTGATTATCTTAAGCCAAGTCAAACCTGGCCAGGAACAATTTGGGACTCCTGCTATAGCATTTACTCATTCCAAATCAGCCACAGTCGCTTAAAGTGGCGTTAAATTAATATACAACTGCCAACTTTCATAATTTAAATAAGAAAAATAAACAAATTATTTACAATTAATCAAGAAGAAATCTGAGAATTAAGTATAAGTACGGTCTTAAGCATGATCCAGTCAATATGGTGGTACATTTTTTCATAAGGTGGGTTTTCTCACTAAGATAAAAATCTGAAAAAATTCTTTAAAAAATTTCTGTATTTGAATCATTAAAATTGTTTTCTTTACAGATGAATATAAAAAAAAATTATTGTGATTTTCTTAGTTGTTTTAAGCTTTGCTTGAAATAATAATGTTGATTTTAACTAGTTAATTGTTCGAGAGCTTTGCTCAATCGATTTGTACCTAAGAACGAATTTTTGTAATTGACATTTAAAGGAAAAAAAAATAAATTTTTCTGGTAACAATTAATCTTCTAAAATGAATATATCTGGCACTGTTGACCGCGATATTTTGTGCCATTAAAATTTAAATACCTACCAACCAATCCCCTGAAACAAGTTCGGCCATTCCGATCTTTACATTCCTACCCATAAAACAAAAACTTTCGCTCATTCCTTTCTTGTCCGCCCCACTGCTCTATGGGATTCACTATCTACTCAGATTCGCCATCGCCATCTCCATCATCACTCAGTCCAAACTGTTTCAGTACCTTCTGTCTTCCCAAAAGCTCAACAATACTAATATTTCAAATCTAATTTCAGACTTTGAATAAAAGAAACTCGATTATTTATTATTCATATTTAACTTAAGGGACACTGTTCCAGAGTGAAAAATATTTTCTATTCTATTATATTCTCCCCGGTAGAGGGAGCAACATGATGAAAGGGGGATGCATTATGTACTATCTCCACAAAAATATTTACAAATAATGATTTCTCTGATATGTTCTCCTATTGTTGCAGAAACACCCACACGTGATCTTCGAGGCACGGACGAAGGCCAACAAGGGCTGCGCTCTCTCGGGTAACCTGGAGTGGCCGAACGCTTACCGCCGGCCCAAGCACATCTCCGGCCTCGCCCCCGACCGGAGGATGAAGAGGGACGTCCTCGAGGCCACCAAGTACATAGAGACAGCCCTCGTCATCGACAAAGCCATGGTAAGTAGGCGTTTGCAGCTCATGTTGACTATTCTTCTATAATGTCCTGATCTCCAATAACGGGACTAGAAAACACATCAATCTATTTATTATACTGAATATGGTGTTTTTGATGAATACTTATCTAAATTTATCGTTAAAATTCTATTTTTACTTTTAAACAAACCTGGCTCAGAGGTTTGAAATATTCTAGCACTTTTTTATTCTAGAGTTAATCATCTTTTGCTGATGTTTGTATACAAATTAAAGAACTGTATTATAAGGTGCAGATCCGGTTTTTGGTGATAATGAACTTTCGTAATCAGCAAAGAAAATAATCCTCTCCCCCCCTCCTCAAAAGTCTCGAGTTTCAAATCCGTGAAATCCAAATATCGAATACCATAAAAATCCGCTTGTCCACCGTTCGATTTTAGGAATACTAATTAAATTCCCTACAAAACACAAAACGTTTTGAAATTAGTAATCGGGATTTTTAATTTTCCTTTAAACTTATATTCATTACCAGCGTAGCTGGTTCATTTTTTTAAACTATTGATTAATTTAATACTATAAATATAAGTTCATTGCCAACTCAGCTATATAAATTATAATACGTGTACCATAATATAATTATGGGGAAAATAGTTAAATAATAAATTTTATAATAATTGGCAGTGTTTTTATATGTTATTATACAATAATGGGCAAATACAAAAATATCTTATAAATAATGGAAAACAGGACAGGTTATGGTAAAGAGTTCCATATTGGACTTACATTCCAGACAATTAATTAATTGTCAGCAAAACCAAAATTTCATATTTTTCTTCAGTTAATGAATTACATATTTAAATTAACTGTTGTAACTTTATTTATGATATAAAAAGAAACATAACATTCATATTATAACTATTATTATGTAACCTTATCATAATAATATCTTTGACCGGAGTGCCCTAGCTCTAGAATTTAGTGGATCCTTATACGAAGGGATAGTAGAGGGGATGGAGGAAAGGCGGCAGGGATAAAATGAAGGTAAATACAGAAACACTTATCCAGTAGTATCCATAAAGGCTGTGATACACGGTGAGAATTAGGGTATGTGTAGGTGAGGTGAAAGCAAGTATTGTATGTGTTCACGAAAGTAGCAGGACAGGGGGAAGGCTTATTTTTAAAAAATAAATTCGGATGACATCAAATATTACAATTTAAAAAATCCTATAATATCATTAAATATTATTTTTAAAAAAGATAAAAAAAAAAAACGAATGATTAAGTTATATCAAAACAAACAAGTGTAATATACACATCATGAAAACATGTTTTGTAAAGTAGACACTCGATTTTAAGAAATTAAACAATGTTTATAATAAAAGGTAAAAATAATAAAAGATCAAGTAATATAGAAAATTCAGTAATTGAATATTTATTATGATATGTAGAAAGTATGTGATATTCACATTCACCTGCGAATCACGAATTTCACCTCACCTACACATACCCTAATTCTCATCGTGTATCGCCGCCTCAATGTCCAAGTACTTCCTGTTGGTAAGATGTTTGAAGTATGGGTTCAGGCAAGTGCCTAGGTATTTTGGGCAATAGTCCCTTAAGAGGAGGGAGCCGTATCCTTTCTAGTAGGGGAAATATTAATATTAATTATTGACAATTACTATATTGTACTGATGAGTCAATCTCATTCCATAACTTTCAATAGTATTATGTAATAATCGCTACTCTCTGTGTTGTTACCAATTAAAGGTTTTTTGAATTATTTGAGTAGACCATATGCGAAACCACATTGGTATGCAGGAATTAATGTCAAGTACTACCGTGTTTAGTTTCGTTTGAGTACTTTCGTGTTCAGAGGGTCTAAGGATAGGATATTGGATCAGAATTGAAGAATATTATTTTTTTGTTTAATTAGTGTCAAGAAAATAATACCTTATAAAAGCATGTAGTCCAGCAAGGATCCAAAAATGTACCATGTCAGTTAGCATTTATAAATTAATTAAAGCTGTCCCTGCGAAAGCATTCTTTACCACTTCCAAAGTGATTTTATTGTTATAATTTGTATTATTAAAATGAAAATGACGTATCTATCTCAGTTTCATCATTAAATATTTGGAGGAAAAGTGAGTTAATACACACCCATATTTACACAAACCCAAATCGACCTGAAATAGGGCACTTACAAAAGCACATAATTTTCCAACCAAAAATATAACCACACATGCAAAAGTCCCTTGATGCATAACTTTCAAAATCGTGACTACTTACATCTGTTATCAGCCGACGAACTCATAAGGGTCAATCTATTCGAAATCATCCAGATCTTGCCATTTTTATTTGCAGGATTGTTTACCGATTATTCTGCATATTTTTCTTAATATAAAACCGTGGAAAAATATTTAGTGTTGCCCAATATTTTTAGTGTTGAAGCCATTTTAATTCAGATTGGCGGCTGAAGTGTCTTGTGAAAATCTCTGTAATTCTTCTAATTTTATAGAATACAAAATGTTGAGCGGTTAAAGTAATGAAATTGGAATTTCATTTGGAACGACCATTATTTATGAACTATTATATAATCTCTTACACGGGGATATGTAAACATTCTAACGTGAGAAATGGCTGCAGCTAACATGCTCGTGAATATGAGACCTTATTACAGGTGCTTATCAGACCTACAAACTTCGAACTAATTCTGCTGAGAGATATGATGAATACGTACATTTACTTATTGAAACCCTTACGGGGCTGCGCTTCGCAGATTTACGGCACACCGCGTAAGAATGTGGAGATGGATAACGGAGGGAGTCGTAAAACCCAGCTCTAAATAAAGCCTTCGATGACACCCCCTCCTACCCCTAACCACGTCCCTGCGACCCAAGGAAGGGAGGAAGATTTACGGGACATCTAAAAATACTTATGTACAAGAAATACTGAGTCTTCAGGCGTGTAACACCTTACCCTGCCTGGTTTGTCTTACATGTTGGATATACTCATATTGTGATCCTTTTCGTTTAAGACTACGCTTGGATTAGATAGGATCTGTTTATCAGTTCTCACAGGTATAGTGAAAATGTGCAGTTAAGAGATTTAAAAAATCTGGTGCGGGCAACAAACGACTTTCACCTACTTCCGTTGTTAAAATCGATTCAAGAATTTTCAAATTCAGTTAGAGATGAAAATGATTGAAACTAATAAAGAATTAATTAAATTGAATTTTGAATTTTTATTAAAACAAATTATTATATTAATATCTAAAACAATCAGTTAGTTTTATCGGTTTTTCATCACTCTTTATTAACTTTTACATACTTGTGTATCAGATAATATTTTTTCTAAAATCTTTAGCTTTCCAACGGTATAATATACATTTATATTACTGTTGTTATGTTCAAAAACAAATAAAAACATTTCAAACAATTTTTGCATGTTTCTCCTTTAGCTGGATATCGAATTCGTTCAGCTTATATTTTTACCAGTTTTTTTTATCAATGATAACAAGATAATATGGTTATTTACATGTAATCTACAAAATTAAAGGTACCTTAGAGAAAGAAAATTTAAAATATCTGTATTTAATCCATGTTAGACTATTTCAATCAGAATGAAACCTACATGATAATAAAGTCTATTAAATTTTACATTGATATAGAGAGCTTAATCAAAATCGTTAGAGTCGTTTTTGAGGAAATCGTAAAAAGGTGCATGGTATAAAGTGGCTCTTTTGGTTTGCTGATTTATATGAAAACTTTGCTATAACATCTCGGGTTGAAATTTCAGCTTTACAGGGCTTTTCGTTTTTGCATATTTCATAAATAGATAATTGAAATAAATTTTTTCTCTATCTTCAAAAATAAGTTATTGAATAAAATCATTTTTACTCGGCCGCCATTTTAAAAAATAACCAGCTGATATCAACGTCTAGATGTTAGCATCATTATTGCCTGGACAAGAATTTTTTTAGCGAATTTAGTTTCTGAGTAATGCCGCAGACGGTAAAATAATAAATAAACCAAAACAAGTAAAAGAAAGATAAGTTTTATTTACGTATTTGCAGTATAAAATGATTTCTTAAAAATATTTAAGAATATTTATCCTTTAAGTAAACAATTTATGATTTTGTTCCGAATCCTAGGTATCTAATCTGTTCAACAGGGACTATTGGAGTGTCATTAAAGGATAGAAAGTCATTGGTTTACGACGAAGGTTAAAGGTTATTTGGTTGGATTTGTTAGAATTAATTTTACTCCTCCAATTCTGGCATCATACTTCAAGGTCTAGGATGTGGGATTGAAGAGTGTAGGAGGCAGTAACAATAAAAAGTTATAAATAAAATTAGAATTTTTCGATGGATGTTTGCTCGCAAGGATTGGATATGTTAGGTATCGAATGGCTTAGTTTCTTAAGAATAATATAAATGTTAAAAATAAACATAAAATATCTGGTTAAAGTACATTAAATAGACTTAATTATTTACAAAAGTAAAAAAATAAATATTTAAGTATATAAAAAAATACTAGCATAAAAAACGACTAATTTTAAACTTAAAGAAAAAGGAAGAAATTCGGTCATTATAATGTTTGATCATTTCTAATCAAAAATCTAATTTAAAATTTTACGATCAGCGAGCTTCTGTTTGGGATAATAAGGGATGATTAGGAATGTAAACGACTTGAATTTGATTGGAAAGGAGTGATTGAAACCGACAAATAGCGCTTTTGGAAAATGGTAGTGCTTTTAGTTATGAGCAAAAAATAGAATCCAAGGAATAAAAAACACGTGAGAAGTTCAGAAGTATTAAAACAGTTAGTTTATTTTTGTCTATGGCAATGTGTATGTCACCAGTGACATTGACGTGGGCATATTGTGTGGAGAAACCTGAACGGAAACGAGATTGGAGAGGATGAATTGCCTCTAAACCCATGGGTTATTTCAAACCAATGTAATTTTCTAGTCCATGATTATTGAATTCAGCTGTTTATCTAAATTTTCGTTAGTGGATAGTGAAATAGTAGTGTGCTGTAGTAGAGATGCGATGCAGTCAATAATTCAAGTGTAAGAGAGTGAGTTAGTGGAACATCTACCCGCTCCTGTGATAGACCACTTTATAATTTGTAGCGACCCTTATCAGCTCCCTGATATATAGTACCCCTGGGGCTCTCCGCTTCTGAACAACCTTCGCTTGTGGTTTAGTCGGATTTATTATAGAGGGGAATATATTAAAAAAAAAAGAAAAAAAAATTGAATCGTTCCAACTACGTACATGTGTACGATTATATTTATATATATTTCTTCTTCCATTTTTATTCGGTCCTATAAATCTAAACTGAAGCATAAATCTGTAAACTGGCCTCAATATCTGGTTAGAATAATTGTCAAATAAACATCATTCAAGTATAGGGTATTGGAATAGATTTTCAACTTTTTGGTTATTAGCACCAAATATATTAACTCTTTTTTTGTTTATTATGTATTTATTTTTTAAACACGTTTAAAATAACACACACATATTTCTTCAATTTGTTTTCCTATTAATAAATTTTGTATTCTTTTTATTTTTTATGTTTAAATATTTTTCCCCTCATAGTTCCCAGAGCAGATTACATTCTTTGGCGAACCTTATTAGTGAATTAACTGTTTCACTGGAGTCCTTCAAGCTCGCACTCAGCGATTTTGATAAATTAAATGTATCATAGGTGGAAATAATCAGGAGTCAGTCTTTTTTTAAATATTTTAAATTTGCCGACGTTTCGGCTCAAGCTTGTGAGCCATCATCAGGTCACTACTGAGCCTTGTCCAAGCATGATCAGTTTATGATGATGGCTCACAAACTTGAGCCGAAACGTCGGCAATTTTAAAATATTTAAAAAAAGACTGACTCCTGATTATTTCCACCTATAATAGTTTCTACAGTCGACTATACGTTCTCAATATAATTAAATTTATCCATTAGTAGTTTTGGAAATTTCGGGCAGTGCTCAATTATATGTTTATTGAGAGAGGTATTGTCTGAGTTTCGGGTTGTCTGAGGATGTGATGGACATAGCAGGATAAAACAGTTTCCTCGCGGCGGTCACCCCGTAATGATGTCTTCCAGGGAGAAGGTGATGGCTTGATTTGTTTTAACTCATTTGTGTAGTCAACTTCTGTCCACATCTATTCCCAGGCCTGTGTGATTTTTATTTCCATGTAGTTCTCCTCATCTTCCTTTATGTAAGCTGGGTGGATTTGGACGTTAGATAATGCAGCTTCTTTCGCAGACCTGTCCTCTTCTTCGTTACCAGCGATGCCTACGTGGGATGGGATCAAGAAGAACACAAGTTCTTTTTTTACAATTTTTAAATATCCAAATTTCATTCAAATACAACTGATCATTTTGGAATTCAACAGACCATCATCATTTGTCACCACTTACCATAAGTCTTTATACACCCGGCGGGTCAAAGGCATGGTACTCTCACTAATAATAATGATATATTCCGATTCAGCGTACCGTGAAATTAGAGCTGTATATCTCGTCTTCAATGTATCGGATATCGAGGCTCTTGGAATCATTGGAAAGAGAGGATTTAAATGAATTAATAACTCACTAACTTCTGCTGGGTAATTCATTTTCCTTTGCGGTATGTTAGTCAGTTGTTAATATTGGATTACTCACTGTTGACAAGAGCTTTACTCGCCTGCATGAATAATGCATTTCCAGTATCGAGAATTGCTAAAGCACTCCTTATTAGTTGAAGTCCTCCGAAACATTGATTATAAACAAAGGTCCTCTAGCAGACGGCTTGATAGATTTGGGGGATTTGTTGAACCTGCATCAGAAAGTTTTTGACGTTTCAGATTAATCAGGAAGTTGGTTAGCCATCGCTTCTGTGGGGTCAGCTGTAATTCAAACTTATAGTCGCCAGGCATTTTGATTCGCTTTTCATTCATTCAGTTCCTTCCTAATCCTTAATCTTGACAACTCCTTGGTACTTATGTACTTAAGACACGTAATAAATATTTCTAGAAATATTTTTAATCCTTGAAAATTCCGTAAATGTATGTCATGAAAAAATGATCGGTTTCTCATAATATTTTTGAAAGGTTTCCATTTATTACTTTGCAATACAGTCCAGTTCATGGACCGTATGGATCCACAAATTTCTCTATTTTGGAAGTCATGCTTCCATCACTATTGAACACACACTGCATAAAATACAGTAGCTTTGTAAATTTGAACAAAATTGAAGTACGGTCACTATGACCTAACCTAAAACACTGGGAGAAGACACTTATTTATTTGTTGTAATTTACAACTGTATTATACAAACACAATAAGTAAATATGCAGGGTAAAGTAAGGTCGTGAATATGTTTTGGGAAAGCATTCCCCAGTGGTAGCACTTCACTATTTTAAGGTAGTAGGTTCTGAGGCCACTTTCTTTTCAATCGCCTTGGCCGGTTATCAATATATTAGGAAGATAGATTACGGACAAGTGAGATTGTGTGGGCAGTCAGTTTCGAGTCAAAATAGGTGTATCTATCATGGGCCAAGTCTGCAACAAATGGGATGTTGAGGTCATTATGGAGGATTGATTTTTGACAAAATAAGGGGCATTCAGGATTTTTTGAATTGTAAAGATTGGATGCGGAAGGAATTAGATGGCTTAGTAGAGCCCCAAAGCTCGATTCCATATGTCCCGATGGGTCTGATGACGGTAAAGTAAATGGGTTGTTTGTTATAAACTAGAAGTTTTGAACCTTTGTCTAGTAAGTGTTGTAGTATCTTCGACAGTTTTTGTCGTTTCAGTCTTGTGTGAGGATTCCAAGAAAGACGCTTGTCAAGATGGAGTCCTAGGTATCGGAATTGTTCAACAGGAGTAAGTGTGATGTTATTAAATGATACTGGGGGGCAGGAGGGAGGAGACCGAACTGGAGTTGGATAAGTGTTCATAAGATTAATCGAATCCCTGAACAGGTGCTGCTTGGAACTGTTAATTACCTGTGTCTCATTTTTTTTTTATTATGACAAATTGTATCACTCTTTGATTATAATTCTGATGTTAACTGACTTTATTACCTCTACAATATCTATTTCCTCTAGTTTCTATTGACTTGAACCTTCGATAAATAATAATTTATTGGAAGGAATTAGTCCGGGTGGCGGTCATTAAATGAAACAACTAAATAGTTTCAACTATTTTATTTTTTTTGCCAACGTTTCGACCCCCTTTGTGGGTCATCATCAGGGCTAAAAAGATACAAAAGAATATAATTTCAATGACATTTTATACAATATTATATACCTATTTTGCTAGAGAACGTCGGTATTAAAAAATAACAGAAGAACTGTATATGTAAAAAAACTTAATTAAAATACAATGACCATAGTACAATAATGAAAGTGTTATACAGAAAAAATAAAAATGTTCACTAAACAAGCTTTACACAGGTATCAATAATTTACATGAAATATGAAATATAAAAATATGAAGTAGAGTGGAGATACGTACCGCATGGTGGGAGAATGGAAACTAGGTATTGTTTGGTAGATGGGGGGTAGGTAGGATGGAAAATACGTAGGAAAAAAAGGTAGAATGGAAAATACGTACTGATTTATGGACAGGGTCTGACAACAATGACTAAAATTCTTAATACTACCATACAAAGAGTCAATGAAATTTAACTTATGATTATAATGATGATACAGGAATTCCTTTCCATTGTATTTTAATTAAGTTTTTTTACATATACAGTTCTTCTGTTATTTTTTTAATACCGACGTACTCTAGCAAAATAGGTATATAATATTGTATAAAATGTCATTGAAATTATATTCTTTTGTATCTTTTTAGCCCTGATGATGACCCACAAAGGGGGTCGAAACGTTGGCAAAAAAATAAAATAGTTGAAACTATTGAGTTGTTTCATTTAATGACCGCCACCCGGACTAATTCCTTCCAGTAATTCTCAACGGTCAACTAATTACATCCACAATAATAATTTATATTCATTAATATAGTCCTTACATATCAATGGTTCATAAATCTTGTCATTTCTCTATCATGGAAATAATATTTTGTTTAGAGGTAGATATTAGGGCTGATATATTTCTTCCAAATTCTTAATTTTTTATTATATCATCATTAGATCATCATATCATAATTTTTTATTATAATTGATATAAAATTATATCATCATTTCAACGTTTCGGGATCTCACTCCCATCATCAAGACTCTAAAAATTACAATTCGGAAGAAATAAATCAGCCCTAATACATACCTCTAATATTATGCTAGATCTTCCGTGGATAGGAATATAATTATTTAATATTTTGTTTATTTTTTATATTTAGTTCATATTTATTTCAGGACCTCATTCTTCACTGGATTTCACAAACGTTTTTACAATTAAGTTGATTGTTTTCTCATCTTCACCATCCAGTATCAGTTCATAAATACAACAAAAAAAAAACTAACTTTTTTACGACCGATTGCCTTTTTGATGTATCATTTCAACGATTAATGAAAACAAAAATAAATAAATAAAAGCTGGTAGTTTTTCCGTTTGAAATCATATTAGAATTGCAACATTCTAGACTAAAAATTACCAATTCAACTTATTTAAGTTCTTCGAAAATGTAAGTCTAAATAGATTAACGAAGATATTTGGCATCCCCGCCCAACCAAATGCCATGAAGCATTTAGCGAGCTATAGTATAGTAGAATTTTCGAAATCGACATAATGCAAAAAGTAAACTTGACAGTAAAACTGTGGATATTTTCATTACAAATATTTATCTACATTAATCTACAAGGTAGTAACCTTAGGACATTGTACGTCTTGCAAGGTTTGATACAGTTCTCTTAAGATCTATCATCTATCTTCTTTTTGTCTCTTTGTGACCTAATATGTAGCCATTCTATTCACTTCTAAGATTGTTTTATTAAAATCAAGACTTCTTCTTCTTACAATTGGGATCATTGCACCATGAACAAACTGACTTGCTCTGCTTTCAGAACTTTTGTAATTTAAATTTATATGTGATTCGATTAAGAAATATATAAAAAAATAAAATAAAAAAAGACGACTTTAACTGCTTACCTTTATACCTTTAATAAATTTTATTAATAGTTGGGCAGAGTCAGCTAAAACCAACAAAAAATAACTTGTAGAAACAGAATACGAACGACTGAAAATAATTTTCGGCGACGTGTGTTTTAGGTAATTATGTCATTGGATCAATCATGTTAATAAAAACTTAGTAATATATTATTTAAAAGTTTGGCTTCGTTATCAATGCACTATAAAAAGGAAACAGCTAGTAATACATAAATTAAAAATATATAGATGTATTCATTTCATATTTTTTCTTGTATCTATTTATTTGCATTATTTATGTTTTTAGTTTGAGAAGAGGAATGGAAGCACAAGATCAGAAGTTGTCCACGACGCGATTCAAGTGGCCAACATCGCTGATTTGGTAAGATATTTTATTTTAAATAACAACTATTCTAGAATTTATAGAACATATTTGTTAGGTGATTCATAAAACTCTGGAACAATCTTTTTTTTTTCTTTTAATTAAAAAATACCTTGATTAACGAGACGATGACAGTTAAATTTTGTGATGGTGTTCGCAGTACTTCCGTACCTTGAACACGAGAGTGTCCATCGTGTACATAGAGACTTGGCAAGGAAGTAACCAGGCCCTCATCGACAAGTCCGAAGACATCAGCAGGGCTTTGCTCAACTTCAACGACTACACGTCCAGAAAGTTGTACAGGGTCGAAAAGGACACTGCTCAACTCCTCACGTAAGTCAATCTTGCCACGATTTCTGCTATAAATTAAATTGTCCTAGAACTTCACGAACTAGAACACCATTATTATAATTAGTAATTTGAAACTCGATGTTTATAAAGATTATTTAAATACTTATAATACCAAAAAGTATAAGGTAATTTATAACATACCAACGCTTTGCCGGATTCAGGCATCTTTAGCACTAAAGAGAGTCACTGATGACCATTATAATTCCATAAATGAAAAATTCTGAGTAATTGGAATAAAGGTTATTTTAGGGCCCCGCTGAACATTCTACTCCATTTTTCTATTTTTTGCAAGTATTAAGACACACGTAAATATTTTTATTGGGGTTATAAATAGTGGCTTTACAATACCTAATACGTAAAAAATCCTTAATGTGTTCTTAATGAAAACTATTAATCGGGTTTGCACACTCGCAATATGCTACGCTAATCGGATTTTAAACCAATAGAATTCCATCAGCTCTTAACTTCTCCCCTACATTGCAACATAAATAAATATACTATGGTATAAGAAAGGTTAATAAATTTTATTATGTTTCTTTCAATATAAATTTATATTACTTTAAATTAATAATTGTTAAAATTTCGGACGATTAAAACCACATTCGGACTTTTTTTACTAACACCTTAAAGGCGCACCATAATATGATTGTGATAGGCAAGTTCCTTTTATGAAATATATATAAGAAAAGTATTGCGATCGTGAAAGTTTTCGAATTCGAATTTGCACCGGAAATACAAGTTTTAGGGTCCTCTGAGTCCCAAATGGCCAAGTCCTGCAAAAAGGTCTGTGTGTGATGATTCTTGCTCCGAAAACGATAAGTTGCATGAAATTTTTTTGGAGCGAAAAGGACTGAGATGTTACAGCAACTTTTTCATTCAATTCAACCAACCAGAAGAGCTTATTTTATACCATACATTTTGTCATTTTTTACGTTTTTCTCAATAACGGCTGATTGAAATAGTCTCACAGGAATGGAATGCAGTATTTCAAAATTTCTTCCTCTAAAATAAAGATATGTAGTTTTTAGATTCTAAAAAATTAACCATGTCATCTTGTTAGCATTGATTTTTATCAGTATTTTGATACTGGTGAACGAATTATTTGGACAAATGGGATATCCAACTAAAAGAGAAAAGAGCAAAAAATATGTTTTAATGTAATTTTTGGGTTTTTTAACATAAGAACAGTTAATAAAAGTTTCAAAAGTTAATGAAGAGTGATGTGGATAAAACTAACTGATGTTTCTTCTTCTTCTTCTTCTTCCAGTGGCGCGACAGGCCGTGTAGGCCCTGGGCCTCGCGGTGTAAACTCGTGCGAGTTTACACTCACGTTTCACGATGCAATTTTTAGTGTAGGGTCATCACTCCCTACGACTAATTTTGTGAGTGGCCACCCTTTGGCTGACGGGTCTCACATACCCGGGGGAGAGGTTGTGAGTGAATCCACATTTTTTTGCATCCTTATAAAAGCCCCGCCTGGGACTGGGACTGGGACTCGAACTCAGAACCTGTAGCATGAGAGACTAGCGCGCTAGCCACCTAGCCACTCAGCCACGGGCTCCCCTAAGTTTCTACATCAGCCTAACTGATGTTTCTATCAAAACTTAATGTAATTATTTTACCTTTTTTCATCTCTAACTTCATTAAAGTTGTTAAACTGATTTTAATGACGGATTTAATGTATGTGAAAGTTGTGTGCACCAGATTTTATTTATCTATAATTTTATAGTTATTTCTATTTTAAATAATATTAATTCTTTCAAATAGTGTTTCAATCATCATTTAGTCAAGTTGTTCATTTATCATATGTTTTAATGCTATTTTGTGCATTTACTAAAAAGAACCACACCTCTCTCTCTCTCTCTCTCTCTTGCTCCTGCTATCAGAACTCAAAATATGATGTTTCTTGAATTATCATATTTATTTTTATTTTTCTAAATATATTAATGCCAATGGTTTCTAAAATCTTTCCATTCCTATTCCAGTATATAATAGAACTGTTTTGTATTTATTTCCTAGAGGCCCTCTCATGCATGACTTCTCACAGAGACCTATTCAAAGTTCTATTTAATCCCTCTATTTCATTTCTTTTGTTTTATTCCATGTTTATTTGTTCCCTTTCATGTTTCTATTTCACTCCTAATATTTATTTCTAAACAATACTATTACCATTTCACTATGCTTATTTTTAATTTTAAAAAAAAGTTATTAATTTTTATTTATTGGTATGTCCTCATTAGAATTCTGCTATATTTAAAAAACACATATTACTTTAATGTAAGACAAACCATGAGTCCACACGTTCCTAAAATTAATGGAATGAGTGATATACTCATATGTCTTGAAAAACTTTCTTGTTACTTTTTCCTGCTTATTCTTTATAATATATCTATGATAGATAACTATATTCCATTAAATCATTAAAACAGAAAAATACAGTACATTCTAAGTCGTTATGGAAATTAACATTAAATTTTGTCGATTCACTAATTAAGCTGTTTTCCATGCAGCTTCGTCATCGTTCTTGTTGTTTTTATTATTCAGATACCTCCATCATTAGTGCAGCGAGGTGGAATGCTCAGTAATAACTTGCTTATACATTCTCTTAGTTATTGTACTGTTAGCTGAGGAATTACTCAGAGAACAATTTTAATTAAATAAATATAGTATATACTTGTAAGTAATAAATATATTTTATTAATTATTCTAACTAAGGTATAATTAAAATAAATTTTAATTACTTTATAATTCTTTTATAAAAAAAAAATATTTTAAATTTGTTTTTACCCTAAGAAAATTGGTCATTTTTTTTTAAATTATCAATTGAAACACTGATTTCCATGAGCTAATATTGGAAATTTTTTATCAATTTGATATTTTGACATAGTATTCTACTCGTTTTGTTTTCTTTAAAACTGTTATATGATTTCATCTAAAAAATATACAAGCTCTGTATAAATGCTTGTAACTCTCGTCTTATAGATTGCCCACACTCAGTGGAGAAGGGTGTGGGTTCAAATTTGTCCTGGTCTATTATTCAGGGCGCCACGTTATTTTTTAATGTAAATAACAAAACATTAAACATAAACTTTAAAATAAAATTAGTCATTATTTTAGGTTATAGAAAAATAAATAAATAAATCCTGGCTGTACCTTTACACATGCCATAAATAAACAAACATAAAATCTCCCGTATAATAAAGGTATAAAAAAAATATATTATATAGTATATTTATTTAAAGGATAAAATAAAAAACAAATTCACACATACAAAATATATTTACATCAACAAATTAAAAAAAAAAACCTACTATAGAATATTATAAAAACAAAACTATTTATACTTAATTAAAGAAAACCCTGTAAACTAAACTCAACTTTACATACACAAATTATATTTTTATAGACAAATTAAAAATAAAAAAACCCATAATATATCCTATATTAAATCAATATACATTGTGTAGTTATATAGTCCTTATTCCCCTGGCCAGTAGGATTATTCACAATAACAAACACAGAGAGGTGGGTTAATACGCTCTCCCAATTACGTAAGTCCTCGTCTGACAGTTCTCCTTCCTCCGATCTCCTTTCGGGAAAAAATCCCGGCTTCCTCACGAAGTCGTCGGGAGGTGTAGTGGAGGAGAACAAATCCAGCGTGGCTGCCTGTCACTCGGGTGTCTTCCTACTGCCACTCTGTGCGCCTCTCAGTCTTATTGCATGTGAGATGCGCATGCAACTTCTGTGCCTCCCCACCACTAATTACTTGTGTATATTAGGTACGGCCAGAATACATTAACAATATTATTTAAATATAACGTGCTATTAATATTACAACTGTAACATGCTATTGAAAATTTCAGGTTTTTTGACAAGGTACTAAATACTCTTTATAAAACCTTTCCTTTTATAACATAAAAATATACTTATTAATACATAAAAAATAAGTCAAGATTTTATTGCAAAAATATTCAAATTAATTGGTTTAATAATAAATCAATAAAAGAGATTTTTATTTCCTTTAATATTTCCTGAAACAGATATAGTATCTTTCGGACATAAGTGTCTCAATTCTAGTTCTTATGATACCATCAGTAGTAGTCGGGTGTCAATTAGTAAGTTATAAGGATTATGTTATAAATTAAAAATAAAATAAATGTTATGGGTATCATTGAAATAAGTCACTACATTTTTCAGTTTTCATCAACATTCACATTTTTTTTTTTACTTTCACATAAAGTATTGCGATCGTGAAAATTTTTGAATTCCAGTTTTCAACAGAAATACACATTTTAGGATCCCCTGAGTCCAAATAACCAAGTCCCGCAAAAAGGTCTGTGTGGGTGTGTGTGATAACTCCCGGGCAGAAACGGTAAGTCCTATGAAACTGAAATTTGATGAGCTTAAACATCAAAATGAGCTTACCAGAAAAGCCACTTTATACCATGCATTTTGCACCTTTTTTCGATTTTCTCAAAAATGGTTCAGACGATTTTGATTAAACTCAATTTATCGATGTAAAATTTAATGGGCTTTAATATCATGTAGGTTTCATCCTGATTAAAATGGTTTGACAGGGCTAAAATGCCGATATTTTAAATGTTCTTTCTCTAAAGTACCTTTAATTTTGTTGAATCTATAAAAAAAAAGATAATATAACTATATTATCTTGTTACCACTGATAAAAAACAGGTAAATATGTAAGTTGTGCGAATTAAAAAAATAACTAAAGGAGAAAACTGAAAAAAAAAAAAAATGTAGTGCAGTTTTTTGTTTTTGAACATAAGAGCAGTAATATACATGTATGATATACTGTTGGAAAGCTAAAGATTTTAGAAAAAATATTATCTCATACACAAGGATTTAAAAGTTAAAAGAGAGTGATAACAAGAAGATAAAACTAACTGGTTATTTTAGATAATAATATAATAGATTTTTTAATAAAACACATGTTTCTATAGAAATTCAATTTAATTAATTCTTTAATAGTTTCAAGTAATTTTATCTCTAACTGTATTTGAAAACTCTTTCATTGGATTTTAAAAATGGAGATAATTGAAAGTCGTGTGTTGCCCGCACCAGATTTTTTTAATACTTAATAAACACCTGAAATCCATGAGAAATGAATGAGACAACTTAAAAAATAATTAATTGATATTATGAATATATGTTTCCAGAGTTTTTCCTCTAAAACATGTTGATAGATAACATAGGACTGTAGTTGATTTTTTTTTCCTTTTAAAGCTATGTGTAATTGCAATGTGTTCTTAGGAGATCATTTGAAGCATAATTATTAATTAAAATATTAATGTGTTTCAGAGGTGTGATGTTCAAAGGAGGTGAAGCCGGCATGTCTGTTCCTGAAACAGTATGTACAGACAAGTCCGTTGGTATCAGTGTGGATGTTAATGCATATGAATTGCACCTTTTAGCTGGCACTATGGCCCACATGATCGGTCACAATATTGGAATGGGCCATGATGGTGGAAGTAAGATATTTTTAGTTCATATAATTGTTAAAGTTTCAATCATATTCATTTTGTTTATCTGCCTCTATTTATTTTATATTAATAATTTCTGCTTAATTGTTTTAGGGGAAGAATGTTTCTGTAGGGATTGGCATGGTTGCATTATGGCCCAATCGATTGTGGGTCTCGAAAACGTCCAACCGTACAAATTTAGTGAATGTAGCCGTGTAGATTATAATAGTGCTCTTCGAACAGGTCATGGCCTATGCCTTCTCAATAAACCGAATCAGGTAAAGATAAAAGTATATTTAACTATTCTAGTGATATAAATTGTAGGAGTATTTTTTCTTGTTAAAACATTTTTACTGATTTCACTGAGTTAAAATAAACAACCTTTTCACTCCTAATTATGATAGTTTCGTAACATGTAAAACAAATCTTAATTCTTCTATACTCCCGTCTTCAATCCTTACAATCCAAAATCCTTCGAAAAATCCTCAACGCTCCTTACTTCGTCACCAATAAGCTCATCCATAAAGACCTTAATATTCCCTATATAGCTGATTTGGCCCGAACCAGGTATCAATCCTTCCATGACAAACTCCAATCCCACTTTAACCCACTAGTGTCAATTATAGCTTCCTCTTCCATTCCTGACAATCCTCCGAGGCGTCTGAAAAGAAGATGGCCTCGAGACCTTCTAGTTTAGATGACCTATTGGAGTGCTGCCAATGGGCAGTTTCTCTTCATGTCTTTTTCATGTGTTTTATCTTACAGCTAATTTACTAGATGTATTAATCAATACAGTTGTAAATAAATAAATAATAGATAAAAAAAAAAAAAAAAAATTCTTCTATACAAGAAATTTATACGAACCTCGTTAATTAATTTTTAATAGCTGGAGGTAAGGCGGTCCTGTGGCAACAGGGTTATAGAAGAAGGGGAAGATTGCGATTGTGGTCTGATTCAGGAATGTCAAGAAAATGATCCATGCTGCGACCCTTATACTTGTAAGCTGAAGAAAGAATCAGAATGTGCAACTGGAGAATGCTGTGTTGAATGCAAGGTAAGGGGTGGATTTTACTGTAATTTTACTGTAATAATTTACTTGGTATGGGGGTCTGTCATTGTATTATTTTTGTAATTTTATTTTAAATCAGTTGTATTGTAACTAAACTAAACTAAAAAATAAAAAGAATATTAAAAGTATAGAAACAAAAATTGTGAATAAAATTAATATTTTAAACAATAATTGAGCAATTTATAATGTAATAACCACTATTTAAAATTTCAGTTGAAGCCAATGGGTGTTGAATGTCGGCCTGCTACAAATGAATGTGATTTGCCAGAGCATTGTAACGGAGAAGATGGCCAATGCCCTCCTGACTTTCATAAGAAGAATGGTATATCATGTGACTCTGGTAAAGGTTACTGCTTCAACGGAATCTGTCCGACTTTAGATATTCAGTGCAAACAAATCTGGGGCTACAGTAAGTTTTTTTTTTTATTTAACTCTTTATTTTTTAATGAATGAGAAACTTATACATTGTTATGGTTGTTTTTAAAAAATTCTTTATTGAGTTCTAATTTTATTGAATTATGATACAGGTGCTAAAGCAGGAGATGCAGAATGTTTCAAACAGTTTAATCCAAAAGGTTCCTTCAGTGGGCATTGTGGTACTGACAGTGATAAACAATATATTAAATGTGATAATGAGTAAGTAATAGTTTGATGTATTTTTTTAATACACATATTTAGAACTTAATTTGCCTGAAGTAGGTTATTTACTGCTGTTTAAACTGATTTATTCTTTGCTATTATAAACACATTAAAAACAAAAAAAACCTGTACCACTACAATCCATGAAGGGTCTTGGGCTCATTACATATAGAGATTTGTAATGTTTCTAGGCCAACGGTAGTGCAATTAGGTGATTAGGCCTTGATCGCGCTCAGCCGCCAGATTTTTGACCAATTATTATTTTTGGCACCCACTTTATAGAGGCTTGGTCTGCCTCAGGAGGGTCTCTATACCCTAGGGTCGCCCCTCGATGGAATTAACTGAATAAATAATATTCTGCCACAGCCAGGATTCGAACCCAGAACCCGGAGCACAGCAGACTAGTGCTCTATCCACTAGACCACGCTGCTCCCTTATATTATATTATATTATAGACTCATAGAAAATGAAATTATCAACTTTTAATTGTTTACTAGTTTACTCATCACTTCAGAGCTTAGTTTTAACTATTTCACCATTGATAATATTTTTTTTTTTTTTTTAGTATATAGAAACATTTAAAAAAATAATTATATTTTCCAGAAATGCTCTATGTGGATCTCTCCAATGCCAGTTAGGGAGTGGTTATCCTGTCTCAGCCGGTGTCGATCAACTATTTTCAAGGACTATTATTTCTATGAAAGGAGTAGAATATGAATGCAAGTATGTACTCTTGTTTATGTTTGAAATTTTTAATCTTTAATTTTGTCATAATGTTCTGAACTTTTTTTTATTTTATGTCAATAAATTTAGCTTTGTATCTCAGGTCTATAATGTTTGATAGTCAATGATATATGATAACTTCCCTCTCAAAATCATCTTCAACATTTTAATCTCCTCTGGCAGAGAACTCCTTGAATTTTTTTTTATTTATAACCAGTCATAACCTTCTACATAACCTTTTTAGGGTAATTTAGGGTTCTCTGAGTACTCATTTTAATCTTACCACTGTGCCAAGTTCATTAATCTATATAACTGTGTGATATTTTAGCTTTATAATTAATTTTTGACTAGTATGGTCAAATAGTGCCAATTCACAAAACAAATGGGGACAGTATGCAATGTAAGAACCAAAGGGGAATCACATTAATCAACATTGCATATAAGGTCTTTTCTGTTTCCTTTATATAGGAGAATAGTCCCATATGCAGAAACAGTACTTAAAAACTACCAAGGCAAATTTGTATGCAACAGATCCATGATAGATCAGATATTTTCTATTCAAAGGATCACTGAGAAGATGAGGGAATTCATAAGGTCTGTGTGGATGCTGTTTGTGGATTTTGAAGCAGTGTATGACCTCTATAAATAGGGAAGCCTTGTTTGTGGCTATGGAAGAATGGTCCCTCCCATTTTGTAATTGTATACATAAAGACATAGAAGCCCTTGAAATGTTAATAGTGCATGCAGCACACATATAAATACTCCTTAAAATACCTTTGGGTAATAGAAGGACAAATATCTGTGACATATGTACATATCATATCTGTATTGTATTTTGTTTGATAATAAAACCAGAGGGTATGAAAAAAAGGGGAAAAAAAGTGGCTATGGATGAATTATGAGTACCAGATAAACTCATCAAACTGACCAGGTTTACCTTAGTGCTCAACGTATGCCGAGTTAAAACACCAAGTGGACCCTCAGACCTTTTTGAAGTAAATTTTGGATTGAAGCAAGAACATTCATTAGCTCCTCTCTTATTTAACTTTATTCTTCAAGCTATTATGAAGCAAGCTGTCGAGTTGGACCCAGGAGGAATCATCTACACCAAGATGACCCATATAATGGCATATGATGTGGTGGTCATTGGAAGATCCTAAGCTAGTGTGAGAGGTGAGTTCACTAAGCTTGATACAGGAGCTTGTGAGTCTCAGAGTCAATGAGGGAAAAACCAAAGTGGCATGCAGAAGAAAGAAGCCCATGCACCCTCAATGTACATGTATTCTCAGCGATTAAACACTTGAAGTGGTTAACAATTTCAGTAACCTTGGGTCCCTTATCAATGAAGATGTAAAATGAAGATGAGGAGATAAGAGCTAGATTGGTGGCTGGGAATAACACATATTTTGCTCCTATCAAGTTATTGCTGCTATAAAAGTAGATTGCTGAGCAGAACCACCAAAATTAGTACAAGACACTTGTTAGATTAGCGATAGCCTATGGATGTGAGACATTGACATTTACCAAGACTGATACTGAAAAAATGGGCTGATTTAAAATGAAAGTCCTCGGACGGATCTGTAAACCAGTTCAAGAATCAGGATGATGGAGAATTAGGACAAATAAGGAATTATATCAGTTTTACCAGGAACTAGCAGCATCCATGTGTAAAGATTCAGCATCTTAAATGGCAAGACCATGTCCACAGGATGTAAGATACAAGAGCAGCCACAAGACCGCACATGTGCGATCAGATGAAGTGCGATCAAGAGGATGACCTAAGACCAGACACAAGCAGTGACCTCCAAAAGCTGGGAATAAGCATGGCCATGGCAGAAGATAGAACACAGTGGGAAAGGCTGGTTGAGTAGGCCAAGGACAGTCATAAGCATCTCTTGTCTCAATAGAAGAAGATGAATTAATTTTTTACAAGTATTTTTTTTTTTTTTTTTTTTTTTACAGTCTCAAATATTGATATGCCACTTAACTATCTCTCTCTACATTTCTTCAGAACCTCTCTAACCAGCTTAAGGTTTAAGGTCTATTTCATTCAGACTATTTTAATTCTGATGAGTTTCAAGATAATTTCAAAATATTCTTATAAAAGTAAAATAACTAATTGTTATATTAAATACACAAGACTTTTATCACTTTATTTTGGTTGTTTCAGTTTATATCTATAAATAGAAAGTAGTTTTCCGAGCTTAGAAATCAACAGTTGTTTTTAATCTATCGATTGGATTGTCTGAAATATAATGCTGCATTTTAGGTTATTTTAAATACCCCTCTATATAATGAACTGTTCATTTGTATGAATGTCAAAAATTATTAACTCTCTTCAGAAGGAATATGTTTGTTTGTTTACTTCTTTAGCTTTTTACTTCTTGGGAATACTTCATTCTTTTCTAAGAGGTTGAAGCGTGTTTTCCTATTGTTTTATTTCATGAATTAAAACTCAGCTGGAATGGGAACCAAACATTCAGGAGCACCAACAAAGTGTGGTGCAAGGGTAGTGAGTGCACCATTTAACAGTGGTCCAAAACCTTCAACCCTCAAAATCGACCATCGATGATTGTCTGAAGGAGATTGGAAAAGTAAACAAATTTGAATGTTCGGTTCCTCCCCTAAAAGAATCAGTATCATCAAACTTTTGCTGAAACCAAATGATCCATTTCTGTCCAGAATTGTTACTTGTTATATGAGTGAATTTTCAACGATGAGATAAGACAGACATTCTTTACTGTTATTTGAGAAATGAAAAGTGGCACATTTCCCTGTATTGGATTATAACCAAATTGAGATAATATATCACAAATAGGCAATAATTAAGACATCTATGACCAATCAGAAGAAGCCCATTCTGTTGCATGACAACAGTTGGCCACATGTCATGAAAATTGTCGGAGCTTGGCTATGATATACTACCACACCCTACTCTTCAGACTTCTGTCCAACCTTTTTTTTTTTTTTTTTTTAGTAGATTTATTGCTATTTACAACTGTATAACGATATACATCTAGTAAATGAGATACAAGATAAAAATGTCATGGATTCACATTTGGGAACTACCCATTGGCAGCTCTCCAAAAACCATGTTAAACGAGAAGGTCTCGGGACCATCCTCTTTTCAGACGCCTCGGAGGATTATCAGGGATTGTAGAGGGAGCAAGGATTGAAACAACTGGATTAGAGTGGGAATGGATTTTGTCATGAAAGGAGTGGTACCTGGTTCGCGCCTAGTCAGCAACATAGGGAACGTTAAGGTCTTTATGGATGAGTTTATTTTTGACCAAATAAGAAGCATTGAGTTTTTTCGAAGGATTTTCGATTGCTAGAATTGGAGATGGGAAAAATTTGATGGTTTAGTAGAGCCCCAAATCTCTACTCTGTAAGTCCATATCGGTCTGATGATAGTCATGTAGATAAGCCTTTTGTACTTAAGTGGAAGGTTAGAGCGTTTGTCCAGTAAGTATTGAAGTAGTCGAAAATGTCGGGCAGTTTCTTGTCTTTTCAGTCTTGTATGAGGGTTCCAAGTAAGATGTTTGTCCAGGTGCAGTCCTAGGTATTGGATCTGTTCAACCGGGACATGAGGAGTCTGCCCAACTGATTACTATTTTTTTAGACATCTAGACCACTTTCTAGAAAATGGGTTTTCTGAATTTATTAATTTAAAAGATTCTTAATGCTATTGACAGGGTATGGGAAGCTGAGAATTCAAAGTAATGGAAACTATTTGATTAATAAAAACAGGTATATAATTTTTTGTCTTAAAAAAAACAAAAAAACAATGTAATCTGGCATTACTTTCTAGACAATCCAATAATTAATTGCAATATTTTTATTTTCATAATTATTTTTTACAAGTATATTTTTTACTTATTCATTAAGAACAACAAGTGGACCGATGGAACAACCAGATCTTCCTGAAGCAGGACTCGTGAGGGATGGCACACCTTGTGGAGCCCAATTGGTAATGCCCTGCACGAATGTGTTTATCTATTAGATTAAAAATAAAAACAGTTGCTACTAATTATTTTAATGATTTATTTTAGGTATGTGTGAATCAGACGTGTACTAGCATTTTCCCGTTTATAAGTACAGTCAAATGTCCAATGAACCATAACAGCCTTGAATGTTCTAAACACGGGGTAAATATAATTGCTTTACTATCTATTAAATATTTCATAATTTTAAGAATATAAATGATTTTTAAAAATCCTCTCTTTCAGACTTGCAATAATGCTAATAAGTGTCACTGCGAGCCAGGTTGGACAGGTCCAGATTGTTCTATCCAGGTTGAAATCATGAACACTCCACCACCAGATGGAACTCAGGCACCAGGCGAGAACAAAGAACCTTCTCTTGAAGGTCAAATGAAAAAGAAAGAGACGCCATATGGTAAACTTATTTAAAAGTATAATTACTTTATTTACATATTTTAAAATTCTTGATTTTATATATTTAAAATTAAATAAATCATTCACTTGTCAAGGGCTTATTGCTTACAGTTTATCAAATGATATTCTTGTTTAATTAAATATTAAACAAGAAGTCATTGTGGGATAGCTCTGCCAACCAAGAGTGGTATATCTATATCCGCAAAAGAAAAGGCTCACCGTTACTTCTTTTCCTACCCAATAGCTCTGTTTTTGAGTTTATAACTCTCAGTTTGTTTTTTATAAGAAAAAAAAACTAAAACCAAGAACTGTTTTTTTTTATCTGACCAAGTCCAACATGCACCAGTTATATGTTTTCAAAGTTTTACTTCTTAATTTTTTCAACGGTAATTTGAGATTAGGGATTTTTTACACATTTTCAGAATATAGTAGTGCTGTACAGATGGAGATCATTTCATCATCATTCACAAGATGGAAGAATGGAATTTTCGTTCTTTTAACTTTCACTTACCGATTTATGAAATATATAGTAAGAGAAAGTATTTCAATCGTGAAAATTTATGAATTCCAGTTTTCAACAGCAATACACATTTTAGGGTCCCCTGAATCCAAATAACTAAGTCCCATAAGAAGGTGTGTATGTGTGTGTGGTTAGTCTAGTGCAAAAATGAAAAATTGTACGAAACTGATATTTTATATTTAAGACAACTATTGGCCCGAGATGTCACAGTACCCTTTTCTTATAAATCGGCCGACTGGAAGATCTACTTGATACTATGCGATTTGCACCTTCTTACGATTTTCTTAAAAATGGCTCTAATGATTTTGATTAAACTTGCTATATCGATGTAAAATTTAATGGGCTTTAATACGATGTAGGATTTGTTCTGATTGAAATAGTCTGACAGGGCTTAATTGCCAATAATTTAAATTTTCTTCCTCTGGAGCACCTTTAATTTTGTAGATTTCAATAAATTAACCGTATCATCTGGTCAGCATTGATAAAGAACAGATAAATACACATACATTCATCTTCAGCATGACAACCCGTTATCGAGTCTAGACTCGCACATATTTATTTAGTTTTATGCTCATTAACTGTGGGACCACATTCTGCTGCAGCTGTATCAAAAACAATAAATACCTCCTTTAATGCCTCTTCTGACCTCGCCACGATGTCAATGTCATCGGCATAATCCAATAGTTGCTCAGTTCTGTTAAAGATGGTACCCGTTGTCTGAATTTTTGATTTTCGCAGAGCTACCTCTAATGCCAACTTATTCTGACTCACAAAAAAGGACCGAGGACAGATTGTAACAACTATCGTGGGATCTCTCTTCTCCCAGTATGCTATAAAATATTCTGGTCAATACTAACTAGCCGAATCACGGAATACGCTGAGGAAATTATCAGAGACTACCAATGCGGTTTTAGGCGGAATCGCTCGACTATTGATCAAATATTTTCGTTACGTCAAATATTAGAAAAAAAGTTGGAATACAACAGTGTAGTCCATCAACTTTATATCCATTTTAAAAAGACTTATGATTCCATAGTCTGTCAAAAGCTGTATAATATCATGATTGAAAAGGGAATACCTAGAAAGTTAGTAAACCTAGTAGAGGTGTGTTTGTTGGAAACATTCCATAAAGTTAGAATCGGTCATAATTACTCTGAGAAATTCGAGGTGCGATCGGGTTTGAAACAGGGTGACTCCCTTTCACCTGTTTTATTTAATATGGCTTTAGAATATAGAGTACCGATAAGATTCCGGTTTTGGGGTATGCCGATGATTTCGTACTGCTAGGTGAAGACAAGGAAACCATACAACTAAATACAAGTGTGTTAATAAAAACCGGTAAAGAAATAGGGCTCGAATTAAATACCGATAAGACGAAATATATGATCAGTAGCAGAAACGGTGGCAATCTTGGTGATATTGATATATCAGGGCATACTTTTGAACACTTGGAAAAATTCAAGTATTTAGGTTCAATGATAACAAGAAAAATGAAATCCAGGAAGAAATAAAGTCCCGGTTAAAGTTGGAAAGTTCATGTTTCTGTCTAAAAACATAAAGGTTAGAATTTATAAAACTATTATTCTTCCAACGGTTCTTTACGGATGTGAAACATGGCAGCTTACTTTGAAGGATGAACAACTGAACAACGGCTTAAGGTTTTCGAAAATAAGGTAAAATATTTGGTTCGAAGAGAGATGAGGCCACTGGGGAGTTTAGAAGATTGCACAATGCCGAATTGCGTAGCTTTTACCCTGTGAATATAATTGAGTTAATAGCATCGCAGAGACTCAAATGGGTGAGTAAAGTTGGGCTCGCTGAGGAACGAATTCCGAGAAAGTTTTTATTCGCTGATCCGACTGGTAGGCGTCAGAAAGGTAGGCCGATTTTAGAAAAAATATTATCTTATACACAAAATTGTAAATGTTAAGGGATAGTGAGGAAAAGCCATTAAAACTAACTGATTGTCATAGATAATAATATAATCGATTTTTCAATAAAGCACATTTGTCTATTGAAAGTCTAGGTAATTAATTCTTTAACAATTTATTTTAATATCTAAATGTATTTAAAAATTCTTAAATTAATTATAACAATGGAGGTAAGAGGAAGCTGTGTGTTGCACGCACCAGATGTTTTTAATCTGATTTTAATTTAAATTAAAAGTGATTTTAAATGCATTGGGTGAATGCATTTAGGTAGCTCTAGTTGCAGATAAGCAACTTTGAAACTCTAAAAGCTCTTACCATTATTACAATTTATTACTATAGTAAATTGTAAGCTGTTATACTACTTCATCACTGTTATTAAAAAATGCACAATGTTTTGGCTAATACGTCCTCTTCAGGTCCTAAACAATTTTTCATCTTGTGTGTTGGTTATTGCATCAATTCTTATAAGGATTATTATACAAATACAACTTCCATATAGCCTTTACCTGAAATATCACTCTTGCTTGTTTGAACTATAAACCAATATTCATACACAGACATGAACCCAGGTTTATGAAGGTGAATCAAATATAAACCCTAATTATTTTTTTTATGAATCTGATGTTATACACAAATAATATTTTACTACTTTACTTCGATTTCCTTTGTTTGCCACTGAAATGGAAGGTTGAGTGTTCCTGATCCCAGAAAGTTTATGGATCGAAAAATTGTGTACATACTGTTAAACTTCATTGTTGCTTTTAAATTCTCTTCTCCGGTAATTCTTTTAAGTGCACTCAGCTCATTTTTTTCCTATTAATCCTAATTAAGATTGTAACGTATGGTCTGGTGTTATGGTTTTGCCAACTATGACAATTGGCTGTTGCAAGCAATATTTACTGATTGATGATCATGGTAAAAATAAGTGAGGAAAACTCCCCTTTTATTATAATAATTCACTCTACAAACTTTTTAAGCTGAGAAATGATTGTTTGTCTTTACCCAGTACTTATTTTTACCTTATTTCACTTCTTGTCACTTTCCGTTTTCGACTCAAGAGTGTGATGATGGGTCCAAGTCTTATTACATGTTGAAATGTATGATCAGCTTACTGCTGAATCTCAAACTTTCTATGCAGAAGGAATATCCAAGCTTTCTAATATGTGGCAAACAAAATTTTTTATTCAAATTTCATTCATCTTTAATGAAAATATTAAAACAAGCATTGTTAGTTTATTGTTGTTAAAATATTTTATAATGAAGGAAATATTTTAATTTTATTTATATTCCCACGGGAAGCTTCTCTACATGCGTTTCATGCCTTTTTATATTTGACTCACATTTACTGGTTGTATTCTATTAAACAGTTGTAAATTCCAATAAATAAATTTTTAAAAATATATTATTTATAACAGATTAATCTTTACCTGCGACTACTATACAGGCAAACATTAATTCTTGGATTTAGATGTTTTAAAGATTTACAATAACTTCTTTTAGACCAAATTAAAAGTTAATTTAGTATGAAACACCTATAAGAAACAGGTTTTGGAGATTACCAAAATGTTTTTTGTTTTTGTTTTCCTATCCATGTTTCCCTTCTCAAATGCACTTGTATAACATGTACATCTTTAACTAACTATTCAGAAATCATATGTGTTGTTCAGAACTTAATTATTAAACTACTTTATATCTTTAGCCCAATATCTGTAAAAGAAATCATTACAAAACACTTTCATAGTAAGAGGCAAAAACATTGATCTTTGGGTTTTATAATTGTATTTTTTTTTTTTATTTACAATTTAGGAAAATAAACTTTTTTTTAGCTTTGTAATCAATTTTGTTTTCTTGCAAAAGCATTTCGGAGATTTTGTGAGATATCTATGGTTTTACAGACATTTTAAACACCCCAATACTGCAAACACTTATATTATCTTATAGGCAAGGCAGGGTTTAATCAAATAAATGAATTTATTAATATTTGGAAATAAAACACTATAATGTAATGCTTTGCAGTGTTTTTAATCACTGTTCTGATGTTTCCTTTATTGATTAATTTTAATGCTTAAAAGGGGATTCCCCCACAGCCACTCTGTAGGTATGCGAGATCTATTGTTTGACTTGTGGGGACTCACAAAAATGCATGTATCAAAGGCATGTACAGTCATCATCTTACCCTATAATTATCATCACAGTAATTAGAATATAATTAGAATCACAGTTTGGTAACTATACCACTGCCTCGGGCCTACATTCTCTCTCTTGCTAACAGAGATGATTCATCTATTTTGTACTTTGTCATATATTTTTTTCATTCTTGCTTTTTGACTTACGGTTTTCCTCATTACAGTAACCCTACAATGGGTACATTTGTTTCTTACGCGTACTATCTTGCGATACAACACTTATTTTTATTAAATAATATAAATTACATTACATAACATATTTTATACAAACAGTATGTAAAGAAAAAAATAAGTTAATAAACAGTGAGAAAAAAGAAAACATGATATTGAGAATAAAATAAAAAATAATAATAATAAAAAACTATAGTGTCAAGGAGAGCTAAAGTAAAAATAAATAAAATAAAAATAAATAATGAATTATTTACAATGTAAATCATAAAACTCAGATTGCTAGTGCAGTATCTACTACTTGCCCAATTCCGCATAGTCCACCCGATCCACAATTCATCAAATTTTTTTTATTTGCTTTTTGACTTATTATTCTGTATTTATTCAGAAGCCCATTTTAAACTATTTTATAAGTTTTACATGTTTTGATGTATTTGTTTCCGATAACTATGCTTCCTATACATATTTTTTTTTTTTTTTAAATATGTCAAATATCATTATATTAAAACAAGTAATGGATGGATCATGTTAGAAAAATTTCTCTGTTTGAGAGAAAGATTTTCCTCTTGATAGAAAAAAAAAAAAAAGAAGTATTCCATTTTAATGGTTTAAAAAACTATAGGACAATTAATTATAAGGTATTTATAATTTTTGCCTCTCAATATTATCAATTTCCGAATTATTTTATGTAAATGAGTAAGAAAAGATGCCTGTCAGGCTCAAATAATTTGTTTTCATATAATCATAAAAGAATCTTTACAATGCATATGCTTTCATTTTGATCATGTAGCTTTGCCCAAAATTCCTTTTACCTACATAAAAAATTATATTATGTTTATTATGTATTTGTTTAATTATACCTTGAGCGTTTTGACCATAAGATTCATATTCACCCTTAAATGAGAAAGCGGTGTGGGAAACAATATTTTTCAGGAAGGGACCATGAGAACTTAAGCACACTGGCGATGGTCTTCATTATGGTAGGAGTTGTGAAAGGGGTCTTCATTTGCTTTGCCCTAATTGCGGTTTGCTACAGGTACACAATCTGAGGAAACCAAAATACTTCCTCAACTGTAAATAAAGCAATTAATACCTGTGAGCAAGCGCTAATTTTTATATTTTATCTCTCGCATTGTTCGCCGATTTTTGTTGGTTACAGAAATGCTTTATGTGTTTTGCGACATTATAAATATTTGTTTTGATGGAGGTGCTGTTGAGTTGACACAAAATACTTGCCCATCTAAATTATTTTTGTTAATAACTGTATTTTATCATTGTTTCTATAATATTAAAGTAAATTAACCAACCCCTATTTTCCATGAGCAGCAGGCTGCATCAGACAAATATTTGTTAAAATACTGAAAGGAATGTGAAATGTTGGTACATATTCATGTATTCAGTGTTGCTTGTTGTGGATAAATATATATATATTATCTGTACCAATAAAAATGGTTATTGGTAATGCCAGACTTTTGTTTGTGTACTATCTGTAATGTTGAATATGAATCTATTGCTAAAGAATTAATGACAATTCTAAACAGCTTTCTTTTCCATCTCTGTCTAACTTTCCGATTCTTCCTTCTCTTCACTACATACTTCATTTAGCTCTGGTTGGTGCATGAACTACTTACATTTGAGACTCAAATTATTCCCTCACCTATATTCTTTTATTCCCATGATTTATCCTTTTAAAACCACACCCATGTCTAAAGTATTATTTTGAACGGTGTGTAATGAATCTATTGTTTTTTTTTTCTGTTTTTTTTTGTTCGATGCAGAAAATTCTCACAGCACGAACACTGTGTTCCTGGTGGGTACTTTAATGTCGGTGGTGGGGGGCGTATTCATTGTGTTTGCGCTGAGTGCGTTGTGCTACAGATCTGTCGTAGTCCACAAAAACTTCTCCCTATGTCTCAGGTTAGTTGATAATGCTAAATTAAACAAAAACACATGTTCCTAAATGTGGTATTTGTTTTATTTTTATTTAAATTTTTTAATACTTTAAATTATATGTTTTATTTTGAGTTAGATTTATCAGTGCAAGCATGTGATGTAGAAATATAATGGGTGTCTTTCTAGTTACCTAAATTTTTCATGATTATAGCTTATTAAATAAATCTTTATAACACCAAGAAGTTCAATTTGTTTATCATTATTTTTTTATAACACTCTTGATACCATTTCAATAATCTAAATTTCCACTAAAAAACTCCCAATTATTTTTTATATTATTTCATTCTAGTCTGTTTTTTTAATAGAAAATACTATGGTTTTGCAGTTTCAGTTTGTTTAATCTTAAAGTGTTAAATATGGAAGAATTTTAAAGTTTTAACAATTATTATAACTCAATTGAATAGTGATTTCAGAGTTAATTAACTTATATATTAATATAATGTCACTTGATAGTGTGTAATATGCACATATTGGTCCATAATTGTATTTGAAAGAATCTATGTGCTAGGCCAATAAGTCAGGAACTAAATTAATTGATTTGGAACAGTTGAGCATTGAAAGCCAGTCTGCAATACTCAATTTCAAATATCCAAAGATGCGTTACCTATCAAAACATAAATCCATATGTCTCTTCCTTATACCATATGTGGGTGTAAATTTCAGTTAAAAATTCAACATTTTCTCCCGTCTATATAGCAAATTATACTGCTAGTTTTATTTGCCTGTCAGTTCAACGGTAATAGACGAAGCTTTAGAATCTTAATGTTGTACCATTTCTGCCTCCCAAACACCTTAACAAGCTAGATTTTAGTAATTTTTTCTTTTAATAAGAATGAATCTTTTAATATTCCCACAATATGCAGAATAAATTTTTGGTATCTCAGTGAATATAATTTAAAATTATTATTGTGATTTCTCAACAGTTATTATTGGTTTTGATCTGTTTAATAAGCTATGTTTGAATTCGCCCCAACTATGAAAGCCATTCACATCACACTATTGAATTAGTCAGCAAGTACCATAAAATAGTTGTTAATCTTGAGATTAATGGCAGTACACTTATTTAGTAGGAACTAAATATTTATAAAATTACTTGATGAAACCTTGCACTGATTTCTTTGCTACCTATTGATTTATTTTTGTTTCAGCTTACCACTTTTGTTTTCTTTTAGAAATGTCAATACTTAATTGACTGTTCTATGCTCATTTTACTTTTATCATATTTATTTATGTTCTAATTATTATTTTCTGCTTCACAAAATCAAGTAGAAAAATTTAGATTAAAAGCTTCATTTAATAGAAAATAAATTACAATAAGAGGTTCAGGTGGATCTAAATGCTTATAAATAAATAAAATACTATTTAAAAAAAAAAAAAAAAAAATACATAAAAAAAATAAACTCCTGAACTTTTTAACTTTTTTTTCTATTAATCAAAATATTATAGTTGCTTAGCACAATTATCTTTTACAATAGGCTTCGGCAGCAAGATTCACTAGGTTTCGCATGACTATAGAGTTTTATTGTCAAACACTGCTTCACAGACATTAATAGAGACTAGCAGTGCTGATAAGATGTTTAATCTAAATATAAATAATTTTATTATTAATTAAATAATGTATAGTTATAATTTATTATATATGTTTAGTTTACAATGAAATAACACATTAGTCTAAAGACTTTTAAAAGAGAATGGGTGTGTAATCCTTCATTTTATTTCCTCTTCCTGATCACTCATCCTGTTTAAAAGCCAAGTCCATCCAAAAATTATAATTGTTCATATTTTTAAGCTTGTGTTTTTACATGTGTTTGATGTTAATTTATTATCACTAATGTACATTTAATGTATTTTAATTTTTGCATTTTGTGTCTGTATGTTAATGTTTATTTGATATATGAGGAATGTAACCTGTGTGTTATGGTTTTCCTTGATTTTAAACATAGCTTGAGGGTAAACTTATCATGAAAAATGATAAATGTAACATTTGAATTATTTGATTGTTTCACGTTAAACATCAGCATTAAAAATGAAATTAACATAAAGGTAAATACATAAACAATTTACTAATTATGAACTAAAGCAAACCTTTAATTTTGAATTGTTCACATGAGTCCCTGATGTAGCTAATGTAAATCATATTGTAGTAATGTAAATCATATATAATCACCCCTAATGTAAATCATTTTGAGATCGGTGTTAGCTAACCTCCAAGTTAAAAATAGCTCTTAGATACTCACAGGACCAATGACTCGTTTACCTCTTCTTAAGATCTAAGACTCTTGTTTTGTTAAGATACTATTCTAGCAGTTTACTTTGTTTTAGACTTCTGTTTACCATGAAGAGGGAATAAAAAAATAGTTTACTGAAAGAATAAAATAGAAGGCATGGGTTTTATTTTGATTTAAAATATTGATTATGCTTAGGAAAGCTCATAAGTGCAGGAAAATTATTTAATCAGTTATGTTAGCCAGGGGTCAGCCCTGGGGTCAGGATACCCTCCTGGGGCTTACACAGCCTGTTTAAAGTGGGTATCCAAAAATTTGGGGGAAACCTGCTGGTTGAGCGTGATCTTGGGCCTATCACAGTCATTAGCTTAGAAACATTACGGATTCTTCTTATATACTAAACCCTAGTTGACCCTTCTTGTGCGGTACAAGTTTTTTTTTTCTGTATTTAAAAAAAACAGCATCTATTTGAGATTTATCAGCGTTATTCTGAAAAATGTTTACTTCATATTATACCTATTACCACTACCACCATGTATTTTTATATTAGCATTAATGTATCACAAAGATTAATTCAATTATAAAATCAAACTATAGAACTAGTCATTTATTGATAAATTCAAAAGTATTATTTTTTTTTCAATACACCCTCAAGTGATAGAGTTGAAAAGCAAACAAAGTATTAGTTTTTAAAAATGTTTTATATTGCATGATTATATTATTGTTGGATATGCTGAGAAATGAGATGTTTTTTGTTTGTTTTTCTCTTGTGGCATGCTGCTTGTTATTATTTATTTTATTTTTGTTTTTTCTATCATATGAATTGATTCCTTAAATATTTTCAATGTATCATATTTCACTTTTAACTTTAGTGAAATTGATTTCTAAACATTTGACAAACCTGATGAAAATATTTTAATTAATAGTAAATGTAACATCAGTTCAGAATTTTGCTCAACTGAATCTTATTGCATTGGTAATTTTCATTATTTAAAAATAAAGAGCTCTGTTCAGTTTTTTGCAATTTACAAAGATTAATCATAATTGAATGATAATCTCTTCAAAGTATAGCTATTTTATATATTGAAAAATATTTGAATTATCAATTCAGAAATCCAATCCCTACTTCCACCTCCTAGGAGAACTACTATGCCCAAGCCAGAACCTCCGTACTCCAAGAAACCAATGTCCAAGGGATTTAGTTCATCTTCATTAGCGACCCCAGAAGAAGCAGCAGGTCTAGATGCAAGCAAGATGCCTCCATTTAACAATATGCCTGGCTACAGGTAAGGATAATCATCAACGGTACTTATAAATATGTGATGATTATTACAAACGTGAACAAAAAAATAGGTATATCTGAAATAGAGTTAAATTTAAAAAAAAAAGTGGATTTTCTGATAGGTACACAACTTATTACTAAATTGTTGTCATATAGTGTTAAAAAGTTTATTTTTATTAAACATCATTTTCATTTTTGTACAAAATCATTCTTATATTCTATTCCTCGGGAGTCTGAGATCACATTAACTTAGGAATAATATTCAAACCATTTTGTTCTATAATATACACCTAGAAATTTTAATCTGGACACATATTTTTAATATGAACCATTAAGAATTGTAAATAATTTAAAAATGGGAACTGTTTAGTTTTATTTATTTACTTATTTAAATTAGTATTTATTTTTTTTACTAATACTGACAGGCACTCCTATCGTGTTTCAGTGGTCGAGGAGATTCACAGAGGGTCCTGTTCAGGCCGAACCATATGGGTGCTGGTCCTCCAACATCTAGATTCCAGTCAGTTTCTAATATTATAAATCAAAATATGAAAAACAGAACTTTCCCTAATTTTGGTAGCATTTATATGTTTGAAATTTGAAATGAGATCCTTCATTAAATACTATTTTAAACGGGCAAGCGATGTTTTTCTTATTTTTTTATAACTACATAATACTTATATATGTTTCATTGTGTTTCCTTAATAAAAGTCATGTTATATGTCTTGTGAAGCAGTGTATGCTTTTGTAAAATTTGATTTGGCTTAAATCATTCGGCAGACTGCATGTGCATGAATTTCATGAATGGTTAATTGCTTATAACTAATAATGAAATTTTCCTGATTCCTATTCAGGGATCATAAGATGCAGCAGATAAAGAGGTTTGCTGGATCTGGAAGTGAGGATGACCCTGGACATTCTGGTGGGTTTCTATATAATTTTATATTTCTTATCATTGAGCTAATAAGTAATTTTACTTTTTTATTCAAATATCTTGAAATATATGATGCCTTGTCACTTCTTTGGTTTAATAGAATAAATTTCTAAATGGATCAAATTTTAGTTAATTTACAAGTTCAAAAACTGCATATTCAATCAAGAGCAGCTAGTGAATTCATAAATAAAATGCAGATACGTTGTAAAATGATGAGCATATATATTGCATTTGATTTTCTGTATTTTTGTGTTTATTTATTCTATTTGACCAACAGTTAGTGCTAAGAATTCTGGCTTGGTAATATTAATCTTCTTTTTTTTTTCTAAATTTATGGATTTCATTGACAAACTAATTGAAGAATTAGTTATAAATTAAAAAAAAAAAAAAACTGAAAATGTAATTATTTTGAGCATTCATAAAAAAACTTGTATCTTATAAAGGGATAAATGTTGTTTATTATTGGAAGGCCTGGGGCGTTCCAGGGGACTTTTGATAATAATGAAATAAAATAATTGATGGGCTGGGTTTTCAATGTATATTGGACTGTATAAATGAATGGTTTATATTTGTTACTATTACTACATGTGGTAAGGAGGGCTAGTCATCTTAGTCTATTTTACATATCTGGTTGTTTCTTTGTTTGTTCCTCTTCCCCTTCGTCATCTCTTCTGTCGGCCGGTAGGCGGCTTCCTATGAATTACTCCTCCATGATGAAGTAAGTATTAATGTATGAGGTAATGAAAAATGTCTTACACTGTTGGGCACATGTGCTCACTTCACTCAACAAGTGTCTCTCACTCAATTGCCCACCTGCATGGGGGTCTTGCCAATACATGCAAAATTTCCCTTTCTCTGGCTGCCCCTAGATTGCGTTGTGATGACAGTAATTATGACAGTTTCTGCTAGATGGCAGTAGTAAAAGTGTTAAGGACCCTATTCCCTTAACAAATGTCTCAATGCATCTTTTCCAGGATTTATTACATATAATGTCTGAAACATAGCTGACTTAGATAAAATATAATTAGAAACTTATTTATTATGTAGTAAATTATATTCATTATCTTGTCATTGTGGAAATCTTGAACAATATTTAAGAAGCCTAAGTCAGTAGTGTGTAATTCTATGAAATTTGGCACAGGTCAATTTTGATGATTGCCTCATAATTATCAGAATAACTTAGTTGAGGATTTTTATATCTCCTCATTTGAATCTTCTTGAACTTTAATGTGTTATAATTGAATTCCATATTGCAAATATAACAGTCAATAACCATTGACCATAATCTCCTAACAGAACTCATACTTTTTTTTTTTTTTATGTTCACCCCTTCCTTGCCTTAGGCTACACTGAGGTTTATCGGGCTAGGGGGTGAGGGCGGGGGGATAAATGCCGAGTTAAAAGCCAAGCCCTCCCAGTTTGAGATGCGAACTCGTAACTGTTTTGGTTCTCTGCTGCTAGGCAACGCACGCTAACCAACTCGGCCACCCCGCCCCCTACAGAACTCTTACTATCTTGACTTGCTCAGCCATTCAGGTTGGGTGCTTTGTGTCGCTTTATCTTGTTTAGTTGAATACTTTTGGTTACCTGGTATCCACCAGCTTGTTAATGATACACTTGTAAAGTGAATGTGTTGCATAATAATGTACTGTGGGAAGGTCTATGACTGGCAATTGAGCATTGGTCCGATAGTTGGTTCTTAACTCCTCTATAGCCTTGAAAATGATTTGTTAGGAAATGAGATTAGATTCACTCAAATCTATTCATGTATGTTCAAATTTATGTATGAATCTCTGCAAATGTATGAATCCCATATTATTTGATAAGATTTGGTGTGAGAGTGACAACTAGATCGGAAGATAGAATTATCAAAAATACTTATCAAGAGGGAAATGGCCAATATATGTGGAAGTTTAACAGGCTGATTTAAAAGGCTATAAGCATGAATATTTTTAATGTATACATTTAATATATCACACAAAATGGCTGATTACATGCTAACAAAAAATATCCCTTGTTAAATTATATTTGTTGGTAATTAATTTCTCATAAATTAATTCATTTACCAATTGCTATTTTAGTAAGATATGGATTTTTTTTTTCAAAACAGTTTTTAATGTGAAATGAACTGAAAAAGATTACAATTTTATGACAGAAATTATATGATGTTAGCTTTTGCTATATAAGCAGCCGCTGCATTTCTAGGGTAGTGGTGACTCCGAAATTACATTAATAAATATATATATATATATTTTAGATAGGTACATACTGAAATGAAATTTATAGAACCATTGGAGTTCATTTACAAAGGTATCGTGTTTATCAATTCATTATTGGATCAGATGGCATACAAGGGAATAAAATAAATGGGAGTACTGAAATTAACATATATTTAAACATTTGTACATATTTACATGAAGCATTGATTATTTATTGAGAATACTGAGATTTGTTACTTTTTTTCACATAATCTAACATGAAAGAGTATGGTACTTATGTTAGGACTGCTGCAGGACTCTCTACTGACTCGATCCCCTGCTTCCTCTTCTTCATGGCTGGATTACAACCCCTCTTGTGGCTAGAATAAGATTCTTCTCTCCTTGTCTCATTCTGTAATGCCTTTTCTCTTCCCTCTTCTTCAAAAAATTACTATTTTTTGGAAAATAGCTATCCATACCAATTTCTGATTGGATGCTGTGGCATGGAAGGCGGGATTGACCGATAAATCCTTTAGTAGAGAAGAGAGGGTGTTCAGCATCTTTTTTAAAGTTCCCAGTTATAAGTGTGGGACACCCATCTGGTTGTGTCGACCTCAACCAGGAAATAAACAAACAAACCAAAGTGCTAAGAGCCACAAGTGACCCTTTCATGTTTTGCTGACAAAGGCTTATTTTTAGTATCAATTAGTTTATTATTAAAATTATTCATCTTCTTCTCAGTATTCTCGATACATAGCACTTTGAATTTAATAAGAAGAGCTACAGATAATAATTATGGTGGTTTCCTTATCTAGTTTATTATTAAAATTATTCATCTTCTTCTCAGTATTTCTCGATACATAGCACTTTGAATTTAATAAGAAGAGCTACAGATAATAATTATGGTGGTTTCCTTATCTAGTTTATTATTAAAATTATTCATCTTCTTCTCAGTATTCTCGATACATAGCACTTTGAATTTAATAAGAAGAGCTACAGATAATAATTATGGTGGTTTCCTTATCTTATATGGGCGTTATTACTATTATCTTAGTTGATTGGATATTATCTCTTTTCCTACAGTTGAAAGCATATTTTCAAAGGAATTATTTCTTATCTTATTTTGTTAATAAGATAATTAATAAAAAATATTATATATTTTTAAAGTTTAATAAGATTATAAGTAGATTGTAAATAAAATGAGAAAGATCGTGCGCTCTATGGTATTTTCTCAGGGGAAGAGGAGACCGTTTCCTTCATTGACCTGCCTCCAAATAACCTCGCGAAACTCCCTGAAAAGGGAATACTAAAGAAGCCTTGCCCCTATGGAGGCGAAGATACTTGTCACAAAAAGTGGCTCGAAGATGCTGGTGCTGATCCTCAAGAAATTCTCGATAACAGCCTCACCCTGGGACCTGACATGATATCGACTGGTCCCAGTTCTGAGGTAATTATTATTATGCCATGTCTATTTATTAATATTATAAATGCCATAAATTTCTTTTATAAAATATACTTTAGATAATTGATAAAATCTTTAATGTATTATACCATAAGTTGACTGCACAATATTTGATTTAGTGCTCTACTAATTACTTAGAAATATTCATTTTCTTTTTTTTTTTTCTCTTCCTCGATTTTCCTTTTGAACATGAAACATGAATTTTTTCTTTAATATAATTATATATTAAAATACACAAAACATAGTGTAAAATTTAAATACTTCATTAACTAGTTTCTTAATTAGTTTCCATTATTGTTATTATACTTAAGGTCAAAGAAACTGTATTCTTTATTCTCTCCTTGGAAGTTTCAGAGACTCTTTGTCCCCTTCTTCAGCATCTGATAGAACTAATTTTCATTAGCTAGTCCAATACATTGTTGAACTCACTCAACACCTATTTGTAAGTTTTCTTTGACCTACAGGCATATCAAAAAAATAAAATCACATATTTTGTTCCTATTAAATTTTTACTTCTAGTTTTTTTCATGAAAATACAAATTTTCTAAACATTCTTGTAGAAAGATTTGTTTAAAAATATATATGTACATATCAAATCAATATATTCCAATTAAACCGAATTGTGGTTTTATTATTACATTCATTTTCTTTATCAAAAGTAACTGGAAAGGGGCAAGTGTGATTTTTCTGTATATTTCATTACACTTAGAATATAGTTTTGATGGTTTCGGGGATTCTGATAGGTTTTTTAAGCATTCCTATTCAATTCCTCTTACTTGATCTAGAGTTTTGATTTGTACACTTACACTCTACTTTTGTTTTATACACTTAAATTTTCAAACAATCAGCTCCAAAAATATGAAAAATATATTTTTGGTGTCCTACATTTAATATTTCCTTTTTTTTTTTTTTTTATCGGTATGACAAATAATTAATAAAAACATAAAATACTTATTGAAAGATTATTTAAAAATCAGTCTGAAATTAAACTATATTACAGTGTGTATGTATTAAAATGTTATCAAAATAATGCTAGTAACTGATTTCCAAAAGGTACTATATTAGATTTTTTTACTAAATTGATGTTTTATATTCTGATCGTTTACTTTTATCGCAAATCTGTCATCCAATGTCATCTAAAAAACACATAAATCCGTTAAAAAGGTGTTTGAAAATTGCCGTTCTTTGGAAAAGGTACCTTCATTCCAAAGCATGCTAAACAAAATTTCATCCATTCTAGATTTTAATAAAAAATTTAATCTATTAAATAGGTTAAAAAGGAATTTAATGAGAGATTTTTTAGTTTCCTGTATAATTTTTGATTTATTATTTTAAATAATTAACCTTTGTAATCGACTAAAAAAAAAAAAAAAAAAAATTACTGTCCCTCAATATTTGAGGGGTTACTTTTCAAGATATATAGAATCCGAATAATGAATAAAAAAAAATACGTTTGTCTACCGTTCAAATAAATAAATTAATTCCAAAAGTGCTATTCAATAGAGAATTAAATTTTCTACAAAATAAATCATTGAAATCAGTTTAGAAATAGCAGAGGTATAGTGTTTTAAAATTAGCAGTGGTGATAGACCATCTTCCTTTGAATTATTTATTGCCTTTCATATTAGTCAATTGCCTTTAAACAGCTATATGAACAGTTATACCATAATATAGTTATTTGGAAACAATTAACCATTGTGTAATAATTTGCAGCATTTTTAAAATGCACTTATTATCTATTGGACTTCATCTTCTAAATTATTATGAAACTTATGTATTTTCAGCTGTTATTTACATCTATTTATTTTATTTTTTTAAGGTGGAGAGGACTTTAAAGTCATTAAATGGTTATCATGAGGATATTTTAGAGGCTTTGAGAAGCGCAGCATCTCGCCACTCAGGTGCCTCGAGTGAAGACCTACTGAGAAGGTCACTCGCGGCGGCTGCGGCTAGCCTTGATCCATGTCCAGCGTATAACAGGGTTAATTCTCAGGACAAACTCTGCTCAGATCAGAGTTAGTAACTCTATCTTTAATAATTAAACACATAATATCATATTCATTGAAAATTAATGGATTTATAAAAAAAATTATAAAGAAATTCTTGAAAAAAAACTATTAGCTTAGGGAAATAGTTCCTTGAATGGTAAATAAATCGTTTTCTTACACTCAAATCCCACTACTTCATACAAACACTTTTTAAAAATTCTTTATTTATGTCCTCTAAGTGAAGATAGGACAATATATGATTCCATCAAACCGATCCTTATAATATCTAATATCATTTTGATTGAGATGAAATTTGTTTTCAAAAGGATTGATACTCAATGTGTTGATTTGTGATGATGAATTAATCGATTAGAGTTGATCTTATGTTCAATTTATGTTGTTTTTTTGTTCATTTAATTTCACTTTATGCTGCCGTGGCTAATTAGATGATGCAACAGCGGGAGTCATAAATTTTGCCTATCCAGGTGTAATTAGGAATGGGATCTTTAAAGAGTATCTGACATCGCATAGACTTGGGGGCTTCTGTAAAGTGAGCACCCAAAAATTGGGGACAAAACATGATAGCTGAGCATGATATTAGCCTAATCAACCACTATCACAGCCATTATGCATTTAGGTTCTATACTGAACTTAAGACCCTTCATGGGTTCCAGGGGTACAAAATTTTGTTTTTCAATATTTCAATTCTTAGTTCATGTCATTCTTGGGCCATATCAAATAACTTTTTGTACTTTTTTAAAAAGGCACTAACATTTCACTCAATTCAAAAACCCTTTTGTTTTAAATTAATTTTGACAATTTGAAGTATGCATTAAATCAGTTTCAAATGATGCAGAATTTTAGGTATCTTTTAAAGTAGTAGTATTTGTTTTCAACCATAAAAAAATATATTATTATTAAGAGTTAAGTGCATATTAATATAAATAAATGTTAGAACAATATCTTCTTTCAATAATTAATTTATTAGATATTTGACATTTTAGTTCAAAGTTTTACTTCATCCTTAAAGTTTAAAAAATCTGCTCGCAAAACTTTAACTTACCTCCATTGCTAAAATCAATTTAAGAATTTTTAAATACAGTTAAGGACCTTTTTTTTACAGAATCAATCAAATTGAGTTTTGAGAGAAACATGTGTTTTGTTAGATTATCTGATATATTATTATCGGCAATAATCAGTTAGTTTTATCAGCTTTGCATCACTTTCCATTAAATTTTACAACTTTGGGTATAAGATAATATTTTTTTTACTTTCTAAATTCTTTAGTTTATAAGAAGAATCTTATAATTGAGGATTAAATAAAACTTTGAAATTTTGGAGAAAAAAATTTAAATATTGTTAGAAAATACTAAATATCTAATAAATTAATTATTTAAAGAAGAGATTATTCTAACATTTATTTATATCAAGTATTATTATTTGTATCTATTTAAAATATTAGTAGAGTTTCGGTTGGATTGAATTTTTAAGTATTTATCTATGTTTTTGTGAACAATTTTACAGGTGATTTTGATCTGCTGACAGGTAATGCCAAGTATCAATGATAATTATTAATAGATTTAGATTAGAAAATGAATGTATAAAAAAGACAAAACTGGAAAAAGGGCATCAGAAGACAGCCCTTAATAAAATTTAGATTAGATGATAAGATAAATATTGCACTCCGTAGGTCACGGGTCTCAGACTCATGTAGTCATGGTTGAAAATAGTTCTCCCTCTCCCTCTGGCCATCATCATCACCGAAGGACTAATCATAGGACGGAAAATCAAGGTATCAAATTGAAATACTTTTATACAATTCATTTTATGCTATATACAGTTTTTAAATATTTTATTTTGTGTTTTCATCAGTAGCCCGTAGAAAATATTTTTCAGACTCTTACCACAATAAGATAAATTCTAGGAGTTTCAACGGTTGACTAGATTTTGATTTAATACAGTATGTATCTCTTGAGTTAGCTGAGAGAAATATCTAAGACGGTTTCAGGATCACTTATGAACACAATTTGCCTCCTTTAGATGAAACCTTTTTCATTATTATTTTGTTCAACTCTTTGACAATAGGAGGGAGCTCAAAAAGGACTAATTTTACTATTTCAAAGGATATTCATATTTTAAGGACTGTTTTAATTTTCTTTTTTTTTTTCCTAATTTAAGGCGCCATTCTCGTTGAAAGGATTCTTAACAATTGGCATTTGTTTTAACCAGGATACGGTTCAAAATGGAAGAGAACCCCCATTTTTGACTCGATTCTCCTTTTAAAAGGATACAAATCGAAATAATTCACTGGTAACTAGGATTACTACAACAATAATCTGTTAGTTCTTTGAAATGTTTAATTATGTTAAAACTATGTTTGGACGCATTATAGAAAAGTTTAATTATCTTTGAGAAGTTGAGTCAGGTGGATGGATTACTTTACTCTTTATATCGATTAATATTTTTATGACTACCTTTTAAAACCTTAGAGAAAGGCATTTGTTGAAACTGGGTTGAAAGTGTCCATTGACTTTATACTTTCATATTCACAAACTAATGAATTAGGCATAGACATATAAATGGAAATAAAAATATGAAGATTATTTGGCTTTGGAATGTATGTGTATATATTAGGCTTAAACATTTTAAATTTAAATTTAAACAAAGCAATGCTAAGAACATGAATTTATATTAGACAGTTTACCGACAGTTAGATAATGATTAATAAAAAATTTAAAACAGCTTGACTGTTGAATGCTTTTCTACCTAACACTGTAAATTTCTGGATGGTTTTAAGGTCTAACTTTCTTCTATATCCATCATTAACCACTTAATAGATAGAAACAGATCTATAGCACCAATAATACAATGGTAAATGCTTGATTCAAAATTTTTAAATCACAGATAATAACTATTTTTTTATGTATACTTTTATGTGTCCAAAATAATTGATAAAACACTTTAAAAATAAAATAACGATTATTGAAAAAAAATATACAATATCACTATGAAAACAACAAACAGGTGAGGAGTAGATTAATTACTCATAGTGCTTAAAATAATACTTATAAGGAAGTTTCTAACTCAAGTAGTGGAAATATTTTGTAAATTGTTTGTTATTAGATCTAATAAATAACATTGCATAGAAAAAAATTAGCTTAGAGCTTTGCCTTTGAGCACGTACTTAATACATGAAAGATTAAGAAGTCTGTATTAGCAAATATAATTAAATTATTTTCTCTGATATGTAAAATCTTACTAGCAATGATTATTTTTATTTGGATGAAGAATAATGTGCTAGTGAGTCAATATGCACAGTGGTCGAAAACACCTTGAAACATTAGACCTTTTCAGAAAGCCTGGAGCTGAGATATGGCAAAATTATTATCATGATCACGATCATAATAGAAAAAAAAAAAAAAAAAAAAAAAGAGCATGATTTCACAATTAAAATTGCAATTGTGACCATCAATTAAAGTGAAATTTCAATTTTGGCAAAGTCCTTAAGTTTTTATTTCTTTGTGATGTTTTAATAGCTAATATTTCCTTTATGAACATAATTTTTTTTCCCGATACAAATTTTTTCCTGAAACATTTTTTTTTTTTAAACTTTAGTGCCATTATATAGTGTGATGAAACTATAATTCTCTCTGTCTTCAGTCTTGTAATTCTGTTCTATTTATGTTTATAAACATTATAAAGGTACAAGCAATTAAAAATATCTCTTCATGGTACAAAAATTTCTTAATGGATTTGTCTTGGAAACAATTTCAATAATTTGGCTGTTTTACTTATAGCTTGCTTTCAGAATTAGGACTAAAATTTTTTTCCATTGAAGTGAAAAATTACATAATTCTATTAAAATGTTTAATTCATTTCAATAGCGCATAGAAGGAAGAATAGTCAATTTTTTCTCTCAGTTTCTCTGATACCATTTTTTTTTTTTATTGTTTTTTTAATGATCTTTAATTAATAAAATATGTTTTACATTTAAATTTAAATGTTTATTTATTTTTCATTCTTTATAGTTTTATATTCAATAAGTGTAGATTAATGAAAATTTAGTTGATGTTTTAATAATGATTCACTATTACAAGAGCTTAGTCTAATTTTTAAAATGAAGCTATGATTCTTTTCCGAATTAATTAATTAATCTGACAGGATATCAGCCTTACTGAAATTTTTGATATACAATGCGTTGATTATTTTTCATAAACTCTCTTCCTGTAGATTCTGTTGATTTTCAATAATTTTCAAGGTGTAATTATTTTATAATCGTATTTGTCTGACATGAGGTATTTCATTACGTGTTTTTATTTAACACCATTGTTTCTGAGAAATGTTTGTATTTCCATGGACATACTATCTACTCACAAAATAATATGTTATATTTTATTCTATTCTAATTCAAAAATATTTCTTAAATAAATATTTATTTGCCTAAATGGAAAACTCTATCTATGTAAGTAATATACATTAAGATATATTTAATTTGTTTTCAATGATTACAGTATTTCTAATACTATAATAGATAAGTATGTATATTTACTGTATTAATCTGTTGTAAAAATTATTATTATTATAGATTATTATAATTCATTTTTGGGTTATGGCTGTATATATAAGTAAAGCAATATAAATAACTGTCAAAAACTTCATTCAACTAGTGGTGGATCTTTGGGATGGTTGGAGAAGATTCCCCACCAAATTACGATCTAAAAAAAAATGAATAGACATTGGCTAGTTTAAAAAAAAAAAAATATTTAATGAAATATTCAACTGTATTTAATAATACATCAGGTAAATATGAAAAAAATATAAAAAATTGTTATCACACTTAAAACAAATAAAATAGAGAAACTACCCAATGGTACTTCTAAAACGGCTAGACTTAATATCTATTAGAACTAATACTGGTGAGTTACTAAGATATAAGTATTCTGTTCAGCTTAATTGAAGTTGCTAAGTAAATAAAAATTTCTTCTTAAAACAAACATCCAACCACCCAAAATGTGGCTCTGGATTCACCACTCAGTACCATAATTTTTCAATATTCATAACGAACATGATAGCTAAGCACAAATCAAAATAGAAGTCTGCCTTCTTTGTTGGTTAAACCTACCCAGGTGTGCACTAGCTCTGTGCACTCTGGATGGAGGATCCTGGTTTCTTAGTACAAATTAGTTATTTAAAAAAAAAAAAAAAAAAAAAAAAAAAAAAAAAAAAAAAAAAGGCTTAACTGATACTCTTATAACTTGAGCTAAAAACTGCATTAATTAATTAAATACATTTAGTATATTCGACTAAATTGAATTTTTTTAAATAATAATAATAGTTAAAATTTATTTATTGTACTAGAAAATTTTATTTTTTCAAATGCTCTTTTGTTTGAATGAATTTATTTATTATTATTTATATTATATAAACTATGGATATATTTTCTTATTTTGTCCGTAAACGTAACTTCTTTATATTTTTAAATGAAGTCCATGTTTTTGTTCACCTTCTAGATGATGAGGAGGAAGAAGAATTGCCTCCCTCAGGTCCAATTAGAATCCGTAACCTCGAAGATCTAATAAGACAGCTAGAACATAAGACAACAAGGCACATGAGCCCTTCAGGATCAGAAGATATACGAATGTCTGAAACTGAAGCCGATCGACACTATAACCGTCTCGACCCTCAATCAGGGTAATTTTCTAAGCTATGCTTTTATTACTTTTCTATATTTTTCATTTTTATTTCTTTAGTCAACATAATCTAGTAAAGCACCACTTATTCGGTTTATGAATATTATTCTTTGTTACTTTAATACTTATCAGGCAGAATGGTGGTTCCTATTAGTTGAATTGTATAATTTTAAAAAAGAAAGGACCACTGATAATCATTCAACATCTTTTGTTATTTATTTTTCAAATAATTTTTAATTACTTTTATTATGTACGGCTTTGCTATCTTAAATATGGCTGTCAAAAGCAAGGAACATTGTTCTAAATAATTTTTTAACAGAAAGTTTAAAAAGCTGCAAAAAGGTTTTGTTGAAATTTATTTTTCCAACGTTGCTTATTTCAAAAGCTCTTCTGGCTGTATGCTTATTATTTTATTTATTTATTTTATATATAGAATGAAGGGAACAACAAATTCATCAAAATATATTGATTTAGATGCCCCCTATAGTCTATGGAAAGAAGAATTTTCTAATTCGTAAAATTAACCAATAAATCGTTAATTTTTGTGGAATCTACGTTCTTAAACTTTTTGAGCTTGAAAAAAAGTTAAATAATTTAAATCACTGGGTCCTGTTTCAGGACTCGTAACTTCAACTTGTGATCCAACGCCTTTCTTATTACACAATTTAATGAGCCGAGGTAACTTTCAAATTTTCAGTTTGAATAATTTTTTTTTATTGTAATAATCTTACTCTTTCGGCACTTCTTTTTATTTTTCATCTCCATCTTCATTTATTTGTTTTGATTTATTTTTATTATAACACTAAAGTATCACTATCATATATTTTGTTTATATTTTATATATAAAATTGAAAGCAAAGGCATCCTATATTGTGACTATTGGCCTAGATGCAAATCATTGAATATACCGGCATGCAGCCATTTTCCATTCTTTTTTATTTTATCTTATTGCTTCTAAGTAGCGTTTATTGCTTATATTTATATTTGATTGTTGGCATTACTTCCAACTAGAATGTATATTAGAAGGTAATAATAAAAGCGTTAGTCTATTGCTAATGAGTACATCGCATTTTCATAAATTTTATTTATTTATTTTATTTCTGATCCTAGACCACAGCCACATGAGCCAAAAATCATGTTTATATATTTATCAAGATCATCTACAAGCATTAATCAAACAATATTGCTGTGCTTCTAAGTAGCATTAGTTCATCAGTGATAACGTAAACATCAGAGATATTTGATTTATTGCATTGTCAAATTCCTTGTATATTTCAAAATATTACTCTATTTAAAAGACTATTTTATTTTACTGTTCATTTAAACTTTAAGACGTAAAATTGTAAGGTCTTCAACCCTTATAACACGTATACTTATAATATATATGTATTTTTTTACTGATCAGTAGTAGAGTTAACTGAAACTTCTAAATACATTTCTAAAAAAGTACCATTCACAAAACTTCTTCTTCTTCTTTCGTCACCTTTTAATGCCATCAGCTTGGAGGAACAGCCTTGATCCACCTCGCCTACTGATCCCTGTCACTGGCATCCTGTTTTCTCATATTCAGCATGGTGCTGCCCCTGGCTTGCCTTAGCCCCTCCATGTAGTCACAATACATTAGCCTGGGCCTGTTTCTAGGTCGTCTACCCTCTGGTTAAGCTTGCAGGAACCATTTAGTTCTTCAGTCATCTCCCATCGGGTACACATGACCAAACCACTTTAGTTGGGGCTCCTCTATAACTCTATTACCCTTAATTCCTCTCTTATTCTGTCATTTCTCCATTGGTCTCTGCGTGTTTCACCAAGAACTCTCCTGAGGTACCTCATTTCTGTCGCCGTTACTTTGCTCGCTTTCTTATCAAGGATCATCCGACTCCCTGCACCATACCAAAAGACAGGCAAAATTATAGTCTTAAACAATGCTATTTGTTTTCTTCTTGATCTCCTGTTTCCCTAATATTGTTGTGCAGATGTAGTATAACGAACCATTGGCTATCTTGATTCTGTTTAAAATCTTCTGTTTGATCCTTCCATCTCTACTGAAGATTGTTGCCAAGTACTGGTTGTTATCAACCTTTTCTAATGGCTCATTATTATATTTTATGAGAACTGGGTCTTTCACATCTCGACCGACGAGCATCACTTTGCTTTTTGTAGGAGTTATTTCCATCCCCTTCCTCTGAAGCTCTTGTGACCATTCGTTGACAGCCATCTGAAGTTTTTCGTGGACGTTGGCCTGTTTTTCCTGATTGGACCATGTCATCTGCATACAGGACAAGTTGTGCCTGCAACGGCATTAAATTCCAGTACCCCACTATTGCTGCTCGCAGACCTTTCATACTTCATCCATTTATATAATAAATAATAGCCAGCTTAAGCTATCATCTTGCTTGACACCTTAATAAGATCTAAAAGGTGTCTCCAATTCAGATCCATTAAGCCTTATAATTCTCTTGGGATCCTGATATACTGATGTGATTGTGCTTATTAGGTTGGATGGCACCTTCTTTTCCTGTAGAGAATTTCATATCTTTTTGTGAGGAATCAAGTCAAATGAAGCCTTCAAGCCCAGGAATGCTAAAAATAGCCTTTTTCCTCTATCCCATTGTTTTTCGACAACCATTCTTAGTGAGAAAATATGATCCTGGGTTTGCCTCCCTGGTCTAAAGCCAGCCTGCTCCTTTTCCAAATCATGTTCCACCAATCTCCTAAGCCTGCGTTCCAATATTCTTGTATATAATTTATATACTACTGAGGATCGGGATATTGGTCTATAGTTCTCACATGTTGTCTGGTTGCTTTTCTTAAAAATTGGAATTATAATATTATTTTCCTAATCCTGAGGTATTTTCTTTTGTGACCAGATCTTATGAATGAGGTTCTAAAGGCACTTGACCATTTCTTCTCCTCCAAATTTATGAATTCTAGCATAATATTATCCCTGCCAGCTGCTTTTCTCAATTTTATTTTTCTTGTAGCCAAAATAATATCATCTTCCTTTATAACATCCTCACTATTCCCATTACTTTCCACCTGGTTTTCGCAGATCCTAGGTCTTTGACGGTCATCCTGTCTGTATTCTTGGAGTGACAAGGCACTCTGGTAGTGTTTTTTTTCCATACTTCAAGAATTTCGTTTTCATTTGATACCAAATTACCATTGTTGTCTTGGGTGCTTTGTACCTGTTTTTCTTTCTTTCCTCTTAGTCCATTTACAATGCTCCAAAATTTTCTTTGGTTTTCTTCAAAGTTAACTTGGGTCTTTTTTCCTAATTCCTCTCAAGATTTTGCCTTGGCCTCCCTGAATATTTGCTTGGCTATGTTTCTTACTTTGACATACAGGACAAAATATTTCTGGTAATTTCCCAATAAGTCTGAGATTCGTTCTGTCTGTAAATACTCGATGCTGCTTTCTTATCTTTCACTGCTTGTTGGACTTAATCATTCCACCATCTAGTAATTTTGGTTTGAGGCCTAATTTTTTTAATAACACATGTCTCCGTTGCACTACAACAGATGATTGTCTTTATATGGTGCCATAAGTCATCGAGAGCCATGTCATAATTGACTTCTTGTATTTTTGTTAGCAGCACCTCTCTATATCTTTTAATCACTTCTGGATCTCGAAACTTTCCAGTCACCATCCGTTTATATGTTTTGAAGTTTCTCTTCCACAGCTTATTAATTTTGGTATCAGCAACGACCAAGTGATGATCGGTGCCCAACTCTGCCCCTGTAATTGCTTTTATATCTGTGAAATATCTACGCATTCCTCTGCCATAGATAATGTAATCTATAACGCTTTTGGCATCCCTTCTGCCACTTTAAAAGTAATTTTATGAACCACATTCACAAAACATTGGTCTCAAATCATTCTTTTTATATTTTATTACAACATTTAAACCTAATAGAAATGCATTCTCCAATTAATCCTAGCTTATTTCATTCATTTTAAGGCAATGTTTCACATTTTATTTAAATTTATGTCCAGGTTAAGGCATAGTTATGAAGTAAGACCATAGTTTGTGTGATATTAAAGTTATGTCTGTTTTTCTTAAATGTTCAAGAAAATAAAATATCGGGATATATTTTCATGGCTATTGAGTTTTTACCAATCTTGGCTTTGGTGTGTTTCTATATAGACTTCCTGTGACTATTAATTTTACTAGAAATCCTATGTGGCTGGGTCTAGGAATTATGAATTCAACATTTATATTTAAAATTCTCAATATCTTTGCTGGTAATGTATATTTTATTTCATACTTTTAAACAGTTATTTCATTTTTAAGTATTGCTTTTATAAGTTTCTAATATATTATTTGTATAAATAATTATATGATTAGCTATGATTGCTAGAATTAAATAGGACTTCTAGAACAATATACATATTACATTTAAGAACATGTTTTCTTTCCTTTAGCCGTTACAGATACATTACTTGTTATGAACTACTTCATTAATAACTATTGTGGCATAACTTTAATAGTGACATTTTTCTATTACGAATATATACTTCTCTTTTATAGTAAAGTTGAACCTTTTACTTAAATTGATCCTTTAAAAATCCAATTATTTTTTAAATATTTATTTTCATTCGATGATTTTTTTTTGTTGCTAGATTGTTAAAAACTTCTGACATTTTTTGTAGTTAATAAAATAACAAATTAAGAAGTTTATGTAAACTGATATCTGGTAGTTTCAATATCAAATACAATTTATATATCAAGGAATATTATTCAACTTTAGGAAATGGTCAAAATAATTTAAAAAAAAACAAAAAAACATTATTATCTTATGCTTTATGAATTAATAACCAATCTTCTCTTTTTTTTTTTTGTCAAGGTCTGTCAAGTGCTAGATTCATTACTTTGCATAATTATAAGAAAAACTCATAAGCACTTCGTAAAGTCTCGTATTGGCCTTCCTTAATATTAGATAAATTATTAATGTTTTTCATTCCAAAGTAATATTTATCAGTGGCTGAAATTATTCTCTAGACTTCTGGACTAGTTGTTTTATCTTATTTGATGAGTGTAACAATGTACTCAAAACTATGAATACTGAATGAATGTTCCGATAAGCGTTTGCCTACAATAATTATTAATATATATTTTTTCCTGAAATCCTTAGCTCTGTCCAGTATTCTCTAAAGCAGGAAAGGGCTTATCTAGTTTGTGTACAATGCTTTCTTATTTTTTAATTATCTACTATGCCATAACAAAGGAGTGAGTGGCATGGTCAAGTGGATAGAGCATTAGAGTAGTATTACCCGGGACCTGGGTATGAACTCTGGTTGTGGCAGAACAATTGCTTATTCTGTTATTTCAGTGGTTGAGTAATCCTGGGGTAGGGAAACCCTCCTGAGGCACATCCTGCCTCTATAAGTTGGGTACCCAAATGTTGGAGAAAAACCTGGTTACTGAACATGATCTCTACCTAATCACCTCCTAGTATAGCTTTAGGCTTAAAAACAGTATGAATCTCTGTATGTGCTGAACCCAAAAACTCTTCAAGGGTTGTGGAGGTACAGTTTTTTTTTTTTTTGTTTTTTTTAATCTTCTAATAATGGATTAGATTTCATCATATCACCTTTTATCCTGATTCGCTTATGTCCTCAACAGCAAAGTTAAAAAAACAGGAATGAGAGTCAATCATCTTTTCTCAGACTGAAAGTAGTCTTGAATACCTTTGACAGTACACCGTCAAATTTTAATCTGGCTTCTGGCTCAATCAACAGCAATTTCAAGAGGTTTATAAATTATCTGATGGCATTGATTTATTATATCCCTCGATACTGTTTTCCCTTAATGATATTTCTAAAATAAATTAAAGATAACTTTAGAAATTTTTGGTCATTTTTTAATACTATTTCTTCTCTAAAAAATAGGGACAAGATAGATAAATTCCATAATGAGTGCATAGTGAAATAGATGATTCACTTTTATCAGAAGATAACTACGAATGTACTGATGATTTGGAGCAACTGTATGAATAATTTTCTGTCTTAAAAAAATAAAACAAATATTTAATTTTAAAAATAATATTAATACTTTTACATTTAAATATTTCATTGATTATTATTTACCTGTAACTCTACAACCCATGAAAGGTCTTAGGTATGGAACATATTCCCGGATTCATACTGTTTCTAGACCAGCGGTCATTGCAATGCATGTGATTAGGCCGAGATCACAATGACTCGCCAGGTTTTTCCTGCATTTTTGGATTCCCACTTTATAAAGAATGGGTATGACCCATTAGGTTCTCCATACTCCAAGTGACCCCACAGCATAACTGAATAGATCAGTGATTCCCAACACATTTTTCGCGAACCCCTTCATACAATTATTTCAACATCAAGGACTCCCCAAATCCTAATTATTAGATGTATATTAAATTTTTAGTGGGCTACATTCCAGAAACAGTTTAGTTAGAAAAATGGAAATGAAGAATTTTATTATGAGTGTAATAATTGAAACTATCTCTTCTCTTTCTTTATATGTTTATTTATTATAACATAAATAAAACTTAATTATGACGTTTCGAGGTAATTCGAGAAACGTCCAAAGTGTTAAAGACTAGAATAAAACAGCACATTTCCAATTGTAAAAATATAAATCTTACAGCACTCTCCAATCATCATATAACTAATAAACCTGAATTTAATTTTGAAAATATACAAATTCTTAATACAGAACAAAAAACCAAAAATAGAAAGATACTAGAGTCAATCTATATAACTAAAAATATAATAAATACAGTCAATTACAAATAGATTTTTAAAAAATAAGTCAAAATCATGCTGATATAATTAATAAATTGAATTTCTAATTTTAATATGTAAAAAAAATAATATTTGTTGTGGATATATAAAAACATTAACTTGTACAAGAATAGAATTAGATTAAAGGTTACTTTAACTGCTTCATAGATGCATTTAATTGGCAGTAAAAATGTTGGAACAATTTGTTTTATGTGATATTGTAATAGAAAATATTTTTTAACAATCAATGAAGAAATGATTCTTATATAAATGTATATATATAAATAAGAGATCATGATTATATGACCAATATTGTGTGCAATATGAAAATATTAGTAAGTACAATTAAAATACAGTTTTAATTGTATTTTAGAAACAGCTTTTAAAATATAATAGAGATAATTGAATTCGAAATGTTAATATTAATTGACTATATCAAATGTTAAGATTAATATTGATTAATCTTGTTGAAGATATGTATATGATATTAAATTGTATTTTAGATAATTATTGAACAATCTGAAGATGAGGCAAAGAAATTACCTCGAAAAGTCATAATTAAGTTTTATTTATGTTATAATAAATAAAAATATAAAGAAAGAGAAGAGATAGTTCCAATTATTACATTCATAATTATATTTACTTATTTATAATAATAATTGATAATAAGAAGAATTTTATGTAATTTCATTTTATGTATTCAAATCCTTTTTCCTGATATATTTATTTTATGTTTCAGGCGAGTTAGAAGCAGCTCGGATTTTGTTTACAGTAGATATAGGCACGGGACAGGGAGGGGAGCAGGCTACTTGCCGGAAGAGGAAGGGATTTACGAGTCTGCGGACCAGGACAGGGTTTCAGTTCAGCCGAGGGAAGCTCCTTACAATGCAGACACACCTGATAGTGAAAGGTAACTATCTACTCATAATAATTTTTTTTTAAATTAAAATTCCTCTTAAAATAGTAGGGATTAGTCACGTTTTATTAATTTTCGATTAAGTTTGCTTACTCATACATAAACAACTTATTAATTTCAAACTTCGGCAACATCTTCAATAATTAGATTATTAGATCCATTTTTTTTTTTTTTTTGTTCATAAATATTAACTATATTTAGTTTCATAAAAATTACAAGTTGAGGCTAATACAATTTTTATTAATTAATAGTCCAGACCATGGTAACCGAGCGTTTGGGGTAGCACCCTGGCACGCTTGAATCAGAAACGGAATCATTGAAACTTGAAAGCTTATTTCTAAAGATATTAATTTGTTCTTTAAATCAGATTATGAATTATAGTTACTATAAATTGTTCCTAATATTTAAAGACATTATTTAATTGTATAGTTGCATCAAATGTAACGATCAATCAATACAATCATATATGAGGTGCTTGTTTAAGCACCTTAGGATGTAACAATAGAGAATATGGGTAATCTTGTTTTGTAATCCATTTTTCATGTATACTAATTATTACTAGCAATTGTGACTGTCTTAGTTATTTTATTGATTTTTTTGAATTAATAATTTTTATTTTATAATGTGGGGTCACATTAAAATCTAATCCGAAATGCATATATCTATTATTTTTTTTATTATTTAAGTGTTTATATAAATGCTTTCAGTTACCTATATATCTGTTTTTATAGAATTTAGTTTATAATGCAATAATATATGAAGAAGACTGGAAATTAAAAAAAACAAAAAACGAGGAATAAGTGCATATACTTTTTCCTAGCATCTTAAAACGGGAAAGAATTTACTTTCCTTATTTTATTTTTTTCCTGTCCTTTTCATTTTTTTTAAATAATCAATTTGTTTTCTTATTATGTTAGTAGATGATCAAAATGTTAAATGATTAAAATTATCTTAGATTAATTAATAATCATACTAATACATTTATGATTTTAATTATTTTGTTGTTTCTTCTTTCAAAGTAATGTGTATAATAATGTATTATTTATGTCAATGTTTATTCTATTCTATGTAAAAAAAGAAAAAAAAAAAGAAAGAAAAGTATATTAATTGGCCATATTGTATTTTTTTTTCTATCACCTTGAGGAAAACATTGAATAAAAAACAACTATAAAACGGAAGGTTGAATGTTGAAACTTATAAAATAAAATATGGTGTCCCTAAAACTCGTTTCATCTAAGACAAAAATATATGAAAATTAATTTACAAGCCATTTATTAATATTCTAGCATTATCTATTTTTTAAAATTGGTTTTTGGGTTCCAAACAACCATGAATTCCTTTTAGAATTTTTACAGACATTTGCATGATTTATATCAGCATAAACCTAATTATTCAGAACCTTACCCGAGGAGGAAGAGAGGGATTAAAACTAACTTCTTTTTTTTAAGTTCTATTATGGATGGTTTCTTGAAGATTAACTGAGAAAATATGTTCAGATTCTTAAAATTCTATAAGTATACTTTTTCTCCATTTTGTACATTTTAAACCTGCCCTATAATGGTTTTCATTAACCTGTTTTTGTTTTGTTTTCTTAAATTTCATTCTTTTGATCTATTTCATATAAATTTCTAATTCTATATTTGAAAATTAAAAGATGTTTGCTTTGGATAAATGAAATAATTGAATTCTATCATTTTTAAAGTGTCTTGTCGTTGGCTATTATTGATTTCAGCAATTGACCATCTACTAACATCTAATATAATTAATGATATATTTTAAAATTTAATGTATATTTTAAATAGGATATGCTTCTTTCAAATGCAAATAAGCAGAAATATCTTATTTAGGTTTATAATTTAATGTCCCCTTTACAAATTTCTTATATTAAGTGTGTATAGTTCAAAATGCACTTTGGAATATTGCAATTCAAATGATAACATACATTTTTTTAAACTTATATTATGATTATTCATTTGCACTAATTATTTTGTTTGTTTTTATTTAATCCAATACATTTTTTTTATCAAAGCATTAAATTGAAAAATATAACATAAATGAACAGTTTATTGGGTGTAGTAATGAATAGATAAGATTTTCGCAGTCTTTCATGGTTGATTTTACATGGTATTTTATGAGTTCTATAATTGAATATTAAAAACTTCTTTCTTAAAATTAAAATATTCCATTTTATTATTTGGTTTATTCTCAACTCGATTGTGTTATTGTATTTTTTTTAATTAAATAAAAATCTCACAAAAAAAATCTTGACTGAGTAGAATTTCAGTTATTTCATGTTTTATTAAAAACTATCAAGAGGCAATCCATTCGAAAACATCTAGACCAATGGTTCCCTTCAAAATGTGTTTGCGGAAACCTTCATCCAATCAGTATAATGGCAAGACCCTCCAAAAATAAAAATAAAAAAATCCCTTCCAATACTCAAAAAAAAGTACCATTTAATGAAGTGGCGATTATACTGGTCTAAAAATAAAGAATAACCTAGACCCAAGTTCTGAGAGCTAACTACAATCCACAAAACATTATCCTCTGTGAATTATTAAAATTTATAACTATAATATAGGTACCTTTTTACTACCAGGTACTGGACACAATTCAATAGATCTATGCAATGCCTAAGTGATTCTTGTTTGTTTAAGTGCCAAGGCTTCACAAATATTTTTCATTAAGGTAATTAAAAAAATATATTTTTTTTTTGTCATCTCTCGGAACCCTAAGAGTCTGAGGATCATTTGGTGGGAACCACTGATCTGGACTATCAAAGTTAATCTTTTTTTTTTAATTTGATTTTATTTGATTTTTTTATCAGTAGCACATCTTATGATATTGCTAGGTTTTTGTTTGAATTTGATTTCTAACAAATTACTAGATTTAAAGAGAGATTTTCAGGTTATAACACAGGTTTTCAGCCGTGAAGCTGACTTAAAATTTCTGTTGAGTATTAGTCAGAAAAAAATTATTAGCCATAGTTTCTAATTCAGGATAAATTTTCCTAAAATAACTTGTCAAATAAACATGAAAAAAAAAAAAAAAAGGTTGAGTGGCAAAATTAATTGAAATTGGACCATTTTCAATGGGTTGAACCTCAATAAATTTAGAAAAATCTTAATTTTTTAGCTATTGTAATAATGCTTTAAAATTTAAAACTAGCATTTTTCAATTGGGCTAACAATTTTCTGTTTGAAGTATATTATGAGTAGTATATTCATTTTAAGAATTTGTAGAAGTTGGATTAACCTACTCAAATTCAGAAGATACATTTGTTGAATAATATGATGTTGGCTTCTATCACCTTTTTTCGATATCATAGCCAGAGATGTTAAAAAAAAAAATAATAATAATAATAATAACTAAAAAAAAAAAAATAACAAGAAAATGAAAAGCTTCTTTTATTTTACTTTTTTCTCTCATGAATTTCTTCAATATGAAGGTTTCCTCAAGCAGACTTCTGCCCCAGCAGAACCCACCACCTCCGCTCTCATCTGACAGTCCTCCAGCAGCCATACTCACCACCACTTTATCCTTTCCTCTATCCTCCTCTTCTTATTCTACCATTTTCCTTTCAATCCATAATTATTTTTGGTAAACGATAGTCTCCTATTTGTTTCATATGGCCGTACCATCTCAGTCTCCTTTCTTTTATCACCTCTAGGATACTTTGTTTTATTTCAAGTCTCTCTTATTGTGACATTTCTCCTCATCCTTTTAAGCCTCGATAGCCTATATGCTCTCTTCTAAACATCCATTTCTACTGAAAGAAATTTTTTTCCCTGATCCATGCTGAGGTGCGATGTCTCCAAACCATACAGCATTATGCTTGCTACCAAAGCTTTTCATATCAGCTTTTTTGTTTTTATTAATATGTTACTGCTCCAAAGTAAACAGTTGTGCATTCCCACTGCTTTTTGTCCACTTTCCTTTTTCATCCTTTTTTGGTTTTCTGCATTTGCTCGACCATTACATTCAGTTATGGACCCCAAGAGAGAGAATTCTCAATTTGATCAACTGTTCAACTTTGCTGAGTTGTAGTGAATACACAGCATACTGAATCAATCCTGAAGAAAATTATAAAGAAACGAAAAAATGAAGATACTGCCAAATAAATGTATATAGCCATATTTCTTGTATTGAAATTGGTCTTGGAAATTTATTAATTCAGCTTAGTCTTAATATATATATAGTTGTGCGAAATTCTCAGCAGTCCAAATGTATCCTTTCAAATCCACATTTTTCCAAAAAAGCTCTTGTAGCTAATGGGATGGTCTTCCTGCTTCCGAACCAATGCCCTTTTACTGTAAATTCTCTTTCGCCAAGCTAAGCTGAAAATTGTTTGAAATATGGTGTCCGTTACATTGGCCAATCTGTGGGACATTGCCCAATGCTGAAAAGGAGCATTCCATAGACAATGCTAAAGTCCCAAACCCATATATCATCGCGGCTAAAGGTTGCACAATGTTGGATCTGTACTTTCTTCTTTGTCCGTACAGAATATTAATTTGGAGGCCTTCTTTCTGATAATGATCTATTATTTTTCTGATTAGGTAACTTATATCCTTCTGATCTTGTGCCATTAGTACCTGGTCATCAGCAAATAATAAATGACCCAGGTTTTTTTTCCTCTTAACTCGACGCCCATTTCCTCACATTTCCTTAATTACATTGTATGGAAGCTAATTTTTGTGAACCAAATAGCTGAGAAGTACCATTTAAAAATGTATCAATTTGAAATTACATTTCTAAATGCATTTTGACTCATACACACCAAAAAAATTATTTGGGAGGATGTTTAGTATAAATAACCCCCTAATTAGATATTAGTGTTTACCCACTTCATTTGTTTATGGGGGTAATGTTTCCGACGGGTAATGTCCTCTAGTGATGACTTTATTCAAGCTCAACAACGACTTCACCGATCGGCTAGCGACGAAGAAGAAGAAGATGGCGGTGAGGTGAGGGTGGAAGGAGATTCGTCACAACGTGAGGATTCCCCATCGCCTAGCAATGACCAATCAGCGCTCATCCCTCCGGGGCCCAAATATCCAGAATATAAACACTGACCAACTGTTAAGTCAATCCCTTCCTATACTATTAATATTTAAGGTGTTTTTAAATGTTTATTTACTTTTTTTTTTCTTTTCTATTTATAGTATTTTTGTCACGGATGCATTTTTATCATACAGCTGTTATATTATGAACGATTTAACTGATGCGTCATTTTAGAGAGAAAAGCTTTAAGATGTTTAGATCTATTATTAGATTTAAGTGTTAAAAAATTAAAAAAAAAAAAAAAAAAAAAAAAAAAAAGAGCTTAGCCCATTCACTGCCATCTTTGATTGCCTGCCATACCAATATGCGAAAAAGCACAAATTTTTATATTTTTCTTATAGTCAAAGGTCACCGAAATTTTTCAATTAATCCTGTACTCATTTTGATATTTTGTCGGAGGTGATTGGTAGATTGTGATGTTTAGGTACTGATTAGATTGATTTTAAAACATCATAAGTTCATCTAGTATTTATTATTTGTTATTAGCAATAATAAATACGTTGTAAAAAAATATTAATAAATGGCAAGAAAAAATCAATGTTATTTCAACGTAAATCAATAATAAAACTAATCAAAATCATCAACCATAGTATTAAATGTGATAACCATAGGATGTGATAGATATTGATTTACATGAAAAAAATACCTATTAATAAATAAGAATCGAATTTACTAAAAAACAAGAAAAAATTATCATATTTTAAACATTTAAGGACTATCTATTTCCATTTCCTAAAACTTTCATTATACCCGCAGTGGAAAACTGGTGTGAATGTGTACATGTATTAAAGTACAGGATTTAAAGAAATGTGGCACTAACACTTCAGTGATATGCTTCAATATGTGTCAATAAGTGCCAATTTTTTGTGATGTCATAACTTTTCAATTAGAATTAATTAAATTATTTAAATGATTTTTAGTTAAACAAGCTCATCAGCATTTAGTTCAGTTTTGTTCTGTGAAACTCTGTTACTGGTGTATGATGAAAAAAAAAATCCATGGAAAATATTACAAAAAAAATAAATAAAAAAATAATATATATATATATATTAAAAAAATTATATTATATATATATATATATATATATATATATATATATAAAATATATATGACTTCTTTGAATGCAACAGAGCTCTTAATTTGAAAAAGAAAAAAATCAACATTATTTAGGAAACATTAACAATTTATACAGACAATTGAATACAGTAATAAAATAAATACAGACAGAAATATTGAAACATGTAAATAATTGCTTTTAACAACCAGTATTTTATGTTCAGTGCTAAGCAAAAAATATTTTTTTAGATCATTTCATTCATTCCAACCATTTTTCAAAATTTTATTTGAATATTTAAACACAAATCTGAACCAAACATCATGATACATACTAATATGCTACCGGTCATTAAGAGAATTTCGAAAGACATGCTGACATATATTAATTTTCTTTCATTCGTCATTATTATCTTAATCTGAGTTAAACTGAGGCATACCTGGGAATGAGAGGCTAGAAACAAGTTAAATGAAATAGCCAGGATAGGGATCAGGAATTGCCCATCAGAAATCTTTTCTGGAATGTAGCAGTCTATTTAACAACAATTAGACTAACTGAAAAAGCTTTTCTTTGCTGTGATAATATATAAGCCAAGTATTTTGCCTTAAAAATGGAACCATTGGTAAAAATTATTAGTAATTTTATCAAAGTAATGCCTTTTGGAAACTTTGAACGATAACAACTGCATGATAAAAATTTTACTTATTAAAATTTAAAGGAAAAAAAAAGTTAAATGATAAAACAATCAGTAACAAATAGAAAGTGACCTTAATACTGCTTTAGGGAAACATACTATTACTACAACACAAAGTGCATTACATTAACAGCACGGAGTGGGTTAAGCATTTTTTTTTTTTCTTATAGATCGAAAATAGTGATACTAGAATTAGAGAAATTTACTTCTTAACACATCCAAAATGCTATGAACTGTTTTATTTTACCTTTTTTTGTCTAATAGTTTTTGTGTGGATTGTAATACAACAAACATTCGGGTTTCCTAATTTGAAATTATGATAATAATTTTTGGAATTGTATTTCAGATTTAACTTATAAAATAATTTAATTAAATTAAATTTCAGTAGTTTTTATTTTTTAAATATGATCGAATTTTCTTTTTAGGGACACCAGATAAATCAAAAGCCACTTAATCATAAAAATTTCCAAGTGATTAAAATAATTCTAAAAAATATTAATTCCATTGCTTTATTTAAAAAAAAAAAAAAAAAAAAAAAAAAAAAATGAGTTTGATCAGAATAATCAAGAAATCTCTATAGACTTAAAGATTATGAGTTTGAGAATACGATAAATAAGTGGGTGATAATGGTATTTTTCGGCCTACTAAAAACTTCTAAGGATAAAGAAATTGGTGTTTAATGATTGATATATATAAGCAAGACTTTTTTTTTCTCCATCCAGTCATTATATAATTAATACCACATAACATATTTTTATTTTATTTATGCTTTCTTAGATGCCTCATAAATGACTTGATTACTTACAATAATGGGCAATTAATTGCTTTTTTGAATGTGTTTAGGAAATCCACATTTTCAATAAAACTATATGGTTTTAGGTGTCCCAAATAAATCTTAGTCTGTATCTTTTAAATTCCTTGTTATGTAAATACACACACATGTAAACCATTAAAAAGGAATTTTACTGTGAAAATTCCTTTTTATCTATGATATCATTGTAGATCTATTTGTGTAGCTAAAAATATTGAATATTATATTGAATCGTCCAAACTTAATATAGCTATGTTATACATAAAACAGCTGTAAAACATTTTTAGACAAGCAATAGGAGCTGTTTCTTTTATAATGTTCACAGACTACACACCAATCTGTCAAGTGCAGTACTGATTTTTTGTATCTTGGAAGCAGTATAAATAATGCGATTTTCTGATATGGCCTAAAATTATGACTGTAAAAAAAAAAAATCATTGTCTTAATTGTGAATGTTAATTATTTTTGCAATCATCTCAGTGGGGTTCATATAACTTTGATTTATCTTATCTTGTTATAAATTTATCACTCTTATTACTATGTATTTTTTATTTTCAGTTCCATCCGTGACAATTATGCTTTTAATATAACCATTAGTGCAGTGTTACTATCTTTATTTTAATGAGGGATGTATTAAAAATTATACAATAGGAAATCTGTCAATAAATGTGTTGTTATTATTGTCAATATTAAAGTTTCAAATGTAAATAGTAATAGCATTATCTATTATTGCGAGTAAAATACAGGGAACCATTTTGATGGTCTCTAAAGAACTTGAAATAGTCGATGCTGTGTTGTTTCCCTTTCCTGATTCACAGTGAACTATTGTCAGTGTGTTTCCAATTGAAAAATATGTCATTCAATGCTTCCATAGACAATTTTATGTTGAAGGATGGAAGCCTGTGCATGAAAGTAATAAGTATGAGAGCTTCCCGCCCTCGTCTCAGTGTCTTAGTGACAGTGTGTTTGATTTTACAACGAGACTGTTCAAAGGTTTTGAAGAAAGTGAATAATTTGTGTAAGAACAAAAAAAAAAAAGAAAAAAAAAGAGAATTAAATAACCAAAATATACCGCTCAATTTTGCGATAGTTATTCTCAGTTCTTTCTGTTTAGACATAAAAAATTGTGCCGATTAAATAATGATAGATCGAGTTGGAATGGTATAGTTGTCGACAAGTGATGGTGAGAAGATTGTTTTGTGTGTTTGGAATGGCCTAATATCCATCAAATCTAATAAATCAGCTAAATGTGAAAAAAGTGAGACATTCTCTTTTATACATAAGTTAATTAAAAATGCTCAGTTATATAATAAAATATATACGTCTATGGCTAATGGACTTGAATACGTAGAGTATCGTTTTAGATGAAAAAAATGTATGTTAAAAAAAAAAAATTAAAGAAAAAAAAAGAGGAATTAAACTGGTAAAAGTATGTTGGTGCATGTTGCCGAACCGTCATGTTTTTTCAGTTTACTATATCTTTTTTACATTGTATTTTGTTTATCCTTATAAATAATGGATCGTTGTTGTGTTAAATATAATTCTTCAATAAAATGAAACACATTGTTTCAATAATATTTAGGAGTTTTATTTGTAAAAACTAGGGAAAGAAAATTTTTAAAAATTTGAAAATGTAGCAATATACACTATCCAAAACATTGACTATGCTTTGGTGGAACTCCCTTAATGAGTTTATTATGATTTTATATTATTCAAATTATATCAATTGTTAAGTATATTTATTAGTTTAATATTGTTTTCCAAAAGTTTATCATAGATATACTTAATCAACTTCAACGATATTCTAAATAATAATTGGTTATATTAGGGTTTATAAATGTGTTCTTTCAAGAAGTTCTATATTTTTGTGAAGCACAAACACGCTGCTGAAAAATTAAAAAAGGAAAAAAAAATCAAAATTTTATTAATTTTTTTAACTTAGATTGCACAGTTCATGTTAAAGTCCTTGTTCATTCTGAAGATTTTATTAGTTATGTTAAAACTCAGTATTTGAAAGAATTTAAAAATTAAAATAAAAAAATGTTGATGTAATATAAAATAAAATTCTGTCAATTTAAATATATCATATTCCTGTAAGTCTTGGGATTCACTTGTGAATATATATATAATATATATATATATATATATATATATATATATATATATATATATATATATATATATATATATATATATACATATACATATATATGTATGTATGTTTGTATGTTGTTTTAGATATAACATTTTTATTCATTTATTTTAAGAAAGAAAAAAATTATTTCTTTTTTTTATAAAATAATAGTAATTATTCTAGAATTTCAGTGTACATATAAAATAGGCGATTGAATGTTATTAATGGAATGAGTACAGAGGTCTCACTGCCTGTAATGATAAATACATTACAATATAATTTATAATTAATGTTTGTATATGATGTTAAAGTTTTTATGTTGATACCACCTCAAATGGAAGGTAATGGGTTGTTGTGGGTGTTCACGAGTTCATTATTCTGATAGTCCTTGCATTCATTTATTTTTCTCCTGTCAATAATTATGAAATTTGAATAAATATGTTGAAAATATCTTCTTTCTTTCTTTTTTTTTTTTTTTTTTTTTGGTTTATGATCTGAAATTTCAGACAGGTAATGTTTTTCGCTAATTATTAAATGAATACTATTATAAAATTTATTGTAAACTTTAATGTTTATCAAGATTTTTACTTTTATGAAATGGGAGAAAATATATTTGGACAAGGATTATCATCATACTTCACCAAAATTCCATCATAGTTGTTTCATATAGCTTTAAGTTAAAATACTTATAGTTAACTTAATGAAATTATTGTAAGGAATTGTAAATATGTATACAAGTAAGTTATTACAATGAAAGATATAAAGAATAATAGTGTTTTTCTTTTTTCATTATCTTGTCTTGTTCCTATTCTCCTTTCTTTTTTTTTTTTTTTTCTCTTTTTTGCATGTTTTGATTAACCAAACAACCAACCTGTTTTTATCACACTCGTTTTTCATTGAAACTATGTTAATATTCAATATTATTGACCTCAAGTTGATGTCAAATGCAGTGCCAGGTTTATAAAGTTTTTTTATATATATATATATATATATATATATATATATATATATATATAGTATATTGACCATTATTTAATATGGCTTTTTCCCATCTTTTCACTAACAGCATGATGCCATGCTCATAGAATATCTGGAGTTTATTGTTCAAAAACTGATCCAAGTGATTTTTTATGTCCTCTTCCTTTTGGAATTTCATCCGATCCCTGGAATTCTGCAGACCAAAATCAGTGGTAGACATGAGTTAGATCTGGTGAATAGGGAGGATTGGCAAAAGACCCTATTGAAGGTTCAATAATTTACTGTGAGTGACCAATGAGTTGATCCAATTTTGTTAATTGTGAGCAGAATTGAGTTGAATCAATAATTTATCCTGATGGCAATAGCTCATAGAAAATAACACTCTTGAAATCCCACATATGGAATGCATTTTCTTTGGGTGCAATCTCGGTCCCCAGTATTTTCTACTGACTTGACTATTGTAAAATATCCATTTTTCATCTCCTGTTATCAATTTTTTCAAAAATGGGTCGTTTTGTTGCTGTTACACATAAATCACAAACAGAAATGAGTGTTGCCAAGTTGACTTCAGTTACAGAGTAAGGAACCCAAGCATTAAGCGTTTAGGGCCATGGGAATCTCTCCCACTTTGGGGTTGGAATTTGATCAACAATGGCCTTAACATTGTTCATTTCAATTTCATGTGGTAGACCAGAATGTTGAGTATCATTGATTTCAAAATTTCCGAATGTTATTTTGCAAACCAATCTGTGTTCTGTTAATACATCATTCCTATAAACAGTGCAAATTATTCCATGAGCTTCTGCAGCACACTTACCTTTTTTAAAATAATACAAACAATTTGAAAATAATGAATGATATATTCTTTCATATTCACAGTGCAATATCAAACACAATATTAAGAGTTAACGGATATAGTTGATGAAATATTACCAAGAGGATAAATAATCCATCTTAAAGATTAATTCATCAGATAAGAAGTATATCATAGTGACATAAAAATAAACAGAAACACCGAAAGGACTTATTTGCCTACCCAAAATATACATTACCCATCTTAAACATGAAGTCTCCACCTAACTAAGAAATGACATTAGTACTGTAAAAATACAACTGAATGCACTGGTATATTTTTTGTTATAATTTAACTGATCTGGAAAAAAAAATAATAAAAAAAATAGCTATCCTCCAATTTTCTGTGCAAAAGAAATACTTAAAAGAGTTTTAATAGGTGTCAGAAAAAAACACAGAAAAAATTGTAATCAGCTCATCACATTTTTGCAGTAAAAACGTAAGTATGTAGAAATAGTGTCTTTTCAGTGTATATTATATTTATTTTTATAATTTATTCTTCTCAACAATAATTTTACCATAAAACTTAATTATGTCATTTCAAACCATAGGATTATCAATATGATAACAAATAGACATGAGAATTAAGGAAAATGGTAAATTAAAAATAATCAAACTCTTGTGATATAGAATGAAAGTGAAGTAAATAAAATCACGAAATGATTGTTATCAGTGTTGTGATTATTGTCAGAGCCTGCCTAGAATTCGCCCTAATGATGACCCTCAATGTGGGTCTTAACATTGGCAGAAAATGAACAGTTGAAACTAATTGTTTCATTTACTGAACCACCACCTGGACTAATTCCTTCCTAAAAATTAAAAAATATTCCTTTCCCTTCCACTCCCTTCCATCCCTCTCCTCCCCCCCAAAAAAACTTGATTCTCTCTCATAAAAAGTATTCTTATTGAATGATTCGTGTACTCCACACCAAGATCTTACTTTTTGTCGTGAACAACACAACATGGTGTCTCTCTACCCAAAACATTGCAAATTATTACGCAATGGTTTATTATTTTCAAATAACTATTAGGATAAAATTGTTTATATAGCAGTTTTAAGATGATTAATTAATTAAAAAAAAAAAAAAATCCAAAGGAAAACTGTATATCACTACTACTAATTTCAAAACGCTATTTCTTAACCATTTCAATTATTGTTTTTTTGTTTTGTAGAAAATTAAATTCTCGAATAGTACCAACAACTTATAATGGAACTTCTTTACTATTCCCTTATCTTTTCCTTTGATTTTCATTCAAATAAAATTTCCTGACTCTAAAACACATTACATCTGGTCTCTATCATCAACAATAACCGATATTGTATATAAATATGAGTGTGTTCATCCTTTATTCAGTTGTTTGTTAATTTGTTATAATATACTTTTTTTAAATTTTATTTTATGTAATTTTTTTTTTTCTAAATATTGTACGAATGTGATCTTGTACCAATATTATTATTGTCCATTGAGACAAATTGTAATATATCCGTATAAAAAAATAATATTAATAATAACCGAGTTAACAGATCATCACATCTCTTATAAGTTGTGGCTTGGCCATATAAGACTTATATTTATTTGTTCATCTCGGTGATTTGATCTCGAAAACCGTTTCGATTTTTCTTTATCATCAATAATTACCAACTTTGGAGAAATCACATCTCTTTTTTTTTTTTTTTTTTGTTATTTTTTTTTTTTTTTTTTTTAATCATACTTTACTGATTCTAAAACTCAATATTTCTCTACCTTAAAAAATATCGAAAATAACCGAGTTTCAAGCCTATGTATTGACAAGATTTCAATTTTTCTTTTCTATTTCTTTTTTTATTATTATTATTCCACGCGGGGTTTCTGATCCTGAAACTCATTAAAATTTGTTCTACATCTTCAAAAATAACTGATTTATTGAATTAAGATCATTTTTAATCGGCCGCTTTTTTAAAACTGATCTGCTGATATCAACCTTCTTGGTGTCGGATAATCGTTAAACGTCCTAGTAAATCTATACCAAATTAAAAAAAAAATTAGTTCTGTAGTTTCGGAGAAAATCCGCTGACAGCGAACAAATGGATTTTTTTTTTAAATTACGTTTATACGGATTCTACGTATCTTGAAACGTTTTTTTTTTGGTCGGTTACAAAGTTCATTATTGAAAATCAATAATCCAAAATCAACATTTTTTTCAGATATGCCTATAAAAAGAATATTGTTACATTTTTCAGAAATTGGTGGCTCATTAATACTGATTTACAGAAAAATTATGCTTTTATGCTTCTTTATCTCGTATACTTACAAATTTATTGTTAGCAATATTTTCAAGTAGGCTTTTTTAGACTTAATACTGATAACAATTTTAGTTTGTTAGTTTAATCAGAAATATAGCTCTCCCGTTTCCTAAACCAGTGGTGGAATATTCTACATGGAGTTGGTATGTTTGATTAAAGATAGTTTGATAAGGATTAGTAACTGCTTTGAAGCAGTCTAGTTTATGCAACAGCCTGTTGGAAGTGGGCGTATAAAGCGTTTCTGGAGTGAAGTCAGTTCATCCAAGCAGCGAAATCTCTAGCTTATTCCAACTAAAATTATACAACTGTGGAAAATAAGTTTCTGAGGGCTCTAGAAATCAGTTAATAAGTCAATAAAAATGTAATAATTGCCATGTTTCAAGAGATGTTTCATGTTTTGTGTTTTTAATTTTATTAATACTTAAAATTTTAATATGTAAATATTTACAACTAGGGTTATTTTAGCCCTAAATTAAAAATACAAACTACAAAAATTTAAGTAAAATACAAACAAGGTTTAAATAATTACATTACAAAAGAATAAAATTAAAATATTTTAATATTTTAGCTGGATTAGTACATTCATAAACATTTTTTTTTTAATTTTGAAAAAAGTTGAAGTTTCTTTCTGGTAAGTTATTAGTTATGTGGTCGACTACTGGGTGTTTTGAAGTATTTTCGCTATGTCTTATGCCATTAACAATTTTTCTTCCAACGAAAATCAATCCATTAGAATATGCGAGATTGTGAGGATAACCCCACAGGATGTACATTGAGGCGGAGACCCATTCGTCACTAGGTAGCCATATTAAAAGGATATACTCAGAAGTATACAATATCTATTACGTTCTTGGTTGATTAAAGAACATTGCAGAACGATGTCTGTTTTACTGAAAAAATTTAAAAAAAAAAAAAAAAATAATATTATATATATATATATATATATATATATATATATATATATATATATATATTTTGTGATGTGTGTATATAATATATAATATACATGTATGTGGTATATATATTAAAATAAATTTATTTAAGTTATGAGTTAAAGTTACTAGATATGGAGGTTATCAGTAAAATAACTGGTAACCCATAATTCGGTTTTTAAATTTAACTGTTCCCTTATTCGCGAAATAACCAGTCCGTTGAAAACAGTATAAATAAGGATAAGTCGTGGAGGAAACGAAAATGAAATCAATGTTCATCATTATTGATATTTATTACAATTAAAAAAATAAAATTCCTGATTTCTTTTTAATTTTTCGTCCAATTATTATATTAAAAACCAACAAAAAAATCGGTAATTTTAAGAAAAACAAACAAAATAGGTTGGTCATTCTCCTTATTCCTTCATAATGTATGTAAATAAAGGATCTATTTTTAGTTATTAAATATTTAATGTGATCCACAATATACATAATGGTGTTCGTTTTAGAGAAGTGATACAATTCTTGATGCTAGATGAGTTAATGTTTTTTTTTGTTAATATATTGAAAAAGTCAAACGGTATTCGAATTTGATATATCTGGTGTCATTCGAGGACCAGATTTTTATTTTGTTCATTTTTACACTTATTTGCTATATTTACAGAATAATAGATAATTTATATATAAATCCTTTTAAAAGAAAATTGCCTATTGATCTAAAGTTCAAAGAGTTAAAGAGACAATAATTTCTAATTTGAACTTACCTTTGAAGAATTGTTCTTGGAAAAGGATCTTAATTATTCTTGTCATTAGATCCTTGTTTTTCCAATCCTCTTTTTCGTCTTTGAAAAAAAAAAAAAATATATATATCATCTCGTCAAAGAAAATAATGAGTTGCTATAATCCGATGCCAAGAAAGAAAATAAAAATCTTGTATCATTGTAAATTTTCGTAAAGTTTTTTTTTTTTGTTGGTCTTGATAAAACTTTTACACTCGAATGAATTTCCAATCTTAAATGGGGAAACCCACGCTTTAATTTATTCTTTTTCTGAAGGTACTGCCATCCTTGAAGATTGGAAAAATGAATTTCACTGAATAAATTCTGGAAAATATTTTTAATTTAATTTTTTTAGTTTTAAACATCAACGTGGAATGGAAATGTTTCGTTTGTACAGTCATATTTATTAAGGGGTAGTTAGCTGAACGGTACTAATTTGTGTATACACAGAAACCTCTTATGTAACACCTCATGGTTTATAGATGTACAGGATTTTTTTTTCTTTAGTATTATTACTTTTATAATTTTTTTTTTTTTTTTTTGTGATTTGGTAAATTTACATTATTCTCATTTAATGATTCTGCCCGCACTTGATTATAATACGAAATAAACGTTCTAGATCATACATATTGAATATAAATCAAATTTCGGTCTGAAGCACATAAGTTACAAGTTGAATAATTTTTTTTTTAAATATATAAGCAAATTAAAAGTTCATTATCAATTGTTAGGGAGAATTTTTTCATAAACGCTTTTTTCCGACTGAATGTTTGCAGGATTGGATTGAAGCCTACAACAGCTTGTGCGTAAACATAAACCAAAGGTAAGAATAATAAAAAAATATAACTACGAAAATATTAAGAAAAATAATCAGAGCGATGAGACTAAATATAGAAGTTAAAACTAGGTGAGTGGATGCAATTTCCTTCATATTACTTTTTACTGGAAGGAATTAGTCCGGGTGGCGGTCATTAAATGAAACAACTAAATAGTTTCAACTATTTTATTGTTTGCCAACGTTTCGACCCCTTTGTGGGTCATCATCAGGGCTAAAAAGATACAAAAGAATATAATTTCAATGACATTACATACAATATTATATAACCTATTTAGCTAGAGAACGTCGGTATTAAAAAATAACAGAAGAACTTTATATGTAAAAAAAAGCTTAATTAAAATACAATGACCATAGTACAATAATGAAAGTGTTATACAGAAAAAATAAAAATGTTCACTAAACAAAATTTACACAGGTATCAATAATTTACATGAAATATGAAATATAAAAATATGAAGTAGAGTGGAGATACGTACCGCATGGTGGGATAATGGAAACTAGGTACTGTTTGGTTGATGGGGGGTAGGTAGGATGGAATTATCATGGAATCATTATTGTACTATGGTCATTGTATTTTAATTAAGCTTTTTTTTACATATACAGTTCTTCTGTTATTTTTTAATACCGACGTTCTCTAGCTAAATAGGTTATATAATATTGTATGTAATGTCATTGAAATTATATTCTTTTTAGCCCTGATGATGACCCACAAAGGGGGTCAAAACGTTGGCAAACAATAAAATAGTTGAAACTATTTAGTTGTTTCATTTAATGACCGCCACCCGGACTAATTCCTTCCAGTAATTCTCAACGGTCAACTAATTACATCCACAATATTACTTTTTACTTTTAAGCATACTTGTAACCGCGTAATAATTTAAATTTTCTCGCCCGTTCCCTCCAGTATTACATCATCATTTCCTATTCCTTATTTTCCGTCTGATCAATTTAGGCCGTGTTTCCTCTTTAGGGTAGTTTCATTATCAAAAGAAAAAGGTATTTTTCAAAATTTCTCTTTCCATTTTTTTTTTTAATGTGTGCCACGTGGCCAAGTGATATGGCACTAATCTAGTGTTCCCCAGGTCCCGGGGTCTAATATTATTTATTCTGTTATTTTAGCCGTGGGGTGACCCTGGAGTATGGAGTCCAAATCCACCCAACTTACATCAAGGAAGACGTAAAAAATTACCTTAAGGTAAGAATATATCAGACTTGGGAACAGGTGTGGTCAAAAGTTGACAACACCAATAAATTAAGGGAATATCAAGCAATCGCCTTATCCATGGAAAACATTGCGAAGTAATCGCCGCGAGGAAACTGATTTGGCGAGACTTCGCATCAGACATAGCAGACTCACACATCTCCATTTGATCCTCAGGCAGCCAGAACCAATGTGTGACTTGTGTAGGGTGCCTCTCTCAATAAACCATATAATTGAGAACTGCCCCAAATTCCATGTACTAATGGATAAACTTAATCAAGTAAGATCGTTGAGTGAGAGCTTGAAGAACTCTAGTGAAACAATTAGTTCACTAATTAGGTTCGTCAAAGAATGTAATCTGCTCCTGGAACTCTAAGAAAAAAATAAATTAAATAAATAAAATTTTAAATAACAATTTTTATTGAGAAAATTTTACAATCTGTCCCAATTTGGACATTAATAGTAGTGCTGAATGATATCAAACATACTACATTCATACAATATTTACACAACATAAAATTACAATAAAATATATACACAATAATGAATCAATACAAAAGTCAATAATTCACTTATACCTATATACACATACACACACTCATACATACATCACATTGAGTGGAGAATCTAGCCAGTGCTAGAACTCCAATATATTTACAAAAGGTCGCGGGGCCACTGCCGTTTCAACCTTCTAGGTGGGTTGTATGGATGAGTGGAGCTGGATAGGGATTGAGCTAAAGGATTAGGATGATGAATGAGGTTCTGGTGGAATTTGGAAAATTTGGATGGATTTAGGTCTGAAATAAATGGAACATTAAGGTCGTGGTGCAAGGTATAATTGGAGACATAATAAGGAGCATTTACTATTGTACGGAGGACTTTGGATTGAAAGGATTGAATGCGTTTGATGTTAGAACGTTTAGCTGTCCCCCACAGTTCAAGTCCGTAGGTCCAGATGGGCTTCAGTATTGTCTTGTAGATTAATAATTTGTTGTCAACTGTAAGTTCAGATTTTCTGTTGAGTAGTCGGTATAACTGTCCGAATCGTCGGTTGAGTTCTTGTCTTTTAAGTCTGGTATGTGGGTTCCAAGTCAATCTTTTGTCTAACAGTAAGCCAAGATACCGGACTGTATCTGAGAGAGGAATCGGTAATGAGTTGAAATAAACTGGCGGACAGGATTTTCGTCTAAGAGTAAAGGTTATGTGTTTACATTTGGCTTCGTTCACCTTTACACGTCAGTTATTACACCAGTGTTCGATAAGGAAAAGGTGTCTCTGAAGGTTTAAGGATGCTGTTTCAGGATTGGAACTGGATGATAGGATGGCGGTGTCGTCTGCAAAAGTTGCCAGAAAGGTATCAGGATGTGTAGGAATATCAGCAGTGTAAAGGATGTAGAGGATGGGTCCCAAGACGCTGCCTTGAGGAACACCGGCCTCAACGGGATAAAGGTTAGAAAATTCTTCACCACAGCGAACTCGGAAGGAACGGTTCGAGAGATAGGATCGGAGAATGAGGTATAGGGACTGGGGTAAATGGGTTTTCAGCTTGAAGAGTAATCCAGTGTGCCATACCCGGTCAAAAGCTTGCGCAATGTCCAGAAACGCACCAGAACAATACTCTTTGCATTCAAGAGCTGAGGAAATATGGTCTACAACTCGGAGCCCCTGTTGAACTGTGGAATGCTGAGGACGGAGTCCAAACTGATGGGAAGGAAGATTTTGAGATTCTAATATGGGTAGGATACGTTTTAGAAGAAGCCTTTCGAAGATTTTTGAGAGAATGGGGAGTAGACTAATAGGCCTGTAGGACGAAGTGTTGTTGGAAGGTTTACCTGGTTTTAAAAAAAGGATGATGGTGGAATGTTTCCATAACAGTGGAAAATAGGTGGTGCGGAGGATGCAGTTGTAAATATAAGTAAGGAATATAATAGCTTTCTGCGGAAGTTGTCGGAGGATCTGGGGAGTAAGGAGATCGTGTCCAGGAGATTTACGGAGAGTCAGTTTTTGGAGAAGATATTTGACCTCAGAGGGATTAATAGCTTTAGGAGGTAGGGAAAGTGGAATCGGTGACATAAGAAAGTCTTGCACTTTTGCGGTGTGATTGATGTGGGATTCCGGGTGAGGAGTGAATACTTTGGAGAGGTGTGTGGCGAATTCCTCGGCTTTATCTTCATCAGACGCAGCCCAGGAGTCATCACTACGTCGGAGAGGATGGGAAACATGATGGTATTTTAGGATCTTTTTCGTGACATTCCACAGGGAATTATCACGAGCTGATAGAGAGGAGAGGTAGGAATTAAAGGACTGGGATCGGAAGTTCGCCAACTTCCTCTTCAATTGTCTACAATAGAAGTTATAGGAGCGGCGATCTGTTGGGTGTCGGGTGCGCTGCCATAATGATCTTGCTCGGCGTTTGGTGTGGATAAGGTCTATAATAGGTTGTGGAAAATGATTTTGGTCTGGATTTATATTGGAGTGTTTAGGAGAGGAAGCAGTCCAGACAGCTTGTTGGATGGCGGTGGTAAAGGAATAGACGGAATTATCTAGGTCATCTTGGGTTTTGAGGGTTACTCTGAGGTCAATATTATCGGTCAGGATTTGGCGGAAAAGGTTCCAGTTGACAGGGCCTCGGGTGAATGATGGTGGAATGGGTTTTGGAATTGGAGTGAGAGATACTTTTAGGATCAGTGGACTATGGTCTGAGGATAGTTCATCAAGGCGAGTTAAAGACAAGTTGAGAGAGCCTAATCCGCTGTGGATAAAGAAGTCGAGGATGTCCGGATTGCGGTTAGGATCGGTTGGCCAGTAGGTAGGGGAGTCAGGAGGCAGGATATTAAAATTTCGGGAGTTGAGTGGAGACAGCAAATTTCGTCCCCGAGAATTCGTGGTTCTGGAACCCCATTGCTGATGCTTGGCGTTTAAGTCTGCACCCAGAATGAAACGATTTCCTAAGGAATCCAGGATACAAATTCAGAATTGTAAATGGAATGTTTAGGAGGGCAATATGCAGATGTGAGGGTTACCGGAAAGGAAAAAGTCTTGATTGCTATGGCTGTGGCTTGTAGGAAATCATAGGTGGGAAGTGGGAGTAAATGATGAGAGAGGGATTGGTGGACAATGATAGCAGAACTGGCATGGGCTTTACCGTCTGGGTGGTCAGTACGGTATGTCATGTATTGCGGTATTTTGAAGTACTGTTTAGTCGTTAGTCTTGTTTCAGTTATAAGTGCAACATCGATTGTTTTGTCTTGCAACAACGCTGTCAGTTCGTCAGTATGATTTCTAACACCATTCGCATTCCAAAGGAGAATGGATAAGGAGTTAGGTGAAGTCATTTAAGGATTTTTCAAGGCAGGGATTAGATTCGATACTAGATTTGTAAGGAGTGATATAAGCGGCATAACAAGAGATTTGATTTCGGAGATGAACGATGTCATTAGACTGGTAAGATCTGTGACGTTTGATGGTGGAGGGATATGAGAAATTTGATGTTGAGGAGTTTTTTGAAGATTAGGTAAACTTTGAGGGATAGATTCTTGTACAATAGATTGAGAATGTTGAGGAAAATGTTGTTCCGGCAGTGCCTCGACTTCATGATTCTGGTTACCACCTCCAAGCAAGTGGGCAAATGACACGTTAGAATTTACAAGTTTAGATGGTTCTCTTCTGCTTCTGGTTGGTACAGCTGTTTCATTCGGATCCTGAGGTTTTTGGTATCTGGTTCTGAGTTTCTTGTAGATTTCACATCCCTTGTAGTTAGCCGGGTGGTCCTTGAGGCACAGAGCACATACAGCGGGTGCTGATCTTGATCTTGTACATTCTTCTGTTTTATGCTGTTCACCGCATTTCACACAGCGTGGTATGTGATGGCAATAACTTTTGGTATGACCATATGCCTGACAGTTATGGCACTGGACTATTTCTTTCTTTGTGTAAGGTTTTTCAACTTTTACACGGGTATAGTACAGTCTACTGAGGTCATAGATTTTTTCGACTCCTGCTGATGGTTCCAAGTCCACGAAGAATAGAGGCAGTGGACTTTTATCTTTTAGAACGTTGGTGACTTGCCTCACTTGGAATCCTAATTCTGTCAGTTCTTCTTTGATTGCTTCAACGGGTGTTGAGGAATGTAGGTTTCTGATTACGACCCTTAATGCTCTCTCTTGGCGCAGCTGATAAGTATGAAAGTCAGCTTTGGTCTCAGTCAGATATTTTACAATCTTTCTGTAGGTTTCAGCAGTAGTCGGAGATATTTTAGTATCATTGGTTCTACTTATACAATAATAACTATTAGGATCTGTTACTTTGTTTAAATGCGCACACATCAGTTTAAAATTTTTAATATTTTTAACAAATATTGGTGGAGGTAGTGGTTCTCTGGGTATAGGAGAAGATTCCATGGTTTCTTTTTCATTTTGGAGGATCTGAAATGGATTCGGTGTAAAAAACGGAGATTCATCAGTTATTCCTTGTGATGATGTGCTGGGCTGAGGTTCAGATCCTAATGAGGTAGCTGACGCGGTCGCTGGTGGAATCATTTTTTTATTTTGTTCACGGCGGGGTCTCTGTTTTGTGGGAGACGAGTTCGAACCTGCAGATCTTGATCTTTTACTTGCGGACTTTGAGGACATGACTTGATGAAAATATCTCATTGATTAAGAAAATAATAATAATAAATAAATAATGAGATAAGAATTAAAGATAAAAGAAAGATAATTAAAAGAAAAGCAAGCCCGAGCTTGCCGATCTAGCGGCAATCAGCTGATCAGTGACCCTTCTTTCACTTTTTCGTGATCGTACAAAGTAAATTATAACTTTGCTTACCGAAACTTCTCCAATATTCACTGCCGTAATATTCCTGAGGTCTAGTGATGTTCTCCAGACTGAATTCTAGCGAATTCCTACTGAAAAAAGCAAAAATCTGAGAGACGATGTAACGTATGACTGTTATCATCGAGCGCATCAGCTGATTCAAATAAATAAAATTAAAAAAAAATAATAATAATTAAAAAAAATTGGAATAAATTCACAAATTCAGAATGTGTCAAAATAAATACACAATAACAAAAAGAAGGAAAAATGAATAAAGAAGAAAAAAGAGCTAATAACCAAGAGGTTGAGCACCTATTTCAATACCCTAACCCTAAAGTCGGCGATACACGGTGAGAATTAGGGTATGTGTTGATGAGGTGGAATCGTGATTTGTAGGTGAAAGTAAATATCGCATACTTTCAACATATTATAATAAATATTCAATTACCGACATTTCGTCATTTATTTATTTTTTTTGTTTACCTTTTATTATAAATAATGTTTAATTTCTTAAAATCGAGATTCTACATTAAAAAAAACATGTTTTCATGATGTTTGTATTACACTTGTTTGTTTTGATATAACTTTATCATTCAGTTTTAGTATCTTTTAAAAAAAAATAATATTTAATGATATTGTAGGATTTAGTGGTATTTGATGTTATTATCCAAATTTATTTTTAAATAATAAGCCTTCTCCCTCTTCTACCACTTTCGTGAACACATACAATAACTTGCTTTCACCTCACCTACACATACCCTAATTCTCACCGTGTATCGCCGCCTTAACCCTGGAGTATGGAGGGAGAACCTCCTGGTGCACACTCGACATCTATATAGTAGGTACTCGAAAATGGTAGAAAACTTGGTGACTGAGTGTAAAGGCTATACGGTGGAAATACAGGTAGGTGTAGGTGAGGTGAGTGTGAATTATCATACACTCTCACATACTTTCAACATATTATAATAAATATCCAATTATTTTACCTTCTTCTTTCTCTTTGACCCATTTGCCTTTCAGCGTGTGTGAGCTCCCAGCCATTGGTACCAACTGTCTCTGTTCCTGGCAAGGTTTCTAATCTCGCCCAAAATTTTACCTCTACGCATCCCTATTCGCTCCATGTGGGTGATATAGGAGGTCCTAGGGCGTCCTCTAGGTCTTCGTCCTAAGGGCCTTACCTCCATTGTTTTAATTGGGTTCCGGTGGTGGTCCATTCGGCAGACATGCCCGTACCATCCCAATTGCTTCTTGTCTAGGACTTCCAGAACAGATCATACATTAAGCTCTTCCCTGATCCTTTCATTTCGGACACAGTCTTTCCGTGCCTTCCCCACAATTCTTCTTAGAAACTTCATTTCCGAGGCAGTGATGCGACTTTGTAGCCTTTCAATCATAATCCAGCTCTCTTCTCCATAGAGAAGCACTGGTAGAAAGATGGACTTGAACAGGTGTAACTTCACGTTCCGTGCTACTTCTCTTTTTCCGATAACCGTGTTGCAGATATGATAATAGGCGGAATCAGCTTTGGAAATTCTACTTGAGATTTCAGAATCCAATTTCCCAAATCTACTGATCACTGTGCCTAGATAAGTGAAATCTGTCACCACCTCCATCATTCTCCACCACAGGAGATCTGTACATCTTCTTGAGCTCTACCAACTTGAAGAACCTTGCTTTTTCTGGAATTGATAGTCATTCCCTTTCTCTTCAGTTCCTCATTCCAATCCGTCACTGCCTGCTGAAGCTGCTCTGGGGATTCCGCTATAAGGACTATATCGTCAGCAAACAAGAGGAACTGTATAACAACAGGATACAGGTTCCATTGGCCCATGTGCATTCTGGCTGTGCGTCTTTTGCATTGAGGCAATCTCATCTATGTATACAATAAACTTAGCGAATCGCCCTGTTTTACTCCCTTTTCCATCCTAAACACTTTGGATTCTTGCCCATTTAAGCGCACTACACCCTTTGTATGTTGACTTTATAGCCCTCAGCAACTTTTGAGGAATGTTCTTTGCCCTCAAGGCTTCCCAAATTTCTTTCCTAGGTACCGAATCGAATGCCGCCTTCAAGTCTAACAACGCCGGATAGACGTTTCGGCCATGGTCCCAGGACTTCTCGATCGCGTTCCGCAGGGTGAAAATCTGGTCCTGAGTTTGTTATTTTACCTTTTATTGTAAATAATGTTTAATTTCTTAAAATCGAGTTTCTACATTTTATAAAACATGCTTTCATGATGTATATATTACACTTGTTTGTTTTGATATAACTTTATCATTCAGTTTTTTTTTCATATTTTTTTAAAAATGATATTATATGATTTTTCAAAAAGTAATATTTGATGTCATTTTCCAAACTTTTTTTTTAAAAAAATCAGCCTTCTCCCTCTCTCGCTACTTTCGTGAACTCTCATAAGACCTCGCTTTCAACTCACATACCCGTTTCCCTACAGTGTAGTGCTCTCTTCATCTTAGCTTAATCATCTCATTGCACGGCCGTAGGCCTCGAAATAATACGAATATTTATATGTACTGAGTCCAAGACCCTTCAAGAGAAGTAGAGGTACAGGTTTTTTTTCTAAAAATACTTTTCTTGAATCCAGCTTCTTGTTGTTGTAGACTTTTTCATCGGAAGATACTTGACCCTCTGTTTTTACTAATATTCTAAAGCCTTAGACTCCCTTCATAATTTCTATTTATCGGTAAGATTTAAAAAAAAATATCCATAAATTTGCGTGGACTTCTAAATATCTATCACACTAACATAATATGAAAGTCTCTTTTTTTAAAATAATTTCCCTAATATAGTATACTATAGGTGGAATAATCGGGAGTCAGTCTTTTTCTAAATATTTTAATTTTGCCGACGTTTCGGCTCAAGCTTGTGAGCCATCATCAGGGCATTACTGAGCCATGTCCAAGCATAAACTCTCTATATATAAATGAAAGTCTGCTTGTTACACCAGCTTGGATCATTTTCAATAAACCGTATAAAGTTTCGACTCCGTCTTTTTTATTTTATATCCAGAATTTGAAAAATAGTGTCGATAGGGTATTTTCGGAAAAAAAAAAAAATTGGAACAATATAAAAAAAATATACAGCATTAAACAATGTTTTATTCGTGAAAATAACGGTTAGACTTTTGTGTAAAGGAGCTTATAGATTTTTTAACACGAAAACGATGTCTGATTTTGATACAGCAGACCTATAATTTTTATGTTGAAAGTACAATTGGGAAAACATGTTTATTTATTTTCGAAGGGCTTTATTATATTTAAGGTAGACAATAGCGTTTCGATTTGCAGCTATAAATATCGCCTTTATTTTCCTGAAATAAGGTATTAAAAACGAGTAAAGGTTTTTCTTTCCATTGTTACGAGTTTTCATACTAATTTAAAATAAATTTCGAATTGATAGTATAACGAACCGATTTTTTTGTGTACAAATAGAACTAGAAACTTGGCATGCACCTATCTTCCGAAATCCATCATTAAGCAGCCAATCCGAATAATGATTATTAAGTCCAGTTATGAGTTGCGAAGTCAGTCGGGACAATAAAGTGAGAAGCATCCAGTCTGTAAAGTTGGTCTCCAGCTGACTGTCAGGTACTTCATTCATCCCAACTTGCGAAGCCACTGCCCGACAGCTCCAAGGTCCCTTGAGTAAGTTCTATAACTTATTTTGGCTAATGATGTGTTATCTGGCTCAGATATTTTGTAAATTTTAATTAGTATTTTTTTTTTCATTTGTCTAATTAATCTCGAACTTTAAATAGAGTAATGGTTCACGCATCAGATGACTTTTTGTAACTATAGTTAACCTTTTACCACTTTAGACCTTTTTTTCCCCCCCAAAACCAAAACATAATGGCTCTTCCCCATTCACTAATAGTAAATTAATAACGGCAAAGGCCCAAATACGGTGCAACTTGTGTATATTATAATATGTTAGACCTTATAATGAATATAATAAAAAAAGAATTATTTTCTGTTGTATCCAGTATATTATATATTGTATTATAAATAAATGGAACATACGAGAAAAAACAAAAACGACCTTTTACAATATAATCCTAATGAAAATAACATATTTACATCTAGTTTTCTTTGAATCATTTATTTCATTTATATTCTCCTCGGTAATTATAGCATAATTCATAAAGAAGTATTTTGTTCATAGTTTAAAGAAAAAATAAGATAACTGTCAAGTCATTTTAGGAAAAATATAACAATAGATATTATAAAGAACAACCACTTATGTTAAAGCGGCTTTCTTCAATCTCTCTTACCTTCCACGATTTTTTAAAAACTAATTTTTTCTAAAATCGTTAGCTTTCCAAAAATATATTGACTTCTATATCCTTACTAATAATTATGAAAAAAAAAAAAATTGATAAATATGTCTGCTTTAGTTGATCATCAGTGGTACGTACTCTTGGTTACAATGAGATATGGAGTAATTTTAAAAATTACACAAACTAAATGAAAGGCATTTCTAAGGAAGGGACATTGATATTTCGATATTTAATCCCTGAAAGACTATTTTAATGACGATAACACCTTCTTGAAAGTGCCATATTGGTAAGTCGAATTTGATAAAAAAGAATCTGTAATATCTGTGATGGAACACATACATCTTAAATTTGCAATTTTGTGCAAGAATTTTATTGACTCGAGGGACTTTTATCTGTTGAAAACTGGGATTAAAATACGTTCACGATCGCAATTATTTCCCATCATATTGTTGTGCTGGTCTTTAGCTTTTTTTAAGTTTAGCTTCTTAAGAGCTCTTAACGGACCACTATATAAGTCTAAGGTTTTAGGAACCGGTAAAAGGAGGGTGATTAAAAATATGGATTTATGGCAGCGACTAAAGCGACACTAAGCGAAAAGAGAGTTCTCGAAAATTCTTTCTTTTGTTTATTTTTTTTTCTTTTTTTTTTTTTCGAATCTATTATTGTGCTACTTACTATCCCACAGGATGAATCTCGAACATTTTGGTTTGGTAGGTTGGTACCTTAGTGCTTGCCTTCATTGGAATAGAAAATGACGTTACAGACTTTTTTTTAGTAGTTGACAACCAGTGAATGTGATAGTTCAATGAAGGTGATGTGGCGTGATAGCCATGATGGAGAGAGGGTGTCCAGCGACACTTCTTCTTGGTATGTTTCTTATTTATCATTGATGTTAGGAGGTCCCTCATCCAACTTCTTTTCAGATTTTTGCGAGTGTTGTGGGACATGTTAGTGGTGGCCATGTTTTGTATTAGTGAGTTGGTGTGTCCGTGTAAGTTGTTGTGAAAACGTTTGTAGAGGGTCCGAATCTGTTCATTGACTGTTGGCACGTGAAGGTAAAGCATTGTTGCTAACCTACCAGAAGACTTTTTTAAAAACATATTTATTGATATTTACACTAGAAACACAACCCATTGGCAATATTCATGTAGGAATTCTTCAAAACCTATCAATGCGTATAATTAATAATTACCCCAGCTACACTAAAATATCATCTATGCTCCAGGACTTGCAGCTTCCTAAACAATTTGTCCACACTCAAACATCTTCTTACTTTAGTAAAATATCAGTCACGAAAAATCCATCCATAAAGGAAATCGGTAATTATAATCAATTTTCTCTCAAACACTACACACTTAAAAGAATAAAATATGTGTTGTTAACTTAAGCTAGTTTGTTTTAATTTCTAAATTTTATATTTTCAATTATTTTCTCTGTTTTTTATATTAGGTTTTTGTATAATTTTTCCTACAACTATATATATAATCATAATTTAATTCTACCACATATTAGTTATTAGGCTAATGGATTATAATTACCAAATAAACAAAACATTTTGCTGATTGTAAGGATGTCTCATCCGAAATCATTTGTAAATATTTTGTCAATTCTCACATATGTAAATAAAGCTTATTTCCTTCTTTCTTCTCTGTAAGAATTCTTAATCAGAAGGCCATCTTCTTTTCTTACGTCTCAGAGAATTATCAGGAACCAAAAAGGAAGCAAGGATTGTAAATAGTGGGGTAGATTGGGAATAGAGTTTGTCATGAAAGGAATGATATATTGTTCGGGCCAAGTCTTGGATAAGTTTATTCGTGACTAAGTAAGGATTGTTTAAGATTTTATGAAGGATTTTTATATTAAAGATTGGAGATGGGAAGTATTCGATGTTATAGTTGAGTCCCATATCTCTATTCCATAAGTCCATATCGGTCTTATTATGGTCATGTAAATGAGTCTTTCGTAGTGTGGAAAGTGTATATACTGTGTAAAGAATAGGTCTTAAGCTGCTGCCCTGATAAACACCAGAAGAATGAAAAAAAGGGAGTAATAGAAATCTATCAGTAGGGAGATGTAACAGACTAAAATATAAAAATAAAAATCTGTTGCGGGAAATACACGATTTTCACTTGCCTCTGTGGTTAAAATCAATTTAAGAATTATTAAATAAACATATTTTAAAGTTAATTTAAATAAAAGCTTATTCAGTTTCGTTGGAAACATATGATTTAGATCAAATAATATAGCAATATCAAATTGTTACATATAATTATCGGTAATAATTGTATGCCTTATTTATTACTTTACATTACCTTATACAACTGTGTATATAAGATAATATTTTTTTTCTAAAATCCTTAGCTTTCCAACGGTATATTATACATCGATATTTCTGTTTTTATGTTAAAAAAGTGCAGAAAAAATATGTTTGCTGTATTATCTATAAACTAAAGATTTTGATATCGAATTCGTTCAACTTACCTATATATTTTTTAGCAATTCTAAGAAGATGATATGGTTAATTTTTCCAAATCTACCAGATTAAAGATACTTTATTGGAAGACAATTTAAAATATCGGCACTAAGGCACTGTTAGACTTCAATCACAATAAAACCTACATGGTATTAAAGCCCATTAAATTTTACAATAACTAAGCAAGTTCAAGAGAAATCTTCTGAACTGTTTTTGATAAAATCGTAAAAAGGTGCAAATTGCGTGGTATAAGATAGCTCTTCCGGTCAGCCAATTTTAGTGAAAAAGTTGCTGTAATATTTCGGACGCATAATTGTCTTAAATATGAAATTTAGAATTTTTTCGGGACTTGGTTATTTGGGCTCAGGGGATCCTAAAAAGTGTATTTCCGTTGAAAACTGTAATTATTATATTTTCACGATCGCAATACTTTCCCTTACTATATTTCATATATATATTAAAAATACTACTTATAACTCCTTCTATAGAACGCTTGAAGTCAAAACTGCTCTCATGCCTCAATGGCAAAAGTTGAACATCCCCTTTGAATTTTTAATCGCCTTCCAATAAGTTTTCTCTTTATTGCAGCTATCCCTTACAGATGCTCGCCACTTCCCGACCGTCATATCCGAACTGGTGGAGTTCTCGAGGACTGACAACGGTTTTGAATTTTAAAACAAACGTGCCGAAGGCGCCGCCGATGGCCGCACTTGAGAGGCGCCATGAATTCTGATGAGGCACTCATCTCCTGACACCTTTTGTCAATGTTAATTCCCCTGAAATATGGGGCCTATAGCCCGGGGGGCCCCTAAATTTGTTGGGGACCTCATGGCTTCCTTCATTAATATAAGATAGTCCACCTCGTTCCTGAAATTTTTCACAAGAAGCTTTACACAATAAGAATTAATGAACTAGAAAGTTTCAATTAGATAAGGTAGTTTTATTTATGAATGAGAATTTGTTATAAAATACTTATATTTGTTATAAAACAAAATCGTCCAATCTCTTATTCCAATTCACGCTGGGCCAATATCTGTGTATGCGTTTCGTATTTAACCTTTAACTGGTGAGGTGAAATTTATAGTCAAAATTGGCCAGGTGGGGTCTCTCAGTCCTTATCTTGAAGTTTATTATATTAAAAATACAGGAAATGATAAAAAAAAAAATTAAACTTTTCTATCGTAAAGAAAGTATGCACAGCTAAAATTAGTAACAGTTTTTGCAATTGGAAACCGAACATTGTCCACAATTATTTTGTTCACATTTAATACTAACAATAGATGACTTCCTATTCTTGTTTCTTGGACAAAAATAACATCCCCTTTTGATGGGAGGGGTCTCCTGAATAAGGATGATCCCATTTTCTTAATAAAATTAAAAAAAGTGTGTAAAATAACACGGTCACGAGACATTACTGTCACACACTTTCAATAAATCCGAGCAGTAATTGTGAGGTGGGGTGTAGTGTAGTAGTGGACCCCAATAGCACTGTCCTAAAGCAATGCAGGATAAAAACTAACTAAAAAAGGATGCTATATTACAATCATGTCGAGAAAGGAAATGGCAAGTTTTCACAAGGCGATCGGATCGGGACAGTGGGATTCACAAAACTTTAAAGAGGCCTTGGGTTCTTCTTGACCCCCATCTCACCAGTTGAAGGTTAAGTATTGAAAAAAAAAAAAAAAAAAAAAAAAATATATATATATATATATATATATATATATATATATATATATATATTGCTTATTAATTATAATAATTGCTTTGTTCGATTCATCTTCGGGGTCCTGGATACACTTCCTTATTTTATGGCGATTGTTGTGTAGGTAGTAGGTACACTTCAATCGTCGCAAATATTTCTTTGCATCATTCTTATACCAAGTTATCCAATCCCCCGTCCATCGTACATTTTTAACCTTCTACAATTCAAATCCTCTGTCCATCCCAGTTGTACACGCTCCAGGCCTTCAATTTTATATACTACGGCCCATAATCTTTTCTCATTCGATCCTCAATCCTAGGAATTCTATTACTCCTTCTATCCACCATAACTCTCTACCTAATTTTGTTGTTTTCTTCTCGTTTAAATATATCAATTTTATATCAGTAATTATTATTTTTTTATATGTAAATTTAATTACTCTAAGACCCCTAAGCACATTTTGTACATTCTGTATATTTTATTCTAAAGGGACATGCTCATGAACCTTTTAGCCTTCAGTTCGCGATATCAAGTAGACCTATCATAAGGTATCTCTCGAATATATGATGTGGAAACTAATAAAGCATACTCTATGTGAGATATAGAAATCAGCAAAGAAAAAACAGAATATACGCCGTACAACTCATCATCTCATCCATTTTTATGTGAGATTGGACTATCTCACAAGTATCGTCTTTAAATATTTTGCGTAACATTAGGGATTTTGAAAGCGTGACAAAAATAAAACTAGATAGTTGGAAGATCATGGTCTCTTAATAGGTTACTCTAAAGCAAAACGGTATCGCTCCTACGAAAAAAAAATATAGTACTCTTTCATCGTATGGAACATTTTATATGGCGGAAACATGAACGTTGCCAAAACTAAGATTAATTGACAATGGAAATAGACTTGTCGAATTTGGAAAAAAAAAAAAAACAAAAAAAAACGGATCATCCAAACGATTTAGATTAAATTAATTATACCAATATGTACCTTTGGTGTTATTCTAGGTAGGTTTTGATTTTCATTAAGGCTGATCTCGTGGGCTTGGGCTTGAACGGTGAACATTGGACGAGTCTGTGCAGGCGGAGTTAGGTGGTATCGGCTTCGAACTTCGAGTTTGGTAAGCCTATTATTATTATTATTTGGTTTTCATTGAAATAGTTGAATAAGTTTCAAATGGCAGAATTTCAAAATTTCTTCCTCTGGTTCCCTTTCGTTAAGCTATTCACCATATCTCGCTGGTTGTAGTAGTGAAAAATGGTAAATGTGAAATATGAAAGGAGGCCGAAGGAGATATAAAGAGAAATATTTATTCATGTCAAAGTTTTTTCCTGTAAGTAAGAAAAATACCATAGGTGTCTTGTATATCTTTGGAAAGAAAAATAATTATTAAAAATCATCAAGTATACGAAGGTTACGGTAACTTGGGTGATAAATGTATTAAATAACTTCCCTTGTTATATTACAGGGGTGGCTTAGCTCCTTGATAGTCCGAGCCATCTTTTTAAATTTGAATTGTTACGCATGCCGCAATTAAATACATATTTAAAATGGTTTAATTTTTACAGGAATTATAATTATTGAAAACATATAAACAAAAGTATAAAATATTTGTATTGAATTTATATATTAAAAATCCTGTGCGGGCAACACACAACTTTCACCTACCTCCGTTGCTAAAATCGATTAAAGCTTTTTTCAAATACAGTTAGAGATAAAAATGTGTGAACGAAGAATTAATTAAATTGAATTTCTACAGAAACGTGTATATTACTGTTCTTATTTTCAAAATGAGTAAAACTATTAAAGCACTAATTTAATTGAATTTATATAGAAACATGTGTTTTATTAAAAATCTATTACATTATTATCTAAAATAATTAGTTAGTTTTATTGGCTTGTCATCACTCTCCGTTAACTTTTACAAGCTTTTGTATTAGATAATATTTTTCTAAAATATTTAGCTTTCCAACGGTATTTTATACATGTATATTACTGTTCTTACACACGAAAACCAAATATTGCTTTAAAAAATATTTTTTCAGTTTTCTCCTTTATTTGGATATCGAATTCGTTCAACTTATATATTTACCTTATATTTATATTTTTTTTATCAATGGTGATAAAATGATATGGTTATTTTTGTTATATCTACAAAATGAAAGGAACTTTAGAGGAAGAAAATTTAAAATATCGGCAGTTAAGCCCTGTCAAACTATTTCAATCAGAATGAAACTTTTAAATTTTTACATCGGTATAGCGACTTTAATCAAAATCGTTAGAGCCGTTTTTGGGATCGTAGAATAGTGCAATATACATGGTATAAAGTGGCTCTTCCGGTTAGCCGATTTAGATGAAAAAGTTGCTGTAACATGCTGGGCGTATAGTTGTCTTAATATAAAATTTCAGTTACATTCGAATTTCGTTTTCGCGCTAGATTAGACACACACGCACGCAAACGGACACACAGACCTTTTTTCGGGACTTGGTCATTTGAACTCAGGAGACCCTAAAACGTGTATTTCCGTCGAAAACTGGAATTCGAAAATTTTCACGATCGCAATACTTTCCCTTACTGTATATTTCATATATAGGTAAGTGGAAGTAAAAATAAAAGAAAATTTTATTTTTAAAACCACTACGCTGCGAAATTTTCGGACAGCCAAATAAATTTTGCATAGATTTTTATTAATTTTATTTTTTATTTAATAGAAACGGGGCAATAATTATTAACAACCTTCAATCATTAAAAGTTCATATAAATACGAGCACAACACCTGACTTTTCGTCGAAATCATGAAAAGAGATCCGGACAGCAGTTGAACCGGTAGGATTAGGAGAGAGGCTTTCCAGCTGTCGTAAGGAGGGGATTCCAGAGCTTTAATATTTCAATAGGACTTATGTTAAGGATTCTGAATTAGCTCTCTAGGGGTTCATCATTTCACCTTCCTCTCCAAACTTTTCACAAAGCCACTTTGAAAATCCATCTTCATTCAATCATACCTCCTAATAGCGGAAATCCGATATACAACAAATGCTAATAAGAAGCTTCCTGGATTGTATGAATGAGCTGAATAATGTTCCGAAACGTTATTAATTTAATCGGGCACGATTTCTTATCTCAAGCTTCCTCTTAACATAGATTAAAAGTGAAACAATTTTATCAAAAATAAGATACTTAGAAACCATAAACGGATATAGCACAAAATGCATGTGTGTGTGTGTGTGTGTGTATAATAATAATTTTGTTTTTATTCTGGGATAAGTCCCTTCGGAATTGCAGAAAAAACTATCTTCAGTGTCTTAGAGATATATATATAAAAAAACCAAAACAAAAAAAAAACCCAGCAATAACAAGAAAATTAATAATAGTAATATTTTAATAGGTAGCTTCTTATAATAATTTAGGAAAACAAATTAGACAAGAATAAAAAATAAAAACATGTTCATATATAAAGTGCAAAATAAATTAAAAATGCTTCTGAAAATGTGTGAAATAGTATTCATAAATCTTTAAATACAGTACAAAAATAAAATATGATAAGTAATAGTTTCTCTCTGCTCCATTTACCGATTTGTATTGAAATTTACAAGTCAGTTGAGATAATTTGAAAATTGGATAGACAGGAGTGTTTGAACAAACGGGATTTAAATTTGGAAGAGTATTAGAGTGACGGATATAAGAAGGAATAGAATTCCATACGGACGTGGATCGGATAAGGAAAGATCTGTCGTAAGCTGCTGTTCGATGAGGCGTTATTTACAGGTCTGAAGGCGGCGAACGATTTTTGCGGGAGGAGGATTTAAATGAAAATATATCAGAGATGCACGATGGACGTTGAGATTGGAGAACTTGAAGGGGAAAGGATGCCAGGAAGTACTTAAAACGGTGGAAAGGGTAAAACCACTTCAACTCCTTGTAGAATCGGGTTACAGAGGTGTCTCTGAATATGAACGTAAGATGAAACGTATCAGGCAGTTAAATAATCGTTTTAGTTTAGCTTCAAGATCACCAGAGATAAATATGTATATATCTATGAATTCATATAATTTGTGTACTCTGTATTTGTATATATAAATTCATTAGTTCGCCCGGACCTGGGTAGGTAGAAAATTACTGTCTCACCGAAGGAAGGGATCTCGACTCTGCAGTCTCAACCAATTATATTTTTAATGCTTGGATGATGGTTTCTCCCATCCAGTAAAGTCGAAGCGAAAGCAGGCAGTCCACAGTGGACTTAAAAATGTCCAAATTTAAATACATGAAAAGGTAGTACAAGTTCTGAAAGGCCTGAATTGTTGCATTATTTGTGTTTGCGTAACATCTACGCTCAATTAAATCAATGTGCCACAAGCGGCCATATTTTGTTATAAAAAACATATGGTAAGAAGAGAAGCCCAAGTAAAGCAGAAGCGTGCACGCTACACACCATTTCCTTCTTCTTTTCTGAGTACGCTATGCTAAGAATGGAGTAGAGGAAGAAAAGCTCGCCCTAGGCTGGACGACAAAGCGAGATGAACTGAGAAGACGAATACACCAACATGTAAATATTTATGAAGTCCACCTAAAATGTTATCCATGACCCTTTTCCATTTGTTTAAATTCACTAATATTTCATGCCAGCAGTTTCTCTTTTCACTCATTCAATAGAGTCCACTTGTTCTAGCTGCCACTTGGTCTAGTCCTAATCATTTTTCATAATGATGGTTAGACCAAAAAATTTGTTTTTGCAACTATTACGTTTGTTACTTGTTTCTTGTGGAATAAAGGAGATTAAAAAAATGCCTTGTAATTATAAACCTTATGAAATGTCCTAAACCATAATAAAAACCGTACCTAAATCATTGGCATGGTTTATAAAGAGTTAGCGGAAACCAAGTATCGCGACGTCATTTTATGCATAGAGGGAAGAGATAGTTAAAAAAAAAAAAAAAAAAAAATAGCAGAAAAAATAAATTTAATCTGAATGGATTTTTATTTGTCGGTAAAATAAAATTAAATACACTAGCTACATTCTATTGTGTCTATTATTCATTCATAACTTCCTAATAAAGGTATGTTAACTAATAATAAAAATAATATATATGAAATAAGTAACATTTTTATCATATGTAAAAAGATTTTCCTGCATTGTATAATTAAAAACTCTTAACTTCAACTAAATAATCATATTTGTAGGTGTTTGAACGTTTGGGAAAACAAAAGCTGGGAGGGTAACAAATATTTTCTTTGCCTCTCTGTTTGCAGTATAGGATCGGAGTGTTTGACCAAGAGCATCTACCGAAGGTGTAAACACAAGGGGATTGTCGATTATTTAATCTGGTTATTTCTTGACAATTTAATTTTCGGTCCGCATATTTTTGTACATACGAGGAATGCCATGTCACCAAAATCAACTCTACCGAAAATCTTTATATTTCAATAAAACTCACATTTTTAGAATTTTTCACTAGTGTATGTATTACACTACTATAGCGGAACAAGCAAGATATGGATATCTAGTTCAGGAATGATGAGACGAAAATCACCCGAGCACACTACTTCCATACCAGAAATAATATTAGCGAACTTACATTAATCACTAAATTAATGCTTTTCATAGAACATCTATTTATTTTTTAAGGAAAAATACGAAAATGATCTAAAATAAAGAAATTTTAATTACACAAAAATTATGTTTGTGTGTTTTTGCCACTCTCTATCAACCTTTATGACTTAATTTACTAGACGGTAATGTTTCTAAAATTGTGCGACTTTCTAGTGTTTTATGATTATATACCACTCTTATTACCGAAAATCAATTCATAATATTTTTTTTTTAATCTATTTATTATTATTGTGTGGTCTCGTGGATAGACTGTTTTAAGGATCCTTGGTTCAAATTCAACTTTGGTAAAAATATTATTTATTCTTGGAAGGAATTAGTCCGGGTGGCGGTCATTAAATGAAACAACTAAATAGTTTCAACTATTTTATTGTTTGCCAACGTTTCGACCCCCTTTGTGGGTCATCATCAGGGCTAAAGATACAAAAGAATATAATTTCAATGACATTACATACAATATTATATAACCTATTTAGCTAGAGAACGTCGGTATTAAAAAATAACAGAAGAACTGTATATGTAAAAAAAAAAAAAAAAAAAAATTAATTAAAATACAATGACCATAGTACAATGATGAAAGTGTTATACAGAAAAATAAAAGTGTTCACTAAACATAATTTAGACAGGTATCAATAATTTACATGAAATATGAAATATAAAAATATGAAGTAGAGTGGAGATACGTACCGCATGGTGGGAGAATGGAAACTAGGTACTGTTTGGTAGATGGGGGGTAGGTAGGATGGAAAATACGTGGGAAAAAGGTAGTATGGAAAGTACGTACTGATTTATGGACAGGGTCTGACAACAATGACTAAAATTCTTAATATTGAGGGTGTATAGTCGACTGTAGAAACTATTATAGGTGGAATAGTCAGGAATCAGTCATTTTTGAAAAGTTTTTAATTTTGCCAACGTTTCGGCTCAAGCTTGTGAGCCATCATCAGGGCATTACTGAGCCATGTCCAAGCATAAACTGAAGTTATGCTTGGACATGGCTCAGTAATGCCCTGATGATGGCTCACAAGCTTGAGCCGAAACGTTGGCAAAATTAAAAACTTTTCAAAATGACTGATTCCTGACTATTCCACCTATAATAAAATTCTTAATACTACCATACAAAGAATCAATGAAATTTAACTTATGATTATAATAATGATACAGGATAACAACAATTCTAATTTAATTCTTGAAATATCACCTATATAATAGTAAGAACAGTGATGGAAGATGTATATGGAGAAAAACTGACTGTACCTCCCAACTTAATTATCCCTAATTCTGTTTTTGGTATCCAAAGATAACAGGGTGGAAAAAATGATAATGGAACATTGTAAAATACGCTAATTGACAAATCTTACAGGTTGATAAAAAAGATAAATAAACATAAACACAAGTTGGAATAAATTGAATAGTGAAGACATTTAGAAAATTTTAAATACATAAACAAAACAAAAAAAAATGCATATATAGAATTATATGGATACCTAAAATAGATTTAAAACAATAATAATGAAAAACAAAACAATATACATAGTGGGATAGACAGAGAAAATATGCTACTTAATAGAGTTTAATATGTGGCTATATGTGGAGGAAATGCATTGTTTATCGGTTTTGTGGTTTACAGGATTGGATTGAAGGTGGATGTGGACGGATTCAGCGGATAGTCTTTTCTTATGGTTTGGAACATATTCTAAAATGGAGCAGTCGTCAAAGTTAAAGGAATGATTGAAAAGTATGGAGTGTTCAGAAAGTTTTGAGGCTAGAGGGTTTCGTGAGGATACGGAGAGTTTATGCTGCGATATTCTGTTTTTAGGTAATTTTTGGTTTCTCCTACTTAGGATACATCACAATCTGAACATGAAATTTTATACACAATATTGGAACGATATATAGGAGTGATCGGGTCTTTTGTATTGGTAAAAAGGTGAGAAAGCTTGTTCTGGGTCTTTAGTCCTAGTTTTAAGGAAGGTAAGGAAAATTTAAGGATTTTTTTTATATTTTCAGAAAGGTGCGGAATGTAAGGTAGGGATCTATATAAAAATATCATGGGTGAATCATGGTCAGGAATTGTGGGGGAAGTAACGGTGGTTTTAGTGTTATTATAAGAATCTATAAGGTTTTTAATGACTTTTTTTGGGAAGCTGTTTAAGGTTAATATTTTTTTAACACGTTCGATATTATTAGGATGGTACTTTGGATCAGACAAGGATAGGCAACGGTGGACGAGATTCTTGGCAGCATTTAATTTCTGATTGTTAATTTAATTTCTGGGTGTTGGAGAAGAAGTTGAGCAGTCTACCGGAATAGGTGGATTTGGTGTACCAGTCAGTTGAAATAGAACCGTCAGTGTTTCTAGTGATAAGTAAGTCTAAAAAGGGGATTGTCAAGTTGTTTTCTCTTTCTACGGTAAAACGGAAGCGTGGATCATATGAATTAAACGATTTTAGGATATCGGGGATTTTGTCTGGGTTTATTATTAGGATGAGGTCGTCCACGTACTTTTTAATAAATATACTGGAAGGAATTAGTCCGGGTGGCGGTCATTAAATGAAACAACTAAATAGTTTCAACTATTTTATTGATTGCCAACGTTTCGACCCCCTTTGTGGGTCATCATCAGGGCTAAAAAGATACAAAAGAATATAATTTCAATGACATTACATACAATATTATATAACCTATTTAGCTAGAGAACGTCGGATTAAAAAATAACAGAAGAACTATATATGTAAAAAAAAAAAAAAAAAAGCTTAATTAAAATACAATGACCATAGTACAATAATGAAAGTGTTATACAGAAAAAATAAAAATGTTCACTAAACAAAATTTACACAGGTATCAATAATTTACATGAAATATGAAATATAAAAATATGAAGTAGAGTGGAGATACGTACCGCATAGTGGGAGAATGGAAACTAGGTACCGTTTGGTAGATGGGGGGTAGGTAGGATGGGGTAGGTTTTTCCATCCTACCTACCCCCTTTCCTACTAATAATAATAATAGTGATAGACCACCATATTCATACAATATATAATTAAATTTTTCTTCAGTACGCTGGCGAGCCCTCCTCTCCACTCTGTTCACACAGAATTAAAAAACGGAATCGAAGAGATCTCTCAGCCGCGTCACAGCTCGATCACGCTTAATATAATATATAATTATTATTTCTAAAATTAAATTTTTCCTCAGTACGCTGGCGAGCCCTCTTCTGTACTCTGTTTACACTTCCCCTTGTTTACACTCCACCCTTGCACCAACATATATACCTTTGCTCATGATACAGCACTTCTTTCTTCGCACTGAGATTGCACTATTACTTCTATTTTCTTACAAAATCATAGATTTGACCTAGAAATGTGGTTTCTAAAATGGAAAATCAAAATTAATGCCTCCTAATCGAGCCATGTGAGCTTTTCTCTGCGGAAAGGTATTGTTATTGTAAGGTAAGGTTGTGCAACTGTGAAAATCGACAACAATCCAGTACCTTCAAAAACCTTCATACGATACCTCGGACTATATTTAGATAAAAAAGTTACATGGAACATACATACGAAGTTAAAGCGACAAGAATTAACAAGACGTTACAAACAACTTTCATATCTATAGGATTACAGATCACCACTAAATTTACGAAACAAGCGACTAATATATACGACTCTACTGAGGCCAATATGGACATACGGAGCAGAACATTGGGATTCTGCAAAACACATACAACTCAGTCCAAAATTTAACGAAAAATTGTTCACGCACCATGGTATGTTTCGAATCACACGATACACAATACGACACATCATCCAAATCAACTTGTTTCTTCCCTTTCTTCCTCCCTGTTACCAAGGAAGACACAAAGAAGACTTAAAAGCCGATGGCCTAGAGATCTTATAATCTAAAAATTCAGGACTCTGGTTAGGAGGAAAATAACATTCGCTTGATGCGCAGCAACGCAGTTGCGAATAAAACAGAGACAATAATTATAATAATAATAATAAAAACTTAAGTATTCAACGTAATATACATATTATTCCTACAACAAAGAAAAAAAATGTAAGATTAATTGTAATTAAATTTAACAATGTTTTTTACTCACTTGCCTATATGAAATATAAAGTATAAAGAAAATCTAAAATTTATTCTACATCGTATATTATTGCGATGGTGAAACATTTCGGCTTCTAGTTTTCAACTCCTCAGGATTCCAGTAACTTGTATTGCTAAATGGAAAGTTGTAAGAACTAATATTACCTATTTTCGTTAGATGATCTGAATGGGAGATCACAAAAAAAATATATATTTTTTCTTTAGCCGACCGAACTTGCTAGTTGAGATTTTTTTACACATGTCTGATTGAAGAAATATTTCATTTATTTCGAAAATTATTCCCCCATTTATGTTCCACGGAATTCCCAAATCTAATTAGACTTCAATATTGTTCTGGGATCTCCTGTGACCCCGTGTTTCCCTAATAAGTGGGGAATTGGGAAACCATATTTTCTCCTTATCTTGATTGTCGGCGTCTTTCATCAATCGACAAAAAATCACCCGGGAAATTGGAAACTTTAACGAATTGTTGTTTTATGGTATTATGAAATTATAATTATAATTAGTTATAATAGTAGTACTAATATAATCAGTACCAAAAATGTATCAAGTTCGATAATTATTTTTTTCTCCTTTATATTTCTGTCTACTTCATTGGTTTAGTTTAGAAATTATATGAACAAGTCGTATACAAGCTTAAAGATATTATTTTTACAAATTCTTAAATATTCATTGGTGTTATATGATGACCTTGAATCAGAGGCTGCAAAAAATATCAAAATAAGCCAACAAATTAAGTGTAAAAATTTGGTTTCGCCCAACACACGTCTTTCACTTACCTCCGTTGTTATCATCAATTCTAGAATTTTTAAATATATTTAGAGATGAAAATAAATGTCTAAAAATTGATAACATTGAGTTTCAAGAGAATTATGTGTATTATTAAATAATCTATTATATTATTATTTACGACAGTCAGTTATCTGCTTTTCATCACTCTTCATTAACCTTTACAATTTCGTGTAAACGACAATCTTTAGCTTTCCAATGTCATACATCTATGTTACTGTCCTCATTTTCAAAAACACAAATATTTTTGTTTTTTTCTTCTTAAAATGGATATCGGATTTTTATAAATGCTAAAAAGATGATACAGTTACATTTATAGAATCTTCAAAATTAGCGGTACTTTTGAGAAAGAAAATAAATGAAATCAGTATTTAAGCCTTATCAGAATCATTCAATCAAAACAAAACCTACATGATATAGAAGCTTAGACAATTTTAATCGATATAGGAAATTTAATCGAAATTGTTATAGCCTTTTTTGAGAAAATCGTAAAAAGTTGCAAAATGTATTGTATAAAGTAGCACTTCCGGTCAGCCGATTTTTAATAAAAAGTTGCTGTAACATCTCGGGCGTATAGTTGTCTCAAATATAAAATTTCATTTTCGTATGACTATTCCTTTTTGCGTTAGGTTTACCACACACGAATACACACACAGACCTTTTTGCGGGACTTTCATTTGGACTGAGGGAACCCTAAAACGTGCATTTCCGGTGAAAACTGGAATCCAAAAGTTTTCAAGGTCGCAATACTTTCCCTAAATATATATTTCATATATAGGTAAGGGAAAGTAATGAATAAAAGGACTTATAACTTATGTATTATATTATTTTCTGTCGTGTTACTGGACATAGAGGTAGGTAAATAATTTCTATTAAGCCATTAAAAATAATAATAATAATAGGCTTACCGAACCCGAAGGTTCGATGCCGATACCACCAAATTCTGTCTACACAGACTCGTCCAATGTTCGCCGGTCAAGCCCAAGTTGCCGAGATCAGCCTTAACGCAGTCCTCCCATCGACGCTTCGGCCTACCTTTCGGACGTCTACCAGTCAGATCCGCGAATACCAGCTTTCTCGGAATCCGTTCCGCACCGAGCCCAACAACTTTATTCGCCCATTTGAGTCTCCGCGATGCTATCAACTCAATATATTCACAGGATACAACTTCCGCAATTCCGCGTTGTGCAACCTTCTAAACTCCCCAGTGGCCTCATCACTCTTCGGACCAAATATTTTACGCAGTACCATATTTTTGAAAACCTTAAGCCGTTGTTCATCCTTCAAAGTAAGCGACCACGTTTCACATCCGTAAAGAACCGTCGGAAGAATAATAGTTTTATAAATTCTAACCTTTAAGTTTTTAGATAGAAGCCGCGAACTAAGTAACTTAGCAACTGAATAATAACAAGCATTTCCCACCTTTAACCGGGACTTTATTTCTTCCTGGATTTCATTTTTTCTTGTTATCATTAAACCTAAATACTTGAATTTGTCTACGTGTTCAAAAGTATGCCCTGATATATTAATATCACCAAAATCGCCACCGTTTCTGCTACTAATCATATATTTCGTCTTATCGGCATTTAATTAGAGTCCTATTTCTTTACCGGTTTTTATTAACACATTTGTATTTAGTTGTATGGTTTCCGTGTCTTCACACGGAATTACATTTTAAGCAATTAAAAAACTAAATGAAAATAATATTTGTTAAAACCTGGTATATACTGAATTTTCCTGACCACAACACTAATGATATTTCATTATATTAAATTTTCTTCTCCTCTTACTCCAAGTTAGGAAGAGCCTCCGGTCATTAAATCCTTAGATACCAAAGATGGTTCTATCATACCCCAATTTACCTTCCTTGCTTACCCCCACCACTTTAACGCTTTTTCTGATGCGTTATCTCTCATTTGTTACCTTGAGGTAGGATAGTAAAGGTTGTAGTATTTCTTTTGCTGATGAAGTTTTAGAAAAACGACATTTTGTCCAGATCACTGACGTAGTGCCGTTTTATATACGTATTCTCTAAAATGGCTCCGAAGATTCAGATTGAAGTTATATCAGAGTGTAATTAAACGGATGTCAGACGAAGAATATGTGAAAAAAGTCGTTTCGGAAATACACGTTTTCAGGGTCCTGATAAGCAAATGATGTGTCTATGTTAGTTTGAGCGTTAAGTTTAGCAAGAAAACAAAAATAACGTACCACCTATAACTGAAATTACATATTAAAGATATGCATATGCACCAAAAGTCACCAATATCACTTCATAGGTAGAAATAGTCGCGAGTCAGTCGTGTGAAAAAATATTTTAAATTTGCCGACGTTTGGCTCAAACATGGGAGCCCTCATCAAGGCTGCAAAAATCATAAAAACCAAAAGGATACTCATCAATACAGTGTGACAATGAAAATTAGTGAATGTAAGAATTATGGCAATGTCAAAATAAATTTAAAAAAGTACAAATATTTAATGGTAATATTATAAATACAAATAATAATAATATGACTAATACTAAAATGATGATAAGTGTGAAATTCAAATTCAAAAGTAAGTAGAGAGGTAAAAGAATATATATAAACATACCGTCTGTGAGCCATGTCAAGCATGCATTGAGGAAAAACGAAAAAACATCAATATGCGGTATGGAGGGGGTTGATGTAAAACCCATAGCGGTCTTTCCCTTTAAATATAAGTATTACAACTTGCCTTAAATTCTTTTCTTTTTTTCTAACTATACAAAAATTATAAAAAGTAGAATCTGGAGTACACGAAGAAATTGTATAAATGAAAAGGAAAATATACATTAAATAAAACATAATTATTTTTTCATCGTTGTCTTAAGTTTTCTTTTGGCTTAATTTTAGTAAGATATATATTTGGTCATTTCCAAAAGAAGTTCATTGATTAATTTAACTTCCACACCTTACAAAGTATCTGTAAAACAATTAAATTTTTATGATATATCTATACATTTTACATCCCATTTTAACACTTTAAATTAATTATTTTATCAATTGTTTCTTTTTCTAAAAATGCTTACCCATAATGCATATTTATCTCTATATTCTGTTACACCGCTTCATCAGCCGAGTCGTCCAATTTAGCATGCTGTGTTAAAACCACATGTTTTAAAAGAGTCATGTCTTATTATATCCATTATTAAAAAAAGAAACGAAAAAACTCAAGTTATTCTAAAAATTATATTCACTCACTCAACATCTCATCGGTCGTTGATGTAGATGTTCATGACTAACTTGGGGTAGGGATATTGAAAGATTTATAGATAAAATTACAATGCTTGTGTAAAACGTGTTTGAATTATCTACAGCAGTTTGTACTATTTTAAAACATATAATTTAAAAATTGTATTTTTTTGACATAGCAAGCTAAACTGGACGACAAGCCGATGAAGCGGTGTAACAGTAAATAGAGATCAATATGCATCATTGGTACGCATTTTAAGAAAAGACACGATTGATAAAATAATTAATTTAAATCGCCAAAATGAGATGTAAAAAGTATAGATATATCATAAAAATTTAACTGTTTTACACCTGCTCGACTAACTTCCATAAACTCGAGAGAATTCAAAACTTGTCAATGCGGATAATTAATAATTTCCCCCGATACACGAAAATATCATCAATGCTCCAAGACTTGCAGCTTCCTACAATCAAACAACTTGTCCATTCACAAACAGCTTCTTACTTCAGTAAAACTCCAGTCTCTAAAAACCCATTAATAAAAGAAATCGGTAATTACAATAAATTTTCACTAAAACGATATACTCATAAGAGAACAAAACATGTATTATTAAATTAACTTACTTTCTTATGTTATAAATCTTATAATTTTCAATCATATTATGTATTTTATATTAATTTATGTATTTTCAATTATTTCATGTATTTTCAATTATTTCATGTATCTTTAAATATTTTATGTATTCTCAATTATTTTATGTGTAGTTTTTATGCGTAGGTTTTTTCCTACAATCGCAAAGTAACCTCAATTTTTCACCATATGTTTGCCATTAGGCTAATGTAGTATAATCACAAAAAACAAAAATATTTTCTGATTGTAAGGATGACTCATCCAAAATCATTGTTAACATTTTGTCAAAATGTAAATATGTGAATAAATATTTTATTTTTTATTTTTAATTTTTATAATTGTTTCACAAATACTTCACAAATTCCTAGAGCCGAAACATTGTAAGGTGTTGAAAGTGAAAAGGTGATGTTATAGCAATAGCGTTTAGGATATCATGATCTCCAACCCAAACATTACTGAAGGGTGATTAGGGCTAAGGTATAACTCAGGTGTATCTTACACCTGGCGAAAGCCCTTCTGTAAGCAGGTATGGCCCTCTGACCTACACAAACATAGACTATCACATTTAGACATCGTACATTGATAACCTTTTTCATCTTAAAGAATATATGTTCTGAACGGCGGATCATTACGACAAAAGTAACTCTAAATTTCTGACATACAAACTGCCGTAAAAATTTTATTCGAGCAACAACAACAGAGATAGAACAGAAGTAATCGAGAGACGTATGAAAATATTTTATAGGATATAATTAGTTGACCGCTGAGAATTACTAGAAGGAATGAGTCCGAGTGCGGTAGATGAATGAAACAATTAGGTAGTTTAAACATTTATTTTCTGCCAACGTTTCGACCCCATTGTGGGTCACCATCAGGGCTGTATTGTAGAGAGTGAAAACTACAGTTTTAGCTAGAGCATGTTAAAGTTGTTAAGAAGAATGTTACACAAGTGAAAGTTAAGACCACTATCCAAAGATAATCCATGCCAAAATAAAAAAAAAATAAAACATCCGATTTAGATAAAGTAACATAAGTTGTCCTAGATAGATATAAGTATCCTAAATAAACTGTTACGATACTATAGCGACAAATGTTATTTAGCAAAAAAATTCGCGTCAATTTCAATCAGAACACCAACGAGTGGAAAAAAAGTTGCCAGATGAAAGTTACAGACCCCCCGGCAAAAGACATTTCCATGCATATAAAGACAAAAAGTTTACTATACACTTAAGGCTGTGCTACACGTTGAGAATTAGGGTATGTGTAGGTGAGGTGAAATTCGCGAGGTTATGTGAAAGTGAATATCATACACTCTCACATACTTTCAACATATAATTAATATTCAATTACCGAATTGTCTATATTACTTCATCATGTATTTTTATTTACCTTATATTATAAACAATGTTTAATTTCGTTAAAACCTTGTTTTCATTATGTGTAACACATACCCTATTTATCACCGTGTAGCGCTGCTTTCTATTTGGCTGTTCAGGGCACCATGATGTCCAACCCAAACAGTACTTAAGGGTGATTAGGGCTAAGGGGCTGGCTGCTCAGGTGTAGCCTACGCCTGGCGAAAGCCTTTTTGGGTACAGGTAAGAGGGTCAGGCACAGACATGTCAGTTAAAAGTGTCAGCTAGTCAATACCTGTAATAATTGTTATTATTTTACTAAATAATGTTTGTTTAAAATCGTTTATTATGAAGGTATGGCGTGAAATTACATTTTTGATTATTAACCCTTATCTAATAGTAATGTTTGATTCATTAGCTAGTAGACTAAATTAAATAAAATTATAGGTGGAATAATCAGGAGTCAGTCATTTTTTTGAAAATTTTTAGTTTTACCAACGTTTCGGCTCAAGCTTGTGAGCCATCACCAGGGCATCACTGAGCCATGTCCAAGCATAAACTCCTTTTATGAAGGATAGGGTGTATCAGCACCAAAATGATGTTAAGAATAAAGAAAAAGGGAATAAAAAGACTGCTTTAGTACAGCATGTAATAAATAAAAAAAACATCAATTTGACTTTGAAAATACTATGATAGTACATAAAGAAAGCAATGATTTTAAAAGGAAAATTTTAGAGGCAATTTATATTTCAGTACACATTGACTATAGTATAAACTACAAAACGGACACAAAGAATTTTCATAATCATTATGCTGATATTTTGAGCAAAATTAATAAATAATATAATTTAAGTAAATTGAATTTCTTGAATAAAATTAAGTTTAAATAACTTAATATAATAGAATAATATTTAGAATTTTGTGGTTAAGTGATTCATCTTGGTTTTAATTAGATATTAATATATTTATTTATAAGTTTATGTATATGTATGTATGCGTGTGTGTGTTTAAAAGAAAAAAAATTGGCTGTGAAAACAAATGTGGACTTGATTGATTAGAGGAGGAGGAAATAAAACAATGTATGTGTATATGGGTGGTTTTTTTATTTTATTTTTTTTTACGAGAGTAGGTGGAAATCATCAAAACCAACCTCCCTACACCTGTTTCTCACCCTCCACGGGACCACCGTTAGGCATTACTTCGTGGAGGAGACTGGCTGTGTGCCGCCCCGTTGTTAGGCGCCTTACTCTATAATTCTAGACACGCCTATATATGTGTGTGTGTGTGTGTGTGTGTGTGTGTGTGTGTGTGTGTGTATATATATATGCATGTGTGTGTATATGTATATGTATGTGTAAATATGTATACATATATATATATATATATATATATATATATATGTATACATATTTACACATACATATACATATACACACACATGTATATATATATATATATATATATATATATATATATATATATAATGTTAATTTGATTATTGTTTGAAATAGTTTTGAGATGATTACATTATAAATGAGGATAAAGAAAAATATTGGTTTTAATGTCAAGTGCTAAGAGTGAGGGAATACATTTCTTCAATCCAGTGGATGATAACAACCATGACAGGGCTGGTCAGCCTATAATAGTTTTATTTATTTTTTTAAAAATGTGACAATATATATATTTATATAAGTGCATAATGATGGAATATTAAAAGGTATGTAAATTGCCTTATAACAATGTAAAAAAGTAATGTTGTTCATCTTTTAGTTTTAAAATAAATGATGTTTATAGATCCCTTGAAAATGGCAAAAAGCCGAAACGTAGGGAGAAGAGAATAAGAAATTAAATAAGTTGAATGAAAATGGATCATTTTAATTAAAAGAACCTAACAATACATTTATTCATTTAAACAACTCTTAATTGTTATAAAAATTAATAAATAAAGCTATGATAATAAAAAATTCAGATTATAATTATAGCTGTTATAGTACTTATATATATTAAAAAAATCCCAAGACAACCCACTGCGAACGTTAAAAGTAAATTATAATTGATGTTTATGTAGAGATGATAAAAAAAAGTAGATAGGACACGTAGAACAGTAGACTAGTATGATAAAATAAGAACAAAAAATTATATCTATGAGAGGTTCTGTATGGATTGATAGGTATACAAGTATTCGTAACCTTAAATGTTCAACTAATAATAACTAAATTAATGTCATCTCGTAAAATTAATGTTGCCATAAAATATGAGGACACTAAAATAAAAATGCCTCCAAATTCTAGGGCTGCATTTTATATTTGTTTCATATTCTCTTGCACGCGGTTTTTGGGTACGGAGATGTACCAAATTTTATATATTTTTATTTATGTGTGTATAAAATAATAAATATATACAAACTAATGTAAGGCGTAAATCAAATACAAAGCATTATAATAAATATTTTATATTTTAATCATGACCATCATATTTTTTACCACAAATACTGCGGTGTAGTATATGGGCTTTATATTTTAAAAGCATACAAATCACAACTCAGTGCGATGTCAGGTACTCGTTAAAGATCCCTATCCTAATTAAGCCTGGATAGGCAAAATTTAGGACTCCTACTGTAGTATCGTCCGATTAGCCACAGCAGTATAAAGGGACGTTAAACAAATAAACAAACTAACCAGAAAATCACAAACAATATAATTTTAATATAATTATAATAATATAAAATTTTACACACATATATTAGCAATGTATAAAATATCAATGAAGTTAGTTTGTATTCCGATAGAAGTTTGTTTCTGTAAAAAGATTAATAACATAGAAGCTTAAATCGTCAGTATTGTTTTATATTGTTTAAAAAAACTCAATTTCCTAGGATAATAAACTTATTTCAAATTGGACAGGTTATAATATTGTTTTATTTTACTTTATAAAGCTCCTTTAAAATTTTTTTGAACGTTTCAATTTTTTTTTATAAACAAAAATAATAAATGAGTATAACTTGAAGGACTACCAAATCTCTCCCTGTTATCTCCACAGGCCTCGGTATTTCCTTTTGGTCCAGGATTAGGAAAAGGCCGCTGGAGAAACACGGAAAATACCAGCTTATCTTCTCCAGTATATTTTCTTTGATCTCCTAAAAACCTGCTTGGACATATCAATAGCAACATCGCATGCTGAAATCCGAATATTTTACAACATATATAAGCAATAATTTAATTAAATTACAGGATCAATTAAACATAATGGACTTGAAAAAATACATACTAATTAGTAAATGATGTTCCTTAATTTTTTCTAATCTTGGTATGTGCTGTTTTTATTTTTAATTAGCTGTATTAAGAATATATTTTTAGTTTCTAAATAGAATTGCTGACATAATGTTTATTTTATACTACTTATGTTATGCTCTGGTCAGAGTTTGACTTCATAGAGGTCGATAAAAATTGTTTTAAATACTTTAATTATATATTTATACTAGTTTGATATCCACACTAGTTTTCTTCTTATTTTGAAATAAAATTTACTGTATGGTAAATATTTTTTTATGTGCGTTTTTCTTGTTTCAACTGAAAACAATTTAATTCATCGTGGATGTAATTAGTTGACCGTTGAGAATTACTGGAAGGAATTAGTCCGGGTGGCGGTCATTAAATGAACAACTAAATAGTTTCAACTATTTTATTGTTTGCCAAACGTTTCGACCCCCTTTGGGGTCATCATCAGGGCGCATGGTGGAGAATGGAAACTGATTCCATTCCATTCTTCCATTCTATTTCCATTCTCCCACATGCGCCCTGATGATGACCCACAAAGGGGGTCGAAACGTTGGCAAACAATAAAATAGTTGAAACTATTTAGTTGTTTCATTTAATGACCGCCACCCGGACTAATTCCTTCCAGTAATTTAATTCATCGCTAATGATTAAATATATTAATTAAAAAAAAAGGTCTGACAGCAATAAGACCTTGGCAAATTAAAAATGCTTCTGCTGCCGTATTTTTTTTAGTGTTGAAGCAATGTATTTCATAATTATATATATTAATATACGTTTAAATGTATTGTGCATAATACTTTTCATCGTCATATGTAAATAATGTTTTTAACGATTTTTTTGTATGAAGGAATTTAATGATTTTCTACTCTATTTCTCATTGTTATAATTATTTATGATCCGTTTTTTCTACAATCATGATATGTGGTTGAATATAAATTTTTTGTGTTTTTTTTTTAAATATAAAACACAACGAAGCTATGTGGGTATGTACATATATGACTTTCAAAGTTAATAATGTGGTGATGATGGGTAGGATATAACTGGATCTATGAAATAACTTGGTGGGTGTACTAACGAACTAAAAAATTCATACCGCGTCTTGTGAGATTAGTTCCACCAAAAAAATATCTTTTTTCAGCATCGGCTCTGCAATGCTCATATGCTATTGGATTGATGATATAATATAGTACATTATTAAACTAATATCTATATGTTTGATCTGATTAGTGACTGTATTTTATATAACCTATTAATTTAGTTTTTTTATTTTTATAAAATATATAGTAAGGGAAATTATTGCGATCGTGAAAATTTTAGAATTCCAGTTTACGACGGAAATACATTATGTTAGGGTATTCTTAGTTCAACTAACCAAGTCCCGCAAAAAGGTCTGTGTGTGGTAACTCCAATTCATAAACTGAAGGTCCTATGAAACTGAAATTTGATATTTAAAAAAACTATAAGCCCGAGATGTTACAGAAACTTTTTTTATCAAAATCAGCTAACAAGATGAGCCACTTCATACCATTTATTTTGCATCTTTTTACGATTTTCTCAAAAAACGCTCTAACGATTTTGATTAAACTCACTATATCGATGTAAAATTTAAGGGGCTTTAATATCATATAGGTTTCATACTGATTAAAATAGTCTGATGGGGCTTAAATGCCAATACTTTAATTTTGTAAATTCTTTAAAAATAACCATACCATATTGTTACCATTGATAATAAACAGATAAATATATAAATTGAACTAATTCGATATTAAACTAAAAGAGAAAACTTAAAAAATATTTGTTTAATGCAATTTCTTTGTTTTGAACATCAGAAGTAATATGCACATATATACATAATATACCGTTGGAAAGCTAAATATTTTAGAAAAAAATATTATCTAATCCGCAAGCTTGTAAAAGTTGATAAAAAGCCGATAAAACTAACTGATTATTTTAGATAATAATATAATAGATTTTTTAATAAAACACATGTTTTTATAGAAATTTAATTTAATTGATTCTTTAATAGTTTCACTTATTTTTATATCTAGCTGTATTTGAATATTCTTTAATACTTTTTTAAAACGGAGGCAAGCAAAAGTCGTGTGATGCCAGCACCAGATTTTTTTCAAATGCGAATAGACCACTTAGGATCAAGCAACAACTTTATTTTTTATATCTGTTCCTGTTTCCTATGCCTGTAGTTTTCTCATTCGATGCTATGGTCCAAATTATTTTTTTTTTAATTATACTTTCACTGTCCCCCTCTACATTCGAGAACTCTCACAAATTTTCTCTTCATCTCTCACTGTGCAACACCATATTCATCAAAGAGGCTAGAACCCCTGACTTTGACAATACCTTGAAAAAAAAAGGTGATTCCAAGACCTGGATGCTGCGCAGGTACGTCGGCGGCCTTTGCCTTACTGACCTACTCTCAAGTGTTTGCCAGGGTACTTTTTAAAGGGCCTTCCCAACTTGCATTATACCTTTTCCTTTCTCCCTAATCTCCTTTAAGTGCTGTTTGGGTTGAAGATCACTAAGCTAGTATGGCCAGGTCTTGAGATAAGGGGTCGTACCTGTCGCGGTAGAGGCACTCCCCGTCAACTTCTCAAGGTTTCTGGAACTGTAGTATGTTAAATTAGTTTTTAAATACACTGAGCAGTAGTTATAATGCTGTATCTCTACTGGTAACTGTTAATTTTACAAATAAATACAATTTTTTAATCCTCAAATTCAAATTGGAGGTGTTATAGAGTTGCAATGCATATGAGAAAGCTGAAAGGAATTAGTCCGGGTAGCGGTCAGTAAATGAAACAACTAAATAGTTTTAATTATATTGAGGATGTATAGTCGACCTATTATAGGTGGAATAATCAGAAGTAAGTCATTGTTTTAAAATATTTTTAATTTTGCCAACGTTTGTGAGCCATTATCAGGGCATTACTGAGCCATGTCCAAGCATAAACTATAATACTGGAAGGAATTAGTCCGGGTGGCGGTCATTAAATGAAACAACTAAATAGTTTTAACTATTTATTGATGCCCAACGTTTCGACCCCTATTGTGGGTCATCGGTCATCATCAGGGCTAAAAAGATGTAAAATAAATACATTTTCAATACTATACATCCTTAGCATTAAATACAATATTAAAACTGTGGCGGTCGTGAAAAACTGGATAACTCGAGTTATATAAAATATGAGTTAACTTCACCCTCAGACCGTCTCCCACCTCGTGTTGAATTCGTTAAAGAAATTTCTTAGTGGAAGAAATTTCAGGTGGAAAGAAAGCTTCATGTTATAACGTAAAGTTTAAGTCGCTCACCTCTAAAATGAAAGATTTTGACTTAACCACTTATTCACGACCGCCACAGATATAAACTATTGAGCTAGAGAACGTCAGTATTAAAATATAAAAAAAGAAGAAAAATATATTTAAAGAAATCAATTAGTTAAATTACAATGGCTATAGTAATATAATGAAAGGCCTATACAGAACAAATTATGGCTAATGAGAATGTACAAAGATATCAATATTCACCTGAAATAGGAAACATTAAAATATGGAGTCCTCTCTATTCCAATGGGAGTTGAAACGTTAACAAGCAATAAATAATTTAAACTATTTAGTTGTTTCATTCACTGACCGCCACCCGGACTAATTCCTTCCAGTAATTCTCAACGGGCAACTAATTATATTTGATGTATGAGGAAGATTTCTCCCTCACTCAGATACCATTTGATTGAGATATAATTAAGGGAAATACGATTAAAAGTTATACTTGCTTAATAATGAATTTATTATCTTTTATATTAGCTGTTCAAAATATACATAGATATTTAGTTTATTGGCTATTATATACATATAAGGCATGGAGTTTGGCTCGTTTGGTGTTAGTGTTAAATTATAATATTATAGATATACATACATATAGGATTGTTATAAATAAATACATAAATGATATAAATGATAATAGCATAAATACAAAGGTATAGGTAAATTCTGATTGCTTACTGGGACATGTTAGTAAATATTATATATATATATATATATATATATATATATATATATATATATATATATATATATATATATATATATATATGTAATATAAATGTATATTATATAAATGTATATAGTTTTTAGCAGAAAAAAATAAATGTTATTTATTTTATTCACATTTTCGATTAGCTGTTGAAAATATATATTGGTCAATTCATTCTGAATCGTTTAGACCTTGCCGCTCGAAATTGTTGACTTTCGTGATGTTTCGGCCACTTATTTTTTTATCTTTTCTTGAATACAAAACAACAAATACATTTTTTTGCGGCCAATACTTTTTTTGTTGCATCGGTTTCAAGTCAGCATAGCGGGAGAAAACATGTGTTGGTTAAATCTACCTAATTCTTGTATTTTTTTATATTTTATTTTAAAACAAAAGCTAACAATAAGATAGGGAGCCGCTTTATATCTTTTGTCCCTAAATCTCATTACCTTAAGAGTGAAGAAAATGGTTAAAGAAGTTCTTGAGATGTAATAAAAACAGATACTTTTAGCGAGTCTATAAAGGAAATGATATTCACCTTCCATTATTTTTTCATAAATAGCTTAGTCATAGTCCTACTTGCTGTAAACATTTCGATCTTGAGAACATTTTGTTATGGCCAATTTTGAAAATTCATATAAAAAAAAGGACTATGTTTTCAAGATAAATTGTTTTACAGCAAGAAGGACTATGACTGAGATATTTATGAAAAAATAATCGAAGGTGAATATCTTTTCCTTTACAGTCTTTTACTAAAATTCTCATTTCCTATTACTTCTTATTAATAAATTGAGGCTGAATTTTCGAGGTGAAACTAGGGTTGTGAGCCCTTAAGGGATTCGCTTTAGTTCTCCCAGTCTTATTTTTAATTCTGAATATGTTATTCTGCCATTCAACACGGAGGCGTATTTTTCGGAACTAATTTTTTTTATTTAAACATATTTATTGATATTTACAGCTGTATTATTATATACTATAAGTAAATGTGATGGACATAGTAAACTGACATGAAACACATGTAGAGACGCTACCCATTGGCAGCACTTTAAAAATATTCTTAGAAGGTCGTGGGGCCATCTTCTTTTCAGACGTTTCGGAGGATTATCAGGCATCGAAGAGGATGATAGGACAGAAACTAGTGGATTAGAGTGGGAATGGAGTTTTTCATGGAATGATTGATAACTGGTTCAGGCTAATTCAGTAACATACGGGACATTAAGGTCTTTATCGATCAGCTTATTCGTGACAAAGTAGGGAGCGTTAAGGATTTTGGATTGCAAGGATTGTATACTAGAAGAATTCGATGCTTCAGTTGAGCCCCATTGTTCTACTCCGTAAGTCCATATTGGTCTTATAATTGTCATATAAATAAGTCTTTTGTAATTAAGCGAAAGGTAGGAGCAATTGTCCAGTTAGTGTTGAAGTAGTCGAAAACGTCGGGCAGTTTATTGTCGTTTCAGTTTTGTATGGGGATTCCAATTCAGACGATTGTTAAGATGGAGTCATAGGTATCGAATCTGTTCAACAGGGGCTAGTGGAGTGTCATTTTCCGGAACTTGCGATTGAAATTTAAGAAAATTTCTGAAAAAAAACCCGAAACAAAACGGTATTTATCACAAAGCATTTCGTATATAACTAGTTGGAATTCGAATGTTTCTTAGGGTTTAAAAAAACATTGATTGATCGATTTACATTTCATCACTTTAGGATTAGAAGTTCATCGTCATGAAAAGTAAACTTTGCAAGAAAATATTATGCTTAATTCATAACCTCTATTTATGATTATTTTTAATCATTGGCAGTTATAAGAAACAATAAGCTGGCCACTAAATCAAAATTGGTTTAGTTTATTTAAGTGAAGCATAGATAGAATTTGTTTCTAACAGGTTTAGGTGATTTTAGATGTCATTGCCATAGTTTTGCCATTACTCCCAGTTCTTATTGAATGATTTAATATAAATATGACATTAGATTACAAAATAACAACATATTTTCATAAAAGGGAGAAAGCAGGTTTAAAATAGTGTGGAGGTTGACTTTTTTTTTTTTTTTTTATTTAAATATTTTATTGATATTTACAACTGTACATACAATATATACAACAAGTAAATGGGCTAATTGACACTTATGGGCGTGATAATGTCTTGTGAAGAAACTACCCAGTGGTAGCACTTCAAAGTCAATTTAATTAAAGTAGGTCTCGAGGCCATCGTCTTTTCAATCGCCTCGGAGGGTTGTCAGGAATAGATGGGAATGATAAGTTGCGTACAAGAGGATTCGTGTGGGTTGGGAGTTTGGAATGAAAAGAGGAGTATCTGTTTCGGGCTAGTTCTGCGACAAATGGGATATTTAGGTCATTATGGATGATTTTATTCGTAACGAAATAAGGAGCATTTAGGATTTTGCGAAGGATTTTGGATTGTAGGGATTGAATACGAGAGGAATTAGATGGTTTAGTAGAGCCCCAAAGCTCGATTCCATATGTCCAGATGGGTCTGATGATGGTAACATAAATGAGCTTTTTGTAATAAATTGGAAGTTTTGAACGTTTGTCTAGTAAGTGTTGTAGTAATCGGTATCTACGGGCAGTTTCTTGTCGTTTAAGTCGCGTATGGGGATTCCATGTAAGACGTTTGTCAAGATGGAGTCCTAGGTAACGGATTTGTTCAACAGGTATGAGTGGGGTATTATTAAAGGATACAGTAGGGCAGGAAGTCATCGGTTTGCGACGAAGGGTAAAGGTAATTTGGTGGGATTTGTTAGGATTTATTTTAATCCTCCAGTTCTGACACCATTCCTCAATGGCTGTGATGTGAGACTGAAGGGTTCGGGATGCAGCGGATGGATCATTATGTACAGATAACACACAAGTGTCATCCGCATAAGTTGTGAGGACAGTGGATGGATGGAGTGGAATATCAGCTGTATATACCGTATAAAGGATGGGACCTAAGATACTACCCTGAGGTACACCTGCAGACTGAGAAAAGATGGAAGAGTAGGAAAGGTTATGATTTACTTTGAAGGTTCTATTAGTGAGGTAGGAACGGATTATCAAGTAGTATGTTGCGGGAAGGAATTGACAGAGTTTATAAAGGAGTCCTGGGTGCCAGACTCGGTCGAACGCTTGTTCCACGTCGAGAAAAGCACCCGTGCAATACATTCCGCGCTCCAATGTGGAGGATATAACATCCACCACACGGTGGCATTGCTGGAGGTTGACTTAAAATGAAAAATATTCACGGAGACCTTTTTTCTTATTCAATATTTTTAATGGTTTATTTCAAGTATTGCTGCTCATATTTCAGGAAAAATTGTTGGGCTCCTTGATCACAGAAATTTCAATTTTTCCATCTAAAAAAAAAATTAATTTCATTGAATCGTACTTATATACCTTCTGAAATAAAAATGCTCTAAATGATATAAAAAAAGTATCAAAATCGTTGACCGGTTCAGGAGTTATAGAGACCGGGAATCTCGAATCATTTTATATTCAGAGAGAAAAAGCGATGACAGAAAACCTAACCTATTAATTCGATAAATATTAGGCTGTTTTACAAAAGAATTCTTGGATATATCTTTTTAAAAACAATTTATTTAATCCAGTCATCGCAACGTTTCACCCTCTAGGGCCATTCTCAAGCCTCTATAATCAATTAAAGTTTCATTGCATTTATACATTTTCAACAATTCAATTACAACAACACATAATAAATTATTTTTAATAATTATGTCACCTACCATGCATATCCATGTTAATTATCATTTCATTTCACCGCTTTTCAGCAGCGTCGTCATAATTTTTTAAAAATATCATTTTTCAAAAAATCTGTATTCAAAAATATCATTATTTTTCATCATCAATTGAAAAAGGGATCTATTTATTCAAAAAAAGAAAAGAAACATTTTTATTAACTTACTCAACAGTTTTCGACCGTCTTATAGGTGTTCTCGTGCGCGACTAAACTTGGGGTGGGGTTGCCAAAGGATTTATACATTTACTCTGTCAATAGCACTTGCATAAAAGGTGTTCAGGTTGTCAACGTCTGTTTGCTGGTTCACTGATTTTTCTAAATTTTTTGTTATATAAATTGATTCAATGATTCTCCTTTTATTTATGTGTTCTTCCTTATGCAGGACCGAGATGACTGGATTAAATAAATTGTTTTAAAAAAGATATATCCAAGAATTCTTTTGTAAAACGGCCTAATATTTATCGAACAAATATTCAAACAAAAGAACAATTACGACAATGATGAGAAAAACTAACCTATTAACTAGAATAATGAGAGCTCATGTAGGATATTTGATTTAACCTTGAGAAAGAAAAAGTTGTGATAGCTTTTCCAAATAATACAAAAAAATTACTTTCTTTCAAATTGCCCGATGGTTGAAATTGTTAGTAGAAAACGATTCCTTGAATATTCTCACCGTTTTGGCTCGATTTAGCCCGTGCTATTTGATTCGTTAAAGTGTGTTAGAAGAGAGGCAAAGCAAATCATTCCACTCAATCGCTCCCCCATTTCCCCGCCGGGGAACAGGCGATAAAACAGCACTTATTTTTTATTAGCTGGGATGAAGCCAGCAACAGCCACTTCGTTTATTAGCTTTGTACCAGGTTCTGATTGAAGGAACTGTCTACGACCTCCTCAGCAATCTTAATTCCACTCGAATTGGAATCGGAGCCTTTTTCTTTTCTTTTAGTTTTATTATTATTTTTTTATATTTATAAACAGTTTAGTTCTTTTCTTTAAATTTTGTTTAAAATATGTAAAAAAGTATATCCTCTATTTTAAATATCTTTTCATTTCTTTCTGAATAACCTTGTCAAAGTTTCGCAAACTTAATGAACTTTGTTGATTTCTTTCTAGTCCAAACCCTACTCTCCCTAGACTTAGTAGTCATTAATCTTAACGAATAAATTTAGGGATCACTTGTAGCTGGGTGGTTACCATAACAGACTCCTATTTCAAAGGTCACGGGTTCAAATACGCAGGTGGTTCTAGGATTTTTTAATGGGTGTAAAAAATCCTCAGTTATGCCGTCCTTCGGAGGGGACGTTAAAAGGTGGTCCCGAGCCTGTGCGATGACAGGTACTCGTTAAAGATCTCTATCCTTATAATACCTAGATAGGCAAAATTTGGGACTCCCACTGTAGTATCGTCCGATTAGCCATAGTAGCATAAAGTGACGTTAAATAAATAAACAAACAAACATCTTTATTATTAAATTTAAAGAAGAACTGGTCTGTACAGTACTCAACCTAACTTATAGTACCGCTAAAACTATGTTCTAAATGCATTAATGCTTGAAGATTAATATATGAAATAATTAACAGTTAATTAGCATTTACTGTTTGGTAAACAATGGAAGAAGGATTGATGAGTTGAAGTGTCTTCTCTCTGAAATGGACTTTTACAAGCAGATTTGACCTACTGCTGATTTTCTCCTACTTTTTTATTTATATATTTTTTATTATTATTTTTTTCATATATATTTTTTTATTTACTAATGTTATTTTTTTCTAATTTTTTTTTTTTTTTTGCTAATTATTATAGCGTTCATTTTATTTGTTCTATTTATTCTCTACTAATTTTACTTTCACTTACCTATATATGAAATATATATTATTGCGATTATGCAAATTTTCTAATTCCAGTTTTCGACGGAAATACTCGTTTTAGGGTCTCCTGACCAAATAACCAAATCCAGACAAAATGTTTGTGTGTCCGTATGTGGGTATGTAGTTAATCTAGCACGAAAATGATAAGTAGTATAGAACTGAAATTTCATGTTTAAAACGCCCTCACCATGGTTCCTATTCTTCCTTTTTTTCTCAGTCTGCTGGTGTTCCATTAGGCAGCATCCTAGGACCCATTCTTTACACAGTCTATACAGCTGACATCCCAACCCATCCTAACACTTTCTTTTCTACTTATGCTGATGACACGTGTGTGCTATCAGTAGATAATGATCCAGTTACTGCCTCCTACATTCTTCAATCCCACATCCGAGACCTAGAAGTATGGTGTCAGAATTGGAGGATAAAAATTAATTCCAATAAATCCCACCAAATTACTTTTACCCTTCGTCGTAAACCTATGACTTCCTGCCCTTCAGTATCCTTTAATAACTCTCCTCTAGTCTCTGTTGAACAGATCCGATACCTAGGACTCCATCTCGACAAACGTCTTACTTGGAATCCTCATACAAGTCTAAAACGACAAGAAACTGCCCGACGTTTCCGACTACTTCAACACTTACTGGACAAACGCTCAAACCTTTCACTTTACTACAAAAGCGTCATCTATATTACCATCATAAGACCGATATGGACCTACGGAGTAGAGCTATGGGGTCTACTGAATCATCGAATTCTTCTGGTATCCAATCCTTACAATCAAAAATCCTTCGGAAAATCCTCAATTCTCCTTATTTTGTCACCAACAAACTCATTCATAAAGACCTTAATATTCCATATGTTGCTGACTTAGCCCGAACCAGGCACCGTTCCCTTCATGACAAACTCCATTCCCACTCCAATCCATTAGTTTCAATCCTTGCTTCCTCTTCGATCCCTGACAATCCTCCGAGGCGTCTGAAAAGAAGATGGCCACGAGACCTTTTAGTTTAAAATATTTTTATAATGATGGAGTTTTGTTGACCGTTGAGAAATTAGATGAGGAAGATGGAATCAGGAAGAAAGAAGGATCTTCCTCATCTAAAATATTTTTAGAGTGCTGCCACTGGGTAGTGTCTCTACATGCAATTCATGACATTTTTCTATTTTATCATTACATTTACTTGATGTATTTTTGTGATACAGTTGTAGATATCAATAAATATGTTATAAAAAAAAAAAAAAAAAAAAAAAAAAAAAACGCCCGAGATTTTACAGCAACTTTTTCATCTAAACATACTAAAATGACCTGTAGCTCTCTTACTAATAGTTACATATTTGTTTATTGCCCCATCACTTGGACTATTATATTGTATTTATGAAATAGAATTCAGTAATAATGTAAAGATAAAAAGGGACGGATAAGGGATTTCTACGAGGAAAAAAATACTAAAAAAAAAAAGCTAATCAGAATGCCCTATCGGTTTTGTTTCACATCGAGCTCATGAAAAAACTTTCATTTCAGAGCCATCGTGTTTATCTGAAGTGCTGGAGGTTTTTTTTTTTTTGTTTTTTTTTGTTGGAAGAGAGGATGGGGTTAATAGAGAAGGATAAGCAACAAGTACAGCAAAAAGCTTCAAGCTCCAACCAATATAATTTTTTGGCAGTTTACCAAACTTAATACTCGCAAAACGATTTTTTTCCTCCGAATATTCATTACAACAAAATTCATATAATTTTGAACAAGTATTAGAAAAAATAAAAATAAAAGTAAGGAAAGTTACGGTGTTGTGTGGATTCCATTATCTACCGTTGAGTATGTTCGTACTTATTGTTCGCCTGTTTCCTCTACACTTTTTCTAATGCTTGTACGATACGCTTAAAAAAATATTTGTTTCGATGCACGATTCACATACTTTTTTTTTTTCCATTTTATAAATTTACTTATCATCGTTTATAAAACCTTAACTAATGATTGGTTGCCGCATATTGAATTTAAATTTAGTTCCTCTATTGCACTTATCGTTAAACAAAACAGGGCCATGTTTCGACAAATGTTTTCTTCTGAGTTGGATAAAAATTACTTAATTGTTTACATTTAATCATTTCGGATGTAATTAGTTGACCGTTGAGAATTACTGGAAGGAATTAGTCCGGGTGGCGGTCATTAAATGAAACAACTAAGTAGTTTCAACTATTTTATTGTTTGCCAACGTTTCGACCCCCTTTGTGGGTCATCATCAGGGCATGGTGGGAGAATGGAAACTAACTAACTAGAGTTTCCATTCTCCCACCAGGCGCCCTGATGATGACCCACAAAGGGGGTCGAAACGTTGGCAAACAATAAAATAGTTGAAACTACTTAGTTGTTTCATTTAATGACCGCCACCCGGACTAATTCCTTCCAGTAATTTAATCATTTCATGCTTCGAATAGCAATGCGAAATATTCAATTACTTCATATTGTCAAAATTAAAGTTACTAAGAGGAATAAATATTGAAAATTGGGCATTTAATCCCTGTCAACGTTTGCCTTTACTTTTTAATTGGGGCTCGACTAAACCTTTAAATTCTTCCCGTATCCAATCCTTACAATCCAAAATCCTTCGTAAAATCCTCAACGCTCCTTACTTTATCACAAATAAACTCATCCATAAAGACCTAGATGTTGTATTTGCTGCTGATATGGCCCGAACCAGATATCACTCCTTCCATTAAAAACTCCATTCCCACTCAAACCCACTAGTTTCAATCCTTGCTTCCTCTTCGATTCCTGACAATTTTCCGAGGCGTCTGAAAAGAAGATGGCCTCGAAGTTTACTTGTTGTATTTTTTTTGTACAGTTGTAAATTTCAATAAATTATGTTTGAATAAAACAAAAAAAAACTTTTTAATTAATGTAATTTAAAGACATTTTAATTTACACATATGTTTTGCTACAAAGTGTGACCTATTTATATTTGTTATTAAATTATTATTGTCTACTTTTTGGTGATTAGTCGGGATTTTCTTACCGATTAGGTAAGAAATTCGCGCACTATGGTTGCTAAGAAAGAAATCATCAAAAGTCAAAGAGTGCTCCCCGTTCGGCAGTTAAAGTCTACCTCTACGTCAGCAAAAAGTAAGGTTATCTCAACTACTTCTAACATTATTGATTCTAAAAAAATTAGTGATGTAAAAGTCAATGAAGCACTAAGCCTAGAAGCTGGACCAAGCAATGTAGGAGAATGGCATCAAGTGTCCCCACGTAAGGCTGGATCTCCGAGGGCAGCAGTGACCACCGCTCAGGACAAACGGGTTAGCTTTCAATCATTAAATCCCTTTAGTGTTTTAACGACTGACGTGGATCCACAAGGTAATACTATCAACGAAGCCAGTAAAACTGAACCTCTGAAACCCCCACCGATTTATGTAAAATCAGTCAGTAACTTCAGAATGCTTTGTGACGAACTTACCAAAGAAGTAGGATCTAACGGATTTACATTGAAATCCGAAGCGAACAATGTTGTTATCATGTCTGAAAATTCTGATGGTTACAGGCGGATATCTAGGTATTTGAAAGAAAAAAATGCAGAGTTTCATACATATCAGCTCCCTGAGGATCGACCTTTTCGCGTTGTTATAAGAAACTTACATCACACTATAGGATGTGATTTAATTAAAACGGAATTAGAAGACCTGGGCTATCGTGTATTTGGTGTCCATAATATCCTTCATCCAAAGACAACGACCCCATTACCCTTATTTTTTGTTGATTTAGAGAAAAACAATAAGAGTTCCGAAATCTTCTCGCTACAATTTTTGTATCATACAAAAATTAAAGTTGAGGAACCCAGAAAAAGAAATGAAATTGCTCAATGCAAAAGGTGTCAATCTTATGGCCACACGAAAACGTATTGTAATTTAAAACCACGATGCGTCAAGTGCGCTGGACCTCATCTTACATCTAGTTGCAAAAAACCCCAAGACCAACCGCCTAAATGTGTGCTTTGTGAAGACGCTCACCCAGCTAATTATAGAGGATGCAGTGTGCATAAGCAATTGAAAAAACTTAGGCAGGGCCCAGCAAGACGTCTCTACTTTTATGGAGGACAGGAAACGAACCAGAGCTCAGTAGAAGAAAAAGAAGAAGCCATAACCTTCGTCCAGAGAAACAGATCAGTAAGTAATTTTGAGCCACCGCCACAATTACTAACTGACTGTGTTCAGGTTGCTACGCAACCAACATACTCACAAACCATGACCAAGACACCTAATGACGTTGTACCAATACCTAACCTCACAGCCCATAAATCAGCATGTTCTTCCGACCCTTATTAAATGAGAGGACTGAAAGTAATTCTTTGGAATGCCAACGGTGTCCTATCCCGTAAGAACATACTCGAAATTTTTCTTAGCGACAATGACATAGACGTGGCCCTACTAACTGAGACTCACTTGACAAAATGTAAACCGTTTCATTTACCTTCTTATATTACCTACAGGACTGACCATCCTTCAAATACAGCCAAGGGAGGTACCCTCATTCTTATTAAGAGTTCAATCAGTCACCACTTTAATGCTTCTGAGGGCTTCGAGGATTTTCAGTGTACATCAATAATGGTTGATGTACTCAATTTCAATTTGAACATTGCAGCTCTATATTGTCCCCCTCGTGGAAATTTGTCTATTCAAACGTTTGAGCACTTGTTACATTCTTTGGTGGGGATTATAATGCCAAGAACCAGGTATGGGGTAGCAGGATGACAAACACCAGGGGCAGAGCCCTACACAATGCAATTCTTGCTAAGCGATGTAAATTCCTATCTCCGCCCTCACCGACATATTGGCCTATGGATGTTAATAGGGTGCCTGACATCTTGGATTTCTTCATCACTAAGGGATTTAATTTGCACCACTGTAACATCACTGACCTGACTGACTTATCTTCTGATCACTCCCCCCTTCTTTTAACTATAGATTCTAAACCGCTAATTAAAACTCCGCGACCAACATTAACGCCTGGAAAAATTGATTGGTGTAATTTTAGATTATGCATTGAAAATTCATTGTCGCTTAATACTGATATACGGACACCAGATGATTTAGACGATGCAGTATATCACCTAACGCGAACCATTCAAAAGTCCGCCTGGGATTCTAATCTGCCCAAAAAAACGACAGACAGACACCAACAAAATTATCTCCCTCCAGGTGTTCGTCACCTTGTTATCCTGAAAAGAAAAGCTAGAAAATTATGGCAACAGACTCGTTACCCATCGGACAGACATAATTTTAATAAACTAACACGTCAGCTTAAAGAGGAAATAAGACGTTCAAAAACTGAAAACTTTAATAACTTCTTGAAACGTACATCGACTGGTGAGAAACCATTATGGAATTTGACCAAACGGATACTCCAACATCACGAAGTTTCTCATCCGCTTCGATATCCTGACGGTTCTTGGGCAAAATCAGACGCACAAAAAGCTCAATTGTTTGCTAACCATCTCAGTGGGACTTTTAAAACTCATGATGATATTAATGACAGACTATGTACAACTCTTGTTCAATCCCACCTTAACGTGCCCTTACCAATGACATTACCTCCAAAAGCAATTCATCCGTACGAAGTTCGTGATATTATTAAGAGCTTGCCGAACAATAAAGCTCCAGGGTTTGACTTAATTACGAATTTCATTATTAAAAATTTACCATGGAAAGCAATCCTTTTTTTAACCAATATTTATAATTAAATTTTCAAAATCACGTATTTTCCAGTCTTGTGGAAATATTCAGAAGTTATCATGGTGCTAAAACCAAATAAATCCTCAGACTGTTTAAATTCCTATCGCCCGATCAGCCTTCTTCCTTCGTTCTCAAAATTATTCGAAAAAATACTTCTTCACCGTTTAGATTCTCTTGAAATATTAAAGTTTATACCCAATCATCAGTTCGGCTTTAAAAAACATCATTCCACTATACAACAATCTCATCGTTTAGTTGATTTCATTTCAAATTCACTAGAGTCAAAAAAATATTGTCCAGGTGTTTTCCTTGACATTAGTCAGGCTTTCGACAAGGTTTGGCACGAAGGATTGCTTTGCAAACTGAAAATTTTACTTCCACCTACGTTCTATTTAATATTCCTTTCATACCTTTCGGATAGACATTTTTCTGTCAAAGTCGGGACCGAACTCTCAGACATTCAGCAAATTAAGGCAGGTGTACCTCAGGGCAGTGTTTTAGGACCAATATTGTTTAACATTTATATGTCAGATCTTCCCCAGCACAATAGGACTCTTTTGGCTACTTTTGCTGTTGATACAGCTGTTCTTTGTTCAGATAAGGATCCTTTACAAGCGGCAATATCCCTCCAAAGCACCTTGATGAAATTTCTGCTTGGGCTTCTAGATGGAAAATAAAGATGAACGAGTCCAAGAGTGCTCATGTAGTGTTCACCCTGAACCACAAACCTTCTCCTCCCATTAACTTTAATAATATTCCTATTCCGCCTTCCGACGAAATTCGATATTTAAGTATTCACTTGGACAAAAGACTGACCTGGAGTACCCACATTCGACAAAAACGCAAAGAACTCAACAGACGATACGGTCTTTTATCTAGATTACTTGACAGACGCTCTAAATTATCATTAACCAACAAACTAACTCTTTACAAAGTTTTGCTAAAACCAATCTGGACATACGGGATAGAACTGTGGGGCTCTGCCAAACCAACAAGTATCCAAAGAATACAGTCCTTTCAGTCGAAAGTGCTGCGCAAAATAGTGGACGCACCGTTCTACGTAACAAATGACGTTATACATAACGACTTAAACATTCCGACTATTTCAGCCACTGCTACAGAACAATACAATAACTTCCGCCAAAGACTAACATACAACACCAACCTTCTTACAGAAACATTAAAATGCTCTACGAATCCTTACAGCCCACCCCGACGACTACGCAGGCGGTGGCCAAGAGATATGCTGATCACTTAACGAACTCTGCTATGATGAGCCGCTGCTTCAGCAGTCCACAAATTTGCTTATTGCAAAAGAAATGCAGATGGCAAATTAAATTTTATGTCAAATTTTTTGTTTTGTAATAAATAAATAAATAAATTTTTTAATTAACAGAAAAACTCATGACAGTTAGTTGTGTTCCGTGAACTAAATATGTGAGTCGGGCTTCGAACTTACATCACATAAAAAGCTGCAAATTATTACTCAATGGTTTATTATCTCCAGATAACTATATTAGGGTCTAACTGTTTATATACCTGATTGTAGCTGCTAATCTTTTTGATTTTTCTCTAATTTCAGTAATAACCTAGTTTTGGTGGAATTACATTGTGACTTTTATACACACACACTCTCCCCCAGCGAGCGAGAGGTCGCTTGCAATATGAGGCACGGAATCAGGAACATAAGCAAGCTGAGAGGGACTTGTTTAAGGCAATAAAAGAAGTAAGCGTAACTGCTGGAAGAGGCTGTGTGTTGAGGTAGAGGAAGCAACGTGGGGAAGGCGATACAAAGTAGATATGGCTAAACTGAAAAGTTCAAAATTATCGTCCTCGAGCTGTCCAGAATTGTTAGGAAAAATAGTCGCAGTGCTATTCCCAAGACGCTCAGAAGTACCCATTGACAATATAACGATGCTGGATCTAGAACCAGTGCCGGAAATCACGAATGAAGAGCTAGACTTAGGATGCAGGAAAATAGCGGATTCCAAAGCTCCGAGCCCGCATATAATCCCTAATTTTGCCTTGAAAATGGCTATCATGTCAAGGCCACAAATCTTCTTAGATGTGTATAATGCTTGTCTCAGCGAAGGTGTCTTTCCAACACAGTGGAAGAAGCAACGTCTTGTGCTCCTGCCAAAAGGAAAGCACTCTCCGGATGATCCCGCTTCTTATCGACGAATATGTCTCTTGGACACTGCTGGCAAGGTACTGGAGAGGATTATTTATAGCAGGTTAAGTAACTTTAGTAAAGGAGTCAGAGGATTATCTGATGACCAGTATGGTTTTCGGAAGGGCAGATCGACAATAGATGCCATCGGTTTTGCTATCAAAACTACTCAGGAAGCCACTGCGGGAAAGAGATGGAGAAGAGGTAGTAAGAAGTACTGCGCCATTATTACATTCGACGTTAAAAATGCTTTTAATTCAGCTCGGTGGGATTATATCTTAAACGGATTGAAAAACATGCAAGTCCCATATTACCTCATAAAAATTATTGAGAGTTATTTTACCGACAGAATTTTAAGGTACGGTACGGAAGCAGGATTTCAGCATGTTGATCATAAAACTAAGGCAGTATTGATAACCAGTAGGAATGTGAAGGAAACAGTCACTTTCACCGTTGGGGAGTTCGTATCCTATCCAAGGCATCAATTAGATATCTCGGAGTGCAGATTGACGCGAATTCGATTTGATGAACACCTGCATAAAGTTAGTACTAGAGCAGCGAATGTGATAAATGAATTGGCCAGAATCATGCCAAATATTGGTGGACCAAGAGGAAACCAGAGGAAGCTTCTTGCTAATGTAGCCAGTTCCACGTTTCTGTACGCAGCACCGATCTAGGCAGAATCCTGCCAAGTGCAGTCATATGTCCGTAAATTTATTAGTGTGCATCGGAGAAGTGCCCTGCGTGTCCCTCGAGCTTTTCACACTGTGCCCTACGACGCTGTATGCGTCATCGCAGACATGCATCCGATTGATCTTTTGGCAGATGAACGCAGAAAGTTACCGAAGAAAACGAGAAGAGACAGATGCTCATTGGGCTACTTTAGCAAAACAAGAAAGAATTTTCATACTCTTGATATATGGCAGAGACGCTGGAACGCCCCATCTTCTGGAAGATGGACCTACCGCCTAATTCCTGACATTTCGACATGGTTATCCGGAAACATGGAGATGTAGATTACTATCTCACTCTACTGTTTACTGGGCATGGTTGCTTCAGAGCCTACGTAGCCCGTTTCAAAATAGAGGAATGTTCATTGTGCCCATTTTGTGATCCCATAGAAAAAACAGTGGAACATGAATTCTTCTCTTGTTCGGGATTCGTTCGAGAAATGTCGGAGATAGACGCTAAATTCAGTACAAAAGCATCACCCGAAAATTTAGTTCCTTGATGATGACTAGTCAAGAGAGTTGGAGCGCTGCAGCTGATTATGCAGCACAAATCGGCAGAAAGCTCAGAACACAGGAGAAGGAAAGGAGAGGCGGGACATTGGCCTAGGCTAAATCAGATGTCCAGTGAAGTAGCTGGCATTTAGCCCTTCTGCCCCCCATGAAGTAATGTTTGACAGCGGTTCCGTGGGGTGGTAAAGACGAATCGGGAGATGTTTTTTTAGTGTATAGGAATCTCTCACTGTTGTGTGGCTGACTGTTGCACTTCGTCTTATGAAAGATTTTTCCCCTACTCGAAAAAAAAAAAATACACTCCGGATAACCCCGGATATAAAACTCTGTACATATTTCTTTATCTTCAAAAATATCTGAGTTATAATCTTATTTATCAGTGATATTTCAATTTTTTCTTTTCTTTTTTCTCTTTTATTAATAATTATTTGCGGTTTTACCGATTAAAACACTAATAAATTTGTTCTTTATCTTTGAAAGTAACGGAGTTACAAGCGTATGATAGGAAATATTTCTTTCTTCTTTTTTTTTTACCCGGTTTACTGATTTTAATACTCAATAAATGTTTTTCTCTAGCTCCAAAATAACTGAGTTATGTGCGTTTTTATGTGTACAATTTAATTCCCCTTTTTTATAATTATTCGCGGTTTATGGTTAATAATACTGTCAAAGTTTTTATCTATCTTCAAAAATAACTGAGTTATTGAATTAAATAACTTTCAATCGTCTGCCATTTTTAAAATAACCAGCTGATATCAACGTGTAGGTGTTATGGCATGCTCTAGTATTTTGTGGCGAATTTTCAAGAAATCGGCGGACGATGGACAAACGGATTTTTCGGGATCTACGTAAGCCCTCAAATTTTCAGCAGATAATATTTTTATTTTTTAATAGAAGGTTCCTATTTGAAAAACATGATCTAATAATTACGTAAGTTATTTAGTCCAAAGTATGATGAGGTACTGGGGAATTTAATAATAGCATCGCGGCGAAAAAAATATTCGTGTAAATTTGTTGGGCTCAATAATGAATGAATTCTGAAAAACTTGGTATACGCTGAGCCGACTGGTAAGGGTCCGAAAGGTAGGCCGAAACGTCGATGAGGGATTGTGCCATGTCTGATCTCGGGGGCTCTGGGCTTGAACGGTGATCATACGATGAATTGGCGTAGGCTGTAAACCTTCGGATTCGGTAATCCTAGTATTATTATTATGGTCTGAAGTAGCACTTTCAGTCATTGATAAATTTCTGATTAAAGTGTTTATTAAATAAACAATTTTTGTTTCGTAAGACTTTAGCTTTTGTGCATGGCTGGCGTCACATACAGACCATTTGGATGTATTATTTTGGTCCGAAAAAGGACTTTGAACATGTATTTTCGTTGAAAACTTTATTCAGATGAGTGAGAGTAAAACAATTTATTTTTTATTACATCAATGAAAACAATGGAAGGGTAAACTGAATTGAACATAAAAGCCTTTTTTCAACCATGAAAATCCCTTTCACACTTTTAATTATACTCACTTAGTTGTTGTATTTAATAAAAGTTGTGGATTGCAATCAATATATTAAAATGCATACATATTTTCTTGACAAAGAAACATACTTAAAATACACTAACTCAATTTATCTTAAAACAGTACAAAAATATAATATTTTCCGAAAAAAATATCAAAAGAACGAAGAAAAGTGGATAGTTAAAGGAATCGTGAAGGAATAGCATTTTTTGTTTGTTAACTTCCATAAAATAAGACATCTGAGCTTCTTATTATGGGAAATAGCTTTATCTTCTTCTGAATGCTAATATGGAAGGTTCTCAAAGAAAGTTCTGAGAAATGGTGGTTACTGTGAATTAAGGATTTTAGTTTCCTGCTAGTTACCAGGGATAGTGAGCTGGTTTAAACATGGTTATTAGACTTACCTGACGTTTTCCTCTTTGAATGTCATTTAGCTATGTCTAAAGAACTATTTAGTTGCCTTACGCTCAAAGGAATAAGTCATTTACGGTTTATTTCAATCCAGTCTTTAATTAGGCTCAGTGTGTTATTATAATGCTGCGTATAGAAGAAAAATACCGTTTTATCAAAAAGGAGGTTGTTGTGTCGAAAGTACTATTAGTCACTATCTACTCTCCATGGGGAAGGTTACTCACTACCTTACTCCACAGCAATCAACTAAGAGATTAGAAATTTGGGAAAATTAGTTGAAAAAACCTTCTGCCGGAAAAATTGTCACATGTGATAATTATTATATTATATAAGGTCATCTCTACAACCTGCAAGCGAGTTTTGGCTTCCGCCACTAGCAATTGCCAAGCGTCCCTATCTTGTGCTGAAGCCATCCTCTGCCTTACTTCTTAAATCACGTGCAACACAGTACGACAACTGCGACCTGGGTCTCCCAACCTTTCGCCGGCCTGCTGCTCCGTCGGTTGTTCTTCAGTATGAATTATCAAGCATCCGTGTCCTGCCCACCTTAGCCTCCCTGCTTTGATCATTGCAACAATGTCAGGCTCGCTGTAGAGGTCATACATATATAATATTCCTACGACTATTCTATTGCCCATCGTCACAGGTGGCCCATAGATTTTTCTAAGGATTTTTTTTCTTAGTTAGGAGGTTTCTCTAATTTGTCTTTGTAGTGGTCCAGGTCTCAGAAACGTGGTCTACAACTCGGAGTTCTTGCTAAACCGTGGAATATTGAGGACGGAATCCAAACTGGTGTGAAGGAAAATTGTGAAATTTTGCCAGGATTCGTTTTAGTAGGAATTTTTCGAAGATTTTGGAAAGGATCGGAAGTAGGCTAATAGGTCTGTAGGATGACGTGCAGTTCGAGGGTTTGCCTGGTTTTAGGAAAAGGATGATAGTCGAGTGTTTCCACAACAGAGGGAAATAGGTAGTGCGTAGGATATAGTTATAGATATATATGAGGAATGTAATGGCTTTAGGAGGAAGTTTTCTTAAGATTTGATCGTATCCAGGGAATTTAGGAAGCTTTTTAAGAAGATATTTGACCTCAGAGGGATTGATTGCTTTAAGTGGTAAGGAAATTGGTATCGGTGACGTTAGGAACTCTTCAACTATTGCGGTATGGGTTGGATTGAGATCAGAATGAGGAGTGAATACCTTGGAAAGGTGTAGTGCAAATTCCTGGTCCTTATCTTTGTCAGAAGCAGCCCAGGAATTATCACTACGCTGGAGAGGATGGGATATCAGGGGGGATTTTAGAATTATCTTCGTGACATTTCACAAGGAATTGTCACGAGTCGAGAGAGAGGAGAGGTAGGAATTGTAGGATAGGGAACGAATATCGCCAACTCCCGCTTTAATTGTCTGTATAAAAGTTATGGGAGTGGCGATCTGCTGGGTGACGGGTGCGTTACCATGATGTTCTGGCTCGGCGTTTGGTGTGGATTAGGTCTAGGAGGTGTTGTGGTAAATGGTTTTTTGTAAGGATTTATTTGGGAGTTTTTGGGAACGGAGGCAGTCCAGGCGGCTTGTTGAACGAGGTTGTAAAGGAATAGACGGCATCGTCAAGGTCAGTTTGTGTCTTGAGAGTCTCTTGAGGTCAATATCATTGGTGAGGATTTCGCGGAAGAGGTTCCAGTTGATAGGGCCTCCGATGAATGCCGGTGGGACAGGTTTAGGAATCGGTGTTAAGGATACATTTAGGATCAGTGGATTATGGTCAGAGGATAGTTCATCAAGGCGAGTTACGGAATAGTTCAGGAGCCTAATCCGCTGTGGATGAAGAAGTCGAGGATGTCAGGATTACGGTTATGATCTGTTGGCCAGTAGGAAGGGGAATTGGGAGGTAGGAGATTAAGGCGTCGAGAGTCGAGTGCAGCCTGCAATGTCCGTCCACGAGTATTTGTGTTTTGGAACCCCATTGTTGGTGCTTGGCGTTTAGGTCTGCACCCAGAATAAAGTGGTTTCCCATTGAGTTGAGGAAAATCCAAATTGGGTAATGGAAATAGAATTTTTAGGAGGGCAGTATGCTGATGCGATGACGAGCGGAAAGGAAAAGGTCTTGATTATAACAGAGGTTGCTTGTAGGAAATCGTGGGCGAGAAGTGTTTGTAAATGATTGGAGAGGGATCGGTAGACAATGACAGCAGTACGCATGGCTTTGCCGTCTGGATGGTCTGTCGATATGTATGTATTCAGGTATTTTGAAGTGCTGTTTAGTGGTTGTCTATTTCAGTAATAAGTGCAACATCAACTGTTTTGTCTTGCAATAAGGCTGCAAGTTCGTCTGTGTAAGTTCTAACACCATTCGCATTCCATAGGAGAATGGATAAGGAATTAGGGGAGGTCATTTATAGATTTTTTAAGGTAAGAATGAGATTTGACACAAGATTCGTAAGGATTGTTAATAGGGGCATGACAAGGGATTTGATTTCGGAAATTAAGGATGTCATCAAACTGGTAAGGTCTGTGGCATTTGATGGAGGTACTATACTTTAAGTATCAATTTCAAGTTTATGTTTATGTCAAAGAAATAATAATAGAAATATTCGATTTAAAAACATTCATTTTTTTTTATACACTCGTTATAAAATATATATTTGTTTATTTATTTTTTTTTTTTTAACTTAATATTTTATTTGCACCTGTATATGTTACAATCAGCAAATGAGTTATATTTGATAAACATAGCATGGGTTGGCATGAGGGAGATAGTGGTGCATCCTTCTGACATTCAAAAACAAACTATTTTTTTCAGGCTAGGAGGTCCCTCATCGAACTCCCTTTCAGCCTACGCCGAGTTATGTATGGTATGCCAGTTGTAGCCATGTTTTGTACAAGTTTGTTTCTATGTCTGTTTAGTTTGTCGTGAAATCGTTTGTAAGTCAGTCGAATGTGCTTCATTGTAGTTGGAATACGTAAATCAGTATGTAGGGTATCGTTTGACACATATGGTGGTGAGTTCATTGCCAGTCTTAAAAATTGCGATTGAAAGGTTTCTATTTTTCGTATGTGTGTCTTTTTAGCGGGTTCGTATACTTGGCAAGCGCGTAATAAAATATCATTAGCTAAATATATGTGATTTTTTATCTGTTTCTTTTTGTTATAGATTTTTCAGTCAAATTCATAATTTTTTCAATCGAATTTGGGTTAGCTCGCTAACATGGGGATATAATATATTATTAAATTAATTTAAAGGTTATTAAATCTTTTAAGAGTCACCTCAGGTGACATAGTACTAGGCATAGCAAACCTCTTTGCCCATGGCGAGGGGTTTAAATTCTGAAGAAGGCTCTTTCATATTTTTTCAACCAAATTCATAATTTCTTCAATCTAATTCATAATTTTTTACATCCTTTTCAAAGGATGAAATGACCAAGGTTTTTTACTCTCTTGGAAAATCCTAGGATCTAGGGCCGTCTGCTGAATCTGTCTGAGCCCGCGATCTTAGGCATATTAAAACTTTAACTTATTACATCTATAACGGGCCACCTTTGGTTCAGTGGCTAGCATAACAGCATTCTATGCCCAAGGTCATGGGTTCAAACCCGGCAGATGATCTAGGTTTTTTATAGCTCCTTATACTTGGTATAGCTATAAAATATACTTGGTTATAAGGTCCTTCAGAGGGGACCTATAATGGTTTTTCCAAACCCGTGCAATGCCTTGTACTCGTTAAAGACCCCTATCCTAATTAAGCCTGGGTAGGTAAAATTTATGACTCCCACTTTAGTACCGTCCGAATTTCCACAGTAGCATACAGTTACGTTAAATCAATAAACAACATCAAGATTTTGACAAATAACAACAAAACCTCATTAAATAACCTGTATAAAATGGGTTGAAAAAATAAAATTGAAAAAAATAAGAATTCGATTGAAATAATTATTAATGTGATTGGAAAAATCATGAATTTGACTGAAAAAAAATCTGGTGTTAGCAACACACGACTTTCACTTACCTCCATTTTTAAAATCAATGAAAGAATTTTCAAATACAGTTAGAGATAAAAATACGTGAAATTATTAAGGAATTAATCAAATTGAATTTATATAGAAACATGTGTTTTATTAAAAAATCTATTATATTATTATCTTAAATAATCAGTTAGTTTTATCTTCTTTTCATCACTCTCTATTAACGTTTAAGAGCTTGTGTATGAGATGATATTTTTTCTAAAATCTTTAGCTTTCCAACGGTATATCATACATGTATATTACTGCTCTTATGTTCAAAAACGAAAAATTGCAAAAATAAAATATTTTTTATAGGTGGAATAGTCAGGAATCAGTCATTTTTAAAAAGTTTTTAATTTTGCCAACGTTTCGGCTCAAGCTTGTGAGCCATCATCAGGGCATTACTGAGCCATGTCCAAGCATAAACTCTTCCACTCGTCTAAGCATAAACTCTTCCAGTTTATGCTTGGACATGGCTCAGTAATGCCCTGATGATGGCTCACAAGCTTGAGCCGAAACGTTGGCAAAATTAAAAACTTTTTAAAAATGACTGATTCCTGACTATTCCACCTATAATAGTTTCTACAGTCGACTATACACCCTCAATAAAATATTTTTTCTGTTTTCTCCTTTAGTTGGGTAATAATTAAATAATAAAATATCGGCATTTAAGCCCTGTCAGACCATTTTTATCCAAATAAAACCTACATGATATTAAAGCCCATTAAATTTTACATCGATATAGCGAGTTTAATCAAAATCGTCAGAACCGTTTTCGAGAAAATCGAAAAAAGGTGCAAAATGCATGGTATAAAGTGCCTCTTCTGGTAAGCTCATTTTGATGAAAAAAGTCACGTCTCGGGCGTATAGTTGTCTTAAATATGAAATTTCAGTTTCATAGGACTTACCGTTTCCGCCCGGGAGTTACCACACACACACACACACAGACCTTTTTGCGGGACTTGGTTATTTGGACTCAGGGGACGCTAAAACGTGTATTTCCGTTGAAAACTGGAATTCGAAAATGTTCACGATCGCAATACTTCCCCTTACTATATATAGTAAGTGAAAGTAATATATGAGTTTGTCAGAACAAAAGCTATGTTATTTATTGAAAATTATTATTGTATTTTATAATACTACAAGTATAGGATAAAATGCATTAAAAAAAAAAATATGTAGAGAAAGCAGCATTAGCATCACTGTAATAGATAATGTGAACCAGAAGGCCTTGTGGCCATCTCTTTTTCACAAGCTTCGGGAGATTATGTGGAATCTAAGAGGAAGCAATAATTGAAACTAGTGGGTTAGTGTGGGAGTGTAGCGTAGTTTGCCATGGAAGAAGTGGTACTTGGTTAGGACCAAATAGGCTTCAAATGGAACATTAAAATTATTGCGAATATTTAACGAAGTAAGAAGCATTGAGGATTTTATGAAGGCTCTAGGATTGTAAGGATTTTATAGGAGAAGAAATTGATGGATGATCCGAAATCATAACCCCGTAGGTTAAGATTGGTCTAATGATAGGCAAGCAAAATGAGCCGTTTTTGGTTAAGATGAAGATGAGGAAGTTTGTCTGGTAAATGTTGAATGAGACGAAAACGACCAGCAAAGTGAAAAATATAAATAAAACCGGTCTAAAATAGCCATAAATGTCTCATTAACTTTATTGAACATGAAATAGACCAATTCATGCCACTTTAAATTATGATTTTGTCATATTTTTACATTGTTTTTTCCTATAAAAGTGCAACTACCACATACAGTGGACTTAGGAATATACAACTTAAAATACCTAAAAATAACGTAGTGTACGTTTTGAAAAGCTTTTCATTTCTTGTTTTTGCAATTGCTACATTTGTTTGTTGTACAATAAAAGATATTACAGAACAGAAAAAAAAACAAAAAAAAAAAAAAAACGCTGAGGACGAGTGAGCTTAACAATAAACAATTTTTAACAAGGTAATATTTTTTTAATTTAATGTCACTGATGAATTTAGTCAGTAATAAATTTAAATTAAATACTATATTCTTATTTGGAAAATAATATCAGTTAACAATTTACTAGCTGCAATACTATCTAACTTTACTTTTTTTGTTTATTTGGCTGTCCTTAAAATAATGTACTACGGATTAAAAAGAAAAAAACAAACAATATCTGCTATTAGTAACCAAAAAGGTCTTCATTAGTTTAAATAAATTTCTGACAAAGAATTTCCAGCTTTTCGAGACTCCTGAATACAACCATTTGGAACAGTTTACCCTTTATAAATTCAGGAAACCCATTTTCTAAGGCTCTTTTTCAAAGTTTTGTTTTTATTTGTATGAGATGATCTAGGTATCCAAAAAAAAGTGGTCATTAGTTGGCGAGTTGTTCTAATATTGTAGCTGTGGTAGAAAGGAATTAAGAAGTAACGCACGAATTTCGGAACGCTGAGTTTTTTGGCTGTTGTTTAATTAGTGAGGAACTCATCCTTCGAGATTTTCTTATGTTTCTTATATTCTTAAGATAAGCTATTAACGGTAGATTTGTTTACCCTAGGTTTCTCTGCATGTCTTCGAACAGTTTTCTTCCACCAAAGTTCGCAGAAGGTGATTAAGAGAAGATTTTGTTCTACGACTTTCTTTCCCTACCAGAAAGTTTCCCTTTCGAAATTTTTCGAACCACTGTTTTACAGTGCATTAACTAGTACTGACTTTGCCACATACCTCCTCGATGTTCTTTAACGTTTAACCGATCCTTCAGAGTTTAAACTCGTAAAATAAAAGCATATGATGGCGTTGACAAAAGTAAGCAGCTTATATATTATTATATAGAGATTGAAAGAAACACCAAAAATTCTGCATTGTTTTCTGACTACTTAATAGCATGTGGGTCGATGTCTTGGAATGTGGAACCGCCTCTCTAGTGCGGTGTCAACTCCTTCTTATTTTCCTACAAATATTATGTCAAATTAGGTATGCATGGACTAATTAGTTCTTATTAAATGTTATCAATAAAATTTAAACAAAAGGAATCGATTAAAAAAATTCTAAAAAGAACAACGCTGTCATAAACTCAATAAACTCTTCTTTTTTTTTTAAGCAGTATGGATATATCTCCTCATTATATAGATAGAAGTCTTAAGCGGATGAGATCAATCTTAAGTAACTTAAAAATTCATCATGGAAAGAAACTTTTTAATGCGGGCTGTGTCTCTTAATAAGTCGTGGGAAGTCCTTAATTTGATTTATTTGCGGCTGCTGAAGTCAAATGGACTTGGCTAGGGAACGGAGAGTTGGAGTGGTTGGGGAAGTGGTGCAAATGAAAAAGTCCAAAGAAATGAAAAACCTCCAACAATTAATCAGGGGGAGGTGAAACTTAACAACACTCCTCTGTATGTGAGGGTTTTTTTTTTTTTTTTAATTGCATTTATTAAGTTAAATTCTGGTAAATATAATAACTCTTTTTTTTTTTTTTTTATATCTGCACTGCAGTGCCATACCTTAGAATTATAAGTTCGTCACTTAAACTCAATCAAACTAATTTAATGAAAATAAAAATAAAATCGAAGCCCATTCAATTTTATATGTGTTATAGTGTTACATAAAGCGTTTTGAAAAAATAAAAAAATGCTTGGCATAAAGTAGCATATGGTTATTTTAAAAATTAAATCACAGAATTTCTTGAATTTCCAATTCTGATTGTTGTTTTTCTAGTACTTTAGGCGCAAAAGAGCTCTCTCCATTAGCACCTGATCCAGATAATAATTTTACTATAATCGTTTTACTAAAAGAATATTTTATAAAAAAAAAAGGTTAACAAAAAAAATAAATAGGCAAATGGATGAAATACAACTTTTTTGGGGAGGAAGATTTAAGAGGAAAAAAATAAATAAATATAAGATAATATTAATAATAAATCGTAGGTAGAAATAATCGGGAGTCAGTCGTTTTTTTTTTAAGATTTAATTTTGCCGATGATTCGGCTCAAACTTGTGAGCGATCATCAGGGCATTACTGAGACATGTCAAAAATAAACTGGGTTTATAAAAAGGGTTTATGCTTGAGCAGAAACGTCGGCAAAATTAAATATTTTCAACAAAAAAGCTTGACTCCCGATTATACATCCTCAATATAATTTATAATAAATAATTATAAAGTAAAAAAATATGTATAATACCTAATTAAAAAACAACAACATATATTTTACCATTCTTATGATGATATTAGTTAAAATAATAATTATTTATTTATTAATTATATAAATTATTATAATTTATAACATGTAATTTATCGTTATATGATCGTTAGAAGTGTTTTAATAGATTTAATTTAATCAAAAAAGATATCACTTTATTACCTCTGTTACTATTATTGCGTAAGGCTATTGAAATATTTTGAGGTATTCCAATTTTACTTAATTTATTAATCTAGTATGGAGATTCCTGGAAGATGGTCAGAATATTTCTGATATACCATTTCTGAGTTAGACTCATCTACTATTTTGAGAGCCTTTAAGAAAAATTCATAATAATAATATTTTGTATATTTCATATATGGGTAAGAAAAAAAACCTTTTATTAAAAAAAAATTAACACAGTGTTAAAAGCACTTGATTAGAATATAAATATAAAACAAAGAGGGAAAAATATTTTTAAAATATCCTTTAGTGAAGTAATCGTTTAAGATAACAAATTCCATTAAGTTATTTTATTAGGATTTAATTAATTTTATAAGATTTATTTTTTAATAAAAAAAAACAATTTTAAAGCGATATATTTTTTTCCAAGAGCTTAATGGGTTTTCCTTTCATTTTTATTAATGGATTCCTGGAACACGCCATTTTTTAATTTATCTTCTCAATTATATTTCCATTTGATTAACATTATTTCATAATTCTACTAATGATAGTTATTAAAAATTATTAAAATTTAAGCAAAGTAGAAATTATTATATAAATTACAAATTCAGCATTAATTTTTATTTTTTTTGGCAGAGATGCACAGAAGTGTAAGCTCTATTTAATAATAATCTATAAAAAATGAGTGGTTCTTTATTTGAATAATATTTTAAAATATATAAATTAAGATTCAGCTTTATTTTCTAAATATTATCTTGTTCTTTATAAAAACTAAGATTATATTAAAAATAAGGGGTTTATAATGGAAATCGTGTATTTCATTGTCTTCGTATATATATATATATATATAATATTCAAGGAAAAAAAGCACAAAAAATTATTTTAAAAAATTATGAGAAATAAATATTGATCGGAATAGGATGCGATTGTATATTTGGTTCTGCATTTTTTAAAATAATAATCCAATAATAAACCAATTGGCTGTAATAATTAAATGAAATTAATTCATTCCAAAGTCCACTCACTCATAGAAAAACGAAAAAAACAAAAGAACATTGTTATTAAAATTGTAATTATTTATTCATACTTCTCATGAACTCTTTTTATTTTCCTAAGTTTATTATAGAAATGGGGTAATAAATGTCATAAATTAAAAAAAAAAAAAAAACATGTTACCTATATTTCCATGGTTCCTTTTAGAATTCTAGTCGGGAAATTTTTGGAGATCTGCTTCTTTTCTTACTTTGGTGTTCCCAAGCTGAACATGAATTTTTTAACTATTGACTATAAAATTTTCATTATGTTTTGATACAAAATTAATTTACATCCCTTAATTATATTGTCTCAAGAATTAAAATATTTAATCGTTACAATAAGAACTGACAAAATTTAATGCTTCTGAGAAAGGTGGCCTGCAGCCCTGCTGCCTTTAAATAGTGAAGTGCCTACCTAGCACTGGGTAATTCTTTCTCAAAACATGTTCACGTTTGTTTTTTTCATTCTGCATATTTACTCATTGTATTGTTTACTACAGTTGTAAATTACTATAAATAAATAAAAAAAATCTTTTGATAAATCTTTTATTTAATTTCTTTCATCTTATAATTTTGAACCTGGCATTAAAAAATATTAATATTAGGAGAAAAATGATTTCAAAAAGTTAAGACAACCTTACATTTTTTTTAAAGATTCGTTCGATTTTTGAATGATAGAAACATAAATTTAATAAATATACTATTAATTATGAAACATTCAGAACTAGTCCAGTTCTTACAATGGAATTACAATGCCTGGGAGAAGCATCTGTTACTTAAGTGTGATCTCGGCCTATCACCTTGCACTTCAGCTTGCCTAGAAACAATGCGATAACACCGAACTCAATACCTTTCATAAATTGTTGAGGCATATTTTTTTTGTTTTTTCTAAGTGAGATTTATAGTAAAACATGGTAATAATAAGATGGTGGTGGTCAAAATGATTTCAACATTGTGTCTGACTATTAAGTGTCTTCATCAGGGCTTACATAAGCATCTCACACAAGTCATAAAAATCTTAGTAATAGAACTTTTAATTGTTTTTTAGCCTATAGTTTATATTTAGAACAATATTTTAAAAGCTAGATGTTACAGTAACATTTACTGAAAAATCGAGGAGCCAGAAGAGCCATGCATTTTTTTCACGGTTCTCTCGATATATTGTTGTAAAATTTAATGGAATTTAAAATAATATAGGTTACATTCTGATTGAAGTAGTATGGCAGGACTTAAATGCCAATATTTTAAATTCTCTCCCTCTAAAGTACATTTAATTATATAAATTGGAAAATTTTATCCATTCTATCTTTTTAGCATTGATAAAAAATGTGTGAATATCAAATATGAAGGAATTTTATAACCAACTGAAGAAGGAGAAGAAAGATTTACAAAATTCTTTGTTGAAGGTAAAATGCATTTAAGAAATATGTTATAAGCTAAGTTGTGGGAGGTAATATTAAGTGACGATAGAGCATAAACTTAATGATTTTAAGTAATTGAATATTTATTATTTAAAGCGATGTGTGTTGAATTTTATGCAAAAGTAATGTGATGTGCTCACCAGATTTTTAGATTTCTAATATTAAATTATTACCAGAAATATTGAATAACATTATATTATAAAATCGTTTTGTCTGTATGTTAAATTCATAGCTATTTCAATATATGTGAGTTTTGTTTGTTTTTTCATTAAATAATATTGAAATCCTCTACCCCCAATGCAGCAACCAATGATATTTAGCAAACATTTAAATAATATATTCAATACTTTACTAAAGTGATGTAACTACGAAGATGAGAAAAGATATTCATCGCCAATTTAACATTATAAATTCAAATATTACCAGTGTCTATATACATTAATTACAATAACATTACACATAAGAATAAGTCTTTACGTAAAAACCCAAGATCAAAGAGACCGATATGTACCGAAGCAGGTTAAAGGTAACCCCCCATCACTTTCAAGTACTGATAAGTAAAAAACCCGGACCCCCTCCAAACTCCCCTCCAAAACTACAAAATAAAACGGGGAGGTTTTCTTCGGAGAGAACTTATGTGAAAACAGATTAGTTTGAGACTTCTGCACGAGTAAGAAGGACCTCTTCTGTCGAGATGTTGCCCAAGAAGCTGTTCGCTTGCTGCCACATCGTCAGCTGCCTCATCTACTTCAGCATGTAAGTTAAAACTGTATCTGATTATATCATATAATCTATATTTATATATATGTACAAACATTAATAATATTAATATTCAATATATATGACACACATACAAACAGTAAATATATATAATATATAAATTAACAAGCCAATGCTTTAAAACTATATCTCTTACAAGCCTAGTTCATATCAAAACGTAAATATAATTAAAAATTTTACATTCTTCTCAGTCGTTGTATAGTTAAATGTATTAAACCAATATTATTCTAAACTATTTACTTTCTTTACATTGTTTGTTCTCGACTGTTTAGAATTGAAGTTCTGGTCTCTAGGTTCACTCAATAAATAAACAATTGTGTTTAGGCTACGTTTCTAGAATATATTGCTCTCACATTCATGCCCTAACAGTTAAAAAAACCATATAGAATATTTAAATTTGTATACAACATATAGTAGATGACATAATTATAACATATAGTAAACATTATTGTTAATAAGTTTACTAATGCTGACGGTATGTGGAATGGATATATTGTAGTTAAATAGACATCTTGATTGGAATTAAATTTTTTTTCTTATTTTACGTATTTACGAAAACATTTAGGAGAAAACATTGAAATTCAAATTTACATGTCTGTTTAACTACTTTACATACATTCATTTTTGATTTATTGCATCCTTGAATTTATTCAAAAGGTTTTCTGTCTCTGTAACCATAATGTCTTCTACTAATTATTTTATACAATTTTTTTCACTGTTAGGGCATGGATGTGAGAGCAACAAATTCTTAAAACATAGCTCAAATGCAATTGTTTATCTAAAAACATTATTGTTTATATTCAACTTCGAGACCCTACATATGTATATTTACATTATTATGTTCGGATTTTTAATTAATATTTTTCAATAGCTTAAAGCAGCTTATACTGAGTAAAATGCCCATAATTGTTTATGGTAGCTGTTAGTACTAAAATAAATCATAATACAAAATTTAAACATTTTTTTTTTATTAACGTTAACGTTATTATAATACAAAACCTTAAAATTTGTTTTTTAATAAAATTTTGTAATATGTACATCAAATAGTTTTACATGTTCAATGGAGTTATGGTAGTACCTAAAACATATCATATTAATATTTTAAATCATAATTAGTCCTAATTTTTTCTAGAAAACTCGCTTATTTTTTTTAATAAAAAGTATTTAATTTTTTGTTGTAAAATAAGTTAAATTAGTTACTAAATAAATACTATAGGCTTATTAAAACTTAACTAGTAAATTGTATATATTTTTTAGGTGCTCAAGGGCGAATACTATTGAACACACCACGTCTTTACAATATAAATCTCCAACATTAACGGTAAGTTTCTTTAATTTATATAATAAAATAATGTAAAATTTTTTTTTAAATTTGAGTTCGGAACATACGATGAATCAAATTTTCTGTTTTAATTTCGTCTTCTTATTATTTTTCCTATTGTTCGTTTTATTAAAAATCATAACAAAAATTTTACAGATGTTAAATTAAGGATATTTATGTTTTTAAACATTTCAAGGATTTGTATATGTAATTAAATTTTAGTAAGCTCTACAATTGCTTAAAATACATTATTATTAATTAATCAAACCCTGAACAAGGTGTTATTTGACTAACAACATAAATTAAGGACGTAGATATGTAAGAATTTCTCAGTTTTTAATTAATTGACTAATCCAATAAAGATTAAATAATTTCTGTAAAATAACATTGTAGACATTTATTGGTATGTATACTACATTTGTAGATTTATAGTATTCCTAAATGTAAAAAATATATATAAACATATAGCAAGATAAGTGTATTTTTTTTTTTAACCTTAAAGCAAACCAGTGAGAATAATTACTTATATTATATATTTCATTTTAAAAATAAAGCTTACTGATATTCAGCTACTTTATATTACATATACTTTTCCTTGTTAATTACTTATTAATTAATAATGAAATAGTATCATTATTATTTTTTTATTTTTTATTGAGATATATTACAATTTGTTACAAAATGAACAATGATAATATTTATATGAGACCACATTCATACTATATATACAGAAAATAATAATAATAGTCAAATTACATAAAATAGAAAATAAATAAATTCATATATATATACAATAAAATAATAATATCATATTATATAGTATATATGTAGTATATATAGTATCATTATTAAGTTAAGTTTATTCATCATCATTAATCAGATAGTTTATTCAAGATAATTAATAAGTAAAGTTTATTAATTATGAATTAAATTGCAATTAATAATTAATACCAGTTAATTATAACTAATTAATTAACATATTACCGAAAGCATTAGATGGGTTACGTAATTAAATCATGTAATGTAAGAATGTTATACTTTAAACTCAACATATGAACCTGTATAATGTGTAGTGTTACTGGTTTTAATTGTGCAGAGCGTAAATATACAGTAATTTGAAGTCACTTTTTTAAAAATATGGCAGTACATTCAGTAGATGCTATAACATCTTGTTAAGAACAAATATTTATTAGTTTTGTTAATTAATAAATAATTTATTTAGAAGACAAAATTTTATATCAAATTAAGATTTCTGATCCTCAGGAGCTAGAAGATAATGTTACCAAAGGTGTCGCTTCTGGAATTGTGATCGCCTGGAACCAGTGTCGGCATGACTTCAAGTGGGAGAGATGGAATTGTTCGGAAATGGAGTTTTCCAGGTTAGTTTAATATGACTATATACTTATATAGATTGTATCGAATTTGAGTTACAGTTAACACACACTTTACAGTTACCACTTTAAATATAAATGCTGAAAAAGTGTTATCCAATAAACCACAAATAGCAACCTACCTATACTCTTTGATATTGGCTCAAATAAGCTAAAAATCCAATAAATATTTTAGAGGAATCGATTTTAAGTTTATTATATTCAGGGAGATACAGAATTTTTAATTAAAACTTCAGATAGAAACTTGAGACCAGACCTTATCTGCAAACTTATAAAAGTAGGTTATATTGAAGTTATTAAGGACTAACGAACATTGAATATTTAAAATAGCCTAGCGACTTTTATTTTGAACTAAGTTTTAGTAGGTTTTAAAAAGATCCATTAATATTTAGCGTATATCTTAGTATTTTGTTACTTTTGATTCTAATATTTTAAATATTAGATATAATTAGTTGCCGTTAAGAATTAAGACGTTGATTACCAAAAGGGTACTATATCCATTCTAGGAAATTTTACAGGTAGCTCGAAAATCTCTCATTACTATATTATTAAACTACCTAATTTGGGTCTTTTTGCCTTAAAATTTAGAATTATTTTTTTACTATAATAACAACATCATATTAAAGGTATGAAATGAATTTTTTTAGAATGATTTGGAACGAAAATAAATGCGTAATTAGTACTTTTAGAAAATGACCGCATTTCTAAATCGCGTTTTTTAAGGACATGAGAATTCATTAGATAACATCAAATAGAATATTTAGATAAAACCAAATGATGAGAATACAAATATGTAAAAATATCAATTTCGTAAAAAATGTCCTTTAGTACCTTTTGGAAATCAACGTCTCAATTACAGAAAGGAATTAGTCCGGGTGGAGGTCAGTAAATGAAACAAGTAAATAGTTTCATCTAATGTATGCTATTGTTTGGACCTCCTTTATTGGTCATCATCGTATTGTGGATGAATAGAAACTAGCAAGATTAAGTTAAAATAATTAAGATTAGTTGTTAAAATTCATCTGTGATTATCTGACTGGTATGTTCAATTTTTATATTTTTTTATGAAATATATATATATATATATATATATATATATATATATTATATATATATATATATATATTTAATAGAAAAAATCTTAAGTTTTAACACACCCCATTGGTACCACTAGGTACTTAATTAGATATCTCACAGTATCAAACTATAATCATTGTTCGCTTTTACTTAATGTATTTTCTGTATTAGACAGTTGTCAATATCATTGAAATGAATTTTGAAAAGAGTATTGACAAACTTAATGTAACTATTAATTTTTGTGTTATGATAAAGTCCGATAGTGCTTTTACCTTCGCTTAAACAGATTATTATCCTTATATACCGACAAGTCTAATTCTTCCTTATTGTAAAATTAACACTTTGTAGACTCTTTAAACTCTTAAATCTGTCCAACACCTTTGCGAAATCTACCATGTATTAAGACCACGCTACACGATGAGAGTAGGGGAAAGAAAATTATGGAAATGTGTGAAGGTTTAATGTGATGTCGGCGATAGTAAATTATAACAAACTCTCACTCACTATTAACATATTATTAATATGTTGCCGTATTTTCTTTGGCCTTTTATCATAAATAAATTTTAATTTCTTAAAAGAGAGTTTATATATTAAAAAAACGCGTTTTTATAATGTGTACATTACAATTTTGTTAGGTTTTTTTATCCTGGTTTATTATATATATATTTTTTTTAATGATATATAATGATATTATAGATTTTTATGTGATATTTTTTTTTGCTATTATTGAATTGATTATAGAAAAATATGTATGCTTTTCCCATCTTCCACTAATTTCAAAAAGTGACCCACAAGTCCTTGCTCTCATGATTTCTCACCTGCCTCATCTCTCACTGTCTATCGCGGCCTTAAAGGCATACTAGCATTGTTTATAATAAAAGTTTGAAAATAAATGATGTTTTGTAGGAAATACAACACTCAAATATTTATTATAATATGTTGAAAGCATGGGAGAGAGCACGGGTCTTTAATTAGTTAGGCCTTTCACCAGCAACACTGCATTTCCAATTAGTGATTTATGGTAAATAGAAACAATTTTAAATTTGTTTTCCCTTACAGGCGTTACGTGAACCCTCTCAGCAGAGAAATGGCCTACGTGGCTTCCATAACCGCAGCTGGTATCGCCTATTCAGTCGCTCGCTCTTGCGCAAGGGGCATGCTTTTCCCGGAATGCAAGTGCATCAAGAAGAACAAGGAAGCAAGCTGGGAAAAGGAGGGTTGTGCTCTCGACCTCATGCTAGGCCAGAAAATCGCCAGGATGATCTTGGGAACCATGGAAGGTGAAGCCTACGATATCACCTCGAGGGTCAACAGGCACAATTACGATCTGGGTATCAAGGTAATACACGATTTCTGTTAAAACAAAACCTTTAGTATAAAGCAATATATATTTATGAATTTTATTCTCCTCAATATAATACTACTTCTTCTAAACTGAATTTTTTGTTCTTTATTCAGGCCGTGGAGCTGCAGAAAGGGGAAGAGTGCAAGTGTCACGGAATGTCCGGTTCTTGCACGACGAGAACTTGCTGGGGGAGAGTCGCTCCGTTTCCTAAGGTCGGAAAACTCCTGAAGACCTCTTACCGCAAAGCCATCAGGGTGGCAGCCAACCGCGACAACGATATGGTGGGCGAGAACAGGGGCATCATGCTCTTCTTAGAGGATTCTCCCGACTACTGCAAACCGAATGCCACCTTCGGTAAGTTTTCGTTGATTACTTTTTATTAATTAATATTAGTTTCTTACTAAATCGCAGAGTTAATATTTTAACTTAAAATATGAAAAAGTCGGGAAATCTCTTTGAGCCGATTTTCTAGACACCCTGAAGTAACAACTGTCTCTAATTATTGATTTCTTTGTAATACCTCCATTTATTTTATATCTTTTATTTGTATCACTTTTATACGACTCAACAATGTTTAGATGTGGGAGGTGTGACCAATTCAGGCATTATAATAATTTAAATAAAGTGTATGTCACCATTGAATTTATGTTTTAAATATTTTACAAAAAAAAAAGTAAGTACAGAATTATCCTGAAAAAAATCTTATGAAAACGACAAGAAATGGAAGTAGATTAAATGCTTCTCGGAATCACACGTGAAAGCGGGAAACTTAAAAAAATTGATTTAGCTACCAAAGAGTTCTGGGAAAAATCTGATGATGAAGAGTTATAAATAATCAGTAATCAGTTAATCCATCTGTTATTAGTATCTATATTAAATTGATCTTTTTTTCTGTTTTATAAGTATTTACAGTAAGTTCGAACTTATTAATATTAATTCAAATTTACTTATTATATTACATTACCTAACACGAAAGTATTAATAGGTGTTTAATGTATATTATAATATTTTACACAATGCATTATCTATGTATATTTTTTTATTATCATTCCAAAGGTAGGAGGACTTACTTCTCTCCTATCCGTACTGACTAAAACCACATCATAGCACTAAATACAATGTTTTTTTTTGGTGTTCTGAGACGTACTTATAAGGATTAGTCGTGTTAATCTTCATTATCATTTATAAATATAAAATTTGTTAATTAATCCATTGCTAAATTTATTACCTAAAGGTTGTATAAACGTACAATATAAGGTAGCTATTAAAAACTATGCTTATTTTCTTTATTTTTGGCTTAAGTTTCAAGGTTCTGATGATTTGGTCTGATGAGATGAGGAAGTCGTGCTGTACGTCCATGTATTGCCTTTCTTCGTTTGTAACTTAATTAAAGTGTTTTCTTCTCTGTATTTCAGTGTCTTTTTTTAAAATTAAAAAAAAACTTTGTGATCAAACAAACAACGAAGAAACCAATTTAAAGTCGAGTGAAATGTTTAATATTACAATCCAATTCCTTATAAATTATTCACATAAGACTAATCAAGTCAAAAATTCGTTATAATGTATTAACAATGCTGCATTGTTGTTGCTTTTTTGTAGCAATTTTCTCGAGAACGGTATTAACGATTTTTATTAAACTCTTTAATACTTACACTACTGGTACTATTAGTTATACTTTATATAATACTTTATACAATAGTCACTTTTTATCGGATTTTACTTAGTAGTTAAGGCATCGTTTCACGTCGAGAATAGAGAAGGTAAAATATGAAAATGTGTGAAAGTTTAATGTGATGTCTGTGATAGTGAGCGATCATACACTCTCTCATACTTTAAACATACTATAAAGATAATATAATCGTATTTTCTATAAAACGTAATATTATTTTATTAAACGTTTATGGCATATATATATATATATATATATATATATATATATATATATATATATATATATATATATATATATAGATAGAGAGAGAGAGAGAGAGAGAGAGAGTTAGGTTTTTAAAACTAAAGTTTCTATATTTAAAAAAATATGTTTTTGTTATGGGTATATTACAGTTGTTTGTTTTGATTAAACTTTTTGATTTAGTTCTTTAATATAAAAGAAACATATTAATTGATATTATAGGATTTTTAAAAAGTGAAAAAGTTTTTGTTATGACCCGAATATTTAATATGCGTTTTGTTTTAATTGATTAAAATATTTAAATATAAAGTACCTGAGAAATTTAAAAATTAGTAAAAGCAGAATGAAGGATAAATATTTTTAAGATATTTTATTACTTAAATGTATAACATTTTTAAGGAAAAGTTTTAGGAAAAATGTTATAGTATAGTAGAAGGCAATATTGAATGACAAAAAGTTCGTTAAAATCAATAGTTAAAGCATAAAGTAATTTCTAATTTTATTTTATAATTATTTATTATATATAAATTAAACTTATTTATTATTTTTACCTCAAATAAATGTTAATAAATCCACGGAAACTCATATAATTCTTATAAACAAGATTATTTTATTGAGATTTTAGTGTGGGAGGTAAATAAAAATTTATATTCTTTTGGATTATCTAAGGGCCAAAGTACTTTCATTAGTGCTATTGCCTTGCACTTTTAGTGTTCTTATTCGACTGTTAGGTTGTTACTAGAATTAAATATCCTAATAAATATTCTTCTATGCAGGATGGGCAGGAACTGAAGGAAGAGTGTGTTCGAGGAGGAGGTCCAAGCACGCAGACCGTTCTGAAAAGAGGTCCTGCACAGAACTCTGCCGATCTTGCGGCCATCAAGTACGCGTGAGGCCGATCGAAACCATGTCCAGGTGCAACTGCACATTCCAGTGGTGCTGTAAGGTCACCTGTTCAATGTGCAGAAAGACGGAGAACCAATATTATTGTGACGCGAGCCCCTTACCTTTAAGGAAAAAATAATATGTACAAGATTGATGCCATTTTCTGTCTGTTTTGTATCTGGCGTTAATGTATACTCGGATGCCCTCAATCTTAAAGGTGGTTTAACACATTTTAAAAATATGTTAGCAAAGAAAGGTTTATTCAGTTTGTTACTGTCCAGATATAAATATATTAATTTTATGGAAGGATGGCATCAATTAAAAATATTTTGTAATGTTAATTATTTATTTATTTAACTGCTACTTTTACCATTTAATATTTTGTAAGAGCAAATTTTAAAAAAAATAGAGGTTCATAGCCAATTTATTTTCTAAAGAAATAAGGCACCTCCAGTATTGCCATAAGATTTACTTATGATTTCTTTGTTTGTTTTGCATGATCTGTTTTTATATTGATACATTAATATTAATATATTATTTATTAAATATATTTATATTTCTGTAATTGTACTGATATAAAAATCATTCATTGAATAATTAATCATGATGAAAGTAAAACTTGAAAGATTAATATGAATTAAAACTATTGATCATATTGATCAATAAATTATAAATGATTGTAATATACATTACATTTTGTTATTATTTATTATTGATGTTTTGTTAATTAGTTATGTAAGGTATTTTTTAACTATTAGGCTTTGTAATTTTATAGATGTATGAAATATTTCACTGTAGCAAATTAACTTATTTTTTCTATATTAAATTATAAAATGTCCTCCAAAATAATTATTTCACAATGTTTTACATCCTAATATGGATTAAAACTAACTTAAAACTTAAATATATTTGTACATAAATGTTTATTAATTTCTTTTCTCTCAATAATAATTTAAATTAGGTATAACACTAATTTTGTTATAGTTGAAATGAATTCACTCTAAAGGTATCAAGTTCATAATAAATCATGAATTCGTTTTCAAATTAACAAAACTCGTTATGAAAAATGAAATAAAATAATAGTTGTATGGAATCATACTTATTGTAGATTTAAACATATGATTATTTATTTTTAAACAATATCAATGAAATCTTATGATACCCAAATCTCGAGTAAATACATCTGAAGAAATTAACTAAAAAAAGGTATGAATTACGACAATGTAATTAACAGTTACATATATTTATTTATTTAGATATTATAGCTTGTAAAGATTTATTAATATCTAACATCATGATTGTATAAAAATTTACACTGCTTAGGAAATTGTAATTTTTTACCAATTTTCTAAAATCACTGTAATATATATATATATATACATAAAACATTAAAATATATTTCTAGTCTTTTATGGAATACTTATTAATTAAACCCAACCCTTCCTTCATGCTGAATATAAGTACAAAATAAAAGTATAACATTTATATATAATATGTAGGAATAATTGGTAGTCAGACTTCAGCCGAAACGTCAGCAAAATTAAAATATTCTTAAACATCTGACCCCCGATTAATTCATCATATTTGTTATGACAATGAAAACGTATACCTTGTTTATACTATCGTAGGTAGAAATAACGGGTAGTTAGTCTTTTTTAATATTTTAACTGCTCCGACGTTTCGGCTAGGTAGTTAATGCTTGACATCGCTCAGTAATGCCCTGATAATGGCTCACAAATAGAGCCAAAACCTCGGCAAAATTAAAATATTAAAAAAGACTGACTCCCGATTATTCTACCTACGATAATTTCTACTGTCGACTATACACCCTCAAAATATTTATATTATCATTTGTTTACTAAAATTATTCAGCTGCTAGGTTTAGGATGATATAAACGTTTCACCCTCTAAACCATAATCTATTATTAACGTTTTGATTCCACACTATTTACACATGGGATCCTTTTCTAAACAATGCTGGTCAAGCATTGGTTTATATACACACGCACTCTCACATTTATATACATTTATCAATCCTAAAATTTATTGAAATATTTTAATTGAATATTTATTGTTATGCATTGAGGATACTGAGGAAAGTAAAGGCGGCGATACACGGTTGAGAAATAAGGTATGTGTAGGTGAGGTGAAATGGTGATATTCACATCGTTGAGCGCGCTGGAAAGTTGGTGGAAGTAAATATCGTGATAGTTGATATACTATATCACACTTTCATCTACTTACCATCACGATAATTAATAAAAATATCATTTGTTATATTACTTTGGTCAAACTTTAATTAAAAATAGTTCATTTATATTTAATTTTGTTTCTAGATTACTAAACCATTATTTAATAATATGTCTATTTTCACTGTTTGTATTATAGTTTAAGATTCATATTTTTTTTTTTTTTTTTTTTTTTTTTTGCGTTACAATTCGAAATAGAAATAGAAAAAAATTGAAAGTGATTTTACAAAGCAATGTTGCTGTCATAGGTGGCGTGCATGTTCCCGTCACTTGTCACTTGTGTTGACGTTTGTAGTTAGTTAATAAGTAAATTTGTATAAAAATGTCGAAAAACATTTTTAGACATTACTCTTCTTATTGTAAAAACAAGATGACACCAATTGGACATTTATCTTTACATTAGAACTTGGTAACCTAAACAGAGATAACCAACCTTTACAAGTTTTCTGAATAATCCTCCATTTTGCCGAGTACTGTTGCGTTACTCTCACCGTAAACACGCGCACATTTTTACTCTCATGCAGTTTTCAGCACCCTCTACTCTCGCGAGAGTACTTTCATCTCACCTACACATACCCTATTTCTCACCGTGTATCGCCGCCTTCAGTTCATTATTAAATAATTTCACTATTATTCAAGTAAATGTTAATAAGCCTTTGTCGGCAAAAGTTCAAAAGGCGTTTACCTACCCCCCTTGAATTTCCCATGGGTACCCCGCAATACCTCTGGAACTTCCTAAGGCTACTAGCCTGAAAGAGTAAGGCTGGACCGCGGCTTCAGGGCACTTCCCATATCAGCCCCGCTTCCTTTGTAATGATCACCGAGAGGAGATTCCAAAATATACTACTTTGGAAAAAGAAGAGGGGATAGAGATGACGTGGGCGAGAATGGAGAATCAGAGAGGGCAGTTGAAGTCCAGCGAGAGAAAGAGAGGTGTTCCACCCACGCGAAGAGGAGGGTCGTATAGGAGAGGAAGAAGTACGTCGGGGGTCAGAGAACAGCTGGAGGATGAAGTCTAGAAGGAACGCCTAAAACTGATTCTACCTTCGCTAGCCAAGAAAGTGTTTGAAAGGTATTTCTTTGCAATATTGTATGGTAAAATTAGTAGTCACGAATCCCTCAGCCTCTGTATTCTCATTCATAGATCTAGGCATTGTGTAAATAGATTTCATATGTATAAAGCAGCCGGTCAAAAATATAGCACTATCGTGTAGTAAGTAATCTGTTAAATATCCTATCAATAACAGTAGGTCATGAAGGATACTTCACAAGCAATAGTTATTAAAGTAACTGGTCCAGATGGCACATAGTCAGATTTTGTAAAACTGCTAAACGCGGACGCCATTAGACACCTGACACGAGTATTCATTAACACATATTCCTCCGGGATATTATAAAAGATGAGGTTAAAATCTACTGTTATACTTTTATTTTTGACAAAAAGCCGTCATGCAAAGAGTTAAAATGATTCTCCCTATATTAGGCTCTTGGTCAGTCCTTTGCTCCGGTGACGAAGATCATTTATTTGTATACTCTTTAAACTCCTCATACAATTAAACTTTAATTGTATGATATGGCTCAACCATTTCAGCTTACTGATTCTGCTGGAATAATATTATATTTAAGAAACGTATATGCCTAAGAATTTACAGCAACTTTTTCAGTCAGAATTTAGAGCTACTTTATACTATGCATTTTGTACCTGTTTATGATTTTCTCAAAAACAGCTTTAACCATTTTGATTAATCTCACTTTAGTCGTTGACCATATTTCCTCTGCCCTTGAGAACAAGGAGTACTGCTCGGGTGCATTTCTGGACATAACGCAAGCATTTGACCGGGTGTGGCACCCCGGGATTGCTCTTTAAGCTCAAAAACCATTTACCCCTATCCTTATACCTAGTCCTCCGATCCTATCTATCAAACCGCTCCTTCCGAGTTCGTTGTGGTGCAGAATATTCCAATTATTATCCAGTCGAATCCGGTGTTCCTCAGGGTAGTGTCCTTGGTCCTATCCTCTACAATATATACACGGCTGATATTCCTCTTTGCCTAATACCTTCCTAGCAACGTACGCTGATGACACAGCTATCCTATCCTCTCACTTAGATCCCGAAATTGCATCTACAGGCCTCCAAACACACCTTTCTCAAATTGAAGACTGGTGTAACAACTGGAGAATCAAAGTAAATCAATCCAAATGCAGACATGTCACCTTTACCCTTCGAAGACAATCCTGCCCTCCAGTTCTCTTTAACTCCGTTCCGCTTCCTTTCTCCGACACAGTCCGGTATCTTGGCTTCCTTCTGGACAAAAGACTAACTTGGAACCCGCATACTAGACTTAAACGACAAGAACTTAATCGGCGATTTGGACAATTATACAGAATACTGAACAGAAATTATAAATTATCTATCGAGAACAAACTGCTAATATACAAGACAGTACTGAAACCTAACTGGACCTACGGACTTGAACTGTGGGGGACAGCTAAATTTTCTAACATCAAACGCATTCAATCCTTCCAATCAAAAGTCCTCCGAACAATAGTTAATGCTCCTTATTATGTATCCAACCATACCTTACACCGCGACCTAAATATTCCATTTATTTTAGACCTTATACCATTAAAATTCTCTAAATTCCATCGGAACCTTATCCATCACCCTAATCCCCTAGCTCAATCCTTATCCAGCTCCACACATCCTTACCATCCTCCTAGAAGGTTGAAACGGCAGTGGCCTCGAGACCTCTTGTAAAATGTATATTGGAGTTCTAGCATTGGCTAGATTCTCCACTCACGTGCTGTATGCTTGTGAATTGTATATAGGTATAAGTGATTTTGTATATATTTTTATTGATTTTGTTTTGTATTTATTTATATTGTATTATTATTATATAAATTAATTGTTTTGTATATCTCGTGTGAATGCAGTATGAATGTTGTACTTTATCCCTATTAAAAATGTCCTAAATTGGACAGATTGTAATATTGTTCAATAAAGAATTGTTTCTAAAAAAAAAAAAAAAAAAAAAAAATCTCACTTTATTAGTGTAAAATGTAATGGGCTATAGTATCATATAGGTTTCATTCTGATTGAAATAGTCTGATAGGACTTTAGTGCCGATATTTTAAATTTTCTTCTTCTAAAGTACTTTTAATTTTGTAGATTTGGAAAAATCAACCATATCATCTTGTTAGACTAGAATAAACGATATCATAATAAACGAGTAAAAAACACAAGGAAAGGAAAAGGACGAATTTGTAGCTAAACAAATTCGATAGCCAACGATGGGAGAAAAGATCAAAAAGTGTTAATATGAAATGTTTGTGTTTTTTAATATTTGGCACCAGATGTTTTATTTTTTATCCTATAGTCAAATACTTTCATATTGACATGTTTAACTTCGCTAATTATTATATTTTGGTTAGTTAAATTTCGAGTAAAATTGTGTAGAATGTTTGGTGTTAAAAATTCTATTTGGTTCGTCCGTTGAGTTTGCATGAACTTCACTTGAAAATATCATCGAATTTGAACATGACTGGCGCTTAGCAGAGGTATCTTTCAGATTGTTCTTTATGAGAAAATTGAAATTATTGGGTCAAACGTGGTGAGGTCGTAATATGATTGGCCACCAAGCCTGATCGAACGCGCCTTTGATACACCAACCGCACTCAGTTCTCGACCAATCGGAACCTTGTTAACTAAGTGGTGAAATGCTTCAACGATGATAGGTCCGTGACATGAAGCTGTTTCGTGGGACATTTATTTCTTCTTATAATTACTCCAATCTATTTCTATTTTTATAATTGTTTATTTCAATTGTCAGTTTATTGTGGAACATTGGCACATTAAAATAACATAATCTACAAATTAATTGGAAATTAATAAAATTAACCAAAACGAGAGATTTAATAATCCAAGTGACTGCATAAATTAATATTTTCTTTTATATTTCTACAAAAAAAAAAAAAAAACAACAAAAAACGTAGATCATGTTAACATTATTATTTTAGAAAACCATCTGTAACAAAAAAAGATACATCCAAGGATAAGAGACAGAGTTAAAAATAATAAGAATTTAAAATTCATATGATTTTGGTATTAAAATCACTGTTGTTCTTGAATGTAAAAAAATAATTCTATCCTATGGAATAAGACATGAAAGTAATACATTGTTTTTATTTAGAGCTTTAAATTTTTTAATAAATACAATTTTACACAGTATTTTACGGTTTTCCTCATTACAGTAACCCAATGGGTGCATTTAATTCTACGCGTACCATCTTGCGATACAACGCGTATTTTTATTACATAATATAAATTATGTCACAGAACATTAAGTTACATAAAAAATAAAATAAGTTAGATAAAACTGATAAATATAAACTGATAAATTAATCATTTGTTATAACGAATTAACAAAATAATACTAACTAATTGACTAAACAAAGAAACCAGTAACAAATAATAAATAATTCATTTGTTATAACTACTCAACGAAATAATATAAACTAACTAACTAAATGACTAGTATTAGTAACAGTGAAATTGAACAGTATTTTTTTTTTCAAAAATGTTTGTTTGGTTTATTATTTAACTTACTAAAGTTAGTCCAACAAAATGTAAATATTTTAGAGCATATTAAGAAAATTAAAAAAAATATAAGACAAATGGTTTATCTTGAGTAATTAGTCAATTAAACAATGTTTAGTGACTCCGAAAATCCCAGAAATATTTTTATTTAATAAATAAAAAAATTGGAAAAACCATCTAAACAATTTATTAAGACACGCAGAGGACTTTTACGACCAAACTCAACAAAATGAAAGCCTAATGTGCACTGTGTTAATTATTCAAAGTAAATGCAAGGTTAATTGCTAAGAAGTTACTCTTATTAACTTTAATATCAATTAGGAAATGACATTGGGAGTGGTTTAAAATGCCCTTTTAAGCTTTTTCTTTTATATGTGATTATTATGTCTTCGTCCTGTAATTTTCAAGAATTTTTTTTTTTTAAGTGTAAACAGATAATGAATTACTTAGAGTTTACAATTATATTACTTATTCTTTGGTTGTTAAATTACATTGGTCTTTCACTTACTAATCATAATAAATAAATTCACTCTGGTAAACTTTTATTTTTTATCTCTTTCATTAACAATCAATAAGGTAAAATCACTTATCATGTTTCATATCAACTGTATAAAAACATAAAACCTCACACATACTTACTATTATATATTATTTATATTTTTACTATGTTATGTATTGAGAATAATGAAGGGTGGAAATGCATTATTGAATAAATATTATATTGATTAAACAAATATTAATTAGCCTGTGTCGGCAAAAGTACAAAGGGCGTGTACTTGCCCCCCTTGGATTCTCCAATAGGCCCCCGGTTTCCCCATCGGTCTGGGATACCAGAGACCCCAGGTAGTTACTCCCAGAGGCAGCCGACAAGAATATTAAGGGTGGTCAAAAGATAAAAAAAGGCTGGATCGCCAACCGTGGCACTTCCCATATCAGCCCCGTCTGAAGTGAGGAGGATGAGGAAGAAGATCTGAAGAGGGCAGTCTTATTCCAGCCAGGAGAGTTACGTTCCATCTACAAGAACAGGAGAGGTCCGTCGGGGGTCAAGGCAACTGGAAGGTGAAGCCGTGAAGGGGCGCCTAATACTGATTCCACCTTCGCCAGCCGACAAAGTTTTTGTAAGGTATCTTTTTATTGTAATATTGCTTGGCAAGGTTAGCGGCAATGTCCCTCAGTATTCTCAACCATTGTGTAAATATATTGTATATGTTAAAGTTAATTTAAATAATAATGTCATCTATTGAAATCTGTTCAATTTAATCTTACCCTGCATGCCACGTACTGGGATTGGTAATCACGAAACCTTTGGGAAGGAAATATGGTTTCAGTAATATTAATCTATACTCGTATATACATATACAAGATATCAAGTAAGCTAGTTTTTGAAGGTACCGCTGCCTCAAAAAAAAATCGGTTAAAAAACATAGCAACTATTACACAATATATACACAAAATGTAGATGTTTTGGAATGAGACTCTTTTAATGTAAGGTAATTTATGTTTAGAAACATTCATTTCTATATTAGCAAAAGTTATTTATTATAACTCAGGTGTTTTCGTATTTCTGCATAAATTTTTCACATATGGTCATGTTTAAAATTATATAATGTATTGTATACGTAATATATCGGCATATATAATAATATAATTGAACTATTTACCTTATGAATCTTTCATTAAACATATTTCTTAATGTTATGTACTAATTTTTTTTTTTTTTTTTTAGATCATTTTCCGCATTCATCAGTAGTTCGAGAAGATGAACTTTAATTTTACTTGTCTGTGCTGGAGTAATTAATATTGTAATTAACATTATGATGAAACAAGGAAAGTTTTCTCACTACAATGGATTTGATTTAAAATAAAACATTAATAATTAGCCATATTAAATCTTTATGTTTACATGTTCAGTACTAAATGTGTTGTTATTTTCAGTAGAATATATGCGGATTCAGAGGGATAAATAAATATATATTTATTAACTAAATATTACTTTATTATTAAAACACTGGAACTTCTCATTTATTAAATTATTAATTATATTGTCATCCAAGACAAGGCCTCGAAACGTAATTATAATACTAAATGTTGATTAATAATTTTATAAAGAAGAAGAGAAGTTCTACTAATTTAAATAATATACAGTCTTCTTCTTTGTGAACCTCTTGTGGTCTCTCAGCGTAGGTGGGTGCACACCACGAATTCCACTCCTCTCTGTCCTTCGCTAGGTTCCTGAACCTATGGAGACCATTCTCTCTTCATCTGCTTGGTTTGTAGATATATTCGAGATTGGATATTCTTGGGAGTATAATTAATTATTAACAATGTATTTTGATGTGTATGTGAATTGAATAAGTAATGTATTATATTAATTATTGCCGTTCTGATTTTGGATGATACATTTGTTTTTTCAATTCCGAATGATCAGTTTTTATTTACATCATGCATTTTGAAGAATCCAGTCGTATTTTTTTCCATAAATTGTCTTGCTTCTCCCAATAAGTGTTCATTTATTGACTGATTTTTCATCACAAAAGCTCCTTATATCCAAGTAAAATAACAAGGACAAATGACCTTGACCAAATATGTGCGAATTTGCAGATCAGAATGAGTCCACCTTTCTATTTAGATAAACACCTTGGGGAACCACTGCCTTAGTTGATACTGAATGCAAACAATACTAAACTTCTGATGTAAGACAATATTATTCAGATTTATGATATTTTAAAGTTGTCAGCATTGTTCATCTATTAAATAATATGGTGTTAAGGATGATTTTTATCTAAAGCGATGTGTGAATTTGTAATTAAATTCGTAATGATTGAAAAAAAAAAAATAGGCAACATCCAATTTTGTCTCTTTCACTATTCTAAAACATTTAACCTTCTGATTGTCAATATTCTTTCCAATTTCGTTTGCAATGACCCAGTTGCCGGAGTTTAGAAGTTTCTCGAGCTAATAAAGCCCACTACTGGAGGGGGTTGAATCACACAGAGGTCTCACAAAGAACTTACTCAACCGTCCAACAAAAGACCTCGACCATTGAACTTGCGATCGTGTAATGGCATTTTTAATTTTTTTTTTTTTTTTTTTTTTTACTGAAAATAAAAATTGTTACCATGGATTTCAAAAACAACAATTTTTATTGAGTAAAATTATAATCTGTCCCAATTTGGACATCAAAAGTAGTGCTGAAAGATATCATACATACTACATTCATACAATATTTACACGGCATAAAATTACAATAAAATATATACACAATAATGAATCGATATAATAAAATCAAGAATTCACTTATACCTATATACACATACACACACTCATACATACATCACATTGAGTGGAGAATCTAGCCAGTGCTAGAACTCCAATATATTTACAAAAGGTCGCGGGGCCACTGCTGTTTCAACCTTCTAGGTGGGTTGTATGGATGAGTGGAGCTGGATAGGGATTGAGCTAGAGGATTAGGATGATGAATTAGGTTCTGGTGGAATTTGGAAAATTTGGATGGAATTAGGTCTGAAATAAATGGAACATTAAGGTCGTGGTGCAAGGTATAGTTGGAGACATAATAAGGAGCATTTACTATTGTACAGAGGACTTTGGATTGAAAGGATTGAATGCGTTTGATGTTAGTACGTTTAGCTGTCCCCCACAGTTCAAGTCCGTAGGTCCAGATGGGCTTCAGTATTAGCATGGATTTAATCCTCCAATGTTCGTGGCATTTTCATTCGTAAATAAAATAAAAAAATCAACATATTTTTTAAACTATTTATTTTTACTTTCGCTTACTCATTGATGAAATATACATAACAGAAAAGTATTAGTGCGATAGTTATTTCTCCCTGACTAGAAAAGACAATATATCATGGATATATCTATACAGAGTGCCTCGTAAATGTCTAGTCATATTATGAGAGCTGCACCTTAAGAGGAATAAAAAAGTGCATATGATCCATCTCTCAAAATTCAGGGAGGAAAAATTAATTTTGAGATTTTAGCTTTTATCAATGGTTTTCTTTAGAAAAAGCTCGAAAATGTCTGCTTGATGTACACGCAACCAAAATTAAGTGGTAACAAATGAATGAAAAAAAAAATTTCTAGAAGTTTAAGAAATCGAACCACAAAATAGGAATGTAAGCGTCCCACAACATCATGCAGAAAATTAGGTGGCCCTAGGATTTTATATTGGGAGTAAAAAATCCTTAGTTATGACGTCCTTCGGAAGGGAAGTTAAAAGGTGGTCCCTAGCCATTGCGATGTCAGGTACTCGTTAAAGATCCCTAACCTAGTTAAGCCCGGATTGACAAAATTTAGGACTCCCACTGCAGCATCGTCCGATTAGCCACAACAGCAAAACAAATAAACTGACAAATAAATCAGGTATATTTCCATTGAATTTATAATCAGGAACCTGCCTTCAATATTCGATCTAAGCAACAATAACAGAGATAAATTGTGTCAAGCCTGTTACATTTTTGAGGGTGAAAAAAAGTTACCAATATCATGGGTTTTTATTAGACTTGAAAGAGGTCACGAAAAATGTTCTTCGTGTTTGGTTGGTCTAACTAATTTAATGGAACCTAGAATCTTAAGGAGAAAAATATGACTATGTGGACTCATCGACGTTTTACGTATTAGATGTTGTTGAGCAACAAGTGTGTTCTGCAGGTTGAGAACATATTATTTAACAGGACGCACTGATAGGGGTCGAAAAGCCATTGATGGTATGAATTAGTCTCTGTTCACAATTGAAAACACAGTAATACTTCGGATTACAATATCCGTTTGAATAATCGCCGTGAATGAAGTAATGAAACTCAATTGGTGTTGAGTACTGTAATTACAAGGTAATTACTTATAAACGCCGCTTTCAAAGAACGAATATGGAGAATAATGAAAAGGTCATTATAGCTCGGCTTTTATTTTTATTTTATTGACGTTTTTTTTGTCTTGTGGACGAACGAAAAATGGATTCTTGATTATTAAGAATTAAATTTAAAATGCCTCCATTTAAGCTATATATAATTTCTTCATTGTATCTTTAAAAGTTATTTCTCATTCGTAATTTGTTTCAGGCGGAGGAAGGGGAGGGGGAGAGGGTAAATCGAATGTTGCGTAATAAGCATTGCATTTTCTAAACGATTTCATACTGTGTATCCGTGTGTGTGTGGTAAGACTAGCGCTAAACCGATAAGTCGTATAGGGTAAACCAGATAGTTATTGACACCCAGTACAGTTATTGACACACCAATCTTTAACTTAAAGAAATAGGTGAAGTAATCCGAATTTTATTTCAAGATATAGATGAAACTAATGTTTGAAGGGTCGTCTAAGTCATCTATGATGTAATTGTTTAGATAACTAACCACAGAGAACGAATCAAAATTAATACCTACCCGGCTTCAATTTATAGCTAAAGGCTAAAACCTTATGATTTTCATTTTTTTTGTTCATCCAATTTTTTTTGTTCCTACTCTTTTCTCACATTTTTTGCAATTAAGAGTGTCATAACTGTCTAGTTTACCCTAATACCTAAATTTAATATTTTACAAGCCTATACGCCTGAGATGTTACAGCAACTAATCAATAAAAATCAGTCAACCTGGAATACCATTTCATGCCATTAATTTTTCACCTTTTTACGATTTTAGCAAGTTTTAGAGGTTTTTTTTGTACTGTGGACGAATGAAAAATGGATTCTTGATTATTTATAATTAAATTTAAAATGCCTCCATTTAAACTATATATAATTTTTTCATTGTACCTTTGAAAGTTATTTCTCATTCGTAATTTGTTTCAGGCGGAGGAAGGGGAGGGGGAGAGGGTAAATCGAATGTTGCGTAATAAGCATTGCATTTTCTAAACGATTTCATACTGTGTATCTGTGTGTGTGTGGTAAGACTAGCGCTAAACCGATAAGTCGTATAGGGTAAACCAGATAGTTATTGACACCCAGTACAGTTATTGACACACCAATCTTTAACTTAAAGAAATAGGTGAAGTAATCCGAATTTTATTTCAAGATATAGATGAAACTAATGTTTGAAGGGTCGTCTAAGTCATCTATGATATAATTTTTTAGAAAACTAACCACAGGGAACGAATCAAAATTAATACCTCCGCGGCTTCAGTTTATAGCTAAAGGCTAAAACCTTATGATTTTCATTTTTTTTGTTCATCCAATTTTTTTGATCCTACTCTTTTCTCACATTTTTTGCAATTAAGAGTGTCAATAACTGTCTAGTTTACCCTAATACCTAAAATTTAATATTTTACAAGCCTATACGCCTGAGATGTTACAGCAACTAATCAATAAAAATCAGTCAACCAGGAATACCATTCCATGCCATTAATTTTTCACATTTTTACGATTTTAGCGAAAACGGAATTAGCGATTTTGATTAAGCTCTGGTTTAAGTTTCATTCTGGTTGAAATAGTCTATGAGGGCTTAAATTCCGAAATTTTAAATTTTCTTCTTTCAGAGCCCCTTTAATTTAATAGATAAACATAGTTAACCATATCATGTTATTATGATTAATAAAAAACAGTTGAAAATAAAAGTTGAACCAATTTGATTACTAACTAAAGTGACTGAAGAAAGTATTGGCACAACTTTTCTTTTCATTATATATAAATTTAAATAATAATAAAATAGTTCGAGGTTCATTAATAAAAACTACAATACTTGTTAAAAAAAAACAGTATAAATTCAATAAAAAATATTGATCATAAATTTAATTTGTTTTGATCTGATGGTAAAAAGACGATTTGGCAAAGGCAAAGTGAAGAATTCAGAAGCAAAACGTCTCAGTTACTCTAAAAACAAGAGGTGGAAGTTTGAGGAAGTAATGGTTTGGGGATGCATGGCTTTAATGGTATAGGAAATCTCGTTCCTATTTAATGAGTTTCAAATACTGAAGTTATGCCCAGATTTTGCGCCATAACCTGGTAGCCAGTGCAGCCAAATTAGGAATTCAGGATCGGTATATTTTTATGGATGGTAATAATCCGAAACATACATAAAACAAAACTAAAGACTGGTTAATATTTAACATTCGGCGAAAACAACATATCCCTCCAAAGTCTCCTGACTTAAACAGAATTGAAAATTTGTATCATATTTTAGATAAAAATGTTCGAAAACTAAATAACCGGAAGGCACCCCCTCAAGGATCTACTACAGCAAGAATTGGAACAAAATAACGCGGATTTAGTTAATAATCTCGTCAATTCAATGCCGAGACATTTACAAGCGGTAATAGATGATAAAGCATCTAATTAACCAAATTTTAATTAATTAAAAATATAATAAAACGAAAGGTGTGCAAATACTTTTTTCTGTATTTTTTAGAAGTTTTATTTTTATGAAAAATGTTTTTCATTAGAAAATCATTTGTAGTTATTAGTTTGTAAATATACTTATTATTTTTGAGCTAATAGGGTTTTTCTATTACTTAAATAAAGTTTAGGGAGCGGCGTGGCCTAGTGGATAGAGCGCTAGTCTGCTGTGCTCCGGGTCCCGGGTTCTAACCCCGGCTCTGGCAGAAAATTATTTATTCTGTTAATTCAGTCGGGGGCGACCCTAGGATATGGAGACCCCCTGGGGCAGACCCAGCCTCTATGAAGTGGGTACCCAAATTAATTGGGGAAAAACCTGGCGGCTGAGCGCGATTAAGGCTTAATCACCTCATTGCACTGCCGTTGGCCTAGAAACAGTACGAATCTCTATATGTATTGAGCCCAAGACCCTTCATGGGTTGTAGTGGTACAGGTTTTTTTTTTTTTAATTTTATTTATTTATTTTTTTTTAAATAAAGTATATTGTTAAAAAAATTTTCTTTGGTCACTGTGAGGCAGAAAAGAGCAAACATATTTCTTTTTAAATGTAACAATAACACTGATGTATAATTATATGTAATGTACTGTTGGAAACGTGAAGGGTTTAGATAAAATATTATCTTATATAAAAATTCAGAAAAGGTATTGTAAAGTGACAAACAAAGGAATTAATTATTACTGATAATTATACGTAACTATTTTATTGCTATATCTAAATATATGAATATGTTTCCGACAAAACTAAATTAACTTTTTATTTAAATTTAATTCTGAGTTAATTAAGTAGGCCTTAAATTAATATCAAGAGCCGAGGTAAGTGAAAGTGGTGTGTTGCGAGCCCTAGTTTTATGTTACTTTCACTTACCTACATAAGAAATATACAGTATGGGAAAGTATTGCGATCTTGAAAATTTTCAATTCCAGTTTTCAACGTTTTAAGTTCTCCTGAGTCCAAATAACCAAGTCCCGCAAAAAGGTGTGCGTGTGTGGTAACACCCGGGCGAAAACGATAAGTCCCATAAAACTGAAATTTCATATTTATGACAACTATACGCCCGAGATGTTACAGAATCTTTTTTATCTAAATCAGCTGACCGGAAGATCTACTTTATAATATGCATTTTGCACCTTTTTACGATTTTCTCAAAAATGACTCTAATGATTTTGATTAAACTCCATATATCGATGTAAAATTTAATGGGCTTTAATTTCATGTAGATTTCATTATGATTGAAATAGTATGACAGGGCTTAAATGCCGTTATTTTAAATTTTCTTCCTCTAAAGTACCTTTAATTCTGTAAATTCTATAAAAATAACTATATTATCTTGTTAGCATTGATAAGTAACAGCTAATTGAGCGAACTTGATTAACAACTATAGGAGAAAACTGAAAACATATTTTTTTCATGCAATTTTTTGTTTTTGAATATAAGTACAGTAATATAGATGTATAATATACCGTTGGAAAGCTAAAGATTTTAGAAAAAATATCATCTGTTACACAAGCTTGTAAAAATTGAGAAAGAGTGATGAAAAGCCAATAAAACTAACAGAATATTTTAGATAATAATATAATAGATTTTTTAATAAAACACAGGCTTATATAGAAATTTAATTTAATTAATTGTTTTTTGGTTTTACTTAGTTTTATCTCTAAGTGTATTGGAAAATTCTTTAATCAATTTTAAAACGGAGGTAAGTGAAAGTCGTGTGTTGCCCGCACAAGATTTTTTTTTGTTTTAAGTTTTTGCATAAAATAATTTATCACATGGTTTCATATTCTTATTACTCAATCTTGAGTATGCATTTTTTATGTATAATAATATAATTAATAGTAATAATAATAATTAAATATGACAATAAGTAAGATAATCTGTAGGCCTTTGGTTAATAGTGGGCCAATAGGAATAAGGTTGTGGAGTTGCTCTGAGGAGGGTTTGGGTGGGGACAAGCCAGTCAGTCGGGGTTGTTCGAAGGGATAACACCCAGCCCGCTCGCTCTGCCCCATCCCCTAAAATTACGTCAGGACATTTCTGATTTTCGAAAAAAAAAAAATTATATTTTTTTCCTTATTACAACGTGGAATATGGACCCACGAGGTGCGGTTCGGCGCTGAACCATTGGCGTTTCGCCTGATATCTCAAACATGTTTCGATTCACACTCGTCAGCTTCTTCTGTCATCTCATTAATTCAGGTAAAGATAAAAGGTTGAAAGGTTGAAATATGGAAATATATATAATGAAAATCATAATCAAATTTAAGGTTGTTTACTAATATTAACAGAGCAATTAAACAATGGGGTTATGTTGATAGTGATTAAAAAAAAAAAATATATTAAGACTTATATGAACGTACGTTTATAAGACACACGTTCTTATTCCAATTCAAATTAAATAAATTTTAATAGAATAATAAAAGAAATTGAAGAAAAATAATAATTTATTGAGTTTTTTTTTTTTTTAAACTATTAAAACGACAGGCAGATAAATTTTTTTAACATCATTATGAGAGATAAAAATCTTATCTGAAGCAGATCTACATATGGATTATACATATAATTAACTTCACAAGAATATGTTAATATAAATACACTCATGAGATACTATAATTTTAATTTTACACATTATAAATTTTTAAGTTTCTACATGACATAGAAACAGTAGTCCCCTAACCAAATATTGAACCCAGAACTCTACATATGCTAAAGTAGAACAGTTTTTTAAAAAATATTTGATTAAACTTTAAATAACTATTTAATACCTTTTTTGCAAAAAACATGTTTTTAGTTTTTCCATTTCAGATTTTATTGCCATGCACAAGGGGATGATTTTGAGTGAACGTATATGAAAAAAAAAAAAAAACGATTAGAAATATATCAACTTAAGAACATAAAAACTTACATAACATAAAAAAAGAACATAAAATCATTCTATTAATTGAAACAAAATCTACACTTTAATAGTATAAGAAAAGTAAAATAAAATCCTAAACGTCAGTGTTCTCTTTTGAACAAATTTGAACTTTTCTTCAATGTGTTATTTTATGAAACGTTCCTAAATATCCTTGCGGCATCAAAGGACCATGCAAGTGAAGCTTATAAGTTTTTGTAGTTTTAGAGAACATGTTGATAACTTTCAAATTATTTGAAGCAAAATATTTATTAGACTAAAAGTATATTTTTAAGGCCAAGTATTTATCGTTAAAAAAATACAAAAAGCTAATTGTATATATTTTACACACATTGTAGAAAATTCATTTTTTTCTTTAATTTTAAAACACGTCTATTAAACATATTAGTAATAATGACCGCTGTATAATAAAGAATCTTAAAGGAGAAGGATGAAAAAAAAAATAAAAAAAAATATATATATACATCCATACATACACACATAAAGGGTAGTCCTGTAATTTTTAGAAACCGAATTTAAGTAATTTGGATATATAATTAATTTCACACTTTATCATTTTCATTATTATTCATTCATACTTTACCTTTATTCTACTATGACTAATTGGACACTGCCATAGTGGGAGCCCTAAATTTTCCGTATCCAGGTTTACTTAGGATAGGGATCATTAACGAGTTTCTGACATCGCCGAATATTACCAGATAAATATTTGGGTATCAAAATTATTAAGTGTTGCTTTCACACCAATTTTTTCATAGCTCTGGCCTTCATATTTTATTATACTTTTGTTGGCAATTTCATGTTCATTTTTAGTTTTCAAATAATCATTTATTCGATAAAAAAAGTTAACAAGTCATAATTTCACTTCGTTGATAATAATAATTTACAAATCATGACAACTAAGTTCGAAAATCAGGTAGGAGTAACATACGATTTTTACTTATCTCCGTTGTTAAAATCAATTTAAGAATTGATAAATACATTTAGAGATGAAAAAAAAAATTGTCAAAGAATTAATCACATAGAGTTTCAATAGAAACATGCTCATTATTAAATAATCTAATATATTTTTATCTACGACATTAGTTTTACCCGCTTTCATCACTCTCCGTTAACATTTACAATTTTGTGTATAATATTTTTTTCTAAAATCTTTAGCTTTCCTACGGCATATTATACATCTATATGTATTATTGTTTTTATATTAAAAACACAAATACATAAAAAAATATTTTTGTTCTTTTTCTTCTTTCGTTGGATATCGAATTCGCTCAACTTATATATTTATCCGTTTTTTAACCACGTTAACAATTTGATATGGTTAATTTATTTTAATCTACTAAATTAAAGGTACTTTGGAGGAAGGCTATTTAAAGTATCTGCATTTAAGTCCTCTCAGACTATTTGAATCAGAATGAAACTTACCTGATAATAAAGCCCATTTAATTTTACATCGATATGGGGAGTTTAATAAAAATACTGCTGTTTTTAACAAAATTGTAAAAAGGTAAAAAATGCATGACAAAGTGTTACTTGGTTAGTTGGACTTAAGGGACCCTAAAACGTGTATTTCCGTTTAAAACTGGAAATCGAAAACTTTCAAGATTGCAATACTTTCCGTTACTATTATATATATATATCTGAAATATATAACTATTTTGTATATGGGTAGTTGATAGTAAACAATATTTTAAAATGAGTATTCTTGACAAACACGATTTATTCATATAATTATTAGATTAAGCTAAATTTACTTTTCGAAAATAGATATTTAATGAATTATTTACGTACATACGTTATTATTACTTGTAGTTAGTCGCTACAAAATTAATAATTAACTTTCATAAGTCGGCATTACAGGAGATTATTTATAGATTATACAGCAAAACACAACACTAATGCGTAATAGTATATACTCTGCGCCTTATTTAGTTATATTTCTTTGAGATGCAGTCCATCATGAGATGAATGTATTATAATGGCCGTTGTTAAACACTAAATATCTTATTTTTATCCTTCCACCATTTAAGTATTTAGATATTATGGAAGTCAAATAATACATCACATTATATTTTGTAATGACACGTGTTTAGACAATTAAAACTAAAAACTAAAATGAGAACGTTATTTAAACAATATAAATATTTTAATTAGAAACTGAAATGAGAGAAAATGGAAGTAGCATATTTTCAGTTTCTCTGGGCAGCTGACGGAAATTCTATTTAAGAATAGAAATCGAGAAGAAAAAACACTTCGTCTAAACTCCACTTTGGGTTCAGAGACTATTGTACTAAAGATTCGTTTTTGATAGTATTCTATTGTTAAAAACAATACCCTCTTTTAGAATATTAATTAGAAGGTGGAAAAAGTTTGTTTATGAATTCTCTTTTGTTCTTAGACCTGTGCTGCGCATGATAAAATATTATGAACAAAAACGCCTAGATAATACCCATAATGAAACTTCTATTTTCACAAGCTGCTGCTGGTTGAGGAAGATAAAATCTTCGCCAGACACAACCTTTTTGTGTTGAAGGTGTTGGCTTCCTGAATATTTTCTCAACAGATTTTTTCCATTAAAACGATTAAAAAAAAAAAATATTCATATGGACGTTTAGGGTCTTTTATAGAATTCCGACAATTAATCTTAGAAACTGTTTCTTAGTTTAGCTAATGACCTCAGCATACATATCATCTCCCAATTTTTAATGTGTTACATAGAACAGTGTGGATATTACTGTGGTGTAGTGACTAGCACAACAGCCTATGTACAAGAATGTGGAATCATAACCGATAGATGCCCCTAATATTTTTAAAGGGATTAAAAAATGCTTGATTATGCTGGAAGCGTAAAATGTTGGTCTAAGGTCATGGTGATGTCAAGTAATGGTTTAAGATTTAAAATTTAGGACTACCATCTTCCGATTAGCCACAGTACCATGAAGTGATATCAATGAATCACTGGTTATTTTCCTCCCAATTTTGTGCTGTAGGCAATCCTTGTACAGCTGTAAAACGAAATTGTCTTGTAGAAAGAATCATTGATTGAGAAGATTTTCTGTTATATTAGCAATCATTTAAACTCAATGCTTTCTATTTCAATCATTCTGAAGCTCAGTTTACAAATATTATCCAGCAGACATCCTATCTATTCTTCTGGTTCTAGGTGACCAGAAGAATAGAGCGACTTCCAAACTATCTTAAGTACCTAAGACATCTGATCAGGATTAAGGGAAGAGCTCGCAAAGTATTGCTGGCCAACCGCCTCCCATCTGACAAACGTATGTGAATGGGCTCAACAATGAACTCAATCGATTGATTCATCTTTTCAAATGAACGAATTACGACAAAAATATAAAAATTCTCTTAATTGACGATATGCGTTTGTGGGGATGCACCACAACGCTTGTAAAACATCACGTTGTGTAACACCACTGAGTAATGAGGATGTGTCATACAGTTTAAAATATGAAGTGTTTGCAAATCTTTCCTCTGTTATTAAAATCTATATCGACTTCACGAACTCTGAACCTGAAAGACACGAACTTAGAACTTTAGAAATTCCATTAAAAATATCACTGCCTCCTTTTTGCATCACTCCACAACAAATTAGCCAGTTACCTAACAACTTGATAATGCTAAAAAAGTTCCAGAAAATGACCCGAAATAACTCCTGTTTTACAACCGGTATTTATAATGCCTTACCCAGAATAACCCAAATCCAAAAACACAAATACACCATCATATAGACCTATTAGTCTGATCCCGATTTGTAAAAAAAGTTATGAGAAACTTATCAACAAAAGAATTTTGGACATACTTCCGAACAGTAACGCGAATAAATTGGGATTCCACACACGACAATCAACCGTTCATCAACTACACAGAGTCACAGAGTCACAGAGTTCATCAACTACACAGAGAGTATGGAAAGTCTCTAAAATAGTTCTAATACCTAAAGGTTCTAGTTGCAACCAGTTTAGGCCAATATCACTCATTCCTGTTGCAGGTAAAATTATGGAAAAACTCGTTGGATCTCGATTATTATTACATCTAACAAGAAATTTTCCTCTCAATGAAAATCAATTTGGGTTCATTCCTCAAAAAAACACAGTAGGGGCGTTATATAAACTCGTCAATTTCGTTGAGACTTCGTTACAATTGAAATCAAAAATCCTAGCCGTCTCGCTAGACATTAAAGGAGCTTTTGATCATGCCTGGTGGCCTTCGATTCTTAAAGCTTTGCATGAGAAGTCATGCCCTCGAAACATTTATTTGATTATAAGAAATTACTTATCCGATAGAAGAAGCCAGATTCAGGTTGGTCACACAGTTTCTAGTAAATGGCAAAGTAGAGGCACGCCACAAGGCTCATGTTGTTCCCCGTTGCTTTGGAATCTAATAATGGATGGAATTTTCAGTGTAGTTTCTCCGGAGGAAGCTGAGATTATCGTATTCGCCGATGACATTCTTCTCCTCTTCAAATCAAATCTATTCTTTCACCTACAAGTACAATGCAATGAAGTTCTACGCAAACTAACTATTTGGGCACATAATAACAAACTCACTTTTCAACCTGAAAAATCAAAATTTATTGTATTTAGTAGAAAACATCGAGTACCAGATCTACATATTGTATTAAACAATAAACCCATCATTCAAGTTAATCAAATAAAATATTTGGGATTGACATTGGAGAGAAAGCTAAATTGGGACCTACATATTAATAACCTAAAAAATAGGCTGTTAAAAATAGTCCATGGCTTATCAAACTCCGCAGCACTAACTTGGGGTTTGAACTCCGAAGTATTGTCAACAATTTACAAAGCTGCTATTCAGCCAACTATGACATACGCAATAGAAGTTTGGCATAAAGGACTTTCTCACAAAAAGAACTTAAAAAAACTAGAATCAGTTCAAAGAATGATAGCTATCAAAATTATTAAAGGATACAAAACTATTTCATATGACGCATCTTGCCTTCTCGCTAACATTACCCCTATTTCCATACTTTCCGATGAAATACTAAATAAATTCGAAATTATAACATTAGGCAAAAATCTATTAAGCTTTCCGATTCATGAATTTGAACACAAAATTCCGTGTAAACTTTGGATTCACCAAAAAGATATTTCGAAGCCTAACATTACAGACACCAGCCCGAATAGCGGCATCAACATTTACACTGACGGTAGCAAGGATCAAGACAAGGTAGGAGCTGCCTTCCTTGCTTTTGAAGGACAGCAGCTGGTGCATTCAGCGCGATTTAGGTTAGGCCCTTATTGCTCAAACAATCAGGCAGAAATGTATGCACTATTACAGGCTGTACTCTACATAAAAAATTCTCATTATACCTCTAACTTCTGTATCCAGACAGACAGTCAAACAACACTATCGAAATTAAGGAACATGAACATACACGAAGGGCTCTTAGAGGAAATCAGACATGGACTAATAGTTTGTCATAATGAAGGTATGAACATCAGCTTTAAGTGGGTTTAAGCCCATGTTGGCGTTGTTGGGAACGAACTAGCGGATGAAGCGGCTAAAGCGGCGGCAAGAGACACCGCTCTCCCGATAGCATACGACAAGGCACCGATCAGCGCCATCAAACACTTTCTGTCAATGAAAACAAGGCAGAAATGGAATACGAAATGGGCCATCTCAACAAAAGGTAGACACACCTATGACTACATAAAAACAATTGACGATCGAACTAAACTTAAAAAAATTTCCTACAAACTGACACAATTCCTGACGGGACATGGAGGAGCCAGAAGCTATTTATTTCGATTCAAACTAACTGACGACAAAATCTGTAAATGTGACGGTAAAAGCGAACAGACATACGACCATCTTTTATTCGATTGCAGTAAACTGGACAAACATAGACACAAACTGATCTCAACAGTCCTACTAAACGGAGACCAATGGCCGCCTTCGAAGTGTGACCTCCTTACAAAATATTTTTCAAAATTTTATGAATTTGTGGACCGGGTGGACTATGCAGAATTAGAGAAATAGAAACAGGCAATAACTTGTTATTAATTTTATTTAATTTAATTTCACTGTTACTAACACTAATCAATTGGTTAGTTAGTTTTTATTATTTCGTTAAGTATTTATAACAAATGAATTATTTATTATTTGTTACTGGTTTCTTTGTTTAGTCAATTAGTTAGTATTATTTTGTTAATTTGTTACAACAAACGATTAATTTATAAGTTTATATTTATTAGTTTTATTTGACTTATTTAATTTTTTATGTAACTTAATGTTCTGTAACCTAATTTATATTATGTAATAAAAATACGCGTTGTATCGCAAGATGGTACGCGTAGAAATAAATGCACCCATTGCAGGGTTACTGTAATGAGGAAAACCGTAACTACACAGAGTCTACATTGTATCAGCACTACAGTAGAAATCGTATTTTTGGAACAGAAGTATTTTTGGATGTCACTCAAATATTCAATCGATTCTGAAATCAGGGAGTTCTCACCATACTAAAGATTATATTCTCTCCAACCAACCATCTTTTCCTTCAGTTATCTAGTGATAACTGAACAGTAGTCACTATATTTTTATATTTTTCTCTACCTGTCAAGGCTCAGAAATCCAGACGAGCCTCGATAGGAATATCTTTGTCTCACTAATTTACAAAATATAAAACCATGATAAGCCAATTAACTCCAATATCTGACAGCGACCTATCCAGACATAACTAACACTACTCACAAACATTGCAACACCGCCTAACAGAATTTCACGATTGGAGCTAACTTTAGAGAATTCAATTTAACCAAGACAGATCCCAACACATTACTTTCAATCTCCCAGATGAAATATACCCTGCATTATGTCTTGACAGTATCCAAATGAAACTGACAGGCAAAATAATATCTTATTGATATATATCTAAGATATCTCTCATTCACAGAACATTCAACAGAAGAATGACACGGGCACATACATTTTTATACTCATACTGAATGATCTCTAGATGTTCAAAAGTAAAACTTAAACATTAATTGAAGACTTACAAGGACGTAGCAAAAAATTAATATAAAACATGGCCACTACCATTATGTCTCACAACACTAGCAGAAGGCTGAAAAGAAGTTGGACGAGGGACCTCCTGACATAAATGCATTATATGAATCATGCCAGGAAGGAGTACCGCTGGTTATTCTCTCTCTTTATCATGCCTACCACCCTGCTATATCAATTTTATTGTCATTTGCATTCACATAGAAAAATGTAAGGATAAAAAAAAGGAAAAAAAAAAGATTTTTTTTTTTATTACGCTTACCCATTCCGGCTTCCGTCATAAGGGATCTGGCAGCGCAATACCACTCCGATCTGGATGGAGTAGAAATAAGTAATAAATCTCAAGTAAGGAAAATTTTAATGAGCGGCATAGATTTCTAAATATTAATTATATTAATTTTTATACAAAATTTATAGCCTTATTTTCTCTTCTGTACTAACCCATAGTATATACTGTGTTTGTGTCTAGTTTAAAAATAATATATACTAACAAAACGCTTATTCAGTATTAGATAACAAGGGAACAACCCGAAATCACCAACTCAAAACAAATTAACACAGCAATAATTGTATTATGGTTTCTGAATATAAATAGAGATTCAAATACATGAGAAAAAAATTGAAAATCAATTTAGTACGTTAAAGATAATGAAATATGTATATATAGTATTGTTTTATTAGTTCTCGATTGTTGATAATTTAAGTATTCTCCTGGTCTTAGGCTTCAGTCAATAAATAAACAATTTTATTTCTGCAACGTGTCGAGACATTATTGTTCTCATATTCATGCAATATGGGATAAAATAGTGTCTTAATTAGACATTTGTGTAAACTATAAACTTCGAAAAAACACTTGAGCACTTAAAATAAGTGTTTCTTAAATTGAATGAATATGAGAACATTAAATTCTCGAAACGTTGCATAAATAAAATTGTTTATTAAATATATATATATATATATATATATATATATATATATATATATATATATATTATTTCTTTCTTTCTTTGGTATTTATTTTTGAATTTCTTAATTAATTTCTCAGGCACATGATGCAGATTCCTATTAAGAAATTAGCTGTGAAAACAAATGTTTGACTCGGAAAAATAGTATTTTATAACCACTGGCTTGGTTTTTATTAATAAAACATCTTCCTAAATATCTACCAGGGCTTTATATAAAAATATAAGGGTGGATGGAGAGAAGGGAATGGATAGGAATCGCTCTGAATACACTTAGGGCAAATATACAGTAGAGAGTAAAAGATGTTTATTTCAGGCCGGCGCCTAACCCACCATCAAAAGATCTTACACAGCCTCTCCTCCATATATAAATATTATATTCCCACGCATTTTCTAAATATATAATGCTAAGTTTGGTGCATAAGTTTGTAGGCAGGGAGATTTGTCCCTTTAGTCTTTTCTAGCAATAAAGATTTGAAAAAATGATCTGTCATTGATTATTGGCAATTCCTTGAAATTGGCTTATAAACTGTTTGTCCAGAATTTTCAGTCAGTATAGAAAATTAGTTTAAATCTTTTAATTGGTTTGTTTTAATTGGCCTCTGTAGTTTCTTTATCTTGGAAAATCAAGCCTCCTCCAAAAAATTTATTATTATTTTTTTACAATTATAATATTCCAAATTCACTAAATTGACCCAAGATTTCCTGGAGTTACATAACTCTAGTCACGATTTCATTAATATAAAAAGTATTCCTGTAATATACTATCAAATATGTATGCAATTAATATTTCAAATTGGATTTGATTCTGCAAAGATTAAATTGAACATGAAACCATCAAAACAACGATTAAGGCATAGCTACATTAAAGAAAGCGACAGGAAGAAACACTGATCTCAGGAGCGAGAATTCGAATCCAGCTGAGGCAGCATAATTATTTACTCTGTTATTTTAGCCGTGGAGTGACTCCATGGATAATGCTGTCGTGGGTCACCTAGTCTCTGTAAAGTGGATTTTCTAATATTATGGAAAAAAACGAGAGGGCTGGCGAAAAACCTTACATCGCTGGCTGTGAAACAGTAAGATTCTTACTATTTTCTGAACAGATGGGACTTGAAAAAAATATAGTGTTGTTAACGTTATTGTTTATTATTATTATTACAGAGAATTGTTAATACACTCACATATGGATAATTTTGATGTAACTATACGAAAAACCAATTATGATGGATTGTTTCTTTGTTTAATTCGTAAATTGAGTAATATATTAATATCGCCCTCTGATGATGATCTGATGCACATAGTTTTTAAATTTATTTTTTATTCCTAACGAGTCAATAGTAATCCATATCTAGGCATGGAAGAACTGTCTCATTAAGCTGTTTTTTTTTTTTCTTAATTATTCACTATTTATATATTTTGGTCGGATTAGTTAATTTGTCTTGTTTATCTTTGTATTTTTGGGCTCTGAAACATGCGTCAAATTCCGATACTTAGTACTTCCAAACACTATATCTCTGCAGTCCTCTCCCACCAGATTTCGGCCTGTCATCTTCCCTCACGCCATTTATCCTCATTTTTCGGGGCCTTTCTCGCCTTCGCTTCGTCTTTTGGCTGTTCTTAAGCAATTGAAGTCGCTAATGCGACTCGTCCATCATCATGACGAGACTATACCACATCAGCCTTAAATATTCCAATGGGCCCCAACTTTTTCACCTTCTGGATTTTTTCAGCTGTTATATGCCACAGGCTCTTAAGGGTCTCTCAAGAGGTTCATTTCCTATAACAATAAATTCTTTTCTGAAAATTTTTTCTCTGACCAATATATCGTAGTTTCTAAGATAAAAAAGTTGTATATTCTTCGTGGCGATATCTTTCTGCTCCACAGTACATCATTTAACAGACCTATGATTCTTTTAGCATTCCTAATCTTGCTTTCAATGCCTGTTTTTAACACTTCTGAGGATATCTATCGTTACTCCAAACTATTTAAGGACATTCTTTTATTGTATCATGTAGTATTTCACACAAATAGCTAAGGATGATAAGTTTCTCTGTATATATTCTTATTTTCTTGAGTAGCATGCTTCAGTATGTTTCCTTATCATATATTCCATGTAATATTCACCTTTATGATAGGATTACCTGACCATTGGCGAAGTCGAAGCAGTACATCATTACCTATCTCAACGATCATCCATCATTACTTTCGTTTAGTGTGCGAAGTAGTAAAAAGTTTAGTGTTTGTGTATTAAAGAAATATTCCATAAATATAATTCAAGAGTACTCAAACGATCCGGAGTATTTAATTTCAATTGAGGATAATAATGGCTTTTAAACTTGATATATCCTCTCAATAATCATATAATTATTTATTTCCAATTTCAAAAACATGAGTTGCATATCATAATAGGTTCTAATCATTATTCAAATATTATGTGTTTATATTACATTGTTGCAAAACGCGTTCTTATCTTTGGAATCACTCGTCTATTATTTGGTTATTAAATATGTTTTACTACTCAGTCCTAATTTGGCTAAATAATTTTGTAAGCTTTAGTAATAGACAAGGAACGTTTTATTAAAAACTAGAGGTTTTACACGGGTGCAATTCGAATGAGGTATTATTTATGTTTAGAAAAGCTCTGAATGAGTTCATCGCTTTGGGAGTTTTAGTTTAGCGTGAAACACCTATTACATTTTAAATAATTAATAACTAAGATGGGATCAGCACATTTAGGAAAAACCTCTTCAAAAACTGGGAAACAATTTGGAGAACAGGGCAACATAAACTGTTCTATTTAAAAAAAAAACACCAGGAAATGGACCACGAGCACTAGAATTTCCATAAAAAGGATATTATTTTATGCCGGCTTCGAATTGGACACTGCCAGTTTACCCACCTTCGAATATTGTAATTACGTTCCACAAACTGTCCAACATCTACTATTAGAGTGTCCCCTATTCGAAACAAGACAAACAATTAAATTGACAGGAAACCTAAAATATATATTGAATGATGAAGAAGGCAGAGTAAAAAAGTTATTAAGCTATTTAAAATAAATTAAATATTACAGCCAAATCTAGCAAATCACAGTTGCTAATGACCCTATAGGTTAGAGGCAAAGAACAAATTTATAAAAATTAAAAACTTAAATAATTTGAAATAGTTTATAGATTTATAACAACTTAAATGCGGTAAGTAATACTTTTTCTAAAATTTTGAGAACTTAATGGAAGAATGCATGGACGATCCTTTACGACAGTGGCCACATTTAACTATTATCACCTCCCTCTTTACTAATTACATAAGTTCATAAGTTTATGGGGTTACAAAAACTTTGTTGTAACCTATACAACGTTGTATTAATTCTTCAATTATACGTCCAAATTACTACTTATATTTCGGAAATAATTTTTTGATGACTTGGATATGTAATTTTATTTTTCCCGTTTAAAGATAAGCTAAATTTAAATGTGTTTTTCTTTTAAAACTTGAGGAAAAAATGCCCAAAATGATAGTAAAACACTTTATCAAAATCCGTCCAGTGGTTTCGAAGGAGTTCTCGGAAACCAAGTATCGTGGTATCATTTTATATATAGAGAGAAGAAGAAGAGATAGTATGGAAAATAAAAACAGGGTGTCATATATCATTTTACAAGATTGTCCGAAGTATACTTTCTGAGAGAATAAATGTCAACTTGGAAAAATATATTTAATCTTATATTAATCTGAAACATTTATACATTTTTTATGACCGAAACATGTTGTTGAGACAACTTTTATTATCTCCTAAATACATAGCAAGTATAATATAGTATTCGGAAATGGAATTTCCTTATTTAAGTTCACTGAGAAGAACTCGAAACTGACAAAGCGGAACACGTCAGAAAGATATACTCGGAACAAGATAGGGTGTTTGTTTCGTTTGAAACAAAGGAGAAATTAAAGGGACTAAAGTTTAGAGAATTCCTCTCGGGTAAATTAGTCAAGCAGTGCCTCGGGTGAAACAGATGTTGATTCCTTGTGGTCCCCTTTTCTGTTATCCTTCCATTATGGATTCCGGGCCTATCAGAGTTATACTTTATCAAAGCAATAGCTCTCCTTGACAAATAGAAATTTTGTTTTCATAGATAAAGATAATAATTGATCCCTATATGATCATATGGATCGTTGCATCTCAAATCGATGCAAAGCCTAATCAGGTAATTTCAAGATTTTGTTCAAGTTTGGCACATATTTATAAATGGTATAGCATAGTATTGGAGCTAGTTTACCTTTCATAATGTCGGGTGAATATTTGACCGTAGATAGAATATAAAGAGAACTTTATTGGGGGTGCTGTCATTGAAACACCTCAATTAAGTGATCTTTATTTATTTATCGTGCCAAAGTTTCAGTCCAAAATATTGGACATATTTTTGGCGATTGGGTGAAGGATATCACTACAGAGTTCAGGAGAGTGGAATCGTTTCTAAAATAAATGAGATTTAATTTATTACAAGTGACCTTTTAGATTTGAAACCAAATCCTATGTTTCAATAGATATTTGAAATTATTAAATAAAAAGTTAGGTCACTTAATCAAAAATAATATAAATTAGTTAATAGAGAATATAATAATAATAATACAGTAGCGCTACAGTCCGGTGTGAACTTTGGCCTCCTCAATGAGCCCTTATCAGGTGGATCGTTCTTGTGCAGCTGCTTTTTAATTCCGTACGATCAGAAAGTTTAGCAATGGCATCTTCTCTACACAGCGTAGACATTCCTCTTCCTAAGGAGTGGTCCAGTTTTCCCTTTAACAGCTTCTTGGGGATTTCCTCCTCATCCATCCTCGCTAAATAGCCTGCCATCTCAATCGACCACACTTGATATAGTGCAGAAGTAGTTGGCTTCCCCAAATAGTTCATATTATACCTGGTTATAGTGCCTTTTTCACCGATCTCCTACATTAATGGGTATAAATATACGCCTTCTTATTCCTTTCAAAGATCAAGAGCTCTGCTTCTTCTGAACTCGTTTGGGTCTACGCCTCACTAGCATTAGTACCGGTCAAATGAGGGTTTTATTTATAAGTCTGTCTGGATAGTGTCTTGCTGCTGAGATGCTTCCGTAATCCAAAATAGCAACAGCTTGCTTTCCTTAATCTTTAGCCGATCTCAAGCGATATCTTGTTAGATCTGTTAACTATGGTGCTAAAATGGTTTTCGCATTCAAACGTGAACGACCCGATCGATAGTGTTTCCTTGATAGAGTTGTCAGTTCCCGGGCCAGCTATCGTGTACTTAATGGCTTCTCTCGCCAGCTTCTTTCCAGGCGTTTAGAAATCTTGCCGTTATATCTTGATCTTTCGCGTATCCAAATCCCCTGTCATCCTGTCATAAACTGCATTAGTTGTTTCCACAGGGGATCTTCTAAAAATCCATTTAAAGACAAAATTAAATAGAAAAAAAGACCAGAGCATCTCCTTGCATTAGCCCTTCATTCGTTTTAAACTCAGGTAATAAATCAAGCTGTGTTCGGACTGCACAACTTACATCGTACCTGCAAATTTTAAAGAGGAGAATCAGCTTTGATGGGATTCCGAGATCACAAAACGGTTCCTAAATCTTTGGCTTCTTAATGCTGTCACATGTGCTTCTAAAATATATAAAAAGATGGTATGTGACCATCTCATATTTCATTCATTTTTCCAAAATCATATCCTTCTAAATTCAGCCGGTATTTACCAGTTTCTCGCTCATTAAATGGGAGAAGCTCAGTAGAACAAGAACAAAAAACAAAAATAAATACAATTAGACACAAATACAATTACAATTAGGGTAATACCGCGATAATTTTTGCAATCTATGATGTCTTAGGGTTCGGACATAGAAACAGAAAATATAACTAAATGATTTGAATGTGAAAGGAAAGAGACTCAAAAGAAAATAAATAAATAAAATAAAAACTCACTCCCAGTATATTAAGTGGGTTCTGTAACATCAGGGAACAAGCTGATGGCTAAGCTTGATGTTAGTCTAACCACCTCCATCCCACGGTTTTTCTGGCCAAGAAATACTACAATCTTTATATGTACGGAACCTAAAATCCTAGATGGGTCGTAGAGTTGCAAGTTATTTGTTTATTTAATTTTTATGAATTTATTTATTTTCTGTTTTTTGTAATTTGACTATTATTATTATTTTCTGTATTTATTGTATGAATGTGGTCTCATATCAGTATTACTATTGTTCATTCTGAAACAGATTGTAATAATTCTCAATAAATAAATATTTAAAATTAAAAAAAAAAAATTTTATACGTAGCTAATGCTACTGCTATACATTACATTTTATATATTGTTTTTATCCTTCCAAAATACGGCTCAAACGATTTTTATTAAAATCAATATATCGACTTATTATTAAATGATCTCTAATAACAGAAAGGTTTTATTTCTACTTAATTAATCTGAAAGGGTTTCAGCGACGATAATTATTTTTATAACGCACAGCTGATTTTGTTTCATTCAAATATTTATTTTATTGTTATTAGTTAAAAAATGTATAAATATAAACTATGATAGAGACCGATAAGCTACCAAAGCAGAAAATGCAGCAACGTTTTCCTGATTAAATAAGTATTTTCAGAAATAATATTAGCAATAAACAATCAAAGCTAAAATTTTAGAATAATTATTCGTAACAAGTCTATGAAAATATGCCAGCTAAAACCATCTGATGAACTATATAGAATATTCTATAGCAAGAACTTATATGAGAAGTATGTAATGTGTAATGTTTTAGTTACACACGTGTTTATTTCTGACGCATATTTTTTCTCGATCATAAGCTACAAATAAAAAAAAAAATTATTGTTAGCCTATTATATTCTCATTGATCATAAGTACCAATTTCAGGTGAATGAAATCTTTATAAGAATTCCTTTCTTTTTTTCTAAATGAGTATATTGAGCTTTAGAAATCAGGAATTTTATCGAAATTGATTCAGAGATCCTAGATTACATTTTCAGGCTTTCAAAAGGGTAAATGCTTTGGATAAGTGGATTTTTTTTGGCTGAATTCAATAAAAGCCTCACGATTCCAATGCATACTAATATTATAGTTGTATTATATATTTAATCAGCAGGTTGAAGTAATAACTTGGGGTTTGTATGGTAATGTTTATATTTATTCGTAAAATTAGTATAGTGGAAATCTGTCCATTTTATGTCCATCCATTTTTGGCAATAAAAAAACAAAACGACCGAAAAACGAAGCAACTAAATGTAACTTGACAGTGAGAGATATGGCGTGTTGAATTGAGCTCTCTCGTGTCAGGCTTATTTTGATTTGTGGGATTATTACTAGAAAATCTTCAATTAAATGTAAGAAGACAAATATAATATATTGTAAATCAACCAGACTCTTAAAATGAAGTTTAAAAAACTAACATCGTTCTGCGCATGCGCTAGATATAAACAGTCACGTTTTACATCGTTCTCTTGGAACTTCAATCTTTGTGTAGTCACTGCATGTTTTTTTTTCGATTTGAAATCAACCATGAAGTAGCTGGACAACAGTGGTCTACATTGGTAGTAATCCCACAGTGAGTACTGTTTTTATTTAGAGTGTCTAATAGTGAACAGTGTAGCCGTGTGTATACGAGGCCTTATCACACTCATAGCGGCCATAGGGAAGTCCCCCACTCCCACGACTTTACGTGGGCCACGAGCTCAGTGTTCCGCCAGCTCTGGTAGGGGCACGTTCGTGTGTTGAACATTATTAAATTATAACACGCAGACGTAATTTTATTTTATTTATTTATTTTTTTTTTTGTTTTCTTTTCCCTCTTCTTTTTCTTTCTTCTCTAAACCACCTATTTATGCGAAAATGAGATATTTCCATCAAGTAATGTCCAGCAAAGTTACCAAAAGATCTCGATCCGCTGGGTCTACCAGGGCCTCTAATAATCTAAATTCAGCACTTTCAACATCTCAGCATTCTCCACCAGCTAAGACCCGTTCACGGCGTAATAATAAAAAAAATAGTCCACCAGTTACTCCCACAAATGTATCAGATGAACCACAACCAGGCACTTCATCCCAGGGGTTATCCGAAGAATCTCCTTTCTTCACGCCCAACCCATACCAGATTCTCCAATCTGATAAAGATGCTATGGAGTCAATACCAACGCCTAGTGAGCCTCGGCCTCCCCTGATATTCGTCAAAAATATAAAAAAATTTCAATTACTCTGCACCCAAATAAATAAAATTATTGATCCCGGCACTTACTCGTGCCTTAGCAGAAGTACTGATACTAAGATTTCTCCGGAAACAGCAGACTCATACCGGAAAATCGTTAAATATCTGACGGACACGAAAGCAGAGTTTCACACCTACCAGCTTCGGCAGGAGCGCTCCTTGCGGGTAGTCATTAGAAATCTTCATCCCTCAACGCCTGCTGAAGACATTGAAGAAGAATTGACGGCACTGGGTTTCAAGGTTCGTCAAATAACAAACGTTATGAAGGAAAATAGATCCGGCACCGATGGAACTAGGAAGATAGCTCTACCCCTCTTCTTCGTTGATTTAGAACCCTCACCTGGAGTTGAAAAGGTCTACGATATCCAAAGACTGTATTACACCAAAGTAACAGTTGAAAAGCCGTACGTGAAGAAAGAAATGGTCCAATGCCACAACTGCCAGGCATATGGCCATACCAAGCACTACTGTCATCACTTGCCACGTTGCGTGAAATGTGGAGACCCCCACAAATCTGATGAATGCATCAAATCAAGACAAACTCCAGCGGTGTGTGCGCTATGCCTGAAAGGACACCCAGCTAATTATAAAGGATGCCAGGTTTACAAAAATCTAAAACTGAAATTTCTGAAACCGCAGTCCACAGAATATTCCTCTACTCCAAGAAGAATAACTTCAAACCTCATCAACTCTAATGTGTCCTTTGCCCAACTTCTAGGAGGTGGTGAGAAAAATAAGAATTGTGAGGCCCTGCCGCAGGAACAACCAAAACCTCAACACCCCCAGCCCCAACCTCAATATTCTCTTCCTCTAACCCAACCCGAGCCCCAAAAATCCCATCAACATCAAATTCCACTTATTCCTCCTCCATCTAACGCAACAGACATCATCAGTCTCTTAACATCCTTTATCAATGAACTGAAATCAGTCGTGACTCCCCTACTATCTCTTCTAACTAACCTCGTATCCCACCTCATCACTTCTGCAAGAAATCCTTAAATGACCTCTTCCGAACCTATATCCCTACTCCTTTGGAATGCGAACGGTATTCGAAATCACACTAACGAACTAACAGTCTTTTTACAAGAAAAACATATAGACATAGCCTTAGTAACAGAAACCCGACTCACCAACTCACGGCTGTTTAACATCCCCAATTACAACATTTACCGAACGGACCACCCGGACGGAACCGCACATGCTGGCACTGCTGTCATCATCCATCACTCCCTCTCCCATCATTCACACCCCTTACCGGTCCATAATTACCTACAACCTACAGCTGTAACAGTCCGAGCTCTTTAACTTAACAATTGTTGCAGCATATTCCCCTCCAAAAATTCCATTTTCCGAATCCCAATTCAATTCATTCCTAAATTCCTTGGGACACCACTTTCTTGTAGGAGCAGATTTTAATGCAAAACACCAACAATGGGGAGCCAGAACCACAAACTCTCGCGGACGAATCCTGTTGTCTGCACTTAATTCTACTCGCAGCAATATCCTTCCTCCGGATTCTCCTACCTACTGGCCAACAGATCCCAACCGCAATCCTGACCTCCTAGACTTTTTCATTCATAAAGGTCTAGGCCCACTAAATTATTCTATATCTCGCCTCGATGACCTATCTTCAGATCACAGTCCAATACTCCTTACCCTTTCATTATCGCCCATTCCTAAACCGTCTCCACCCTCATTCATCAGAGGGCCAGTTCATTGGGACCTATTCCGTCAAATCTTAACCGACAATATTGATCTCAGAGTATCCCTCAAATCCCCTGAAGAACTGGATGAAGCTGTTAATACCTTTACTACCCTAATCCAACAAGCAGCTTGGACTTCATCTTCCCCTCTCTCTTCCACAAAATCCCGATGTAAAAATCCTTTACCTCAAGAACTCCTGGACCTTATCCAATTCAAGCGCCGTTCTAGGACTATCTGGCAGAGGACCAGGCATCCTGATGACAGGAAATCATTCGATTATTATTGTAAATTAGTTAAAAATAGATTGACAACCTACAGATCCCAATCCTATAATTCCTATCTTTCCTCATTATCCACTTGTGACCATTCCCTCTGGAAAGCAACTAAAAAAATCCTTAAATACCACCATATCTCTCATCCTCTCAAACGTCATGATGGTTCCTGGGCCTCGTCAGATGAGACTAGAGCAGAGGAATTTGCTAAACATCTTGCAAACACATTCACTCCTCATCCTGAACTTAATCCTACCCACACAGCTGCAGTTGAAGACTCCCTCTCCTCGCCGATTCCTCTCTCTTTACCTCCTAAAGCTGTCAACCCCTCTGAGGTCAAATTCCTAATCGATAAACTTAAACCTCGAAAATCTCCGGGATTTGATGTCCTCACTTCCCAAATCATTAAACAACTTCCAAAAAAGGCTATAGTATTCCTGACCTACATATATAACTGCATCCTCCGAACAACCCATTTTCCTCTGATGTGGAAACACTCAACCGTTATACTTTTCCTTAAACCGGGCAAACCTGTTAATCATACCTCATCCTATAGACCAATCAGCTTGCTCCCTATACTTTCCAAATTATTTGAGAAAATCCTTCTGAAACGCATCCTTCCGTTAATCCAACTCGACAAAATCCCATCTCACCAGTTTGGTTTCCGCTCAGGCCACTCCACTGTTCACCAAGGTCTTCGAGTTGTTGACCACATATCCTATGCCCTTGAAAGCAAGCAATATTGCACAGGTGCCTTTCTGGACATAGCACAAGCATTCGACCGGGTGTGGCACGATGGCTTGCTTTTCAAACTAAAAACCGTATTACCCCAAGCCCTATATCTAATCCTTCGATCCTACCTCTCTAACCGCTCGGTCCGAGTCCGTTGTGGTTCTGAATTCTCAAGTTGTTATCCGATAGAAGCCGGTGTTCCACAAGGTAGTGTCCTCGGTCCTATACTCTACATCTTATTCACCTCAGACATTCCCACCTTACCCGAAAACTTCCTGGCAACATTTGCCGATGATACAGCTATCCTCTCATCCCATCCAGATCCTGTTACGGCATCCTCAAACCTCCAATCACATCTCGATCTGATTGAAAAGTGGTGCAATCATTGGCGCATCAAAGTCAATGAATCAAAAAGCAAGCAAGTCACCTTTACCCTTCGACGCAGATCCTGCCCTTTTGTCCATTTTAACTCTATTCCTCTCACCTTTTCTGACACAGTCAAATACCTTGGTTTCCTCTTAGACAAAAGACTGACATGGAACCCCCATACTAGACTCAAACGACATGAACTCAATCGACGATATGGCCAGCTATATAGACTACTAAACAGAAAATCTCATCTCTCAACGGACAACAAACTCTTAATTTACAAGACTATTCTTAAACCAATTTGGACCTACGGACTTGAACTGTGGGGAACAGCAAAAGTTTCGAATATCAAACGTATCCAATCCTTTCAGTCTAAAGTCCTTAGAACAATAGTAGATGCCCCATATTATGTCACCAACAAAACCTTACACCATGACCTGAATATCCCATTTGTCTTTGATCTAATCCCCTCCAAATTCATAATCTTCCATCAGAAGCTTACTCACCTTCCTAATCCCTTGGCACACTCCCTATCCAGTACCAAACATCCCTATAAACCTCCTCGTAGGTTGAAGCGGCAGTGGCCCAGAGATCTTTTGTAATTATGTTATTGGAGTGCTGGCAATGGCCATGGTATGAATGATTTATTCTATCTCTAATACTCATTGCCCCAGAAGGTGGCAGATTGTATTATCTCTTCATAAAACAAATTAAAAAAAAAAAAAAAAAACTAACATAGATCATGTTTAATATTTAATCGTTATTATATATACAGGCACACACCACTTCTAAATTATGCTCTTGCATATAAAATCACGGTTCATTTTTTGTATGGGATATTTTAAATTGTAGGTCCTGTTTCTTCATTTATTTATTTTATGTGGTTTAAATTTACATTTTACATTATAATAAAAGTTTAATATATATATATATATATATATATATATATATATATATATATATATATATATATATATATATATATATATATATATATACATACATCGTAAATAACCTCTTTCTTACGGTGAATGATGAAGAAAAAAAAAACGATGTTAACTAACATGTTATTTTAAACCGACGTAACACGTGCTATTTTTAAACGAAATAACTTTATCTCGTGTCCAATAAGGTAGGTTCTTTTTTGCTTTCTATTATTCTATTGTCATTTATTTACCTCACTGGGAATCCTGCATCACCATATATATTGAGGCTAGTCGGGATTCTCAGATGTCCATGACCGATTTTAAAATTAGTAAAATATATGTACTTCCTATTTGGCGGAATCTCTCTCTATCTTGTTTCTTCTTTAAGATTGTCTTCGGGATTGATGCGGTATGCTGTGTACTGTAGCAACTCAGCGAAGTTGAGCAGCAGATCCAAATTGGAATTTCCTCCTGCCTCTGAAAGATATTTCACGGATGATGTTAACCTAATTGATAGCAATAATAAGATTATCAGAAATACATTATTATAACATGTATAATTTTTTTTTTTTTTTTTTTTTTTTTTTTTTTTTTTTTTTTTATTCGTATATATTACAATTTGTCATAATAGACGATAATAATAGTGCTACAGGATCTCATTCATACAATATTTACAATATAAACAAAAGGAAAGTCAAATTACATAAAATAAAATCAAAATAAGTAAACGTATACAATAACAAAATTAAGTAGACAAAATAAATACAAATAAATGAAGTTAACAAATAAATAAACAAAACATGTCACATTCATACCTATGTACAATATTTACAATCAGCTCGGGAACCCCGGACGGGGCTTGTCCCCCCACTTGTGGAAGGACAAGCAGAGTCCAAAGGATCCCAGCGCCTCCCTCTCAGCCGCATCACTGGTGAGAGCCAGCGGAAGCTAAGTGAGGGCGCCATAGCCACAATCACACCGCACTTGAGAGGAGAATCTGACCAGTGTCAGAACTCCAGCATATGTATTTACAATATATCTCGGGGCCACTGCCGTTTCAACCTTCTAGGTGGGTTGTATGGATGAGTGGAGCTGGATAGGGATCGTGCTAAAGGATTAGGATGATGAATGAGGTTCTGATGGAATTTGGAAAATTTGGATGGAATTAGGTCTGAGATAAATGGAACATTAAGGTCGTGGTGCAAGGTATAGTTGGATACATAATAAGGAGCATTTACTATTATTCGGAGGACTTCGGATTGAAAGGATTGAATGCGTTTGATGTTAGAACGTTTAGCTGTCCCCCACAGTTCAAGTCCGTAGGTCCAGATGGGCTTCAGTATTGTCTTATAAATTAATAATTTGTTGTCAACTGTAAGTTCAGATTTTCTGTTTAACAGTCTGTATAACTGTCCGAATCGTCGATTGAGTTCTTTTCTTTTAAGTCTTGTATGTGGGTTCCACGTCAGTCTTTTGTCAAGTAGTAAGCCAAGATAGCGGACTGTATCTGAAGGAGGAATAGGAATGGAATTGAAGTAAACTGGCGGACAGGAGTTTCGTCGAAGAGTGAAGGTTACATGTTTGCATTTGGCCTCGTTCACCTTTATGCGCCAAGCACCACACCAGTCTTCGATAAGACAAAGGTGTCTTTGCAGGATTAAGGATGCGGTTTCGGGATCGGAACTGGATGATAGGATGGCGGTGTCATCTGCAAATGTTGCCAGAAAGGTGTCAGGATGATTAGGAATATCAGCGGTGTAAAGGATGTAGAGAACGGGTCCCAGGACGCTGCCCTGAGGAACACCGGCCTCAACGGGATAAAAGTTGGAAAATTCTACACCACAGCGTACTTGGAGATAGGATCTTAGAATGAGGTAGAGAGACTGGGGTAAATGCGTTTTAAGCTTGAAGAGTAATCCAGCGTGCCATACCCGGTCAAAAGCTTGCGCTATGTCCAGAAACGCACCAGAACAATACTCTTTACATTCGAGGGCTGAGGAAATATGGTCTACAATTCGGAGTCCTTGTTGAACAGTGGAATGATGAGAGCGGAAACCAAACTGGTGGGAAGGAAGGTTGTGAGATTCTAATATAGGCAGGATTCGTTTTAGAAGAAGCTTTTCGAAGATTTTTGAGAGGATGGGGAGTAGACTTATAGGTCTGTAGGATGAAGTGTTACTGGAAGGTTTACCTGGTTTTAGGAATAGAATGATTGTGGAATGTTTCCATAAGAGAGGAAAATAGGTGGTGCGAAGGATGCAGTTGTAGATGTATGTAAGAAAAATAATGGCTTTCTGGGGAAGTTGTCGCAGGATCTGGGGGGTAAGGAGATCGTGTCCAGGAGATTTACGAAGGGGCAGTTTTTGAAGAAGATATTTCACCTCAGATGGATTAATAGCTTTAGGAGGTAGGGAAAGAGGTATTGGTGAGAAAAGGAATTCTTGAACTGTTGTGGTATGATTTCTGTTGGATTCCGGGTGAGGAGTGAATACTTTGGAGAGGTGTGTGGCGAATTCCTCGGCTTTATCTTCATCAGACGCAGCCCAGGAGTCATCACCACGCAGGAGAGGATGGGAAACTTTATGGTATTTTAGGATCTTTTTGGTCACATTCCACAGGGAATTATCTCGAGCTGATAGAGAGGAGAGGTAGGAATTAAAGGACTGGGAACGGAAGGTCGCCAACTCCCGCTTTAATTGCCTACAATAAAAGTTATAGGAGCAGCGATCTGTTGGGTGTCGGGTTCTTTGCCATAATGATCTGGCTCGGCGTTTTGCATGGATGAGGTCAGCTAGGTGTTGAGGTAAATGGTTTTGCTGAGGAGTTCTATTGGAGTGCTTAGGAGAGGAGGCAGTCCAGACAGCTTGTTGAATGGCGGTTGTTAACGAGTAGACGGAATCATCAAGGTCATCTGGTGTTTTGAGGGTCACACTGAGGTCAATATTATCGGTGAGGATTTGGCGGAAGAGGTTCCAGTTGACAGGGCCTCGGATAAATGATGGTGGAATGGGTTTCGGAATAGGAGTTAGAGATACTTTAAGGATCAGTGGACTATGGTCAGAGGATAGTTCATCAAGGCGAGTTACGGAATAGTTCAGGGAGCCTAATCCGCTGTGGATGAAGAAGTCGAGGATATCTGGATTACGGTTAGGATCTGTTGGCCAGTAGGTAGGGGAGTCAGGAGGTATGAGGTTAAAATTTCGGGAATTCAGAGCAGTCAGCAAATTTCTTCCACGAGAATTCGTGGTTCTAGAACCCCACTGCTGGTGCTTGGCGTTTAGATCTCCACCCAGAATAAAATGATTTCCTAAGGAATCCAGGAAGGATGCAAATTCGGTGTTGGAAATGGAGTGTTTGGGAGGGCAATATGCTGATGTAATAGTTACCGGATAGGAAAAAGTCTTGATTACTATTGCTGTGGCTTGCAGGAAATCATAGGTAGGAAGTGGAAGTAAATGATGAGAGAGGGATTGGTGGACAATGATAGCAGAACCGGCATGAGCTTTGCCGTCTGGGTGGTCTGTACGGTATGTTATGTACTGCGGTATTTTGAAAAGCTGTTTAGTGGTTAGTCTAGTTTCAGTAATAAGTGCAACGTCAATTGTTTTGTCTTCCAACAACGCTGTCAGTTCGTCAGTGTGATTTCTAACACCATTCGCATTCCAAAGGAGAATGGATAAGGAATTAGATGAGGTCATTTATGGTTTTTGTAAGGCAGGAATGAGATTTGATACAAGGTTCGTAAGGAGTGATATTAGAGGCATAACAAGGGATTTGATTTCGGAGATGAAGGATGTCATGAGACTGGTAAGGTCTGTGACATTTGATGGAGAAGGGATATGGGAAATTTGATGTTGAGGAGTTTTTTGAAGAATAGGAAAATTTTGTGGAATAGTTTGTTGTGGAATAGGTGGATTATGCTGAGGTAAACGTTGTTTCGGCAGGGCCTCGGCTTCATTACTCTGGTCCCCACCTCCAAGTAAGTGGGCAAATGAGACATTGGAATCTACAAATTTAGATGGTTCTCTTCTAGATCTTGTTATTCTTGCTGTTTCTGGTTCTTGAGGTTTTTGAAATCTGGTCTTTAGATTTTTATATATTTGGCATCCCTTGTAGTTGGCTGGATGGTCCTTGAGGCAATGAGCACATACTGCGGGTGATGACTTCGGTTTAGTGCATTCTCCTGTCCTATGCTCTTCTCCGCATTTCACACAGCGTGGTATATGGTGGCAATAAGATTTAGTATGGCCATATGCCTGACAATTATGGCATTGGACTATATCCTTCTTCATGTAGGGCTTCTCTACTCTTACACAGCTGTAGTACAGTCGTTTAAGATCATAGATTTTTTCCACTCCTGTCGATGGTTCTAGATCAACAAAAAACATTGGAAGTTGAACTTTATCTTTCAAAACGTTGGTGACTTGGCGCACCTTATATCCCATCTCCATCAGTTCTTCTTTAATAACTTCAGTTGGTGTCGAGGGATGCAAGTTTCTTATTACAACCCTCAGTGCTCTCTCCTGGCGTAGCTGATAAGTATGGAACTCGGCCTTGGTGTCTGTCAGATATTTTACTACTTTCCTGTAGGTTTCAGCACTATCCGGAGATATTTTAGTGTCATTTGTTCTATTCAGACATGAGTAGCTACCAGGGTTGGTTAATTTATTAAGTTGTGCACAAAGAAGTTGAAAATTTTTAATATTTTTGACAAATATCGGGGGAGGTGGTGGTTCCCTTGGTGTAGGGGCAGATTCCATGTCTTCTTTTTCACTATGGAGGATTTGAAATGGATTCGGTGTGAAAAAAGGAGATTCATCTGTCATCTCCTGTGATGATGGGCCAGGCTGGGGTTCAGATTTCAAAGTGTTACTTGAAGGGTTCGCTTGTGTTGGTAACTTCTTATTGTTATCACGACGGGGTCTTTGTTTAGTGGGAGACGAATTTGAACCTGCTGATCTTGATCTTTTACTTGCCGTTTTAGAAGACATCACTTGATGAAAATATCGCATTTCATATATAAAAAAAAGATAGTAATATGAGAATGTTAAAGGGAAACAAGTAATAAGTATATATTCCCAATACCAGCAATCAGCTGATATGAGGAAATATGGCTACCCTTTGTGTCAAGCCTATTGACTCTGCATTCACTGTTTGCGGTAAAAAAAAATTACTCTGCTTACCGAAATAATACTCCAAACCTTACTGCTGTTGATGTCCAAAAAGCTGGCAGCTTTTTCGAGACTGGAATCGATGAAAATCCTTTTGAAAAATCAAAAATCTCAGAGACGAAGTTAAGTGCGACTGTTACCATCTGGCGCATCAGCTGATCTCACATGTATAATTAATAAATGGATATGAAGGAGTTCTTTAATAGGAAATCAGCATATCTCACGTAATCAGGGAATGTTTAGTAGTTTGCTCTTTTTTTATTATTTTCATTACCTGCGTATTATAATATTGTGATATCCTAGTAATCGATCGATATCTTAAAGTATTATCCATGTTTATAACTACTCACTAGAATAATTAATAACTAATTCAAAACAATAATTAAAACAAAAACCTTGCATGAAGCAGACGACTTTTAATACCTTTGTTCTTAAAATGAATTCAATTACTTAAAAATAATGTTAGAGATGAAGAAAGAGTATAGAATTACTTTGAGTTTCGATAGAAAAATGTTTCATTATATAATCTTTTTTATTATTATCTAGAAATATCACTCAGCTTTATCCGCTTTTCATCAATCTCGATTATCTTTAACAACGTTTTGTATAAGATAGTATTTTTTTAGCTTTCGAACTGTGTATTACGCATCTAGATTGCTGTTCTCATGTTCAAAAATTGCATAAAAAATATTTTTTTACCCTTTTCTACTTTAGTTGGATATAAATTTCGTTCAGCTTATATATTTATCTGTTTTTTTGGCAGTACTAACAAAATGATAAGGTTAATTTTTTGGAATATACAAATTTAAAGGTACTTTAGAGGAAGAGAATGTCGGCATTGAAGCTCTGCCAAACTATTTCAATTAGGTTGGAACATAATTCATATTAAAGCCTATTAAATATTGCGAGTTTGATCAAAATCATTACACCCGACTTAGAAATAATCATAAAAAATGTGCAAAATGCGTGGTATTATGTGTCTTTTTTGGTGTGCCAATTTTACCGAGAAAGTTGCTCTAACATTTGAGCCATATACACATCTAAAATATGAAATTTCAGTTATATAAAATTTATTGTTTTTGAGCAAGGCTCCATTTTTCGGGACTTTGAACCTGAATTAAAAAAATTTCAAGATCATTTTCAATACTTTCCCCTACTATATATTCGATGTATGGGTAATATTAAATAATATTCTCAATAAGATTTAAAGTAAAAAAGTGTCTTTTAATAAAAGTATAAAATGATAGGCCTATGCCGAAGGCCACGGGTTTAAACTCGCAGGTGGTCCCAGGATTTTTTTAATGGGAGTAACAAATCCTTAGTTATGTCCCTCTTCGGAGAGGACGTTAAAAGGTGGTCCCGAGCGTGTGCGATGTCAGGTACTCCCTAAAGATCCCTATCCTAATAAAATCTGGATAGACAAAATTAAGGACTCCCACTGTAGCATTGTCCGTTTAGCCATAGTAGCATAAAGTGACGTTAAGAAAATAAACAAACAAAAATTATGGGTAATGTAGTGCTTTGTTAGATTCCTGAAATTAATAATATTTCTAATTATTTATTTTCAAAAAAATTAATATTTTAATGTGTATTTTTTTATCTTATACTTTGATTAAAAAGAAAATTGATTGTAAAGATGGATTTCCAACCAGCAAGGGATCTTCTCATCTGATATAAAGCTAAGGATTCAATGTCAGGCAACTTAATTTAGAAGAAATCCAGGAAAGAAGTCCCAGCTTACAGCTAAAATAAGCTTCCGAATTCGTAATCTCCTTCTTCCTACCATAAAGAACATTACATATGTTTTGATTGATGTATTATAATTCATGTAAAAGCTTAATCTGTCTAACTGTTTATTTATAATATGTGGAACGGTATTAGCATATAATGCGAATTCTCGACAACACTCAAATATGACAAAATAACTAGTTTTTCTCACAAAAAGTGAAGGAATATACAGATCAGAAATATACAAAAGATAAATTATTTCATTTATGATGGACTGAAAATATCATAACCAATCATTATCATTAATAAGCAGAACCGAGCTACCAATGAGGAAAACATTCACAAATTGATTACAAAATTCTGAGGACAAAGCTTACGGTTTCTCGAATTCAGATAAAGAGGTGAGTTTTTTTTTTTAAATCTTGTTCATTACAAAAAATTAAATATCAAAACAAATATTTTTAAAATCACATTTATTAAAAAATGTATGCATGTGCCACAATTCCAATTAAATAAGTGAATACCTGAATCATGGATCAGCTTTAATGTACGAAAGTAATAACTAAATATTCAAAGTATGAGTGAGGAGTTGTATCAAACGGTACCTGTATTTGCTGAGAAAGAAAAGAAAAAAAAAAAAAAACAATAAACAGCTTCATTTTAGCATTCTGAAAATAGTTATGGGTAGTTAAGAGAAGATGGCATTGGCTCAAGACCGTGATGATTGAAGGAGGGGGTTGGAGGAGGCCAAGACCCGTGACCGGGTTGTAGTGCTGTGAAATAATAATAATAGTTAAGAAATGACCATAGATACAAAATAGTTTTATTTTTGATTGTGTGTCATAAACGAAAAATAGTTAACACGTTGATTTTATATGAGAAGATTAGGACACAGAAAGGGATCACCGAATTTAACCAAAATATTTTTACGTTTTCAAATATTGTATAACTGTTTTGCTATTCGTGGACCATAGAAGTTTAAAAAAAATAAATAAATAAAGTAGTTTAAATATTTTGGAAGACCCTTCTCAGGTCACTCAGACATTGTAAATTGGGTAACCGAAAATCGCGGTTGAAACCTTTCGGCTGAGCGTGATATCAATTAATCACCCAATTGGGCTAGCAACAGTATGAATTACTGTATGTAACAACTAAAACCCAGACCATAGTTTTTTAAGACATTTTTTTTTTTTTTTTTTTATATTTACCTGTTAATGAAATAAGTTTACCTGTGTAACCCGTCGAGGCGATTGAAAAGGTTCTTCACCTGCATATCTAATTATTTTGTTTGGATAATACAGTTGTGAATTCCAATAAATAAATTGTATATTAAAAATAAAATAATATAATTATAAATTGAGGCTATGTAACAAACTTTAATGAAAATAAAATACGGAACTCCGTAATAATCAACCATGAACTGGAAAACGACCTAGTGCCAGTTTGACCAAATAAATTATTATTTGGTCACAATGGCAGACATAGCTATATATTTATAGATATAGATTGCTATATACAAAAAAATAAAAATAACAAAAGATAATTAATTTTCTGCTTATCGCACGCAACTCTGGAAGAGGTTACATTTTATATTGAACAATGAAAATGGCACTATGACAAACTTAAAGACAATCATGATGAACTTGATGATATAACATCAACTGTTAACGACGAATGGGTCGAAATTCCATTAAGATACATTTGATTTGTAGATACGTCTTGAGCATTTTTCTTAAAGCATTTAACAATCTAGCTCATGAACAAAATAAATTATAAAATATTCTTTTGATTATTTTTTTATAACAAAAAAATAAGTAATTAGAAAAATAATTTTGTTTTTGTTTTATTTATTTATTGAGATATATTACAATTTGTTTCTATATGAACATTAGTAATAGTGATATAAGATCCCATTCACACAATAGATACAGTTGAAAAAATAATTAAAACAGAACAGATATAATATTTAAGTAATGTATAATAAAATCATCCTCACAAGCTGAAAAAAAGTCAAGCGATAATCCGCTTCAGAAACAATTTCACTATTGGCGAAGGGAATATAAACATAAACAGTGTAGATCATTCTTCTATTAATGAGACTATTATTGATTGGTGATCAGTTTAAAAAACACAATATAAATAATAAATGTAACTTTTTTTAAACCAATATAGTTTAATTTAGTTTTAATCAAAACAGCTCCTAAACGGTCCAAGTGACAAATTTCATTTAACAACAAAAATTTTCCATTAAATTGCTGAAGAGGATACTTTCATTAAATTTTCGATCCTAGCAACAGCAACAGAGCTTGGCTGTATAAAACGTGTTACATTTGTGAGGTTGAAAAAAGTTATAAATAAAAACTCACAGATCCTATGAAAAAGGACATATACATGTTAAAAAAAAAAGATAGAGACAGAACAAGTGAAAATGTACCAAATCTCTAATATCGAGCTTGGTCTAGGAATGACAAAAGCAGTCTTGGAAAATTTTTTGAAAAGTTACAAAAACATATACAAATAAATTATTTTCATTTACTATTAATGCGTTGAACTGCATAGATCTTTTATAAATCTAGAACCTTCCTACTTAATAAGAATAGAAATATGGTTTATAATAAGATAAATATTAGATATATATTTTCAGAAATTAGTAAAAATAATCATCAACATTCAAATGATTACTAGTTGTGAATCTGACAATTGGATGAACTTATAACCGAGTTAATCTTCTCAATAACTATTGAGGATGTATAGTTGACTGTAGAAACTATTATAGGTGGAATAGTCAGGAATCAGTCATTTTTTGAAAAGTTTTTAATTTTGCCAACGTTTCGGCTCAAGCTTGTGAGCCATCATCAGGGCTACAAACATCAGAACAAAAGAGATACATATTAATATGATAATGAAAATTTTCTTTTGAATGTAGTAACAATGATAACATTTGAAATAAAACAGAAAATATACCAACATACTTAAATATTATAGATACAAATAATGATAATATGATACATAATCTGATGATGATAAGCATAACAAATTTTACAGAACTTTAGACTTTAATTTATTTGCTAATATACATTTTTTCTTTGATTTATGAGATAGATAGATATTATTAATGCACGAGTATTAGAGTCTAAAGTTCTGTAAAATTTGTTATGCTTATCATCATCAGATTATGGATCATATTATCATTATTTGTATCTATAATATTTAAGTATGTTGATATATTTTCTGTTTTATTTCAAATGTTATCATTGTCACTACATTCAAAAGAAAAATTTCATTATAATATTAATATCTATCTCTTTTGTTCTGATGTTTGTAGCCCTGATGATGGCTCACAAGCTTGAGCCGAAACGTTGGCAAAATTAAAAACTTTTCAAAAAATGACTGATTCCTGACTATTCCACATATTATAACTTCTCAATAACTTAATATGTTAAAACTTCTAAATGCTTCATCGGGATTTATTTTGGAGTCTCTTCGCAAATCAATAATCGATGATACGACTGCAGACAGCAAGTCAAGCAGTTCATAAAATATTCCACTCAGACTATGGATAAACTAATAAACCAACTTGGGTATTAACCTGCCTGAAGAGCACCACAAGGAAATGGCAGACTGTTCAAGAGGATTTCGAAGAGGAGTGATCAAGTGGCTTTTCTGAGGAGGGAAGGCCGCTAAGGCAGAAGGGGCGATTATGATAAAGAGAAGAAGGCTTGGAAAGTGGTCGGGAATGAAACTGACCTTATTGGTTAGTTGCGCCGATCGTCGGAGCACCACTGTATTTTTTTTTTTTTTTTATCAGTGCCTTTTAAAACAGAAATAAGTTGAAAACAATTTTTAACTTGTCGCTGATAATCATTTAAATATCGAAAAAGGAAAATGGAATCTACCCATCAAAAATTATAAACAAAATAAACAGTAGAGCCCATATTTAACTATTTTTTTGTAAATTGATAAAGGCATATTTATTAAAATCCCAAAATAACTGCAGATCATATTTTAATAGGAATATATTCAAAATATTATTTTTATATTAGTCATTTTATTATTTGATTTTAACTCTTTCCAATTTAATCCCATTTTTCTGAACGGAAGTTATTTATATGACTTATATATATTTACATTTAATATTAATATATTTAAATCCATAATCCATAACCAGGAAACCAGATCCCGTCTTTCCGACCTTTATACGCCTTCCCATCGAACCAAAATAAATTAGCCAGGTCCACTGTTATCTGGAATACTCTCCCATCGTACATCCGTCATGTACTCCTTTCCAATCTTCATCCAAATCTCCCATTTTTCAACATCTTTTTGCTTCCCAACCAGATGTCTATTTTGAGTATGGCGATTAAAGAGGAATAAAAAATGCTTAAACTTCTTAACATCAATGGTAGTAAAGTCGATTTTCATTCTTATTTGTATTTCTTTTATTGTTATTTGTAGTGTTAATTTTATATTACATTAAGATATTATTGTATTTTTTTATATTTTGATTATTTAATACCATTATGTATATTGAGATATCATTGTATTATTTTATCTTTTGCTTATTTTATACCATTATGTACACTTTTACTTTCACTTACTATATATAGTAAGGGAAAGTATTGCGATCGTGAAAATTTTCGAATTCCAGTTTTCAACGGAAATATACATTTTAGGGTCCCCTGAGTCCAAATAACCAAGTCCCGCAAAAAGGTCAGTGTGCATGTGTATGTGTGTGTGTGTGTGTGTGTGTGTGTATGGTAACTCCCGGGCGGAAAAGGTAAGCCCAATGAAACTGAAATATCATATTTAAGACAAATATACGCCCGAGACGTTCCAAAATCTTTTTCATCGAAATGAGCTAACCAGAAGAGCGGTTCCGACGATTTTGATTAAACTCGCTATATCGATGTAAAATTTATTGGGCTTTAATATTATTTAGGTTTCATTCAGATTAAAATCGTATGACAGGGCTTAAATGCAGATATTTAAAATTTTCTTCTTCTAAAGTACCTTTAATTTTGTTTATTCTATAAAAATAACTATATTATCTTGTTACTACTGATGAAAAACAGGTAAATATATAAATTGAATGAATTCGATACCCAACTAAAGGAGAAAACAGAAAAAATATTTGTTTAATGCAATTTGTTTGTATTTGAACAGAATAGCAGTAATATATGATATACCGTTGGAAAGCTAAAGATTTTATCTTTAAAAAAACTTATACTCAAGCTTTTAAAAGTTCATAGAGAGGGATGAAAAGAAGATTAAACTAACTGATTATTTTAGATAATAATATAATAATTTTTTTTAATACAGCACATGTTTTTATAGAAATATAATTTAATTAATTCTTAAATAGTTTTGCGTATTTTTATCTCTAACTGTATTTGAAAATTCTTTCATTGATTTTAAAAATGGAGGTAAGTGAAAGTCGTGTGTTGCCCGCACCAGATTTTTTTTAATCATTTATGATTTTAGTTTTTTGTAAGTGTTGTTTGGTCATTGATAATTTTTATTGGGTTGATGCAAAATTAATGCAGGTTTCCTCTATTGCAATATCTTAATTCCAATTGTGTAAACAAAGCTAATCCTAACATTGATCATTATTATACCAAAACAAACCTTATCTAATACCCTCTCTTTCACCATGAATTTGTTTAGTAAAATCGTTTTGTTCAGTGTGTTCAAAGGTCTTGAATCGAAAATGTCAAAGTGCGATTTTCGTCAAATTTATTTTTAAGAATTTAAATTAGGGCGCAGCGCTGCGCAAACGGCTCGTAATATTAATGAAGTGTGGGGTCAGGGGCTATTAATGAGTGCACGGTGCAGCGTTGGTTCCAGAAGTTTCGCAGAGGAGATTTCGACCTCGAAGACAAGGAAGGTCGGGGCCGTCATCTTGCTCTGGACAACGACCAGCTGAGGTCAAAAGTGGAAGAAGACCCAACCAAAACCACACGAGAAATGGCGGCGGAACTCGGAACTCAAAAATTGCAACGTCTTTGCCCAGCATTGATGAATCGGAAGGGGCCGATTCTGCTCCACGATAACGCCAGACCACACGTTGCACAACCAACGCTTCGACGACTGCACGAGTTGGGCTACGAAGTTCTCCAACATCCGCCTTATTCACCTGACCTCTCTCCTACAGACTTCCACTTTTTCAGGCATCTGGACAACTTTTTGAGGGAGAAAAATTTTCAAAACCAGGACATTGAAAATTCTTTTCGTGATTTCATTGAGTCCAGGGATTCGGATTTTTTTTCTGGTGGAATAAGAAAGCTTGTTGAACGTTGGCAAAAGTGCATTGATTCAGATGGAAATTATTTTGATTAAATATATATGGTTAAAGTAAAGATATGGCGTATTTACAATACCTAATAAAAACCTGCATTAATTTTGCATCAACCCAATATTTTTCTTGGACATTTATGTTATTCGTAAGGGTAGTTGTCGTAGAATATTTTTTTTTTTCCATCATTCATTCATTTTATACATATAAAAGGAGAATTAAACTCGCTATAAGGCTCACCTCTATTAATTGGGATCTTTTGACTGTGGACACATTCTTGGGTTTAATCCTCTCTTCGCACAACCATTGGCTGGAATGTGTGCTGGACCTATGTATTGTATGTGTTGTGGTGTGATTTTTTTTTTTTTTTTCAGGTCACATTTATTTATTTATGAATTCGTCGTAATTAACATTCTACAATGCTTGTTTCTACAACGATGACTGGTTATAAAGGAGATCCTTAAATATTTAAGATATATTAAACAAGTAACATGATATATATATATATATATATATATATATATATATATATATATATATATATATATATATATATATATATATTCCTCATCTAATTCAACTTTGGGTTTAGAGCCTATCCTGCTAAAAATCCGTTTTTGATAGTATTCAATGTTTAAAAACAGTAACACTTTCTTTAGAATATTAATCAGAAACAAGGACAAGTTTATTTATGAATTATCATCTGTTCTTATACCCGCTGTATTATAAAAAAAAACTCCTAGATAGAACATGTTATGAAATCTCCCCTTTTGCAAGCGTCAGCTGCAGGTAGGGGAGGATATAATCTTTGTCAGTCACATTTATTTTCTTTGAAGATCTTCCATGTATATATATTTATTTTTTTTTATGGAGATTTTTATAATTATTATGATATCAGAAAAACCTAAAAATTTTTCGTTTTTTTAAGCGTTTCGAAATGTTATAGTTAATTATTCAACATTTATATTATTAAGTACTATCATTCTCATAATCTATAATATATTTTAGCTAATCCCCTCTTTACATATTTCAAATATATAATTATTATTTTTTACTTTTACTGCTTTTTATAAACTTTCATATTACTGCCTCCCGTTGCTAATGTGAATTATTATTTTATATAACCGTATTTATATTACGTCTCTTGTATTTAGGCCTACAACAATCTATGTTTCATGTACATAAATCATGACGTTAGGGCTTGTACGTTAAAGGCATCTTACAACTTCGTGACCTTGGATGTAAGCAATTAAGTTATAAAGTTTATGAGGGAATCATTTGGCTTTAGATGCTCACTAAACTAATTCAGAATCGGAAAGTGAAAAGGCCATTTGGTGGGGAGTTTGATGGGACCGTAAAGTTGGAAGTGTGAACTGCTCTTTAACGGCTCCTCTTCGATGACACTTCATGTTGAATAGTCTGTCACTTTATTCCGTTACAGCTTTTGACACTCTGTCTAATATTAAATTGATTCATAAAATTAAATTTTATATTGAAATTGATATTTAAGCATTTGTAAATTTTACACCTGTCCATCATAAGATTCAATTCGTATAGCGCTAGAAATATTTTAATGGTTCTTAAAATCATATATGTAAGAACATCTATCGTCTAACATGATTGAATTCACGCCATGGTTGTCTTTACTACCTTACATCATAAGAAGGTATTTCTCATCCGATCGGTCGAGTTGAATTTTTTTTTCTTGGCTTTCCGCCGTTAATGAGAAATATCCAACTTCTCAATCTGCTTTGAATTGTTTAATAACCTGTATTGATAATTCACTTTTACTTTGATGTTATGAAAAAAAAAACTTATCACAAAGAAAAATAAGTCAATCTTAAAATATTTTAAGTTATTATGTTTCATGTATTAAATATATGAATATTATAAGCATATTCTTGAAAGCTTAATATTTACAAATTTATATTCATCATATATCATATATAGGTAAATACATTAGAAATCAGACCCTGCGTATCTACAGTTTTGGTTTTCATGAATTGTATGCTACTTATTCTATATCCTGTCCTAAATAAAACACCGTGGATAAAACATTTGTCTGGCTATGATTTTTGTAGCCATGTTAAATCAGCTTTGTGACTATGTTGACAGAATCTCTCTAAATGAGCTAATTTTTCAGATGACAAATCAAAACAAATACTAACAATATGATAAGGAGGTACTCTACAGTTTTTGTCCTCGAATCACAATTAAATAGTGAAGAAATTCACTTTTTTTTTTCTTTTTTTTTTTTTGAATCTATAAAAATGAGACTTTTAGCTAGTTAAGAGTTAATAAAGAAAAAGAGACTCAGCATTGATTACTTTTTCATATATAGCTTAATCATTATCCAATCTGCTGTAAAAAAAATTATCTTGAGAATATACCTAGTCTTTTTTTATATGTATTTCCAAACTTATTTCATAATTTTTTACACAGCTTCTTTTGAGTTGTTTTCTCCTTAAATATTGCGAAAAATGGATTTTATCCAAGTTTGGAAAATATTTTGAAAAGAAGGATTATGTTCTCAAATGGAAATTTTTAATGCAAGTATGATAACGACTAAGCTATAATCAAAGCTGCACTCTTTAGGTAATTTGTTCATTGTTTGTCCATTTTACGTCACACTAAGCTTCTAGAGTTAATTGGAGGATACCATAGTAGTAGTCCTAAATTTTACCTATTCAAGTTTAATTAGGATAGGGATCGTTATCGAGTACCTGACATCGCACTGGCCCGGGAACACCTTTATACGTCGACATCGAAGAATGGCATATCTGAGAATTTTTACTCTCATTAAAATATCTTAATGCCATCTGCAGACTTGAATCTTAATCAGTGGGCATATAAAGCTGTTATGCTTGCCACAACACTATAGGTAACTCCTAGGTAATGTGTCATACACAGAGGTAATGTGTCATGCACATAGGTAATGTGTCATACACATAGGTACACAATATACAAAGCATGTGCATATCATATTTTTAGATATATTTTACTGATACATGTTTTAAGGCGTGAAGCTGACTTAAAATGGCCGCAGAACTAAAATTATTTACTATATGTTTCATCCAAATTGTTATATTGAGGAAAGGAAAGAGAAAAATAGTTGACGCAACCAAAAATATTTTGCAACACTATTAATTAATGGATTGACCATTATATAATCTTTATTGTATTTTTAATTTCACTTACTATATATAGTAAGGGAAAGTATTGCGATCGTGAAAAATTTCGAATTCCAGTTTTCAACGGAAATACACGTTTTTTTTTGGGTTTTTTTTCTCTGGGTCCAAAAAACCAAGTCCCGCAAAAAGGTCTGTGTGTGTGTATGTGTGCGTGCGTGTGTCTGTGTGGTAACTCCCGGGTGGAAACGTAAAGTCCTATGAAACTGAAATTTCATAATTAAGACAACTATACGCCCGAGACAACAAAATCTTTTTCATCAAAATTAGCTTACCAGTAGAGCCACTTTATACTATGCATTTTGCACCTTTATAAGATTTTCTCAAAAACGGTTCCGGCGTTTTTGTTTAAACTCGCTATATCGATGTAAAGTTAAATGGGCTTTAATATCATGTAGGTTTCATTCTGATTAAAATGGTCTGACAGGACTTAAATGCCATATTATCTTGTTAGTATTGATAAATAAGAGCTAAATATGCATGTTGAGCGAGTTCGAAAAACAACTAAAGGAGAAAAGTGAAAAAATATATTTTTAATGCAATGTTTTGTTTTTGAACATAAGAACAATAATATACATGTATGATATACCGTTGGAAAGCTTTTAAGAGTTACTAGAGGGTGATGAAAAACCGATAAAACTTAGTGATTATTTTAGATAATGATGATTTTATCTATTTTTATTGTTTTTTTTCGTATTCATTCTATCAAAATTTACTATTTTCAGTTGAAATGCACATATTCAAGTTTATGCTTCTGAATAATTAAAAATTATAAGGTGATAAATTTTTAATAAATATAATTATAATAAGTGCTCATATTTTCCTATAAGCTCTAGTTTCCTAGTGCGTTCAACAAGTTAAATATATTTAGCATATTAATCTATATTTAATATCAAACAACAGATTATGTATTGAAGGCTTTTAGTATGATTTAGATGGGATATATAATCCGTTGATCATTTATAGTAATAATTAAATTTAATCTATTAATAGCTTTTTAAAATATTTATTTTGTTCAATAAATGAAATTTATTTACAATCATGGCTAAATTATTTAATGCAGGAGTTTGGTATGAGAACATATTTTGACGTGATGACAAATCTTGACTCATTTTTTATAAACTTTAAGTTTTAAAAATAGCATCAGCAAGAATTTTCTTACAATGAGCTCAACGTTGTAATTTTTATTAAATATTTTTTTGACTTCTAAGTTATAAATATTACTATGACCTACTTATTCAGAATGTTTAAATTGGAATATAAATATTTCCCTTTTTATCTTGTATACATGTGTATAAAATACAATCAATAAATAGCTTTTACAAAATATTTATTTTATTTAATAAATGGAATGTTTTTTTAATGGCTAAATGCTTTTATCCAGGAATTTGATATGAGAGTAGGTTTTGAAGTGATGACGAATCTTGAAATCATATAAGAATTGACTGATTTTAATAATCTTTATATTTAATATTATCATTAAGAATTTTCTTACAATGACCTTAAAGTTGTAATTTTTGTAAAATATGCTATTGAATTCTCAGTTATGAAATATTACTAAGACCTACTACCAAGAATGCTCAAATTGGTATATAAATATAAATTTTGCTTTCTATCTTTTACACATGTTAAAAAAAAAAAAAAAAATCTATTATGATGATCATCGGCTTGGTATTGGAAAATAAATAACTATGTATCATAGCCAAAGACCATACATTGGAATTTGATAATACGTTCGGCGATTGAAATTGAATTAATTACTTTAAATTAAATTACATTCCTTTAACTTAAATTACATTAAATTAAGGTTAGACAATTAATGAACCCATAAAAAGCAAATCAGTGATGATATGAGTGTTGGTGGGAAATTGGTTGAACGAAATACAGATGGGGAATTTTCGTTACTAATCTTATTGATTTGAGGTTTAATTGCGAATGGGGTTTAATGGTGGAAGTTATGTATATATGACAAGTTTATTTTGTGTCAAACTCAGGTTCTCTATATTTTATGATTATTAAACTTAGGAATAAGTTTTTTAATTGTATTTATTAAATGAGATAACTTTAACTATCAACACATATAATATAAAGACAGGTTTAGGGACATGTCTTGAAATGAATATGAATACGAAAATGTATATATGATTAGTAATCGAAATGGTAATAATTCCGGTGATACTGATACATCAAGATATATGACTGAATAGGTAGAAAAATTTAAATTTCTTTTTTAACTCAGAAAAAAAAAATAAATAAAAAAATAAGAGGGAAAAAGTCACTGTTAAAGTCGAGAGACACGTGTTATTATTTGGTAGCCGCTCGTGGCTTATATCGTGAAAGGCTAGAATTTATAAAATTCCTATTCTACCGATGGTTCTTACAGATGTGAAACGTGATAGCTTACTTTTAAAATGATGAACAATACCTAAGGGTTTTCTGGAATAAGATATTACGTAAAATATTTGGTGTGAATATAGTTGAGGCCATTAAAAAATTTAGAAGGTTACACAAAGAAGTAGTATCGTAGAGAATCAAATGTGCATCCTACAAAAAGTTATACACTGAACTTAATGAAAGAACTAATTCTTTAAAAGTTAGTAAGCCCTTAGTTGAGGCGCAGGTGGGAAGATTGTGTTAAATCTGATCTCGGGGATCTTTACGCTTTGCATGCGACGCTTAAAAAAATATATATTTATCCCTTCTGCCTAAAAATATTCATCTTAAATGAGAAGAAGTTTTTCTTTGTTTTAATTTTTCATTTATAGTAATTTACAACTGCATTATACAAACACAGGAAGTAAATTTGCAGGGTAAAGAAAATTCATGGAAATGTCTTGAGAAGGAACTACCCAGTTGTAGCACTTCATTAACTATTTTAAGGCAGTAGGTCCCGAGGCCATCTTCTTTTCAATCTCCTCGGCTGTTTATCAGGAATATCTTAGGAATATAGATTGCGGACAAATAGATTAGTGTGGGCAGGGAGTTTGCAATGAAAAGAGGTACATCTATCACGGGGCTCGATGGGGGAAATGGTATGCTGAGTTCATTATGGAGGAGACGATTTGTGACAAAATAAGGGGCAATCAGGATTTAGGGTAGGATTGTAATTTTTGGATGCGGGAGGAATTAGATAACTTAGTGGAGCAATATTCCATAAGTCCAAATAGGTCTGATAATAGTGATGCAGATGAGTTTTTTGTAGTTAACTGGAAGTTTTGAGCATTTGTCTAGTAAGTGTTGGAATCATCGGTACCTTCGAGCAGTTTTTTGTCTTGTGCGAGGATAAAAAAAAGTTAAATCGTTATCATTGATAGCATTTCATTCGCTAAACAGCCTAGATAAATTTTCTATACAGATCTCTTCTTAGGATGTTGTTCTACCTAGATCGAGGGTGGGCCATACTAACTTGGCACTCCTACATCACAACACACACATTGTCAACACTGTAACAGCCTTACATATGGTTATATTGGAGAAATATCTTGTTTACCTGTCATATCTAAAGAGATCAGGAATAAGACCTAGTACAGCAACATTATTAAGATTAGCATGGACCCCAATCAAATAATGATATGCTTATTAACAGTCTAATACACCATACAAAAACTTCGATTATTTAAAAAATGCAGGACAAACATGCATAAAAAACCTGAAAAAGAGATGTACTGCTGGGTACTATCCTTCCTCATACCTGACCTTTTATTTATTTATTTTTATTATTTTATTTTATTTGCTGGTAGTCATTAAAAGGTGCGAATCAATAAATGAAGTGAATTTTTTTTTTTATTAAAATAGAAAATAAAATAATTAAATGCGAACTGTGCAATTAAAACATGTCATTAAATGAATTTGACAGGAGTAAATTACGGTGGTTCGTTAGTTCGGTTTAATTACACGTGCTTCACCCCTTTTCATAAACATTTTTCCTTGTTTTGTTTTTTTAATAAATAAGGGATTCTGTGGGATAAAGGACCACGCCGATAGATTCTCGAGGACCAAAATTCCTTAACCATAAACCATAACCCATATTGTTTAGCGGGATTTTAAGATTCATTTTGCAGACAAACAGAAAGAGAAAATTATTCAGGTTTGAATCTTATACAAATTAATTTTTAATGATTTTCAGTAATTGGCTAAGAAAAAAAAAATCATTAGTTTTTGATTAAAAATAATAGCTTAAGTACGTAAACTGAGATGAAGGATGGACAAGAGATAGTCAGTTGATGATGAGGTTAGTGAGAAGAGTGAAAACATGGGTTGATATTGACCGCGACTGGGGCTCAGCTCATTATCCCCCTCAACCCAGCAATAAATCCTTGTCATTGGAGATCATTAATTCTCATAAATTTTTCTTTTTATCTTCTATCCAGTATCCTGCGTTTTCGGCAAATCATTCTTCCCTTTCATTGTTTCGGCAAGTTTCATTCCGGTTCCGTTGTCGATGGCTCTGAGCAGTGTGCTGGGGTGAGGGTAAAAGAGAATGGATTATTCATTTATGTCATTAAATAAAATATTATACCGTTACTTCACCATTAAATAAAACCATAAACGCTGTAAATATTGAATAAAATCTATTACGCGCCACACATGACTTTCATTTACCTTCATTGTTAAAATAAATTTAAACATGTTTAAATTGATTTAAAGATATAGAAAAAAACAAACAAAAAAAAAAACCAGCAAATTATTACACGTTGGTTTATTATTTCCAAATAACTATTGAATATTAGGGTATATTAATATATAAATGGTAGATATATATTTTCTCTTTCTTCAGTAATAACAGAGTTTTGGAAGAATTACATCTGTTCTAATTTGTGACTTCAATATCTAAGAATAATTATTTTTTTTCGTGCTTTACTAATTTTAGAACTCCATACCCATTTGTCTCTATCTTTAAAAATAATTGAGTTATGGGCTTATATATAGGTGGCATTTGATTTTTTTTCTGTTTTCTTATTAATAACGGTGTAATGATTCTACAACTCTATACATTTTTTTCTCTATCTTCTGAGATAACAAAGTTACAAGCGTATATATAGGCAAGCTTTAATTTTTTTTTTTTTTTTTTTTTTTCACTGTGTCCGGATTCTAAAACTCAATTCAATTTTTTCTTTATCTTAAAATATAATGTTTAAAAGACGCTGCAAATTTTTTACACAATTTTATTATTTCCAAGTAACCATATTAGGGTATAACTGTTTATATAGCTGTTTATAGGCAATTAACTAATATGAAAAACAATAGATAGCTCAAAGAAAAATGACATATCGCTACTGCTAACTTCAAAACACTATATCGCTCCTAGTTCTGAACCAATTTTAATTATTCTTTTATCATTTTTAAGGAAAATTTAATTGTCTATGAAATAGCACTTTTAAAAAAAAAAAAAAAATCGTTATTCGGGTTCTTCGTATCTTGGAACGTAAAACCTCAAACTTTGAGATAGGAGGGGGGTGATTTTTTTTTTTTTTTTGTCATTTACAATGGTTCATTATGGAAGTAATAAACCAAAAGCATTTAGACTTCGTTATCATTTCCTTTTATTTGCTTTAGATTTTGACTCAAATAATTCAAATAAAATTTCATGATTCCAGAATACTTGAAATCTTCAATAATAACCAAGTTTTGATGGAATCACACCTATTATAATTTGTGGCTTAAATTTAAAGATCAATTATTTTAAGTATTAAGGCAAGTGGGCCAGAATGGGAGAGAAATGGTTTTTCATGGAAGGAATGGTATCTGGTTAGGTCCAAGTCAGCAACATATGTTACATTAAGGTCTTTATGGATGAGTGTTACAAAGTAAGGAGCATTGCTGATGTCACAAAAGATTTTGGAGAGGATTGAATACGAATAGAATTCCATGGTGTAGCAGAGTTTAATGGTAAAAGTTGTTTGAAGGGATTTTTTTTAGTTCATTTTAATGAACCTTCATATATTCAAAAATCAAATCATACCTTCAATACCAAAAATCCATCCTACATTCTTGACCTACTCATTCCTTGTTCATCGGTACATTCGTTTAATACAAGATCCCAGTCCACTAACCTATATATTCCTTTTCATCAAAAATCATCCTTTAAAAAATCATTTAGTTTGTGTGCCACATCGTTCTGGAATTCCATACCTACCTCTTTACGCCAAGCACCTTCTTTAACCTCATTTAAAAGCAAACTGTTCCTTCATCTCCTCAACCATCCATCTTCAGATTGATTGTAAACAAAACGCTAGAATAGTGGTCATGTTACATTTTAAAATGAGGACCACAACAAATATGAAAACAATGTTTTAGATATATATTCATCTTTCTCTTTCTTTCTTTGGTTTTTCTCGGTGACCTTATTTTACCATGAGAAGCACAATAGTAATTTATCTTCAGATACACATCTATGATTATATAATTATAAACATATATGCATACTAAGTAATCGTATTCATAGTTATTTATTTAACTTTATTTTTAAATAATATTATATCTTAAGTTTGTATTTCTTTTATGTTTTTGTTTCTGTGCCAGACACAAGTCAAAGTTTTGTACTTTTCTGTTATTCTTAGGGGACTGAAGGTCCCAGAATAAAATTTACTTTGTTTCTTTCTTTCTTTCAACCAAGTTTTACTCCATCGAGGTCTGTGCGATTGAAAAAATTAAGATGTAGTAGTTGGGTCATCATTTACTAACTTAAAAGTATTATTATCATAAGTGGAAATGACAATATTAGTATGGGTTGGGACATCAGCTGAATAGTCCTTGTAAAGAATGGGTGCTGAGATATTGCCTTAAGAAACATTAACTGAGAGAGTGGAAAGGGATGAACAGTAACAATTTAGATTTATTTTGAAGAATCTGTCAGTGAGGTAGGACTGGATGATAAGAAAGTTCGTAAAGAAAGGGGAGAAATTCCCAGATATTGTTAAGGAATCCCGAGTGCCAAGCTCGGTCAAAGGCCAACGATAATATTTAAAAGTTATTTTAGAATGTACTGAATTTTAAGTTATATAAAAACTAGTCAAATTTATTTGTTGTATACTTTGTTTTGTATTTGCAAAATACTGGGAAAATAAGAAAAAAAAATCAAAAGAGTTGTACTTTTTAAAGAAAAAGAATGACAAAATACTTAGATCCGAAAAAAAAAAAGTTACATTCCTTTTATATAGAGGAAGCATTCTGAATAATTTTCTTTCAAGATCAGATGATATGGTGTTAAGCGTACAACAGAAATTGAGTCCAGAGTTAGTAAAAGACGCTTTTCATTCCTACATATTCACAGATGGATAAAGGAGAAAGCTTCAGCGTTCACCGGACCAGATCGTACCTCACCCCGTTTGAAGCTCATCCAAATGCAAACGATCTTGCTGTTTAAAATGCGAAAAAGGGAATTTATCACTTTTTAAGTACCTCGAAAAGAGGGAAAACCTATTTCACGGATATTACCTTATTTGGTGAAGATATTTTTATGAAAGTGAAGATGAAAAAATATTTAATTTAAGCAAAAATGTGACGAATTTGAATTATTAAATGAAATTTCGATATGAATAAATCGTTTTAATTGTTATCCCTTAATTTATAATCAATCTATTCTCACTCGACTGTCCCACATACTACTCCAACGTAATATCAATATTTTACTCATTCGTCCATAGGACTATTGCAAGATTGCATACATTCTACACTTCCAGGTCAGAAATTGAAAAATTGTTCGTTGTTATGGCCTTACGTTAAAGTGATGAGTCAGCCAGATGTTTCACTTATATATGCTTTTATTAAAGTCAACGTAACCTGAGCCTCACCTAATCTTCAGTAAGAGGTTGCTTTATAGCTCTTTGTAACTGGACACCATTGTTAATTCAAAGGCTGGGCTTCCAGAAAAAAATAATAATAATTTGTCCTTATCTACCAATAAACTGACAACATAGGCTACAATATTGCTAATCGATATTTTATAAAAACTTTTCGGAAGAGGAAAAAATAGAAATTTATATTTCTTATTTCTTCTTATATTCTATTTATATTCAGTTATATTTCTAAAGAGAAAAGAAGAAATATGTAAGTTGTCGAGAGAGAACAGGTTGATGAAAATTCGTGAAATTTTGTGGTAGTGAATTATTATGATACACTCTTACATCCTTTCAACCTATTATAGTAAATATTATTTTATTTGATGAAACACATGTTTCTATCAGAAATCAGTTTAATTGATTCTTTAAACTGATTCAATCATTAACTGTATTTCAAAATTCTTAAATTATTTTAACAAAAGAGATAAGTGAAAGTTTTGTGTTTTTTTAAGTAGTTTTGATTTATTCATGAACTTTTAATTTTACAACATTAAAAATGTTGATAGTCTTCATATTGTTAAAAAAAAAAAACCTTCAAGATATATCTAATATTTTAATGATGTAAGCTAACACACACACATATACTTATCTATCTATATGTATATCTGTATATGTGTATATATATTTAAATATATAAAAATTAATTTGTAAACAAAAAATGCGCACCCTTTTTATTTTTTTAATTTTACGATATAAGAACAAATTATCAAATGAAAAGACAATTTTTTTCCTTTTTACTTTAATGAAAATCTGTTGCCTCTTTTCCGTTTTAATTTTATTGGCATAATAATTAATTATTTGTTACCTGATTTCTTTCCTTGAGTTTTGACATATATCATCTTTCAACTTTTTTTTTTTCGTCTTTTAATTAAAAATGTTGAAATTAAATAACGGGATGATATGACCATTAGGGATTTCACTTTCCATTATTAAGTTCATTTCAAATATCTTTTCTCTGAGTCGCTTACATCCTCCACTTTTTAAATTACTTAATTTCAGTTATCGGTTTTGGAAATAAATATCATCAGTTATAAAAACCCTATCGAGAAATCACATAGGTTTAATAAAGTACATATAAATACTATGATAATTTCGATGGTTATCGTAAGACCATTTGAACCATTAACCTCAAAGGTTAAGTATTTCGAAACATTCCAGCTTATTTTGCATATTTTGAGAGCCATGGTGTGATTATGGATTCAAAAATATTTCCCAGACTTATATATGTGATACATTTTCATTTTGTGTGAAGTTGCTATGCGGTTGCTATAAATTTAACTTAATAAAAAAAAAAAAAACAAGTCACACCAAGAAAAACAATCCCAATTCTGGGGTCTTTCAGTATTTTCGAAAATGTTGATGCTAGTTTTGGATTGTCAGTTTTTAGGACAAAGTTGAATGGCTTGCGGTTGGTTGGTTTCGTTGAGGGCAATTTATGCGAGTCGCCCTCAGCGATCCATTGTCCACATTCCGGCCAATAGTCACTGTGTGATGAGATATTTCTTGTCCAGCTCCCTCTCTTCTCTTCCAAACTGAAGCTTTCCCCGTTGGGAAAACGCCCTGGAATTCGGGTGAATGTTCTGGAATGACCTTGTTTAATGGCACAGAGAGGACCGTGAAGCATGCTTTGATGCTTCACATTTTTAGGGACAATTCAAGGGGAAATCATTATGGGTGGAACCCATAGGAAATAAAGGGAATGCACACGCGAATTTTTTTTTGTACTTCGATCAATAATGATACATTTTTTAATTGGTTAAAAAAGCATTATCATGATATGTAATTAAGTTATTAATTATTTGCTTTAAATTTTGTTTGATTATTGATGTTATTTAGGCCTTTACCTTGACAAACGCCTGACTAGGGCATACCACTTCCAACGAAATAGAAAAGAACTGAATCCATGATATGTACTTCTTTCGATATTACTAGACAAACGTTCAAAAGTATTGTGAAGTGAGAATGGTTGACTGTGTGAGTAAGTGAGAGAAGTTAGTTCAGGGTTCTAGTTAGTTCTGGTGAAATCCAAATAGCCGCGAGGCTTGATCGCGGTCAAACTGCTTTTTCGGCTGCTGCAGGGGAGCAATTTTAAAATAAATCAATCTTTTTTAATTATTTTATTTTGGTGTAATTTTCTACGAATTCCTTCCTGACGGATGCTCAATGAATTATTATGTTCCCTTACTACATATTTCATATGTAAGTAAGTGAAAGTAAAATAAATTATCGCACCCTATAAGACGACTGAAAAGAAGATGGCCACGGGTTTCATTAAGCGCTTCAAGTCATTTGAGTGCAACCAATAGGTAGTTCCTTCACAAGACACTGTCAAGTTTAACTTTTTGGCAGTTCCCAATATCTCGATGCCATAAGACCATATAGGTTTTATCAGAACTTTATAAATAGTTAATTAGTTTGTCAATGATAATTTTGAACATGAGAGAAGTTAGGTTAGTGTGCAGTCAAATGAACACACAATTATGATATAAACTTAATAAACAGGTGCCAACGTTTCGGCCTATATTATTATCGGCCTTCTTCAGGGCGTATGAAGGAGAGCGTCAGAACAATGAAGGAATAATCCCGTTGGCACCTGTTTATTAAGTTTATATCTTAATTGTATGTTCTTTTGAATGCACCCTAAACTAACTTCTCTCATGTTTAAAATTATCATTGAAAAACTAATTAACTATTTATAAAGTTCTGATAAAACCTATATGGTCTTATGACATCGAGATATTGAGAACTGCCAAAAAGTCAAAAAAAAGTTAAACTTGATAGTGTCTTGTCAAGGAACTACATATTGGTTGCACTCAAATGACTTGAAGCGCTTAATGAAACCCGTGGCCATCTTCTTTTCAGTCGCCTTATAGGGCACGATAATTTATTTTACTTTCACATACATACATATGAAATATGTAGTAAGGGAACATAAGAATTCATTGAGTATCCGTCAGGAAGGAATTCGTAATGAATTACACCAAAATAAAATAAATAAAAAAGATTGATTTATTTTAAAATTGCTCCCATGCAGCAGCCGAAAAAGCAGTTTGACCGCGATCAAGCCTCGCGGGTATTTGGATTTCACCAGCTAACTTACTTTTCATCACAGGTAACTATCTTCCAGTAAAATCTCATATTAGAAGGTTTTTCCCATAATTCATTTACAAGTTTCTTAACTCTTAGCTGATTGCTGAAGAGTAAGTACATGGTGGAGTAATCCAAAACTCTTTTTTACCTTCCCAATGGACATAAATTTTTATGCACTATATTACTTTCATGCGATTGAATTTAGCTTCTGTATTAAAAAAAAAAAAAGGTGATAACTATTTTTTTATTTAGCTTTAAACCAAACCAAATATTACATTTATTTATCACATGATAGATTATAAATAAAGAACAGGGTTTTCTGGGAATTCGTAACTGTAACGAGATTAATGTCTAATTCACTTTTTAAACAAAAATGATTTTTTAAAGGATTTATTAATTTATTACTCATTCACCATCCAGTTGTATCAACAAACTTTGAAAAGCCTTATAAAACATGTTTTACAATTCATAAATTATCCTCAATACTTTTGTAACTTATTGGCAGTGAACAGATAATGATACTACAAGTTAGCTTGTTAATTTACCATTGTGAGGAACAGTAATTGCCTATCGATTTTGTAAGATGTTGCTATTGAGCCTGCGATAAAGCTTTTGAGGAAGGATAGCACTGGTTGGGTTAGTTGGTTGCGAATGTATCCATTGTCTAGAAGCTATCCCTCTTCTCTCCATACTGTTGAGCAACAAGGGTTTTTTCAGTAACCGTGATTGGTGTGTTAGTTGAGTGGCGTTCCTGAAAACGCCATCTATTTAATTCCGATATATTTTTTAATGAAGAATTACCACTCTATTAATTAATTTCCTTGTTGAAATATATTACATTGGAATTCCATGAAAATATTTATTTATAAAATTTATTTAGGGTGCGGAATGAAAGAAGATTTTTCGAGGTGGCCATACTCAAACGCAGAGGAAATGAAATCATCTACCCCCATGTACCTCTCTGAAGGCAACCCCCTCTAACTCAGGGAGTAAATGTTCATTGATTGTTGTATTGTTCATTGTGAACGACGAAGCGTGTATAAACATTTTTACTTTATTGTTTTAAGAAATTACAGTGAGTAGCAACAGTTCAGAAGAAGATTTTGTCATACAGCTTCATGATACAGGATCATAAAGCTCCTTATATTTTTCAACTGTTAAATAAGTTCTTCTTCCTTCTTGGGTGGTTTAAAACAATAGTAACAATGAACAACGACAATGAGAGACACGAACTGGGACGTAGGGAGGACCGATCAAGCACGAGTACGGCCAAAGACTTCCGTACACCATCGGAATCGACATAAAATATAAATTTACACTCCGTTTCACCGGCCACACTAAGCGGAGTGGAAAGGCGGGGGAAAGGAAATTCGTTTTTCGAATCCTCTCCCCTACAGTTGCCATCAGAGTCGACCGGCAATTGCTTTCCTCTCCACTGAGTGTGGCCACTCTTCGACAATTTTAATGAGATTCTTATGTAAATGAAGTAATTTGGATTCGATCATAAAATTCGTCTCGCTTTTGCATTTCGCCAAGTATGGCCAGGCTTCCAAGGGTGGTCTAGTGCAGTTGTTAGGAATAAAAACTGTTTGCGGACACCTTCAGTTTAATGGTGAAAATCTCCTAAATATTAGATTTAAATTTATATTTTTAGTAGGCTACACATTATAGCGTACATTTCATCCGAAATACCTCAACCGAAACTGTGTATTTTTGATATTTCCTGGGAAAATAAGAACCAGGCTGAAGCAGTTTACTTCAATGTGCGAAACACTGAATAACTAAAATTAATATAATTAATTAATCTCGGCAGGTGGCCCTAGAGTTTTCATTTTATATTTCGGATTCTGTAACTTGCGTTAGATACCAAAACATAGAACTTCCACGTCCTCCGTAAAATCTCTGACTGCCATGTTCTCCCTCACCTCGTATATCCACATTTTGCAGTCTTCCTCGCCATTGCCTTTTCTCCGGGCAGTACTTGAGCAGTCTAAGTGGCCAACGCATTTCCGTCCATCTTTCTGACGTGGGCGTACCACATGAGTCTCTTCTGTAAAAAATAAAGGGAAAAAATTCTTAGTAATACCATGTGAAATGTCAGATACTCGTTAAAAGATCCCAATCCTTATTAAACCGGGATAGATACAATTTAGGGCTCGTCCTGTAGCATTGACCGATTACCCACAAAATTATGTTGAATGAATAACAATAAATAAAACTTCATTACTTATACAAGATAGGTATTTATTGCATCTATCCTGTGAGCTCATTATTTTCGAAATGTAAGGAAATGGCCAAAGGTAGTGATTGTCCAGTAGTAGTTGCTTGTAAGAGATCACTAGCAATTATATTACGTAATAATTTTATTTTGTTTGTGTAGAGCGTGTGATTTTTATTACAAGCCAAGACTTCGAAAATATTTTAGGTTAAATTCTTTTAAAATTATTTACCTCTGAACATCGTCTGCAGACTCCAGTGGTCCAAGGATCACTTGTTAAGAATCTGAAACTTAAAAAAGTTAATAAGTCTTATTTATTCTGTTGTTTCAGCCGTGGAGTGCCCCTGGGGTAACGAGACCCTTCTGGAGCACACCCAGCCTCTATAAATAGGATACCACAAAATAGGGGGAGGGGATTCAGGCAGCTGAGCGTAATCTAGGCCTATTCACCTTTTTGGACTGCCGTTGGCAGTAAATCAGTATTAATTTATATAACCACTAAAGGGATCACTTGTAGCTGGGTGGTTAGCGTAACAGCCTCCTATGCCAAAGGTCACGGGTTCAAACCCGCAGGTGGTCCTAGGATTTTTTAATGGGAGTGAAAAATCCATAATTACGCCGTCCTTCGGATGGGACGTTAAAAGGTGGTCCCGAGCCTGTGCGATGTCAGTTACTCGTTAAAGATCGCTATCCTAATAAAACCTGGATAGGCAAAATTTAGGACTCCCACTGTAGCATCGTCCGATTAGCCATAGTAGCATAAAGTGACGTTAAATAAATAAATAAACAAACAATAACCACTAAACCCAAGGCCCTTGTGTTGTAGAGGTAGTTTTTTTTTTTTTTTTTTTATTTAAAAACAACAATATTTATTTACGATTCGGGCCCTTCAATAAACGTGAGAAATTTTAGCCCTTTCCATAGTTTAGAACAAAAAAAAAAAATTTTCTGGGACGAGTGTCCCTAAGAGTAATAAATAATAATTAAAACTATCCAAAGATATTACTAAAATTTAAACGATAATGATAAAATAAATGGGTTTAAATAAATAAAAGAGAACAAAAGAAAAGAAAATTACGGCTATATGGTCATATATCATAGAAAAAATAAATTAATATTAAAAAATTAATTTTAGCATAGTAGATGTTTAAAGGTGTGAACAATATTCATTTTACATTAATTGGGCTTTACTATATGTTTCATAAATAATTTTTTTTTTATTAATTGTGTTTTTATTCGGTATTTATGATTCATTTAAAAAACATGGTTAAATTAGTACCAGTTCCAAAAGTGAAATTCGTTTAAAATATTCAATGGACTGGAATTCAAGAAAAGAAGGAATATTTTTTTATTTTATTTATAAAAATAAAACGGACAATGGAGAGAAATAATTAGAGAAGAATTGTTCTGGATTTGGGAGTGTTTACCTTGAAACGGAAATATAATGAAAACAATTTTACCGAAATGGATTCATTATTTGTCCTTTAGTAAATACTTTTATGAGGATTTTTTCCGTTCAGTTAACACAATTGTATTTCAATAAAAATATTTTTTCTCTTGTGCATTCATGTAGGTGTAGGCACGTGGTGATAGGGGAAAGAGGAAAATAATTGGCACCTTGTATAGATGGAAAGTTGCCAAGTCTTGAGGGTCCAATGTAGCATCCTTTGTTTTTATCTGTTTTCTAATATTTTCTCTGGCTTATGGTGTATTATTTCCAATATTTTATTTTTTATTCCACACTTGTTGAGTGGTGATATATGTTGATACCGTTAGCCTGAAAAAAGGTCGCTACTCAACTGTACTTATTCTTAAGTTGATCATATAAAAAAAATCTAATAGATCTACAACAAATTTTAACCTTTCTCTATTCTATCTAAATACTTAATATTAATGCCTAAGCGTATATATTATAGCTACATTTGGTATGTGTTGGAAGAATCAACTAGAAGGTAGCCAAACAACTTTTTAACTTCAAAGTACCAATGTGATGTTGTTCGAAAAGTGGCATTACGTCTGTAGGAAAGGTTTTGGTACCGACGCCCCAGAGTGAACGACTGATGGATGATTTTAAATTATTCATTACTTCCTTATCGTAGTATTCAGCGAGTTTCCTAGCCTGTTCCTCCGAACTCACTAACTTATTATCTTGATTAAGTTTGACTGAAGTAGAAGTTCAAGTAACTAACTCTCTTTGTCATCGTCCACAGTTTGCGATGATCACGACGCGCCGCTCTTAGTTTTTCCTTCTACATATTTCTCTTCCACACGCTAATAAGGTTACAAATTATTACGGTAAGATCATTCAATACTATCTTCGTATGTCTGACTCTGGTGCCGATACAATCTACTTTTCCAGGTGATACGCAATCATATCAACCAAAAGATATGGTCAGGTGGTACACGAACTTAAGGCGGTAGCAGACAGAATTTTAGAAAAGATACATTCGCTGAAGTTATAATTATTTGAGAAAGAGTAGATATATGAGAATCAATATCTTTCTTTAATTGAAGAATTGGGATCGTTTGTAACTAGTGATATATTTGGCTGCGGTATAAGTCCCAGTCAGCATTTTTATAATCGTATTTGGTTGGATTTTGTGTTTTATCCCATTGTTTTCCTGTAATATGGTACAGAACTGGTCTGTGATCAGATGTCACAAAATCAAGCGTGGTACATTCAGTGACCCTGTGCGGTTGCCTTGTTAGGAAAAGTTCAATGGTTGATATGATCGTCAAGTTGGCTCTATGGATGAATGTACAACTACCAGGATAGATCACTGAGAAGGGTGTTGGCCACAAGATCAGACGAAATATTCAATATAGTGGTGCCAATGGGTATTTTCTCAACACATGTATAATGACATCTTATTGTATTTCTTTCATATTAACTAAATATATTTATCTAAGTGGTTGTAAATCTCAATAAATATATGCTTTTTTAGTTTGAAATAAATTTTACACTATATAGTAAAACTACTTAAATTATTTTTATTTTATTTTTTTTATTTAAAAGAAATTTACAACTGTATTACAATAAAATACAATAAGTAAATGTGCTAATAAATCAAGTGGGCGTGATACAGGCATGTGAAGAAACTACCCAGTGGTAGCACTTTAAAGTTTATTCAGCTAAGTAGGTCTCGAGGCCATCGTCTTTTCAGCCGCCTAGGAAGATGATCAGGAATAGGAGATGAGAGTTTGCGGACGAGTGGGCTGGAGTGGACGGGTAATTTGGAATAAAAGGAGGAATATCTAGTTCGGGCTAGATCTGTGACTAATGGGATATCTAGGTCTTTATGGATTATTTTATTGGTGACAAAGTAAGGGGCGTTTAGGATCTTTCGGAGGATTTTGGATTGCAAGGATTGAATGCGGGAAGAATTGGATGGTTTGGTGGATCTCCATAACTCAATCCCATATGACCAAATAGGCCTAATGATGGTTATATAAATTAATCTTTTGTAGTATGTGGAAAGTTTTGATCGTTTGCCCAGTAAGTGTTGTAGTAAGCGGTATCTACGAGCTGTTTCTTGTCGTTTCAGTCTAGTGTGAGGATTCCAAGTAAGACGTTTGTCTAGATGGAGTTCTAGGTACCGGATCTGTTCAACTGAGGTGAATGGAATATTGTTAAAGGAAATAGTGGGACATGCGGACACTTAAATTATGATTTGAAAAACCTCTTATGTTCATGCAATTAATCTATTATTATATCACTAATATGAAATTTCAGTTTTTTTTTTATTTTCACGTAGCTATTGTATGAAATATATAGTAAGGGAAAGTATTGCGATCGTAAAAATATTATAATTCTTGTTTTCAACGGAAATACACGTTTTAGAGTCACCTGAGTCAAATGACCAAGTTCCGAAAAAAGGTCTGTATGCGTGTGTTTGTGCGGGGTCTTAAAAATCTGAAATTTCATATTTAAGACAATTATACTAGATGTTAGAGCAACTTTTTCTTTAAAATTGGATTACCAGAAGAGCTACTTATACAATACATTTAGCATCTTTTTACGATTTTTTCAGAATTACTCTAACGATTTTGATTAAACTTACTAAATCAATGTAATATTTAATGGATTTTGATATAATATAGGTTTCATCCTGATTGAAATAGTCTAACAAGGCTTAAAAGCTGATATTTTAAATTTTCTTTGTCAAAAATACTTTTGATTTTTTAGAATAAAAAAAAAATAGGCATATTAACTTGTTAGAATTGATGAACAACGGCTGAGTATGCAAGTTGAGGAAATCTAATAAACAACTAAAGGAGAAAAGTGCAAATATATTTTTTTATGTTTTTTAACACAATAACAGTAACAGAGGTGCATAGTATACTGTTGGAAAGCTACACATTTTATTAAAAAAGTCTATCTATCTAGATATATATAAAAGTCTATCGATCGAAGATGGGTTAATACCCTGAAACGTTGGTCAGGTGAATTTAATATAAAATAAAATATTAAAAAGGTTTTGAAAGAAATTGAATGAATATCAGCCCTAAGTTTTCTACCTCAATACATTGCTCAATTTATTCCTGTTGCTAGGATCAGAAAAATAAAATAATTATTTATTATTAAACCAGCTTAGTTTTTCTTGTTGAATATTAGACGTTTAATTTTTAGAGAGAGTTTTTGAGTCGTCTCACTATTCATTTTCAACGAAAATACGCGTTTTAGGGTCCTAAGTTCAAATAATCAAGTTGCGCAAAAACGTCTGCGTGGAAAGTCTAGCAAGAAAAATAAAAGTAGTGCGAAACTGACTTAATTTTTGAGACAACGATCCGCCAGAAATGTTTCAGGAACGAACAAAATTGGCAAACCAGAAGAGAAAATACTATGCATTTTACATTTTTTTCGGATTTTTCCCGAAAAATGCTTTATAGATCGATAAAAATTCTATTGCTCTCGAAACGCTATTTTGCTGTTCATAACTTAAAGATCGAAATCTAACTGCTAATGTTTTACTTTTACATGCTTTCAGCTGCTACTTCTATTTATAAACACCCTAATTTCAAAACACTTTAAGACTGATTTAATATGCTTAAAAAGAATGTTAAATGCCAAATATATTAATATTAGTGGATATAATTAGCTGTCCGTTTGAGAATTACTGGAAGGAATTAGTCCGGATGGCAAGTAAATGAAACAACTAAATATGTAGCTTCAACTATTTATTGTTTGCCAACGTTTCGACCACCATTGTGGGTCATCATCAGGGCGATTGTAGGAGGTGAACCAAATTGTTGGCTCAAACAAGGCACCTGTTATTAAAGCCGTCGACTGTTCCAAAGCATTCGATTCTATGACACACAAAGTCCTTTGACAACAACTGATTCAATTAGGGTGTCAGAAATAATTATATTCGGCCATTAAATTGTTTTTCAGCAATAGATATTGAGAGGTAAAAGCGGTAAAAAAAAAAAAGAGCTTATCGGTCCGGTGGTACAGCTTACATTTAATATTCTACAAGGGCAGTTCTGTCTCCTATATTGTTTCCAGTTCTCAGTACTAACATCGTAGGCCACTGTATTAGCTTTTGTGGATGATATTGCATTCACGTGCAGCAGCTGAAATGCCAATAAGGCCCTCAAGCAATCACAAAATCCCTGTGAAAAGATATCACTAAAGCTAAAGTGGTTAAATATAGAAGTGAATCCTGATAAAACAAAGGGGGGGGGGAGCAGGATATTTGTTTCAAATAGGTATGAAAAAACTTCCATTGGGATTTAATCTAAATAAAGTGTTAGTAAGTGAGAGGGACCTAAAGTTTTTTGAATCAGCAAAACTCGTTTCTAATCCCTTATTTAATCAAGTAAAACCAAATGGGACATCACAGCGATGGCAGAAATTCAATAAATAAATGTAAGAAGGAAGTAGCATAATGCCAAAACAAACTAGGTGAGTCCCATAACCTGAATTATTAATTAAAACGCTGCTAATCTCTAGACGTTACTTTGAAGAGAAGTAACTCCTTAAAATGCATGATTGCAAAAAAAGGAGGATGGAAGGTAGCTTTTAGAAGAGAAAATAAGGGACTAAGAAAAAAAGAAATTTTTTACAGGATATGGATTCTGTTTGTGTTTATAATAGCTGATGGGGCCAGCGGGGTCGTCCTAGGGATTTCCTTACGCTATGCCTGGTAGTTAAGCTGATTCAAGGATTTGTTTCTTGATATTAATTTATGTATAGCAGAATAGATAAGTTGATGATCGCAGAAATAAATAAATGAGTAATTTCTAAAATGCTTTATAGGTAAATCTGGTAGAAGGTATAAGGTAAAACTTTGTAAGTAAGTAGGTAATAACAAACACCATAAGGGATCACTTGTAGCTAGGGTGGCTAGCGTAACAGCCTCCCATGCTAAAGGTGACGGGTTCAAACCCGCAGGTGGTCCTAGGATTTTTTAATGGGATAAAAAATCCTTAGCTACGCCGTCCGTTAAAAGGTGGTCCCGAGCCTGTGCGATATCAGGTACTCGTTAAAGATCCCTATACTAATAAAACCTGGATAGGCAAAATTTAGAACTCCCATTGTAGCATCGTCCGATTAGCCATAGTAGCATGAAGTGACGTTAAATAAATAAACAAACAATCAAAAAAACACCATAAGGTAATATACACACACTTTTTTAACACACTCCGTTCCAACTGTTCAGGACATATGTTTTTCTTTTTGATAGAAATAATCAAAAACACTTGATAAGTAATATACATAGTAATTGAAGAAAGTTTCTGAGGAATTTAGAATACATAATAAAAAATGAGGACAAATGAAATAAGTGGCGTAAACAATAGCTTCTTTAATTCCCTACATGACCTAATTTTTGTTCTAAAAAAATCTTTTTTACTAAATGGAACTTCCCTTCTTTGTAATTCTGATCGACTCTATATCGAGGAATAGAGTCCTTGACCATTGTTGGGCACTCAACCTCCGATGATTCCATTTTTCTCAGTTGAAAGGATTTGGCGAGGGTGGGAGACGCTTTATACTGTCCCCAAATAGATAGCGGATGATGGAGCGGGCCCGGGCCGGCCTAAGCCATCGCGCCCTCTGGAATCGCTTCATCCTTTGAAGGCTTTGAGCGGAGGAGATCGTTTGTCATCTAGCTACTGCCCGCTCTAGTTTAATCCCCACTGTAACCTCAAAGCTTGCTAATCTAACCTCATGTCAAATATCGCTTTACCCAATATATTTTTTTCCACATCCCCTTAGATAAAAAAATTTAAAAAAAATTGGAGAGCGCAACACTCGATTTTCACTTACCTCCTTTGTAAAAATTAATTTAAGAACTTTTAAATAAAGTAAGAGTTGAAAAAAAGTTAAAAACTACATTGAGTTTAGATGGAAACATTTGTTTCAGACTAAATAATGTAACAATAGATATTATTATCCATAATAATAACTTATTCCGTTATTAGGTTCATGCCCATCATTCTTCACTTACATTACCTTCCTCAATTTAGTATAACGCGGCTGAGCGTGATCAAGACCTCATAACCTCATTGCACGGTCGTTGGCCTAGAAACAGTACGAATCTCTATATGTACTGAGCCCAAGACCCTTCAGGGGTTGTAGTGGTACAGGTTTTTATATTTAGTATATTATATAAAAAAAAGTCTGAAGTCTAAAGCTTTTTAGCGGTGTATCATACATCTATTGGGTTGTGTTACTTGAAATGTCCGTTTTCAAGGTAAAGGATTTTTATTAAAAATACGACATGAAAACAAGATTATTTTATTCGAAGTATTTACCTTCTTTTTCTACACATTTTCCCCAATGTGACACCAACTTTATTATCCCCGAACTGAAAAACTCTGAGCTTTGAAGTGAAAAAAAATCTGAAAACGCACTTTTCACTAGATCATCATTTTCAAATAGTTTTCCTTTGACGAAGCTGTCTAAATTCCGGAACGATGGTAATCTGTTGGAGACAAGTCGGGAGAAAATGGTGGGTGCGTAAGAACTTCGTAGCCCAGTTCTTTCAATTTTTGCTTTTCTCTTTGAGCTGCTATTAAGATTTGTTCAACGTCTATATTTAGATCTTTGAAGGTATTTTAGAGGAAGAAAATTTACAATATCAGTATTTAAGTAAGAGCTTTGATCTGAAAGATGAGACTATATAAATTAGAATGAAACCTTCGTGTATTAAATCCCATTAAATTTAGTGATTTTAATCAAAATATTTAGCTCTCACTCCTACAGTCACCCTGATGATTGGCAAACGATAAATAGTTTAAACTATTTAGATTTTTTCATTTACGGCCCGCCACACGGACCAATTCCTTCCAGTAATTCTCAAACCGACAACTAATTATATCCACTAGTATACAAATATTTGGCATTTAACATCCTTTTTAAACATATTAAATCAGTCTTAAAGTGTTTTGAAATTAGGGTGTTTAAATATAAAAGTAATAGTTGAAAGCATGTATAAGTAAAACATTAGCAGTTAGATTTCGACCTTTAAGTTATGAACAGCAAAATAGAATGCAATAGCATTTTTATCGATCTATAAAGCAGTTTTCGGGAAAAATCCGAAAAAAATGTAAAATGCCTAGTATTGTCTCTTCTGGTTTGCCAATTCTGTTCGTTCCTGAAACATTTCGGGCGGATCGTTGTCTCAAAAATTAAATTTCAGTATCGCACTACTTTTATTTTTCTTGCTAGACTTTCCACGCAGACGTTTTTGCGCAACTTGATTATTTGAACTTAGGACCCTAAAACGCGTATTTTCGTTGAAAATGAATAGTGAGACAACTCAAAAACTCTCTCAAAAAATAACTATATTCAACAAGAAAACTAAGCTGGTTTAATAAGAAATAGTTATTTTATTTTCTTGGTCCTAGCAACAGGAATAAATTGAACAATCTATTGAGGTAGAAAACTTGGGGCTGATATTCATTCAATTTCTTCCAAAACCTTTTTAATATTTTATTTTATATTAAATTCACCTGAACAACGTTTCAGGGTATTAATCCATCTTCGATCGATAGACTTTTATATATATATATTGTAGATAGATAGACATTTTTAATAAAATCTGTAGCTTTCCAACGGTATACTATACACCTCTGTTACTGTTATTATGTTAAAAAACCCCAAAAATGCATAAAAAAATATATTTTATATATATTATATATTTGCACTTTTTTCCTTTATTAGATTTGCTAAACCTTTTTAATATTTTATTGGCCCAATCCTTTACACGGTGTATACAGCTGATATCCCAAGCACAGTCCTCTCTACTTACGCTGATGACACCTGTGTGCTATCCGCAAATAATGATTCTATTGTTGCTTCCCAAATCCTACAGAGCCATGTATCCGCCATTTCAGAATGGTTTCACAAGTGCAGAATCAAGTTAAATCCTAATAAATCCCACCAAATCACCTTCACTCTACGACGTAAACCTATTACTTCCTGCCCCGTTGTTTCCTTTAATCACACCCCACTCATCACTGTAGAACAAATGCGATACCTTGGACTTCACCTTGACAAACGTCTTACATGGAATCCTCATACAAGACTTAAATGACAAGAAACTGCTATTAAAACACTTACTTGACAAACGATCAAAACTCCCTCTTTACTTTAAAAAACTCATTTATACAACGATTATTAGACCTATTTGGACTTATGGCATTGAGCAATGGGGGTCCACTAAACCATCGAATTCCTCCCGCATCCAATCCTTGCAATCCAAAATCCTACGACAAATCCTCGACGCTCCTTACTTTGTTACCAACAAACTCATCCATAGAGACCTGAATATCCCACTAGTTGCAGAAATTGCCCAAAAAGATACACCTCCTTTCACTAAAAATTACCCGCCCATTCAAATCCGCTTGTCCGTATCCTATCATCGACTTCTATTCCCGATAATCCTCCGAGGCGTCACAAAAGACGTTGGCCTCGAGACCTGCTGAACAAATAAACATTGAATTACTACCGCTGGGTAGATTCTTCTCATGACTTTTCCAGCCAACTGTCTGTAAATAACAAATTTACTTATTGTACTATGTAAATTGTACAGTTGTAAATTTCAACAAAAGAATTTAAAAAAAAAAAAAAATATTTTATCATAAATTTACCTGACCAATGTTTCAGGGTATTAACCCATCTTCAGGATCATAAAAGTTAAAACCAATATTTTTAAACTCTATTTAAATACTATTATTGTGTTGTAAATTATGGAGTCATTAAAAAATTAAATTAAAAAAAAATAAATTAAAAATAAAATTAAATTTGCAAAATTAAGCTATTGAATATTAAATTATTGTTATTAGTGATGAGATACCGCCTTAATATTTTTTTAATAATGACTTAATTTTGCAATAAGCTTATTTTTTATTTAAAATTCTCATCTTGTTAATTTTTTAATAATTTTGATAATTTACAACACAATAATGGTTGTTATATAGGGTTTAGAGATGTTTTTAACTTTTGCGATCCTCAAGATGGCCAACGTTGGTACACCGAAACTGTGGCCATGTGAATTTAATATAAACTAAAATATTAAAAAGTTTTTGGATGAAACTATATGAATATCAGCCCTATGTTTCCTACCCCAAGAAATAATTATTACTTCTATGAAATTCCTTGGTATCAGAGAAATAAAAATAGCGAAGTGTCTGGTAGTGAAATGTCTGGATTGCAAAACTTCAAATGCGTTTTCTCACACTTCATCTTTTTTTGATATTTCACACTATTTTAAGATAGATAGTATAATATGTGTAGTGAGCCTAGTATAATAGCTACATTCAATAAATCAATGGCAGTTGCGATTGATATATCAGTTGGAAGCCCAATGGTCCCCTGGGGTTTGCAGGTTTGATATATCTGTTCGGTATGCGGTGTTCCCCATGGACATTATACAGATATACCTGTTCGTATTCTTTCGTTTTTAAAGATCTTACACTGTTATTTAACCTTTTCCATTAAGTTATCTAGTAATATCTTTAATTTAGCATGTTTAATCTAGATTAATTGATATGTTGATTTCCAAAACGTATTCACCTGAAAAAGTTTACAGAAAGCGTAAAACTCATCTTTGAATAATGAATAGGTAAGGTTTTGTTGCTTTCTCTTACTGTGTATTTCATATATAAATGAATAAACTAATTTTTATGAGAGTACTAATTTACGAAAGTTAGTATTATTTTTATATCTGTTGTGACTAAATTATACATGGTTTTTTCAAATATCATTAAGAAATCCATGCTGTGGAACATAGGAAACGGTGCCATATTATACCACTGGAGCATTATTGTTATATTATGTTTCAAGCGAAAACTCATTCATTAATTTATCACTTAATTAATTAACACCAATTTACTGAACGCTTTTTGTATCTGAATCTTATTTTATTTTAAATATTTTTATTGAAATTTACAGCTGTATTTTGTAATACAACTAGTAAATATGCTGGTAAAGATAAAATACATGAAAAAACATGAAGAGAGACTGCCCATTGGCAGCACTCTAGTAGTCAATCTAAACAAGAAGGTCTCGAGGCCATCTTCTTTTCAGACGCCTCGGAGGGTTATCAGGGATCGAAGAGGAAGCTAAGGTAGAAACTAGTGGGTTGGAGTGGGAATGGAGTTTTGCATGGAAAGATTCATACCTGGTTCGGGCCAAAACAGTAACATAGAGAACATCAAGATCTTTGTGGATGAGCTTATTTTTTTTTTTTTTTTTTTTTTTTTTTTTTTTTTTTTTTTTTTTTTTTTTTTTTTTTATTGATATATATTACTATTTGTTACAAAATGAACAATAATAATATTGATAAGAGACCACATTCATACTTTATATACAGAAAATAATAATAATGGTCAAATTACATAAAATAGAACATAAATAAATTCATATATATATACAATAAAATAATAATAATAAATAAAAAACAAAACAAATTGAAACAAAAACCTATTATTGAGACAAATAAAAAGTTGGCAAATAAATAAACATCTTACACACAATCATAACTATATACAATGTATACAATTGCTAAAGGGACCCCAGCAAGCGCTTTTCCCCCCACTTGTGAGGAAAAAGCGGAACCCAAGAGATCCCAGCGCCTCTATCTCAGCCGCATCACTGGTCTGAGCCAGTGGAGGCTGAGTAAGGGCGCTGTAGCCACAAATACCGTACATGAGTGGAGGATCTGACCATTGTCAGAACTCCAGTTTAAATGTTTACAATAGGTCTCGTGGCCACTGCCGTTTCAATCTTCGAGGAGGATTGTAGGGATGGGTGGTGCTGGATAGGGATTGCGCTAGAGGGTTAGGATGGTGACTAAGGTTCTGATGAAATTTGGAAAATTTGGATGGTACCAGGTCTAAAACAAACGGAATATTAAGGTCATGGTGTAGGGTACAGTTGGTAACGTAATAAGGAGCATTAACTATTGTTCGGAGGACTTTGGATTGGAAGGATTGGATGCGTTTGATGTTAGAATGTTTAGCTGTTCCCCACAGTTCAAGTCCGTAGGTCCATATAGGTTTCAGTACTGTCTTGTATATTAGTAATTTGTTGTCAACTGTAAGATGAGATTTTCTGTTTAGTAGTCTGTATAACTGGCCGAATCTGCGGTTGAGTTCTTTTCTTTTTAGTCTTGTATGTGGGTTCCACGTCAGTCTTTTGTCTAGTAAAAAGCCGAGATACCGGACTGTGTCTGAGGAAGGAAGCGGTATGGAATTGAAATTAACGTTGGACAGGATTTGCGTCGAAGGGTGAATGTGACGTGAGTGCATTTGCTTTCGTTCACCTTAATGCGCCAAGCATTGCACCAGTCTTCGACAAGGGAAAGGTGCTTTTGGAGATTTAGCGATGCTGCTTCAGGATCGGAATTGGATGATAAAATGGCTGTGTCATCAGCAAATGTTGCCAGAAAGGTATTGGGATCGGTAGGGATATCGGCGGTGAAGAGGATTTAGAGGACGGGTCCTAAGACGCTGCCTTGAGGAACACCGGCCTCAACAGTGTATTGTTCGGAAAATTCGGAACCACAGCGAACTCGGAAGGAGCGGTTGGATAAATAGGATCGGAGGATTAGGTATAAGGATTGAGGTAAATGGGTTTTGAGCTTAAAGAGCAGTCCCGGGTGCCACACCCGGTCAAAAGCTTGAGCTATGTCCAGAAAGGCACCCGAACAATACTCCTTGCACTCAAGGGCGGAGGAAATGTGGTCTACAACTCGGAGTCCTTGCTGAACCGTAGAATGTTGAGGACGGAATCCAAACTGGTGTGAAGGAAAATTGTGAAATTTGGCTAGGGTTCGTTTTAATAGGAGTTTTTCGAAGATTTTGGAGAGGATCGGAAGAAGGCTAATAGGTCTGTAGGATGACGTACAGTTGGATGGTTTGCCTGGTTTTAGGAAAAGGATGATAGTCGAGTGTTTCCACAACAGAGGGAAATAGGTAGTGCGTAGGATACAGTTATAGATATATGTAAGGAATGTAATGGCTTTAGGTGGAAGTTGTCTTAGGATTTGAGGAGTAAGGAGATCGTATCCAGGGGATTTACGGAGAGGAAGCTTTTGAAGCAGATATTTGACCTCAGAGGGATTGATTGCTTTAGGTGGTAAGGAAATTGGTATCGGTGACGTAAGGAACTCTTCAACTATTGCGGTATGGGTTGGATTGAGATCAGAATGAGGAGTGAATACCTTGGAAAGGTGTAGTGCAAATTCCTGGGCCCTATCTTTGTCAGAAGCAGCCCAGGAATTATCACTACGCCGGAGAGGATGGGATATCAGGGGGGATTTTATGATTCTCTTCGTGACATTCCACAGGGAATTGTCACGAGTCGAGAGAGAGGAGAGGTAGGTATTGTAGGATTGGGATCGGAAGATCGCCAACTCCCGCTTTAATTTTCTACAAAAAAAGTTATAGGAGCGGCGATCCTCTGGATGGCGGGTGCGTTGCCATTATGTTCTGGCTCGGCGTTTGCTGTTGATGAGGTCTGTCAGGTGTTGTGGTAAATGGCTTTTATAAGGAATTATTTGGGATTGTTTGGGAGAGGAGGCAGTCCAGGCGGCTTGTTGAATAGCGGTTGTAAAGGAATATACGGCGTCGTCAAGGTCATTTGGGGTTTTGAGAATCACTCTGAGGTCAATATCATTAGTGAGGATTTCGCGGAAGAGGTTCCAGTTGACAGGGCCTCTAATGAATGACGGTGGGATAGGTTTAGGAATAGGTGTTATGGATACATTTAGAATCAATGGACTATGATCAGAGGATAGTTCATCAAGGCGAGCTATGGAAAGATTAAGAGAGCCTAATCCGCTGTGGATGAAGAAGTCGAGGATGTCAGGATTACGGTTAGGATCTGTTGGTAGGTGGGAATCGGGAGGTAGGAGATGAAAGCGTCGGGAGTTGAGTGCAGACTGCAATGTCCGTCCACGAGAATTGGTGGTTCTAGAACCCCACTGTTGGTTCTTAGCGTTTAAGTCTGCACCCAAAATGAAGTGATTACCCAAGTAGTTGAGAAAGGATTCAAATTGGGCAGAGGAAATGGGATGTTTAGGAGGGTAGTATGCTGATGCGATGATAAGCGGAAAGGAAAAGGTTTTGATAACAATGGAAGTTGCTTGTAGGTAATCGTGGGCGGATATTGGGTGTAAGTGATGGGTGAGGGATCGGCGGACTATGACAGCAGTACCGGCATGGGCTTTGCCGTCTGGATGGTCTGTCCGGTATGTCGTGTATCCTGGTATTTTAAAGTACTGTTTAGTGGTTAGTCTAGTTTCAGTAATGAGTGCAACATCAATGTTTTTGTCTTGCAGTACGGCTGTAAGTTCGTCAGTGTGAGTTCTAACACCATTCGCATTCCAAAGGAGAATGGATAAGGAATTAGGTGTAGTCATTTATGGTTTTTTTAGGCAGGAATGAGATTTGATACGAGATTCGTTAGGAGTGATATTAGGGGCATAACAAGGGATTTAATTTCGGAGATAAAGGATGTCATCAAACTGTTAAGGTCTGTGGCATTTGAAGGAGAGATTTGTGGTTGATTAGGATTTTTAGGATTGGTTACATTTTGAGGAAGAGGTATATGTGGAATGGATTGAGGTACATTCTGTAGTTCCGGCAGGGCCACGGCTTCAGTACTTTGATTCCCACCTCCAAGTAGGTGGGCAAATGATACATTGGCATCAATAAGTTTTGAGGGTTCTCTTCTGTTTCTTACTTGTCTTTCTGTTTCATCCAGAACTTGAGGTTTTTGAAACCTGGTCCTCAGTTCCTTATAAATTTGGCATCCTTTATAGTTGGCTGGGTGGTCCTTGAGGCAATGAGCACATACAGCTGGTGTTGATTTTGGTTTTGTACACTCCACAGACTTGTGCTGTTCACCGCATTTCACGCATCGGGGTATGTGATGACAATAACTTTTAGTATGACCATATGCTTGACAGTTATGGCACTGAACTATCTCCTTCTTTATGTAAGGTTTTTCAACTCTTACGCTGGTATAGTACAATCTATTGAGGTCATAGATTTGTTCAACTCCTTCCGATGGCTCCAAGTCCACGAAAAAGAGAGGTAGTGGAATTTTGTCCTTTAGGACATTAGTGACTTGCCGCACTTTATAGCCTATCTCCGTTAATTCTTCTTTAATAGCTTCAACTGGTGTCGAGGGGTGTAAGTTTCTGATTACAACCCTTAAAGCTCTCTCTTGGCGTAGCTGGTAGGTATGGAAATCCGCTTTGGTATCAGTTAGATATTTCATTATTTTTCTATATGTCTCGGCAGTAGTAGGAGATATTTTGGTGTCATTAATTCTACTCATACAGTAGTAGCTGGTAGAATCGGTAATTTTGTTCAATTGTGTACACAACAACTGGAAATTTTTAATATTTTTGACAAATATTGGAGGGGGTCGTGGTTCACTAGGTATAGGAGCAGATTCCATGTTTTCTTTTTCGTTATGTAAAATCTGAAAAGGATTTGGGTGAAAAACGGTGATTCGTCAGTCATCCCTTGTGACGATGTGCCAGGTTGTGGTTCAGATTCTGAATTAGTACCCGAAGGGGTTGCTTGTAATCTTTTATTAGTATCACGGCGAGGTCTTTGTTTCGTAGGAGACGGGATTGAACCACTAGATCTAGATCTTTTAGTTGAAGCTTTGGAGGACATTACTTGATGATAATATCGCATTTCATGTAAGGAAAATAATTAAATAATAACCAAATGTTGGGGGAAAAAATAATAACTTAAGAAAAGTTAAGCAAGACCAGCCTTGCCTAGCTATTGGCAATCAGCTGATATGAAGAGGTGACTCAGCATTCACTTTACGGTGCAAATTGTAGCCCAACTTACCGTTGTTTGCTCCAATATTAACTGTTGTTATTATCCTGAAGCCTGGTGATGTTTTCAAGACTGTTCTGAAGTGATATCCAACTAAAAAGCAAGAAATCCAAGAGCCGACTTGAAAGATGACCGCTATATCATGCGCATGCGCAGAACTCCCGATGAGCTTATTAGTGACAAAGTAAGGAGCGTTGTGGATTTTACGAAGGATTTTGGATTGTAAGGATTGGATACGAGAGGAATTGGATGGTTTGGTGGAGCCCCATAGCTGTATCTAAATCTAGATTTCTTTTTATGCTTAAAAACTAACTTACTTTTTTTAAATGAATGCCTTTTTTAAATGACATCATATAGATACAGTACTGTTCGGAGGGAAATGTTGATACAGCACTCTTTGGAAAGAACTGAAACGGATAGAATACTGTATGAAAGAATATAATCCGTAATATTGGCCGTGGTGGCATCACTTAGTAACCATAAACTTCCTTTACATTGCTAATAACCATCCTCTGTATAGTGTCATTACTAGATAATGTATGGTCAGAAAAATATCTTACCGTATTTGTTTATTATGATTCAAACTTAATTTTCTATTCACCTTAAAGAAAGTGAATAACCATAATATTTTTTATTTATTATTTGCTAGATAATAGAAAGTTTGTAATAATAAAGTTAGTCATTAGCTTAGATTTACAAAGTTTTTGGAGCCATGAAAATGTATTTATGATGTGAAATACGTCATTGCATCATTTATAAATTTTTGTTTTCCTATTTGGTTAGATCAGGCGCGTTTTTATTTCTCGTATTTAGTAAAACCAGAGAATGTAAACTAATTTTCTGAATAAGATTCTATTAAAATGTGAGCTTCTAGAAATATGTGATCTTTTTTTTTTTTATTTACCCCTACCTCGCCTTTGAAGGCTATACGGGAGTGAGGGCGGGGTATAAATGCCAAGATAAAAGTCCTCCCGGCACCGAGACTCGAACTCGAAATTTTATGGTTTCCAATTTTTGATTCTCTGTGGTTGCTAGGCAACGCGCGTCAAAGCAAGGCGCGCTAAACCACTCGTCTACCCCGCCCTGACTGAAATATGTGATCATTGAAATACTATGAAGAAACTTAACATGCAAGAACGAGTACTAAGCGGTATCTATTGGCTTTTTTAGTAACTAGGTGCTCCAAGCTTGCTCCCTTTTTAATGAAAGTTTATATAAAGAAATTTTTGGAAAAAAAAAACTGCAATTTTTATTTAAATTGGAACATATAGCCCTGCTTGAATCACTGGTATGATTTTAACCGTAATAACCAATTTTAAGCTTGGCTGCGTCGCTTTCGTTCTGGTATGTTCTAATTGAAATTAAGTTTCTTCATAGTATTTTTATGACCACGTATTGCCAAAAACTCAAACTTTAATACAATAATGGAATCTTATTCAAAATATTAGTTTATATTCCTCTGGTCTTACTAAATACGAGAAATAAAAACGCGCCTGATCTAGGAAAGCAAACCATTTAAAAATTATGAGAAGACGAAGTTCATATAAAAATATTTGCTCGAATCAAAAAGCTTTGTGAATCAAAGTTAATGACAAAATTTATAATTACACACTTTCTAATAACCTTACGAGTAATAAATAAAACGTATTTTGAATATTCACTTTCTTTAGGGAAATAAATAAATAAATGAGATTTAATGTGAGTAATGATTGCAATTTGAGAAAGATACTATTATTTTTATTGCTATTGTGATTAAATTTTACATGGTCTATTCAGATATTATTAAGAAACCCATGGAAACTATACCGTACATACCACCGGAGAAATATTATTATACTAGACGTTTTCTTCTCTAGCAACAAGCCTCAGTTTACATACTTATATTTCTTGCTTGAGGAAGCTTTGGAGGAATTGTGTAAACTCTCAAGCCCTCCATGTTTATGCTATCATATCATTCAGTATTATCTTTCAAGCGAAATAGAAGATCCCGCTTACCCGCCTATATTTCTCTGTATTCTGCTTTCACCCCAAGGAAGTAAATATTTCATTTAAAAATTCATTCCAAGTTAATTAGGTTTTAAATATCCCATCTCGTATGAATAGGTAAGGTGCAAAAAAAAAAAAAAAAAAAAAAAGTGCTCCGTGATATGTAAGCCGTCTGAAATATCAAAGCAAATCATAAGTTTTTTTTAGACTCATTTAAATTTTAGCTATGCTTTTTTTTTCCAAATATTTATGCTCTGAAAAAGAAGAAAATATAAGACAACCTAATTAATTTGATTAATTTGCAATGCAAATGATGACCAAGGCAAAAACAAAAAACACTCTATTTTAATTATACATTCTTTAGCATCTCCAACAGCACTTAGCAATTGTAAAAAAATAAACTTTTACCTTTATTACCGAAATTTTACTATCCAGTCCTTTCTGAATCGCAAATACATAATGGAATTCATGACATGACGGCTTTAAATGTAAAGGTATTCCGTATTATGACAATACTAAGAACTAATAATAATTCATTGTGGATGTAATTAGTTGACCGTTGAGAATTACTGGAAGGAATTAGTCCGGGTGGCGGTCATTAAATGAAACAACTAAATAGTTTCAACTATTTATTGTTTGCCAACGTTTCGACCCTCTTTGTGGGTCATCATCAGGGCTAAAAAGATACAAAAGAATACAATTTCAATGATATTACATACAATATTATATAACCTATTTAGCTAGAGAACGTCGGTATTAAAATATAACAGAAGAACTGTATATGTAAAAAAACTTAATTAAAATACAATGACTATAGTACAGTAATGAAAGTGTTATACAGAAAAAAAAAAAAATGTTCACTAAACCAAAAAAGTACCTCCCCAGAATTAGGGATAATTAAGTTGGGAGGTACAGTCAGTTTTTCTCCATATACATCTTCCATCACTGTTCTTACTATTATATAGGTGATATTTCAAGATTTAAATTAGATTTTTTTTTATCCTGTATCATTATTATAATCATAAGTTAAATTTCATTGATTCTTTGTATGGTAGTATTAAGAATTTTAGTCATTGTTGTCAGACCCTGTCCATAAATCGGTACGTACTTTCCATTCTACTTTTTTTCCTACGTATTTCCATCCTACCTATCCCCCATCTACCAAACAGTACCTAGTTTCCATTCTCCCACCATGCGGTACGTATCTCCACTCTACTTCATATTTTTATGTTTCATATTTCATGTAAATTATTGATACCTGTGTAAATTTGGTTTAGTGAACATTTTTTTTTTTTTTTTTCTGTATAACACTTCCATTATTGTACTATAGTCATTGTGTTTTAATTAAGTTTTTTTGACATATACAGTTCTTCTGTTATATTTTAATACCGACTTTCTCTAGCTAAATAGGTTATATAATATTGTATGTAATGTCATTGAAATTGTATTCTTTTGTATCTTTTTAGCCCTGATGATGACCCACAAAGGGGGTCGAAACGTTGGCAAAACAAAAATAGTTGAAACTATTTAGTTGTTTCATTTAATGACCGCCACCCGGACTAATTCCTTCTAGTAATAATAATTCAAGATAAATTTTTATTCCGAGAAAACTTTTAGCACCTGAACTAATTGAAGGCCAGAGGTTAAAAAAACAAATAAAAAATAAAGGAGAGATACACTTAATTGAACAAGAACAAGCGATGCTGTCCAACTTAGTTGGGTTGCTATTTACACAGCATACTTTTTTTTCCTTAATGGACAATCTTTAATATAAAAATCATATCATGTAACATACGTAATAAAATCATAATTTTTTTTCTATAACATTTTTTTTTTTAGAAAAAAACTTTTCTAAATATGATTACGTTTGGTAAAATTAAAAGTATGTCTTTTTGAAACACTTGTATAAAAAGAAGAAAACAAGTTGCTTTAAAGTTGCTTTCGTATTTCTATCAGAAGCGGATAAAGCATAAATCATGGATATGTTAATTCTTAATATAATGCTTTTACCAGTAAGGTTAGAAATTGAGTTTGCGGATGGGCGGACGGATTGACAAAGCATATTAGGTAAAGAAAGAAAAAAATAATATTTGACACAGAGCGTTAAAAAACCACAACACTTTATAAAGTTAAGTAAAATGTCTGTTTTGAAACCATATAACTCCCAGCGGTAGGTCCTACCGATAAATGTTATATAACAAAAAATATTTTAGATTATATTTCTACATTGAAACTGTCGTCAAACTTTCGGTTCGAGCAACAAAAAAAAAACCTGTAATATGTATGGTGGTGAAAAACTACCAATATAACTCCTAGCAGCAAGTGTAACATAACAAAAATATTCTCTACTACATTTCTGACATGGGAACTGTCGTCAAAATTTTAATTCAATCAACACCAACAGTGATAGATACTGTCAAAAAAGCTCCAAAATAAAAAAAAATGGCAAAACGTGGCTTTTATCATTTAAAAACAATGTAGCTTATAAACAATAGGTCCATGCGACAAATGTCATATACGGAAATCCGAGCTACACCAACACACTTTTTTAGACACATGTCGATCAAGACCCAAGCATTAAATACAACAAAACGTGATTTTTTTTTTTTAATTCGAACCAATAAAGCTCGTTAGCGGTAGGCTTTAACAACAATTTTTATATAACAAAAACTATTCTCCACTAAATTTCGTCAAATTCACGATCCGAGCAACTCAAACAGAGCTAGAGTGTGTCAAAATGAGGGTAAAAAAACCCGTTATACAATGAAAGTTATTGACTTCTTGCTAAAAGACATATAAATGTCAAAACAAGACAAATAACCTTGGGTTATTTCTTAGTCATTTTTTTGTTATTATAGTCGACTTTACGATTTTTTCATTAGCATACAAGAAACATAGTACTTTTTGAGATATTGACGAAAAACCTTCAAACCATCTACTTCTCCTCCCTTCAAAATCCGAAGCTATACGTAGAGATTGAGGTGTGCTATGTATCAAACATATACATTTTTTTATATTACATAAAAGAAGAGGCTTGGTAAGCAGGAGGGCCCTAGAAGAGCGGAAGACAGTATGCAAATAATATACCTCTCCCTTCCTGAAGTACGGATAGCCCTACCTTGAGAATTCATCTCAAAGAGGACACATACTCCGAAGCACCTGGCTACTCAACCATCATAAATTATCTTAGAAATAATGATCAAAATTGCGTATGTATATGTGTCCCATGGTTATAATCTCCTTCCAATTAAACCATTTATTTTATTATTTAATGTGTCTCAGTAAATTGGATAACATATAGCCCTTTAGAAAGAGTTCCGATTAAATTTTCTTTGGGGAATTATCGTAACTAATTACCAGTAGTTTAACCCATTTTATGAAAAAGCAAAATCATAGCAGGAGATTTTTAACTGTTGTTACGGGAAGTATAATGAAAAATGTATATCAATTTTAAGGTTTATTTTTTTAATAGACAGGTTTTAAGGTCAGATTCGAAGGACGGTATAACTAAGGATTTTTTACTCCCATTAAAAAATCCTAGGACCACCTGCGGGCTTGAACCCGGGACCTTTGGCATAGAAGGCTGTTATGCTAGCCACCCTGTTACAGGTAACCCAGGATTTTATCTTTTTTATTTCTAGTACTACCAGAGAGAGTTAATAGAGATTTACACGATATTTTGATGATATTTTTCTAAAAATAAACAGAGTGTTGACAATCTAATATGAATATTTTTAACTTGTTAGTATGTGCTGAATACTTAATAAAATGTGCTGGGGCCACATCTATTATAAATTAATCATCAATTAACCTACGGTCCTTTATGACGTATATGAAAAACTTGAGAAAAATAATGTTCTCATATCATTATTCTAATTTCTCTTTTGGTTTAATTAATGTAAGATATATTTGTGGCCGATCCAAAGGAATTTCAAAATTCACAACGTTTCTGTCTCAAAGACCAGTTTCAAGTTTCTATTGTACATAAATTATTCCATATAAAATGTTTTAACTGTTTCCTCAGCAATGCTGTCAGACTATATTCATTTATCGTATTGAATACCGTAATCAAATGAATGGGTTGACTCATTGGTTGGGACACTGGACTACTCACCTCTAAGTCCTGGGTTCAAACCTAGCTTTGAAAACCTATAATTTTATGTCAACCATGGACGATCCATTGGTTTTTAGACCCTCCTGGATTCAGCCAGTTTTTTTAATGTCTGAAAAACCTGGTGATAACATTGTCTCTTCTACCGTACTACCTCTTTTGGCATAGAATAAGTATGTGTCCTTAATATGTACTAAAATTGCAGTGGTAAAGGTATTTAACAAAAAGGGAAAACAAATGTTCTTACATGACGTTATACTCTTTCTAAGAATACCTTCCATCTTCTGCTCTAAAAGTTAGCGTCTTCTAGTAGTGAGAATTAAATAGAAAAATCATTAGGCTTTTTATGTTCTTTATTGACTGCGGAGAGAAGGGTCTAAAAGCTACCAATTTTTAGACGATTCATTTTAAGAGAGGGAGAAAGCTTAGCATCTACGTCATCGGATCTAAAAATAACGATGTCTCAGAGATCAATTGAAATGTTTCAATTTACAAAGCCATCGATGAAAATAATTATTTTAATTTAATTTTAATTTTGACAAAATATAGTTTTAAGGATTTCACATCAAAATAGTATCATTAATTAATAGTAAGTTAGTATTTAAAATAAATGAAATAACATGGAAAAAAAATAATTTTCTACCACACTGGGAAAAACAATAGATCATGAACATTTCTTTATATAATCTGCTGCCTTTACCAGACTGGAAGAAATTGAGATAGTGGACTGACGGGCTGAGTAATGACGTATAGAAGGTAAAGAAAGAAAATCTTTTCGTACCCAAATACCTTTTCTCATAGAAACCAATAAAATTCCATCTTTAAAAAAAATGCATTCCATTTTCCTTTGTGATCGCATCGAAAGGCTTGAGCCATTTCTTAGTTTTCAAAAAGCAGGAGAAGGATCTTATGAAAGAAAAAAAACGAGATAAGTTACTTCAGTCGATAGGTTTCATTTTATTTATTTAATTTTCTATGGTTGTTATGTAAATATTGCATGAAGGTTTAATGAAGGTATCTTTCATCACTATTATTGATGTCCAAATTGGGACAGATTGTAATATTACTCAATAAAATTGTTCTTACTAATTCTATATGGTAATAATAGTCTCTCTATCTGTATATATAAAAATGAATCCCATTTTCCCTTGTTGATCGCGTCACTCATTAGCGTGTATATATATCATTCACTCGTGTATTCAAACAATACAGTACTCATATTTGATAAAGAAATAAGGTAAATTTAATATGACTATTTAATTCTATATAAAAAAAAATTATGAATACATAAGCATGTTCAAGTAAAATTCATTAAGTTTAACATGTTTCTAGTTAAATGTTTTCTAAATCTACCTGATCTCCCAAAGTTCAATACTCTTCTACAGATTTTAGTTCTAACACGAAGCCCTCATGTAATATGAAAAAGACAAGAAAACCCACTTTGACCTAGGAAGTACTCTGCTATGGTGAGAAAATAAGATATTCAGGGAATCTTTTCACTTTTTATTTTCTATGCGTGCAAAAAAAAAAAATTATAATGGTTTATATAGAAAATAAATAATAATAATGTTTTTCTATTTCGTATCAGTATAACACAAATAAACTGACCAAATAAAATTGCTTTAATGATTAAAAATTATATTTTTTTGAATCTACGAAAAATTATAAGTTTTTATTTTTAAAAGTATGAGGCATATGAATATGAGGCAGTCATGGACCTCGAAACTCCAAGAAATGCGTATTAATTTATTTATGTATTAAAAAATACATTTATAAAGAAGAGATAGTTCTAATCAATTATATAATATAAGTATACTCTTCTTAATTCGAATTTAAATTTATAATATTATATTATAAAAGTCAACTGACGGTCGTATCGAAAAATTTTCTTTTTTGATTAACTTTTTAAGTAGTTTTAGTCTTTTATTCTTGTTATATCAAAAAAGGAAAACAAAACAAAAAAATCTTATATACGTGAATGAAATTGGAGGCTGATAAATACTTCATCACTCTTTTATTAAAAATAAATGCACGATGTTTCGGCTAAAATGACATCTTCAGGCGCAAAGGAACTAATTTATCTGAGTCTTATATACGCTTATATACGCATTGCATAATACGTAGAGTGTAAGTAATATCTAGTGACTAATAACTTAGTGACAACTCACACGATATGTGAGAGAGCTGACAAAAGACAGTTTTTTTATTTTTATTCGAAAGTCAGGTATTCGCTGATGATATCCTCATTTTATCAAAGAAACAGAAAAGCCTTCCAAGAAGGACTACAAGCATGGGAGGAAGCTCTGAGTCGTAAAGGAATAAATATCAACCCGAGCAACTCAAGGTATATTTCTCTCTCTCTCTAAATGTGGATTTAGGGATGAGGAGCGGTGACCTGTGTAAGCGTTGAGCTGGAACAGGTGGACGTATATACGTACCTAGGGGTCGAAATAAATAAGGATGGCCGGCTTGATTCTGAATTAAACCAGTGCATAAGAAATGCAAGTAACGTATACTAACTACCAGTTACGTAATGCAATTATTGGAAAAAGGTAAGTTGAGAGGAAAAAAAAGATGACTATATGGAAACAAGTATTTATTCCAACACTAATATATGCTGCAGAAAGCTAGTCAAGCATCAAGAAATTCGAGACCCGTATACAAGCCACAGAGATAAAATTCCTGAGAAAAGCTATAAATAAGACTAGATTTTAACGTCTGAGGAATCAAAGGATAAAAGAAGAGACAGGACAGGGGCCTCTCGTGGCTAACATACATAAAAGGGAAATGATGTGGTTTGTCCATGTCAATTAACCGTCAGCCAAAAAATGTGGGGAAAGGTAAAGTTGAAGGAAGACGATCTCTAGGACGACCGCGAGATAAATGGGGGGTTTGATAGTAAAACTGGCCAGTAAGAGAGGTCTCTCTCTGAGTGAAATTAAGAGACTGGCGACAAACAGAGAGGAGTTTAGGGAATGAGCCTAGGCTGCCCCGACACCATAAGGCATAGGGGAAGGACAAATAAGAAGTGTATATTTGCGATGAAATGAAAAAAAAAAAAAATGTACAAATCTTTTTGTGAAGTGAGAATGGTTGACTGTGTGTCTATATGGGAGAAGTCAGTTGAGGGTGCAGGCGAATAGACACACAATTAAGTATAAACTAAATTTAATGGTGCCGACGTTACCGGCCTAATTTATCGGCCATCTTTAGGGCGATTGAAGGAGTGAGAGTCACAATTATGATTATGGTTGTTGTGACTCTCATTCCTTCAATCGTTGTGAAGAAGGTTTATAATTTTGGCCAAAACGTCGGCACAATTGCATTAAGTTTATGCTTAATTATGTGTTTGCTTGACTGCACCCTCAACTACCTTCTCCCATACAAATCTTTTTGAAAAAAACATTTCTTTTTCTTGTGAAAATCAGTTGATCCGTTCAGGAGAAAAAACTTTTTTTCGTTTTTTCTTTCTCTCTCCATACCTCCCCTCTCGTAGGGGTTAAGGTGGTTCACAAAACAGGTCGTGTGTACCAATTTGCAAATTTGGTTTCTCATAGGAATGAATCAATGGTATTTTGGTGCTGTTGTGTGGAGAGGTAAATTCCACATGCTTATTGCGCTAAACCCTTTGAATATAACTAAAAATATTTTTAAATATATATTGGACTAGATTTTACAATTGTTAATTTTTTCTAAAATACAGGTCAATCATCTTCCAAAATTCAACGGTACATCATATGTTTACTTTTTTGTAGGGCCATAAGTTCAGGTTTAGCAAAAAGGACTCACCTATAAAAACTGAAGTTATTTCAATCATAAATAATAAGACTAATAACGACAGTTCCTTGGAATGGAAACAACAATAACCTACATACGGACTAAATAACCAACAGTTGACCTATATTTACGAACTCTCTATTTGCGTTTGCGTTGCAAAATCCATGGATATGACAATAGACTTATAAACGACATGCCACTAGCTGAAATGCCTGTTAGAAGAAAATTGAAAAGAAGCTGGATAAGAGATCTCCTCTGCTAAATTAAAGGCTATGAAGAGGTGCTGTTGGGCTCTTTCCTTCTCTATGCCTACATGTCTGCGGTTGAAGTTTTCTCTAGCACATTTGCATTTGTTCAGATAACTTCTGACAGGTGCAAATAGAAATATATGAAGATAATAAATCTGGTGCGGGCAACCCACGAATTTTACTTACCTCCGTTGTTAAAATAAATTAAATAATTTTCAAATACAGTTAAGTGAAACTAATTAAATGATAATTAAATCGTAGAATTGATTAAATTAAATTTCTATAGAAACATGTGGTTTATTAAATAATATATTATTTAATATTTTATATATTAATAATATATTAACATCTAAAACAATCAGTTAGATTTATCGGCTTTTCATCACTCTATATTAACTTTTACAAGCGTGTGTATAAGATAATATTTTTTCTAAAATCTTTAGCTTTCCAACGGTATATTATACATGTATATTACTGTTCTTATTTTTGAAAACATAAAAGTTGCATTAAAAAATATATTTTTACTTATTTATCAAATTCGTTCAACTTGTGTATTTAGCCGTTTGTTAGCAATAATAATCTGATGATACGGTTATTTGTATGGTATCTAAAAAATTAAAGGTACTTTAGAGGAAGAAAATTTAAAATATCGGCCTTTGAGCCCGGCCAGACTATTTCAATCAGAATGGAACCTACATGGTATCAAAGCCCTTTAAATTTTACATCGATATAGCGAGTTTAATCAAACTCGTTAGGGCTGTTTTTGAGAAAATAGCAAAAAGGTCCAAAATGCAAGGTATAAATTTGCTCTTCCGGTAAGCCGTTTTTAGTGAAAAAGTTGCGGTAAATTTAAGTTTTTTACGTCTTTTCGTTTTCGCGCTAGACTTACCACTTTTTTCAGGACGTGGTTATTTGGACTCAGGAGACGATAAAACGTGTATTTCCGTTGAAAACTGGAATTCGAAACTTTTTACGATTGCAATACTTTCGCATACTATATATTTCATAAATAGGTAAGTGAAATAAAAAATAACAAGAAATATAAAAACTTATGAACCAAAATATTATAGTATGCGTAATTTTGAGCTAATCCTACGTATTAAACATATCTGTGAAGCGGATAATTAAAAAGGAAGGAAGTATGGCTATAAAGCACTCTATCAAGAGACAATTTTCTTCCCCTTTCAAGTTAAAACAAATACAAAGAGCGAAAAGGCCTGGGAGTAGGCCTTATTTCATCTCATCCCCTCAGCTTGTCCTACCGGCTCCAAAGGAATCCCTTTTATGCCTTTGCCAAGAATTACCATTTGATTACAAAGCGTAAGGGAAGGGACAGAGAAAGGAAATTACTAAGTGGAAGAAACACAGACCACTAAAAAGGACATTACGCCACCACAGCTCCTGGAGGTGGCAATGGAGGCTTGGAAACAGGTCAAGTGTACAACAGAATATCTCACTTCTCTTCTTTTTTTTTTTTTTCTTTTTTTATGCTGTCCTTTTCAAAACAAGCTTTTATAAGGAATAATTAGAAAATATACATTTATTTTAAAAATGCCGATATCATCACGGTTCTGAAAGATTTATTTAACATGGAAGACTGTAAAAAAAAAAAAAAAAAAAAAAAAAAAAATTATACTTTTCTATACAAAAACATTTATACAAACTTTCAACTGGAGAAATTGCACCTCTTGCAAGACATGACTTAATTGTGTAAACATCTATCAAGGAATATATAAAAAAAAATCTCCAACAGATCAATATTACAAATTAGTATTTCACAATATTTCATTGATAGTATGGTTTGCAAAAACAAGCCTAAGTAAAGAGAAAATAAAAATATTTTGTACATTAAGGTCAAACCAAGGATTACGCAATACTTATTTACATCGTATAGGAATTACAGATACAGGTCAGTGAGAATATTGCAATAATCAGGTAACACTCCAACATATTCTGATGGAATGTGTATCATTTAATCACTAGAGAAAATTTTTATTTCAATCTCTAGATCATCCCACTACATATCAACAAATATTATCATTTAATACCGATGAAACTATGAAAAAAGTAATACAATATTTTTTTTTAAACATATTTATTGATATTTACAAGTGTATATAGAATGCATCAAGTAAACTTGATGTAAATTAAGAACATGACATGAAATACATTATACGATATTCTAAAAATATTTTTGTATGTTCTTGCTGTAACAAAATATATAACGGTATGGATTATCCAACGACAAAAAAAAAAAAAAGTTGTAAAGACCATATAAATAAATTCACCTTTGCTTTAGGTTCGTCATGGTGTTTTTATCACTAAAAACTTTTCATTACTTTCTATGTTCAATAGTAACCAAGTTATGTGAGTAAAATTTGAAATTTTTTTTATTTTTTTTTTATTTTAATTTTAATTTTATAATTAATCGTTGTGTACTAATTCTAAAATTCTGTAAAATATTTTCTCTAGTTCCAGGAGTTGTATAGGCTAAATTTCAATTTTTTATTTTGTTGTTTGTTAAAAATGATTCACGGTGTCTTGGTCCTAAAACTTTATACATATTTTTTTTCTTTATCTTCAAAAATAGCTGAGTTAATAGCTATATATATATATATATATAATATATATATATATATATATATATATATATATATATATACATATACATATTTATAATGGTATGGATTATCCAACACAAAACAAAAAATAGAATAAAAATAAGTTGTTAAGACATACCACACATATATTATTTTTTTCTCTTGTATGTTCATCGTGGTGTCTGGATCCCAGAAAACTTCACATTTTCTCTCCATGTCCAATAATAACCGAGCTAGAGGCGCATAGCTTCTTCTATATCTACCATTTTTTTCTTTTTTAAATGTTAATTAGGGTGTCCTGATCCTTAAATTCGATTCATATTTTTTTCCATACTCAAAAATAATTGAATATAATTAGATTATTTTGGAACAATCTCTTCTTTTAATTATCATTAATATCATAAAACAAGGCCAGGGGGAGTGTTAAATTGGTATATTAGAATATAGATATTTTAAAAAAAATAGTAAAATTGTTACAATTAACAGATAAAAAAGTAGAGGAAAAAAAATGTCCATTATTAAATCAAATAAGGAATTTAAAAATTTAACAATATTATACGAGATGTTTTTATTGATTGACTAAAAAATTCTGAAGATAAGGCTTTATTAGCCCCGAAACGTAAATTATGTAATATGAAGAATAAATAAATGATAATTAAAAAAAGAGATTGTTCCAAAATAACCTGATTATATTAATATACTCTTCATAATAGAATAATCTAAAAATAAAAATAATTGAGTTATAGGCGTATATTTAAATTTAAAATTTTCTTTATTTTTTTAATAATTAATTGCGTTGTACTAGAGAGAATAAACTTTATCATAAAACATGGTTGCCCAACATTAGGCTACTTAACGCACAGCATACTGCAGTTATTTTAATATTAAATGAAAAACTAATATAATACGATTATATCATTTAATCATTTAGTTCATATTTTAAAATTTAGTTCTAACCTTTTTATAAACAAGATGTATACAAATAAAAATATATCCTTTGAACACTTCGCCCATCAACATTGAAAAATATAAACAAGAGCACATACCTCCTATCGGATACCACGCATGTGGTGGTGGAGGATACGAAATAATTAATAGAGGATTCACTCACCGCCTCTCTCTGGTATGAGAGGTCTACAGGTGGAAACTTAAGAAGAGGCGTAAGAAGTTAAAACCTACCCTGTAACTAATAATCCTGAATTACGTTGTCGTCTCTGGGATTACATCTGGAAGAGTTCGAAAGCACATTTAATTAAACCATTAATAGATTAATATGTTTTATTGATTTATTTTAAGCAGAAAACAGATGAAGCTCTAAAAACATGATTATTAAATTATCCTTTTTTTTATTGCATTAAGATCTGGCCGCTTTTAGCAATTCCACCAAGCTACAAAATTTACAATTTAATTAATTATAATTTTATTCTTTAATAAGAACCTTCCGACAATAACAAACACCACAAAATAAATAGCTCTCGAGTCAGCTAGTAACACGTAAACTAAACAGCTAGTAAAATAATTGTATACATAGCCTAATTTTTCTCTTATGCAGTACACAATGATGTAAGCTGCAAGATGTTTTTCTATCTTCTTCCGAGAAAAGAATCTTAAGTGATCGTCGCAGTGAATTATCAACATTTCTCGACTGCTTCATTTTCCCTGGCGTAGTAGACTTCGAGACAGGCGTTTTTGTTGCCGGCTTTGCAAGACTTGCGAGGATTTCACCGCCGGTATCGCCAGGTTCGCGTTCGTTGGGCGACTCAGATCTGTTGCGCTCGAGATTAAGCCTGCTGGAGTTTTTCTTTTTCTGGTAAGAATAATGAACCGTGAATTATTTATCTATATCTGAGAGCTCTTTCAGTTCAGCATCTGCCGTGTCTTCCTGACTTATAAATTATGTCAACCTCAGTTATCATCTTTACTCGTGTCTTATTTAGCTCCCGATAGTTAGTTTCTTCCAACTGCTAAATGACTCTAATGGTGCAGAGTTCGTTGGACACTTAGCAATTATTTTTCGAAAGACATCATAAAACTTAATTAAATATAGTAATTGATTATTTATTTTGTAAGACACGTTTTTTCCTTATTAAATGTAATTTATTTTTTGTTGATAATTGGTTACCTTAATTAATTAAATTGCTGGCTCTCACCAGTGATGCGGCTGAGAGGGAGGCGCTGGGATCCTTTGGACTCTGCTTTTCCTTCCACAAGTGGGGGGAAAGCCCCGTCCGGGGTTCCCTAGCTGATTGTAAATATTGTACATACGTATAAATTTGACATGTTTATTTATTTGTTAACTTCATTTATTGGTCTTTATTTTATCTACAAATTTTGTTATTGTATACGTTTATTTAGTTTGATTTTATTTTATGTAATTTGACTTTTCTTTTGTTTATATTGTAAACATTGTATGAATGTGATTGTTTAGCAATATTATTATTGTCCATTGTGACAAATTGTATTACATACGAATAAATATATATATTAAAAAAAAGAATTAAATTAAAATATGAGCTAAATTTTTTTTAAAAATATTACGGGAGCATTCCTCGACGTAGAATAAGCCTTTGACCGAGTCTGGCACCCGGGATTACTTTACAAACTCCGCAATTTCCTTCCCCCTACATACTTCCTTATCATCAAGTCCTACCTCACTGACAGATCCTTCAAAGTAAATCATAATAATTCCTATTCATCCAATTTAGTCAGTTCCTCAAGGCAGTATCCTAGGACCTATTCTTTTCACAGTTTATACAGCTGATATCCCATCCCATCCTAACACTTTCCTTTCTACCTACGCTGATGACACTTGTGTGTTATCAGTCAATACTGATCCAACTACTGCCTCTCAAACTCTCCAATCCCACATCAGAGACCTCGAAGTATGGTGTCAGAACTGGAGAATTAAAATAAATGCCAACAAATCCAACCAAATTACCTTTACCCTTCGTCGTAAACCTATGACATCCTGCCCTACTGTCTCCTTCAATAATACTCCTCTTGTCCCGGTTGAACAGATCCGATATCTAGGACTGCACCTTGACAAACTCTCACTTGGAACCCTCATACAAGACTTAAACGACAAGAAACTGCTCGACGTTTTCGACTACTTCAACACTTACTAGACAAACGTTCTAATCTTCCACTTAACTACAAAAGACTCATCTACATGACTATCATAAGGCCGATATGGACTTACGGAGTAGAGCTTTGGGCTCTACTAAACCATCAAATTCTTCCCGTATCCAATCCTTACAATCCAAAATCCTTCGTAACATCCTCAATGCTCCTTACTTTGTCACGAATACACTAATCCATAAAGATCTTAATGTTCCCTATGTTGCTGTTTTGGCCCGATCTAGATACCATTCCTTTCATGGCAAACTCCATTCCCACCCTAATCCTCTAGTTTCAATCCTTTCTTCCTTTTCAATTCCTGACAATCCTCCGAGGCGTCTGAAAAGGAGATGGGCCCCGAGACCTTCTAGCTTAGAACATTTTTAGAGTGCTTCCATTGGGAAGCCAATGTGTTTCATGCCTTTATATATTTCATCTAATTTACTTGTAGTATTCCTGTATAAAGTTGTAAATTCCAATAAATAAAAAAAAAAAAAAGTATATTACATTTATAAAGTTTATTTATTAATATTTTTAGCAGAATTGCAAGTAAAAAATAAAGTATTTAAATAGCACATTTGTGATTTGACTTTATCATTGTTTTCTCTGAGTGTTATGAATATCATATGGATGTATGAATCTATCACTATTACTGTTGTTTATTTTGAAACAAATTGTAATGCATATCTAAAAAATTTTTTTTAAAATACATATTTATATTCATCACCATAAGCTGTAATAAAAATAGAATAATTTAAATTGTGATTTAGGCACAAATTGAGAGAAAATTAGACGAAACCAGTTATTGTGCCTGTCTCCTCCTTTATAGTTGCTAAGGAATATTGTCTCTGAAATTTCGCATTTTATGAACCCATGAAATTCTTCTGTATTGCCACGAGTCGAGCAAAACGCAATTTAAAATGTAGCAGTTGTTTAATAAAAAAAATAAATTAATGGTAATAAAACAATAAATAAATAAAAAAATAGGTGGTCTGATATTTTATTTTATTTTTAATTAGAGATACAAAATGGACGAACGATTAAAAGAAAAAGTTGTATACGCAACAATGAGCATGACTAGCTGAACTTCGATTTCCAATAAAAAGTTCAATAAGTCAGAATTAAAACTTTAGAAACATGTTGTGTAGAACCTATCAGAAGACATAAATTCCCTTAAAATTACTTTATTTATTTCGATATATATTTTTTTCAAGATATCACTTCTACTCTGAGAGAATATTTTCTGGAAAAAATAAATGAGAAGGTGTCCCCTCATACCATTAAAATAAATGAAGCAGAAACCTAAAGAGGAATCTGATTATTTTTTCGATACAACTGAAAAAAGTATTATTTTGTGCTGTTCTCACTATAGTATTTATAATAAAAAAATAACGATTTTCCATATTATTACAAAATCAACATGAATTTTCGAAGTATCTGCTAATAAATTTGACATCGTGTTGTTAAAAAACGTAGTTATTTCCAAATAACAATATTATGGTAAAACAGTTAATTTAGTTGTTACAGGTAATTAACTAATATAAAAATCGGTAAATTAATCATAGAATGTCAAAAGGCAATATCTCTGTTATTTCTGAACTTTTTTCAATGATTCTTTTGCTTTGTAGAGAGTTTAATTATACAAATTTTTGATATTCATATATTTGAACAGCGGAAAGACGATTTTTAATTCGTTATTCGGGCTCTAAGTACATCGAAATGTAAGACCTCAAATTATGAAGGGAGGAGGGATAATTTTTTTCGTTTGGTTGATTACAAAGGTTCATTATTTGTATATCTTCGATCAGTTTCCATTCGCCTACAGTACGCCTTGATGATGAACTAAAGGGGATTGAAACGTTGGCAGAAAATAAATGGTTGAAACTACTTAATTGTTTCATTAACTGACCGCCACCCGGACTAATTCCTTCTAGTAATTCTCAACATAAATAAATTCATTATGGTTCATTTACTACTCAATATTACATTTCATCATTTATAGCCTCACTCAGTTAATATCAGCCCTTCTATAATTTAACCCGGCAGAACTCGTGCCGTGAGCATTAAATACATAAGGTAGAGATGGCGGCAGAATTACAGACTTCTCTTTCTTATTCTTGGAACATTTATCACTCATACCACTTGTTTTTAGATTATCAGTGCCTGTCAGTCGGTCAGGACAAGTGCATGTCTATTCGGTGATGGCTAGTGGGAGCGTTACCCTCACCAAGCGAGTTCTCGTGAAACTTTTTTTTTAGATCTGTGAGTGTTTTTCAATTGCTGTTTTCTCTCTAAAGAATGACATCACAAGGAAGATTTCTTGGCGAACTGGCTCTTGGAGATAGACATTTTTCATGGGATTTCTGGCCAATGCGTCGGTGGCTGAATATACAATAGAGTAGATAAGAAAATATTATAACTCATCTTCCAGGCGTCAAAGAGGTTGCAAAAACTTCAAAAATAAGGTTCGAGTGTTGGAAACTTTTTCTTCTCGTGAATATTACTGACATATACAGCAACTATTTTGCAGTTGAATTTGTATACAGTGTGTGAGTCGGTACTACGACGCACCAAGGGTAACAAGGCTTCGGGACTGGATGATATTCCGTATGTACTATTGAAGATGCTACCTCGGAGGGGTAAAGCCTTCTTATTAAACATTTTTAACTCCTGTATGCGGATCTCATACTTCCCCGATGACTGGAAGCAAGCGATCATAGTGCCGCTACTTAAGCCTGGGAAGAATGGAGACTCACCAGAGCATTATCGGCCTATCAGTCTCCTTTCGCATATGAGCAAGGTGTTCGAGAGGCTGATCCATCACCATCTGCTAGAGCACTGCAGTGAGGAGTCCATCATTCCACCAGAACAGACCGGGTTCTCACGAGGCGTAGCCTGCGATCATCATTTAGTGAAACTTCAAAGGCACACCATAGAGCGTATGACGAAGAACAATGAAGCCACGGCGTTCATCTCGCTGGACTGCACACAGGCGTTTGATTGTGTATCCCACGAGTTACTGCTTCGCCAGTTGGAAGACTATCGTTTTCCAGCTTCATTATGCCGATTGATCAGAAGCTACTTAAGCGGGAGATCCTTCGTCGTAAGGGTAGGCGATAAATTGTCAACTTCAAAGGACACCATTTGTGGGGTTCCTCAAGGTTCTGTATTGGGACCACTATTGTTTGTGATCTTTACAGCAAAAGTGATCTCAATGAAGCACCCAATGGCACTGGTAGCAGCCTACGCCGATGACATTGGCATCTATGCTTCTAGTATGAGACCGAAAAGGGCTCTCACCCTGGCACAAGGAGCATCGACCACTATTGTAGATGAGCTGAAGGAGATTCGCATTAGGGTGAACCCGAAGAAGACAGATGCTATTGTCATGTCGTTCCAGAAGGGGAAGAGCGCTTTGCCCACTGATTTTAAAGTGAACGGAGAAACACTGCCAGTTTCTAATTCAATCCTCTACCTGGGCGTCACTCTAGATAGGCACCTCACCTTATCTAGTCACGTACGGGAACGACTCAAACTGGCCAGGAGAAAGAGCTATAGACTTAATCATCTACTCACGTCACCTCAGCTCTCACTGAGGCTGAAACTACAGATCTACAAGGCTATAATACGTCCGACTATGCTCTATGGTGCGCCCTTGATGCGGCATCTGTTTAAGTCCACTCTCAAACAATTACAGACGTTCCAGAACTCCATCCTTCGGCGGATTGTCAGAGGTACCAACTTACAGAGGGCCAGAAACCATATCCTTCATCAGGAATTAGTATTGCCAACAGTGCCTGAATATATCAGCCGGAGGCACATTAAATTTTTTGATGGGCTGAAGGCCTGTGCTAATCCATTATTTTCTGATATCACCCCACCACCCAAGCCTGGGAGGTGGCAAGGATCACTACCTCTCGTTGACGTTGTCGCCGAGGGAAGGAGTTCGGACTATGTCTGAACTCAATTTATTGCCAAAACCCTGAAGAATGGTCCCTCCTATTTTGCAATGGATAAATAAAGGCTTAGAAGAAGCCCTTGAAAGATTACTAGTGCATCCAGCGCATATAGCAATCCTCTTTAGAATACCTCCGGGTAACAGAAGGACAAATCTGACAGCTATACATATTATATTTGTATTTGTATTTTGTTCGAAAATAAAACCAGAGGGTAAGAAAAAAAAAAAAAAAAAAAAAAAAAAAAAAAGTATACAGTGTGAAATTAGCATCAAGAGGCTGTATATAAGCAGCAAGAAATCTACTCATATTTCGGAAAAAAGAATAAGGAATTAACGGCAAAGAGTCAATCAACGGATGGCGTACCTAGAAACCATAGAACCTTCTAATTAGTAGATTTACCTATTTTGTCCATTCCAATTCAATCGCTATAATTTTTTTATTATTTTATTTTCTTCGTAATTACAGGACAAACTTACGAGGTGATATAATTTTCTAACAATCCCTTAATTGTTTTGTTATTTTTTGTTCACAATACATGCTTGTGAGTTGGCTGTTCATACTAATATCTAATTGTCCCAAATCGATAATTGTAAATTTAGTGTTTAACATTCCACTCTATCAAACAGGCTTTTTCGTGGACCCTTATATTTTGGAAATTTCTGAAAAAAAGTATTGTTTCGTCTTATACAGAAGGTTTTTCCTCAACCTCTTTCTCTATAAAAAAACAACAAAAAACCTAATTTTTTATAGCCTATACTTAACAGAGTGCAAATTATTCAGAAAATCCGTTTATATGAACATTGTTAAATATGATTAAAAATAATTTGACAACAAAAAAGGTTTAAAAAACATTAAAAAAAAAAAGTGAAGTTAAATAAAATATATAAAATACGATCATTTATACATTGATATGTTTTCGGCTGACAACTTTTCTAAGACAGTTCCAAAAACTTACATAGTTTATATATTTCATATTTATCATTTATTGTTTCTTATTGGATCGTTTTACAACGGTATCATATTTACCAATTTACTAATGAACTAGGTGGCGAACAGGGGACTATAATTAAAATAATTAAGAAATTTTGATTAAATTAATTATTGGCCATATTTTCAACTATTGCACTTTCTATATTTACAATACATATTGTTAATAATGTAGTTGAGAATATTGAGGTTGATAACTATTACCTTTGCCGAAGGAAGCTTATTAATATGACTTCCTATTAAAATTATTTAATGATGTATTTTAACTCTCCCCCAATATTCTCAATACATAGAAATTTGCCATAATTATGTTGATAACATAGTTTTGTCACTATAGAAACTATTTGACTATAAGCACTGACTTGCCACCCTCACTATTTTTATATTCTGATAGCATCCTACTTAATTTTTGGGGAAAAAATGGTAGTAGAGAGAGATCATAACCATTTGGTCTATATAGTCATCTGTCTAGAAACATTTCCCATCTTTTTTTTCAGGGAATCAGGGAACTTTTTTTTTTTTTTTTTTTGGCATATTTATATCGCTGTTTGTTGTTTTTTTTATTTATTTAACGTCACTTCATGTTTCTGAGTCTAATCGGCCGATGCTACAACGGGAGTCTTTAGTTTCGCCTATCCCGGTTTAATTATGATAGGGACCTTTAGAGAGTACCCCACATCGCACAGACTCGGGACAAACTTTTTAAGGACGGCATAATTAAGGATTTTTTACTCCCATTAAAAAACGCTAGGACCACCTGCGGGATTAAGCCCGTCGTGACCTTTGGCATAGAAGTCTGTCATGCTAGCCACTTTGCAACAAGTGATCCCTATTTATATCGCAATACATTTCTTATATTAGTAAATTTACTTGATACATCAAGCATTAAGTTATTTTATTAGTTCTTCGATTAAAAAAACCTTTCCTACGCAACAATAACAAATCCTACTATTTTGATATTATTATTGTTCAATGTTGCAGAATATGAGGGCAAAGTAAGTTTTCCTTAGACCAGGATGGACAGGGAAAATATTTAAATTGGAACGATACTAAGCCCTTTCTCTCAGTGATTAAATACACAATGGAAGTTTAAAAGGAGGTAGTTCCGAGATAAATTGAGGGTTCCTATCATACCTCAGAGCACCAGCTCGGCCATTGCTCAGGTCTTGGAAAAGAAAATCGCCAAGAACAGGGAAAAGGGACATAGTAAGTAGGGAGGAGGTGGGGATAGTGAAGAGTGGAGGGAGTAATGGCTGAGGGAACAGGGTGAACTAGGAAAGAGTAATTAAAAGTCAACATGAGAACAGAACCTACTACAGTCTCGCCTCGCGGTGTCCAATCACCATGGGTCGTTATAGCTAATTGTCGAGATCAGCTGTTAACCTAATTTCTTCTTAGGTATTCTTATATAATAGATTCTTGTGGGATCTGAAGCAATTAGCCTTAATGTGAAAAAAAAAAAAAAAACTTTAGTTATACCTATGAGGGTCCTTTTTTATTTTTACCAATGATGTTTAACTAGCTAACTCTGGGGGCGGGGCTGGCTGAGTTGGATAGCGCGCGTTGCCCAGCCACTACAGATAACCAAAAACTTGTGAAACCAAATAATTACGAGTTCGAGTCTCGGTGCTGGGGGGAGGGGCATTTATATCTCGACATTTATCCTTCGCCCTCACTCCCCTCCTTCCCCGCTGGCCTGAGGAAGCTGTAGCCCTCAAAGGCGAGGAAGGGGTGAAATAAGAAAAAAAGAACCTTCTAAAATATATTGGTTCCGACCAGAATGAGTTTGTATGCTACTCAAATACATGCATGATTAATTATAAATATAAAGCGGGGTCAAATTTATACTAAATTTCGAGATGAAAATAAGACTGATTTTAATATTCATTTACTGATTGGGTTTACTCATGTAATGTTTTATAGTTCATTGTAAATAATTGTTATTTCTTTTATGTGTCTCGGTTGATACGTGGTTATCAAATTTAAGTTTCTGATTTTTATGAAAAATCAAGACAAGTCTAAACTTGTCTAATTACATTTTAATTTATTTTCCTCCATATTTCTTCATTCGCACCTGTCAGAAGTTATCGGACAATAATCAAATGTTCTGTATAAATAGTGATATCAGATATCGTACACCATCCCTTCCGTTGCATGTTCTGACTTGTCGTGATTTAATCGAAATTTCCGAAGAGAGAACCAATTTTGGATTAGCATTAAGGGATTTTTTGCTGTCAATGAGGCCAGAATAGGATCGTCGTTTGATGTTAAAATCACAGTATCGTTCGCGCAAGTAGCGTGGTTTGGATTGTCATGTGTCTAATATTTTGAATCCCAGAACTCAATGTGAATTCATAGTTTATGACCATTATTATTTAGACTAACTTAGCACTAAATATATACGATATGGCTTTATTATATGTTTATTTTAATAACATGTTCAGGTGCCGTGTACACTTCAGTTTGCTATTTCTTTATTATTTATTCGGATTTTTTTAGGCTCTAGTGCTTAATGGTATTAATTTTAGTGTGGCCCACCTATGGTTTAATACTAAACATTACTTAAGACAATTGTTTAATAAGGATTTAAATTGGTATGCTTTCCAAAGGTGATTTATGTTTTCCAATTTACTGATTAACATTAAACACCTTAAATTGAATGATTTATTTTGAATAGAAACAATTATAAAACTATATACATTGTAAATTATTAATGACTTATCGAAGTAATCATGGCTGAGTTGTCTGAAGGCTTCTTCTCTGGGTTGGCTCTGTCACCTTCCAGGTATGTGGATCCGAATTTGCCACCCCTGTTCACTGGCAGGGGCATTGATTATTTTTGATTGGTAAAATTATTCTGGGGAGATTTTCTTATGGAATGGCCCTAGCATGGAGGGAACTGGGGTTCTGTCGATTTCTACCTATCTCCGCATTCCTACCTCCGCTCTAGGCGTTTGGGAACTGGATTTCAATAAAATTCCTAGCTATTATTTTTAGAGTAGCTGCAAATTGAAGAACTTCCCTTCTACAGGAACATCCCACCGAGTATTATTCAAAAGGTTCCTGGTAGCTTTTGTGAAAGGGAGTTTTCTACAGCCCTGTAGAATTTCCTATATACAGGTAGCTTGTGATCTTTTCTAGTGAGCCAAACCAATTTTTTATACCTTAATAACTTTTAAAATTCATATTGCTTGATACATCGAAATTCATAAATTCAGATTTTTAGTTTATTGATTATTACATCATCATATATATTTAGTCTTGCAGCGTTTTGGAGATTGAACTCGAAATTGATATTTTTTTTTTATTACATTAAAATTTGTAAAAGTTACACAAAGTTAATGTATCTTTCGATAACAAACATTTGTTATCGAAATAAAGATAGATTAATGAAAGTATAGAGATATATGAAAACATATCTACGTGCTATCGAATAAAATACGAATTTAATCTGTACCGCTTGAAATAGAATTGGTTTTCAAGTAGTCTATGTATGGAATAGAAGTAAAACCCTTGAGCTGATGAATAGTGAAGCCGATTCGGAACGGCTGTTAAAGGATTCAAGTGACTCTTCAATTTGGAATCTAGGGATCCTCTCTACGGATCGATAATTTTAATTTAATGTTTTATCAATCAATATAGTACTACTTATTGCAAAGATGTAAGTGAAATAGAGAATTAATTTCGGGATTTGAGAGATATGTATATTTTAGAATTCTATTTGAAGTTTGACCTATGTATAATCCAATTCTCTTCTACTTACTACTATGATCCAGTTATTCACATTTCTTCTTTTTAATCTTTACTTTTCCTTATATTCTCCTTATTTTGTAAGTTTAAACTTAAAACTTAACTTGTAAGATTAATTTATGGTTATGTATGTATTATTTCTTTTTTTTTTCTTTTTTTTTTAAGAACAATTTTTATTGAGTAAAATTACAATCTGTCCCAATTTGGACATCAATAGTATTTCTGAAAGATATCATACATACTACATTCATACAATATTTACACGGCATAAAATTACAATAAAATGTATACACAATAATGGATCAATACAAAAGTCAATAATTCACTTATACCTATATACACATACACACACTCATACATACATCACATTGAGTGGAGAATCTAGCCCGTGCTAGAACTCCAATATATTTACAAAAGGTCGCGGGGCCACTGCCGTTTCAACCTTCTAGGTGGATAGTATGGATGAGTGGAGCTGGATAGGGATTGAGCTAGAGGTTATTTCTAGCGTCACGGTGCCGTGTAGGTTCTTTGCAGCGCGATTCAGTCACCTCCATAATAAGTATATAGTATGGTCTTTCTTAAGCCTATTTTTGTAAGTCACCATTGCCTGACGGACTCACATAAACGGAGGAAGGATATGTGAAGTGAGTCCTCTATCAATTGTATGCTTGAAATTAATTGGTTGTGATGTGCATTCAAAGCCATTAGTCATCTAGCCCAAGCCACACATACATAAGCTCTTCTTTAAATATATATATCTTTTTTAGAGATACTCACTCGTACTCGTAATTATCCAACACGATGGTAGAATTCAGTATATTATCCAACTATTCCAATTAGAAATATAAATTTTCTCCTGTCAATCGCACTTTTATATTTCAACCTATTAATACTATGAAAAAAAAAAAAAAAAAAAAAAAAAACGACTTTATTTGACAAACACTTGATTGACCGTTCATCTTAATAAAATTCGCATTTATACCTTTTCCACAATTTCACCTTTGAATACGTCCATACATTTGAATTTTTTCTACCATAGTCTATCTACTATGCTTTCAAGAAATATAAATCTCTTCACTCTGAACTAGTTGAGATCTATAAATAATAGTTTTTTATTTTATTTGATGTATTTTTTTTTATTATTCCCATAAATAGCTTACTTTTTTTTTTTTTTTATGTTCACTTGCAGTTAACTCTATTGAATGTTAATAGGAAGGATTCTCCTTGCTTTCAACACACTACATTCTGGAATTGTATTAATACCTTTTAAAGTGACTGATCGTTATACAATAATATTGCATAGTAAAATATTATATGCCGCATTAGATATGTTTATTGTTCAAACTAAATATTAATCAAGTGCTTTCGATATGACCTTACTTCTTATTTTTCACAAACATCTGTGGAAGTTTAGTAATCAAGTTCCTAATTTATAGAAGGCCGTGTAGGTGTAATCTGCTAGGAGCATACACTAGCGATTCTCGATGATATTTTAAAAGCTATGGTCTCTACGCGTATTTTTTTAAGTGGCCACCAATTGGCTGAAGGGTCTCACATACCCGGGAAGAGCCTGTCAGTGAATTCCTAGGACTGGGATTCAAATAACCAACCTTTAATGTAGTAGACTTATGTGCTAACCACATAGCTATGGGCTCTCCCCTTCCGAAATACTTTACAATTTAAATAAACTGTTCGATTCGATTGAATAATATAAAAAAAATTGAAAACTATTTTATAAACTATTGCCCTTACATTACGCATTAATATTATCATATTTATACCAATCTCGGGTGGTGATTCTCTTCCAAGTCACGACTGGATTTCCATACTCCAAATATTTCCATAAGCCACAGGTAGGAAACCCTACCCGATTTAAATTATTTTAATCTAAGCCCTGAATTAGAGGGAATCGGATACCGTCCAGAGAAATGGCCCTTTATTGCCTTTGTCAAGGAATATTAAAAATATTTATAGAATGATTGAAGTTATTTTATTTATTTTTTTAATCTTCTGAGAGATAGAAAGGTCAAAGTTTTTTAAATTGTTTAAACAAATTTTGTTCAACTTTTTTTTAGGATCAACTAATAAAAAACGAGTCATCTAGTGTTATAATTATGGTGAAATCAGCAGTTCTAAACAATGAACAAAATGTTATTTATTTCATACAAGTATATTGAAGAGGGTTCATTCATATTAATAAATTCCATCACCCAAAAACTATAAAAATATCAATATATTATTTAATTAAAATAATTAGAAGAATTCAAAGACCATTGTTTTGCAAATATTGTAGTAAAAAAGAAAAAAAAATACGATAATTCGGAAAGGTTTTATTTTGATATAAAAACATTACATTGTTTTTTGTTTTTTTTTAGATAAACTGTTCGGGCGTTTTTATACCAATGGAACTGAACACTATTTCTTTAACATTTTATCTTTATTTTCAGTTCCACTTCCTGACTTTGCTAATTCGTAAATTGGTTTTAACAACGGAGATAAGTAAAAGTCGTGTGTTGCCTGCACCAATTGTTTTTTTTATTTATATGATTATTATTTGTGTTAAGTGGCCCAAAAACATTATAATGGGTCATATCAACTTTATAATAAGTTACCTGATTGGTTAAATTCTAACAACAAACTTTATAAAAATAAGTAAGAGGCTACTGCTTATTCTTGTAAAATTATTGGAACTGTATTGTACTCTATTGCAAAAGTAATTCCATTATCAAGACGAACAATGTTGATTGTAAAAGTTAGCTAGAAACGTTAATCTTTTCAGTAAATTGGAGGACTTTTATAATTTGATAAAATACTAAGTTTTCGAACTGGAAAGAAGTCTGTCGTAAGTTCGCTAATTGGCTTGAAATGACATCAACTCTATTAGCAATCGATATTAATTATGTGCGATATATATTTGGCCGCTCTACAAAAGAAGTCATTGATATATTTTTTTTTATTTATTTAATTTTTATACATCACAAAAAAAAAAAAATAATAATAAATTCCTCCTTAACATTTGAGGACTTTAGTTTCAAGATGCGAAGAACCCGAATAAATAATTTTTAAAAAATCCACTTGTCCGCCGTACGCCGTCCTTATTTCACCGAGTACAGAACCTTTTTTTATTAAATTAGTGCACCACAAAAATATTAGGGCATGCCACGATGATCGGGAGCCCTCGATGTTGATATCAGCTCGTTACTTTTAAAATGGACCCCGATTAAACGTGATTTTTAATTCAATAACTGAGTTTTTTAATTTTCCTCACAAACTGTTGGCAATCGGACTATGTGTTATATAAAAGTTTTTGTTCCATCGGAGGTCAAGCCTATAAAATATGACTAAGCATGTATGAACCACATATTAAGTGCCAATTTTCTTTTTGGTATTTTTTAAAAATTATTGGCTCCTCGCATCATTGATTTTTAAATAAAGGTAGATTTATTTTGCACCATTAAACTAGTTAAGTTAAAAACCTTACGATGGAAGAGTAATAGAACTGCTTAAAATGTCCGATTATTAAAAATTAAATATTGGGTTGTTTCACTAGAAATGTCTGTTTTTATAGTTTCTGAAATACATATAAGATTTTGCAGGTCTCTGTTGTTTTCTTCCGAATGTTTACATATTTATAGTAAACAGTTACTAACCCTCTACCTTGTATTATAAACATTAGCTTTCCAATCAATAACCCACTTTTTAGTATACCTCCAATTACCTCAAACATACAGTAGAAGGAAACCCCGACCAAACAGTTAAAGGACTCTCAGCACAACTAAATGCAAGTGCATTTACCGTTTCCAGACATGACAACACTAGACCCCATGTTTCAAAACATACCGTGCAAAAATTGAAAGAACTGGGCTACGAAGTTCTTCCGCACCCACCATTTTCTCCCGACTTGTCTCCAACAGATTACCACCTGTTCAGGAATTTGGGCAACTTCGTCAACTTTTTGAAAATGATGATCAAGTGAAAAGTGCGTTTTCAGATTTTGGTTCACTTCAAAGCTTAAAGTTTTTCAGTTCGGGGAAAAAAAAGTTGGTGTCACGTTGGAAAAAATGTGTATAAAAAGAATTTAAATACTTCGAATAAGATTATAATGTTTTCATATCGTATATTTAATAAAAATCCTTTACCTTGAAAAAGGACATTTCATGTGACACAACTCAATACTTTGCATGACGTTGTACGATACTTAATTTTTTTTTTGAGGGTTCAATTTTATTTTATTTCATTTGGCACTACTTATTTGTATTTGCGTGTACTTATAATTACGGGTTTCTTACGAAACCAAAAATAACAGCAAAACCTTTTTTTTTTTTTTTTTTTATATATTTATTTATTGGAATTTGCAACTGTATAACAAGTAATACAACATGTAATAGAAAAACCTTAAATTTGATTTTCCTGTCTAGCCATTGAGAAACGGACGGTGGGTTATATGAACTTATTTTTCGTCTTTAGGTGTTTTATCTGCTCCCACAGTTTGACCAGAAATTTATGGGACACCCTGTATATGTACTATTCCGTTATTATAATTGTAATTCTCTTTTCATTACTGAGCTTGTGTTTTCAGAAATGTTTGAAATTGTAAAATTTATAATATATTTAGAAATTAAACCAAACTGTTATTTTTAATTAAGAATGAATCGTTTAAATAAGCTTCCGTTTTTGCATTGCTACAAAAGTTAATGAAAAATAAGGACGAGGGACACGAAATGAACCTTCATTTTTAATTTATTTTTATTCCCAAGCTCCGATTATGTTTTTGAACGTTTTTTTTAATCACAATAAAGTTTATTTACGTTTTAATGGATTAATCTGCTTTTAATATGCGTACCTCAAATACATAAATTATTGTTTTAAGGTTGTAATAACTTACCAATGATCAACTGTTCATCTTATCTTCTTTCGTAAGTACAGACGGGCTATATCGTTAGTATGATGATTTTTTTAAATGTTCGTTACATAATGAATTATAAAACTTACTTACAAAATAAAGTAATAATTAATTTTTTTGCTAACTGATTCGGTCTTTATTTAATATGTCATACTTTTATGTACAATATTTAATTATTTTTTTCTTAGGAATATATTAAATACAACTTCTCGTAATATTCCATTGTAGCAACTTTGCGAAGTTTACTCGTGCTTCGGAGAAATATTTCATCAAAGAGCGAAGGCTGAACCCTTCAAAGGTGTTCTTATAACACATTCGTTGGTCGGATACATAATATTTATTTATTAATTTTATCGTGAAGAGGGTGGTCACTCATCAAAACTATGAAATACATCAATAAGTTTAAAGGTGTCAGCAAGTTTATTTCTCTAAATTTCAAAAATTTAAATTGATTATTTTATGCAATGAGTGGAATAGTGAAAGCTGGACATGTTTTAGAACTAAATACTCCATTGACAATAACAGCCGTTAATTGGTGTTTACCCAGAGGAATGTATCGTTTATTAAATATACAGTATATAGAATATATCTAAAGGAAAAAATATTAGGATATTTAATAGAAATATCTGAAATAGAGTATTTTAATAAAACTAATTTTTTTGAAGGTCAACTGTGTACAAACAATGAATTCTGCAAAAATGGTTACCGTATGAATGTGATAAGTCAATTTAAAATGTGAAAAGTACGGAACTGACCTTATCGATCTAAAATAGGTACATTGTAGGTATAAAATAGGTATTTTATTTGCTGGGATGCTAGAGCAATTATCTCACCAAAATCAGCTTACGAGAAGTAGCACTCCGAACCTTTATTTTACTTATTATTTTTATTTCCTAAAAAACAGCAACAATAATTTGGATGGATCTGTAATAAAATTAAATAGGATATTTAACCATGGAGGTTTAATCCTCCTTCGTATATTTAGGTAGGGCTTAAAAGTGGAATTACATTACATTGAAAGACAAATGCACAATAGCTGCCATTCGACATCTTGTCAAACTGGTCAAGGGCACTATAGATATTATTAATATGCTTGGAGGACTTGCCTTCAGAGTAGGAATGGTAAATAGTAGGCTGATAAGAGATTTTTATTTTACAATAAATAAATCCTTCTGTTGAAGCCTAACTCAGTATGTAACTTGACTTCGGGACTCTTTATATAGCATACATGAGCTTTATTTCAGTTTTTCGTTGACTCATATTGCCCAAAAGTTAAACTGCCATCTTTCAGTCATTTAAAAATTACATATTTTCTACAATTTCAAAAATCTTTGATAACGTTAATATAATAAAACAATATTATACTGATTTGTGAATGGCAGCTGTGTACATATAGGTATACATATGTTTGATTCTGTTTTTATAAAAATATTATTGCTAAATTGAGAATTTTTTTGTTTTTTTTTTTGTTCTTACCTTTAAATTGAAATGACTTAGAGCAGAGACTGATTTTTATTTTATTTTTTTAGCTCTTCTTTATTTATTTCTATATTTTTCTTTGTTTCCTTTTCTTTCCGTTTTCTTTTCTTTTTTTTTTCTTAATATTATTAATTTTATAGGATTATATTTGCGTATATAATATATTTATAATTAATTGATTAACGTTTCATTTCTTTTTTTGTAATACTTTTTATTTGGTATAGAATGCCTCTACCCGTAGGGGTCATTGGCATTTTTTTTTGTTTTATACTCTATTATAACACTTAGTTCTTTTCAGAAACTCCATTAGGGAATCCACGTCTTTTTCGTAGTCCTGGAGGATGTTACAAAGAGTTTCGCCCATATTTAACTGGTTTCTCAATGTGGTATATTCTTTACATTCTACCAGAATGTGTTTCACTGTCCTTATGACACCACATTTCGAGCATGTAGGAGCTTCTAAGCCACGAAGAAGGTAGCCGTAGGAGAACTATGTTAAAATGTTATTATTAGTAATTATTATTAGTAATATTATTATTCTTTAAGGATTTTTTTATTATACAAATTATGTTTTATGTAGTACATTACCTATTAGTTTGAATTTATCTTATTATTAATATTTTAATCAGCATAGTGTAATGAGATTTATTATAATTTACCGTCTGTAATTGGGCCTTGGCCTGTTGGTGGATGACGCAAGATGAAATTTAACACTAAAATAAATGTTTTTTTTTTATAACAAAATAACGATTATAAAATGTATATAATTATAACTTATTTGATTTAGTAATTACACGAACTTGTAATGTTCTGATCGTATGGTACGTCTTTGATCGGGAACTCTGGATGTAATGGTCCTCTTCTGGCTTCTTCTTGAGTATATCTCTCCTTTGTCTCCAGCTTTTGGCTGATCCGTCCACTGGTAGTGGCATTCTTTATTTTCCATTATTGAAATTATTCTGGCGAGAGAGTATCATCGTATAGATTGGCCCTTACATCAGAGGGTGTAGTCGACTTTTTCCTAAGCTGTGCACAAGCTTTTTGGAACAGGGTTTCCAAAAACTAAGTAATTGGTTTTTTAGTGCAGCTGCAAATTGACACCCTTTCCTTCCAAAAAAGTTTAATTATCTTACAGTATTTTGTTTAAAAGATTCCTGGTAAATCCTTGGAAAGTTAGATTTTTCTTTAGCTCTACAATATGACATATTTTTTCTATATCCAGGTAGCGTGTGATCTCTTCCAGTTAGTAGCCAATTCAATTTTTTTCATTTCTATTTTGGCAAACTCTGGTCCACGAATATATCACTTGGTCTTTTGTATTTTCCTTTCATGTTTTCCATTCTTCTTTTATCCTCGTTTAGTGTTGAGCTTCCTCTCTTCCGAGCACATTTTTACTGCACCTCACTTCTTCTGCAAGGATTCTCATTTGATCAACAAGTTTCTTATTTAGTCTACTTCCGCTCATTCTGACCAAGTGACCATAAAATCTCATTCTTCGTTTTTTCATTGTTGACCTTATATTTTATATTTTCCTATACAATTCTTGATCATTCCTTATTTTGTACTTACCTTCTACTTTCTAAGGATAAGTGCTGCAAACTTGAGAAGCCCATTGTTTCTGCACCGTAAAATATCACCGTTCTCACGACAGTTTCATAGTGCCTGAGAATTGTATTACTTTTGTTATAAAGGTTTTTTGTCGCAAATCTTAACCTATCCAATTCCTCTTCCCTAATCCTCATCAATCGTCTATCCCCTCCACTGAAATTCACCCATTCCCCTAAATACATAAACTCGTTCACTTTCCTCCATATTTTGTTTCAACCATTCCTCCAATCGTTTTATTCTTCATTATTTCAGTCTTCGTGACTGATATTTTTAACCATGATTTCTTGGCTATTTGCTGTACTTTTTTTATTTTCCTAATTGCGTCTTGTTTAATTTCTGTCTTAAGAGCTAGGTCATCCACGAATGCCAAACATCAGACCTCTATTGCATTTCTACCATCCAATCTTGCCCTTATCTTATTTTTTTCCAAAAAGTTTCAAAATTTTGTCCAATATAACATTAATAAGAATCGGTGATAAGCCATAACCTTGTCTTAATCCAGTACTTATTTGGAAAGGTTCGCTTATTTCTTCCCAGAACTTAACTTTCGAGTGTTTATCAGTTAAGCCAATTATATTCTATTCATACCAAAATCATTTCAATAATCAAATAGCTATGTGTTGATGCACATCAATTCAAAATTATGCATAATCTTAAATTGATATTTTTATATGTAAAAAAGAAATAAGTTTATTTAAGAAGTGAGATAGCTGTGTGAATAATTCACTCGACAACTGATAGAATCCAGGTATGACAGGATATGTATTCTGTTCATTCCTTCGTAGGCCAACCTAAAGGCGCTCGTTAAAATAATTTTCTTTTAATTAATTTATTTTAAATTGTAAATAAAATTGAAGGATAAAGAAAATAAAAAGTCAGATTCACATGGCCAGGCTTATTTTTGTTGGTCAGATAGAGTTTACTGTTATTTGAGGTATATATATATAAGGGTTCAGTGCTAAGGACGACTCCCTATAGATATATGTACCATCAAATTCTATATTCAAAAGGCATAGCGTGTATCCTGCAGAACATTAAATCTTGTTTTAGGAAATTGATGATCAGTTTTCAAGGGTATGTATTCAACTTTTCTTTTTATATTAGTCAATATTTCGAATTAAATCGATGTGAATATAAACAATTATTTTATATTCTGTTTAAAAAATTCTAATATTGGGTATTATTCAAGGAAAAAACTAGAACTTGATTTACTTTTATTAGTGAATACATAGATGGAGTATTATCTTCCATAACAGTTCTATTGAATTATAGTAAGAGTTTTTTTTTTTTTTTCATTAAAAAAAAAATGCTTTAAAAACTATCAAATTTCTAATAATAATTCGAGTTCAATTAAGTCAGACGGATAATTTTTTTTTCATCATTATACAAATAAACAGTTTTAGGGAAAGTTATATTTTTAAGGGAAACAAAATTGATGAACAATATTATTATGTATTGAAAATACAGAGGTAGAATTCATAATTAGATAATATTAGTATTAATCAAATAAATATTAATAAGCCTTTGTCGGCATAAGTTCAAAAACCTATTACCGGCTACTCTTCTACACCCTAGACCTCAGCAAGCAACCGACAAGGGCGTTAGGCCTGGTCAAGACATGAGGTATTAAGTATTTAAGTTATTAGGGATATCCTTGGCTACTTCTTAAATTTCTTATTTAAAAAAGTATATCAATATTTTTTTTATTGATAATAAAATTATATAATAATGAATTCTATCTCCCCACCCCTTAACCCTCCCTCCCAGTATTCTCAATACATAACATTATTGATATTTATAAAATTTCTTATAACGAGAAAAATCTGTACTTTTTAAAACCAATAAGGGTCTTGGGTTCGGTAGGTATAGAGATTCATTCAGTTTCTAAGCCAACGGCCATACACTCAGATGATTAATCGGAGATCAGGGTCAGCCGCTAGGTATCCCCCCCTCAACTTTTGGTATCCTCTCTATAGAGGCCGGATGTGCCCGAGGTGGGTCTCCGTACCCATTAGCCTAAAATAATAGGATAAATAATTCCTTGTGTTTGTTTTATTTATACATTGTGTTAATGTACACATATATTGATTTATTTTGTATGTGTCATTATGTTGGTTTTATTTATATAATTTGTTATAACATACATGTATTTATTTATTACTTTAAGTCACTTATATATGAAATACATAGTAAGGGGAAGTAATAAATAAAGTAATACATAATACAATTTTTAAATTCCGATTTTTAACGTAAACAGTCGTTTTAGGGTCCAATTAGGCATGTCGGTTCTAGCCATATTGGACGTAGTTGGAAGTGTGTTCGTATGTCCGTCTATGTAATTATGAAACCTAGGTAAGGAGTCCTCATGTGTTCGTCCAATTCTGGTAAGTGTAAGTCAGAATGTAAAGTTTGAATAAATCGGAAAATTTTGAAATATTTTTTGCAATGCCGTATTTTTGTGAGGAATATGTACAGATGAGTTTGAGTAATTATATGTATGTACTTATTCCCTCATTCCGTTTTAATTTGGAAGATTTGAAAAAAGTAGTCTAAGGCATTTTTTGAGCGTCTTTCGTTTAATTATTGTTATAATATGTAAAGTACATTTAAGTTCCTTATACAACTTTTTACAATATTTAGGAGGTGGTCTTAATAATTTATAACTTATAGCTAAGATACAAATTGTAATTCTTATCTCCTAAATTAATTGCGAAATAATTCTGGAGTATCTTTTTTTGAGGCTAGAAAATAATTGGGTGTAGTCGACTTCTTTTTAAAAAATTATGTTTTTACTGTTATGTTTTCATTATTTTTAAATTAATTATTTTGGTGCTAAAGTTAACATAAATAGTAATTATTTCGCCTTTATCATTGATGCTGGAATGTAATGTTAATTGATCACGAGATAATTAATTATCTGCTTATTATTCCTACCCTTTGATATAGCAACATCTTAAGCAGAATTACATTCAAAAGGTATTACGGATTATAGTATTCATTAGCCTAGTAATTTTATAAATTTGATTATTCAAAAGAAAAGAAAAGAAATATATGTTCTGAAATTAATACAAAATTACAGACGGGGCCATAAATAAATAGTATATAAAATCGAATAAATAAAAGTTTCATAATAATCGAAATTAAATTTATATTTGTATATATAAGGTGTAGATTCTTTACGGTGAAAGTCGAATTCTATAAATAAAATTGGAGGCTAATTTATATCTTCACCACTCTTTTATTAAAAATTAATGCACGACGTTTCAGCTAAAATGCTATCATCAGGTTCCAAGGAACAAGTTTATCAATGTCTCTACTTTGTACTTCACTTAAACCTTTAATGAACTTCTTAAAATTGTTCCAAATTTCTTCGCTTTTACCATTCAGCCTGTTACTGGTCATCTTAACAAGGAGTAGATTCTTTAAGGTGAAGATCAAATTCTATGATTAAAATTGGAGGCTGATTTATATCTTCACCACTCTTTTATTAAAAATTAATGCACGACGTTTCGGCTATTGATAAATTTGTTCCTTGGCACCAGATGATGGCATTTTAGCCGAAACGTCGTGCATTAATTTTTAATGAAAGAATGGTTTCTAATAAATCAGCCTCCAATTTATTCAAATTTATATTTATTAATTAAAAGCCAAATCAATCTAATTAATGAAAAAAAAAACGTTTTAGTTATAATATTATTCTTCCTGAGTAATTTATGGTGGTATGAACTACATTTACATATCTTTGCTACCTACTCTGATCCCTACCATATAAATATTCTATCCTGCAGGATTCCCTACGGATCGTAAAACCCATATCTTTCTAAACTGTTGTCAGAATTGGTCACTTTCTCTAGAATTACAGTCCTACTTTTTTTCAATGAAGAAGATTTCCCATGTTGCCAATGGGACAGTTCCTGAAATTATGAGTCTTACTAAACTATTGTCAGTGACATATTTGTTTCTTATCATATAGTTAAACAAAAGCTTATTCCTGTATGAGTAGAAATAACCTAACTTCAGGCGTACTTGGAGCTTAAGTCTTAACAAAAATTCATGACTCTGTAGCTGGTTTTGAACTAATCAAGAAAACGTAAGTCTCTTTCATCAAAACTAATTAAATATATTACCCGTATTTACTAACGTTTTCAGTCAATGACTACTACATTTTCACAAGATATTTGTTATTAATTTTTTTTAAAGTGAACGTCATAGAGGAGAGTCTATAGTCATAAGGACTACATGAAAGTCTACCGTTGCGGGCAACACACGATTTTCACTTACCTCGATTTTTAAAATCAATGAAAGAATTTTCAAATACAGTTAGAGATAAAAATACGTGAAACTATTAAGGAATTAATCATATTGAATTTATATAGAAACATGTGTTTTATTAAAAAATCTATTATATTATTATCTAAAATAATCAGTTAGTTTTATCTTCTTCTCATCACTCTCTATTAACTTCTAAAAGCTGGTTTATGAGATGATATTTTTTCTAAAATCTTTAGCTTTCCAACGGTATATCATACATGTATATTACTGCTCTTATGTTCAAAAACAAATAATTGCATTCGATATAGCGAGTTGAATCAAAATCGTGGGAACCGTTTTCGAGAAAATCGAAAAAAAGTGCAAAATGCATGGTATAACGTGCCTCTTCTGGTAAGCTCATTTTGATGAAAAAAGTTTTGTCACGTCTCGGGCGTAGAGTTGTCTTAAATATGAAATTTCAGTTTCATAGGACATACCGTTTCCGCCCGGGAGTTACCACTCACACACAGAAACACACACAGAGACCTTTTTGCGGGACTTGGTTATTTGGATTCAGGGGACCCTAAAACGTGTATTTCCGTTGAAAACTGGAATTCGAAAATTTTCACGATCGCAATACTTTCCCTTACTATATATAGTAAGTGAAAGTAAAAATTGGAATGATTTTAATAAAACCTGAGTTTACTCTAGCAAACGTGATATCTACCCGATTTCTTACTAAATAAACTTGTACTGTTTCTTCTTCATGTGATCGTCTGAAACAGAGGCTAAATACTGGTGAATTAAAAAATAAATCATTATATTATGATTCTTTCATTACTAAAATTTTTACAAAAAAAACCGCAAGGTAGACTGAGTTTTCTTCCGATTGGTTTTTAAATATGAGTATTTCTTTATATTCAAATTACTTTCGTTAAGAGTTAAGAATGAGTTCAGCTTAACGAACAGTGTCACCTTATTGACATAATCATATATTTCTTATTAACATTTCATAGTTTTACATAAATAATAATAATTTAAAAGCTTTTAATAATTGCTTCAAAAAATCATGATCGAAATATTTGGAAGTATTTTAAAAGATGCTGAAGAAAGAAAATATAGGATGGAATGGAAAAGAATAAAAAATGAAATAAAAACATCGACCTTAAAAAAGGAGGTGAAGTTCGACTGTTGAATTAATTTGTTTAAAAATAAAGTTTAGTGGGAACTCATCCAGATTTAAGAACTGATGCTTTCGCTTGGTTTTCATCATTACATATTTTAAATTTTAAGGTCTTGAAGGGATCTAGATGGTAAAGGTACATATGAAATTTTCAACAAATATTAAAATGTTCGCCTCTCAAAATATTGTAGTACACATCCTCTGGGATCTCATCTCTTTTCTTTTCTAGATTTCTAATCTAGGTTTTCACTGAAAGGTTTAAACAATAAGTAAACAAATATATCATGGTGTTTATAATTTTCAATGCACGATAACTAATAAATTCAGCACTTGAAGACATTCCGACAACTATTAATCAAACTTTAGGAATCTAGAGCTTGCAGACTATAAGGTTTTTTTATTGCTTTCAGATAACTAAAACTAGGATTATGATTATTTTTTACTTCGGTCTGTATTTTATGAATTTAAAATACTTTTCTGTTAAAGATAACATGTTTTTGGTTCATAACAATGCTGCTTCAGGTTGATTAGTAACTTTTTAAACTTAAGTTGATACAAAACAATAAATTTAAGCACATTAATCGATAAAATGCTTCAATTAATTAAGGATAAGATAGTTTTTATAAAAACATTTTGTCTCGAACTATTCCTAGCAATAATCGACCTCACTAGCTAACATAGTCACTACCTTCAGAATTGGTACATACCATTTGGCAGGACCGTTCGGCATTGCAGGTTGAGTATCACTGAGCGCCTTCCAACGAATTAAGTTTAATCCCTCAGTGTTCCCTTACGACCCTATCACAATCAAATTAAGTGTGTTCGAATTGAAGCATTTTAATTTTATGGTTCTTCTGAATTTGAGATGTTCTCTTGTTCTTATCGTTTGATTCTTACTTTCAACGGTTCGCAATTATAATTTACGTACTAAATTTAGTATTTTGCAAAGATAAAATAAATTTAATGATGTTCTTACTGATGCATTTGAAAACTTTTACAAATTGGATAAATGGTTTTAAAGCAATAACTTAATTAAAGACAGAATATTAGTCTTTATATTGATATTTGTATAATAATATTTGTTCTTAATTAGGATTTGAGCAAAATGAAAATAATCAAAATCTATTTTTTACAAATAACAAATAAATGGAAAATACGTACAGATAAATAAAATCGTGGGATCTATACATATTATTTATAAAAATATGAAAATAAATGTTTTTTTTTTATCATCAAAAGAAAAGGTTATTTTTAGAATTTCTTAAATTTGTAAGATTGGTCGTTTCAGATTTAATTATATATATATAAAAAAAAAAAAAGTAAACACCTATTTTGTTAACAAATAAATCCGTTGTGTACAGAAAATATTGATTTTTTTTTTTATGTAATACCATTTTTGATTGTTATAATTAATGCTATTTTATTTAATTAGTATAAGTCTTATCAAGATGATTTCACTGATCTCAACACTCTTCGTGGATTATAATATCTTAGATTTCATTCTTTCATTTCGTCGATAAAAACAGTTTTCCCATGTGAAAATATATTTCTAAATATAATGGACAAGAAAAAATTGTAACTTTGTATTTCGGTTTTATTATGTATATACACTTCTTAGGAAAATACTTTTTATTTATTTTTACTGAATTATACGAAAAAAAGTTCAAAACTTTGCCTATAAACCTCATTTGTGATACCAGTATCAAATTCATTTGGACATATTTATCGAGATTTGGATCTTAGGCTAAACCATCCAATATGTTTCACATCCAATATCAACAATGCAAAAATAATTCATAATGACCTTACCCATTTGTCTCAGACCAAGCCCCAATATATACGCCTCTTTAAATTCCTGACTCCATACCCTTGCAAATCCAATTACCTAATCCGTAACGTGTGATACGAATATATTTCTGATAAACCTCCGAGACGATTGAAAAGAACAAGGCCCAGGAACTTACTAAAATAAAATAGTCGTTGAAGCACTGTTAATAAATAGTTCTTCATATAACGATTTCATGTCATGTATTCCTACTTCTCATTTACTTGATGTATTTATTTAATTACAATAAATAAATTTTAAAAATGTTTAGAATTTTTTAAGTAATTTTTAATTGAAAAATTAAGGATTGAGGAAGTCTTATAAACATTTCAGTTTGGGCAATCTAAGCTAGATAATCCGAGTTCAATGATTTTTTGGCAATATAGAATTTCCAACAGCTATAAATATTAAAAAATGTTTAAAATAGAGCAAAATTTATTTCGGAAACTTCACAAGTCAAAACGTATATCATAAGTCTCTGCACTAAATAAGCACTAACTCATTGGTAATTATAATTACGTAAAACTTCAATTATTTGTAATAGCAAGATTTCTAAGTGACTATACCTTTCAAGCTTTTATTCTAGTTTAGCAGGCAGGAATTTTCATTATGAAATTAAAACAAATTCACAGAGCTCATTTCTTTTATTAAAGATTATTAATTTTTAAAACATTATTTGTTAAACAATAAAATCAAAGGACAATAATGTTTATCTTATAGAAACGTAATAATGGGAAGATGAAGGGAAAGGGTCAGAGATTTGTGTTACAGAAGGACCTGAAAATCTGACAATATCACACAAGGGCTTATGGCGACGCCATTGTGTGATAGACTGGTCCATTTTCTACTCCTATTACAAACTAAAGAAGATAATAGATAGAATATCATGTTTTTGAAAACTGAGTAAAATCGAAGGGAACAGAGAGGAAAATTAACGGAATTGTAACAGAAGTATTCTCAGTCTTTACCTTTGTATAAACCACTGATGCAGTTCAATAACCCATTGATTATAATGTTTCAATTCGGTTTAAATTACATACAGTTATTTATTGATATCTTCTGAAATACAATATAAAATGTTATTTGTTTAAAAAAAAAAAATATTTTGCTTGTTTGACTGATGCTACATACGTTAATTTTTGTATTTTATAAGTACCTAATTATATTTTCATATTCTAAATTTATAGGAGATCGATCGAAAGGAATCAATATTAAAAACATTAATCATATCTGTAGCAGACGATCGGGATTTGATGTGAACACAGTTTGTGACAACTTGTATGCGATGGTAAAAATAATAATAATAATCATACAAACGTTGTTAGAATTATTAATACTAGTGTTATAATTATTTCTTTACGGTTACACATTCTTAGGTCTCGTTATATTATGCAAAATATAATTATGATTTCAATTTTCTTAACTATTTATCAACTTGGCTGATTTTAGGTTTGCCTCATCGTTGATCGCAACAAACATATTAAGTCTAGTGTTTTTTTTTTTTTTTTCTATTTTCATATTATGTAACAAAACATAATTTAAAAATAATTATTACCACTTAATGAGTAATATAATTGAATAAATTATACACCAACTTAGTTATTTTATTAATTTTTTCTTATTTAATTGTATTTTCTCTAAAAACTTTAATAAAGCATGTACCTCTATAATCGATAAAGGATCTTAGGTGAGCCTGTATGTACTGAATATATATTCGTACTCTTTCAAGGCAAACGCCCGTGCAAGGAGGCGATTTCACAGAGATCACACTCGGCTGACAAGTTTTCTCTAGTCAAGTCATTATGTATCATCATTATACATAGTGAATAAATACCTATATATATTCATAACATACAGAACTCTAATTCTTTCAAAATAATAAATATGTGCGTTCTCATTTATCTCAACTTTTTGTTCTTTAGACAATCTCTAAAAAACCTGACGAGAAGACGTGCTGCTGGGTACTGTCCTTCCTCACGCCTGACATGTCATTAGTTTATTATTCTATCCAATTCGCTGATTGTCACATTACTGCTGACAGGTGCACATAAATAAATGAAGTGAAAAAAAAAGTTCAAATCTAATTAACATTCTTTTTTAAATATCTGTATTTAACCAACTTCCGTACAAACACATTATGTAATTATAATAGTCCATTTGATTCTTCTCGAGTTTATAACTTCTTTATAACATACAGACTGTATGTTATAAAGAACTTATAAATATTCGTACTTTTTTAAGGCATCGGCAAATGCCGAGATCACGCTCAGCTGACACGTTTATCTATAAATTGTTAGTATCAACTTTATATAAATGAATGTATTAAAATGGGTCTCTCTACAAAGAGTAACCTCACGAGTGAAATAGCAGAATAAATCATTTTCTTCCACATGAACATGAAACAAAAGAACAATGATGCAAATCGGATTAACATTACTTTTTAATATATCTGTATTATAAAAATACTTTTTGTATTTAAAATATTTATTTTTATTTTTGATGATCATATGTTTTGCTACAAAGTGTGACCTATTTATATTTGTTATTAAATTATTATTGTCTACTTTTTGGTGATTAGTCGGGATTTTCTTACCGATTAGGTAAGAAATTCGCGCACTATGGTTGCTAAGAAAGAAATCATCAAAAGTCAAAGAGTGCTCCCCGTTCGGCAGTTAAAGTCTACCTCTACGTCAGCAAAAAGTAAGGTTATCTCAAATACTTCTAACATTATTGATTCTAAAAAAATTAGTGATGTAAAAGTCAATGAAGCACTAAGCCTAGAAGCTGGACCAAGCAATGTAGGAGAATGGCATCAAGTGTCCCCACGTAAGGCTGGATCTCCGAGGGCAGCAGTGACCACCGCTCAGGACAAACAGGTTAGCTTTCAATCATTAAATCCCTTTAGTGTTTTAACGACTGACGTGGATCCACAAGGTAATACTATCAACGAAGCCAGTAAAACTGAACCTCTGAAACCCCCACCGATTTATGTAAAATCAGTCAGTAACTTCATAATGCTTTGTGACGAACTTACCAAAGAAGTAGGATCTAACGGATTTACATTGAAATCCGGAGCGAACAATGTTGTTATCATGTCTGAAAATTCTGATGGTTACAGGCGGATATCTAGGTATCTGAAAGAAAAAAATGCAGAGTTTCATACATATCAGCTCCCTGAGGATCGACCTTTTTGCGTTGTTATAAGAAACTTACATCACACTATAGGATGTGATTTAATTAAAACGGAATTAGAAGACCTGGGCTATCGTGTATTTGGTGTCCATAATATCCTTCATCCAAAGACAAAGACCCCATTACCCTTATTTTTTGTTGATTTAGAGAAAAACAATAAGAGTTCCGAAATCTTCTCGCTACAATTTTTGTATCATACAAAAATTAAAGTTGAGGAACCAAGAAAAAGAAATGAAATTGCTCAATGCAAAAGGTGTCAATCTTATGGCCACACGAAAACGTATTGTAATTTAAAACCACGATGCGTCAAGTGCGCTGGACCTCATCTTACATCTAGTTGCAAAAAACCCCAAGACCAACCGCCTAAATGTGTGCTTTGTGAAGACGCTCACCCAGCTAATTATAGAGGATGCAGTGTGCACAAGCAATTGAAAAAAACTTAGGCAGGGCCCAGCAAGACGTATCTACTTTTATGGAGGACAGGAAACGAACCAGAGCTCAGTAGAAGAAAAAGAAGAAGCCATAACCTTCGTCCAGAGAAACAGATCAGTAAGTAATTTTGAGCCACCGCCACAATTACTAACTGACTGTGTTCAGGTTGCTACGCAACCAACATACTCACAAACCATGACCAGGACACCTAATGACGTTGTACCAATACCTAACCTCACAGCCCAAAATGTACCAGATGTGACGACACAACTTACTGACTTTATAAACGAATTTAAAAATCTTGTTACGCCCCTGATAAAGTTACTTACTTCGCTGTTGCAGCATGTCCTTCCGACCCTTATTAAATGAGAGGACTGAAAGTAATTCTTTGGAATGCCAACGGTGTCCTATCCCGTAAGAACGAACTCGAAATTTTTCTTAGCGACAATGAAATAGACGTGGCCCTACTAACTGAGACTCACTTGACAAAATGTAAACCGTTTCATTTACCTTCTTATATTACCTACAGGACTGACCATCCTTCAAATACAGCCAAGGGAGGTACCCTCATTCTTATTAAGAGTTCAATCAGTCACCACTTTAATGCTTCTGAGGGCTTCGAGGATTTTCAGTGTACATCAATAATGGTTGATGTACTCAATTTCAATTTGAACATTGCAGCTCTATATTGTCCCCCTCGTGGAAATTTGTCTATTCAAACGTTTGAGCACTTGTTACATTCTTTGGGTAACAGATTTTTATGTGGTGGGGATTATAATGCCAAGAATCAGGTATGGGGTAGCAGGATGACAAACACCAGGGGCAGAGCCCTACACAATGCAATTCTTGCTAAGCGATGTAAATTCCTATCTCCGCCCTCACCGACATATTGGCCTATGGATGTTAATAGGGTGCCTGACATCTTGGATTTCTTCATCACTAAGGGATTTAATTTGCACCACTGTAACATCACTGACCTGACTGACTTATCTTCTGATCACTCCCCCCTTCTTTTAACTATAGATTCTAAACCGCTAATTAAAACTCCGCGACCAACATTAACGCCTGGAAAAATTGATTGGTGTAATTTTAGATTATGCATTGAAAATTCATTGTCGCTTAATACTGATATACGGACACCAGATGATTTAGACGATGCTGTATATCACCTAACGCGAACCATTCAAAAGTCCGCCTGGGATTCTAATCTGCCCAAGAAAACGACAGACAGACACCAACAAAATTATCTCCCTCCAGGTGTTCGTCACCTTGTTATCCTGAAAAGAAAAGCTAGAAAATTATGGCAACAGACTCGTTACCCATCGGACAGACATAATTTTAATAAACTAACACGTCAGCTTAAAGAGGAAATAAGACGTTCAAAAACTGAAAACTTTAATAACTTCTTGAAACGTACATCGACTGGTGAGAAACCATTATGGAATTTGACCAAACGGATACTCCAACATCACGAAGTTTCTCATCCGCTTCGATATCCTGACGGTTCTTGGGCAAACTCAGACGCACAAAAAGCTCAATTGTTTGCTAACCATCTCAGTGGGACTTTTAAAACTCACGATGATATTAATGACAGACTATGTACAACTCTTGTTCAATCCCACCTTAACGTGCCCTTACCAATGACATTACCTCCAAAAGCAATTCATCCGTACGAAGTTCGTGATATTATTAAGAGCTTGCCGAACAATAAAGCTCCAGGGTTTGACTTAATTACGAATTTCATTATTAAAAATTTACCATGGAAAGCAATCCTTTTTTTAACCAATATTTATAATTAAATTTTCAAAATCACGTATTTTCCAGTCTTGTGGAAATATTCAGAAGTTATCATGGTGCTAAAACCTAATAAATCCTCAGACTGTTTAAATTTCTATCGCCCGATCAGCCTTCTTCCTTCGTTCTCAAAATTATTCGAAAAAATACTTCTTCACCGTTTAGATTCTCTTGAAATATTAAAGTTTATACCCAATCATCAGTTCGGCTTTTAAAAACATCATTCCACTATACAACAATCTCATCGTTTAGTTGATTTCATTTCAAATTCACTAGAGTCAAAAAAATATTGTCCAGGTGTTTTCCTTGACATTAGTCAGGCTTTCGACAAGGTTTGGCACGAAGGATTGCTTTGCAAGCTGAAAATTTTACTTCCACCTACGTTCTATTTAATATTCCTTTCATACCTTTCGGATAGACATTTTTCTGTCAAAGTCGGGACCGAACTCTCAGACATTCAGCAAATTAAGGCAGGTGTACCTCAGGGCAGTGTTTTAGGACCAATATTGTTTAACATTTATATGTCAGATCTTCCCCAGCACAATAGGACTCTTTTGGCTACTTTTGCTGATGATACAGCTGTTCTTTGTTCAGATAAGGATCCTTTACAAGCGGCAATATCCCTCCAAAACCACCTTGATGAAATTTCTGCTTGGGCTTGTAGATGGAAAATAAAGATGAACGAGTCCAAGAGTGCTCATGTAGTTTCACCCTGAACCACAAACCTTCTCCTCCCATTAACTTTAATAATATTCCTATTCCGCCTTCCGACGAAATTCGATATTTAGGTATTCACTTGGACAAAAGACTGACCTGGAGTACCCACATTCGACAAAAACGCAAAGAACTCAACAGACGATACGGTCTTTTATCTAGATTACTTGACAGACGCTCTAAATTATCATTAACCAACAAACTAACTCTTTACAAAGTTTTGCTAAAACCAATCTGGACATACGGAATAGAACTGTGGGGCTCTGCCAAACCAACAAGTATCCAAAGAATACAGTCCTTTCAGTCGAAAGTGCTGCGCAAAATAGTGGACGCACCGTTCTACGTAACAAATGACGTTATTCATAACGACTTAAACATTCCGACTATTTCAGCCACTGCTACAGAACAATACAATAACTTCCACCAAAGACTAACATACAACACCAACCCTCTTACAGAAACATTAAAATGCTCTACGAATCCTTACAGCCCACCCCGACGACTACGCAGGCGGTGGCCAAGAGATATGCTGATCACTTAACGAACTCTGCTATGATGAGCCGCTGCTTCAGCAGTCCACAAATTTGCTTATTGCAAAAGAAATGCAGATGGCAAATTAAATTTTATGTCAAATTTTTTGTTTTGTAATAAATAAATTATTTTTATTGAGTTCTTTAACGTTTCATTGTTTTTTTTTCTAATAACTTTGTTTTTATTACCTTGTTTTATTAATAAATATTCCAATTAAATTGATGAAAAATGTTTAAATTAGGTGAGATTAGATTAGAGGTAATCTATTTCTGTTAATACTCCTGGTGATACAATTGTGAAATTAGAGTAATGAAACTGCTCTCGAAATGGAGAAAAGCAAATAGTCACACGAGGTAATTCATCAGCTTTGAATAAATAAATTCTAATTTCCTAGGACCGAATGGGTCATTACTGCATGGAACTACTCGTCCCACAATGGAATTAAGTAAATGTTTAATTTTATCGAGTTATATTTAGAGTGATGCCTTAGCATTGTACCTCTGCTCTCATACTCCAGTGTATGAGTTGCCATTGTAATTGTACAAATCGAAATTTTGAAATAGGTACATATATTATATTGACGAATTCATATTTTTAAGCCGATGTGTCATAAACAAATATTTATTTTTTAAATTTCGAATAAAAAAAAAATAACACTGCAAATTATTACACAATGGTTTACCATTTCCGAATATTTATTATATTACCATTTCGTCAATTACAAAAAAATATATCTACATATATACATATTATTTTTGAAAGGCCTCCTTTTTCTGAATAGCTTATAATTATATTGAGTTATGACAATTTATTTATAAGCTATGACAATATCTTTTTTGGCAATTAACATATATGTAAAGCAAAAAATTAATCTAAGACCTTAAGAAAGATGAACCAGTCACACTGTTAATTTATATTATAACAAAAATGGCCAATTATCATAGCTTATTTCAAAGCACTACATCTCCACTATTTCTTAACCGATTTCAATGATTCTTGTTTATTATGAGGAGATTTAGTTTTCTATTCAATGGACTATATTAAAAAATAACTGAGTAGTGGACGTAATACGAGTAAAAATTATTTTTCTTCTGTTTTATTGTTGATCGTGAGGTACTACAAAACTTCTATGCAATTTTTTCTCTATCTAATACAGACAAATTTTAATTTTTTAGTTCATCGCTAAGTCTAGATCTTAAACTGTATGCATATTTTTTTCTATATTCAATGGCAACTGAGTTATGGGAGTCTTTGTGGGTAAAAATCATTTATTTTTTGTATTAAAAATGTTCTGTGCGGTGTGACCTGTGACATGTGCTGTTTCCTGATTCTGATACTCGATAATTTTTTTTCTTATCTTCTAAAATGACAGAGTTATTGGATTAAATCATTTTTTATCAGCCGCTAATTTAAAAGTAATTGGCTGATTTCAACGTACAGGGTCCAGAATTTATTTTTGTAAAACGGTCCAGTAAAATCGGAGAAATGCTGCGGACGGCGGACAGACGAAGTTTATTCGGGTTTTACAAGTCTTGAAACGTAAGACTTTAAATTTAAATTCGATTACGAAGGTTCAATATTGAAAATAATTAACCAAAAAAATATTAAAGGAATAAAAAATTTCTTACATTCATACAGGTGAATTGATTGAGTTTTCCAAAAGCACTTTCATAATTTCTGTTTATCGCTTATGATTTATTCAAAAACGATGTCTAATCGAAGTAAAAAAAAAAATTCCGTATCTTTTTTTTCAGAAACTGCTACAAACATCTAAATTTTAATATAATACAGTTTCTAAATGGTACTACAATACAGTAGTCAAACCTGAAGCCCTGCATACAGCGGAAACACTGTCCATTACTACTTATGGCCCAATAGAAAAGTTTAATCTAATGAAAGATAATGGAGAGAAAAATTCTAGGCTCAACATTACATAATAACAAGATCTCTCACGTCAGCAATAAAACCTTGTGTAGGAGAACTGAAAAAATGTCTGACACAATAAGAAAACGGAGGATTGCCTTCTATGGTTACATCCTAAGAATGGATCCAAGAAGAATAACTACAAGAATCTTCGACTTTTTCGGCAATAAGAAAACCAAACCGAGCTAGTTTAAAGAGACCGAGAATGACCTACGTGAGTTCAAAATTACAGTAGAGCTGTTAACGAATGGAACTGCGAAGAACATTACCGAGAACAAAATGAGAGTTGTAGTGTTTCTGACAAAGAGAGAAAGATAAGATCTCAAAGGATAATGAAATACTGGGCATATAGTAAATCACTTAACATCATAAACTGATTGATTTAACGTACTCCAAAGTGCGTGGAACAAAAAAAATAAATAAAATAAAATAAATGAAACAGTCGTTAATGTATTATTATATTCTTTCAGCATTTTACGGTCATTATAAAGTAAAACTATTTATAAACGAACATATTTAACGTTAAGTTTATTTAAAAGTTAGCAAAAAAAAAAAATAGAATGAATATCTATTGTTTTAACAAAAAATAAAAGAATAATCAGATGAAAAAATAAAGAAAACCCCCCCCCCAAAAAAAAACATAGGGTCCTCCTTGAAAAATAAAAAACGTTATACCTAAAAATGACAATGAGTTGTAACTGGGAGGTTCTTCTATATTAAGAGAGTTAGTGAAATCAAAAAAAGGAAGAGACAGGGCAATGAAAATCTACATTACAATATGTGAGTATAAGAAGCTCCAGGGTGGGTGAGCAGGAGGAATGACGGGGTACGGACTACAGCTATAAGTAAGAATTCAAACCAAACAAACATAATTTTGCCTTGGAGTAATTTGGCTCTAAGAACAAGGAACAATTAATTATTTCTATTTGTGATTATACTTATAAAATATATTACTATACCTGTATATTTATTTCGAATGGTGAACAGTATTATATATAGTTATTTTTATAATTTGTTTTCCTTATACATTAACTAAATATGTATATAAGCACCACAGATTCGTAAACAGTCAAAACAAATCAGAAATATCTGGATTGGTTGAGGATACTTCATTAGATAGATGTAGAAGATAGCCTACAAGGGCAGAAGATTTTGGACCGGTGGGGCATGAGATTGGAGGCAAAGAGGCAGATAGAGGCCGGGTATCATTTCCTGGCAAGTCACTGAATTGTCTCAATCTCCTGCCTTCTTCGGGCAAAGCTTATTGATGAAAAGCTTTTTTGTTTTGGCTACTTTTTAACATCGGAAACACCTGGTTTCAATAATAGCTTTAAAAAAATTTTTTTTTTTCAATTTAAATATTTCTTCATACTCTCAAGTAATATTACATTAATAAAGTTTTCCTTTACAAAGGTTCAGTATATAATTAAAAACAAATACCAGCAATCTTTTAAAAAAATTAAATTAAATAAAACCTTACTCAAAATTGGGCCATATAGTACGTTGACTATTACTGCGTTTGCTTGACAAACGATTAAAACTTTTAATGTTCTAAAACATATTTCTATTCATTACTATTATCAGGTTTTTAGACCTATGGCATTGACGTTTTAGACTCCTGCATCCAATCCTTGCAGTCCCAAATCCTTCCTAACATCCTAAAGCTCCTTATTTTGTCACCAATAAATTTGTCCATAAAGACATCAATGCTCCATTAGCTTCTGATATAGCCCGAAATAGATATACCTATAAACTTTTTTTTTTATTATTATTTTTTTTTTTTATTCGTATGTATTACAATTTGTCACAATGGACAATAATAATATTGCTAAAGGATCCCATTCATACAATATTTACAATATAAACAAAAGAAATGTCAAATTACATAAAATGAAACCAAACTAAATAAACGTATACAATAACGAAAATTGTAGATAAAATAAATACAAATAAATGAAGTTAACAAATAAATAAACAAAGAAACAAAACATTTCACATTCATACGTATGTACAATATTTACAATCAGCTAGGGAACCCCGGACGGGGCTTGTCCCACCACTTTTGGAAGGACAAGCGGAGTCCAATGGGATCCCAGCGCCTCCCTCTCAGCCGCATCACTGGTGTATAAACTATTAACTCCCAACATTCTCCCTACATTTGCAGTCTACTAGTCGCCTCCAAACAACTAAAACTTCCGATCGTTTATTTATTATCCGCTCTACTACCTTCTGGAATTCTCTACCAGCCCATATTCACCATGCTGCTTTTTTTTCACTCTAATCCCAACATTTTCCAATACTTTCTGTCGTCCCAAATAGATGACCAGCAGCAGTGAAATTTCAGTTCTAGATATCTTAGATTAAATTGAGTGAAAATAAATGTTTTACTGCTCAAATTTCAAATTTTCTTTTAATCCATTTTTTTATTTTTTTAAATGTTTGTTAGTTTTGTTGTATAATATTTCTCCTTGTTTTACCAATATAAAAATAATTAATTTCTTTATTTGTCTGTTAGTCAGGCATATATATATATATTATATAATATACATTATACAAAACTGTTATTAGTAAGAGACCCAATGCTAGAATGAAATTGTTTTTGTATTCTATACCTCATTTAATTCCAAACTACCTGCCCACACTAAACCAGTTGTTCGTAACATCTTTTCTCTGTGTGTTCCTGACAACTATCTGAGGAAACTGATCGCCTCAGAAGCTGCTAATTTAATGACAAATTAAGGTCTACCAATGGGTGATATCTTTTCAATACTTTCTCAAGCACATGACTGATATTCCTCGCATTTAATAATTCTTTTTATGAAACTTCTAAGCCAGTATTTTTTAGATTTCGCACCAACGTCACAGGATCAAGATGATCTGCCGAACATGGCTATGCAATAAACCATCTCGTTCGAAACAGTAGCTGATCAAAGGTGTTAATTCGCGTCCATAATTCGGATATTTATAAAGATAAATGTTTTTCAATCGGTACAAAAAACAACTGAAAAATCAGTATGATTGGATCTCAATTATTCTTTTTTACATTGTGAAGATTTCCTAATGAGCTGAAAATATAAAAGCTATGGTAATTGATTCATATTTATTTATTTTTTTAATAACTCAGAACTAGATTGATCTTTCCGACATTCCATTAAAAAACATTCCAACTGACCATTTAAAAATTATTTGATTACCTACAGAACGGTGTTAGTATCTGTAAAAATCTGCAATAGACTAGTATTGGCAAAGATATAAGAAAAATATTTTTCTAATGTAATCCAAGAAAAAGCGATAATAAAGTGATAAAAACCTCATTTTTATATGATTATAGATATAAGATATATATTAATAATATACTTTTAGATATTTATCTAATCAGCATAAATTGTGGTATTTCATGAAATACAATAATTTAATCTTGTTTGAGACTAATAATGTCTTTATTCAAAATATATCTTTAATTTCTTTAATTATTTTTTTTGTATTTATAAGTTATCAATAAGATATCTTATCCACCACTTTATATGGTTTTCCAATTGTCCTTTTAAAATTATTTTGAATAATATTGTACTGTTAATTAACTGAGTTTGATAATTATAGTTCATCGAGACATGACATTAAATAGACGGACGGGAAACTAGAAATTTCTGCTATATTTATTTAAAAAAATATTTGTATTTGAATATGTATTCTTCATTTTTCATATTAATGCACTGAAATTTATGAAAGTGGCAAGTTTTAATTAAGTATGAGTACTTGTACTTAAAAGGTTATAGATGAGTTCAACTAGATTACATTTATTATTTATTCTATATAAACGTTATAACTATTTAGCTTAAAATACTTCCGTTTTTAAAATAAATAAATAAAAATACGAAGTAACGTAGAACATTCCAATGGCTATTGAGTATTTTAGTTAATTGGTCGCTTCAGAGATGAGAGGAGCTTAATCAATTAGTTAAATGGACGAGGATTACCACTGCAATGAGAATTTAATCACTAGAATACAATTATTCTAGTATTCATCAACTAGTTGTGAATAACTGAGAAATTCACAACATTAATGACAACGGGGGGCGGGGTGGCCGAGCGTGTTAGCGCGCGTTGCTTTGAGCACGCGTTGTCTAGCAACAGATAAGCAAAAAAGTTAAAACCAAATAATTACGAGTTCGACTCTCATGCTGGGGGATTTTATCTCGGCATATATCCCCCGCCCTCACCCCCTGGCTCGAGAGAATCCCCGTATAGCCTTCGAAGGCGAGTTAGGAGTGTACAAAAAAAAAAAAAAAAAAAAAAAAACATTAATGACAACGTGAACTTAAATTTGCTGGTAAATCACGGACATTCGGTTTAGAATCTTAGCATTTTTTATTTATTTATTTTTTTTTTTTTTCAAAAAGTGATTCGTTAAGTCCAACCAAATTTTATTTTTGAATAGCGTCGGTTATTCAACGGTAGTTTATTGAAATTAAACCTTTGTATGTACTCTTAAACGTTACACCCACAAGAGACCTAAACACGTGTTAATTTAATTGAAGTTTCCTACTTAATATTTTATTTCATACCTATAGGGATTTGTTTTAATTTATTTTTTTGCGCGCAGGTTTTTTTTTTTATATGCACTTTTTTCCTACAAATTGTTACAAAGAATTGTTATTTAAAACTATATGTCTTTTTGACAAAAGGATACAAAGAACATCTGGAATCAGTTATAAAATTATTATGTTATTTTTCATTATTTGTAAATAAAAGCTTTATTACTAAAAAAAATTTGTATATGACACATAGCTGGGCGACATTAACCTTCTGTGTTCTCAGACACAACTCGGATAGAGGCGTCAAACAGCGATTTAGTGGCCTGAATTCCATAACTTTTTATTAAATTAAGATAAATAAAAATTATCTTCATACATCGGATTGGATTTATGATTAGTATTTGTCATGTATATTTTTTATTTATATGTATTAAAGTCCTGCTGTTATGCTCCTTGCAAAGTTCCAATGATGATGTAATGAAACTATTAATATCCTTTGGCCAGGCCAACCTTCCGGCTAACCGTTCGAAAAGAACCGAGCCGTAAATATGTTTATTGAGCTAAGCTTGTGTATTTGTAATAAAAATAATCAATAAAAAATGTTCTATTTTAATTTTAATGGCGAAGATGAGTGAGCAACTTATTTTATTTTTACAAGTATTTGTTTTTAACTTACCATTTTTCCTCATCTATATCTTTCTGTTCTTAGGATTATAGAAATTAAAAAAATAATAATAATAAATTATATATATATATATATATATATATATTATATATATATATATATGGCTTAGGAATGTAAATGAGGAAAACTGAACTTAAGTCTATGGATAAATATAGTTATTTATAAAACTATTGTAAATGAGGATAAATCTGAACTTAAGTATAAGAATAAATATAGTTATTTATAAATATAGTTTATCGCATTTTCAACTCGCCTCATATCGGATGAAAAATATTGGCACAAATTACGGAGTGGAGTCCCTTAAGGACCCCAATGCTTTATTCAGCAATTTATTTTACTAAGTGTAATAAATGAGCTCACTAAGTAAAGGAAAGCAAAGGCAATAAATTTTAAGATTTTTTTAAACTTTAACTTTAAAAAAAAATTTAATTTTTAAATACTATAAAATAATTGTGAAGTGAGAATGGTTGACTGTGTGGATGTAGAGGAGAAATCAGATGAGTGTTAGGTCAAATTTACACACAATTAAATAGAAACTTAATTTAATAGTTGCATAGTTTCGGCCTAAATATTTGGCCTTCTTCAGGACGATTGAAGGAGTAGGAACCCAACAATCAAAGCAATAGTAAACTCAAACATTGCTGGTTGTTTGAAGGCCTAAAGGCCTAAAATTTATGCCGAAACGTCGGCACTATTAAATTAAGTTTCTACTTAATTATGTAGTTAATTTGACTGCATTCTCAACTAGCTTCTCCTCTATAAAAATAATTATGCAGAAAAAAATTCCTCAATTATTCTTTGCAAATAGCTCCGCAGATTAATTACTTAGAACTATGATACTTTGATATTATCTATCTCTCGATGATTAGTTAGCCTTTTTTAATTCATGTAAAAATACTTTATATAAACACCTGTTTTTAACTTTAGGATAGTTTAGTTGTTTTCGGGTTATATTTTTTTTTGTCTTTTTCCAGCAAATCTTAGGTCATTAAATTTAGGTCTTTTTCATTTGTAAGTTTTTCTTAAAAGTTCACTCCTAGAGGCGAAACCATTGGCAAGAGTAAACTCCTATTGGCAAAAAGGGAAAATGGTCAGGATTTGTTTTTCACTCTTTGATTCATATAGCAATTATTCTGTCGAAGCTATATTTCATAACCTTTTTGGATAAGATTCAGGAGTTAATTTGCTTTCTTTTTCTTGTTTATTAAATTATCAAAGTGTTCTTAATTTGGTTCTGGGTGAAAAAAAGATATCAGAGTAATTTATTTCGTTCTGTTTTAATAATGTATATTCTGCTCTGAGAAACGCAATTCAGATCTATTTCTCATGGATGATGAAAAAAAAACATCAGTTCAACAATTTTTGTTTTTTTAATTATTAATTGATAGAATAGAATATAGAATATATTTTATTTGTCTTTGGGGTGTTCCCCTTACAAATAGAGTCTGGCTAGGCTATTCACAATACATTTTTTAAGTTATATATATACATACGTTTTTGACATAATAATACATCTGTTTAAAATATTTTTTAAAAAATAATAAATAAAAAAATAATAATAAAATAATAAATAAAAAATATTTATTAATTGATATAGACTAAAATAAAATAGACATGTAGAGAAGCTACTCAACAGCAGCACTCTAAAAATATTCTTAACTGTAAGGTCTCGAGGTCATCTTCTTTTTAGAGGCTTCGGAGGATTATCAGGATTAGAAGAGGAAGAAAGGAATGAAACAAGCGGGTTAGAGTGAGAGTGGGGTATGTCATGGAAGAATTGATTACTGGTTTTGGTCAAATCATCTACATAGGGAATATTAAGGTCTTTATGGATGAGCTTATTCGTGATAAAGTAAGGAGCGTTGAGAATTTTTCGAAGGATTTTAGATTGTAATGATTGAAGACGGGAAGAATTTGATGGTTTAGTGGAGCCCCCAAGCTCAACTCCGTAAGTCCAGATAGGTCTTATGATGCTCATGTAGAAGAGCCTTTTGTAGCTAAGTGGAAGGTTAGAGCGTCTGTCTAGTAAGTGCTGAAGTAACTGAAAGTGTGCGGATTCCTAGGTAGAAGTCCTAGGTAGCGGATCTGTTCAACTAAAACAAGCGGAATATTATGAAAGGATACTGTACGGCAGGATGTCATAAGTTTACGAAGTAAAGTAAAGGCTATGTGGTGAGATTTATTGGAATTTATTTTAATTCTCTTTTTCTGACACCATCAAGGACTCTGATCTGGAAATGGAGATTTTGAGAGGCAACAGTTAGATCATTATTGACTGATAATACACAAGTGTCATCTGCATAAGTAGAAAGGAAAGTATTAAGATGCGATGGGATATCAGCTGTAAGAACTAAGAAAGGAGGGTCCTAGGATACTGCCTTGAGAAAGACCAACAGACCGAGTAAAAATCAACAATTTTAAACTAAAAAAAAAACTATCGTGTAGTGTCATCAGTGAAAATAACTACAGACGGTCAAGAATTGTACATTGTATTATTAAACGAACCAAAAATAAATAAAATATTTTTTTTTATTTTAAGTGATAAGCTACTTTGTTATTCTGACTATTTCTTCTTTATTTTTTTTCTCCCACGGATGTTGAGGAATATCAAATATATAAAATAAAAGATTCGCACCTAATTCAGTTCTAAACGTTCTCGATAAAAAGCGAATATCGTCGAATCGTAGAAAGGAAGAAAAGCATCCATTGGCCCGGGAGCGTCTGCTGGGAATGTGATTCCGATGTCACCAACGACCCTCCTTTTCTTGTGACACCCGCCATCTCACAAGTTCTCATATAGTTTTATCTCTTCAGGTTTTTATTCGATGGGGAGAGAGGAAACTTTATTGTAGCCCTGAGCCCCACTTTCCTGTTTGTTCATGCTTTCTAGTCGACTTCTCTCAGACGTCGAAACAGCATAAGTTGACGCAGCAGGTCTTTACCAAACATAAAAGCGCTACAATACCTGTGGCTTGAAATAGTTTTTCTCATGCTACCTCTCCTCGCCACAAAACAGATTGTTTCTTGTTTTCTTCATGAGAAAAAAACAACTATTTATTACTTGAGGCAATGGAACTATTTCTCCCACAGAATGAAGACTATGTATTAAAAAAAATCAGGTGCGCCCAACACACGACTTTAACTTACCTCCATTATTTATATCAATTTAAGAATTTCCAAACAAATTTATAAACGAAAATAAATTATTAAAGAATTATTTCAATGGGATTTAAATAGAAACAAGTGTTTTATTAAATAATCTAGCATATTATTATCTAAAACAATTCAGTTTGTTCTATCGGCTTTTCATCACTCTTTATTGACTTTTACAATAGTATAAGATAATATATTTTCTAAAATCTTTAACATACCAACAGTGTATTATACACAAATATTACTGTTCCTAAGTTCAAAACAAATAATTGCATTAAAAAATATGTTTGTAGTTTTCTCGTTTAGTTGGATGTCTAATTCGTTCAACTCATATATTTATCTGCTTTTTAGCAATGCTGATCATACCATATGGTTAATTTTATGGAATCTACGAAATTAAAGGTTATTTAGAGGAAAAAATTTTGAAATATCGGCATTTAAGCCTTGTCAGACTATTTCAATTAGAATTAAAACTACATCATATTCAAGACAGTCTAATTTTACATTGATATAGTGAGTTTAATCAAAATCGTTGGAGCCGTTTTTGAGAAAATCGTAAATAGGTGCAAAATGCATGGTATTAAGTGGCTCTTCTGGTTAGCTGATTTTGATAAAAAAGTTGTCGTAACATTTCGTTCATATAGTTCTCTTTAATATAAAATTTCAGTTTTTTAGGACTTCTCGTTTTTGTCCGGGAGGTACCACACACCCACACACACACACACACACACACACACACACACACACACACACACACACACACCACACACACACACACACACATACGGACAAACACACAGACATTTTTGCTGGACTTGCTCATTTGGACACAGGGGACCCTAAAAAGTGTATAACCGTTGAAAACTGAAATTCAAAAATTTCCACGATCGCAATACTTTCCCTTACCATACTTTCCATACATAGGTAAGTAAAGGTAAAAATAAATAGATAATAGTATTATTGGGTTGTTTCACATGAAATAGTTTCTGAAATATATTAAGGATTTTGCAGGTTTCTGATGTTTTCTTCCGAATGTTTACATATTTAAAGTATACAGTTACTAATCCTCTACCTTTGTATAATAAACATTAGCTTCCTAATCAATTACACACTTTTTAGTATACCTCCAAATATGAACATGGAAACACGCGATATTCGAGTAATATTTTTGAACGAGTTTAAACTCGGCCATTCAGCAATTGAGGCCGCTAGAAATATTTGCAAGGCGTGTGGGGAAGGGAGTGTTAATGAACGGACCATTCGCCGTTGGTTTGCTAAGTTTTCAACTGGGGATACCGACTTGAAAAACTTGCACCGAGGGAGACCTCCGTCCGTAATAGGCAACGATCTCCTCAAACATACAGTTTAAGGAAACCCCTACCAAACAGTTAAAAGACCCTCAGCACAACTAAATGCAAGGGCATCTACCGTTTCCAGACATTTAAAGTGTATTGGGAAAGTAAAAAAGCTCGATACATGGGTACCTCACGATCTCACTGAGCGGCAGCAATTGAAACGCCTTGAGACCTGCGTTTCTTTGCTTGCGAGGCAAAAAACCGAGCCTTTCCTTGAAAGAATAATTACCTGTGATGAAAAATGGATCGCATATGACAATCAGCGTCGGACAGGGCAGTGGTTGAACATCGACGAAACCCCGGGGCAAATCCAAAACCGAATTTGCATCCCTAAAAATTGATGGCACAGTATGGTGGTTTCTGGCTGGGATAATTCATTATTCCTTTTTGCCTAGAGCTGAAACCATTACCTCTACAACGGACTGCAATGGGATTGACCAAATGCACACAAAATCATTAAAAAAACAACCTGGATTGGTAAATCGGAAGGGTCATATACTCTTACACGACAACGCTAGACCCCATGTTTCAAAACATACCGTGCAAAAATTGAATGAACTGGGCTACGAAGATCTTCCGCACCCAGCATATTCTCCGGACTTGTCAAAGACAACTTCGTCAAAGGAAAAGTTTTTAAAAATTATGATCAAGTGAAAAGTGCGTTTTCAGATTTAGTTTCACTTCAAAGCTCAGAGTTTCTCAGTTCGGGGATAAAAAAGTTGGTGTCCTGTTGGGAAAAATGTGTAGAAAAAGAAGGTAAATACTTCGAATAGGATTATCTTGTTTTCATATCGTATTTTTATAAAAAAATCGTTCACCTTGAAAACAGACATTCCATGTGACACAACCCAATAGCAATCAGGAATCCCTCTGTAATATTTTATCTATATTACATAAACAGAGTGAGAGTATACCATAAACAATGCCGGTCTAACGTCTGAGACCATCTATTTTTAAACATCAATTAATCTGTTTGAATTTTTTTTTGTGCGAACTTTTTTTTCTCGTTGTGTATTATGCGGGTTGCACTAAAAAATACATTCTTTGTTACCGTTCTCTAATAAAAAAAAAAACGAAAATTAGCTGTGCAGTGAACTTACAACTTTTTTGCTTAGTCATTCGAGAAATCAATAAATTAAAATAACAATAAAATTTATCTTCTTAATTCCTCTTAGGGGATTACTAGACTGTAAATAATTAACAGTAACATTAAAATCACATTCTTTATTATTATTTATTTTTATTAAGTTAGAAGATTCGGTAATTATTAGATTTATTTTTATTATTTCCTTGTTATTTACGATATTCATAAGCCTTTCTTGCACCTAATTAGCATCTTATAAATACAAATAATAATAAGATACATATTTTATTTAGGTATTCATAGAGGTCATTCTTGATTTATTGATGAAAACGATTGGCGGTCTCAAACTTTTGATCGGCGGTGAATGTCGAGTGTCAGTAGAGGCCAATAAATTTCAATTTTTTTATGCTTTTTTAATATATAATTTTTAATTATCAATAATGATTTTTTTTCCTTTTACAATATTGATTTAAACTGTCCTCACCAAGAAAATCAGAAAATGTAAGGTAACAGTAATTTTCAACAACAACAATTTTTATTGAGTAAAATTACAATCTGTCCCAATTTGGACATCAATAGTTTTTTTTTTTTTTTTATTTCTTTATTGAGATATATTACAATTTGTTACAAAATGAACAATAATAATATTGATAAGAGACCACATTCATACTATATATACAGGAAATAATAATAATGGTCAAATTACATAAAATATAACATAAATAAATTCATATATATACAATAAATTAATAATAATAAATAAAAAACAAAACAAATCGAAACAAAAACCTATTATTGAGATAAATAAAAAGTTGGCAAATAAATAAACATCTTACCCACAATCATAACTATATACAATATATACAATTGCTAAGGGACCCCAGCAAGCGCTTTTCCCTCCACTTGTGGAGGAAAAAGCGGAATCCAAGAGATCCCAGCGCCTCTATCTCAGCCGCATCACTGGTCTGAGCCAGTGGAGGCTGAGTCAGGGCGCTGTAGCCACAAACATACCGTACATGAGTGGAGGATCTGACCATTGTCAGAACTCCAATTTAAATGTTTACAATAGGTCTCGTGGCCACTGCCGTTTCAATCTTCGGGGAGGATTGTAGGGATGGGTGGTGCTGGATAGGGATTGCGCTAGAGGGTTAGGATGATGAGTAAGGTTCTGATGAAATTTGGAAAATTTGGATGGTACCAGGTCTAAAACAAACGGAATATTAAGGTCATGGTGTAGGGTACAGTTGGTAACGTAATAAGGAGCATTAACTATTGTTCGGAGGACTTTGGATTGGAAGGATTGGATGCGTTTGATGTTAGAAAGTTTAGCTGTCCCCCACAGTTCAAGTCCGTAGGTCCATATAGGTTTCAGTACTGTCTTGTATATTAGTAATTTGTTGTCAACAGTAAGATGAGATTTTCTGTTTAGTAGTCTGTATAACTGGCCGAATCTGCGGTTGAGTTCTTTTCTTTTGAGTCTTGTATGTGGGTTCCACGTCAGTCTTTTGTCTAGTAAAAAGCCGAGATACCGGACTGTGTCTGAGGAAGGAAGCGGCATGGAATTGAAATTAACCGTTGGACAGGATTTGCGTCGAAGGGTGAATGTGACGTGAGTGCATTTGCTTTCGTTCACCTTAATGCGCCAAGCATTGCACCAGTCTTCGACAAGGGAAAGATGCTTTTGGAGATTTAGCGATGCTACTTCAGGATCGGAATTGGATGACAAAATGGCGGTATCATCAGCAAATGTTGCCAGAAAGGTATCGGGATCGGTAGGAATATCGGCGGTGTAGAGGATGTAGAGGACGGGTCCTAAGACGCTGCCTTGAGGAACACCGGCCTCAACAGTATAATGTTTGGAAAATTCGGAACCACTGCGAACTCGGAAGGAGCGGTTTGATAAATAGGATCGGAGGATTAGGTATAAGGATTGAGGTAAATGGGTTTTGAGCTTAAAGAGCAGTCCCGGGTGCCACACCCGGTCAAAAGCTTGAGCTATGTCCAGAAAGGCACCCGAACAATACTCCTTGCACTCAAGGGCGGAGGAAATGTGATCTACAACTCGGAGTCCTTGGTGAACCGTGGAATGTTGAGGACGAAATCCAAACTGATGTGAAGGAAAATTGTGAAATTTGGCTAGGATTCGTTTTAATAGGAGTTTTTCGAAGATTTTGGAGAGGATCGGGAGCAGGCTAATTGGTCTGTAAGATGAAGTGTTGTGGGAAGGTTTGCCTGGTTTTAGGAAAAGGATGATAGTTGAATGTTTCCATATGAGAGGGAAATAGGTAGTGCGTAGGATACAGTTATAGAGATATGCAAGAAATGTAATGGCTTTGGGAGGAAGTTGTCTTAAGATCTGAGGAGTAAGGAGGTCGTATCCTGGGGATTTACGGAGAGGAAGCTTTTTAAGAAGATATTTAACCTCAGATGGATTAACTGCTTTAGGTGGTAAGGATAGTGGTATTGGTGACATAAGGAACTCTTCAACTGTTGCAGTATGGGTTGGATTGAGCTCAGGATGAGGAGTGAAAACTTTGGAAAGGTGCTGCGCGAATTCCTCGGCTTTATCCTTGTCGGAAGCAGCCCAGGAACTATCACAGCGCCGAAGAGGGTGGGAAATGGTGTGGGATTTTAGAATTCTCTTCGTGACATTCCATAGGGAATTGTCACGAGTCGAGAGAGAGGAGAGGTAGGAATTGTAGGATTGGGAACGGAATATCGCCAACTCCCGCTTTAATTTTCTACAAAGAAAGTTGTAAGAGCGGCGATCTTCTGGGTGGCGGGTGCGTTGCCATAATGATCTGGCTCGGCGTTTGGTGTTGATGAGGTCCTTCAGGTGTTGTGGTAAATGGCTTTTGTTAGGAATTCTTTGGGATTGTTTGGGAGAAGAGGCAGTCCAGGCAGCTTGTTGAATTGTGGTTGTAAAGGAAAATACGGCATCATCTAGGTCAGTTTGGGTTTTGAGAGGTACTCTGAGGTCAATATCATTGGTAAGGATTTCGCGGAAGAGGTTCCAGTTGACAGGGCCTCTAATGAATGACGGTGGGAAAGGTTTCGGAATAGGAGTTATGGATACATTTAGGATTAATGGACTATGATCAGAGGATAGTTCATCAAGGCGAGTTACGGAATAGTTCAGGGAGCCTAATCCGCAGTGGATGATGAAGTCGAGGATGTCAGGATTACGGTTAGGATCTGTCGGCCAGTAGGTAGGAGAATCGGGAGGTAGGAGATGAAAGCGTCGGGAGTTGAGTGCAGACTGCAACGTCCGTCCACGAGAATTGGTGGTTCTAGAACCCCACTGTTGATTCTTAGCGTTTAAGTCGGCACCCAAAATGAAGTGATTTCCCAAGGAGTTGAGGAAGGATCCAAAGGCAGAGGAAATAGGATGTTTAGGAGGGCAGTATGCTGATGCGATGATAAGCGGAAAAGAAAAGGTTTTGATTACAATGGAAGTTGCTTGTAGGTAATCGTGGGCGGGAAGTGGGTGTAAGTGATGGGTGACGGATCGGCGGACAATGACAGCAGTACCGGCATGGGCTTTGCCGTCTGGATGGTCTGTCCGGTATGTTATGTATTCTGGTATTTTGAAGTACTGTTTAGTGGTTAGTCTAGTTTCAGTAATGAGTGCAACATCAATGTTTTTGTCTTGCAGTACGGCTGTAAGTTCGTCAGTGTGAGTTCTAACACCATTCGCATTCCAAAGGAGAATGGATAAGGAATTAGGTGAGGTCATTTATGGTTTTTGTAAGGCAGGAATGAGATTTGATACAAGGTTTGTAAGGAGTGATATTAGGGGCATAACAAGGGATTTAATTTCGGAGATAAAGGATGTCATCAAACTGGTAAGGTCTGTGGCATTTGAAGGAGGAGGGATATGAGAGATTTGTGGTTGATTAGGATTTTTAGGATTGGTTACATTTTGAGGAAGAGGTATATGTGGAATGGATTGAGGTACATTCTGTAGTTCCGGCAGGGCCACGGCTTCAGTACTTTGATTCCCACCTCCAAGTAGGTGGGCAAATGATACATTGGCATCAATAAGTTTTGAGGGTTCTCTTCTGTTTCTTACTTGTCTTGCTGTTTCATCCAGTACTTGAGGTTTTTGAAACCTGGTCCTCAGTTCCTTATAGATTTGGCATCCTTTATAGTTGGCTGGGTGGTCCTTGAGGCAATGAGCACATACAGCTGGTGTTGATTTTGGTTTTGTACACTCCACAGACTTGTGCTGTTCACCGCATTTCACGCAACGAGGTATGTGATGACAATAACTTTTAGTATGTCCATATGCTTGACAGTTATGGCACTGAACTATCTCCTTCTTTATGTAAGGTTTTTCAACTCTTACGCTGGTATAGTACAATCTATTGAGGTCATAGATTTTTTCAACTCCTTCTGCTGGTTCCAAATCCACAAAAAAGAGAGGTAGAGGAATTTTATCCTTTAGGACATTAGTGACTTGCCGCACTTTATAGCCCATCTCCGTTAGTTCTTCTTTAATTGCTTCAACTGGTGTCGAGGGGTGTAGGTTTCTGATTACTACCCTTAAAGCTCTCTCTTGGCGTAGCTGATAGGTATGGAAATCTGCTTTGGTTTCAGTTAAATATTTCACTATTTTTCTATATGTCTCGGCAGTAGTAGGAGATATTTTGGTATCATTGATTCTACTCATACAGTAGTAGCTGGTAGATTCGGTAATTTTGTTCAATTGCGCACACAACAACTGGAAATTTCTGATATTTTTGACAAATATGGGAGGAGGCCGTGGTTCACTGGGTATAGGAGTAGATTCCATGTTTTCTTTTTCATTATGCAAAATCTGAAAAGGATTTGGGGTGAAAAACGGCGATTCGTCAGTCATCCCTTGTGACGATGTGCCAGGTTGTGGTTCAGATTCTGAATTAGTACCTGAAGGGGTTGCTTGTAATCTTTTATTAGTATCACGGCGAGGTCTTTGTTTCGTAGGGGACGGGATTGAACCACTAGATCTAGATCTTTTAGTTGAAGCTTTGGAGGACATTACTTGATGATAATATCGCATTTCATGTAAGGAAAATAATTAAATAATAACCAGATGTGGGGAAAAAAAAATAACTTAAGAAAAGTTAAGCAAGACCAGCCTTGCCTAGCTATTGGCAATCAGCTGATATGAGAGGTGACTCAGCATTCACTTTACAGTGTAAATTGTAACCCAACTTACCGTTGTTTGCTCCAATATTTACTGTTGTTGTTATCCTGAAGCCTGGTGATGTTTTCAAGACTTTTCTGAAGTGATATCCAACTGAAAAAGCAAGAAATCCAAGAGCCGATTTGAAAGATGACCGCTATACTCTTGCGCATGCGCAGAACTCGGACATCAATAGTAGCGGTGAAAGATATACATACTACATTCATAACAGTAATAAATGCCGTTTTTATCGGATCTTTTTAAATCTAGCTTTCTTATTAAATTATTATTACCAATCATACATTTTTTCTTAACCATCCTTTTTAATCGAACTAGTTAAAAAATCAAAAAAAAAAAAAATCACCTTGTTATCAGCTTCTTAAAAATGTACGGTGAGAAAAGTATTGCGACAATATTCTGATTTTTTCTCATCTGTTGTGTTGGCCTTTGTTCATTTTAGTTCTTCGGTGAATTTTCTTTGTCAGGCAGTAAAAATGAAAACAGCCCAGACAACAATGTACCTCAGAGAAGCAGTTTCAGAATATTAGAAAAAAAAGTCTCCAAGATAAGTAAAAACGAAAATGAAGGTTTACTTATACAGAAAAAAAAATCATTTTAAAATAGATTAATAATTATTCTTCATTTTATATTCGACTATTAATATTTCAATGTTTCATACAGAAATACCATTTATTACCATAAAGCTTCGGTTTTATAATCTATTGCATCTAAGAATGTAAGAACATAAATGTAAGACGTTTCGACGTTAATATCAGACGATTAGTTTCAAAATACGGGTCGATTAAAAATATTTTTCTTCAATAACTCGGTTATTTAAAAAAAAAAGATAAAAAATGCATAGAGTACTATTACCTAGGCAATAGAGTGAACATTTTTTTATTTTATTTAATAACATTAATTTTTGTCTAAATTATATTAACTACCGTCTTATTAAAATATACATTTATAAGTCATTTGTCTATTTTATGTACTATTGTTCCGTTTTTTTTCTTTCTTTAAATTTCAATTAAAAACAACAAAAAAAGTATTTGTTAACTGTTTTTTCCCACATATATTTATTCTTTATAAATAACCAATACACAATATTGCATAAAGGCATTTAAGCCTTTACGCATTAAAACCCAAGCAAATTTCGTCATATATTTAAAACATTTTAACTCGATATAGACGGTATTAAGGATTATTCTTTGTTTTGTTTTTTGTTCTATATTCCTACCAGTTAATTAAGTAGACAAGGGTGTTGATGATGGAAAAACAATTAATAAGTTTAGTATGGCGCTATAATCCTTCGTCATTAGACAGGGAACCAAACAAACTGTTTGAATAATTTAGTATCTATCCAGGCAGATAGTGTTAATTACTAAAAGTTCAAAAACAGGATGTTAAACAGGGAAATTACTTTAACCTTTACTTTACTGTATAGAAAGGTTTATAATAAATAATAATGATAATGAAATTGAATCAATAATGATGACGCAATTGTAATTAATTAATATGTATATTAATAGTAAAATAATAACCTTTATCGGTTCGAAAGTAATGACTTTTATGCTGCTGTAATAGAACATTTAGTTGAAAATTGTATGGAAATTATCAGCTAGAATGTTCGATGTTTTAGTACAAAATAAAAATATGTATGTATACACATATATATCATTATTAACACATATTATGGACAAAAATAACATAAACTATTTTCGATAAATGAAAACTGTATGCAATTATCAGCATAATGTTTTGGTTATATTCGATGTTTTAGTTCAAAATAAAAATATATATGTACATAAGTGTTTATAACATATATCATTATCAATAAATATTATGAGCAATAATAACGTAAGTTATTTTCAAATAAATGATTTAAAATATTTAAATTAATGAAGCACCTTAAACATCGTTTTAAGAACTCTGTTAGGTTATCTATCCATGTTGTTGAACTTCATGATTTCTTGTCAAAAAGCTTTTCCATAAGCTTATTTTAAATTTTATTATAATTATAGAAAATAAATAAAATAAGTCTTAATATAACGTAGTAATCACTTAAGATAAAATCTTCCAAAGACAGCACTGTAATGAAATTTTAATACCGAAGCTTTCGAGACATCTTGACTATCCGCAACCGAGTAGAAACTTGTTTTGTATTTTTTATTAATTTAATATTCTTCTTTTAATTTCACTTAGCTATACATGAAATATATAAGGGAAAGTATTGCGATCGTGAAAGTTTTCGAATTCAAGTTTTCAACGGAAATACACGTTTTATTGCCCCTGAGTCCAAATTTCCTGACCGTTGGAAAGAAAAAGGTTTTAGAAAAAAATATTATCTAATACACGGAAAGTTAATTTTTTTTTAATTTATTCGTATATATTACAATTTTTCATAATAGACAATAATAATAGTGCTACAGGATCTCATTCATACAATATTTACAATATAAACAAAAGGAAAGTCAAATTACATAAAATAAAATAAAAATAAATAAACGTATACAATAACAAAATAAATACAAATAAATGAAGTTAACAAATAAATAAACACATGTCACATTCATACCTATGTACAATATTTACGATCAGCTCTGGAACCCCGGAAGGTCCAAAGGATCCCAGCGCCTCCCTCTCAGCCGCATCACTGGTGAGAGCCAGCGGAAGCTAATAAAAGTTAATAGAGGGTGATAAAAAGCCGATGAAACTAACTGATTGTTGTTGGTAAAAATATAATAGATTATTTAATAAAACACATGTTTCTATTGAAATTCAATATAATAAATTCTTAAAAAATTTGTTTATCTCTAAATGTATTTAAAAATTCTTTAATTGATTTTGACAACGGAGGTAAGTAAAAGTCGTGTGTTGCGTGAACCAGAATTTTTTTTTTTTTAAAGGTTAATTTTGAGTTTAACTGAAAAAGGATATATACGCTGGTATTAAAGAACTGGAAATAAATATCAGAAAGCGATGGTTAAAACGTTTCTGCCATATCCTCCAGTCACGGCTTAATAAAAAAAATTTAAATACAATTTGTGATTATAAAGGGTATGGCTTACTTAAGCAAATGAAGGAAAAGCTCAGAAAGTTCAATATTGCGGAGGAGATATTTCTATACAGAGAAAAAATACAATAGGAGAGTTTTTGAATTGAAGCTTCCAGTAAAGAAGAAAAATCCCAACAGAGGAATCTTAAGAAAGAAAGAGAAAATTCTGGAGGAGAACAGAAGGAACCCCAAATTAAATAATGTTTAAGTGGTTTTCAAAGGTTTTTTTTAAAGAATAAATAAATAAAATTTTATCTCAATTATTTTAACTGTGACGAAATACTTTATTCAATCAATATATAAAATATTTTTTAAATGCGCAACACACGACTGTCACTTACGTCAGTGGTTAAAATCACTTTAAGAACTTTTAAATACCGTGAGAGATGAAAGAAATAAGATTAAAGAATTAATTAAATTTTCTATTGAAGCATGTGTTTTATTAAATATTCTATTATATTATTATCTAAAACAATCAGTTTGTTTATTTATTTAACGTCACTTTATGCTACTATGGCTAATCAGACGATGCTACAGTGGGAGTCCTAAATATTGCATATCCAGGTACATTAGGATAGGGATCTTTGACGTGTACCTGACATCGGGACCACCTTTTAACGTCCCCTCCGAAGGACGGCATAACTAAGGATATTTTACTCCCATTAAAAAATCCTAGAACCACCTGCGGATTTAAACCCGTGACCTTTGGCTTAGGAGGCTGTTATGCTAACTACCCTGCTACAAGTGATCCTTAAAACAATCAGTTATTGTTTTAGCTTTTCATTATTCTCTATTTCATTTTATAACTTTGTGTAGAAGATATTCTTTTTTTCACATTTTTAGCTTTCCAACGGTATATTATATATATATATATATATATAGAATATGATATATATATTATTTAAATATAGAATAGATAAATAAAAAAAAAATTTATTCTGGGACTAGGTCCCCAAAGAATAATAGTTATGTACAATAGAAAAATATAATATGTCTGGCCAACAGACAAAATAAACATGAGTACTTATTAATTACAACGATTATTTACAAATACAATTATTAACAATGAGGAGAAAAGCTATACATAAAAAAACAAACAAATTACTTCAAAAAAAAAAAATAAAAATAAAAGATAAAAATAAAAAAAAATATATATACATATATAATATCTTCTAAATATTGTCTTCTGAGAAAATAAAATCTAATTTTAACAAAATCAGATTAAAATTTCGGCAGTAAACAAAAATCGTCTTTCATTCAATGTAGACTTCTAGATGAAATTGACATATCATATTTGCTGATCGTCTATTTGGGATGACAGTAGGTAAAGGAAAAGTTGGGATTTGAATGAGGATAAAGAAGTGGCATGGCGGATATGGTTCGGTAGAGAATTCCAGAGTGCAGAAGAGCGAACAATAAAGGAACGATCAAAAGTTTTGGTTCTGTGGGTAGGAGCATAAAGGTCAGAATGTCGGGATCTAGTTTCGAGTAAGTGGACTGAGGATATAAATTGAAGGAGACTATGGATGTAGGATGGACGCTGGGAGTTGATAGTTTGATAAAGGTATGATCCAAGGAAATATTGTCTGCGGGTGGAGGGAAGGAGCCACTTTAACTCACCGTATAAGTGGGTAACATGAGATCTCCTTGAAGTGCCGAAGACAAATCTTAAGAAAATGTTCATAATGCGCTTTAATCTGTCTTCAAGCACAGTCGGGAGGCCGTCATATGCCACACAACAATAGTCAAAGTGGGGGAAAATGAGTGAGGAAACGAGGAGCTTACGAGTGGATAGTGGGAGAAGATGACGGGAGCGATGGAAAAATTTAAGGATACTTATTGTTCTTTGAGAGATTTGGGCAATATGTGGTTTCCAGGAGAGGGATTGGTCGATTGTGATACCTAGGTTTTTTACAGAGGAACTGAAGGTAATTGGGTAATTACTGAGGATTAGACTTGGGAAGTTGGTATTAGATTTGATAAGGGATTTGGAACCTATTACTATTGCTTGCGTCTTCATAGTATTTAGCTTAAGTTTATTCAGATTTCCCTAGGCGCTGATTCTATCCAGGTCCTCCTGAATCTTCAGAAATGCTGCTAATGTCTCAGAGGGGGAGAAGGATAGGTAGATCTGGAAATCATCAGCGTACAAATGGTGGGAGCAATGATGGATAGAGTTGGGAAGGTCATTGATGTAGGAATTAAAAAGGAGAGGAGATATACTTGAACCCTGGGCCACACCTGCCGAAAGGGTAAGAAAGGAAGATAGAGGTTGATTAGGAATATTGACGGCTTGGGTTCTATCAGAAAGAAATGAGTGAAACCAACGGATAGTGCTGTTGGAAAAGGATAGGGATTGAAGTTTGGAGTAAAGGATGGAGTGGTCCATGGAGTCGAAAGCTTTTGAAAAGTCTAGAAGTATTAGTACGGTCAGTTTCTTTTCTTCCATAGCAGTATGTATGTCGCTGGTTATTTTGAGGAGAGCAGATTGTGTGGAAAAACCAGGCCGGAAACCGGATTGGAGAGGATCAAGAAGTTTAGACTTTTCAAGGTAATTAGATAATTGGGATTGGACTATTCTTTCTAAAGGCTTGGATAGGTTAGATAGGATGGAAATTGGGCGGTAGTCTTTAGGGGATATAGGATTTGAGGTTTTATTAATAGGATGGATTATTGCTTTTTTCCAAGTAGTTGGAAATATAGAATTTTGGAGGGAAAAATTATATATGAATAGAAGGACTGGTAGGATTTCGGGAAGGCATAGTTTTAATAATTTGACGGGTATTCCATCAAATCCTATGGAGTTGGTATGGGATTTCATTAGAGAGGAGATAAGGTCAGTTGGTGAAATATCGGAGAAATAAAAATTATCTGGATTAAATGATGTAACTGAAGAAAGTCAGAAGAATGCGGAGAATGGTTATCAGTGGAGGAAGATGAAAAGTATATATTTAAATCATCTGGTGAGGATTGATAGGATAGTGAGGAAGAGGATTTGCAAAGAGATAGTTGGCGAAGGAGTTGCCATTTTGACTTTGAATCGGGAGCAGAGGAGAGAGTTTCGTGAAAGTAGTTAGATCTTGCTTGTCTGATAGTTGTCTGAGTCAGATTGCGGAGTGCCCTGAACGCTTGATGGTCTTCCGTTAGTCTAGTACGTCTAAAGCGTCTACGGGCTGCCTCACGCCTCTTTTGTAAGTCTTTTATTTCTGGACTCATCCAAGGAGCGGGGCGGCGACGGAAGGTGCGGGTTTTGAGGGGAGCATGTTTATCGAGGATACTAATTAGGTTAGAGGTGAGGATATCGACCATTGAATCTATAGAGGTACAAGAATTATGTTTCGTCCCACTTTAGGACTTCAAGATCGGATTGGATAATTTCACGAGTAAGGGAATTGATATTACGGAAAGTTGTTGTTTTAGGAAGGATTACTGGAGTTTGGATATTGTATGATATGTGAATTAGGTCGTGACATGATAAGAATGGGACTGGTAATTGAGATGAAGAGAGAAGGCTATGTGCTGAATCAATTACATGAAGGTCGAGCCAGGTATTTGAACAACGAGTATGATGGGTGGGAGAGAAAGGTACAATGAAAAGATTAAGAGAAAAGAAGAGATTTTCGAGGTACAGTTTGTCATTGGAGTTGGAAAGGAAATTGGTGTTGAGGTCGCCGGAGATTATAATATTGTTATAGAGAGGAACGTAACTGTAGAGGGTAGTTTCAAAAGGAGCATCGAACGGAACTAGAGGAGGCGGATACACTACTGCAAATAGGAGAGGATGATTGTTACAAATAATTTCAAGGATAATAAATTCAATATGAGGATGATCGGATGGGGTTGAGACATCTAGGATACGGGATTTTAGGCTATTATGAACATAGAGACTGACGCCTCCGCCGGTGCGGCCTAATCGGTCATGACGTAAGAAGGAGTGGTCAGGTAAGGAAATAGAAGAGGAAGGAATGTAGGGTTTTAGCCAAGTTTCTGATACTGCAATGATATGGTAAAAGTTCTGAGTAAAGTATTGAAGGAATTCATCATAATGAGCGGGTAAGGATTGGGAGTTGACATGGCAGATGGTTAGGATACTAGTCATAGGGACGGGATGGGGAAAAACTCTGATGGTAGGAAGACGATGTAGCTAGATTTTGGTTAAATTTAAAAATTAGAAGAAGATAGATACAATAATATACAATCAAAAGTGTTGAGTAAAGAATACTTGATAAATAAAATAAATGATGATTATTGAAGAAAATAAAATCTGTATAAAAATAAAAATAAACCGCGACATTAAACATAAAAGTCAGTAAATTGCATATAGAATCCGTGGTGTGAATTCGTTGGTAGCCAGAGAGCAGACGGTAGCCGGGACGTCAGCCGAAGACCTCTAGGTCCTGCGCTCGGTCGATGAAGACCACCGGATGTCCGTCGTCCTTACGACAGCGAACTCTGCCGGCGGAAAACCAGACGTATTTTAGTTTTCCAGGCGATCTCTTCTGTCGGGCGAGCCAGTAAAGGTGTCTGTTTCCAGGAGACATTTCCTCACTCAGATAAATACGGTGGCAATCATTAGATTCCCACCCGATATCCAGCGTGGTGAAATCCCTTTTTACCTTTCTTTGCTTCACCAGCTCGTCCCTCGTGATTTGCCTGACGAAACGGACAACAACAGGAGGTGTTCTCTCGTCACCCGGCTTCGATCTGCGTCGTACCACCGTGTCCAGGTCCTCGGGAGAAATCTTCATACCTAGGCCCGCCGCTACACTGGTCACCAGAGCCGCAGTGGTTTCGCCCGGGCGGACCGGGACACCTCGAATTTCCAGGGACCTACGAAGTAGGCCCTGCTCGGCCTTATTAAGCCGAACCTCAAGCTCACCTACTTTATTTTTTAAAGTTTTGTTTTCTAGAGAGAGCTCTTCGATATATTTTGTCTGGCCTTCTAGATGACTTTCAATTTTGGAGAGCCTCTCATTTAATTCAAAACTAAGTTCATCATATTTTTCGAGGGAACCGCGCATATTTTTTATTTCCTCATTGACCTGGGATCCTTGACTTGTCACTGCAGCCATTACATCGGCCAAGGTTGGCATACCTGAGTTCAGCTCACTGGTCTTGGAAGGTGATGAGGGTTTATCAATTGTTTTTTTTTTCTAGGTCACATTTAGGGCACAACCATGATTTTTTATTAAATTTCAGAGTTTCAATTTCTTTTTCTTTCAAATTACAGCATTTACCGTGATAAACAACACGGCATTTACTGCAATTAAAATTGTTCTTGTCATCACGAGTGATGGCACATTCGCACAAGGAACACTGAACCATTTTTAAGATGAAATTGAAAAAATACAGTTATAAAAAAACAAAAAAAAATAAACAGTACTCACAGTAGAGAATTAAGGTAAATAGTCACAGGTGTTGACGTCCGTAATACCTTTGAGATTAGGGATTATAGGACGAACTAACCGCTGTATCTCAGTAAACTCTCAGCCCTCGCACCAGTTCTTGAAGCAGTGTGTTTGATTAAATAAAGAGTAAATACACAAAAACTATTGTTTATAATGTGATACACAAATAGAGAGAAAAAAAATTGAAAATAACGAAACCTAAAAGTTGTAAATAAAAAATGCACAAGGGAACGATGTTGACTTATATATATATATATATATATATATATATATATATATATAATATATATATATATATATATATATATATATATATATATATATTATATACTTATATATATATATATTTATATATATATATCTATATATATATATATATATATATATATATATATATATATATATATATATATTATATCTTATGGTTCTTATCTTTGAAAAAGCAAAAATTACATTAAAAACTATTTTGCACTTTTATCTTTATGTTGATTATAAAATGCGTTCAACTTCTATGTGTAGCAGTTTTTACCAATGCTAACAACAAGAAAAGATTTTTTTTTTTTAAATATGCAAAATTGAAGATACTTTAGAGGAAGACAATTTAAAATATCGGCATTTAAGCTATGTCAGACTATTTCAATCAGAATGAAACCTACATCATATTAAAGCCCATTAAATTTTATTTGGATATAGCGAGTTTAAATTAAATAATTAGAGCATTTCTTATGAAAATCGTCAAAACGTTCAAAATGCATCGTATAAAGTTGCTCTTCTGGCTAAATGATTTTGATGAAGAAGTTAGCGGTTACATCTCAGGCATAGACGCAGTTAAAATATGTAATTTTAGTTGTATATATATCATCGTTTTCGCGCTTGACTTACCACATCCACACGCATAGATACACAGATTTTTTTTCTTTTTAAACCTTTGGAACACAGAATTTTATGCAATCCTCGGTCATTTGTAAAACTAAAACGTGTAATTCCGTTGAAAACTGGAATTCGAAAATTTTCACGATCGCAATACTTCCCCTTAATATATATTTCATATACAGGTAAGTGAAAGTAAAAGAAGAATATAAAATTAATACAAAACAAGTTTCTACTCGATTGTGGATAGTGTGCTGATGCTTCAAGATGTCTCGAAAGCTCCTGAGATTTTATCTTAAGTGATTAATACGTTATATAAAGACTTATTTTTTTTATTTTATATAATGATAAAAAAAATTATAATAAGCTTTATTATTTATAATATTTCTTTATTTATAATATTTAATATACAGGTAAGTGAAAGTAAAATTTAATTAGTGCGGCCTTTTCTTGTACTGTATATCAATAAAAATCTTTTAAAATTAACTCGCTATGAAACAACTTTTATTTCCTGTAAGTGTTGAAATATTTTCGATACAATAAGTCCATAGTACTTAAAAATAAATATCTTGCGAGAAAAAAAAAGAAGAAAAAAAAAGAAATAAAGAGCAAAAGTTTGTGATCTTCAAAGAAATATTTTACCACAGAGAGGTGTGATTGTTTCAGGAATCTTCTGGAACGTTGAGCACCAGTCTCTTGCCCCCCTCAAACTTAGTTTATTCTTTCAGAAAAGTACGGGCCGTGGTATGAGGAGGGGCTTCTGGTTTTCTTCTGGAGAGCTTTTAGTCCTTTGGAGGGTTAGGCCTGCTGATCAAAGGAGTATTAAGAGCTCAGAGGACCTGGAAAAGAGATTTATTTAACTTTTTGAAATGCGTCTGTAACTCTTTGGAGTCGACACGGAGCTGAGACTTTGTGGGCTCAGCGTGTAAGTCATCCTTAATGGATGTAACCAATGATGAGCCGTCTTGTAAGCATCTTTCACTCTTATGTGCTTTCTGAAATTTTTTTATAGTGTATGATGTTTCTTTTTCATAAATTATTGAAATATTATTTACTAGTGGACCGGCCCCTGCTTTGCACAGGTGGAATTTGAATGATGTGTCATTTAATGTTTAAAAATCTCTCTCTTACTGGTTTAGAGTTTATCGTTTCGGGAGTTTTAGTTTATCGTAACGAAAAGTGCAACAAAAAAAAAATGTGTCTATTCTTTAACGCCTATTCATATTATATTCAATCATTGACATAATTGAAAAATATAAATTATAGTTAAGTTTATATGTTTACTATTTAAATGTGAAAGACAGATAACGGAAAATTTAATTTTCTCAAATATAGAAAACTTGATTGTTATGTATGTATTGAAAAACTACATAAAAAAACAACGGTTTCTAATTCATTCGTTTTATTGGTGTTTCATATCTCATATAAGCAATGTAAATTAGGTTTTAAAAAGTTAAATTAAGATTTCATGAAATTCTATTTAGTTTACAGGAAAATATCTGTTTTCATGAAATATTAATAATTTTTTTTAAATATATTTATCTTGAAATTTACAGCTGTAGAAAAAATACATCAAGTAACTATGCTTAAATGTGAAATAAACATGAAGAGAATCTGACCATTGGCAGCACTCTTTTGTAGTGAGTCTAAACAAGAAGGCCTCGAGGCCATTTTCTTTTCAGACGCCTCGGAGGATTATCAGGAGTTGAAGAGAAAGCCAGGAATAGAGTGGGAGTGGAGTTTTTCATGGAAGGTGTGATACCTGGTACGGGCCAAATCAGTAACATATGGAACATTAAGGTCATTATGGATGATTTTATTCGTTACAAAGTAAGGAGCGTTAAGGATTTGCGAAGGATTTCGGATCGTAAGGACTGGATACGGGAAGAGTTTGATGGTTTAGTAGAGCCCCAAAGCTCAACTCCGTAGGTCCAGTTTCTCGTCTCTTCAGTCTTGTATACGGATTCCATGTAAGTCGTTTGTCAAGCAGGAGTCCTAAATCCTTTGGATCTGTTCAACCGGGTAAGCGGAATATCATTAAAGGACACTGTAGGGCAGGGTGTCATAGGTTTTCGACGAAGAGTAAAGGTAATTTGTTGGGATTTATTGGAATCGATTTTAATTCTCCAATTCTGACACCATATCTCAAGGTCTCTGATGTGGGATTGGAGAGTTTGAGAGGCAATTGTAGGATCGTTATTAACCGATAACACTCAAGTGCCATCGGCATAGTTAGAAAGGAATGTGTTAGTATGGGTTGGGATATCAGCTGTATAGACTGTGTAAAGAATGGGTCCTAGGATACTGCCTTGAGGAACCCCAGCAGACTGGGTGAAAAGAGATGAATAGGAACTATTGTGGTTTATTTTGAAGGATCTGTCAGAGAGGTAGGACTGGATGATTAGGAAGTATGTAGGAGGAAGGAATTGACGCAGTTTGTACAACAGTCCCGGGTGCCAGACATTAATAAATTTGAAATAATTATAAATAGTATTAATTTTATAACAATTTACCATTTATGTTAAGAACTTAGTTACAATTCGACACCTAATATTGTTTCTAAATCCTTGCTCACTAAATGGAAGAATATAACCTGCGCGAACCTGTAAGACGGTGATAAGCCCTCTCTTTAACAATAAAATATGTTCATTTGTTTACGGGTTTATAATAACTTTATATTAAGTAGAAAGATTTCTTTATTGCATATTAACTTATCTAAAATCTTGCGCTTTTCAACGGTTTTTATAAGTCTATATTACTACTCATATTTCAGGAATAATTTGTTGATAGCCTCCACTGGCTTACACCGGTGATGCGGCTGAGAGAAAGGCGCTGGGATCTCTTGGATTGATGAAGCCCAGTCTGGGGTCCCCTTAGGAGATTGTATATATAGTTAAGTTTGTTTGTATGATGTTTATTTATTTCCCAACTTTGTATTTATCTCTACAACAGGTTGTTGTTTAATTGTTATTGTTTTGTATATATTTGAATTATTCATTTCCGATTTTATGTAATTTGACTTTATGATCATTTTCTGTATATATTGTATGAATGTGTATCACATCACTATTACTACTGTTCATTATGAAACAAATTGTAATATATCTCAATAAATAAAAAATAAAAAATTGTTGATAGCTTGGTTACATAAAACTTATTATTCCCGTTTTCAGAAATAACAGAAAAGGTAGCAGTAAAGATCATAGAGTTACAGTGTCCCAAAAAAAACTTAAAAACAATGTTATGCTTGATTTGATTTATAATCTGGTGTATGCCTGAGTATATTTAAATTTTAATTCTGTCGTTATTTATATTAGCAAACCATATATATAAAAATATGGATTTAATTAAGCTTCTTATTTTAGTACCTCACATTTTGTGAGTTTCAATATCTACTTAAAATTGATTGCATGTTTCCCGCAGGTCATATCTTGCCTGACTTGATGAGCAAACACGGTATTCTGTTGATTTTTTTTAATTAGTTGATAATTCAAACAGCATTCTGGCGATGATACCATATGAATATTTGAAGCGAATCCCATAGAAAAACTATATTTCCCAGTATCTTGTAATATACTGGCTTCGAGCCGAACCTAGCCTTATAACAAATGAATAAAAAAATATGTGTTATCTGTGACCGTGCGGGTGGAAAGATATAAAATTTATTTCAGCTACATCCATCATATATTTCAAAGCTCTCCGAGTTATTTATCGCCTTTGATTAAAAATGCTATATATTCCTCTATTATTTAACTATTTTATAAAAAAATGAAATAATTCAGAGAAACTAATGCAATACGAACAGAAAATATCACAGAAATACCTACTATGAGTATTGTATTCATGGTCCTAAGATTACGTAAAATTACACTATATATCCAGCTCCATCTGGCAAAACAATATTTGCTACATGAAATATTTCTTTGATAATTTTAAGAATTTCGTTAATATTTTGTACTTATTAAATTATTTATTACTACCAATTTTCACCAAATTTAATCATATAAAGCGGCAGATTTATATCTTGGAAGAATTTCATTTAGCCGTTGAGTTAGTTTAACAGTTTTCCTTGTTACCAGTTTATTTTTTATGAATATTGAAAAAAAAAAAGAATTGAAAAATTCTTTTGGGCTCGGAGACATCATCTGCTCAGTTATTCTTGATTAAAAAAAAAAAAAAAATTAAAATTCGTAGGACATTTGTACAGAGTAAACAAAAAAGAAAATAAATATAAAGAAGATTAAATAAAGGAAACAAATAAAATAATAATAACCATAGCCACATTCATACATATATATAATATTTTCTTACTGCCCTATGTAAACTCGGAAATAGAACCCGACATATCCTAGGATGTCGAAGCACAATGCTAGGAGATCCCAGTCGCGTCACTGGTTAATAAATTATGCATTTATATTTTTAATGACCAACGTGAATCAAAATATGGCTAACTGACTACACGGTTGTCAAATTTTATGTTATATATTATAGTTTTTTCGTGGCGCGACAGGCCGTGTAGGCTCTGGGCCTCGCGGTGTAATCTCCTGAGAGGTTACACTCACGGTTCGTTATGTATTTTCTAGTGTAGGGTCATCACTCCCTACGCCTAAATTTGTGAGTGGCCACCATTTGGCTGACGTTTCTCACATACCCGGGGGAGAGTCTGTGAGTGAATCCCCATTTAATTACATTCTTATAAAAGCCCCGTTGGGACTGGGATTTGAACTCACAACTTTAGCATGAGAGACTAGCGCGCTAGCCACTCAGCCACGGGCTCCCCAATATATATTATGGTAGTAATTTTATATATATTTCATATTAATATTATATATATATATATATATATATATATATATATATATATATATAATGTGTGGGTGTGTATATATGATTATAGAAGAGTGATTACTAATCATACTCAGATGTATGTATATCGCCAAACGTGCTTATAAAAAAAATAAAATAGTACAACTGGGAGAGGGAACAGTTTATCAAGTTGAGATGAAGAGGGCACTTCCGTTGGGAACGATTTGTTATTTCGAGGGCCTATAATTCTTCGTCACGGGAAATAAATTTGCGGGCAATAGGAGAAGCCCACTCCAAGCCTAAATCAAAACTGCCAAGGAATTATTTATATTAGCAAGGTTAATTGGAATTGTCATTAAGGAGATTTATTAGCCACAAGCACTTAAAAGCCGTGGTGGGAAGGGGTCGATCAAGCCCTACAAAGGAAGCTATTCAAAACTGTAATAAAACGACTCATGAGTAATAACCTACAATTTATTCTTCATCAATGATAACCACTTCTTTTTTTTTTATTGTATTTACTAATTAAAAAAAATTAACAAAAAAATACGGAATAACATTATCTCTCCTTTAAGACAGTATTTCATGCCACATCTGGACGAAATTCTTCTCTTCTCAGACAAAACATCAATTGATCTTTTGCATCTTTTACATAGATTTGGTGAGATTTTTCTTTGATGCATGGGTAAGAAACATCTTGATAGTAGCATTATGTAACAGTTCCTCAGATCCAATAGTGCATTTCCGAATCTAACACTAAATGATCACACAATCATTCTCACTTCCTTTTTCAAAAACCTGGGTATTACCATTGACCAAGCCCTTTTCTCGAAATCCAATATCGCCCAAATCTCTGGAAGAACAATAAATATCTAGAATTTTCCTATCGCTCCCGCCATCTTCTTCCAATATCCACTCGTAAGCTGCTTGTGTGCTCACTTCTTTTTCTACTGCTGCGTGCTATATGGTGGCCTCTCGAGGACATATTAAAGCTAAATATCAACATATTAGTAAGATTTTTCCTCTGTACACTGTAGTGGTCTCATTTAACCCATTTACGGCGAGTTAAAGCGGCTCCTTTCCTCCACCAGCAGACAATTTTTCCTAGGATCATACCATTAACTCCTAACTCCCTTACTATATCCACAGTGCTCTGCAATTTAAACAGTCCATTCCATTGAAACCATTCTTTTACATCCTACCGATACTACAAAAAACATTCCTTCTTGTCCGCTCTACTGCTCTCTAGCATCCGCTACTTTCTCATATCCACCATGCTTCTTCTCTGTCATCATTCAATTCCCAACTGTTCCAGTTTTTCTTCCCAAACGGACACTCATCAAGACAGAAATTTCAAATAAAATATCGGATCTCGGATGAAATAAAATTGATCAAATATTGTTCATAATTAACTTAGTTAATAAATTATTTTTAGTTTTAGTTTTGTTCGAGAAATTTATCCATCAGAACATATTTATTTATATTTCTCTTTTGTTTTATTGTATACTTTTTCCTTCTTCTTATATCATTGTAAATAAGAATGAATTATAATCTTTTGGTCTTTTGGCCAGACACGTATGCATATCAGTTGTTCTCAAGGGACCCTGTCTCAGAACATAAAAAATATTTTCTATTCTATTCTATTCTATACATGGCGTGTAATGGAACATATTCTACTACTTTAACAGTAATTATTTACAGAGCTCACCACTCACCTAAAAAACGGCCAATTTGATAGACTATCAGAAGGTCATTTTGGATACAAGAAGTTGATTTTTGCAGATCGGCACACCATGAACTCTTCTCGTATCTCCTTTCAAGTATCAGTTATGTGGATAAGGAGGTACGTTCCGTCCCTTATGAGGTAAAACGTTTTTTTTTTTTAACAAAGCAATTTTTTATGTCAACATCTTTAGGTTTTTAATATTCTGAAAGCTACATTTTGGCAGATATTATCATTTAATTATACATTACTTAGTGTGAGAAATATTATTAGGACTAAAAAAAATCAAGGTTTAATGACCAAGAAACATTATCAGGAAGGCATGTTGATATTAATATTTCAAGATTAAGCAATAGTCCTTAAATTGAATTAAATAATGTTAGTTTATATTTATAAATGGATTCTGAAAAGCAATGTCCAGTTATTATGATGTAAAGGTAGATTTAATACACACATATGTATGAGTGTATGTATTCGTAGGTATAAAGAATAAGATATACCTCATCTCATATCAACAATTTACATTTTTAGTGATTATATAATATAAAATAATTGATAATTAATTAATCACTCATTTTATAAAAAAAAATGTAGTTTTATTGACAGTTTTAAAACCCGAAAGTAGCAAGAAATCTAAATATTAATTGGAGGACAAAGGAGCTTTTCATAATAAAGTTCCAGTAAACCCCTTTGGTAATAATTTAGAATCTATTCTGAGATTCATTTAAGTTTGTATTACGTTTAATATGGAATCTTTGATCTACGAAAATAGAATTTCCAAAGAAACCTGAGAGTGACCAAGGTTTTAATGCAAAGTGGAATGATTAGTTTTAAATAAGTTCAAATAGGTCTTTACCCATTTCATTATAAATATGTATGTAGACTTTTCTCGTGTAATTATAAATCATAATAATTAATTCATAAAATATAAATCAAGGTAGAAATATTCTATTTGATCATTTCTCTATTTCTTTTAATATTATAATTTCTTTATTTTTGTCTCTCCGAAACTATCTACAGTTAAAATTTAACTTAAGTGAGGGATAAAAGTGGTTATTAAATTGCACTAATTTACTAAAATCAGATTTAAGTTTTCCTCGTCGACTCGTATTTATTCCACTTATTTTTGTAGGTATTACATATTAAAATAGAGCAAAAATATATTTTTTAGATATTTTATCAGTAATGTATATTTACTCTAAAGATTTTTGAGTAAAATTTATAACAATTCCCAAATATTTTATTTTTATATAGATAGCATCTCTTTCTAATGTAATACATATATATTTGCTAATCAATATATAACTTACTTTTTAAATATTTATTTATTCGGATATATTACAATCTGTCACTATAGACAATAACAATATTGCTATAAGATACATTCATAAATTATATATTATATATATATATATATATATATATATATATATATATATATATATATCATATATATATATATATATATATATATACTTATATATAGAATAGTCAAATTAATAAAATGAAACATAATAATACAAGAATCAAATTACATAAAAGAAATAAATAAATTAGGTTATACAAATTTAAATTAAATAAATATTACGGTAAACAAAGAAAAAACAAAACATGAACACACTCATACTTATATACAAAATTTACAATTTGCTGGGGAACCCCGAAAGGAGTCCGCCTTCCCCCCTCCCCACTTGTGGAAGGACAAGCAGAATCCGAGGGATCCCAGCGCCTCCTCTCAGCCGCATCACTGATCAGAGCCAGCGGAAGCTGAGTGAGAGCGCCATAGCCACAAACACACCGCACATTAGAGGAGAATCTGACCAGTGTCAGAACTCCAGAATAGATATTTACAAAAGATCGCGGGCCACTGCCGTTTCAAACTTCTAGGAGGGTTGTATGGATGAGTGGAGCTGGATAGGGATCTGCTAGCATTTATTAATCAATATATAAACATTAATTTAAAGAAATGAGGTGGTATTAATCGTTTACAATCTTATGAATCTTTACATCCCTAATTGAATTTTTTCCAATTATGCTATTTTAAAGTTGTTCATTTTGGTATAATATTTTTTAAGGAAGACTTATAAAAATAACTCTTTCAATCAATATGCTCTAACCAGACCAAAGGATAAAAATATGAATATTAATTAAAAAACGGTCCTGCACCCTGGGTTTACTGTGGGAGAGATGGTAAGGGAAAAAATAAAGAACGGTTGGAAAGGAAAATATGTGAGAAAAAGTAAGCAAATTTAAAAAATAAATTCGATGGTAAATACATATAAGTGGATTTCCTGTACTGATATTTATTATTTTGTTGCACTTATCTCATATAAACCGTTTACAATTCTGATGAATAATTTTATTGGAATAAGTCATCCTTGGTGATGATTTTTGCTATGATTTCTGACTTTGAGACTTGATCCTTGACTCTTGGAAAAAATTAAAATGCATTAGTAATATGTTGAAGGTTATCATTCTTATTTCTTTATAAGAAAAAATCCAATTTAAAATGTGCTCTGAATCAAGAACCAAGTCATTGAAAATAATGCGATGTAAATATCATAAATTTCCTCTGTGTTAAAATGAATCAGTAGTTCATAACTATTTTTTTCACTTGAGAGGAAAACAACTGAGTTTCAACTGTTGCTCCGTGGCTATTTGTCGGGAGCGTTCACCTTTTCCTGTATTTTTGATTATAAAAATGATGGTAATCAGAACAGACAGGGTGTTTCATAAAATAAAATATTAAATATGATTAAGACTGATTATTTTTCTTTTTTGTTTTCAGGTACGTATCGCCTTTCTTAAAGAATATGTGACCAATGCTTCTTTATTCAAATAAGGTATTTTATATTTTTTTAATAAATTAGCTTTGCTTTGATTTAAAATATTACTCACCACAGTAATTCAAACCTAACATTTTAAAAAAAAAAAAAAAAAACTGCTATGAGTTATATAAGGTATTATTACACGTAACTTATTGTAATTCCAACACACACACACACACACAAAATATATATATTATATATTATATATATATATTACATTTTTTTTTTTTTTTTTTTTTTTTCAGTCCTTATAAACTAAATAAGTGGTCCTTTAATAAAAACTCATACCGAAAACCATAATTAGTATATAATTCATTTTATTAACTTAACAATAAAGGAGGCATAGTACTAAAAATAATGAAAAGGCTGACGAATTAAAAGAATGACCGCCGGGAATAAATGCTGCCTGGCAATGCGTTGGATTTTAAATTGTACAGCAGACAGAATTAGGACCACGCTCTACGAAATAGTAGTAAAACCAGTTGTTTTGTATGGGTTCAGAAACCTGGGTGAGTTTCAAATTCGGGAAACTACTAGCATTGGCAAGAAGAGTTTTTTGCAGGATTTGATGGTCCAGTTTGCGAAGATGGCCAGTGGAGGATCCGTAAGGAAAACTGAATTTCGACTCAGAAATGAGAGGGAACCAGATCCAATGGCAGGGGCATGTAGCACGTATGCTCAGGGAATCTATTTCCAAATCACTTCTCGAGGACCAACCTGATGGTAAGCGTGGTAGAGAAAGACCACGTCTCAGATGGCAGGACGAAGTTGAGGCGTCCTAAATAAGATGGACATAGAAGATGTCGTATGCTTACCTGGGACAGGGGGAATAGAGAAGAAAGAGAACCGTAGCGCAAAAAAAAACAACACAAACATACAATATAATATAATTATAAAGATAAGTCTAGTACGTTATTATAAATAAACCTTATGAGTGCCTTTTTGTTTTTTATATAATATATAATTTTTTTTTTTTTTTTGAACTATGCCCCATTTTATAAAATATTATAAAATTAATTTTATCGTAAAATGTTTTTAAAAGATAAAATGATAAAACAAGCATAATAATAATTTACACTGAATTCTAATAATACATGTAAATTCAATTATGTAAAACTGAAGCTGTTTAAGATTAAGCCAAGGAAAACGGTGGTTTATTACATTAAATAAATAAAAAAATATTTTCGAATTTTCAAAATTTAATTACTTTTTAAAGATTGTGAGAGATTACTAACCAATAACTATGTAGCTGTAAAATGAAAATTCAATTAACTATAAGCTGAAAATATAGCTTTAGTATTTCTCTAGGTTGGGAGGTGGGGGGGGGGGAAATCATTGATATGTTACTGATGAGAAAGAAGGAAAGAATCTACTAACAAAATATATTTTTAATTATCTTCTAATCGACATAATCATAATTATCATCGCCATAATCATAATAAAGACCAAATCGTTAATTAACCAATTCCCTAAGCGTACTCACTCTCATTAGCGGTGCGAAGCTTGGAGTAGTAAGCCAGTAAACATCGTGTGGTTACCGAGCCACGTGGGGATTAGCGGTAAGTGAGGCAGGCGCTCCCTAGGAAGAGGAACTGTCTTCTTGACTCCTTCTGAACCTCATAAAGCAAGAAGAGAACAGATGGCTAATTAAGCAAACTTATGATTATTAAAAAAAATGGTGAAGCCCTGGTCTGAGCCACGTAGCAGTTGCAGGGAGGAGGTCTCGTACCTTTTCACTCGGCAGCCCGTGCCTTAGTGTCAGGCATTGTGATGGAACCCTTACCATTTCGGAGATGTTTTATTCAGGTGTTATAAAACTGAACCAAATACTCGTATATCAGCAATACTAGGTAACAGAGAGGAATCGATTAAAATAGTTTTTGATTTTCTTAATTACCAGTTATTATTATCTAAATTATAAACACTATAATCCTAATTAAATAAAAAGCTTTAAATTCCTGGTCACTTTTTAATTTTTTTTTTAATTTCATCTTGTTTTTTATATTTTTTCTATTGTACCGTTTTAACCATTTTAATTTATTTTTGTAATTATTTTTTACCTAATGATCATGTATTTGTTAATCAATTGTCATCTAATAATTCTTTCTTATTACGGTTAAATACGCATTTATACCTAGGCGTTGATGACCTTAGGGTTTTACGACTTAAAACCAAAACAAGCAAACAAAGTTAAAAAAATGTAGGGAAAACTAGACTTTTTCTTTTTTGAAACCAATATAGTCTTTAATCAGTAGATCTTAGTTAAAAATTGTATATACGAATAAACATTATCCTTACATTTCACATGTGGGAACTGTCATTAAATTTTGATCTAAGCAACAACAACAGAGCTATGTAATTTTGAGGGTGAAAACAAACGTTAAAAATAAAAACAGGATACAAGGTAATTTCAAATATCAGCTAGAATTAATATTTAGCAACCAAAATTTGAATGAATATTAATAGTTTTGTCAGTTTCCAATACGAAATACGTTAACTATACAAAATAAATAATTTATCCATAAACATGTTTTAAGCTTCTTCAAAATGAAACACATATATACTAATGTACTCTGCAAAAATTTGTTTTTCAAATAATAATTTTTATTTATAGAACCTCCTCTAATCAAAAGTCCTTTATGGCTTGCTTCGATCTGGTTTCCACCTTCTTTTCATCCATTGGAACCTTTTCACGAATGCTTTTACAACCTTCTGAATAGTAAATGACCAGCTTAATAAAGCGGACTACAGAATGCTTTCATGGTCAGTGTATTTCTTTCATTCCAGGAAGCAACTTAAAACGTAACCAGTCTCTTTACAATGCTAACACTAATTGGTACTTCACCAACGTTTCCGTAATTTAAAAACCTAATACGGTATTATACATATTTATAATGAATCTTCATGAAAAAAAAAAAAAAATAACCGCTGTGTTATTCTAGTTATAAAATCATAAAATATAGATAACTTACTTTTATAACTTTATAAATTATAAAGTTTAATTTGTTAAATGTAAAAAATTATCCCTTACGAAACATAATCCACTTAATTCATACAGATTTTACTTCTATATAATTATCACTAAAGAATAAAACTTAGTGGCTCAGAATCTACTGGTTCTAGTGTTAATTTTTTTTTTGTTGTTTGATGAGATGAGGGCCACTCTGACAAGACAGGTAATATTTGATGTATTATATTTCAAAAACAAATTGTGTCTTAGCCACTAAAGTATATTCTATAGTATTTATTATAGAGAGGTTTAATCTGAGTGAGTTTCATCATTTTTCACTCAGTCCTTTTTGAAATATTTTACTATACATATTACTGAGCTGGAAAATAATCCTTATTTAAAAATTTTTATTGAAAAAAAGCATATAGCTTACACGATCCAAATATCCAAAACAAGTAGCGCATTGATAAAGGTAAAAGGAAAAATAATGAAGCGTGAAAATCATTTCTAACCTCCCTCGTCATAGCGCGCCAAAGGTTTCTATTGATGCAATTTTCGAAAAAATTTTAAACAACTTTCTTCACTATTTATAGTTGTCATATACTTATGGGAATAAGTCATGAGGACAAAAAACTCAAAGCATGTCATTATCTTATTGTTAATTTTGGTTTTGATTTGATATTTAAAAATGACAGGAATTAGAAATATCTTCTCATCACATGTTTTTGCCCGTGAAGCTGATTTAAAACAGCTGCAACACTAAAACTATTAGCCAGAAAAAGATTTATTTGTGGTTTTATATTCACAAAACGGTAGAGCATAACTGTTAAAAAAATCACAAAAATCAAAAATGTCCAGCGGCAAAATTAATAAAAATTGAAAAATGAATGGATGGACCCAAATTTATTTTGATATATATATATATATATATTTTACTAAACCAATAATATCCAAATATGTCAAGATTTCCACTTCGTAAAAAATGTATTGTATATTTTGGAAATCAATATCTCAATTGTTTGAACGGATAAATGGATTGAAAATACTCTCCTACCCCTTCACCCGGCCCTACGAACCAGTGCTGAAGCCTTTTATTGTCAAGGAAAATACTCTAAAAATGACTCCACATTTACAGAGATATTTTCCTGAATCGCTAAATTTCAAACAAACAGATAAAAGGCCGAGCTATGCTGAAAAAGTAACAGGCGTCTTTTTAATGCATAAACGCTCCAATTATTCAATTATTTAATTAAAAGTTTTCATCATGACAATGGATCGTTTAATTAGGGCTTGATTGAATAAAATTTGCACTTAAACGAATCCTTTACATTCAATTAATTAAATCCAAACGGTCAAATAATGAATTTTTGGTAAAAGTTAAAGTATGGTAGACAAAAGGGTTTTAAGTTACAACGCATTAAAGAGAAAATAATAATTATCAGTTCATTTGATGAAACGAGGAAACATTGGCATGAAATGCCTGAGCGGAAAGAGTGAACAGCTGAATGTATTAAATTTTTAAGTCCGATGAGATTAGATAGTCATGTATAACAATTAAGCAATGAATATTCCAGCTTTCATTAAAACCATAAAAAGGAAATATTTAGATAACGATAGTGGAATTTTTATATTACTAGTAGGGTTAAAACCGTATACGAAAAACCAGAACTACGAGTTGCAAACCTTAATAAGAAATATCAGAAAGTTTATGTAAAATTCCCAAAAGAATTTATGAAACGGATTCTGAGTGAGCTATAGCAGGCAGTAGGGAACTATAACAGTATTCATAAGAATATTTATATTGAAAAACAAACTGTATATTTAAATAAAAATTAATGGGAATAAAACTAAATAGCAAAGTCACTCATGATTTTTTTTTAGTTTTGTGGAAAATACAATAGGGTTTTCAACTTTAGACTAAAATTAAAGTAGCTGTAGAAGCTTAAAAAACTGCAAAACCACGGAAAAGAGGAGAAAAAAGTTAAGACCCTGAAAGACAATTTTCTAAAACCAAGCTAATTCACATTCAACTTTTTAAAGATCTAACTCTATTTTCAGAGTTCGTAGAGGTGCGCAAATCCTTAAGGAAAGAAGAAAAAATCTGGTGTGGCAATCTAAAAATTGTATGCGTTTAAATTCAAATTGAAAATGAACATTTCGTATTATATTTTATTCTTTTAAAAACCTTCTAAAAATTATTAATTATTGAAATTATATTAATTTATTTGGTTACAGTTTTAGGTGCCATGTATAACTACAAAGGTTAGAGGCACCGTGGATATAAATTATTTACAGAGATAAGAACAATTTATTTTTTTTTTCAGAAATTTTTCTTGATTCTTTTGGTCCATTGTTTCCTTATAACTTTGTAGAAGAGGCCATGTTCTTTCTGATTTATACAGTGAGCATTCCATCAGAATGTGGTCCACAGTTGGCTCTGAGTCACAGAACTGGCATCTCGGACGAGGTTTCCCTTCAAGCAGGTGCCCAAGGGTCAGCCTGGTGTGTCCGATCCTCAACCGTGTTATTATTGATTGCTCCCTGTGGTGTCCGAGTAATCTGTGTTAGTGATCACGAAACTCCGAAGGTTCGCTTAAACTTGTTTTTCTCTGAAACCTTAGACCAAAAGGTAAACCATGATTCTTTGCATTGCTTCAGTATGGCTGAGTTGAAGTCTTGACGTTGGGAATAGGAAAGATGGAACTTGCTTCTTTTGCGCCTGTGTCAGTCAGTTCATTCTCTGTAATTCCTACGTGGCTTGGCCCCCAGCGAAATATAATCGTTCTTTTTGTTTTAAATATTAGATTCGAAATGGAAAATATTAATTGATTATCTGAAAACTGAAAATTTTGGATTTCCTGGTTAGCCAAATAGGAGTCAATGCCAATTAGAAACTGACTGTGGGTAAAGTCTTTGATTAGAGTTAAGGATAGGTATATAGCAAAGAGCTCTGACGTGTATACCGAATAAATGGAAGGGAGACTCTACCGAACGGTCTCATTAGGTAAAACGACCGAACAGCCGATATTATATGGGTGTTTAGACGCGTCAGCATAAATGCAGGTATAATCTTGATAGGTAGCTAAGAGAGCTATAAAGCTTTGTAAATTTTAAAATTACAACAAATACTTAATTTAATTTTTGTTATCAATATTCTTTGATTTTGACTTCTACGACTTTACTAGGTCCCCTAAGAATAACAGTAATGTAAAGTTGAAAGTTGATGACTAACGGAACATGATTAATTATTATTTACAGTGGTAAAATAAGGAGAAATACTAAACATACAAAGCTAATAAAGAAATTATGAAAAAGTTATAAATAAAAAAATATATCTTCTAAATGTTGTCTTCTGAAAAAAAATAATCTTATTTTAACTAAATGAAAAATAAATAAAATTAAAGGCGAATTAAAATTTGGGCGGTAAACAGTAATCTTCATTCGTTCAATGTAGATTTTTAGATAGAATTGACATATCATATTTGCTGACCGTCTATTTGGGATGACAGAGGGTTTAAGAAAAGTTGGGATATGAATGAGGAGCAGTGTGGCGGATATGTGTTGGTAGAGAATTCCAGAGTGTAGTAGAGAGAACAATAAAGGAACGATCAAAAGTTATGGTTCTGTGGGTAGGAACATAAAGGTCAGAATGCAGCGATCTAGGACTGAGGATTTAAATTGAAGGAGACTGTAGATGCAGGAAGGATGCTGGATGTTAAAGTACTTGGTGAAAATGTAGCTTTATGGCATATTATCGCTTAATTATGAAGAAATGTGTCGTAAGAATTTTGTACAAGGATACCTAGTAAGACGTTTATGAAAACTTAAATGATAAATTGTTAAACATTTGTATTACATGTTTTTCAGATGATGCGAAAACCAGATTCTTATAATCAATAACTTAAAATAAAATACTTGATTAATTTAATTCTGTTTATGATATAAAGAAATATCTCATTCTTCGCATTTCCGAATATGAATAACCTAGATTTTTTTCGGAGATCGTATAACAAGTACAACAAATCGTCCTTTTTCACACACTTGTTGATTGTTTAATTCCCCTATAACGACTGTGATATCAATTGAAAGAATAAGGTCATTCTTATAGCTCAGCTGGGGTGGAGGGGGAATGATTTAGATTCTGAGGGTGAGCCAAAGCCTGGGTAATTGGTCTGGAAAACAGATACATTTTCTACCCTTTGCTCCCTTCGCCTTAGGAAATGGCCTGTTATATTTCAAACATTTTCCATTTTTTATTTTTTTTATTTAGAGTTCGATTAGGAAACTGTTGAAATTAATTCTGAATTTCAATATAACTCCATCCCCCATTCAGTACAGGTCACATAGAAAAAAACGGGTTGCTCGATTAATTAATTACTCAAAAATAATCAAACAGATTAGTCCTAATGCAATGCGTTCTCCCTAATTCTTAGACTATTCTTGTTTTACTTTTTATTCTATTCAACTATCATTAAATTTTTAATTATTCTTTTCTCGCATATTCTATTCTGTTCTTCATAATGTGACTACTTCATTTTCATTTACCGGAATATTTTGTCCGATATACTCTATGAAAATTATTTATCCTTGTCCGCTATAGTTGATTATCAAATTTTTGTATACAATTGAACTCACCCATTTTTTAAAAATAATCTTTATTCGAGACAATAATTTTTTTAGAATAAAAAATATGTAACGAACTATAGAGGAAAGAAGATTGGAACAAATATGTGAGTGTGTATGTACACACACACAGATATATATATATATATATATATATATATATATATATATATATATATATATATATATATATAATGAACTATAGAGAAAGGAAAATTGACATATTCAAAGTAAGATATTCAAGCTCTTTCACTCTATTTCACGTAGAGAAAAACCTAGTTATTATCAAAGAAAATTGATTTGAAGATTAATAAAAGTGGATATGAAGATATTGTAAAAATGTTTAATATCTATAGTTTAAAATGACTGTTCCAATAAGTTAATTTGCTGGTAGATGTGAGACAGCTATAACATCACAGGTACATTGATTCTTAATATCTAAAACCAAATTATTTATTTATTTATTTTATTGATACAGGCAATCCACAACATAGGTGATGTTTGCCGACGTAAAATATTGCTATTTCAAATATATTACCAATAACAGTTCATAGTTATATAGATTGAGAAGGTAGGTATGAAAGGTAGGTAGGAATATGGAGAAGGTTAATTAATGGAGTGATAAACATAATTTAATTGCAATAAAAATACAACTGGAAGAAAAAATCAAAATATTAAGCATAAATTATTCATGATAAAATAAAAATCAGTATACTTCGGAGCATTAGATGGATTCATATAATTTATTTCTTTTTAAATGATCAAATAAATGTGGGATGTGTGTACTGTTGTCATTTAATAGAGTATTTAAATGATATGGAAGGTCGACACCTATCAGTTGCCTGCAGTCTGTCAGTAAGTGTTTTATAGTGATGGGTACGTTACACTGTTCACAGTAAAGTCTTGGTGTTCTAGTCAGTAAATGTTGGTGCGTTAGTCGTGAGTGTCCTATTCTGAGTCTTGTTAATATTACTTCCTCTCTTCTATTGTTTTGTACTGATGATTTCCACGGAAATACTGTTTCTTTTATTTCCCTGAGTTTGTTATCCCTTTCTTTGGTCCAATTAAACTGCCATTTGTCCATGCATAATAATTTTATAAGCCTATAGAGATCATTATGTGGAGTGTCTAAACAATCTAAAACCAAATTATTTCTATTAATTAATTGTGTAAAAATAGTTGATAGATAAATACGAAATTTATAACAATATTTAATATATACCATTTTCATAATATTTATGGCAGAAATTTTCCCTATTGGGAATGAAGGTGAAAAAAAATAGAAACCTATTGAAAGAAAAAAAAACAGATTCTGTTAAGTTGTTTTATCGAAAAAGTGTCTATTTTGCTGATAATATTGAAATTTAACTCAGAAAACTGATCTGTTAACAAAAAAAAAAATGGCAGAATGCATATTGCATATTTATGTTTGATGCAGAAATGTAGAAAATGTTAGTTTATGATGTCTGAGGGATTGATGCCAGATGGTCACGGGCGAATTTCTTCCTCATATCTCTCAACTGTATAATTTTATTTTTAAATGCACATTACCAAGACCCCAAACATCTTGCATACACTACGAGTAAAAGGCGTATTTTCATCATAAACATTGATGTGATAAAAGTACTCATTATAATAAAAAAAAATTAAGCTGCACAAGAGATATTGTATTTGTGAATTTCGAAAGGGTATCCACAGACTGATTGATTATTATAATTATTCTTTTTTTTTTAAAAAAAGAAATATGTATATTATTTCTTAGCAAAAATATATAGATATATTTATGATTTATATAGTTTTTTCTTGATCAATCTCAATTATCATACTACTGAGTTGGACATTGGTTAAAACTCTAAAGGGGGCAAACCTTTTTGGTGCCTTCGGGCAAGATTATGACTACCGTATTTTTGTTCAGTTTATGGATTTATTTAAGGGTAAGAAAAACATTTAAAAAAAAAACCAACAATAAAACTGGTTAAATGAAATACTGCACACTCCCAAAACTCAATTTTTTTATTCTTATAACCTTCATAACAAAATACGCCTTTTACTCGTAGTGTGTGCAAGATGTTTGTGGTCTTGGTGATGTGCATTTAAAAATAAAATAATACACTGGAAGGAATTAGTCCGGGTGGCGGTCATTAAATGAAACAACTAAATAGTTTCAACTATTTTATTGTTTGCCAACGTTTCGACCCCCTTTGTGGGTCATCATCAGGGCGCATGGTGGGAGAATGGAAACTAGGTACTGAAACGTTGGCAAACAATAAAATAGTTGAAACTATTTAGTTGTTTCATTTAATGACCGCCACCCGGACTAATTCCTTCCAGTAATTCTCAACGGTCAACTAATTACATCCACAATGATAAAATAATACAGTTGAGAGATATAAAGAATTTCGCCCGTGACTATCTGGCATCAGTCCCTCAAACATCACAAAAGTAACATTTTCTACATTCATGCATCAACTATAAATTTGCAATATGCATTAGTTTTGCCTTGCAAGCTCGTCTAGTTCTTATATGCTTGTAATGAAGTTAAGTTAATTTTTTTTTTCTCGATAAGATAATAGTTTCATATTTTGAATACACGATATATCTTTTTTTTATTCAGCTACCAGTAAATATTGGTGCAATAACTTTAAAATTAAATGAGGTCAATGAAATCAAAACGTTTTCTTTTAAAATTCGGTTTATAAAAATCGATTTATGATAAAGACATAAATTAAGGTTTATTTAGAGCACAAAGACTCTGCAAGTAGATTATTAGACTAATGTTAATATATTTTTCTAAGATCTCAAGTATTAGATTAATACATTGTCCCAAGCTTATAAGGTGTATAATTATCTTAGTTAAAATGTGAAACTCCGACGCTTGAACTACAATCTATAAAATGTTCGATATTTTATTACCAATACAAAAATAGGCTAGCCCTGGACAGAAAGTTTTGAAATAAGATGAGGTCTTGGGATAAGCTTGGTAATAAAGTTATAGAAACGTGACAAGCCCCGAAGCCCGAAGCAACTTGGGCGAGAAGAAAGTCCCTTTTCCAACTTAGCCACCAGAAATTCTCCGACAATTTATGGCTGTTTCAATAGTTTTATTTAGTTTCCCCAGAATATGGTTTAGAAAAAAATAAAATAAACTCGAACTCATAGGGGTTATTGATTAAAACGTCAAGCTTTCCTTCGTTTTCTTTTTTATGAAGATGAAAATTTCGGCAATGTAATATATAAATATGCTTAATGGTTGAGAAAGAAGCAACACATTTTTCATATATTTTTATGAAGGAAAGTAAAAAACCATTCAATAAGGAATAAAGCAAAAATAATAGAGGATCAATTATTTTACCATATAGTAAATACATTGGGATTACTACAGAAACTTTAAATAGGAAATTAAGAGGACTTTTAATGCCTCAGATCAACTTCCTACAGCATAATAATGAACAACAAACACTGAACTACATTTAACTTTAAACTGAATTAATTTAAAAGTTGCTAGTTCTAAAAGTTTTTGATTATACACTCCCATTCGATGTTATTTTTTCCTCCATGATATTTCTTTCTCTAAGTCATCATTTTACTCATATGTTTACATGAAACATTTAACTTGAATAAATTAAAAGTAACAATTTTGTTTTGAACAGTTTGAAAATATATATATTGTCATGTATTGAGAATACTGGGGGGAGTAAGTTAATTATTAAATAATTGTAATATCAATCAAGTAAATGTTGTTAATAAGCCTTTTTTGACAAAAGTTCAAAAGGTGCTAACCTCCATGGGGCCCCCCAGCGATAACTCGGGAAACTTCCTAGACCCCAGGGGCACACCATATCAGCCCCGCCTTCCTTTGTCTAATAGCAGATTAGAAATTTCCAAAAGAGAGTTTTTTTTTAAAAGAAGAGGGGTGAGGTGAGGAGGGTGCGATTTTAGAATCAGAGAGGGTCTTATTCCAGCCACGTGAGTTGAGGTCCAGTAAGAGGGCAGTCGAGTTCCGTCGGGGGTTAGAGAGCAGCAGGAGGATGAAGCCAAAAACGGACGCCTGAGACAATTCCCACTTCCGCAAGCCGACTGAGTTTCAGAAGGTAAGCTTTTATTGTAATATTGTTAGGCAAGGTCAACTATAAGAAATCCCTCAGTATTCTCAGGCATAGTTGAAAATAAATTGTATAGGTATAACCTAAAGTTAATTTAAATAATAATCTTATTTATTGAAACTTCTTTGATTTAATGTTCCCCTGCATGCCACCTTTGAGGGTTAGTTAACACGATACCTTTAGAAAAGGAATCTAATGGTATCAGTAAATATAGTCTATGTATTGATTTAAGATATCAATTAATATAGTTTTTTTAAGGTACCGCTGCATTAGAAAAGCAGCCGGTCATATATATATATATATTTAATACTTACATTAAGTTCAAGTTAAAACTTTTAAAAATTAAATCAGGCGAATAATCAAATTCACTGAAGCCCTAAATGATGTATTGAATGATGATGAAGACAGTGTAAAAAAAACTATTTAGCTATTTTAAATAAACTAAATATCTAATTAGCCTCAGTTGCCAATGACCCTTAGGATAGAAGCATACAAAAAATAAATAAATCACATTGATTTACCATGGAAATGTATGTTTTTATTGATTAATCTAACATTAGAACTTATTATATACAACAAAAGTTTCTTAATTGTATGCCATTTTTATTACTATCAATTACCTTATATATTTTTTGAGGATATATTATGTATTTATATTACTTTTCTAATGATCAGGGGATATAAAAATTGTATAAAATAATATTTATACTCTTTTCTTTCTTTTTTGGATATCTAACTGAAACAATATTTCTACAGTGTTCTTCTTTACTTGGTTACCAAAGTTTTTCAAATTGTGTAAACAATGTTAAGAACATGTAAAGGTAAATTTTTTCTAATCAATAAAATTAAAGGTACTTCATAGAAAGAATCAGAATCAAACTTACATTATATTGTAGCCTATTGCATTTTATATGGGTGTAATAATAATAATAATAATAATAATAGGCTTACCGAACCCGACGGTTCGATGCCGATACCACCAAGCTCTGCCTACACAGACTCGTCCAATGTTCACCGTTAAAGCCCAAACCCCCAAGATCAGCCTTAACGCAATCCTCCCATCGACGCTTCGGCCTACCTTTCGGTTATACCCATTCCGTTCCTCACCGAACCCAACAATTTTACTCGCCCTTTTGAGTCTCCGCGACGCTATCAACTCAATTATATTCACAGGATACAAGTTCCGCAATTCCGCGTTGTGCAACCTTCTAAACTCCCCAGTTATATTTTAACTAAATATTTTACGCAGTACCTTATTTTCGAAAACCTTAAGCCGTTGTTCATCCTTTAAAGTAAGCGGCCACGTTTCACATCCGTAAAGAACCGTCGGAAGAATAATAGTTTTATAAATTCGAATTTTTAAGTTTTTAGACGATTTTATATGGGTATAGCGATTTTATTCAAAATCGGGGCTTAATGGGTAAATGTCTTGTTGAAAAAAAATATGATACGTTTAACATTTGAATTATGTTGTCATCAGATCGTTTCCACCCGCCTGCGATAAGCCCTGATGATGACCCACAATGGGGATCGAAACGTTGGCAGAAAATAAATGGTTGAAACTACCTAATTGTTTCATTCATCGACCGCCACCCGTACTAACTCCTAGTGTTAAGTAATGTAGTGCACAATTGTCTATAATGTAACAAACAACTATTAAATTTTAACTTATAAAATAATTTCTTAAATTGTCCATCTCTCTTCTTATTTCAAGGTACTCTTGCTTATCGGGAAACACATAGAAATTATTATAAACTAGTAATAGTAATAAAAAGTAACTAGATTTGAAAAATGATTATATTGTTGCCCCAATAAATATTAACCATAAGTAGCAATATTTACAATAGTAATTAAATATATTTTAAATAATAGCGTAACAGTAACTATAAATAAGGTAAGTAATAAAAAAATAAAATATAAAAAGATATTTCGGAACTATGGAATAAAGATGAATGAAGGGCTATTTCTCAACAAAAGAGGCCATTAGGACTTAAGATAAGGATAGCAAAATGGGAAAAATATCCGAAGAATTCAACAATAGAAGTTCATAAATCCCTGGAATATCTTGAAGCACAATTTTAAAAATAGACTAAAAAGATAAAGACACGAGGAAGAAGGAGGTTAATAAAAATATATCATTACTGAGTTTTGAAAAGAATGAAATACCTAAATTGTGCATAGTTTTCCATTTCCTGAAAAATAATCATGTTTAGATCCATATTTTATTTTTTAATTTTTTCTGTTCCGGAAGTCAAATAAGGAGGTAGGAAGTTGTTTATATTAATCAACCTTTGTTGAAATTGTTTATATTGAGTATACAACAAGTAAATGTGATGGATACAGTAATCTGACATGAAATACATGAAGAGATGCCACCCATCGGCAGCACTCTAAAAAATTTTAAACTAGAAGGTCTCGGGGCCATCTTCTTTTCAGACGCCTCGGAGGATTATCAGGAATAGAAGAGGATGATAGGATAGAAACTAGTGGATTAGAGTGGAAATGGAACTTTTCAAGGAATGATTGATATCTGGTTCGGGCTAATTCAGTAACATATGGGATATTAAGGTCTTTATGGATGAGCTTATTCGTGACAAAGTAAGGAGCGTTAAGGATTTTACGAAGGATTTTGGATTGTAAGGATTGGATACGAGAAGAATTTGATGGTTTGGTAGAGCCCCATAGCTCTACTCCGTAAGTCCATATCGGTCTTATGATGGTCATATAAATAAGTCTTTTGTAATTAAGTGGAAGATTGGAGCGTTTGTCCAGTAAGTGTTGGAGTAGTCGAAAACGTCGGGCAGTTTCTTGTCTTTTCAGTCTTGTATGGGGATTCCAAGTCAGACGATTGTCAAGGTGGAGTCCGAGGTATCGAATCTGTTCAACAGGGGCTAGTGGAGTGTCATTAAAGGACACTGTGGGGCAGGAAGTCATTGGTTTACGGCGTAGGGTAAAGGTTATTTGGTGGGATTTGTTAGAATTAATTTTAATTCTCCATTTCTGACACCATACTTCAAGGTGTGATTGAAGAGTGTGGGAGGCAGTAAATGGATCATTATCTACCGATAGCACACACGTGTCATCAGCATAAGTTGAAAGGAAAGTATTAGGATGGGTTGGGATATCAGCTGTATAGACTGTATAAAGGACAGGTCCTAGGATGCTGCCTTGGGGAACACCAGCAGATTGAGAAAAAAGGGAGGAATAGGAGTTGTGGTGATTTATTTGGAAAGATCTATCAGCAAGGTAGGACTGTATAATAAGAAAATAAGTAGGAGGGAGAAATAGGCGGAGCTTGTAAAGCAATCCCTGGTGCCAGACTCGGTCAAAGGCCTGTTCTACGTCAAGAAAGGCTCCCGTGCAGTACAATCCGCGTTCCAACGCAGAGGAGACAACGTCCACCACACGATGACATTGCTTGATAGTGGAGTGAGATGTACGGAAACCGAATTGATGATCTGGAATAATATGATGGGAATCAAGGATTGGGTATATTCGTTTCAGAAGGAGTTTTTCCAGAATTTTTCCCATAATACATAAAAGAGATATGGGACGGTAGGAAGATGGATTTTCAGGTGACTTTTTGGGCTTAGGGATCATTTTTACTATGGATAATTTCCAGGAGGAAGGTAAATAAGTAGTACGGAGTACGGCATTGTAGATGTAGGTGAGGAATAGGATGGCTTTTCGAGGGAGATGTTTCAAGATATGGGAAGTGATTTGGTCATGGCCAGGAGCTTTTCGAGCAGGTAATCTATGAATGATATTGGATATTTCTGAAGGATGGAAAGCTTTAGGTGGAAGGGTCATTTGGAGGGGAATAGTTAGGTCTTCTTCTATTCTTTCAAGGTGTTCGGGATTAAGGATATCTGGGTGGGGAGTATAAGTATTGTAAAGATGTTGTCCAAATATCTGGGCTTTCTCTTCGTCAGATCTTGGTTTGAGATTTGATTTTCTATTTAGGATCGGGTACAGCATCGCCAGTCTTGCATAAGCCTGGGTTAGTTTTAGGCTGAACTGGTGGTTCCAAGTAAGGCAGCGATCGAGGTGAAACCCGAGGTATTTTACTGGTTCGTAGGCAGGACTCTATGGCAGCTTATTACGTTTAACATCAGTTCAGGTGGATCCGAAGGTCAACTTAAGTTCAATATTTTTGAGTTACATTTTTGCACATTTAGACTTATCTTCCATTTAGTGAGATATTTTTCTAAGTCTTTGAGGTGGCTTTGGAGAGTATTACGAGCAATATCTATATCTTCATGCTGAGTGAAAACTGCCGTGTCACCTGAAAACATAGCAATCGAGGTGTCATGGAGGTAAAGGTTGAAGAGGATGGGCAAAAGAACAGAACCTTGCGGAGTACCGGCTTAGATGGGTCTGATAGTGGAGATGGAGTTGTTTATTCTCACTGTAAATGGTCGGCTGCTGAGGAAACTATGACTTTAATATCGCCTTTGTTGAATACCTTATTCCATCCAGAACCTTGCTCAATCCCAATCCTTTTGCACAATCCCTTTCCAGTTCCATCTATCCCTGCAATCCTTCGGTATGCTCTAAGCGGCAGTGGCCACAAGATGTTATATAGAATAAATAATGAAATATAGGCAATGGTCTGATTCTCCACTCAAGTGAGGAATGTTAGCAGCTTAGCATTCTGATTCAGCTCCCACTACTCTATCGATACCTGCGATGTGGTTGAGATGGAAGTGCTGGATCTCTTGAGTCTTGCTTATACCTCTACATGTGAGGGGACAGGCTTGGCACGGGTTCCCTTGCTTATTGTTAATATTTTACATAAGTATGCCGTGTTTTAGATGTCCATTAATTTATTTTTTCCTAGGGTTCTTTTGTTTTGCTCAGTATTCCATTTATTTTTATTTCTGTAAATACGGTATGGATGTAATATCTAATCACTATTATTATTGCCATATATGCGGAAGAATGTAATATTACTTAATAAATAAATTCAATTTAAAAATATATATATAATGTGGGCTGTAACTGATTTTTAAAAATAATTATGAATACGTTTTAGATTACGGAAACTAGATTTCCTATACAACTAGACTATGGTTTGGCAATTTCAAACAAGAAATTATTACAAGGGTAGAAATGTTTGAGAAAGTGTAGGGGCGTGAGATAGAAATTTATGGCTTCCAGCGATATTGAAGACGATATTCAGAATTAGGTTTAAAGCATGAACTTAAGGCTGGTTGATGAATGGGGAAACCATTTAGTAAAAGGCTTGAGAATGAAATACCTAGCATGGTAGAGTATACCTACATACGCAAAGAAGTATATTACTTTATAGCCCATCGAGCTTAGTAGAATTTAGATTGCCTTATTTAAGTAAGGTTTTCCAGATCTGGAAAATTGGGGCTTATCACTCAAGAAAGGCTGAAAAATCTATCATTACCATTTTTTTGTATGTTTTGTTTTTTCTCTCTAAAAGCTTGATATAATTCTCAACAGCATTTATTCATCAATATCCATAGACCTAACAAATATCATATGTGGGAAAAAGATAACCATCACTTACCTACATTTTTTTCTCTTCATGTTTGTTATTCGCACCTGTAAAAAGCATTAAGTGATAATTAGCAAATGTGCTATACAAACAGCGGTCCCGATAAGTATGGGGAAGGAAAGTGCCTAGCAGCACCCCATCCTAAGCATTAATTTAGGAGAGGTCTCTCATCTAGCTTCTTTTCAGCCTCTTCTAACCAGCATTTCAGTTAATGATATGTCCTTTATTAGTGCAATACACGACAATTCGTGACCGTGTAATTTGCTATGAAAACGAGAATAAAAGAGTTCATAAGTGTTCGTCTACTGTTGGTTTTTGTAAGTGCTTATGTTGTGTTTTATTATTTATGGACCAAAGAGCTGTCGTTATAAGTCTTAAAATCGTTGATTGAAAGGATTACATTTTTTATTATTGGTGGAATAGTCAGGAATCAGTCATTTTTTGAAAAGTTTTTAATTTTGTCAACGTTTCGGCCCAAGCATGTGAGCCATCATCAGGGCATTATGAGCCATGTCCAAGCATAAAGTTATGCTTGGACATGCTCAGTAATGCCCTGATGATGGCTCACATGCTTGGGCCGAAACGTTGACAAAATTAAAAAACTTTTCAAAAAATGACTGATTCCTGACTATTCCACCTATAATAGTTTCTACAGTCGACTATACATCCTCAATATGATTACAGTTTTTATATGTCAGTCATATTTTCTGAATCATAAATCTGTCAACAACAAAAATACAAAACTACATACCTACTCACTTACACATGCACTTCTTGGGAGGCTTGTTCAGTGTTAGTGGAACGTCCATTAAAAATTGAAATTCGAAATACATTATCTTAGCACATATGATAGACATATTAAGGGTACTCACTACGTTTGCTATAGCATGCTATTTGTGTTATTTTGCTAAACCCGTCGAGTTTCTACAGTTATTTCCTGTAGAAAATTAATGGGTGTAGCACAATAGCACAAATAGCATGCTATAGCAAACGTAGTGAGTACCCCTATTGTACGAAAGTAAATATCTATTATTGTCTCCTATGCTATTGCTTTATTTTAAGATATATATCTAGTAAAAAATATCTTAATTTCAAATTTTCCTGTATTTTTTTTGGTTTTTACAATAACTTATAAATTCCTTATATACAAGATTTTACATCGGCTACGCAGTGAATAACTTTTGTGTTGAAGCACTTTTATCGTCGGATGTTTGAGTTCCCTTCTTAGTTTGAGTTCGGATTGTCTTTCCTCAGGAAGACGTAGGAGATGTTCTCTTTGTTTAAGTTTCGTTCCTATTTAACATGTTTAATGTCTTAGCCTTCACTCCAAAAGGTCTCAGGTCCATGACACCTTGTGCTGGATGTTGAAAACATCCGTTTGTATTTTTTTTCACATTTTAAACTTTACGTATGAAGCTATATGTATAAGTATTGTATCCATAAATAAACAAATCTGGTGCACGCAACACACGACTTTCACTTACCTCCGTTATTTATATCAATTTTAGAATTTGTAAACAAATTTAGAAACTAAAATAAATTGTTAAAGAATTATTTACATTGGATTTTAAAAGAAACGTGTGTTTTATTAAATACTCTATTATATTATTATATCCGACAATCAGTTTGTTTTATCGGCTTTTCACCACTCTACGTTAACTGTTACAACAGTATGTTTAAGATAATATATTTTCTAAAATCATTAGCATTCCAAAGGTATTTTATACATGTATAGTACTGTTCTTAAGTTCAAAAACAAAAAATTGCATTAAAAAAATATTTTTTCAGTTATCTCCTTTAGTTGGAATTCGTTCAACTTATATATTTACTTTTTTCCATCAATGCTAATCAGATGATATGGTAAATTTCATAAAAACTAAAAAATTATATGTACATTAGAGGAAGAAATTTGATCTATCGGCATTTAAGCTCTGTCAGACTATTTCAATCAGAATGAAACCTGCATGATATTAAAGCCCGTCCAATTTTACACCGATATAGCAAGTCTAATCAAAATCGTTATAACCGTTTTTGAGGTAATCGTAAATAGGTGCAAAATGCAGGGTATAAAGTGGCTCTTCTAGTTCGTTGATTTTGGTAAAAAGTTGGTGTGACATGTATAGTTGTCTTAAATATGAAGTTTCTGTTTCGTATAACTTTTCGCTTTAGCGCTAGACTTACCTCTCACACACACACACACACATTTTTGCGGGATTTGGTCATTTGGACTCAGGGGACCCTAAAAAGTGTACTTACGTTGAAAACTGGAATTCGAAAATTTTTAGGATCGCATTTTTTTTTCTTACCCTCCAACTTCAATTACAAAATAAATACACAAACATTCTATGTATATACAGTAACAATGGTATATACAGTCCACGGCTCAGGCCTCGTATTGCCCGTTGGCAAAAATTTAGGATCGCAATACTTTCCTTTTTTTTTTTTTTTTTCTTATCCTCAACTTATTACAAATAAATACAAAAACATTCTATGTATATACAGCAGCAATGGTATATACAGTCCATGGCTCAGGCCTCGTATTGCCCGTAATACTTTCCCTTACTATATATTTATATATAGGTAAGTGAAAGTAAAAATAAAATCGGGAACGCGAATGGGAGGTAAATAACAAGGTAATAGGAAATAAAAGGGCATACAAAGTTCCAGGATTCTGATTTTTATTGTTTTTAAAAAAAAAATAATTGTCGACTAATCACAGTGAGTATAGATTGGATTCATTTGTTTGCTTTTTGATGTATAAATCTCAATTATAAAACTTAATGGTATAAAAAAAAAAAAAAAAAAAAAAAAAAAAGCTCAGGACTTACTCCTAGAACTTTACAGCGATATTCAGCCAATTAGATCATTTAACGCCGCTATATCATTCAATTACGGAAAATATAAAGTGACCATGAGTCAATACACCAATGACTTTTTTATTCTTGTATAATGATTTTAACACCTTGACTTTATATTTCTATTATAAACTTTTGTTAATTATATTCATTTTTAGATTTCAATAATTTTATTTTTTTTAATATTTTCATTTTCAATTTTTCCATTTTCTTACTTTTGGTCTGATTTTTTAATTTTAATTTTAAAAGAATAATTCTGATTGTTCCAGTTGAACAGATCCGCTTCATAGGACTGCTACTTGACAAACGTCTAACATGGAATCCGCACAGTGAACCGACAAGATACTGCTCGCCGCTTTCGGTTACTTCAACACTTACTAGACAGACGCTCTAACCTTATACTTAACTTCAAAAGACGCATCTAGATGAACATCATAAGGCCTATCGGGACTTACGGAGTTGAGCTTTGGGGCTCCACTAAACTATCAAATTGTTCCCGTTTCAATCCTTACTCAATCCGAAATCATTCGAAAACCCTCAACGATCCTTACTTTGTCACTAACAAACTCATCTATAAAGACCTTAATATTCCAGATGTAGCTGATTTGGCCCGAACCAGGTGTCAGCCTTTCCATGATAAATACGACTCCCACTCTAACCAACTAGTTTCAATTCTCGCTTCTTCTTTCATTCTTGACAATCCTCCGCGTCGTTCAAAAAGAAGATGGTCTTGAGAACTACTAGTTTGGATTACCAACTGGACTTTTTCATGCATTTTCTCTCCTAGCTCATTTACTTGATGTATTGTATTAACCAATACAGTTGAAAATATTAAAAAATGAAATAAAATAAAAAATAATTTTGAAGTCAAAAACATTTTTCAATTTCTCAAATTGGTTCTACCATTACAAAGTATAAATCTTTTTCGTAAGTTCATAAGAAACAGCTTTGGCCAGAGACTGTATAAAGGGAGCAGCAAATAGATATAAATTTTAATATATATTTTTGGTTTTATTTCATATGTCTTCGTCTTTTATTTCTTTCCTTCACATATTTATCTTACTTCGATGTTTTTAATTTTATTTAGTTGCATACATTGATTTTATTCTTTTTATTTATTATTATTATTATATATTTTTTGGAATATTCGTATCAGTAAAATGTCAGGTTGATTTATTTTATATAACATTTACTTTGTGCTTTATTTGTATATGCTTTTAATCATTTTATATTATTTTTTTCTTTTATATCTGGTTATAATATTCTCGTTATTGTTGTATTTAGCCGAAATATCGGAAAATATCAAATTTTATAGCCTTTAAAAAAAAAAAATTCCTATTTTTGTATTAGATTACCATGTTCGAATGTTTCATATTCACGATTTTTTGTTATATTATTCCTATTTATATAACATGAAAAATAACAACGTTCTTCTATTACGGTCAAGAGGAAGCTGAATCTGAGCCAAAAAAGTACCGAAACAAAGTATTATCATTATATTTACCCGGTTGGTATGTATTAAGAACTTTAATTACAAATAAAAAAAGAATGGACAAGATTTTCTTTGATAAAATGAAATTCCGGTTGCCTGCTCTTGAAATATAATTAATTTTTAAGAAAAAAAAAATCATTCAAATATTGACTAGACTTATGTTGTTTTTGGTCTTTCAAGGTCAGACCAAAAACAACATACGATTGAGGTTTTGCTGATGAGAGTTTAAGATTAATAGGGAAAATATTATTATTTTTAAGAATTGAACATTTGGTATTCATTTATCAACGGGTATCCATCAATTAATTATACTTAGTATATGTTATTTCTACTCACAATTCACGATTGTAACAACAAAGAAAATAACTTTTCAAAAAAATGGATAAATAATTATAAAAAATACCAACATCTGAAAATCAATTTATTTACCTAATTTGCAATAAAAAAAATCTTAATGAATAAGTCTCTCAACACTACTTTACTTATATTTAATTTGTTTTTTTATGTTATTTGAATAATTTATTCATTTGTCAGATCAATTTAACAAGTCAAAAACTGATAGGAAGGATTTCACAATCGTATTTATATAAATAGCTATTTTGTAATAGTATATATGTGAACGTAAACTATATTTCTTTTGTTAATAACATCTTTAATTTACTCTGCCAAAGTTATTTCTAGCTTCAAAACTTTTAATTTTAATTAATGAAGTACTTTATTAATTACTTAATCATTTCTTCTCTTCGAACTTTAAAGAAGTAATTTCCGTTATGATTGGAAAAAACAAGAATTTAATTAAAACTCATATTGTATTACTAACAGTTCAATATTGCAATATTATGTAATTAATTAAAACGTATGGCATTTAAGTGACTAAGAAGTATAATATTATTCCATAAATTTAATAAAGAGGTTACACACCTGGAACATGCTACATTCAGGCTTAAATATTTATTTTTCTAAAGGTCTGAATGACACTTCGACATAAGAATAAGGAAGCATTACGTCATCCAACTGTAATGTCAAGTGTACATACATTCTTTAAAATGTAAGGAGTAATGAAAAAAGATGAACCCGGCTCCATTTCTTTTATCAATATAACAAAGTTAGGAAAATTATATAAATTCTTTGGATATACTATAAACATACACTCCATTTATATGGTTTTACAGGTAATATTTATTGTTGTATGTTCGTGTTTTGATATTAAGAAGTTAACATTTTCCAGAAATTGTTAAATAAATACTACATTGAAGAAGTTACAATTATTATTTTTTTTCGCTTTGTTAATTACATCGATTATTTTTTGCTTTTACTAACGTTTTTATGTAATATATAGTAATAGAAAGTATTATTTCAAAAACGGCTCAAACGATTTTGATTAAACTTGCTGTAGCGATGTAAAATCGAAAGGGTTTTAATATTTTGTAAGTTTCTTTCTGATTGAAATAGTTTTATAAGGCTCAAGTGTTGATATTTTTTTTTCCCTTCTGAAGTACCTTTAATTTTGTAGTTTCGAAAGAATTAAACATATAATCTGATTAGGATGGACAAAAACATTTCAATGTACATGTTTAACGAATTTGAATTTGATAACCAACTAAATGAGAAAACAGCAAACATAGTTTTTAGGTTTTTTTTTTTTTTTTTTTTGTACACGAGAATATTAATATAGATTGCAATAAATATTATCTTATATATAAATTTATGTATGATAATGTAAAGGGACGAATTGGGTATAAACTTAGTGGATTGTTATACGCAACAATTTTATATTGTTATATTATTTAATCTAAATCATATATTTCCAACGAAACTGTATGCAATTCTTAACTTTTTGGAACTCTAGCTTTATATAAAAGTCCTTAAATTATTTTTAACAACCGAGTTAAGTAAAAGTCGTGTGTTGCGCGCACAAGACTTCATTAAATTTTTCAAAATCTGGGCAACACACGACTTTCACTTACTTCGACTGTTGAAATTAATTTAAAAATTTTAATCATACTACAATATGAAAAATATTCTAAGTATCAATACTAATATTATAAAGCTGGAGAGTTTGTTTGTTTATTTGTTTGAACGCGCTAATTTCAGAAACTACTGGTTCAAATTGAAAAATTCTTTTTATGTTGGATAGTCCATTTATCGAGGAAGGTTATAGGCTATATAACATCACGCTGCGACCAATAGGACCGAAGAATCAGTGGAAAATCTGTAAAAAAACGGGGAAAATTGACCTCGCATCCCAATGATTCCAAATTATTTACCTTTAAATTTTAAAATAATTAGATGTCCCGTTAAGTTAACTTTTGTCGTAACAATTAATAAATCACATGGGCAAAGATTCAAACACGTAGGAATCGATTTTATCCATCCTCATGGAATCAACTATGTTTACACACCGCATTCGTCTTTATTGAGGATCAGTATTGTAGTTTATTGCAAACGAATATGAGTGACGGTTCGGTTCATTTTCGGCATATTATGCTGTTCTTTTTTTAAAAAGGGAAAAAAGCATCCCAAACTGCAAGAAAGATTCGTGCCCTGTATGGTAGCGATTCAAGTGCTGATAGCACGGTTCAAAAGTGGTTTTCGCGGTTTAGATGAGGAGATTTCAATTTGGAAGACCAGCCCCGGGACAAAGTTCAACTCTTGACATCGAGAATATTATGACGGTCATCAAAAACAATCCACGAATTACTGTTTGTGAGATATCTGCGGAGTTAAGATCCTTCAAATCGACCGTTTTTGAACATCTAAAGAAGGCCGGGTACGTCTGTCGTTACGACGTTTGGGTTCCTCATGAGCTTATTGAAAGGATTTCATGTTGTGATTTACTACTGAAAAAAGATGTGAAGGATCCATTTTGAAACGATTCGTTACTGGTGACGAAAAATGGATTCTCTACATCAACACCAGCCGAAACAAATCTTGGGGGGTGCCTGGAACGATTCCGCAACACCAATTCTTGCATACAAGAAAGGTGATGCTCAGTATTTGGCGGGATCGGAAGGGATCCATACATTTTGAGCTCTTTTCACAAAACTAAACTATAAATAAATTTCCATCTTTACTGTTCCCTCGAAAATTTTCTACAAGGGAAATCCTACTCTTCAGAAGATGACGTCAAAACGGAGCTTTTATTTTTCTTCAGGAGTAAGGATAATGATTTTTGAAAAAAAGGGATAATGGACCTTTCAAGCCGTTGGGAATGGTGGTAACTATTATTGTAGATTAGATATATAAATTTTAAGCTGTTCATCAGTTTTAATCGTTGTCCAAATTTCTCTACGAACTTTCCGGACAGCCCAATTATTTTTTTAAAAACGTCTTAATAGCGATCATAATGACAGAAATTGACGCAGACAATGTCGCGAGCAACTGTTAGTATTTTAATGAAACGTGTATTCATTTTATTTGGAAACATATGATTCAGATTAAATAATATAACTACATCAAATTGTTAATCAGTAATAAGTTTATTCCATATTCGTCACTTTACATTACTTTTTACAACTTTGTGTATCGTATAATATTTTTTTGAAATCCTTCTTTTTCTAACGGTATATTATGAGTCTATATTACTGTTCTTAATAAAAATAAATACAAAATACATAAGAAAATAGTTTTTCTCATTCACCCTTTAGTTGGTCATCAAATTCGTCCAACTTGTATATCTAGCCATCTTTCATCAATGTCATTAAGATTATATGGTTAATCTTTTGGAAGCTACAAAATTAAAGATAATGATGGAGTTTTAGTTGACCGTTGAGAAATTAGATGAGGAAGATGGTTGGGGGTGCGGTCATATATTAAAAACACACATTTAAAATAAGTGTCATTTTAATTATGTGCCGACGTTTCGGCCTACAATGTGGGCCTTCATCAGGGCTAAAAGAAACAAGATAACAACCAATGTAATTATAGACTTAATAATGCGTTAGGTATATAATAATAATATGACAGTAATAAATTATGGGAACATAAATAATATTAAATGTAAAATGATAATAAGATGACAATTATAAAGTATGGAAATAAGGTGACAGTTATAAAGTATGGAAATAAACAAAATTACTTTATACTTTATACTTTATAACTATCATCTTAATTTCATCTTAAAAGCATGTTTTCTATTTTCTTTAAAGTAGTATGACCCTCTAATTAAAAATAATGTAAACCTCGTTTTAAGTTTTATTATTGTAAATATTTTACTATGCATTTATTTTGGAGAAAAATAAAATATTGGTCAAGTATAAATGGGCATTTTCGTGTTCACGTAAAATACTTAGAGCTCTATTTATTTATTGTTTTTTTATGAGAAAATAAATATAACCTTTTATGCTTGACCAATATATATTTTATCTCTTAAAATAATTGTTTGCAGCTATATATATATTTTAATTTTTTTAAGAATGTTTCCTATCCACATGCGGGGAAAGAAGCTTTATGCGTTCGTTTCAGATGTTCATTTATATATTATTACTTTTTTTTTTGTTCACTGTTTCATTGATTATTTTATTTTTGTAAACATAGTATAAACCACGATCATTATCACTATCATCATTCTTTCACATGAGACATAATGTAATATTACTTAATAAATGTCTCTAAAAGTTATTCATTTACTGTTTTTTATCATTTTAACAGTTTTTTTTTTTTTTTTTTTTTTTTTTTTTTATTGAGAAATATTACAATTTGTTGCATAATGAACAGTAGTAATAGAGATGTAGTACACATTCATACAATATATACAGCCAATAATGATAAAGTCAAATTACATAAAATCGGAAATAAATAAATTCAAATATATACAAAAGAAAAACAACAAGAAACAAATCAAAACAACAACTTGTAGTAGAGATAAATACAAGTTGGGAAATGAATAAAAATAATACAAGCAAACTTAACTATATACAATATATACAATCAGCCAAAGGAACCCTAGACTCGGCTGCTCCCCCATAAGTGGGGGGAGAAGCGGAATCCAAGAGATCCCAGCGCCTCCCACTCAGCGCTTCACTGGTGTATGCCAGTGGAGGCCGAGCCAGAGCGGAATAGCCACAAACATACAGTACATGAGTGGAGGATCTGACCAGTGTCAGAACTCCAGATAAATGTTTAAAAAACGTCGCGGGGCCACTGCCGTTTCAATCTTCGAGGAGGATTGTAGGGATGGGTGAAGCTGGAAAGCGATTGAGCAAGAGGATTAGGATGATGAAGAAGGTTCTGATGGAATTTGGAGAATTTGGATGGTACCAGGTCTAAAATAAATGGAATATTAAGGTCATGGTGTAGGGTACAGTTGGTAACGTAATAAGGAGCATTAACTATTGTTCGGAGGACTTTGGATTGGAAGGATTGGATGCGTTTGATGTTAGAATGTTTAGTTGTCCCCCATAGTTCAAGTCCGTAGGTCCATATAGGTTTCAGTACTGTCTTATATATTAGTAATTTGTTGTCGACTGTAAGATGAGATTTTCTGTTTAGTAATTTGTATAACCGGCCGAATCTGCAGTTGAGTTCTATCCTTTTAAGTCTCGTATGTGGGTTCCACGTCAGTCTTTTGTCTAGTAAAAAGCCAAGGTACCGGACTGTGTCTGAGGAAGGAAGCGGTATGGAATTGAATTTAACTGTTGGACAGGACTTACGTCGAAGGGTGAAGGTGACGTGTGTACATTTGCTTTCGTTCTCCTTAATTCGCCAAGCCTTACACCAGTCTTCGACAAGGGAAAGGTGCCTTTGGAGATTTAGAGATGCCACTTCAGGATCGGAATTGGATGATAAAATGGCTGTGTCTTCAGCAAATGTTGCCAGAAAGGTATCGGGATCGGTAGGGATATCGGCGGTGTAGAGGATGTAGAGGACGGGTCCTAAGACGCTGCCTTGAGGAACACCGGCCTCAACAGTATAATGTTTGGAAAATTCGGAACCACAGCGAACTCGGTTTGATAAATAGGATCGGAGGATTAGGTATAAGGATTGAGGTAAATGGGTTTTGAGCTTAAAGAGCAATCCCGGGTGCCACACCCGGTCAAAAGCTTGAGCTATGTCCAGAAAGGCACCCGAACAATACTCCTTGCACTCAAGGGCAGAGGAAATGTGATCCACAACTCGGAGTCCTTGCTGAACTGTGGAATGTTGAGAACGGAATCCAAACTGATGCGAAGGAAAATTTTTAAATTTATCTAGGATTTGTTTTAGTAGGAGCTTTTCGAAAATTTTTGAGAGGATCGGAAGTAGGCTAATAGGTCTGTAAGATGACGTGCTGTTGGAAGGTTTGCCTGGTTTCAGGAAAAGGATGATAGTTGAATGTTTCCATAAGAGAGAAAATAGGTAGTGCGTAGGATCTGGAGGAGATGCGTGGAGTGCTAGATCTACTGAGATCACCAGGGGATTTACGGAGAGGAAGCTTTTTAAGAAGATATTTGACCTCAGAGGGATTAACTGCTTTAGGAGGTAAGGAGAGTGGTATTGGCGAAGTAAGGAACTGTTCAACTGTTGAAGTATGGTTTGGATTCAACTCAGGATGAGGAGTGAAAACTTTGGAAAGGTGCTGTGCAAATTCCTGGGCCTTATCCTTGTCAGAAGCAGCCAAGGAACTATCACCGCGCAGGAGAGGATGGGAAATCGTGTGAGTATTCAGGATTCTCTTCGTGACATTCCACAGAGAATTGTCACGAGTCGAGAGAGAGGAGAGGTAGGAATTGTAGGATTGGGAACGAAAGGTCGCCAACTCCCGCTTTAATTTTCTACAATAAAAGTTATAAGAGCGGCGATCTTCGGGGTGGCGGGTGCGTTGCCATAATGTTCTGGCTCGGCGCTTGGTGTTGATGAGGTCCGTCAGGTGTTGTGGTAAATGGCATTTGTAAGGAATAATTTGGGATTGTTTAGGAAAGGAGGCAGTCCAGGCAGCTTGTTGAATCAAGGTTGTAAAGGAATATACGGCATCGTCAAGGTCAGAAGGGGTTTTGAGAGTTACTCTGAGGTCGATATCATTGGTGAGGATTTCGCAGAAGAGGTTCCAGTTGATGGGGCCTCTGATGAATGACGGTGGGAAAGGTTTCGGAATAGGAGTCATGGATACATTTAGGATTAATGGACTATGATCAGAGGATAGTTCATCAAGGCGAGTTACGGAATAGTTCAGGGAGCCTAATCCGCTGTGGATGAAGAAGTCGAGGATGTCTGGATTACGGTTAGGATCTGTTGGCCAGTAGGTAGGGGAATCGGGAGGTAGGAGATTAAGGCGTCTGGAGTTGAGTGCAGACTGCATGTCCGTCCACGAGTATTTGTGGTTCTGCAACCCCGCGGTGCTTCGCGTTCAAGTCTGCACCCAGAATAAAGTGATTCCCCAATGAGTTGAGGAAGGAACCAAATTGGGTAATAGAAATAGAATTTTTAGGAGGGCAGTATGCTGATGCGATGACTAGCGGAAAGAAAAGGTCTTGATTATAATAGAGGTGGCTTGTAGGAAATCGTGGGCGGGAAGTGGGTGTAAGTGATGGGAGAGGGATCGGTTGACAATGACAGCAGTACCGGCATGGGCTTTGCCGTCTGGATGGTCTGTCCGGTATGTTGTGTATTCAGGTATTTTGAAGTACTGTTTAGTGGTTAGTCTAGTTTCAGTAATGAGTGCAACGTCAACTTTTTTGTCTTGGAGTAAGGCTGTAAGTTCGTCAGTGTGAGTTCTAACACCATTCGCATTCCATAGGAGAATAGATAAGGAGTTAGGTGAGGTCATTTATGGATTTTTTAAGTTAGAAATAGGATTTGATACAAGATTCGTGAGGATTGTTATTAGGGGCATGACAAGGGATTTGATTTCGGAAATGAAGGTTGTCATCAGACTGGTAAGATCTGTGGCATTTGAAGGAGGGGGAATATGAGAGATTTGTTGTGGATGAGGATTTTTAGGACTGATTACGTTTTGAGAAAGAGGTATTTGTGGAATGGATTGAGGATATTGAGGTACATTTTGTAGTTCCAGCAGGGCCTCGGCTTCAGTACATTGGTTCCCACCTCCAAGTAAGTGGGCAAATGATACATTGGCATCGATTAATTTTGAGGGTTCTCTTCTAGTTCTAGCCTGTCTTGTTGTTTCATCCAGTACTTGGGGTTTTTGATACCTGGTCCTTAGTTCCTTATAGATTTGGCATCCTTTGTAGTTGGCCGGGTGGTCCTTGAGGCAATGAGCACATACAGCGGGTGTTGACTTCGGTTTTGTACATTCCACAGACTTGTGCTGTTCACCGCATTTCACGCAGCGTGGTATGTGGTGACAGTAACTTTTGGTATGACCATACGCCTGACAATTGTAACACTGAACAATTTCTCTCTTTGTATAAGGTTTTTCGACTCTTACACTTGTATAATACAGTCTTTTTAGATCATAAATTTTTTCTACTCCTGCTAATGGTTCCAAGTCAGCGAAGAATAGAGGCAGTTGAACTCTATCTTTTATGACATTAGTGACTTGTCGCACTTTGTAACCCATCTCCATGAGTTCTTCTTTGATAGCGTCAACTGGTGTTGAAGGGTGTAGATTTCTGATCACAACTCTAAGAGCTCTCTCTTGCCGTAGCTGATAAGTGTGAAAATCCGCTTTAGTTTCAGTTAGGTATTTCACAATTTTTCTATATGCCTCGGCGGTGGTCGGTGATATTTTGGTGTCATTGATTCTACTCATACAGTAGTAGCTGGTGGATTCGGTAATCTTGTTTAATTGCGCACATAACAACTGGAAATTTTTAATATGTTTGACAAATATCGGTGGAGGCCGTGGTTCACTGGGTGTAGGAGCAGATTCCATGTTTTCTTTTTCATTATGTAGGATTTGAAAAGGATTTGGGGTGAAAAACGGAGATTCGTCAGTCATCCCCTGTGACGATGTGCCAGGCTGTGGTTCAGATTCTGTATTAGAACCTGAAGGGGTTGCTTGTTGATTTAATTTTTTATTAGTATCACGGCGGGGTCTTTGTTTTATGGGAGACGTGATTGAACCACTAGATCTAGATCTTTTAGTTGATGCTTTGGAGGACATCACTTGGTGAAAATATCGCATTTCATGTGAAGAAGATAATAAGAAAATATCTAGATGTTGGTAATATAACAATAACTAAAGAAAAGAAAACCAATCCCGGCCTTGCCGAGCTATTGGCAATCAGCTGATGTGAAGAGGTTACCCAGCATTCACTTTACACCGTAAATTGCAACAAAACTTACTGTTGTTTGCTCCAATATTTACTGCTGTTGTTATCCTGAAGTCTGGTGATGTTTTCAAGATTGCACTGAAGAGAATTCAAACTGAAAAAGCATGAAATCCAAGAGCCGAATTGAAAGATGACTGCTATACACATGCGCTTGCGCAGACCTGATTTTTTTAACAGTTAAAATAATTACTTAGAACTCTATTTATTTATTGTTTTTTATGAGAAAATAAATATAACCTTTTACGCTTGACCAATATATATTTTTTCTCTTAAAATAACTGTTTGCAGCTGTATTTATTAATTGTTTTTTATTTTTTAAAACTATGTTTCCTATTCACATGAGGGAAAAGAAGCTTTATGCGTGCGTTTTAGATGTTCATTTATATATTATTACTTTTTTTTTGTTTAATGTTCCTATATTATTTTATTTTTGTAAATATAGTATAAACCACGATCATTATCACTATCATAATTCTTTCATATGAGACATAATGTAATATTACTTAATAAATTTCTCGAAATGTTATTCATTTACTGTTTTTTATCTTTTTAACACTTTAAATAACCTGTTGAACCTTTAGATAACTCATTCAGATAGTAAAGCCAATCTCCGAGAATTGGTGGAAATGTTTGATTTTGACAAAACCAGAACAATATTTATTCAAGACTATTCAGATCCATGTTTTAAATTTTTGCTTCTACTCAAAACATGAAAACCGATGTTAGTATTAGTGAACAGGCATGACCGAGAATTGAAGAATATTTAGTTTTTAACCAAACGTAAACAATCCACGTTTCACTCTGATTTTAACTGAAGAAAGTTTTATATTTTTAATCATTACAAATGGTTAGACGTTTGATGTTGTTATTTGAATTGTTTGATTATATAAACTTATATATTTTTTTTTTTTTTAAACTTTATTTCTTTACTTATTATGATCAATATCAGTATTTCAAAAGTCTTCGCTTTTGTTTTAATATGCTGATTTATATTTCATTAGGCTAGTTGAAGTTATATAACGTTTAAAAGTATCTGTATATTTTTGGTAATATATATTGTTGTAATTAGTTTCCTTTTTTTTTTTTTTTTTTGTAAATTGGACTTCATTAGTAATTATCATTTCTGTAGTCAAATTTTTGGTTTCTCACTTTTTTTAATCTATTGTTTTTCTGGAATTCAATAAGTGAATGTGTAGTATAATTTTTATTACACATGGTGGGGGCGTGTTCTGCTGGGATACCCCTGCGTTCAAAAAGTGGATACCCTGAAAATAGGGGAAAACTTTTCTTGCAAAATTTAGCTTATTGCACACTCGTTGGAATAAAAAAAGTAATAATATCTATGTGCAGTGAACCCACGAACGAATAGTTATAGTGTTTTTCTATTTTCTTAATTTGTTTATAATAGCTTCTGAAGGAACGGTAGCACTTCTCTGTTTAATTAAAGTTAAAAGTTCTCTTGGACATTATATAAGTCTTATCGTGAAGTAAAATGTTTATAAAACAAATAAAGTATTAAAAAACAAATGATAAATATTATATATAGTTCTTCCGAAATAGAAACAAAAATTAAAATAAATACCTGTCATATTTACCTGTTATTAAAAATGGATCGAATCCTGATTTCGGATAAAAACAACCATTTGAACGATTTATTTGGTTTACGTTTTCAATTCCCAAATGAGTTTAGAATAAAATAATGAGATTTACGTCAACCTCAGTTTCTAGTCACGTCATATAATTAGGGGAGTGCTGTAATAACGGGTTGTCGGGAATCGAGCTGCCAACTCTAGCCAGCCCTGCCTCACCACAGGCCCCGCGCCTGAAGGAAATTAATGCCTCCGTGTCTGGAAAACAGGAAAACCGTTTTTCCACGGTCCACCGCCTCCTGGGCTATTAGGACCCCCCTAGGTCCTTAATGGCTAGTCGGATAATCTTATATTGATAACGCTACATGTTATCCTTCAATCATTGCTATCATAGACAGTTTTATCTTCTTATTATTGTTCAATCAAATAATTTTGCACTCGATAAAAAAAAAAAAAAAATGGTGTAAGCATAAAATAATTTTCTTTCCTACGTTTCGGCCACATTGTGGTCTTCAATGCTGAGAAAAATAAGAAAACAATCAATACAATGAGAAGAAAAAATAATAATAAGTTAACTACAATAATAAGGTAAAAGTAAATAAATATGAAAACAAACATTAATATGAAATGATATTTATTGGTATGAAATATTTTAAGATTATTAGGACAACGCAACCGCTCAATAGAACACGCAATTAAGTAATAAACGTTAATTATAGGCCTTCTTCAGGGTGAATGAATAAGCTGAGCGGGTGACGGGCGGAACTGAGCGGGATCTGATTGTTGTGACGCCGCTCAGCTCATTCAATCACCCCGAAGAAGGCCTATAATTTAGACCGAAACGTCGGCACAATAAATTAAGTTTATACTTAATTGCGTGTTCTATTGAGTGCACCCTGAACCAACTTCTCCCATATATACACTCAGTCAACCATTGTCACATCATTACAGCTAATTATAGTTACGTAAGTCTTTCATTATAATCATTCAATATTCTCCTACCAATATTATCATTTTATATTAATGTTTGATTCCATATTTTATTACTATTATCCTATTATTGTATTTAACTTAAATAATAATTTTTTTTTTTTTTAGTCTATTGGGTGACTTGTTTTTCAAAGCCCTGATGAAGGCCCACAATGCGATCCGAAACTTCAGCACAAAAGATAGGTTTATCTTATTAGTGTGTTTTCTTGATTATCGCATCCTCGACCAACTTCTCTATCTATCTTAATGAATTTAGAGTTAACAAAATTAAATATGTTAAAATTTTACTTTCGTAAAAAAATCGTTTTCAGTACCTATTGGAAATCAACGTATCTATTACACATTGATAAAGTGAAATTAACCAAAATCGCGTTAGCTGTTTTGGTGAAAATGGGATTGAATTACTTTCTACTTATGAATGAATTCCTACGTGACTTTCTGGCGAGTAGATTTTGTTAAAAAACTAATGTAACGTTCCAGGCATGCTCCTTCCCATTTTTTTTTTTTTTTTTTTTTTTTTAATATGTTTATTAAGTTTGATAGACTTGAGGTTGATACGACTTAAGGGATTTAAAACGTTTAATAGATAAGTCAAAGGAAAGAAATTAACCATCTAAAAAATGAAGCTTTATGTTTGTTAATTTATTTAACATCACTTTATGCTACAGTGGCTAATAGGTTAAACGATGGATTGACAGTACCACAAATTAATACAGTAGGAGTCCTAAATTTTGTCTATCCTCGTTAGTTAAGACAGGGATTTATAACAAGTACCTGACAACGCACACCTTTTTCATCCCCTCCTAAAGATGGCGTAACTAAAGATTTTTTATTCCCATTAAAAAATCCTATGGCCACCAGCAGGTTTGAATCCTTGATCCTGGGTTTAAAAAGTTGTTATGCTAGTCACTATGCCACAGGTGACCCCCCAAAAATGAAGTTTTTAATAATTTAAAGGTTATAAGAAGACGAGGAAATGGATTTTAAATATATTAATGTTTTATTTAACCAACATTTTGACTATTGATAGCTCGGAAATCCTAAAAAAAAAAAAAAAAAAACTTTAAAAGATTTTCAGTAATATTTGAAAATTTTTAGAAAGCGACTTTAATCAAATTATGTGATTTTATTTTATTTATAAAATTATCTATCTTTAGGATTGAATGTAGCGTGTTTAAATATTTTTTAAATGCCATTTTAAAGTTTATCATACTATTAAAACAATTAACACTAATTAAATTTATTTCAAATCATTATTTAGTCGAAATACAAGCCCTACGTGAGGTATGGCAAGTTATAGCGGAGTGTGCAGCTACGAGTATAATAAAAAGAAAACAGAAAAAAATTGAGGAAATACTTTTTCATACCTATAAACTTTCTCGTTCTATCCTCTTGTTCAGCTAAAAATAATTAATGTTGTGACAGGAATATATCATATACCGACCGGTAAGTTTTTAATTAATTTATCTCAATACAACGAGAGGCTTCCCAATTTAATTATTACTATTGTTTTAAATTCCGCAACGGAAAAGTTTATTATTCATTTAATTTCATCAAAGAGAACAAAAATATATCGTTTGAGATCGCTCACAATAGGGACTGCCTTTCATCCAAACATGCCACATCTCATGAATGGTCCATGTCGGCGTATAATACAGAAGTTAGGACGGAGTTCAAACGAATTGTGAGTTTGAATTTTATCAGTTGAGGATAGGACCCAGGGGCAACTTGCCAGAATTTCGTAGTCTGTTTAAGCAGCACTTCTATATCAGGGGTAAAGTTGATAACAAATAACTTTTTTGATTAAAAGGTTAATCCACTTCTGGAAATACCAATAACTAAAATCGATTTTTGTTTTTTTCATACCCTCTGGATTTATTTTCAAACAAAATACAAATACAAATGTAATATGTATAGATGTCACATTTTGTCCTTCTATTACCCGGAGGTATTCTAAAGAGGATTGCTATATGCGCTGCATGCACTAGTAATCTTTCAACGGGCTTCTTCTATGCCTTTATTTATCCATTGCAAAATGTATAAACAATGTTTAAACTTAAAAACTGATAATATTCGATTTTAGAAATTTCCTAAAATCGAATAATATCAGTTTTTAAGTTTAAACATTGTTTATACATAATTATTTTTCGGGAATCACTATGACCAACTTATGTTGGTTGTTAAAATCGATTTAAGAACTTGAAAAAGAGCTTTAAAGAATTACATTTTGTTTCGCTAAAATATATTTTATATCATATAATATAATATTATGTTCTTATGTTAACATAAATTTATTTTTCTTGTTTGTGCATTTTTATTAGAATTTATCTTTTATGTTATCTATTTTGTTCATGATACTAATTTAAGGCTTATATGTTCAATTATTATGCTTTAAGTCCGGAAAATTCTTAACTTTTTAGAGGTTAATCCTGTATTGTTGCGTTATTTGTTTTATTTGTTTAGTTGTATTGTTGAACGATAAAGAAAATATGAAAAATTATCTTTTCCGAATCTGGAAATCAAATTCAATCAAAAGCGGTTTTATATGGAGAAGAACCAAAAAATAAATAAAAAGAAAGAAAGATCATTTTAACAGTGGTATATTAACCGAAAAAAAAAGACAAGATATCTCTCTATTCTTTTCCGTTAGTTGATTCAAATTATTTTATATTTATTCCTTTTCAGTTACGACTAACCACATGAGATCATTAATTAATTATTTAAAGTAAACAAAACTAAAGATAATTTAAAGGAACATTTTTAAAAATTACAGGCGCACACACACATTAACACACAAAAAGGGAAGAGCATTTTCTTATTTGGTTTCTGGGTACCTTAAGACATATAACTGGCATTTTCACGATCACCGTTATTATATATTTACGATACATGTAAGTGAAAGATAACTATTATATATTTAGGAAAACTTTTTCTCCAGATTGTTTTCTCTAAAAATATTTTTAGGTAGCGGCGTGGTCTAATAGATAGAGCATTAGCCTACTTCAAGCCCCAGATCCGAACCCTGGCTTAGGCAGAATTATTTATTCTCTTATTTCAGTCGTAGAGCCACCATGAGTTATGGAGATCATCCTTGGGTATACCCAGCCTATATGAAAAGAATACCCATAATTAGGGAAAAACCTGGTGGGATGGCGTGATATAGGCCTAATCACCTTGAACGGTCGTTGGCCGTGAAACAGTACTAATCTATAGATATACTGAACCCAAGAACTTTCATGGGTTGCAGAGGTACTGTATTTTTTTTTTTTGTTTTTATAAACATATTTATAGGTGTGGTTCCCCGTTTATTTAAAAAAAAACAACATTTTAATACTGCTTATTAAATCATAGTAACGGAAGTTGTAATACGGAGCTTTGAACTATTATTTTACTTAAACAATTTAAATGCAGTTCCCTAATATAATGAATGAGTTTTTTTTATATAATATAATATGCCACGCATTCTAGAGGATAAAATTTAATAAATATATACCTTTCCTTATTTATTACGCAATAAAATAAAAACTTCAGGAAGGAGACCCTAAAATGAAGATGAATGCCTCAAGACCATAGCAAAATCTCGTTGCATTTTCTGAACTTATGTCCCATTTGTTCCTGGTCTCTACCTGTCTGATGTGGATTACCACCGTATCAAGAAAAATGTTGCTAGCTTCCTAGATATATATGTGGTTGATCTCAGCCCTCTCCTGTGTTCGTAATGTATATAAAAAAAAAAATAAACAAGAATAAATTATATTATCTTAACAACGAAGGGAAGAAAGGAATGCTAAAATTTTAATCAATTATGATTAATTATTTTTGGAATCGGAATTCGACTAAGGGGGAAGAGGGGAGAGGGTAAGTTTTTAAGAATAAATGCGACAATTTTCACAGCCTCTTTCCATCCAAGTCTATTGAACTATAAGTGCTGGACTTCTTTAAATATTGGTGAGTTTTTCAAGAATAGCCATCCGTACTACAGAATTCTAAAAGCAAAGGTATATTATATTGATTTTATTCATATTGTGAGGTATGGTTATCGACACTTTCATAGTAAAAATAATAAAAGAGGGTACGAATATATACTTTTCGAAACAGGTCGTCAGAATTTAAAAGAATATTAGAAATTTTGATGAACCTTATAGATGACATCACTTAAAATTCATCATCTTAGCAAGCTTCGATGTGGTCTTCAAGTTCAAGTCAATTCTAGCACGGATATAATTTTAATTTTTTTTTTCATTTTTCTGCAATTTTTATTGTTGTTTCTTATATATTTTATTTTTGTTTCATTTCCACCTTTTCTTTTACAAGGGGTGAATTAAAGTATTTTAGTGTTACTTTTTTTTTATTTATTTATTTTTTTTTTGCGGATGTGATTCGAGATTGTATTAGGTAATAAACAAAATCCTAAATTATTAAAATTTATATTGAAAATGATAGAGTGCCCAAAAAATATTACTATTTCATGGTTTTAAAAGGAAAAAACGAATATGTATGCCTGTTATTGTTAATGTAAATAGTCTCCTTACTACTTCAATTTCTGCCAACATGTTAGCAGCATTTCCATTCCCTCTGAATAGAATTTGAAGTCCTTAGAATTCATAAATAAGAAACCCCATTTCCTAAGGTACTTTGATGAACAAACTTGTGCTTCGCCCTTGTCGAGAAATTTTACGTCCAGAACATCGAACGAGTTTCACTTTTTATCACAAGTAACACATACTGAAAAAAATGTGTCTTTGTTGTTTTGGCGAAAAAGTGAGTCACAAATTTTATAGTACCGATTTTTTTGGCAGTAATTAAATGAGTGAGAAACTCAACTTCCAATTTTTTTCGCCTTTTCAATCTACTAAGGCGATCTTCGTCGGTCAATTTGCTGATTGTACTGGGGTTTTCCTTCACCAAAGGTTGTAGAAAATGGTCACCAAGGGTTTCTTACACGACCTTCTTTGTTCATAGATGTGAGTAGGCCCCACGTTGTCTTGGTGGACCGAAAAGTCCTTCCGATTTCTGTTCTGGGTTTTTATTTTTAATCGGTGGATCCAATTTTCTTATTTGTGAGCAGTATTGAGTTGAATCAATTGTTTGTCCTAATATAAAAAGCTCATAGAGAATAACACCATTGAAATCCCTCCATATATAAAGAATTCTCTTCTAGGATGCAAGTCTCCTTATGACATTATTCTAAGAGATTGAATACCAAGTTATCATGATTTTTCACGCACTACATTAGCGCAAATGCATACATACAGTTTTAGGCACTACATTTCTTACACGACCTTCTTTGTTTTGCTGAAGTCCCTCTCTTAAAATTTATCGAAACACCACTGAGCGGTGCACTCACAAACTTTTTCATAATTCCTTGCCGTTTCGATCTCGCTCCGTCGGAGTTTAAACTCGCAAAATAATCTTATACGCAAATTACGATTTGACATCTTATTTTAGTAACAATTTAATAATCTGTCATTATTATTTTTTCTTTAGAGAGAGAATTAAGGAGTGTTAACAATCGTACAAATAAATAATCTAGCAAATGTAAACGGTATATTAGAATTATATTTAGGACTATTTAAAAAAAAAAACTAACATCCTCCATTATGTTCCAGAGAACCAATTACAGTTGTCAGTTTTATTTTATCACTTATTACTTTCACATAACCTATATATGAAATATATAGTAAGGGGAAGTATTGCGATAGTGAAATTTTTCGGATACCAGTTTTCAACAGGAATACACGTTGTAGGGTCCCTTGAGTCCAAATGACTCAGTCCCGCAAAAAGGCGTGTGTGTGGTAACTCCCGCGCGCAAACGAAAAGTCTTATGAAAATTTGAAAAAATGAAAAGCACCCGTGCAATACATTCCGCGCTCCAATGTGGAGAATATAACATCCACCACACGGTGACATTGCTGAATTGTAAAATGGGATGTCCGAAATCCAAACTGATGGTCAGGAATTACGTGATTCATTTCTACGATCGGATACAGGCGTTTCAAATGAGTTTTTCTAGGAACTTTCCCATGATGGACAAAAGGGAGATCGGACGGTATGAGGATTGATCTTCAGGAGGCTTTTGAGGTTTTGGGATCATTTTGATTATTGACAGTTTCCAAGGTTCAGGGAAATAGGTGGTTCGAAGAGTAGCGTTGAATATATAAGTGAGGTAGAGGATTGCTTTTCGAGGTAGCTGTTTTAGGATATAGGATGTGATGAGATCTTGACCAGGTGCTTTTTTGATACGTAATTGATGGATAACGTTAGTTATTTTAGAAACAAATATGAAATAAAAAATGCAACCAAAAATATAATTATACCACACATGATCTCATGCTGACCAATCAATTTTCAAGCAAAAAATTTATCATTTTACCTGGAAAATACGAGTCACTGAACAAGATGTGAAGAACAGTAAGAAATAGAACATCATACATACCCAGATGTCATGCCAAGATTTATTTATGTTCTATTTTATGTAATTTGACCATTATTATTATTTTCTGTATATATTGTATGAATGTGGTCTCTTATCAATATTATTATTGTTCATTTTGTAACAAATTGTAATATATCTCAATAAAAAAAAAAAAAAAAAAAAAAAAAGTTATTTTAGAAGGATGAAAGGCTTTAGGAGGAGGAGACATTTGAAGTGTAATAGTTACTTCTGCTTCAATATGGGTTGGATTAAGGATTTCAGGATGTGGATTAAATATTTTGGAAAGGTGTTACCAAATATTTGAGTTTTTTCTTCATCTGTTCGAGACTAGGTAGAAGATTCGGTAAGGAGTGGGTGATTAAAGGTTTTGAATTTGAGAAGATTTTTGGTAGTTGTCCATAAATATTTGTCTGTTGGTCTTAGGTTTTCTGTGAAATCCTGAAAAGTTTGTATTTTGAATTTTCTAATTTCAGTTTTTAGTTTGTTAGTTAAATTAGTATAGTATGTTTTGTCGGACGGGTATCTGGACTTATGCCACTTAGACCTTGCTCGCCGTTTCTCTGCTAATAAGTTTCGAATGTGATATGGTAAGTTAGTGTCGCGGGAGTAATTATTTTTGGGATGTGATGAGTTGTTATTAATTGCAGTACCTATTGTTCTTGTTAGTTTTTCGATAGCAAAGTTAATTTGTTGTTCTATTTATATTGGAATCGTTAAGTCAAGTTCGTTTTTTAGTTCTGAGCGAAATTTGTCCCAGTCAACATGTCCTGTAATTAATGAAGGAGGGAAGGATTTAGGAATAGGGTTTGAATGAAGGAGAAGCAGAACTGGGCTATGGTCTGAGGAGAGGTCTTCTAAGGATGTTAATGTAGATTGAAAGGTGGGAATTTGGGATGTGACGAATATATCAAGAATATCTGGGCGCTTTTTAAGGGAAGTAGGCCAGTAAGTAGCATCTTTGGGTGATAGCTGTTGGAAGTGGTGACTTAGGAGAGAATCCTGCCACGATTGTTGGATGCTCGGCATCCCCACCGTTGATCTTTGGCGTTGCAATCTCCCCCGGCAATGAAGCGCGGACCAAAGGACTGAAATAAGGAATTAAATTGGTAGTAGAGGGAATTGCCAGGAGGGCAATATACAGCTGAGATGGCTATGTCAAATGGACGGCAGGATAAGGTAATAGTCGATTGGATGGCGTCAGTTGGAGTAGAAGGAATCAGAGAGTGAGTTAAGGAATTGCGAATAAGGATACAAGAGCCAGCGTGGGATGTTTTATCAGGGTGATCTGATCTGTGTGTGATGTAGTCACGTATGTAAAAGTGTGAATGAGGTGTGAAATGGGTATCAGTCACATGGGCAATGTCTATGTTATAGTCGTGAATAAATAAGTCAAGCTCGTCTTGGTGATTAAGCAGTCCATTGGCGTTCCATAATAGAATAGCCAGGGTCTTCTTACTCATCGTGGGATATTGAAGAGGATTTTTAAAAGGAGTCTAGTAAGGAGAGTAATAAGGGATTGGATGGTATTTTGGAGATCTAGAAGAAAGAATGAAAGAATAGGAAAAATATCAGACGAATGTTGGTAGGAATAGGAGTTGGAGGGGGTGTCTTTAGGCAGAGGATTCATAGGTCTTGGAGGAGGTTGAACCCTTCTCTGAGGTTGTTGACAAAAATCATGTTTAATGGAGTTTCTGGTGAGAGGTTTTCAGGAGCTAATGATATAGATGGAAGAGGCTGGTTGGGAATGGTCTGAGGAGGTATCAGTGGTGGTAACTTCACTCTTAGGGATGAGTTTTTAGGATCACTTTTAGGGACTTTGAACAGTGGATATGAGTTCTGAGATTGAGGATGCGGTTTTTGTGGTTGTGGATGGATAGTCTGGGGAGGACCATAGGAAGTCTGGGAATGATGATGGGATGGCTGAGGCTGTTTTGAGGTTTGAGGCGATTGAGGTCGGGGTGCATGGTGATACGCTATTGCAGAAAAGGTTGTGGTCTTGGAGTTGAAGCTCAAAGTGTGTTAATTCTCATCGATCACGTTAAGGTGCTGGAAACACAGGTGTACCCTTGATGGACGGGCCTGATTTTTCGTTAACTGGCACTGAGTTTCTACGTGTGAAAATTGCTGCATATAAACTTTTTTGCTATAAAAATCGAATTTCCTATTTAAGACAAATATACGCCCAAGATGTTACAGAACCTTTTTCATCAAAATCAGCTAACCCGAAAAGCCCCTCTTTATAGTATCATTTTGTACCTTTTATCGATTTTCCCAAAAACGGCTATAACGATTTTGATTAAACTCGCTATATAGATGTAAAATTTAATGGGCATAATAATATCATATAGATTTAATTCTGATTTAAATAGTTTGAAAGGGCTTAAATGCCGATATTTTAAATTTTCTTCCTCTAAAGTGCCTTTAATTTTATATACGTTTATTATAAAAATAACGATATCAACTTGTCACCATTGATAAAAAACCAGGTAAATAAATAAGTTGAACGTATTCTATATCCAAATAAAGGAGAAAACTGAAAACATATTTTTTTTTAATGCGATTTTTTGTTTTTGAACATAATAACAGTAATATACGTGTATAATATACCGCTGGAAAGCTAAAGATTTTAGAAAAAATATTATCTTATACATAGGGTTGTAAAAGTTAATAAAGAGTGATGATAAGCCTTGATTGATTGAAGACTGATTATTTTAGATAATAATGTAATAGATTTTTAGTAAAACACATGTTTCTGTAGAAATGCAATTGTATTAGTTCTTTCATAGTTTCACTCATTTTTGTGTATTTGAAAATTCTTTAAACGATTTCAAAAATGGAGATAAGGAAATTCGTGTGATGCCTGGACCAGATTTTTTATTTTAATACTCTATAAATATGGATTGAATTAAGTATCTTATTACTGTTATCTTTAATTTTGCCACTTTTCCCAAAAACATATTTTAATTTAACGATTCACACCTAATTACTAATTTATATATAATATTCTGTTTATTACTAATGAATGAAAAGCCTCATCATGGATACATACATAAAAGACCTTTTATCTTGATTCGGAGTGGTCTCATATTTCTTTACCACAAGCCCACAACTTGCCTGGACCGGATCAAAGCGCGCTTGGCTCTACGTAACACAATTGGATCGCTTCTTTAATTAAAGAGAATCCGAGTTAACGAGCTTCAGAGCAAGTTATAAAGAGCACTGAATTGAGTTATCCTTTCAGCGAGCGACAGTGAAGGTCTAGTTGTGGTAAAAGAGATGCTAAGTTTTAGTCAGCGTTCCCCCTTCGTTACATTTTAACTCTTCTTGTTCAGGGTAGCAAAAACAACCAGATTTATAAAAATCGTCGGTTTATATAATTATACTGATTTTATAATGAATAAATTTTAATTTGATATTATAGAAATTGTGTGTGTGACAAAATGTCTAATCTAAATTCAAAAAATTAAAATATAGGTGGAATAATCAGGAGTCAGTCTTTTTATAAATATTTTTAATTTAGCTAACGTGAGCCATCATCACGGCATTACTGAGCCACGTCCAAGCATAAACTGAGTTTATGAGTTGAATACAAACTTGGATTGGAGCATAAACCGAGGAGTCTATGCTTGGACATAGCTCAGTAATGCCCTGATGATGGTCTCCAAGCTTGAGCCGAAACGTCGGCAAAATTAAAAATATTTAAAACAAGACTGTCTCCTGATTATTCCACCTATAATAGTTTCTACAGTCGACTATACATCCTCAACAAATAAAATAAATTTATGAAAAGAAGAAAATACAAATACAAACAAAATAATAGTTAACAGGCACAACAAGAGTACAAAAGTCAGTCGTTCAAAGTTGATCTATTCAATAATTATTTTTTGTTCTGTCTTAAATTTAGAAGAGAGTATATATTCTTATTCTTGCCAATTTATATGCTTTAGTATAACATTTTTGGTTTATTTTTTTCAATAACAAACTTTTGTAATAGAAAAAAAAAATAAAAAAATATATATATATATATATATATTTATCCCTTCTCAAAATTTGAGGTCAAAAGATACGAAGAACCCGAATAACGATTTAAAAACATGCGTTTGTCCGAATAGATAACTAAATAAATACTACTATAGAATACTAAGTTTGTTTTTTCACAGAGAATGAAATTTCCTAGTAAACGAAAAAAGAATCCTTGACATCATAGGTAGAAATATTTTGGGCAAAATTAAATCAAATATTTACAAAAGACTGACTCCCGATTATTACCATCTTCGATAATTTCTTCAGTTGACTTTACATCCTTAATATAATCCTTGAAACCGGTTAAGAAGTAGCAGAGATAGTAAATTTTAGGTTGATTCCTTTTATTTGTTTTTATATTAGTTAACCGTTTATGAATAACGTTATAAATGTTATACCCTGATATAGTTTTTTGGAAATAATAAACAATTGTGTAATAATTTGGAGCGTTTTCATTAAATGGATTCTCTGTTTCTTATAGAGCCTGCAGTCATGAAGTACGTGTTTGAATTTGAGAGGCTGTCCATCTTCGTCACATTTATCTCGTTCGGTTTACAGTTAAAACGTTTTAAGTAAGATTTAGTTTTACCGTGTTCTGTAAGAAATTGTGTTAATAAGTATTCTGTATTGTAGGTTTGCTTATGATTTTATAGTGTTATGTGAGAAACGTATTAATAAAGATTGAGTGATATATATATATATATAGGGTGAAAAAGAATCATAGTGTGTGAACGAAGGCTGTCGTTGTCTTGTATTCCTATAAAGGAACTGAGACATAAAATTAACAGAAATAAAAATATAGTTTTAAACATTATCGATGACATTGAATATAAAACAGAAAAATCGTTTAAAACAGCTCTACATTACCCTTTAACATTACTCCTCTCGTTCCTGTTGAGCAGGTCCGATACCTCGGGCTATTAATCGACGTTTTAATTAATAATGAATCATATACACACGAATATTCAAAAACGTATACGTGTGTATATACTACAAGGATGTAGGAATTAAATATTTGATTAACCTCTGAATAACACGAAACGACCAAAAAAAAAAAAATGAAATAATTGGTTTGTAATGTCATAAAATAAAAATCAAGAGGGTAAAGATTTAGAAAAAATGAGTTCTTCTAATTACAACCCCTACTTTAAAGTATCTCGGCAATCCTTGGTGTGCCTCAGGAATATTTTAATTTGGGTTTACCCTTTTCAGTTTGTTATATCACGGCCTAATTAAGGGTCTTGACTAGAGCTAAAATCTACTCTCGAAATGTTCTGCCCTCTGCGTGTACAAAAGAAGCTAAAGTTTTTAGCAATTAGATATTTTGCGCATTTGAAACTTTGTACAATCACTGTTGTTATGTAAGAAAACTTTAAATTAATTTTAGTAACGAAATTAAACCAATTACCAACCGGTTTGACAATAATTTAATAAACAATACTGTATTCATAACGTAGTTAATATTTTCAACTGAAAGAGTACTGTAACTATAATGTAATTGGCACAATCGAACTTATAAGCAATACTAATGTAACATGTGTGGTAAGTTCTGAACTTATAAAATTTTCTTTTCTCGCTTCAACTTCAGATTGTAGATAGATCGTGATGGTAACATATTCATTCGGATTAAGTGATTATTACCTATTTATATTAGCATACATTGCGGCTATATCAATGCATAATCTTCTTCATTTCCTTACTGTGAGAATTCTAAAGAATTCTCTCTTTCCTTTACATATCTTTAATTATTAATTCTAAGTAGTTCACTTAAATGGGAGCAGAGGGATTCAACTTCATTGTTTTGTCTTTATCTGCACAAAAACTGGCTGTTATTCTAGGTTTCAACTTTAATCTCACTTTAGTATTCCTCTAAAGGTTCTGAGTTTCTTTGATGATTGAATTATAAACAGTATAAAGTGTAAAGCATTTATAACCGGAGATGGCTTCTTGCCAAATCCTGAAAGTCAAAGTTGAATATAACCTTTTGAAGATCTTGCAAGAACAGGCTGTTTGCTTCGTGTCAATAATATCTTTACACTATTTTGACGGTATTTTATTTGATTGGTTCCATTTCTTTAACTAAAGCTATGTGATCTTTTGTAACATACAAAGATACCGAGTTTATTTCATATTTTCAAAATTTTTATATCGTGCTATCTATACAGAACTATACAGTACCCAGATAATTAAAAGGAAAGACGAGATAGAATCCGATATAAATACTTTCGGCTCATTATTTTCCATAATGAAGCATTGTGATCAACAAGGGGAAAAAAATTGCTCCAGTAGTTTCGGAGCAATGCCACGGACGGCGTCAAACGGATTTTTTGTTATTGTTATTCGGATTCTAGGCATCTTGAAACGTAAGCCCTCAAATTTTGAAGAGAGGGGATTTATTTTATTTGTTTACAAAGGTTCATTATTGAAATAATCAACCAAAAATTGAGTTTTACGTGCCAAGATACGTAATATTTTTTTGTTTTTAGATATTAAATAGAAAGAACACATCTCTAATTTTTGATTAGTGACGAATCAAATGTTTTGGATTATACAGAAAATGAAGTTCCCTAAAATGTTATAAACAAAATTAAAATGATATAAACAAATACCAAACAAATCGGTTGAGCGTTATTGGAGGTAATTGCGTTTTGAACTGAAGTCTTGATTCGTACTTCTTTGCATTGCACTATTAGCTCTCTGAGAGTCTCTCTCTCTCCCTCTCTCTCTCTCTCTCTCTCTCTCTCTCACTCTTTCTCTCTATCTCCCTCTCTCTCTCTCTCTTTACTTGAAAACTATATATTCTCAGTAGTATCATCTGATCCTATCCATAAAAGCTAAGCTAATTATCAACGCATCTATATAATATAATAAAATGTCCTAATTCATATGATATATCTCAATAATATAATATCTTACTTATACATTTAATATAAAAAATAAAAATATTAGTTGAAAAATGTACCACTACATCCTGAGATAATTACACCGAGATCACACTCAGCCGCTAGGTTTGAGTTCATTTGATATACATATAATTATTTATAAATCATTCTTTGTTTGATAATTTATTGCGTTTTTATTCTTCCTAACAAAGAGATTGTTAACAATGACCAATAAACTTGATTATAGGTTCTTCAGAGGAAGAAATTTTGGATGATATATATAAGTCTTGTCAGACTAATACAATGAGTCTATTATGGGACTACATTTTATATTATGGGATTTAGTATTTTATGTATTATATCTAATATTTTAATAGTATTACAAATTATTGTTTTGGTGATACTATGTTAAATGCTAACCGTTCTGTCCCAAACCCAGTATAGCTGGAGATTGCGATTCAGTGGTTAGCTCATCCCTGTTGGCCAATACAGTGACTGACAGCTTCATCTGCCCCCAGAATGCCATTTCCTGATGCTAGGGTTACAGCAACATGACCCTTTAGGTCCCTTTTAGCTCCTCGATCTGTTTCTCAGGTATTACGACCAAGAGGAAGTAGGATGTATTCCATTTGTATTAACTATTTATAGGATTCCATATCCCCCACCCAAAAAAAAAAAACAATAAAATAAAAAAACCACTATATTTTTATAATATTTCAATTCTATTCCATTTCGTTTTAGTCACTCTTACCCTTCTTTATTCCAAATAATATTATGGAACAGTTATGAAAACGTAACTAATTTTAAACTGAAGCGAGACGGCCCTGAAGATAGACTTTATATAAGTACTAATCAAAGTTGCCTTCAGTTCTAGAAGTTCTACCGCAGTCCTCTACTTTTCCAGTCTTAGGAAACAATTATCTTTTGCTTCTTCGCCCCAGGCTAAATTTCCATTCCAGAGATTTATATGTACTAAAAGTACATTTGCTTTCTTAAAGTAACTTTCTTTCATTTCCTTTATGTTTGATAATTAAATGTGATAGGTGTTCCATTGTAAAATAAACTTCTCCAACGTTGCTCAGTAACATTTTCAGTGTCCACTATCTCCTTAAATTATCTATATTGAGGATGTATATGGCCGTCACCTTAATTATTTCTCCTTACACCACCATCACCAGAAAATCATCGTTGCCAAAAATCTCATGCACCGTTCCTTAAACACTTTCTGACCCAAAAATACTATAATCCGATCAGAAAAAATCCTAAAATCCAACAAATTTCTTGACCACTTGATTAAAAACCTTATAAAAACCGCACACTCTCCACAACCCGCCTTAGTTCCCCAGTACAGATCCATTCCATACATCCCATCTCTATCTCAAAAAATTAAAAATCCTTATCCTCTATCTTCCCCCATCCACGCTAAGTTTTAAAACATGATAGCTAATTATAGAATTTATATTCAAAACTAAAAGATCCCATCCCTTTCCAACGAAAATAAAATTTATTTTATCGTATTCCCTGCTATTTCACAAATTGTATTTCCTGTTACATAGGCGAGACCAAAAACTCTAGGAAAAAAAAAATTATCAGCACCAATACACCATATATACCCGTAACTAATTTTCCTCAAAATTATCCCAACACGCTATATCCCTTGACCATCATTTTGATTTTGATAATCCTGAAATCCTTGCCACCGTACCTAACAACAAAAAGCGACTCCTCTCCGAAGCTATACACATCCATATGGAAATAGATCGGGTACCCGTCAATCATAAAACAGAAAAAGAAATAATCTCTCCCTCGTATGCCAACATCTTCCGTCTCCTTAAGATATAACTTTCTTACTTTATTGTATAATTTACCTGTATAATTTATATTATGTTTACTGCATATATTTTTTCTTTTCGTTTATAAAACTTCTTGTTTTGTGTTTTTAACATATCTCGTGGTTCTTTTACATACCTCAGATTCTAGTGTTTATAATTTTCTATTAGAAATGTTAAGTCCTTTTGTACATATTTTTTTTTTTTTTTTCCTTTGTATAATTTCGTAAAAAATATAACAAAAGACAATCTGTAGTATTTATATTTAGAGGGGAAAACCGTCAGGGATTTTTACATCGACCCCCTCCTCCATACCATCTAGGATGTTTTCGGTTTTCCTCAGTTTATGCTTGGATATGGCTCAGTAATGGTACATTTAATATATATATATTTTCTTCTTTTTTTTTTTTTTTTTTTTGCTCCTATATTAAAGCCTAAAGTTTTGTTTTTATGCTTGTCATCACCAAATTATCATTATTGTATCTTTATGAATATCAATATAATTTATGTATATTGTTATATTTTCTGTTTTATTTAAAATTTGATCATTGTCACTACATTCAAAAAAACTTTCATTATCACATTAGTATGTATCTCTTTTGTTCTGAAGTTCGTAGCCCTGATGATGGCTCACAAGCTTGAGCCGAAACGTCGGCAAAATTAAAATATTGAAAAAAGACTGACTCCCAATTATTTCCACCTACTAAATTATCTATAGAGTTCTTCCACAATTTAAAAAAAAACAACTGGATATTGGTTCAATGAAAAGATAGTTTCAGTATTAGAAAACAAAATAAACCATGAAAATCTACAAAAAATCTAAATCCCAAGAAAGCAATAAAAAATTATAATAATAATAACAGCTTCAGTTTTTTTCTATTTGAATAGTTTATTTTTCTAATCTTGAGGTTATTTTTTATAAACTGAAATTTACAACTATATTACATTATACAACCAGTAAATATATTAATAGACAAAAGACATGAAGCTGACTAGTAGAAAAACTACCCATTGGCAGCAACCCAGTATATATTCTTAACCAGAAGGTCTCGTGGCCAACTTCTTTTTAGACGCATAGGAGGCGGATTACTGAAGATAAAGCAGGGTTTAAAATGGGAATGGAGTTACGTAAGACATGGTGCCTGGTTCGAGCTAGGCCAGCAACATATGGAACTTTAAGGTCTAGGTAGATGAATTTATCCGTGAGAAAATAAGGAGCATTGAAGATTTAAGAAAGGATTTAGGATTAGATACAAGATTCGATCGGTTAGCATAGATCCAAGGACAACTCCATAAGTCCAAAATCGCCTAATGATATTAATGTAAATGAAATGCTTGCTGTTTAGTAGAAGATTGGAACCTCCGTCTAGTAGGTGTTGAAGTAGCCGAAAGCGTTTAACAGTTTCTCATTGTTTCAGTCTTGTATGCTAGTAGCCTTAAGATACAAGATAAAAAAGGCCTAATTTTCCTAGGTAATCACTTTGAGGTAATAAAAACTATTATTTTTTAACAAACTAAGACAACAATATGAAATTATTAGGGACAATTCAGACCGGATTTTTAGAGAACCTTATTATTTATTAGGTAGCGGCGTGGTCAAGTGGATAGAGCACTAGTGTACTTATCTCCGGGTCCTGGGTTCGAATCCAGGTTGACGCAGAATATTATTTATTCTGTTTATTCAGCAGGGGAGCGACCCTAGGGTACGGAGACCCTCCTGGGGCAGACTCAGCCTCTATCTCGGCCCAATCACCTCATTGCACGACTGTTGGGCTAGAAATAGTACGAATCTCTATATGTGCTGAGTCCAATACCCTTTATGGGTTGTAGTGGTACACTTTTTTTTTTTTTTATTATTATTTATTGAAGATAATATTACTCGAGGTGGCGGTCAGTGTAAGCAAAGCAATAAAGTATTCAATTCGTTATTGTTTTTTCAACGTTTCAAACCACAATGTGGGTTAATGTAACAATAAATAGTTAAAAATATTACATATTTTTTCCTTCACTGACCGGCACCGGACTAATCCCTTCTGATTCTCTCTACGGTCAAAAATTGATGTTGGTTTGCAGTATTGTCCTAACTGTCTCCCTGTGACTAACTGTCAAGGTGAGTCGAAACGTTGAAAATTCTTATTAATAGTTAAATCTATTTCATTGTTTTTCTTTCATTGACCGCCATCCGATAATTCTCATTGCTTTTCTTTGTTAATTATTATTTTAGATAAAAGTGAGTATAGTACTTTCAGTCGGTGGTTAAGAGTCTGTCTTTTCATCTTCAATCATTTTCCTCAGTCTGTATCTAAATCTTCAAAATAAAAAAATTAGACAGAAACTGAATACATACACATACCTTCTTAAGCCAATATGGACTTACGCTTCACAGATTTTTGGTTCAGCAAAAAAGACTCACATACAAAAACTGCAATCATTTCAATCCAAAATTTTAAGACTGATAACGACAGCTCCTTGGTACGTAAACAACAGAACCCTACATACGGACTTACAACAACCAACAGTTGACCAACATATACGAACACTCTATACTCGTTTTCACAGTAAACTTAACGGACACGACAATAGAATGATAAGCGACATGTCAATAGTTGAAATGCCAGTCAGAAGAAGACTAAAGAGAGGCTGGATGAGGGACCTCCTCGGATAAAATAAAGCCATGGAAGGGGTGCTACTGGGCATTTTCCTTCTTCATGCCTACCATCCCTGATCTCAATTTATACAGCACATTTGCTGATTGTCAGATACATTCTGACAGGCGTGAATATAGATATAAAGAGAAAACAAATTATTATTTAGAAAATGGATTTGAAGTAGAGAGGCTAGTTTTATCTTAAATTTAAGATTGGAAATATTTCACTGACCAGCTTTGAAGGCTGTGTAAAGAGAGGGATGGAATGGGAGAGAGGAGAACCCTCCTCCTTTAGAACCCATTGGCTGTTTGCTAGTCCGGCTAGCTACTTCATTGATCCGTCCATCCCTTAAATTAGAAATGACTTCACGGAACCAAATACTTACCAATTGGAAACCAATGGCCATTCAAGGGAGAAGTCTACCACAATCCCTGCAGTCCCTTTAGAACGGAACACAACACTTGGATTTTCAATGTTCGTCAAATAAGTGAGGATGTTTAAAATTTTACTAAAAAAAAGATTTTTTAAATTATTTTATGAAACAACTAGCTGACCCAACAACGACGATGTCCTGTCTTAAATATATTTATACATATTTATACACATAGTCACACTCTCTCACACACACACACACACACACACACACACACACAATATATATATATATATATATATATATATATATATATATATATACATACATATTTATATATATACACATACATATGTATATATAAATGAAATGAAAAGTAATTTTATTCTGGGACGAGTAGTCCCCTAAGAATAACAAGAAAAGTACAATATACATGATAATTGTCTGGTCGTTTAAGACTTCAGTTTAACAATAAAAGATGGATTTTGTGACAATGAATAGTTATCATCTATAGCTGTTAAATATTACATATGTTGGGAAGATTGATGCTTTAGGATATATATATATATATATATATATATATATATATATATATATATATATATATATATATATATACACACACATACATATATAAGGTTATTTTACTACCCTAAAAAAATACAATTAGTAAACCAAAAACACAGAAAATTAACATAAAAATAAAGAAGCCAGAATGATGTTCGTGGAGATGGAAAAATATGTGAAGTTTATAGGGAGTTAAGGATTGACATGATTGATGAAATATCACTATGCATTGATAAAATAGCACATTTTTCCTACCCCCAGCTCATCAAAAAAGGCTGATGGTGTCTGTTATTTGGGGTTTCGTTTGGTGTTCTAGACAACGAAGTGGATGTCGCTACTAACCGGCTTTTCTTATAATTTTCGGGTACTCGTTTTACAGAGGCTGGGATAGCCCCTGGAAGGTCACCATTTCCTAGGGACGACCCACGGCTAAAACAACACAAGCTCTCTTTGCTAGGATCGAACTCCGTAGGACGAATAGTTCCGAAAACTATTCCAGTGTCCTACACAATAAGTGCTATTTATCCGCTCCTTCAAAGTTATTTGAAATATGTGCTATTAGTAATATTCTGTTTTTATTTTATTATTTTCAATCATGAATCTTTTTAATTAACCAAGAAAAAAAAATACCCTTTTCCTCCCTCCTCAAAGTCTTAGGTCATCTGTTTTAAGATACGTAGAACCCAAATTACGAAAAAAAAATGCTTGCCGAATATATAAATACCAACAAATCAAAATTAATTTTACCTATATATACGCACTCAATTAAAAACCGACAAAGGATCTAATTCCCTACAATAAGGAAAAATCATCATTTATATTGTTTAAGAAATAACAGAGAATTAGCGTTTTGAACTCAGCAATGATGGTTAACCATTTTCCTTGAATATAAATTGACAATGTTGCTGTTACATCTTTCTTCAGGTCTTTAATTAATTTATTGTTATACATCTAAGTTAATTGCCTGAATAGCTATATTTTTCTTATATTATAATATAATTATTGGATTATAATAAACCTTGAATAATTTTTTGCAGTGTTGAAATTGATTTTATAAGGATGGAATGAGATAGGTATCATATTATATTGTAGAACAAATCAACACCTATATGCATACAAAATATCACATACTTTAAATATTTTAATTGAAAAATATTTTGACATTTTTAAGTGTTTTATTTTAGACGGCGATTTGGACCTCGTAGTCCAATGACTACAACTTTTTCTGAAAATAGTATGTATTAGGCGGATTTTCTACTGTTGTCATTATTTGAGGATATTTTTAATTCTTCATTTTATATAAACCAACAGTATAAATAAAAAAACCAACACTCGCAGTAAAGCTGCATATCTCCGTTATGCGAATGCATTGAATTCAGAGATGTATTTTTTTCAATCTGATATTTCTTTGAAAGCGACCTTTGTTGGTGTTCATATTCGTTTTTCTATAAATAATTCCAAGAATTTTATTGAATTCAACTGAACAGTAGGTGCACAGATGAAACAACGCTATTCGTATTTCCAATAGAAAAAAAAAATCTTGTTATAAAAACATACATTTTGTTCTTTGATAAAATACTATGAAAATAGATGGTAGAATATTTTTTTTATTCAAATCATATTTTGGAGTTGAATCAGGTCCTAACGAAAGACTAGTTATTCTAACGAATTAAGCTAAAAAATAAAAAACATAAATCATGTAATGGAATAAATAAGAGATGTACTTCACCCATATTTTCTCATTACATTTATAGACCAATTTTTTATAGAGAAAATATTTTGTCTATGTTTTATTTCTTATTATTTATTTTCTTTCTTCTTTAAGTATTCAAATAATCAAAAATGTAAGAATTACAGCCTCTTTCTCCTTAATTATTTCTATGACTTTAGTTTTGAACATTTGTCAAGTAAATGTTGAAGTGATCGGTATCTACGAGCAGTTTCTTGTGGTTTAAGTCTTGTATCAGGATAAGAACATTTTAAATAAACGCAGTACTTATGGCATAAAGTTGCCTTAAAATATGCTGTGTCATTCCAGACACAGAGTTAAAATAAAATAAAATTTAACTTGCGCATGGATTTTCATTTTCTACATGACACACACACACGAACAAACTGGTAATTAAGCATCCCTTTTAGCGGGTCATCTGGACTCAAGAGACCGTACAACGTGTTTTTGTTTTTGGTAAAAACTCAAATTAGAATTTTTTCAGTTTTTCAATACTCTCTTATTATACATTTCTTACACGGGTAAATACAATTAATATTTAAATATGGGTATCAGCCCACTGTGCGATTCCAATTTAGCAGAAAGAGATGATCAAGCAGCTGATTCAGCTAGAATGAGAGGAGTAGTTGAGATTACTGAAATAAAGAAACCGCGATAGAGGGTTGGATGAGCCACTACAAAAAAGTATTCCTGAAGGAGTGGAAGAACGGTTGAAATGAGATCAATAATAGTGGTGAAAGAAAACATACGTACTACATTCATACAATATTTACACAGCAATAAAATTACAATAAAATATATATACAATAATAAATCAATAAAATGTTAACAAAGTCTAGAAATCACGTATACCTAAATACACGTCATACATACATCACATTGAGTGATAGAACTCCAATATATACATATTTACAAGAGGTTGTGGGTCCACTGCTGTTTCTGCTGTTCTTCTAGGGAGGCAGTAAGGGTGTGTGGAGCTGGAAAGGGTTTGAGCTGGAGGAATGGGGTAATGGATAAGGTTCTGATGGAATATTGAGAATTTTGTTGGAATAAGATCTAAAATAAATGGAATATATAGGTCGTGGTGTAAGGTATGGTTGGTGACATAATAAGGAGCATTTTACTATTGTTCGAAGGACTTTGTATTGAAAGGATTGAATGCGTTTGATGTTAGAAAGTTTAGCTGTCCCCCACAGTTCCAGTTCCTTCGGTGCAATAGTCTTCAGTACTGTCTTGTATATTAATAATTTGTTGTCAACAGTAAGTTCAAATTTTCAGCTCAGTAATCGGTATAACTGCCCGAACCGTTGATTGAGTTCTTGTCGTTTAAGTCTTGTATGTGGGTTCCATGTCTATCTTTTGTCTACTAGTAAGCCAGATATCAGACTGTATCTGAGAGAGGAATTGGTAATGAGTTGAAATGAACTGGCGGACAGGATTTACGTCTAAGAGTAAAGGTTATGTGTTTACATTTGACTTCGTTCACCTTTATTCGCCAGTTATTACAGCAGTGTTCGATAAGGCAAAGGTGTCTCTGCAGGTTTAAGGATGCTGTTTCATGATTAGAACTGGATGATAGGATGGCGGTGTCATCTGCAAATGTTGTCAGAAGGTATCAGCATGTCTAAAAATATCAGCAGCCTAAAGGAGTAGAGGACGAGCTCCAAGACGCTGCTTTGAGAAACACCGGCCTCACCGGGAGAAAAGTTGGAACATTCTACACCACAGCGAACTCAGAAGGAACGGTTTGAGAGATAAGATTGGAGAATGAAGTATAGAGACTGGGTTAAATGGTTTTTCAGCTTGAAGAGTAATCCAGTGTGCCACACCCGGACAAAAGCTTACGCAACGTCCAGGAACTCACCAGAAGAATAAATACTCTTTTCATTCAAGAACTGAGGAAATATGGTCTACAACTCAGTGTCCTTGTTTTTGGAGAAGATATTTGAACTCAGAGGGATTAATTAATAGCTTTAGGGGGTAGAGAAAGTGGGATTGGTGATGTAAGAAAGTCTGTCACTGTTGCAGTATGATTGATCTGGGATTTTGGGAGAGGGGTGAATACTTTGGAGAAATGTGTGGCTAATTCCTCATCTTCATCAGACGCAACCCAGGAGTCATCACCATGCCGGAGAGGATGGGAAACTTGATGGTATTTTAGGTTCTTTTTGGTGACATTCCACAGGGAATTATCACGAGCTAATATAGAGAAGAGGTAGGAATTAAAGGGCTGGGAAAGCAAGGTCCCCAACTCCCGCTTCAATTAATTATTAAAAGTTATTTCGTTACATTCTTACAGAAATATTCTCGACCTTTCCAGTATACTTTGGTTAATAGAAATTATTTATTTTTTAAACTTTTTCAGTTCTGTGTCTGTCAGGGTTTTTGGGGTCATCTCTTCCTTTCCTCTCCCACAATTAAATATAAAAACATGAAGATAATATTTCAGTTACTCGTAGCACTATTATTATGAAATGGTTGACTAGAGGGTAGGAAGCAGATTACTGCTTTATAGAGACATGAATGACCGCGAGGTGATTGTAAGGAGCGGCAATAGAGGGCAGCACTCAGGGAGCGACTCCATCTTCCGGCTGAAAGCTGTCATTAGTAGGAGAGAGGAGCTTGATGAGGACCACCATCACCTGCCACTCAGTCTTTTCTTACCTTCCCTTTGATTTGTTCCCTTCAAAGTAATGTTTCAAGGTTTTGTTACTTCATGAAAAAGTCAATCATAATGTATTTTGTTTTATTCATAATGATATGATTATATACATATATATTTTTTTTTTCTGGTCAATATGAATGGATTGATGGATGGATACAGTTGGGCAAATGCAAATAAAGGAATTGAAGGAATTAGCATCTTTTGACCTTCCATATGACCCAAAAATATATACGAACATACGACTAGAATCACCGCTCTGATTGTGATCAATGGATCTAACCTATTAATAAGTTCTTAAGTTGTTTTTAAACAACTTACTTGGCTTCGGTTCTGGTATGCCCTTGATTAAAAAAAATGTTTTAATAGTATTTCTTCTCTTAATCACATAAATTTGGTTTCCGAAAGTTCAAACCTTATATTCTTATTGATTAATGGACTTTGATCTAGAATACAGTTGATTTGCATACTCAAGAAAACTTAACGAAGTAGATAATTTAGAAAATATTTAAAGAAAAGCAATTTATTTATCAGTCTCTCTATATTTAAATATTGTTAACATGTGGTTTATAATCCAAATTTCTTTATTAAATTCACAAAAATCATTAAATTATATCATAAAATAATCTTCATAATTATATACATTCTATTATGGTGATATTGATAAATAAAATTTCTTTTAAATATTCACTTTCTTTAGAACGATTAAGTGTAATTAACCAATGAGAAAAGTTTCAAATAGGCATCATCTATTAATTAATAAATAGGGTCACCTGTGTCATAGTGGCTAGCCTAACTGCCTTCCATACCCAAGGATTAAACCCACTGGTAGCACCTAGGATTTTTTAATAGGTGTAAAAAATCCTTAGTTATACTACTCTTCGGCGGGTCGTAAAAATGTAGTCCCGAGTCTTTGATGGACTAAACCTTTAATTGGCAAAATTTAGGGCTCCGACTGTAGCATCTTCCAATTAGCCACAATAGCATAAAGTGACGTTAAATAATTAATTATTATTACAGCTATTAGTAATGTACTGAGAAAGGTTATAGTGACTCAATGTTGCCATATCAGCGAACATTACGGGTTATATTCTTATAAACAGTACTCGATTCCTTTCAGTTCTTTCTAAAGCGTCCTGTATCCAAGTTTCTTTTTATACAGTACTTTATTTATATAATATTTTTAAATAGTCATAGAAAAAAAATATTACCTTCGTAAAATTACTCTAGATCCATAATCCAAAAGAATTAATTGGCCCACTATCAAATCAATAAAATATTTTTCTGGATATAGCGCTCTTTAGATGACAAGTAAGCAGATATAGCACATTTAGAAATTGACGCCTTACGTGAAAATACAGTTAAATAAATAGCTTAGCATTGCTAAGTACATTCTTCGAATCTTGTGTTGAATCTTGGTTCAGTATATTTAGATTGCTTTATTTTCTAAATTTATTAGTTTTTATAAAATTGGTTCCCATTTTGGACACGCTGAATATGATGTTGCAGTTGCTTTGAAAAAAATTTTCTCCTTTGTTTTTGATTGTTTTCCATTTTTTTAAGTATGCAAATTCACGGCGTATTACAGTTGTTATTCTTGAATAAAAGTAATTTTTAGTTGATTATTCTAGGTTATTAGAAGATTATCTTTATCTTCCTATAATGCCTTAATAAACGTGATCTGGGTCACAAGACAGTGATATTGATTTAGAAAAGGAAAAAAAAAATGAGAACTGTAAAAGAGAATATAAAGGCCAGAAGGAAATATTCGCTTTAATAAAAGCATTATGCTTTCCTTGTGGTAGCTTAGGTTCTTCCCAAGGCTTTTTACGAAGAAAGAAATAATTGGAAAGTTATTTTCAACAAAGAACCCTTGAAGATCCACAGCCTCTTAAGGCCTGTCATCCGATCAATAGATCCACTTTGTGAACTAGGGTATTGACTACTTGTTTATTTGCTGGATGCAGAATAAAGTAAATACTGTATTTACCCAGTATTTTTTTCATGTATCAATTCCTCATGAGATGGATCTTACTTACATGAAATATTTTTTACGTATTTCACCGCACATGAACGAGCTTTTATGTTTCATCTTCCTAACGGGAACCTTATACAAATGAAATCCATCCAGTAATACTGTATACTATATGCTTCGTGAAAATACCATATAGAATGTGGTACCGGTATAAAGCGTCCAGTAAATATACTTATTTTACTTAAGAAAAATTCTATGGAACAATTTTTCCTTATAAGTTCTTGATGTCATAAAATAATATATAAGTATCCGTAAGTTTAAAAAATGCATTTATTCATTTTATTATTATTATTTTTTTTTTGTGATCTTTATTTTCTTTACATATTAGTTTTCTGTTATTTTCTCTAAATTTATTATAATGTATTGTAATAATAAATCCTTTATTTATTCTGGGATGAATCCCTTTAGAATATTATTACAAGTTAGACGTTTGTCAAGGTGGAGTTCTAGGTATCGAATCTGTTCAACAGGGGCTAGTGAAGTGTCATTAAAGGATACTGTAGGGAAGGAAGTCATTGGCTTACGACGAAGGGTAAAGGTTATTTGTTGAGTTTTAGTAGAATTAATTTTAATCCTCTAATTCTGGGACCATACTTCAAGGTCTAGGATGTGGGATTGAAGAGTGTGGGAGGCAGTAACTGGATCAACATCTACTGGTAGCACAAACGTGTCATCAGCGTAGGTAATATGGAAAGTGTTCCCAAAGCTCGATTCCATATGTCCAGATGGGCCTGATGATGGTAATGTATGGGGTTTGGGATGCAGCAGTTGGATCATTATGGACGGATAACATACAAGTGTCATCTGCGTAAGTTGTGAGGACAATGCTAGGATGGGTTGGGATATCAGCTGCATATACTGTATATAGGACAGGTCCTAGGATGCTGCCTTAAGGAAAACCAGCATATTGAGAAAAAAGGGAGGAATAGGAACTATGTTGATTTAATTTGAAATATTTATCAACGAGAAAGGACTGGATAATTATAAAATAGGTGGGAGGGAGAAATAGACGGAGCTTGTAAAGCAATCCCGGGTGCCAGACTCGCTCAAAGGCCCTTCAAAAAAAACAAAAAAAAAAAAACCATGTTACGAATTCGGTAATATTCTGAAGTGTATTTATTTTGATTGTTTATTATGCAGTATGGTCTGCCTCAAACAATATTTAGAAGGATATGAACATATCCCTAAATATGACGAGTCTGATGAATTTGTTCTGATCCAGATATAAATGAAGATGAGGAAATGTAAATTAATTATTTCATCTCTTGTTACGTATAACTACCTGAATTTTTTATCTATTTTCTTGTATTATTTAAGATAGTTTCATTTATAGTGTCGAATAAAGAGGTTGGATATTTTAATTTATTTTTATATTAAATTTACGTTTAGCATGGGTATGTGATGTTATTTGTTTGTAATGACCTATTATAACTTTAAAAAAATTAATTTTAAGGGAACAGAGGGTGTCAATAAACCATCTACAGGGTGTCAGTAACTAGTTTTTGCACTATTTACTATGAATATTGCTATATTATTGAGCTTTTGACGAAAAAAAAACCCTCTTGAGTCTTTAGATAGATAGATGAAGAAGAACTTTAGAAAGTTTTGATTTGATCTCTTCATAAAAAGTTTTTTTCATTTTAGTTTGACCACAGAAATGTGTTCAATAACTGTCCGGTTTACCTATCTGCTTAGAGACTCAAATGAACTAAGAGAGAGGAGCACTTAATAGTGAGTAATAGTCGTAATTTTACTTTAAAATTTTTCAGAAGAGTAAGTCTATAATTTTAAAATTTAGCAGATTTTTTTGTCTTTAAACCGAAGAAGTGAACGGAGAACAAAAGAGCGAGGCTGACCCTCTGACCGAACTAATTAAGAACGCTCGGAAAGCCCCCTCCTGCAGGGACAAACAAAATTACAGCCCTCCATCCTACTAATGACCCTAATAAAGATCGAACACTAATGCTTTGTCTTCTCCACAAGGCTTATTTACTCCTGAAGGATTGTTCTTTGCTCTTCTTCAGCAATTGATGGCCGTGACAGTTCAAGAGGTTTACTTAACATAAAAGCATTTTTTTTTTTTCTTCTTAAACCCTGTAAAGTTAATAATCACTAATCTCTCTCTATATAAAATGTTTACGGAATAACTCTTTCCAAACAGAAGGACGTGGTTTTGAGACATATGTGGTCAACATATATTTTTGTGTATATGTGGTTTCTGCTGTTGACCTGTGGGTGAACCGAATTTATGGTTCAATAATAAAAGAAGCGTGAAATTATCATTATCAATTATTAAAAAAACTTATTTCCTGAGAAAATTTCCTTTGATATTTTATTTCGGTCTTTTTCAACTCAAATATTTATCTTAAATAATAAAAATTAGTTTATTTCCGAAATTCCTTATAAATAAAATGTACTTTAAGAGTTTTAGTTCTTGTAATATATCACAAAAATGTTTGTGTTAAAAATTCACAATAAATGGTAATTTGGTGTGAAAAAATTTACAACATAATGGGATTTTTTTTTTTTTTTTTTTTTTTATAACGGGATAACTCCTTCTAAACCACTAGACGGATTTTTGATACGGTTTTCACCATCATTAAGTGCACTGTTTCCAGAAGGTTCGTGAGTAAAATCCATTCCAATTTAGATTTTCTTTACACTGGAAAAATTAATTTTCTGTCATAAAAAAAGTATTCCATGTAAAAAAATATTCTGAAAATAGATGTAACCTAGACGTATAATATACCGTTGGAAAGCGTTAATATGCAATAAAATAAGACAGGCAATTTAGTTTAACGATGTTATAAGCGTATGAACTTACGCACGAATGTTATTTTTAATGTTGTGGATTAGGGAGGTTATGGTGAGCCATGGTGATCGCACAGGTTATATTGTATACAGTACACATACAGTAGCTAAGATAAAAAAAAAAAATATTAGAATAGAAAAGAGTAAAAAAAAAACTTTATTTTGGGACAATGTCCCTTAAGTATAACAATTATGAACTAAATAATAAATTATAACTGGCCAAAAACAATATATAAATACAATTAAATAACACAAGAATAAAAATAAAAAAAAAAAAAAATAATAATAATAATAGAAAAAATAAAGGTCATAGTGTCATCTCTATTTACAAATTCTAGAAATAAATAAATAAGAATAAACATAAAATGTAACTTTTACATCTCATCAAAGTAAAATTCACCTTATATAAGTTGGCATGATAAAAATTAGCTTACATCTGACTGAAGATAAAGGAAGTATTGAAAGAGGAGGGATTTAAACGATGAGAGGGAAGGAGCATGACGGATGTTAGAAGGGAGAGTATTCCATAAGGAAGAGGACCGGGCTAAAAAGGAGCAGTCATATTTTTTGGTTCTATGGAAAGGAGTGTGGTAAAATCTAAAAGTATTAGGACAGTTAATCTTTTTTCTCTATAGCGGTATAAAAATCGTTAGTGATTTGGGTCAGAGCGGATTGCGTGGAGTAGCCAGGTCGGAAGCCGGATTGGTAAGGGTTAGGTTTGTTGGTTTCTTCTAGAAAATTAGATACCTGGGATTGTACTATTCGTTCAAGGGGTTTGGAAAGGTTCGAAAGGATGGATATAGGTCAGTAGTCATTAGGAGCTGACGGGTTAGGGATTTTGTTTATAGGATGGACCGGGCTTGTTTCCAAGAAGAAGGAAAAACTGAGTATTATGTACCAAATCTTACGTTAGTTGCTAAAATAAAGGAAAATTTGTTATAAACTTATACTGTTAATAATCATTTCTACTTTTAGATCATTTCACAAAAAAATAGTAGTTCCACTGTAAACTAAAATTAAATTAACTTTCATAGATTAAAGTGTTTTTAGAAAAATTACTTATGAAATTTAAAATTGTAATAAAAAAGGAATTGTTAAACATGATAAATAAAAACAAAGTAAACATTTCCGCCGATGATTAAATATAAGAATTAATAAACATAATATTTTCTTGCTAAGTGCACTTTTCGTTACGATGAACCCATAATCCCAAAGTAATAGACATTTAATTGGTCCAACTGAAGTTTTTTAAAGATAAATGACACCACATTTAAATTGCAGGCGTGCGAAGCAAGGGCGAGTCGCGGTACAATATAATTTGAAAAGTATAAAAAACAACTCAACTTTTACCAACCTCTTTAGTTATAATCATGGTAATTATTTCAACTAAAGCTGAAATTATTCAATGAATTACTTTGAATTTCGATGATAAATCTTATTTCCATATGAGGAATGAGTTACGACCGAAATAAGAGGAAAAAATCAAATACAGTCTTCTTTAAGAACTCTTTTTAAAAGAAGAAGATTTTAAATCGTTTTAGCATCTGTCTACCAAAAAAAAAAAAAAACGAAAAAAAAAACCGCTGAAAATGATTACTTATTTATTATTAATGGCTTATTATTCCCAAATAACTATAATAGGGTATACCAGTTTGTATATCTGTTTACAGACAGTTAACTAATATGAAAAGCAATGAATAATTCAAAGGAAAATGGCCTAAAATAGTTTATCACCACTGCTAATTTCAAATGTATATCTCTGCTATTTTAATGTATCAATTCGGCCGACAATAACGGAGTTACAAGCGTATATATAGGCAAGACTTCATTTTTTCAATTTCAAGACAAACGGGCCCACATTGTAGGCCGAAACGTCGGCACATAATTAAAATAACACTTATTTTAAATGTGTGTTTTTAATTTATGACCGCACCCCCAACCATCTTCCTCATCTAATTTCTCAACGGTCGACAAAACTCCATCATTATAAAATTATTGTAGATTCAATAATATAACGGTAAATTTTTTTTTTCATAAGAATCACTTAAGCTTGTCGTATTTTTGCTACCTTCCACAACTTTTTTGTTTAATGGATTTTTCGCTAAAATCTTCTATGTTAATGATGTATTTATTCAACGAAAGCAGCTACTCATGTTCCGCTTACAAACGAACAAGGCTCAGAGCCAAACTGTTCGAGAAGTTCGATACTGGCTTTATTCTTCTGTGCGTGTGCTTTTGAGGCGAACAGGATGCCGGACACGTTCTTCGAACTTCTCTCTGAGAAAAGGAGGCTGATTTGGTCATCTCTGGTCGGTTTCTCAGGAGGACCACTAAATTTATCTTTTTTCATTCCTACTTCAACACTAAGGAAGAACGTAGAAATAGAAAAAAATATTTAGCTTTCCAGCAGGGTTGCTATACATCTAAATTACTGTTATTATTTCAATGATGATAAAGCTATAACAAGTCAAATCAAAATTCATCTAGTTATATCCAAGAAAATGGCCAAAATGTGGAAAATGCTTAGAACAAAGCAATTGGGAAGAGTGTTGTTCTCCCATAATGCTTTAAAAATTGTGACATATTTTATCAATCTTTCTTCAATGTGAAATATTAGTTTCGAACGAATATTGGATATTTAACATAACGTACACACACATACGTAGACCTTACTAAAATATATATTTGACTTATAATAATAATAATTATATAATGAAAGCAATATTATTATTGTCCATTGAAAAAAGTGTAATATTTCTGAATAAATAAATACAAAAATTGAATTATATATAAATATTAGAAATTATTAAAGTATTAAAATAGATTTAAAAAAAAAAAAAAAAAAAAAAAAACGCTTTTGGGGGTTGTCTGTAGCATGGTGGTTAGTATAACAGCCTTCTATGCCAAAGGTCCCGGATTCAAACCCGCAGGTAGCCCTAGGATTTTTTAAAGGGAATAAAAAATCCTTAGCTATGCCGTCCTTCGGAGGGTGCTTCAAAAGGTGGTCTCGAGCCTGCGCGATGTCAGGCATCAACGACTTGATACTAAATGTATATTTAACATTTATTAGAATGAATTATTAGATAACAAGTAATTACAAATAAATGATTATTAGGTAAAAAATAAAATAATAATTTTAGGTTCTTTTTAAATAAAAACAATCCATTTTTCACCCAACAAACCTCTATTTCATTTTTTCTCGCCCACGCTTCGGCCCCGCCACTCCCAGGGATCTCTAAATCAATAATATTAATATTTTATCACATGATAAAAAACATATGTTATAGGCTGAACCAGCCTTGTTAGCTTGTTACTATCTACTGTTATAACAAGCTGACAGGGCTGGTTCAGCCAGTAATATATGTTTTTTGTAATGCGACAAAATATATTTTTATATGTATAATGTACAGGACTGATTAAGAGATCCTTGGGAGTGGCGGGGGGCGAAGCATGGGAAAGATAAAAAAGAAATAAAGGACTTTTGAGTGTAAAATGGATCGTTTTTATTTAAAAAGTACCTAAAATAAATGTATTTACTCAAATTACAATTATATTAAAAATTAATGAAATAATAATAATAATTTTTGTAAAAGTTGATTTGATCACCAAGTAGTATAAAAAATCAAAATCAAGGCAGCATAAAAAAAATAAAAAAAATAATTAATTAATTGAAAAATGACCAGAAATTTATGACTGAATATTTAATTAGATTATACACACACATACACACCTTTTTGTGGAAATTGGTTATTTTTTCTTATCCAGAATTTATATTTAGCCTAGTTATTCCACGTACTTCCTGAAAAAAACTTCAAGTATTCATATAAAATCATAAAATACTAAAATTGTTTTACTATTATTATTTCGTATGTAATAGTTCGATCAGTAAGTTGGGTTTACTGTGCAGCTTAAAATATTTTATGAGAACAACTAAAGGAACCAGATATTTCTCTGCTATCCATCCCAAAGGGTTCAGCTGAAACATAATTATCCACAGAATTTCGACGTAGTACAGTTATTTTCGCAATTGAATTGATACTTAAATTCCCCCGCGTTAAAGGATTTTTTAAGCTTTGATGTCATTGTTGATTTAAACTCAACAGTCGTGCATTGAATGCAGAGTGTCAAAAAGGCTAGAGGAAGAATTCTATTGAACTACGTTAGCACTCGAGAGCTCTGCCTTTCTAAACATGAACCTTTGTTGAAGTGGTGCTTTAGGGGCATTGAATAGGCTCGAGGTATTGGTCAGAACCTTGTGCGAACTTTGGTCCAGTTAAAGTAATATATAAAAGGGCTCTAAATATTACAAAAATAATTCGTCATAATAAAAATTAAAATATTAACAAAACTTTTACGATTGTGAAAAAATGATTTGTGTCTTGTAAAATCATTTAATATCAACATATGCTACTGTAGCTTTCGATTCAGGCTGGCGACGAGAACGAGCTTCTTAAATTTTGCCTGTTCAGGATTAATAAGGATAAGAATCTATAACGAGTACCTGACATTGCACAGGTTCGGCACCACCTATTAACGACCTCTCCGAAGGACAGAATAATCAAAGATATTTTACTCATTTTAAAAAATCTTAATGGATTTTAACCTACCATCTAGGACAAATATTTATTGTTTTGAGTACATTTCTACTGGTTCTGTTCTTCTGTTCGTAGCTAGTTTAGGTTTTGTTGATATCATACTTTTCAGCACCCAATTTTTAGAGGCTAAGTCTCAGTTCCCTTGATAAAGAACTAGTATGTATATATATATATATAATATATATATATATATATATATATATATATATATAAATATGATGGAGAGTTTAAAGTGTAAAAATTTTTAACATCTACAGTTATGAAATAAAAAATCTACTAATAAAATATGAATATATTTGGTGTCAATAAGACGTTTATTGAATTTCCTGAATCAATGGCAACCAGATTTTCCAATTGATTCTGAAAAAAAAAAATATACTAGTTGAAAAGAATCGTAGCTGTAATATCAGTATGTTTGGTTGTTTATTTAACGTCACTTTATGCTCTTGTGGCTATTCGGAAGATGCTACATTGGGATTCCTAAATTTTGCCTATCCAGGTTTAATTAGGATAGAGATCTTTAACGAGTACCTGACATAGCGCAGGCTTGGGACCACCTTTTTACATTCCCTCCGAAGGAAGGCATAACTTAGGATTTTTTGCTCCCAATAAAAAAATCCTAGGACCATCTGCGGGTTTGAACCGTGACCTTTGGCATAGAAGACTATTATGCTAGCTACCATGCTGCAGGTGACCCAAATCAACTTTTTATTCATTTATTTATACACACTACCTTGCAATATATGCAACAAGGGTTATGGCGACATTAACTTGCCGGTATGAATCTTGTATCTCATTTTTATAAGATTTAAGATTAGTTTTTCGTACAATGGATGCTAAAAAATACTTTACCAACATTTTCCCCATCCAGAATCAATAGTAGGTAGTTCACTAAGAGGATGTATAATTAATGAAGAATGTTGTACAAAGAAGAATTATTTATTACTTTTCATATTATATTATAGTTAATTGCCTGTAAACAGCTATAAACTGTGGTACCTTGATTGAATATTTGAAAAAAAGAAACTATCATGTAATAATTTTTAGTTGTTTTTTTTTTGTCGGGTTGTCCTAAAAAGGCACTAGTTATTTGCAATTTGGAGCAGTTTATTCCAAACCCCGCGGCGAGTGTGCAATGGACAGTGACCTACACTTCAGGTCGCTCGCCACAAATGGAATGTAACGGTGGGCTGCGGTCATCCGATGGCAGAAAGGTAATTACCAATAATGGCTTGTTTGGGCGCAAACAGCTGTGATCTTTCGGCTTTCCTGCGGTTTGGTAATTAAAATCTATAATGATTTTGACATAGATACTTCTCGGGCTTGGTATTATGCTGTGTTTTTAGCCGAGTTGATTTTTAAGCTTGCGTTAGATCTAAAAATTGTATTTACTCATGTATTTTATGTATTGTACAAAACCATTTATCTTATCGTACGATTTTGTTATCGTTTCAGGTGGCATAGTAGGAAATAAAATTATTAATAGTATTGAATTAGTACTAATATTAAATTACAGATATATACTGATGAACCGTATTTTCTCCGCACTGACAAAATTTAAATATAGTGTCATTTATGTTAAAAAATCTTCCGTTTGACCAATTAATATCAGTTAGGGATTATGAGTTAATCATAACGAAAAGGGCACTTAGCAAGAAAATATTATGTTTAATATATAACGTCTATTATTAATTCTTATATTTAATCATCGGCAAAAATTAGAAATATAAATTGGTCATAAAATCAAAAATTGGTTTAGTTTATTTTTTAGTTAAGTTTAGCAGTTCCTATTTTATTCGGTTTATTACAATTTGAAATTTCATAAGAACTTCTTCTAAATACATTTTAGTTATTAAAGTAAATTTAGTTTCCATGTGAGTCCCATTTAGTTTACAGTGGAACTATTTTTTTTGAAGAAGTGATCCAAAATTAGAAATAATTATAACCAGTATTAGCTTATAACAACATTTCCTTTATTTTAGCAACTTATGTACGATTTGGGAACTAATATTTTTTTCTAAAATCTTGACTTCTGTTTGAAATATATAACCTGTACGATTACCATGAATTACCATAACTTCCCTAATCCACAACATTAAAAATAACATATGCGCATCAGGTTATGCGCTTATATTATGGTTTTATTAAATTGCTCCACTTATTTTTTGGCATATTAACTTTTATAAAATCTTGCTTTTTCCAACAGTATATCATACGTATATGTTACTACTTATATGTCGGAAATACTTTTTTATGACTTGGTCACAAAACATTTTTCCCGTTTAAAGAAAAGCTAAATTGCCAGGGATTTTACTTATAATTCTTTGGGAAACAATGCCTTAAATGGTATTGAAAACCGTATCAAAATCCGTTCAATGGCTTAGAAGGAGACAGCGGAAACTAAAATCGCGTTATCATTTTATATATTTAGAGATTTTTAAGCAGTAGCTAATTACTAGTGTCGTTCGGTAGTTTACCTAATGACGTAATGTCAGTAAAAAATTGTATCTAAAACTCAGTATCCTGATAAAAGCCTATTAGACAAACAAAAATATCATCCAAAACTATATATTGATAGGTAACAATGACATATAATGGGAAATGCTGACAAGACAATATTTGAAGTTAAGAGTGTTAGAGGTGGAGTAGGTTGACTGAGTGGTGAAGAAATGGACTGGAGCCACTTCAGCTCAGCCAATGACAGCAAGGATATATTTAATCTTACACTTCATTGGCTGCTCCGGGGTGACTAAACAGTTGCCAGGCCTTATGGCTTCATATATCAACATTTTAGCTTCTTAGTCCTTTATGTTATATCTTATATTAATTTATATAAGCCATTTTTATTCGACACTGTGAATACATACTTAAGTCGTGTTATGTGTAGTATTATTATGTGCTACAAATATATTGTTGTCACAATTCGTTGTAATTATTGTTACTCATTATATTTTTTTTTCTGACTGTAGAATAATAAATAACTGTCGTATTTTTTTAAATAATTTATTTATTGAAATTCATAAAGTTATTCATACAATACGATACTATAGGGGTACTCACTACGTTTGCTATAGCACATGTTTTGTGCTGTTTTGCTAAACTCGCCGAGTTTCTACAGTAGCCTGCTCGGCAAGTTTAGCAGAATAACACAAAAAAATGTGCTATAGCAAACGTAGTGAGTACCCCTTATGTACTTGATATTAGCTTTTGAAGAAACTAACCATTGGCACTTCAATGTCCAGTTTAAGATCATAGATGCCTTCAAATTTTAAGTTAAAAAATCATTTAATTTTGTTAAATATGAATTAGCAAATTAATTAGAAAAATGTGCATGAATTAGAATCCACTTAAATTAGACATTGGAGTGCTACCAAAGTGAGTTTTTTTCAAAAGATTATTCTATGCTTTAATCTTTTACTTATCTTATTTATTTACCGTATTGAATTAATAAAATCGTCGATTTCATAAAAACATTTAAGAAAAAATCTTAACAAAAAAATTAAACGTATTCTGTCTTAGCCCATGTTCTTAACGTTGAATCTAATGTAGAAATACTTTACCTATAGTTGATTTTCGAACCCTTTTACTGTTTATATTATATATTTCTTAATATTGCTATCAGTTACTAAAATGTCTTTATAAAAATATATAAAATAAACTTTTAAAAATGTGGTGTGCGCACCACTCGACTTTCACTTATTTCAGTTGTTAATATAAATTTAATAAATTAAGTTAGAGAAATATACAGGTTAGTGAAAGTAAAAAGATTAAACAATTAATTAAATTGTTTATCGATAGAAACATGAGTTTTATTTAAAAAAACATATTTTATTATTATCTACAAAAATCAGATTTAACGCATCACTCTCCATTAACTTTAAAAATGTTGTGTATAAGATAAAAAAATTTCTTAAATTATTAGCTTTCCAACAGCTGAGTAAAATCCGGTTGGATACCGGATTCGTTCCACTTGAATATTTAGCCATTTTTTATCAATGACAACACGATGATATGGTTAATTTTTTCTAACCTACAAAATAAATTTAGAAGCAGAAAATTTAAAATGTTGGCCCTAGAGCCCTGTAGGAATATATCAATAAGAAATAAACTTATATTAAAGTTCAATTTATTATACATCGATATAACGCGATATAGTTCAATCGTTAGAGCGATTTTGGAGGAAATCGTGAAATGGTGCAAAATGCAGGATATAAAGTGGCTCTTATGGCACCCAAACTTTGATGAAAAAAGTTGCTGTAACATCACGGGTTTGTAATTGTATTAAATATCAAATTTAATTTTCGTACGAATTATTATTACGAACGAAATTTTCGTCTTAGACTTACCACACACGGACCTTTTTGCGGGACCTAGTCATTTAGACTTAGGAGATCCTACAACGTGTATTTCCGTAGAAAACTAGAATTAGAACATTTTAACGATCGCAATACTTTCCCTTAATATATATTTCATATATCAGTAAGTGAAATTAATAAAGACTATAAATACACTTTATCGAAAAAGTATTATAAATACTCTAAGAATAAAACTTTTTGCTTTCACTTATATATATAAATATGAACTATGAAGTCTCCTGGTACAGACCCAGCCTCTTTTAAAGTGTGTAAAACAAAGTTTTTTTTTTTTTTTTTTTGTTTTTATTCGTATATATTACAATTTGTCATAATAGACAATAATAATAGTGCTACAGGACCTCATTCATACAATATTTACAATATAAACCAAAGGAAAGTCAAATTACATAAAATAAAATCAAAATAAATAAACGTATACAATAACAAAATTTATAGACAAAATAAATACAAATAAATGAAGTTAACAAATAAATAAACAAAACATGTCTCATTCATACCTATGTACAATATTTACAATCAGCTCGGGAAACCCCGGACGGGGCTTGTCCCCCCACTTGTGGAAGGACAAGCAGAGCCCAAAGGATTCCAGCGCCTCCCTCTCAGCCGCATCACTGGTGAGAGCCAGCGGAAGCTAAGTGAGGGCGCCACAGCCACAATCACACCGCACATGAGAGGAGAATCTGACCAGTGTCAGAACTCCAGAATAGATGTTTACAATATGTCTCGGGGCCACTGCCGTTTCAACCTTCTAGGAGGGTTGTATGGATGAGTGGAGCTGGATAGGGATTGTGCTAGAGGATTAGGATGATGAATGAGGTTCTGGTGGAATTTGGAAAATTTAGATGGAATCAGGTCTGAAATAAATGGAACATTAAGGTCGTGGTGCAAGGTATAGTTGGATACATAATAAGGAGCATTTACTATTATTCGCAGGACTTTGGATTGAAAGGATTGAATGCGTTTGATGTTAGAACGTTTAGCTGTCCCCCACAGTTCAAGTCCGTAGGTCCAGATTGGTTTCAATATTGTCTTGTAAAGTAATAATTTGTTGTCAACTGTAAGCTTAGATTTTCTGTTTAGTAGTCTGTATAACTGTCCGAATCGTCTGTTGAGTTCTTTTCGTTTAAGTCTTGTATGTGGGTTCCACGTCAATCTTTTGTCTAGTAGTAAGCCAAGATACCGGACTGTGTCTGAGGAAGGAAGCGGTATGGAATTGAAATGAACCATTGGACAGGATTTGCGTCGAAGGGTGAAGGTGACGTGGGTGCATTTGCTTTCATTAACCTTAATACGCCAAGCATTACACCAGTCCTCGATAAGACAAAGGTGTCTTTGCAGGATTAAGGATGCTGTTTCAGGATCGGAATCGGATGATAGGATGGCGGTGTCATCTGCAAATGTTGCCAGAAAGGTGTCAGGATGATTAGGAATATCAGCAGTGTAAAGGATGTAGAGGACGGGTCCCAAGACGCTGCCTTGAGGAACACCGGCCTCAATGGGATAAAAGTTAGAAAATTCTACACCACAGCGAACTCGGAAGGAGCGGTTTGAGAGATAGGATCGTAGAATGAGGTATAGAGACTGGGGTAAATGCGTTTTAAGCTTGAAGAATAATCCGGTGTGCCATACCCGGTCAAAAGCTTGCGCTATATCCAGAAACGCACCAGAACAATACTCTTTGCATTCAAGGGCTGAGGAAATATGGTCTACAACTCGGAGTCCTTGTTGAACAGTGGAATGATGAGCACGGAAACCAAACTGATGGGAAGGAAGATTTTGTGATTCTAATATAGGCAGGATTCGTTTTAGAAGGAGTTTTTCAAAGACTTTTGAGAGGATGGGGAGTAGACTAATAGGTCTGTAAGATGAAGTGTTGCTGGAAGGTTTACCTGGTTTTAGGAAGAGAATGACTGTGGAATGTTTCCACAAGAGAGGAAAATAGGTGGTGCGTAGGATGCAGTTGTAGATATAGGTTAGGAATATAATAGCTTTCTGCGGAAGTTGACGGAGGATTTGGGGAGTAAGGAGATCATGTCCAGGAGATTTACGGAGGGTCAGTTTCTGGAGAAGATATTTAACCTCAGAGGGATTAATAGCTTTAGGAGGTAGGGAAAGAGGTATTGGTGACAAAAGGAAGTCTTGTACTGCTGCGGTATGATTGCTTTGGGATTCCGGATGAGGAGTGAATACTTTGGAGAGGTGTGTGGCGAATTCCTCGGCTTTGTCTTCATCAGACGCAGCCCAGGAGTCATCACCACGCCGGAGAGGATGGGAAACTTGATGGGATTTTAAAATCTTTTTCGTGACATTCCACAGGGAATTGTCACTAGCTGACAGAGAGGAGAGGTAGGAATTAAAGGACTGGGAACGGAAGGTCGCCAACTCCTGCTTCAATTGTCTACAATAGAAGTTATAGGAGCGGCGATCTGTTGGGTGTCGGGTGCGCTGCCATAATGATCTGGCACGGCGTTTTGCATGGATTAGGTCTGTAAGGTGTTGAGGCAAATGGTTTTGGTGAGGAGTTATATTGGAGTGCTTAGGAGAGGAGGCAGTCCAGACAGCTTGCTGAATGGCGGTGGTGAAGGAGTAGACGGAATCGTCAAGGTCTTCTGGGGTTTTGAGGGTCGCTCTGAGGTTAATATTATCGGTCAGGATTTGGCGAAATAGGTTCCAGTTGACAGGGCCTCGGATAAATGACGGTGGGATAGGTTTTGGAATTGGAGTGAGAGATACTTTTAGGATCAGTGGACTATGGTCTGAGGATAGTTCATCAAGTCGAGTTACAGATAAGTTGAGGGAGCCTAATCCGCTGTGAATGAAGAAGTCAAGGATGTCAGGATTACGGTTGGGATCGGTTGGCCAGTAGGTAGGGGAATCAGGAGGTAGGAGATTGAAATGACGGGAGTTGAGTGCAGACAGCAAATTTCGCCCACGAGAATTCGTGGTTCTCGAACCCCACTGTTGATGCTTGGCATTTAAGTCTGCACCCAGAATGAAATGATTTCCTAAGGAATTTAGAAAGGATACAAATTCGGTGTTGGAAATGGAGTGTTTGGGAGGGCAATATGCTGATGTAAGGGTTACCGGAAAGGAAAAACTTTTGATTACTATGGCAGTGGTTTGTAGGAAATCATAGGTAGGAAGTGGGAGTATGTGATGAGAGAGGGACTGGTGCACAATGACAGCAGTACCGGCATGGGCTTTGCCGTCTGGGTGGTCCGTACGGTATGTTACGTATTGAGGTATTTTGAAGAACTGTTTAGTGGTTAGTCTAGTTTCAGTAATAAGTGCTACGTCAACGTTTTTGTCTTGCAATAAAGCTGTAAGTTCGTCAGTATGATTTCTAACACCATTCGCATTCAATAGGAGAATGGATAAGGAGTTAGGTGAAGTCATTTAAGGATTTTTTAAGGAAGGGATTAAGTTTGATACAAGATTAGTAAGTAGTGATATTAGCGGCATAACGAGGGATTTGATTTCAGTGATGAAGGATGTCATCAAACTTGTAAGGTCTGAGACATTTGATGGAGGAGGAATATGAGAAATTTGATGCGGATGAGGTTTTTGAGGGTTGGGTAAATTTTGAGGAATAGCTGGTTGTGGAACGGTTTGAGGATTTTGAAGTGTGCGTTGTTCCGGCAGGGCCTCGGCCTTTTTGTTTTGGTTCCCACCTCCAAGTAGATGGGCAAATGTAACATTGGAATCAATTGTTTTTGAAGGTTGTCTTCTGCTTCTGGTCGGTTCAGCTGTTTCATCCAGATTCTGAGGTTTTTGGTATCTGCTTTTGAGGTTCTTGTAGATTTGACATCCCTTGTAGCTAGCCGGGTGGTCCTTGAGGCACAGAGCACAAACAGCGGGTGTTGATCTTGGTCTTGTACATTCTTCTGACTTATGTTGTTCACCGCATTTCACACAGCGTGGTATGTGGTGACAATAACTTCTAGTATGACCATATGCCTGACAATTGTGGCACTGCACAATTTCTTTCTTAGTGTAAGGTTTTTCAACTCTTACACTAGTATAGTATAATCTATTGAGGTCATAAATTTTTTCGACTCCTGCTGATGGCTCCAAGTCCACAAAGAATAGAGGCAGTGGAATTTTATCTTTTAGGACGTTGGTGACTTGCCGCACTTTATAGCCTATCTCCGTCAGTTCTTCTTGGATAGCTGCTGCTGGTGTCGAAGGGTGTAGGTTTCTAATTACAACCCTTAAAGCTCTCTCCTGGCGTAACTGATATGTATGAAAATCAGCTTTGGTCTCCGTCAGATATTTTACTATTTTTCTGTAGGTTTCGGCGGTAGTCGGGGATATTTTAGTATCACTGGTTCTACTTATACAATAATAACTGTTAGGATCCGTTAATTTATTTAGATGCGCACACAGTAGTTCAAAGTTTTTAATATTTTTAACAAATATTGGTGGAGGTGATGGTTCTTTTGGTATAGGAGAAGATTCCATTGTTTCTTTTTCAATTTGAAGGATCTGAAATGGGTTCGGTGTAAAAAACGGCGATTCTTCAGATAATCCTTGTGATGATGTGCTAGGCTGTGGTTCAGATCCTAAAGAGGTAGCTGAAGCAGTCGCTGGTGGAATCATTTTTTTATTATTATCACGGCGAGGTCTCTGTTTTGTGGGAGACGAGTTTGAACCTGCAGATCTAGATCTTTTACTTGTAACTTTCGAGGACATCACTTGATGAAAATATCGCATTGATTAAAAAAAATAAATAGGAATAAATATATAATGGAATAAGAATAAGAAGGGAAAAAAATAAATAAAAGAAAGATAAGGAAAATAAAAGCAAGCCCGAGCTTGCCGAGCTAGCGGCAATCAGCTGATCAGTGACCCTCCTTTCACTTTTTCGTGATTGTACAAAGTAAATTATAACTTTGCTTACCGAAATTTCTCCAATATTCACTGCTGTAGTATTCCTGAGGTCTAGTGATGTTTTCCAGACTGAACTCAAGCGAATTCCTACTGAAAAAAGCAAAAATCTGAGAGACGAAGTAACGTATGACTGTTATCATCGAGCGCATCAGCTGATCTTTCGTATAACAAAGTAGGGAAAAAACTTGAGGCCTGAGTGTGATCTCGGTCTGATGGTGGTCAACATTATTAAAAAAAATAGAGAAAATATATTTTATAAAACCAAAATTTTAATCCACGTTGCGGGTCTTCCATCAGGGCTTCTAGATTAAATTTGTCAGTCAGTGATGAAGTCTTGGTGACGTGCGTCAAAACTTGGTTTTAAAAACTAATTTTTAATAATTACGTCCGCTAACTGAACTATCATATCCTTTGTATTAATCACAAGATCAAAAATTTAATATATTTTTACATACATAAAACACAAAATTATTTTTCTATATCTGTTGAGTTACCTTCCTCTCTCATTTACATTCTTTTATATTATTCTCTATCTACTTAATTTATTGATACTTTTTTTTATTATTTTTGGTTCCATAACCTAAGTTTTTATTAAACTGTGGCAAACACGTATTGACCATATAGGATTTGGTGTCAAGTCTTGACGGTCACTTGTATATAATAAAAAAAAAAAAAAAAAAACACAAAATAATTCGTGAAAAAGTATCCTTACCTACATTTTAATTATTAACCGAATGATACAATACATCTTCAACCTGATGAATTATTTTTTATGGGGAACCCCGGGTCTGATATTATTAATATATTTTTGTAACAAAGTTATTTTTTCTAAACGAAAACCAACATAATTTTAATTGCAAGACACTTTTCTTTTCTTAAGTTCGAAACTTTCCTAAAGTGAATGAACTTCTGCGTGTTTTAAACTTTATTGTCATTCTCGGAATCTTCATTAGTTATCTCAAGTTTTTGTATTAACCTACCATCACTTTTTCATGAGAATTCTAACTTTTAATTGGTCAATTTGTAATTCTTGTTTAAAAAGCAGAGTCTACGACAGAGGAAAAAATGTATAAAATGCAAATATTAATTAATTCAAGTTAAATAAATTAATTATGGATATAATTAGTTGACCGTTGAGAATAAAATAGTAAAAAAAAACAATTAAATAGTTTTAGCTATTTATTGTCTGCTAAAGTTTCGATCCCCATGTGGGTCATTATCAGGGCAAATTTTAGGAGGGAGTTGAAACATTGTTGTCATCGAAACATCGAAATATTTCGCCCTAAAATAGAATTTAATTTTTTATTTTTGGCTTTTTAGATTAAAAAAAAAAGAAAAGAAAAAAAAGAGCTTCTTATTCAACACAGTTTGAGGATCAAAAATAAATAGATCGAATGGCATACAAAATGACTGGAAATATATTTCCTGTTTAGCTCAAATATGTAAATTTACGATTATTTAAAGGTTTTTCGGTTTATTAATGAAATAAATAGATTGAATTGTGACAACATTGTTGTCAATCAGCCCTGATAATGACCCACAATGGGAGTCGAGCCTTTGGCTGTTGAAAATTTAATCGTTTCTTTTTCTGACCACCACCGGGACTAATTTCTTTCTGTAAATAAATTAATGATGGCAATAAATTAAACTAATCAAATTATTTTTCCCCTTGTTCAATTTTGGTTTTTTATTTTCAATAATGAACCTTTGTAATCGAACAAAAAAAAAAAAAAAAATGACATACATTTCAGATCCGTATGAATCGAACTTAAACGAATTAAAACAAAATCAGATTCGTCCGCGCATTTCCTTTCATAACTACGGGACCGAATTTGTGAAATTCGCACACAAAATTACTAGTCCTTTCACGATGATCTAACACGTACGTTTCATATCATGCTTTAAATGAGTCCAATTATAAAGTATTTTATTCAATAACCAGTTGTTTTTTAATGTAGAAAAAATGAATTCGGTTTTTACCAAAAAACCGCGTAATAATATATAAAAAGAAAAAAAGAAATGAAAAAAAAAAGTTGTTTATTTATTTACAATTACATACGCTCAACTCAGTCATTTTTTGGACCATAGAGAAAAGTAACGTATAGTGTTTTTAGAATCAGTAAATCGCGAAAATTAAATAAATTAAAAGAATAAGGAAAAATGAAAAAAATTTAATCTCGCTTTTTATATACCTTAACATACGTTTTTTTGAAGGTAGAAAAAAAATTCATTATTGTTTTTTTTAATAATTATTAAAAGAGAAAAAAAAATAAATAAAAAAAAAATTAATATTTTTTCCACATAAAATACGTTTAAAACTCACTTATATTTTGAAGATAGGAAAAGTGTTGTATAGAGTTTTAGAAATATTTGGAATTGGAATTATGGAATTATTTGAAATAATAAACCATTTGTGTAATTAATTTTGCAGGCGTTTTTAGTTAAAAAAATAATGTAAATAGAAAAAAATTCTTGATCAAACGTTTTGGATCAAAATGTATAATGAATTTGCATAATAATGATAAAATATTTTCTGTTTTAGTAATATTAAATCTTACTTTTTAAAGGTGTATTTTTTTATTAATAATAGATAATATCAATGTTCAATCGTCTCTTGTAAAATGACCAAATAGTGACTTTGCTTAAAATTTAATATCTTTACTATTTTTACCAAACTCTAGATTTTTACATGTAAATAATTAATAATATAATAATATTTATACAAATTTTTTTCATCAATTTGTTTTATTTTCAATAATATTTTAATAATAAAATAATAACTGACAGTTTACAATTTTCAATATCGTAAGATACGATAAGAATATACATAATTTGGATTCTCAAATTAAGAATTTATTGTAATTCCACATAAATAAGTATTCAATATGATCTAACGTAGACGTTTCGATATGTTTGACTAATTCACTTAAAATATTTTATTATAAATTGTTTTTTTAAGATAAAATAAATATTTTTTTTTACAATAATTACCGAATAATTTAACTGATAGGAATGAAGTAAATATGCAATAAAAAAAGTTGTTATTTACTAAAACGCTCATATCATCATTTGTATACCATAAAAAAGTCTATATTTTTTCAGTAGTCTAATGAAATATAAGAATAAGGAAAAATGAAAAATATGTAATTCGCGTATATAGTTGTCCCTATGAAGGTGATACATGTTACAATATACTAAAAGAGAAATAAAGAAAATTATGGATTTCACATATACGTAATCATTTTAAATAAGAGTGTTGAAGGGATTTTGAAATGATTGTTGGAATTATTGGAAATATACATGGAATAATTTGAGGTTTTTTAGTATAAGCTATGATGAAATGAATATCTTGGATCAAACGTGTTTTGATTTCATTAATGTTTAAGTAATTTAGCATATTTAATGATTAAAATGCATTTTCTGGTGTATTTTTTTTTAATTCTGAGCTATATCTTACTCTTTGTAAAAGAGGATGTATTATATTTCATACATAATATAATATATCATAGTTACAAGTTCTTTAAAAGCTCTAGTTAGCCATAAAATTTTTAAATATCTTTTGAACTATTTTATTCATAACTTTTTTAGATCTAAGGTTACAGTGTTTTTAAAATTAATAATAATATATAACTATTTATACACAAATTTTATATAATCGAAATACTCGATATGATTTACACTAATATTTAATATATAAAATTATTATATCACTTAAGTTTCAATTTTGCAATTATGAAGAGTTTACTATATGATATAATTTATTAGAAATATCTCTTATTTATAAATTTATTTATTATTACATAAATAAATTAATACATATTTCTTGACGTTTCGAGGTTTTTGACTGCTTCATCTTCATAAATATTATTTTTTTTTAAATTGTTATATATTTGTATATATATATATATATATATTATTATATATTTATATTTTATTAAATTTATTTATAATGTAAATTAGGAATACATGAAGTAAATATGCCGATAAAAGACAGTGTACATGAAAACGTGAAGAGAAACAGCCAATTGGCAGCACTCTAGTAATCAATCTAAACAAGATCTGGAGGCCATCTTCTTTTCAGACGTCTTGGAGGATTGTCAGGAATTGAAGAGAAAGCAAGGATTGAAACTAGTGGATGCGAGTGCGGTTAGAGTTTGTCATGGAAGGATTGATACCTGGTTCGGGCCAAATCAGCTACAAAGGGAATATTAAGGTCTTTATGGATAACCTTCATCGTGACAAAATAAGGAGCGTTGAGGATTTTTCGAAGGATTTTGCATAATTTTGGATACGGGAAGAATTTGATGGTTTAGTGGAGCCCCGTAGCGTATGATGAAATGAATATCTTGGATCAAACGTGTTTTGATTTCATTAATGTTTAAGTAATTTAGCATATTTAATGATTAAAATGCATTTTCTGGTGTATTTTTTTTAATTCTGAGCTATATCTTACTCTTTGTAAAAGAGGATGTATTATATTTCATACATAATATAATATATCATAGTTACAAGTTCTTTAAAAGCTCTAGAGCCATAGAAACTTTTAAATATCTTTTGAACTATTTTATTCATAACTTTTTTAGATCTAAGGTTACAGTGTTTTTAAAATTAATAATAATATATAACTATTTATACAAAATTTTTATATAATCGAAATACTCGATATGATTTACACTAATATTTAATATATAAAATTATTATATCACTTAAGTTTCAATTTTGCAACTATGAAGAGTTTACTATATGATATAATTTATTAGAAATATCTCTTATTTATAAATTTATTTATTATTACATAAATAAATTAATACATATTTCTTGACGTTTCGAGGTTTTTGACTGCTTCATCTTCATAAATATTATTTTTTTAAATTGTTCATATATTTGTATATATATATAAATATATATATATATATATATATATATATATATATATATATATATATATATATATATATATTTATATTTATATTTATATTTTATTGAAATTTACAACAGTATAGGAATACATGAAGTAAATATGCCGATAAAAGACAGTGTACATGAAAAACGTGAAGAGAAACAGCCAATTGGCAGCACTCTAGTAATCAATCTAAACAAGAAGATCTGGAGGCCATCTTCTTTTCAGACGTCTTGGAGGATTGTCAGGAATTGAAGAGAAAGCAAGGATTGATACTAGTGGATGCGAGTGCGGTTAGAGTTTGTCATGGAAGGATTGATACCTGGTTCGGGCCAAATCAGCTACAAAGGGAATATTAAGGTCTTTATGGATAACCTTCATCGTGACAAAATAAGGAGCGTTGAGGATTTTTCGAAGGATTTTGCATAATTTTGGATACGGGAAGAATTTGATGGTTTAGTGGAGCCCCGTAGCTCATCTCCATAAGTCCAGATAGGTCATATGATGGTCATGCAGATGAGTATTTTGTAGTTAAGTGGAAGTTTAGAGCGTTTGTCCAGTAAGTGTTGAAGTAACCGAAAGCGACGAGCAGTTTCTTGTCGTTTCCGTCTAGTCTGCGGATCCCATGTTAAACATTTGTCAAGTAGAAGTCCTAGGTAGTGGATCTGTTCAACTTTAACGAGCGGAATATTATTAAAGGATACTGTAGGGCAGGATGTCAGAGGTTTACGACGAGGGTGAAGGTAATTTGGTAGAATTTGTTGGAATATATTTTAATTATCCAATTCTGACACCATACCTCAAGGTCTCTGATGTGGGATTGGAGATTTTGAGAGGCAACAGTGGGTTCATTATTAACCGATAACGAGTGTCATCGGCATAGGTTGAAAGGAATGTGTTAAGATGGGTTGGGATATCAGCTATATAGACTGTGTAAAGAATGGGTCCTTGGATACTGCCTTGAGGAATCCCAGCAGACTCGGTGAAAAGAGATGAATAGGAACTATTGTGGTTTATTTTGAAGGATCTGTCAGAGAGGTAGGACTGGATGATTAGGAAGTATGTAGGATTAAGGAATTTACGTAGTTTGTAAAGCAGTCCCGGGGACTCGGTCAAAGACCTTATCCATATTTAAATAATATAGGTCATTGTATCATTATATATATATATATACAATAATCGTCATCATAAATTAAAAAAAAACAAAAAAACTTTGTCATATAGTTTGATCAATTAAAATATATGTATATTTTTAGACTAACAAGTAATGAAGTCTAGACTTATTTTATATATCACAATTAGTTGTTTGATTAGTTTAAATTAAAGTATTCAGAAAAACACAATCAATGTATGATTATTTATTACTTGATATGTAACATTAATGTGAATTTTTATATGATATTGCTGGTTTTAATAGGTTTTATAGGATATAAATAATGTTTAGAAATAGGTTATATATAATTAAAAAAACAAAATAAAATGTATTATCAATGAGACATTTTATGAAGTTTTTGTGAATAAATAAGACATGGATTTTCAATAATTCAAGTTTTTAAGGAATGAATGCAATATGTCAAATATATAGAATCTTATATCACGGCGTACTTCTCCAATATGACTAGATCAAGTTTTATGAATTTTTTTTTGTATATTTATTAGGTAGAAGAATCAGTCCTCAAATGTATTTTATACCGCTAGATGACTATGGCGTCCCGATACAGATTTTTTTTTTTTAAACAAACATGTTATTCTTATTAGTATTTTTTTTTTCATTGTGCATAAAAAATACCTATAAAATCAATTTTGTCTCCTCTTTTCCCAACCCACACATTTCTTAACCACGAGTTTAGAATTTTTGTATAAACAATATCCAAATAATTTAAATGTCGTCGTTATACAAAAATCTTGTGCGGGCAACACACGACTTTCACTTACCTCGGCTGTTAAAATAAATTTAAAAAAAGCTTGAAGTTGAGAAAATGTTAAAGCTAATTTAAATAAGAAGTTTATTCAGTTTTGTTCGGAAACATATAATTTCGATTAAATAATAAAAATATAAAATTGGTACGTATAATTATTATTTAATCTTAATAGTTAAGACCTATTTGTCATCTTTGATTAACTTTTTATATAGATATTTTGACTAAAATCCTTAGTTTTCCAAACGTATATTATACATCTATATTACTGTTCTTATGTTTAAAAAAACAAAAAATACAATAAAAAAATATTTTTGCTCTTTTCTTCTCTAGTTGGTTACCAAATACATTCAATTTTTATATTTTTCTGATTTTTATCAATTCTAATAAAATGATATGGTTAATTATTGGGTACATTATTTTCAATAATAAACCTTTCTAATCGAACAAAAAATGAAAATAGAATTAAGCCTCCTTGAAATTTGAGGGCTTCCGTTTAAAGATACGTATAAACCAAATAACGAACAAAAAAATGATTAAACAACTTCCCGATCAATTCTTGAATAAAATCTTAGACTTGTACAACAAGATATGGACAAGTGGAACTTTCCCTATTCAGTGGAAAGACTCCATAATCATCCCAATATTAAAAGCTGGCAAACCAAAAACTGATATGAGCAGCTACCGTCCCATTTCCCTCACTAATTGCATGTGCAAAATTCTAGAAAGGATGGTAAACAAACGCCTTATATGGTTGTTGTTGTTGTTGTTTTAATTTTAAGGGCAAAAAACTGCTGATGGTTATTATCGCCCTCACATCTTTCCAAAAAACAAAATGAAGGGAAAAACGATTTACCAAAATGATGGTATCAGGAAAAAGAAAAAAAAAAGAAATTAAGAAAAGAAAAAAACGAACAAAATACTAAAACAAACGAACAATACAGTAACATTCACAAATAATAAAAATAAAATAAACGAAATTAACGATAATAATAAATAACAAACAAATAACTGATAATAACAAATCAAACACGAATATAATAAAAATAATCAATAATATATAAAAAAAAAAAAAAAAAAAAAAAAATATATATATATATATATATATATATATATATATATATATATAAAGTAAAATAAAATAAATAATAATAATTTAAGTATTAATAAATAAAATTGAATTTTAGTTTAAACTGAATGATGAAGAAGAAGAAAAAATAATATAAATGAAATTATATATACATTCATACATATATATATAATACAAAAAGAAAAAGATAATTTATGTTATATTTGCTGGAACAGACGAATATTCTTTATAAACTTGATGGCACTGCTGATAATTGCTTCATTATCGCTCAAAGCCTCAGAGACATGGCGTGGTACCCCACATTTTTCAATTTCTCTCCTGTACCGTGGACAGTCCTCAAAAATATGACTCACCGTGAGAGTCACTTTACAGTGATTACATTGAGGCGGATTTTTCCTTGTAATAAGATATTCATGTGTGAGGCGGCAGTGCCCTATCCTCAGGCGGGTGATGACTACTTCCTCCCGCCGACATGTTCTGGAAGATGTAGCCCAGGAGCTGACAGTGGGTTTAATGTCTTTAAGTTTGTTATTTGCTAATATATCCCAGGTCTGCTGCCATTCATATAATATTTTTGCTTTTAATGGTTTAAATAACTCTGATGGTGGGACATAGGAGGGCGTTATTTCTTCTAACGAATGAGTCTCTGCTGCTGCTTTGTCAACTTGCTCGTTTCCGAATATTCCAGAATGACTGGGAACCCAAAAAAAAATTATTCTTCTAGAAGAGTCCTCTAGCTGCTTAATTCTATAGTGGACCTCCTGAACAATGGGATTTTCAGAAAAGAGATTTGAAATAGCTCTGAGAGCACTAAGTGAGTCTGAGCAAACAATTATTGATTCTCCTGGAGATGATAAGGCTAGAAGGATAGATCTTTGGATAGCCGTCAACTCAGCGGTGAAAACATACAATTCCTATTCAGTTTGTACTTGTAGAATTTGTCACCGTCTAGCACTGCACACGCAGTAGACTCGTTAGTTTTTGAACCATCAGTATAGATGACTTTGTCGTACTGATGTTTGTGAAGTTCAGTTAGGAAAGTTTGAGAGATTTCTTGTGGAGAAACTGTTTTTACTTTGGATATTTTCAACATTTTACAGTTGACGCTAGGAGGTGACAGTATCCATGGTGGTAGCTTTTTCTCCGGTTTTATAAATGGATGCTGCATCAATTCAGAGACCACCCATCTCATTCTGTACCAGAGGGGACGGGATGAGTTTTTCAATCGGCTATATTTGTCAGCGTTTTCCTGTAGAAATAAAGAACTGTAGACAGGGTTGTCAGGTTGTGTATAAATTTTAGTTATATATTTAGCGGCTAGCTTTTGGCGACGATAAGAAAGAGGTAGAACTCCTGCTTCCACGCAAAGACTATTTACTGGGCTAGTTCTAAATGCTCCGGTTGAAAGGCGTATACCGGCATGGTGAACTGCATCTAATTTTTTTATTTTATTAAAGTAGTAGAGGCATAGATGAAGCACCCGTGATCTATTTTACTAATTATTAATGTCTCATGTATACGGAGCATTGTTTTTCTGTCTGATCCCCATCTGGTGTTTCCCAATTTTTAATCTACTCACGGTCTTAGAGTGAAGTTGTTCTATATGGACAGACCAGGTTAGTTTACTATCGAGATATAGCCCTAAAAACCGAACATGATTTTTGTAGGCCAGAGAAATATTATTTAAATTGACTTGCGGTGGTATGCTCGGATTTCTATGACGACTAAAATGTACGCAACACGTTTTACTTGTGGAAAACTTAAACGCTGTTTCTTGGGACCATAAAGCTAGTTTATCCACAGTATTTTGGAGACTCACCTTGATGTTTTGGAGATCGTGTGATTTACTAAGAATAGCAAAATCATCAGCGAATAAGTAGCCGGTGACGTTAGGTGTTAAGCAGTCGGTGATTCTTCTTATTGCGATGGAGAACAAGGTAGTACTCAAAACAGAGCCTTGGGGTACACCATTACTAACATATTTTTTGACAGATGTGGTTCCGCCAATCATTACCCTGAAGGACCTTGTTCCGAGGAAGCCTTTGATAAAGTTGGCGAGATTTCCTCTCACTCCCCATTGGTGTAGTTGCTGAAGAATATTATACTGTCGGACGGTATCAAAGGCGTTTTTTATGTCAAAAAATATTCCTACTGAATGTTCCTTGTTGACAAACGCATCTTGGATTTCCGTGGTTATACGTACTAGGTTGTCGATTGTGGAACGTTTCTTGCGGAAACCACATTGTAAGTTGTCTTGTGCGTTTATTTCTTCTAATATCCATATAAGGCGTTTATTCACCATCCTTTCTAAGATTTTACACAAGCAATTAGTTAGGGAAATCGGTCGGTAGCTGGTCACGTCATTTTTAGGTTTACCAGCTTTCAGTACTGGGATAATTATCGAATCTTTCCATGGATAGGGATAGTACCACTTGTCCATATCTTGTTTTAGAAGTCAAGGATTACACTTAATTGTTGAACAGGTAGGTTTTTAATCATTTCATAGGTCACATCGTCAGGTCCAGGTGACTTACCTTTTAATTCAGTGAGAGTTACTTTGAGTTCTCTCATATTGAAAGGCATGTTATAGGTTTCTTGATTTTGTGATGTAAAGTCAAGTAGGTTTCTGGTTGATTCCTGATTGGAGAAGGTTGGTGTTTCTTCATTTTCGGCTCCGTACATTGAGAAAAAAGTTGCGAATTCATTTGCTACTATCTCTTCATCACAAATAACGTTTCCTTCAATGTTTAAATAAATCGGTTGGAACGATCGTTTACCTTCTACAGCTCTAATTTTCTTCCAGACTATTGAAGTAGGCGTATTTGAGTTTATAGAAGAAACATACTGTTGCCAAGATGTTGTTTTGTGGTAGCATATTACTCTTTTACACATGGCTTTGGCTTTTTTATAATCAATAAAATTTTGTAAAGTCATGTTTCTTTTGAATGTCCTGTAAGATTTTCTCTTTTTCTGTATAGCTTCTTTACAGGCGGTGTTAAACCATGGTACAGGTTGCCTTTTGGGTGTAGATGATGTTTTGGGGATAGAACACTCTGCAGCTTCCCGAATGTTTGAGGTTATTAATGTGCAGCACTCTTCAACATCGGATGGAAGATCGGAGGAGAAGTTAACATTTTCGTGAACTGTCTGCCAGTTTGCTTTTTCATGAATCCAGATTGATCTCTTGCTAATGTAGGGAAGTCGCTCTTTAGTATTAATTAAAATCGGAAAATGATCACTAGAGTATTGATCAGTTATTACATTCCAATTAGGTGTCTGACAGCAAACTACTTGAGCAAAAAGTGACGTCGATAGAGAGAAGGTGCCGTAGGATGAGCTTAAGTAAGTCGATTCACCGCTATTCAAAACATGTAATGTTGTAGGCGTCGAGTAAGTTTCCAATTTGCTGTCCTCTTCGATCGTTTCGTTCTGAACCCCAAATGGTATTATGGGCATTAAGATCACCTAACAGTAGGAGTGGTCTAGGGAGTTGAGAACACAGTGATTCCAATTGCTCTGATGTTACAGGTATTTGCTGTGGTAAGTAAACATTGCATACAGTGAGTGAGTATCACCTTTAATCCGGATAGCAACAGCTTGTAGGGAAGTCTGTAGTGCGATTGGTTCAAAAAGTAATCGCTGGGATACCATTGTCAATACACCTCCACAGGCCCTAGAACCGCTCGTGTTGTCCAGACGACAGAGTTCAAAGCCCCTGAGTGTGAGCTTATCGCTGGGTTTCAAATGTGTTTCCTGCAAGCAGATCAGTGTAGGCTGGTAGTTCTGTATCAACAGCTGTAGGTCAGCGAGATGAGTTAAGAGTCCGTTACAGTTCCATTGGATTAATTTTGTGTTAGACATAGGTAAGGTAAAGATGAATCGATGATCCGTCCAGTAAGCAGTTAGCTGTTGAAGCGTTTTCCTTATATAGCTGTTCCTTATATTTTAATAAATAAGGACAAACAGACTGGTCAGACGAGTGTTACAACCGAGAAAGGTTAAGCTTATTTGTTTTGCTAGGAAAGAAGAATAAAACAAGCAAACTGAAACTAAAATGGAAAAAATAGTAGTTGATAGAATCATAGTTAATAGGAAATTTAGGGAAATTTTACTTAAAGGCCTTAGTATGAAATGAATACGCATATATTTATTAATGTCATAAAGGATCATATCGTCTATCGGCTAATTGTCTGACTACAAGATCTTTTCTCTTTTTTCTTCTTTGGCCTACCTTTTTTTGGTGCTGGAGTAATAGGTTTTGGAGTCTGGCTTGATCCAGGAAGGGCGGTATCACGATTGACAGGATTTGTTTCTGAATCTGATATAGTGGTAGAGGAAGTACTGGGTCTGCACGCAGTAATTGAGGTAACCGGTGATTGTACAGTTTGGGTAAAGTTACTACTTCTTCCGACCTACTAGGAGTGGTAGCCTTGTCGGATTTTTGGGGCTGTTTTAATGGGGGGAAATCCTCCGTTTGTATAGCGACGGTACACGTACTTATTGTTTTGTCCATAACGTTTTTAGTCTTTTGAGCGAATGTTTGTCTGGAATGCATTAGATGTTGAGGTGAATTTTCTAAATATCTTTTCCTGGCTACATAGTATGGAATTTTTTCTGTAACTTGGACAGTTTTAATGCCCTTTTCTATGACAAAAACTGGACAATTTTTGTCAAAACTGTTGTGGCCATTATTGCAGTTAACACATTTCATTGGATTTTTACAGTCTTTGGAGGAAACGCAGTGTTCTGGTTGGCCACAGTTACTACAAATGGGAGAAACCGTGCGATCCTCGCGGTCGTGGTAACTTTTATGGTGTCCAAATTTGAGGCAGATAGTACAGCGGAGTGGGTTTGGTATGTAGGGCTTTATTGGAACATTATAATAACCTATTTTGACGTCTTTTGGGAGATTAGGGCATTTAAACGTTAACAGATAGTTGTGGGTTTGTTTAACAATGCATCCGTTTCTATAGGTAAACCTTTTAACATGTTTCACGTTTTGCTCCTCTAGTTCCCTAGCGATTTCATCGGTTTCAAGGTGGCGGAGATCGAAACAATTAATGATACCTCTGCATTCGTTCAGCTTAGCATGGGGTCAACCTTAATTTTGAATTGCTTACCCAAATTGTCGGATCTTAGTAGTTTATTACCCTGAGAACTATTGTAAACTTCTACTAATAGTGTACCGTCTCTCATCTTTTTTATGTTTTTGACCTCTCCTGCTAAACCATAAATAGCTTTAGCTATAAAGAAGGGCGAAATTTTATTAAATGAGCCGTCTATCATTGAGATAGTGAGAAACCTTTCGTTTGTTAAAGCGAAAGAGTTGTTAATATCTGTATGTGAGGAGTCCGATATTAAGATCAAAGAGGGTTTATGGTCATTGTTTTTTCGCATTTTATTGGTAGATCTGGCATTATGGATAATTAACTGAATAAAATATATATATATATATATATTATGTAAAAGAAAAGCAATGAAATACAAGGCAACAATAAACCAACAACTAACTTATATATGTAGATAAAAGACAAAGAATCCGAAATATAAATTAAAATATACGCTTAAACTAGACAGAGTTAGATAAACAATGAACTAGATAAGATATAATTAGAACAAAAATATGAAAAATAGATTAATTAGACAAATACTAAATACAAAATTAATATTAAAAACTAATTTAATAAGAAACAACTAACTACCTTGGAACTAAAATAAAGAAATAAACGGAACTTAGGTCGATTGAAGGATGAAGTAATGAAAAGAAACAGTAAAAAAATTAGTAATAATATATCTATGGATAAAAGACAAATAATTAGAAATAATATACAAAAGTTAAAAAATAATCCATTGTTCAACAAATAAAAGAAAAGCTAATTAAATGATAATGATAATAATAAGTAAATACAAATTAAGTGGAATAGAAAGTTGATTAAACAAAAATATTGTAATAGAAATGATGTATAGGAGCTTATCTGTTGCTGAATAGCATCCGCTGCCGGCGCGGCTTCTCAAGGGATTACAGTTGTCACACTATCAAAGGTACCGAAAACTTCAAAGAAGGCACACCGCGATGTGAACTGTACCACAGCTGACACAAGGGCCTTATATGGTTATTAGAGGAAATCAAAGCACAAGACAACTTACAGTGTGGTTTTCGCAAGAAACGTTCCACCATCGACAACCTAGTTCGTATAACTAGGGAAATCCAAGATGCATTTGTAAACAAAGAACACACAGTGGGAATATTCTTTGACATAAAAAAACGCCTTTGATACCGTCCGTCAGTCTAGTATCCTTCAGCAATTAGATCTATGGGGAGTAAGAGGAAATCTCGCCAACTTCATCAAAGGCTTCCTTGGAACAAGGTCTTACAGGGTAATGGTCGGCGGAACCACATCTGCCAAAAAAATTGTTTGTAGCGGTGTACCCCAAGGTTCTGTATTGAGTACTACCTTGTTCTCTATCGCAATTCGAACAATCACTGACTGTTTAACTCCTAACGTCACTGGATACTTATTTGCTGATGATTTTGCTGTTCTTTGTAAATCACGTGATCTCCAAAATATCAAGACGAGTCTTCAAAATACTGTTGATAAATTAGCTTCGTGGTCACAAAGAACAGCGTTTAAGTTCTCAACAAGTAAAACGTGTTGGGTTCACTTTAATCGCCAAAGAAATCCAGGTATTCCACCACAAGTCAATTTAAATAATATTCCTCTGGTCTACTTTAATCATGTTCGGTTTTTAGGTCTATATCTTGATAGTAAGCTAACCTGGTCCGTCCATATAGATCAACTTCATTCTAAGACCGTGAGTAGATTAAAAATCCTGAAGAAATTGGGAAACACCAGATGGGGCTCAGACAGGAAAACAATGCTCCGCATCTACGAGGCATTGATACTCACCAAAATAGATCACGGTTGCTTCATCTTTTCCTCTGCTTCTCAAAATAAGATTAAGAAATTAGATGCAGTCCACCATGCCGGCATACGCCTATCAACCGGAGCTTTTAGAACTAGCCCAGTGAACAGTTTTTGTGTTGATGCAGGAGTTCTACCTCTCTCGTATCGTCGCCAAAAGCTCGCTAAATATATCACTAAAATGTACACACGACCAGGCAACCCGCTTACAGTTCCTTATTTCAACATGAAAATGCTGGAAAATATGAAAGATTAAAAAATTCCTCCCTTCCTCTCTGGTATCGAATGAGATGGGTTATTTCTGAATTAGTGCAGCATCACTTCACAAAACCAGAGAAAAAGCTACCATCATGGACAGTGTCACCTCCTCACGTCAACTGTGAAATGTTAAAAGTTTCTAAGGAAAAGAAGTGTTCCCCACAAGAAATATCCCAAACTTTCCTTGCAGAACTTAATAAATATCAGTATAATAAAATCATTTATACCGATGGTTCCAGAACAATTGAATCGACGTCGTGCGCTGTATTAGACGGTGACCAAACTCACAAGTACAAACTTGATAGTACTTGTAGTGTTTTTACTGCTGAATTGACAGCTATTCTAAAAGCAGTTCATCTAGCTAGAACAGCATTAGAAAAGTCAGTAATCATTTGTTCTGACTCGCTCAGTGCTATCAGAGCCAATTGCAATCCATTCTCAGCAAACCCTATTGTACAGGAGGTCCATTTCGCATTCAAACAGTTGAAGGACTCTTCAAAAGAAATAACTTTATTTTGGATTCCCAGTCATTCTGGAATATCAGGGAATGAGGAATTCGACAGAGCAGCAACAGAGGCACATTCACTAGAATAAATAACGCCCTCTTTTATTTCATCATCTGAGCTGTTTCAGCCAATAAACGCTAAGATCATAGATGAATGACAACAGTCTTGAACCGCTCTTGAAAACAATAAATTGAAAAATGTCAAACCGACCATCAGCTGCTGGGTCTCATCGTCAAGAAAGTGCAGGCGTGAGGAGGTAGTTATCGCCCACCTAAGGATAGGACACTGCCGTTTCACTCATGAGCACCTCATGGCACGAAGGGATCCACCTCGATGTCAACTGTGTAAAGTGGCTCTCACAGTAAGTCATATTTTTGAAGAATGTCCTCGTTATAGTAGGGAATTTGTAAAATGTTGCGTACCACGTAAAGTCTCGGAGGCATTGAGCGATAGTGATCGGGCCGTCGATGGTGTCATTCAATTGGTAAAGAACATTCGTTTATATCACCTCATTTAGGATATTTCACGCAATTTTTGATATTTTACTCACATTTTTTTATTAATTTATCTAATTTTTTATTTATTTATTTTTTTATTTTATTTTATTTTATTTTTTTTTATTTATTTTTTTTTTTTTTCCCCTTCATTATTTGTAAGTTAATCGTCTTCTGAAGATGTTTTGGGCAATAATAACCACTCGCAGTTTTTTGCCCTTAAAACCAAAACAACAACAACGAACAAAAAAAATTCCGTTTGCCAGCCGTCCACAGAATTTTTCCAAATCTACTGGACCAATTTTTTTGGAATTGCCCAGAAAAGTATTAGGGTGTACAAAGATGATCCTACCACCTAAACGTTGATATCAGCCGGTTATTTTAGAAATGGTGGGCGATGAAAGTGATTTAATTCAATAACTCAATCATTTTTTAAGATAGAAAAAAATTATTAGTGTTTTTAACAGTAAATAATTATGAAAAAGAATGAAAAAAAAATGAAATTTTACCCATGATACGCCCATAACTCAGTAATGTTTAAAGAAAGATAAATATGCATATAGTTTTAGAATCAATAAACAGCGATAACAAAAAAAAACAAAAAAAAAGGAAAAAGAAAAAAAAAAAATCTTGACTATTGATACGATTAACCGTTTTTCCTAATGGTTAATAAATAAACAACAAAAAATTATTTGAAAAAAAAATAAAAAATTAAACTTCCTACAAAATGAAATAAAGTCATTCAAATTGGTTCAGAACTGGCAGAGATATTCCGTTTTGAACTTAGTAGTAGTGTTATGTCATTTTCCTTTGAAATATTTATTGCTTTATATATTAGTCAATTGGCTGTTAACCGTAACACCCTAATATAGTTATTTCGAAATAATAAACCGTTGTGAAATAATTTGCAGCGTTTTTCCATTATAACTTTTGCTGTTTATATAAATAGGTACAGATAAGTTTAAAAAGAGAGGTGTAATTGTTCAGTTTCTGTCTACATCCGTATATTATAAATCCTCGATTTATACTTAATCGAACGAGATATAACAATGATAGCTTAAATAATCCATTTAAACTACAGAATATAAAATAAGCATAAAGAAAGTCTTATTTAAGAAAATTGTATTCAGGATTTTTTTTTTTTTTTTTCGCTAGTTGAAATAAAACATCCCCCGGTCCTGCTATAGGGGCATAAAGGGACTGCTCGTAAATGTAAATGAAAGCAAAGTGAATGTAAATTACATTATTTTCCAGTCATTTGCTTGGACAAAAGCGCATTAACTTGCAATTATAGGAGCCGAGGATCAAACTATTTACATAAAGCCGTGGATAACTGACCACTTCACCACCCCGGCTAGTTTATTATCACTTGGTCACAGCGCTCGTTTGCCCGGGAGTCATCGCTTTCACGAGCCATTTACCATCTCAAAAGTGCCTCGCCAAATTCGCCCTTCGTTTTTATGATGGATCTGTCGGCCGTCCGATGTTATGTCCTTTTTTTTGTTTAGGGAGGCCTTTGAATTAATTACTATTCAATAAACTGTATAGATAAGACATTTATAAATGAAAAAAATCCAAAAAGTAACAGCTGAAAAAACTGAAAGTTGTCGATCCATCCAAATCCATCCAACTGCGATATTTTAAATTCCCATGATCTTGAGGATTGGCGTGTATAGAATCAAATTAATTATCTCTTACTTTTTTTTTTTTTTTTTTTTTTTTTTATAATTTGGTTACATGGATATTTCTTTTGTCGGGGGTCTGTAACTTTTATTATGCAACTTTTTTTCACTCTCATTTTGACACGACCTGGCTCTGTTGGTGCTGTTCGGATCAAAAATTTGACGGAAGTTCCTGTCAGAAATTTAGTGGAAAATATTTTTTGTTATACAAAATTTGTAGCTAGGACCTACTGTTTTAGAACTATATTGCTTCGAATGAAAAATCACACCAACACCTCTTATGATATTGCTCCGATCGAAAATTTGACGTCAGTTTCCTGATTATATATATATATATATATATATATATATATATATATATATATATATATATATATATATATATATATATCTATTTTAGAGAGAACAAAGGAACACATCTTCCGATCTTGTGTAGTTTTCTTCAGTTCACTGTTTTTCTTTTTTGGACACTTTTTGAAGGACGGATTAGGATTAATGAAGACCACAACTATGAATTCAAATAAATTTCTTTCAGTTCTCTATAAATTACAAAATAACCAATTGTATGGTCTAACCACCATTGTGAAGAATGATACGGCCTAGACCAAGAGATAGATAGAACCAGTGGACCGTATATTAAATTTAATGAATGAAAATCAATGGATCTTTACATTTGTAACGTTTGTCTTCTCTCTTCATTTTCCCCTTCTCGTCGTCCATTCTAGGGCCACCTTTTCCTCTTCTACGCCTTTGTTACAGTAAAGTACTCAGACTAAAAAGAAATGGTTTTGAGTATACTTGGTTTCTCTCCTTACAACCATATGTTCTTTTTCATTAACGAAAATGGCCGCTTGTGGCACACTGATTTTATTTAACGTACTTTGTTACGAACATCAATATTTTTTTAAAGCACAACAATTTTTTTCTAGGAGAGTTGAACATATATGTAGCTATGTTTTTGACCGGCTGCTTTTCTAAGTCAGTGGTACCATCATAACAGTATTAATTAATATATTTTATGTATTTATATATATACTATACTTTTTGGAACCGTTTGAGCTATTTTTCAAAGGTATCGTGTTACCGTTCCTAGTAGGTGGAATGCAGGGGAATAAATTACATTATTATTTAAAATTAACTTACACATATACAATCTATTTAAAATATGCCAGAAAATACTGATGAATGTATTATAGTTAACCTTGCCAAATAATATTACATTAAAGAAATACCTTTTAAACACTTAGTTGACTGTCCCTCTTAGGCTTCATCTTCCAGCTGTTCCGACCTTAAAATCTTATTTCTCATACTCGACACCTCGGGCGGGGAATGCTCAAAGTTGGCGGTCCAGCCTTTGTAGAAAATACTTTTAAGAAAATTTCCGAATATATTTAAGGTGGCGTTGTAAGCTATTGTGATATTATTTTTATCTTTTAAACATCCTTATTATTCTTGTCGTCTGCCGCTGAGGGAAACTACGAGGGGTCCTGGTACTACGGGGAGGAGAAGGGGGAAGGAAGGGACATGGGGAAACCAAGGGAGGTAGGTAAACGTCTTTTGAACTTTTGTCGAGAAAGGCTTATTATTATTCACTTGATTAATATTAAAATTATTTAATAATGAACTCAGTATCCTCCATACATAACAATATATAATATGTCTTAAATATTCTAAATATTACTAACGAATATGGAGGATGTATAGTTGACTGTAGAAACTATTTTAGTTGGAATAAGCAGGAGTCAGTCTTTTTTTAAATAGTTTTAATTTTACCGCCGTTTTGGCTCAAGCTCGGCACAGTTTATGCTTGGACATGGCTCAGTAATGCCTTGATGACGGCTCACAAGCTTGAGCCGAAACGTTGGCAAAATTAAAACTATTTAAAAAAAGACTAACTTCTGATTATTCCACCTATATTACTAAAGAACTGTAGCAGCACAAATCCACTTCGCTTCCTGGTCACTGTGGCATGAAGATGTCTGCTTCCTTAAACTACTATTTCACACCCACTAAACTAAAACATTTAAACACGAGTAATAGCATTACATTTATATTTTTCTCAAAGATATATTCATGCATGGATTATACATTTATACATCTATGCATGCCACAATGCCTCCATAATATAATGTACAATAACAATATTTCCCTAGGACAATTTTTTTTTTTTTTTGGAAAATACAATGTAATAAAATCATTCTTCCTATTAATAATTACTTACTAGTTTATTTAACAACTTTATGTTGTATATAGCGATATATATTAAAATACATATGCACATCACAAAATGATAAAATGGTGATGATAGAACACCCCGTTCACTTTATCATGTTTATTAACTGTGCTATTTTGAATGTTTTAAAAGTCTTGCTCAGATTTTAACAAAAAAAAAAATGTTTTATTAAATTTTTCTGAATGATTACTAATTTTGAACAAATACTAAACTTATATTTATAAGCTAAGAAAAGGTTTATTAATGTTAATAAACTATTCCTGAAAGAGAAATCGTTTTTCAATGTCTCACCGATCTATGAATCGATCAACTTCAAAACTAATTTTGAAAACGGAATCATTATTCATTTTATTTCCATTCTTTTCTCTTGACCTTCTAGAACAAAAATAAGTACATGATTAAGTATAGAGATGTCATGATAGGGTTAAGCATCTGAAAGAGGTTATGCTATTTTCAAACATTTATTTTCTGTTATAATCAGTTGATGTAAAATAAAATATAATTCATTAAACATACATGATTTTTTTTTCAACGTTTTTTACTAGTTGAATTTTCACCTCTTTTTTTCCATATATATTATGAAAAAAAAAGTAGTGAAATTGGAAATTTGCTCTGGGTGTTAAGTGCAATTCCCTGAAGGATTGATTGCCGGTCACTGATTCCATCTCAACTCATTCTAGCACCTACCCTCACTCTTGACCAGATATAACTGCTGACACTTGGTCCAATTCAGTAATTTTTACTTGACATGTAATTTTTTTTTTTTTTTTTTTTTTTTTGAGAAAATTAAATCTGTCCTCCACCCTAGGTCCTAGTAATATCACGTAACATCAAAGATTTACTAAAGAGATTAATAATAAATCATATTATTCTTCTAAAATATATTATTTCATACATCATACTGTAATTAGCAACAGTGCATCAATATAATAACCTAAAAGGATCCATCATTAAATATTTCAAACTTTTAATGGTGTTAAACAGCTGATATAATTGGAATTAAGTTATATAACTAAGTTATACAGGTTGTTGTGTAATATTTACGACTGTTTTCCCCACGAAGATTTTTAAGATTTTTCGAAAACTTGTTACATAACATGGTTGGTTGCAAAGGGATGAGATATCTTTAAAACAAATTAACACACGTAATAAGGATATTGTTTTTACTTACAGGAAATATTGAGATTGAAGTTCAATTTTTTTAATCTATTTTTTAAATTGATAATATATTGAGTTCTTCGAAAAATAATACAGGATTTTGATTTTTTTTTTTTTTTTTTTTTTTTTTTAACCAATGTAACGAACTTTTGAGGTGTACTGGAATTTATTCATTTGAATATATGTCAACATTTATTGATCCTCTTCAAAACAATAATATTTGTTTATGTCTGTAGAACTAAGGTGCTTCGAAATAATTCAGTCTTTACTAAGATGTAAGGGCGTGATATTTGTATAATTCATTTTACAAGCTTAAACTAGGCCCGAACGGATCCTCGACGACCAGACTCAACAATCAAGTCAGGGGTAAGGGCAACATGAGTACACTATACAAACGGTTTTTAAAATAACTTTGCAAAGGAAACTTCATAATTCAATCAAAGTGCATTATTTTCCGGATAACTCTAAATTATAAAAATATTGTCAGTTGAACAGAGTACAAAATGTATGGAAAAAACCTTCTCTCTGTTAGTTACTGCTTGTTCATTTTGGGAACCAGGCATAAAACTAAAATTAATTCAAGCATGGTTCCATTAAAAAAAAAAAAAAAAAAAAAAAAAAAAAAAAAAAAAAAAAAAAAACCCACAGTTTACAGCAAATAATATTACAATAGTGAAAGAGACAAACATACTATCAGGTGTGAATGGATGGTGTAATGATCGGAAATTATAAGGGAATCGACTTTGTTGGGGAGTTGGAAACAGATTCTAAAGAAAATAAAGGAAAGACGAGTCGTCTCGTTTGGTATGTAGTAGCTCCTTCCTTGAGGAAATTTTTTTTTTTTTTTTTTAGAGCGGCCTCGGCTTTTCCCTTTGATGTTGGGTTATTACGGTAAGGCCGGATTTAAAACTTTATTGATTTCAACGACGCAACCTCTACCTATTGATAAAATGCATCCTGAATAAAATAGTGTATCTCTGCTACTTTTATATAATTTTTTTTTTTTTATATAAAAAACAAAAAATGTAATAACTTATTGATTATAAATTTAGCACAGAGCTATGTAATTTAAACTATATTTTGCGTCTGTGATAATAATCCTTAGTTGATTTTGCGGTGTCCCTCAATATATATATATATATATATTTTTTTTAATTAAATATACTGGAACACAGGCAGGCTTTCAGAGAAAAAAATATAGCAGGATTAACGAAGTTGCTGTGCTGAAACACAAAAACATTATTGCTGTAGCTATGTTTAGCTTATTAACATGCCGAACTTTAGCACATTACCCAGCTAACAAAACCATACAAAAAATGTTTTTTTATTTATTGTGTAACAAGGGTAAAAAACTTAACTAAAGCAGCTTATTGAATGGTGGTACCTTGATTCTCTAGTGTATCCTACATTTCATCTACATATATTATTCTTGGATCAATATTCGCATTGCTTATATATTTAATGTAAATACAAGCGTACATAAGTAAATACCCTTACTTACAGATAGTTTCTTAAATATTTTTAATTTTTCAACCAATGAAACTTACTGTAAAGGTAAAATTTACGTTTGAAGATCACTTTATCCATATAAATTTGTGCCTCGCTTCTGTTCAGAATAGTTACTAGTAATGAAAACTATATTTTCTATAATAACAGGAGACCCTACAATTTACTGATCCAAGAGGCTTTGAAAGTGGATTTTAAATTAATTAATTTTAAGGATTCCAAATTGTATTCAAAGAATTAAGAAAAACTAATAAGACGTTAGCAGAAATGTATTGAAAGTAATTTTGATTAAAATCAGGTGTGCATATTATTTTTTTTCTTTAAAATAGTATTTATATGTTTTTTTCCGAATAACCCAAAGATGCTTGAGGGAAATAAATTGAATTTAAATCGTACCTATTTTTAAATTTATGAAATTTATTAAAAGTAGGAAGGTGAGTGAAAGTAAGTGTGGTTCACTCACTAGATGATTTTTATTATTTCTAATCTTTATAAAATGAATATTTGTTGTATTCAACTACCTCTTTATAACTAATTTCAATGTATTAAACCGTACAGTATTTGATTATAAATTTTTAATATTATTGTATATGGTCCATTGGCTACTTTTTTTGCTATGACGTGTAATTTTGTAAATATGTTTTTCTGTTTGCTTCACTTTACATTAATAGCTACATTTAGTATTTTGTCAAATAAGTTACTTCCAGAAACTTACATAATAAGAAAATAATTAATGATTTTTATTTAGTATCAATTTTTGTATTATATTTTTGGGGGATGAATGAATTAATTGAAATTAAACATAACCACTGAAAATAAATATTGGGGCTCAATTTTATTTAATGAACCCCATTAAATAGTGACTTAATAGTTGATAAATTTATGCACTTCAAACAAATACAGTACGGTTCTAGAATAAGGATTTATGTTTTATTTCCATCTTAAAGGGCAGTGCTTTAGAGACGGGTGAATGACCCACTGGTTCACCACCGAATTAAATCAGGAGCCGATGGCTAAGGCTCTCCCCGAAGACTGAGCAATGAATCGGGCCCAAGACCATCAATCACCAGGCCCCACCTCACCTTCCACTGGAGGAACTTTCTTCTCCAGAGCTGTCTTCTAGCTCCAGTATCTGATCCATCTTTTAGTCTGTCGCCGTTATTTCGGGAGGCGGTAATTTTTTTGTCGCAGCTGCAAGTAAAAAAATAATAACCTGAAAGCACCAAGAAAACATACAGAATGATGCAAAGGAAAAAAAAAAGTTTTTATTTATTTTATAAATATGTGCACAAAACAACCATAGATAGTTACATCATACTAACATTAAAATATGAAAATAAATTACATTAAAAGAAACAATAAGCTTATCCAACATTCACAACCCTTACCATATATTTTCGTTAATAAAAGTAAAAACTTTTAATGTCCACTCAACGAGATTACCTTAGGACTACTGCTTAGTCAAAGAGATGAAACCAAAAATTCACCGATGTTAGTGTTTATATATTTAGTATTATTCTGGCACCCGGGACTGTTGAACAAACTCCGTCAATTCCTTCCTCCTACATACTTCCTAATCATCCAGTCCTACCTCTCTGACAGATCCTTCAAAATAAACCACAATAGTTCCTATTCATCTCTTTTCACCCAGTCTGCTGGGGTTCCTCTAGGCAGTATCCTAGGACCCATTCTTTACACAGTATATACAGCTGATATCCCAACACATTCCTTTCTACCTATGCCGATGACACTTGCGTGTTATCGGTTAATAACGATCCTACAATTGCCTCTCAAACTCTCCAATCCCACAACAGAGACCTTGTGAAGTATGGTGTCAGAATTGGAGAATTAAAATAAAATCCAATAAATCCCAACAAATTACCTTATAACCCTTCGTCGAAAACCTATGACACCCTGCCCTACAGTGTCCTTTAATGATATCCCGTTTGTCCATATTAAACAGATCCGTTATTTAGGCTTCCTGCTTGACAAAGGTCTTATATGGAATCCACATACAAGACTGAAAAGACAAGAAACTGCTCGCCGTTTTCGGCTACTCCAACACTTACTAGACAGTCGCTCTAACCTTTAACTTAACTACAAAAGACTCATTTACATGACCATCATAAGGCCTATCTGGACCTACGAAGTAGAGCTTTGGGGCTCCACTAAACTATCAAACTCTTCCCGTATCCAATCATTACAATCCAAAATCCTTCCCAAAATCATTTACGCTCCTTACTTTGTCACGAATAAAATCATCCACAATTGGAATCACTATGTTCTTTACTCCCTAGACCACTCCTACTGTTAGGTGATCTTAATGTCCATAATACCATTTGGGGTTCAGAACGAAACGATCGAAGAGGACAGCAAATTGGAAACTTACTTGACGCCTACAACATACATGTTTTGAATAGCGGTGAATCGACTTACTTAAGCTCATCCTACGGCACCTTCTCCTCTATCGACGTCACTTTTTGCTCAAGTAGTTTGCTGTCAGACACCTATTGGAATGTAATAACTGATCAATACTCTAGTGATCATTTTCCGATTTTAATTAATACTAAAGAGCGACTTCCCTACATTAGCAAGAGATCAATCTGGATTCATGAAAAAGCAAATTGGCAACAGTTCACGGAAAATGTTAACTTCTCCTCCGATCTTCCATCCGATATTGAAGAGTGCTGCACATTAATAACCTCAAACATTCGGGAAGCTGCAGAGTGTTCTATCCCCAAAACATCATCTACACCCAAAAGGCAACCTGTACCATGGTTTAACACCGCCTGTAAAGAAGCTATACAGCAAAAGAGAAAATCATACAGGACATTCAAAAGAAATATGACTTTACAAAATTTTATTGACTATAAAAAAGCCCGAGCCATGTGTAAAAGAGTAATATGCTACCACAAAACAACATCTTGGCAACAGTATGTTTCTTCTATAAACTCAAATACGCCTACCTCAGTAGTCTGGAAGAAAATTAGAGCTGTAGAAGGTAAACGATCGTTCCAACCGATTTATTTAAATGTTGGCGGAAACGTTGTTTGTGATGAAGAGATAGTAGCAAATGAGTTTGCAACTTTTTTCTCAATGTACGGAGCCGAAAATGAAGAAACACCAACCTTCTCCAATCAGGAATCAACCAGAAACCTACTTGACTTTACATCACAAAATCAAGAATTCTATAATATGCCTTTCAATATGAGAGAACTCAAAGTAACTCTCACTGAATTAAAAGGTAAGTCACCTGGACCTGACGATGTGACCTATGAAATGATTAAAAACCTACCTGTTCAATCATTAAATATTATCCTTGACTTCTACAACAAGATATGGACAAGTGGCACTATCCCTATCCAGTGGAAAGATTCGATAATTATCCCAGTACTGAAAGCTGGTAAACCTAAAAATGACGTGACCAGCTACCGACCGATTTCCCTAACAAATTGCTTGGGTAAAATCTTAGAAAGGATGGTAAATAAACGCCTTATATGGATATTAGAGGAAATAAACGCACAAGACAACTTGCAATGTGGTTTCCGCAAGAAACGTTCCACAATCGACAACCTAGTACGTATAACTACGGAAATCCAAGATGCGTTTGTCAACAAGGAACATTCAGTAGGAATATTCTTTGACATAAAAAACGCCTTTGATACCGTCCGACAGTATAATATTCTTCAGCAGCTACATCAATGGGGAGTGAGAGGAAATCTCGCCAACTTTATCAAAGGCTTCCTCGGAAGAAGGTCCTACAGGGTAATGATTGGCGGAACCACATCTGCCAAAAAATATGTTAGTAATGGTGTACCCCAAGGCTCTGTATTGAGTACTACCTTGTTCTCCATCGCAATAAGAAGAATCCCTGACTGCTTAACACCTAACGTCACCGGCTACTTATTCGCTGATGATTTTGCTATTCTTTGTAAATCACACGATCTCCAAAACATCAAGGTGAGTCTCCAAAATACAGTGGATAAACTAGCTTTATGGTCTCAAAGAACAGCGTTTAAGTTCTCCGCAAGTAAAACGTGTTGCGTGCATTTTAGTCGTCATAGAAATCCGGGCATACCACCGCAAGTCAATTTAAATAATATTTCCCTGGCCTACAAAAATCATGTTCGGTTTTTAGGACTATATCTCGATAGTAAACTAACCTGGTCTGTCCATATAGAACAACTTCACTCTAAGACCGTGAGTAGATTAAAAATCCTGAAAAAAATGGGAAACACCAGATGGGGATCAGACAGGAAAACAATGCTTCGTATACATGAGACATTAATAATTAGTAAAATGGATCACGGTTGCTTCATCTATGCCTCTTCTACATGTAATAAAATAAATAAATTAGATGCAGTTCATCATGCCGGTATACGCCTTTCAACCGGAGCTTTTAGAACTAGCCCAGTAAATAGTCTTTGCGTGGAAGCAGGAGTTCTACCTCTTTCTTATCGTCGCCAAAAGCTAGCTGCTAAATATATAACTAAAATTTATACACAACCTGACAACCCTGTCTACAGTTCTTTATTTCTACAGAAAAACGCTGACAAATATGGACGACTGAAAAACTCATCCCGACCCCTCTGGTACAGAATGAGATGGGTGGTCTCTGAATTGGTGCAGCATCCATTTATAAAACCGGAGAAAAAGCTACCACCATGGACACTGTCACCTCCTAACGTTAACTGTGAAATGTTTTTCCAAAGTAAAAACATGTTCTCCACAAGAAATCTCTCAAACTTTCCTAACTGAACTTCGCAAACATCATTACAACAAAGTCATCTATACTGATGGTTCAAAAACTAACGAGTCTACTGCGTGTGCAGTGCTAGACGGTGACAAATTCTACAAGTACAAACTGAATAGGAATTGTAGTGTTTTCACCTCTGAGTTGACGGCTATCCAAAAATCTATCCTTCTAGCCTTATCATCTCCAGGGGAATCAATAATTGTTTGTTCAGACTCACTTAGTGCTCTCAGAGCTATTTCAAATCTGTTTTCTACAAATCCCATTGTTCAAGAGGTCCACTATATAATCAAGCAACTAGAAGACTCTTCTAGAAGAATAATTTTTTTTTGGGTTCCCAGTCATTCTGGAATATTCGGAAACGAGCAAGTTGACAAAGCAGCAGCAAAGACTCATTCGTTGGAAGAAATAACGCCCTCCTATGTCCCACCATCGGAGTTATTTAAACCATTAAAAGCAAAAATATTATATGAATGGCAGCAGACCTGGGATATATTAGCAAATAACAAACTTAAAGACATTAAACCCACTGTCAGCTCCTGGGCTACATCTTCCAGAACATGCCGGCGGGAGGAGGTAGTCATCACCCGTCTGAGGATAGAGCACTGCCGCCTCACACATGAGTATCTTATTACAAGGAAGGATCCACCTCAATGTAATCACTGTAAAGTGACTCTCACGGTGAGTCATATTTTTGAGCACTGTCCACGGTACAGGAGAGAAATTGAAAAATTTGGGGTGCCATGTCTCTGAGGCTTTGAGCGATAATGAAGCAACTATCAGCAGTGCCATCAAGTTTATAAAGAATATTCGTCTATTTCAGCAAATATAACATTTTTTTTTTTTATTTAATTATTTCATTTATTTATTTATTTTTTACTCTTTTTATATTAAATATATATACATTATATATATATATAATTTTATTTTTTCTTCTTCTTCATCATACAGTTTAAACTAAAAATTTATTTTATCTCTTTATACTTAAATTATTATTATTTTTTATTTTATATACATATATATACACACATTTTTTTTTTTTTTTTTTTTTTTTTTTGTAGTATTATTGATTATTTTTATCATATTTGTGTTTTATTTGTTATTATTAGTTTTTTGTTTGTTTTTTATCATAATTGTTAATTTCGTTTTTTTTTTTTTTTTTTTTTTTTTTTTTTTTTTTTTTTTTTTTACCTTTATTTTTATTATTTTTTAATGTTACTGTATTGTTTTAGTATTTTGTTCATTGTTTTCTTTCTTAAAATTATTATTTTTTTTTTTTCTAATATCATTTTGGTAAATCGTTTTTCTTTTTATTTTGTTTTTTGTAAAGATGCGAGGGCGATAATAACCATCAGCAGTTTTTTGCCCTTAAAATTAAAACAACAACAACAACAAATCATCCACTATGACCTTAATGGTTCTATCATCAATTGCTAATTTGGCCAGTATCAGGTATCACACCTTCCATGAAAAACTCCACTCTCACTCTATTCCATTAGTTCCAATCCTTGCTTTTTCTTCAATTCCTGATAATCCTCCGAGGCTTCTGAAAAGAAGATCCTCGAGACCTTCTTGTTTAGCCGGACTACCAAGGAGTGCTGCTAATGGGCAGTTTCTCTTAATGTTTATTTTATGTGTTATAACATTTTAACATATTACTTGATGTATTTTTTGTACAGTTGTAAATTTCAATAAAAATATATAAAATATTTAATATTGGTTTTTTTTTAAACAAACAAGATAAAAGTCCTTAAAAGTATACATCATAAGATAAACTTATAAACCTAAATCATCCGAAAGTCAATTTTAAAATAAACGCTTTACCAACCAAAACCAATTGAAAGACTAAAGCAGACGAAACGGGTAATATCCTTTATATTACCAAACTATTTTAACCAGAGTAGAAAGGTCTAAATTTAGTCTTCGGTACCGCCACAAAATAGATTCAGACCCGAAATTGCACAGGTCACGACTTACATTCTCAGCCACTATTACCTTTAAGATTATATCTACTGATTTATTATATATTGAATACCTAAGAAAGCTACCCGATGAATACAGGTAATTAAAAAAACTACAATATCTAAATAGACAGTTAAAACAGCTATAGGCTCAATAAATCTCATGCCTTTAAAAATATTGCATTAACTGCATTAAATAAACTCAATAGATTATTTAAATTAAATAAAAGAATATAGATTTTTCTACAAGTTTTTCAATTGTATTAATTTAGATAAATAAGATAAAAAAAAAACTAATCTAAAAAAAAAAAATGTATAACTACTAATTTTTTTTTAATGGCAAGACTGTTGTTTCTTAATCAAGGAAATTTTAACTGAAAACGATGGTATAAAACATCCTAAATGTCTATTAAAAAAAAAAAATCTGGTACGGGCAACACACGACTTTCACTTACTTCGGTTGTCAAAATCAATTTAAGAACTAATAAATATAGTTCAAAAAGGTTAAAAGAAATATATTTAGTTTCGTTGGAAACACGCGTTTTGGATTAAAAAAGATGCAAATTATTACTCAATGGTTTTTTGTTTTTTCATTAATGTCGCTTTATGCTGCTGTGGCTAATCGGACGATGCTACTGTGGGAGTCCTAAATTTTGCCTATCCAGTTTTAATTAGGATAGAGATCTTCAACGAGTACTGACATCGCACAGACCACTTTTTAACGCCCCCTTCGAAGTACGGAATAACTAAGGATTTTTACTCTGATTAAAAAATCCAAGGGCCACCTACCGATTTGAACCCATGATCTTGGGCATAGAAAGGCTGTTATGCTAGCTACTACGCTACAAGTGACCCCATTGCATAATGAATTAAATTATTTCCAAATAACTTTACTAGGGTATAATTTTTTATATAGCTGTAAACAAGCAATTAACTAATATAAAAATCAATAAATAGTTCACAGTAAAATTGTACATCACCACTGCTAAACTATAAACACTATATCTCTGCTAGTTCTGAACCAATTTCAAAGATTGATTTTGTCAATTCTCTATGAAATAGCACTAGGAGAAAAAAAATTGGGTATTATTTATTTACCATCAGGAAAAACGGTTATCCGTATATACACCCAAGATTTCAATTGTTTATCTTTTATTATTTTTGTTTGTCGCGCTTTACTGATTCTAAAACTCTATACATATTTAACTTCTAAAATGACTGCGTTATGGGCGTGTTTATAAGTAAAATTACATTTTTTCTTTTTTTTTTTTTTTATAATTACTCGCGGTTTTTTATTTAAAATATCATAATAAATTATTTATTTTATTAAAATACTGTAGATCAGGCGCCATTTTTATATAACCATTTGATATCCACGTCTAGGATCATCGTTGCATGCCCTAGTATTTTTGTGTCGAATTTAAAAAAAAATTAGTCCAGTAATTTCAGAGAAATGCACCCGACAAAAGATTTTTTTTATTCGTTATTCGGGTTCTACGTGTCTTTAAACGTATGCCCTCAAATTTTAAAGGGGAAGCGTATTTTATTATTATTATTTTTTGATCGATTACAAAGGTTCATTATTGATAAATGTATAACAATATAAAATGTTTATTTATATAACAACCAGTTAGTTTTTGTTTTTTGTTTCGGCGTTCTCCATGTAATGAAAAAGTTGCTGTAACATCTCGGGCTTATAAATGTATTAAATATAAAAATTTCAGTTTTGTACCACTTTTAATCATTCGCTGGACTTACCACATACACACGGACACACAGACATGCAACCTTTTTGCGCGACTCGATTGTTTGGTCTAAGGGATGTATTTCCATAAAAAATTAGAATTCAAAAACTTCACGATCGCAATAATTTACCTTACTATGTGTTTCAAACATAGGTAAATGAAAGTTAAAAATAAATAATTTAATGTTCATGTTAGAAATGTGAGCAATATTTACTTGATGTATGAAACTAAAAAGCCATTTGTGACCAAGTGTTAGCATTCCTTAGATCGTGGTGATTGTCTATTACTTAGTGATGTCTTACTATGGTAGTAGTTATATAATACTATCCCAGAAACTAGGAGGGGTTGTTTTAAAATACCAGTAAATATACATGTTAAACGAACTGAATCGGCAACTAAAGGCGGGAATAGCAAATATAAGTATTTTATTATTTTTTGTGGAGCATAAGAAGAGTTTATATATATATATATATAATATATATATATATATATATATATATATATATATATATATATATATATATATATATGTATATATTTTATATACAGTTGAAAAGCTAATATTTCAAGAAATAAATTTCAATTTACATTTTACTTTCAAAGTTGTATTAATTGATGGAAAGTCATGAAAAGAGGATGTAACTGAGTTATTGTTGTACGAAACAATTTCCATGGATAGATTGCTTAATCTGAAACACATGTTTCCATCAACCCAATACATTTTTTAAGCTTTATACTTTCACTTATCTATGTATAAAATATATTGTAAGAAAAATTATTGCAATCGTGAACATTTTCGAATTCCAATTTTTGACGGAAATACACGTTTTAGGGACCCCAGAGTCCAAATGACCAAGTACCGCAAAAAGTTCTATAGGTGTGTGTGTGTGTCTTTGTGTGAATGTGAGAGAGAGGGAATGTGTGTGTGTATGTGTATGTCCGTGTGTGGTAACTCCAGCGCGTAAACGAAAAGATCTATGAAACTGAAATTTTATATTTGGGACAAGTACACGCCCGAGATGGTAAAGAAACTTTTTCATCAAAATTACCTTACAAGAAAATCCACTTTATACCATGATTTTTCATACGAACCTTCAATGTAAATTTCTCAAAAATGGCTCAAACGATTTTGATTTAACTCCTTATATCGATGTAAAATTTACTTGGCTTTAATATCATGTTTGTTTCATTCTGATTGAAATAGGCTGACTAGGTTCAAACGCCAATATATTAAATTTTCTCACTCTAAGCACCATTAATAATGTTTTTTTTATAAAAAATAACCAAATCACCTTGTTATCGTTGATAAAAAACAGGAAAATATATAAGTTTAACGTATTCGATATCACACCAGATGAGAAAACTGCAAACATAATCTTTAATGCATCTTTTGTTTTTGAAAATAATAAAAGTTATATTGATGTAAAATATACAGTTGGAAAGCTAAAGATTTTAGAAAAAATATTATCTTCTACTCAAGCTTGTAAATGTTAATAACCAATGATGAAAATACGATAAAACTAACTGATTGCTTTAGATAATAATATAACAGATTTTTTATGAAACACATGTTTCTATATATATTTAATTAAATAAATTCTTTACTAGTTTCACTCATTTTCATACATACTGTATTCGAGAATTCTATAATCGATTTTAACAACGGAGATAATTAAAACGTGTTTTGCCCCCACCAGATTTTTACTTTAACTTACCTATATATGAAATAGTATGGGAAAGCATTGCGATCGTGAAAGTTTTCGAATTCTAGTTGTCAACGGAAATAAACGTTTCAGGGTTCCCTGAGTCCAAATAACCATGTTCCGCAAAACGTTATGTGTGTGTGAGTTGTGTGTGTGTGTGTGTGTGTGTGTGTGTGTGTGTGTGTGTGTGTGTGTGTGTGTGTGTGTGTGTGTGTGTGTGTGTGTGTGTGGTAAGTCTAGCACGAAAACGAGAAGTCGTATGAGACTGATATTCCATATTTAAGACAACTATAATCTCAAGATGTTACAGCATTTTTTACTTCAAAATCAGCTTACCAGAAGAACCACTTTATTACCATGCATTTAGCATCTTTTTACGGTTTTCTGAAAAACGGTCCTAACAATTTTCATTAAGCTCCATTAAAGCCGATACAACTAACTGATTCTCATATATAAGAATATAATAGATTATTTAGTAAAAACATATGTTTCTATATAAATTCCATGTAATTAATTCTTTAACGATTCATTTTTATTTCTAAGTGTATTTGAAAATTCTGAAGAACAATTTAAAATTATTTTAAAATCGGATATAACATCTGTGTTGATTTTTATATATAATTATATTATTTATTTTTGAAGTTTTCATTAAAATATTTTTTTATATTGCAGTGTGATATTAAATACCTTCTCTGTTACCTCCCTAAAAATGCAATCATCATGCTACCAAAATGAAAAACACTTGACAGTTGAATGAGATACTGTCAAGTGTTTTGTCATTTTGGTAAAATGCGGTCCAAGTAAAATTTATAGCTGTTAGAGAGGTAAGGGCTTCGAGTGGGTCGCAAGCTTTAAAAGTGTGTTGAAACCCAGCGACCTGGGACGGGGCTTACATTGTTTACCTTTTAGGGAATGTTTTAAGCGCTTGGTCCATCGGCGAGTTGAACTATTCTATTCAACTTCTACTTTATTTACTTCAATCTGTTAGAGTAAATATATTCGTTAAAGGTGCTTTTTTATAATAGGGACACTGAAATCTTGTTTTATATGTTAAATGATAACGCTACTAAATTCAAGATAGTGAAAGATCTACTATAGACAGAAAACTGATTATAAAACATAATTTTGTTAATAATCTCATGTTTATAAAATTAATTTGTAGACAATCTATAGGCATTTTATTTACCAATAGCTATTAAGAACATTTTTTTCACAATATAATTGTTTTTCTCTTTTACTGCCTGACACCAATGACGCGGCTGAGACAGAGGCACTTGGATTTCTTAAATTCTCTGCTTTTCTCTCCACTATAGGAGGAAAAACCCAGCATATTGTAAATATTGTATATAGTTATGATTGTGTGTAAGGTGTTCATTTATTTCTAAAATTTGTATTTATCTCAATTATAGGTATTTATTTTTATTTCTGGGTGTAATAAATACTTATTTATTTTATATTTCTACGTAATTTGACTTTATCATTGTATTTTTGAAAATATTGTATGAATGAGTGGACTTTCAGACTGTGTATTATTCCTTAAATCGACAGATGCTCTATAAGGCAATGAGGAAAATGAATATGCCGTTCAAGCTGGTCGGAGTGGTAAGAAAGGCCATATCCAACTCTAAATGCCAAATTAAGGTCCTGCCCCATCTATCTGATTCCCTGCAAACAAGGAATAGATTGAAGCAACCCTGGCGTACCTTCTATTTGACCTAGGTCAAGAGGAGGTTAATAGAGATTCTAAATTACAAATAGGCGGGCATATTTTCAAGAAAGGCCTACAGATTCTGGCTTATGCCGACGACATTGATATAATTAGTGGAAATCAGTCATGAAAAAGCCTTTAAAGCTTTGGAGTGATCTGCTCAAGCAATGGGGCTGGTTATAAACGAAGCCATAACAAAGTATATGGTTGCAAGGACTGAGGTTCGTAATCTACATATAAAAACAGGTAGATACAAATTCGAAATAGTTCAGGGATTTTCGTACCTTTGGCCTTTTGCAGATACTGACAATAACTCCTCCAAAGAAATAGACAACAGAATTACAGCCGCTACGAGGGGTTATTACTATTAATCAAGCTTTTCAAAACAAACGCAATAAATAAAGACACGATAACTTCACTCTACAAGACCCTCATCAGACCCATACTGACATAAGGTTGTGAATGCTGGGTGCTAAAGAAAGTCGATAAACAGGAGCCCATAGTTTACGAAAGACGAATACTCAGAAGGGTTTATTCACCCATCAAAGAAAATGGAACCTGGAGAATAAGGCATAACAGGGAACTGTACGAAAAGTATAAGGATGTCTCAGCAGTTGAATTTATCCGGGTTAGCAGGCTTCGTTGTTCTGGTCGTGTGAAAAGGATAGATGAAGATAGCATTCCCAAGAGGATAATGAACCATACACCAGTGGGAAAAAGAAAATTGGGAAGACCCAGGACAAAATGATTTGACCAGGTTGGATGAGACGCGGCGCGACTGGGAGCTGATGGGCGAGGGCCAGGGACTGAGACCGATGGGGACAGTTTCTTCAGGAGGAGACGACCCGGTCTGTTCTGTCGAACCGAAGATGTATGTATGCATCAATATGGTCTCATATCATTATTACAGTGTCCATATTTAATAAATATTTATGATTTTCTCTTTTAATATTACTTTTAAGCTGTCCATAATAACAGGCCGATCAGGAAATGCGAGAAAACAATTAGAAATGCTTTTACCAAATGTAATAGGGCCTTGGCCTGTTGGTGGATGATGCAAAATAAAATGCTGATATTTGAGACAAGAGGAGAGATCAGTTCTCAGCTACAAGTCTTTCACAGTGTGAACGACCATTTATTGACTAAGGAAATATCTTATCCAGCACCGTTTTAATATCTTCCTTTGATTCATGAGCATTTCCCTCGTAGCCATATCATTAATAAATGTGTTTGTACGTCGGTGTAAAGTAAGATAAGGAGTCCTGAAGTGTTCGTCTTATTGTTTGTCAACGGTCATTCCTTCCATTTTAGCGTGCGTGCTCTATGTTATTCTTCTGTCGAAGGTGAGCCCGAGTTAATGTACGGTGTTCGGATGAAGAATTTAGTAGTTCTCCATTAGACTGGCGGGCAGGTATATGTTCGAAGGGTGAATGTTATGTTATTACGAATAAGTCGAATTTCCCATACCTTGGACCAGTTGTGTTCTCTGAGCAAGTTATATGGTAAGGTTAGTTAAGTCTTTTTAAGATCCTGATGTTTATCAAGAATATAATATCGTCGGCGTAAGTACCAATTAATTAGCTATTGTAAGAGGGAACCATATGACTTTATACAATGTACAGTAAAAGACACGTGGTAAACACCCGTTAAAATGTTAGTCAGTTAGTCTAATCGGACAAACAGAAGAAATGACTGTGAGGTGCATGACTAAAGAATCTGTTTAAGAGGAGAAATTGAATGATAAGGTATTATGTGTATGATAATATGGTCTTTAGCTACAAAAAAAAAATCAAATAATTATTGATAAATATTAAACCACAATAATACCTCCGATACCTGACACACCAAATAAAGCAACACAAATATAGCGGCCTGTATTTCGCAGTATAACAGTAAAAGACACTATTAGGTTTGTTATTCTAACCCTGATAATGATCGGTTTTCAGCCGGGTGCAGACGGGTAGCTGAAATTGGACGAATAAACCAAATAACATGGTTTAACAAAGATCATTTGAACGCCTTTATACATGTAGAAATTAAAGGCTAGTTTAATCAAAATAGTGAACGCTTTGAGCGAACAGATCAAAGATTTAATCCGATCTTTGGTTAACGACAACAGGGATAAAAGAAGTTTGCTATTATATAGTAACCTTTAATAGGGTTACGCTTATAGCTCTTGAGCACACCCACTACTTAGGGTTTAATGTTAATTAGTACTTTTTATGGAAAGAAAAATTAAGGTTTGAAAAGGGAACTTCATTCTAACGAATCCAGATTGGATCAGATAAACCTTTAATCTGATTCTTTAAAATAAGGTTGGACAAACATCACAAACAGGTTTATTAAGATGTAAAGATTTTATTTATTGGACTGCACACGACCTTCAAATTTGATGAATTCACACTTTACTGCTAAATATAAAAGGTGACAGACTCTGATAACCTACTAAAGGAGAAAAGAGCAAAAATATTTGTTAAGGTATTTTTTAATATTATCTTGTTTACGAATTTATAAAAGGTAACATAAAATTTAACTTTTTTTATTAGTTTTGTCGATTGCAAAAGTTCATTATTGAAAATAATAAACCAAAAGCATTTATACTAGACTTTGTTACTATTTCCTTTTTTTTTCTTTCGATTTTTATTTAAAAAGTTCAAATAAAACTTCTTGATTGAAGAATACCTTACATTTTTTTTTCAATAATAACAGGGTTTTCACGGAATCAAATCACTTATATGTTGTTATTTGTGGGTAAAAAATAATTCTTTTCTTTTCTTTTTATAAACATTGGCGGCTATCTGGTTAAAAAAAAAAAAAACTAATAATTTTTTTCTGTATTTTCAAACTTAACTGTGATATTGAATTAAATCACTTTTAATCAACCGCAATTTTTTAAATAACCAGCTGATATCAACGACTAAATGTTAGGATTATGTGGCGAATTCAAATACAATCTTTTGCAGTATTTTCGGGAAATGCCGCGCGGCCGGCGTACACATTTTGAGAGGGGAGGGATTTTTTAAAAATATGTTTGGTCGATTACAAAGGTTTATTATTGAAAATAATAAACAACAAAACATTTGCATGAAGAATAAAAAAATATTTCTTTCTGTATAGGGCCACCTGGATCACCTAACGGGACGAAATATACTTAAGACCGATTCTCATACCTACCAAATATGCATAAAAAATGTCAAACACTGTCTTTGACGTTAGTTCGTAGTCAAATAACTTTCTTTGTGATCGGAATATCTCTTCCAAAGCCCCAGAGTTTTTGAGCATGGAATACAAAAAACTGAATCGTCAATTAAAGATGAGTTCAAGTTTTGTCGGTGATAAACTAAATTACCCCTACAAACAGAGCGTTCAGTGTATAATAAATGTTTTGCTTTTTTAAATGTAAAGAAATTTAAAATAAAAGCGTTTTATTATGTCTTAATTTTATGCTGGCTCTTTCCTATTGAGTTGTATAATCAATCCGACCCCAAAGGGCTGAAACAGTGCATTTTTTATAAGAAATCGGATTCAGAATTTCTCGGGATACTTCCTCTTGCAATTTAGTTAATTTACACATAAATAGTGGAGAACCTGTGACTTAGTGGCTCGCACGCTACTGTATTAGACCTTTGGCTTTAGAAGTCATCACAAACTTCGTTGTTGATGTGAGATCGAATCCCAATACAGTTCGGGACTTTTCAAGAACATAATTAATCGAGGATTTACTAACCGTTAAACCCCGGGTATTGCAGGCCATCAGCCAACTGATAAAGACTCACGAAAATAGACGTAATAAGTAGTGATCCTTTATCATTTTAATTCAAGATTCATTGTCAACCGTAAGAGGCTTTTTTGTGCTCACAAGGATCTACACGGTCTCACACTTATGTGAACTAAGAAAATACCATATTACACCATAGGTATTTTCTTTTAATTTTTTTTTTTTTTTTAGCTTTGTTACAAGAAAATGTATCCTTATATAAAATAAGAAGAAAAAAAAAAAAAAAAGACCATCCAGTTGGATTTGGAAAGAGGAAAGACCAATAAAAAAAAGAGAGTGATTGGGACAGACGGAAGATGTTAATGGAAGTGAGAGCCAGGATCTTAACCAGCTCCACTCACCTCTCCTATATCAGGGGATCAGTTAGCTTAAGGCTAAATAACGTTCCCTTCTTGTCCTTTTTTGGATTTTGTTCTGAATTACTTTATTTATTTTTCTCTAGTTTTATTTAAAATCCAACACAAAAGTCAATGTTTTATTGTAAATATATGTATATATTGAAACTGAGGGAAATTTATTGCATTATTAAATAATTTTAGTGTTTATAGAAAGTAATGATAATAAGCCTTGTCAAAAAAGTAAGAAAGCCGTACTCCAACCCTCTTGGGCTAGCTACCGTTCAAGACATCCTCCATCTCCGAAGTACCAGGAACCTCTTAGAACCCAGACAAGAGATAAGCATGCCATCATAAAGGTTTATGACACCACCTTGAGATATTAAAAATATCTGTGGCCACTTCTAAAAATGTTTATCAACAAAGGCTAAGATCACCAATCTACATATATATATACATATCAGCTCATCCTCCCCCCTCCCCCACTCCTCCCCCCACCTTTGCTATGCCCACTAATAGGATATTGGTAGTTTCAAAAGAATAGTTGTTTGTTTTTTTAATAAGACGGGGTAGAGGTGATATGGTTTAGAATTGGGAAGCAGAGATGTCAGTTGTATTCCAGAGAGGACAGTCGAAGTTCATTCACGCGGGACAGTCATGTCAGAGGCCTGTTCAAGAGCCATGGTGTCGCAACAATATGGTCACCGGATTTGGTGTAGCGTCGAGGTTAGTTGCTCTGGGCAGTGGTGAGAGGAGGCCCAGGGCGGCGATAGTGATCGTGAACCCTAACCTCGACGTCATGGAACTTAAGGAATTTACCACGGCAGATCAGGCGGCATGCTACATCCGATGGGGCGAAATGTCTTTTGCCCTCGTCTCATCCTAATGCCAGAGGAAGAATGGTAGAGGAGTGTGTGGCAAGGTGTCAGCTCGTGATCATGAACGAGCCGTCTGGCCCAACGTTTGTTGGCGCGAGGGGCCAGAGCTGGATCGACGTGACCCTTGCAACAGCTACCATGGCTCGACGTATTGCGGACTGGTCCTTACGGGCAGACACGAGCTCCGACCATAGGGTCATAGCCTTCAGTATAGTAGAGGAGGAAGGCGGAGCCCTAGAGTTCGATAAGGGCTACGTGACCCGGACGGCGGACTGGAGAGCTTTCTCCAGTGAACTGGAGGGTAGAATAGTAGACGTCGAATGGCAAGACATGGCGCCCAGAGAAGGAGAAACTGCCATCGACCATCGAGTCAGAATTCTTACGGGCACCATAAGAGATGCTGCCGATGCTACCCTCCAGAGCCGTAGGGCGAGAGCGCGTCCGGTCATGGTGGACGCCGGCCCTAACTCAGATCAAACGAGACTTCTACAGGCCGGCGTAAGTACAGAGTGCAGAGATGAGGAGGAGAGCTGCACACCGAGAAGAGTCTAAGCATAGGTACAGGGTATACGAAACGGTGTGCGCCAGCAGAAGAAGAAGTCCTGGAACGAGTTTATAGTCCAGGAATCAGAGAAGAACCCCTGGGGTATCCCGTACAGGGTGGCGTTGGGAAAGGCTAAGCAGCGACAACTAATGTCTGCGCTGAACGTCGAAGGAGCCGGAGCGTCCAGCCTGGAAGAAAATGCGTCTCTTTATATAGATCATACATACCCCAGGGACAACCCTTCCCAGGACAGTGAAGAAGATCGACTGATCAGGAGCACCACGGTATACCCACCAGGTACTGACCTATGCCCACCATGGGACAAATGGGACCTACGGATGGCTGTTGAGAGGCAGAGGATCGGAAGAGCTCCAGGACTTGACGGAATAGACGCCGCGATCCTGAAGAAGAGTTTCCCCTACGTTGAGGATGATATCCTTGACATCCTCAACGAGTGTCTCGATAGGGGTTACTTTCCAAGAGAATGGAGGATCGCGGACCTGAGACTGCTCTACAAGAGAGGAGGTAAGGACAAGGAATCGCCGAAGGCCTATCGGCCTATATGCCTCCTCCCTGTCATCAGTAAAGTCCTGGAGCACATGATAGCTTCCAGTCTTAGACCGGTCCTTGATGCCGCCAGCCATCCGCGGCAGTTCGGCTCGACCCGTGGCAAGGGAACCACCGACGCGCTGCTGAGAGTGCGCGGGGATGTAGAGGAGAGTGCGGAGAGATATGTCATGTTAGTCCTTTTCGACATATCCTCCGCCTTCGACAGCGTGTGGTGGCCCAGCGTACTCCAGCGGCTACAGGAATACGATACCCCCAGCAACTTATACTGCCTCGTGAGCAGCTACCTCAGCAACAGGAGAGTCAAGATCAGAGGTAGCTGCTACGAGGTAGAGAGAGGTATAGAGAGAGGATGCCCGCAGGGTTCGGTACTAGGACCGGACCTTTGGAAGTTAGTTTTCGACCAGTTGCTGGGGGAACTAGAGGAAGCTGGTTTCCTTGCCACGGCCTACGTAGACGATTTGGCGGTCGTCGTGACCCAGAACAGCAGAGCCAGGGTGAAGACGGAAGCGGAGAGGTGCGCCAGCATCGTCGCAACTTGGTGTGAGAAGAGGAAAATGAGCATGGCCGCTGCCAAGACCCAGGCCGTGCTCGTAAGAGGTTCCACGGACAGGGCTTACCCTATAATCCTGGACATCGGAGGAAGCAGAGTGAGGCTGGGTGAGGAGGTGACGTACCTAGGAGTGAAGGTAAGAAGAGGCTTCGACGTCACCCCTCACATAGTATACCTACGCGATAGGGTGACCCTGTCGATAAATGGATTAAGTAGAATAGGGGGTGCATTCTGGGGCCTCAGGTACCCAGCCACGATGACCATCTACAGAGGAGTGGTGCTGGGTATCCTGAGGTACGCATCCCCTGCGTGGAGCCGGAACCTCACCCAAGGACAGAAGAGAAGACTGGCCACCATCCAGAGACTGGCTCTGCTGAGGGTCACGAAGACCTACCGAACGGTGTCGCACGAGGTAGTGCAGGTACTGGCCGGTGCGATGCCCCTGGACCTCATTCTCAGAGAAGACGCTCTGAGGTATGACTGTAAGAGGCAGGGCTGGAAGTGCTTCCGGAGGGACTCCGAGGAAGAATCGGCGAGACCCCGAATCAATGGAAGAGGATACTTCGGGAGGACCTGATAGAAGAGTGGAACGGACGGTGGGTGGCAAGCCAGAAGGGCGCCACGCTGAGAAAGTTCTTCCCCACCGTCCAATCAAGACTAGAGGCAAAGTGGATCCTCCCGGACTACTGGGTCTCGCAGATATTAACAGGCCACGGAGGGTTCCGGGGAAAGCTACATGAACATGGGAAGGACATCGATCCCCGGTGCCCTACATGCGGAGTCCCTGAGACCGCAGAACACATAGTGTTGACTTGCACTGCCATGGAGCGGCACCGCGCCAATTTAATGAGGAGGACCGGCCTTTACACGCTCTCCGAGCCGGACCTTCCACGCCTGCTTGAGAAGGAGAATTACCCCTCCTTCAGGGAGTTCGTCTACGCGTGGAAGGAATTGGTGGGCCCTTAACACTTCAACCTCGGAAGAGCCCAACCGGCCGGAGAGGCGAGTGAAGACGAAGAAGAGGAAGAAGCAGAAGAACAGATCGCCTGAGACCAGGAGGGCTGGACCAGGGATGAATCTGGACGGATGCGGCGGACCAGGAAGGCTGGACGGCACCCGGACGGATGGAGAGGACCGGACGGATGCGGCTGACCAGGGAGGCTGGACGGTATCCGGACGGATGGAGAAGGCCAGTAGCTGGCCAAGAATGGAAAAGGTGCAACCCCAGCAGAAAGGTGCGCAACCGCGTACTGGGTTGCACCACAGTAGCAGCTAAGGTACAGCTCTAAGGTGCACACCCGAGCACCGGGCTGCACCACAAACCTAATTTAATTGTTGTTCCCACATTAAATTATTCCCAAAAGCATGTAGAATAAGAAATTAAAAAAAATAAAGTGTTGATTATTGGGAGCAGTGGCATGCGTTCACCAAGCGCACTACCCCACTGCATGTCAGAGGCCAAACACGAAGAAAGAGAAGTCCGTCTAGTCGGAGATCAACTAGGAAGGCGTCGAGCCAGATGCTGGGGGTTGAGACTAAGAAGGGACGCCAGAAAAAATTCCACTTTCACCAGCCAGATAAGTGTCCAAAGTTACCTCTTTTTATATCATATTTTATGGCAAAGTTAATAGTAAACATTCCCTTCAGTATTCACAGTCATATCCCTATGCATCATGTAAATATAATCTAATTGTGTTAGATATGTATAATAAATAGTCATAATATCTGCAAGGGTGCGGCGTGGTCTAGTGGTAGTCTGGTTCGAATCCGGGGTTGTGACGGAATATTATTTATTCTGTTATTTCAGCCGGGGGGCGATCCTGGGGTATGGAGACCCTCCTGTGCAGACCCAGCCTTTATAAAGTGGGTACCTAAAAATGGGGGAAAACCTAGCGGCTGAGTGTGATCTCGGCCTAATCACATAATTGCACGACCGTTGGCCTTAAAACAGTACGAATATCTATATGTACGGAGCCCAAGACTCTTCATGGATTGCAGTGGCCAGAAAAGGAACTTCAATAATTTCAGCCAAGAAGCCAGCAAGGGCTAAATAGAGAGATCACAAAAAAAAAAAATTTAATGGACCAATTGTGTTTTTTGTGTAATCCAAATAAAACAAAAATTCATGAGAAACTGGAATTGCATAACTAAAGTAGGTATATATCTGGGATGAAACAGAAATGTTTCACTAAATTCGACTAGTATAGGCAGAGGTGGTACTCGTATGAATAAAACTATAAAACAACCTGATGAAACAAAAAATCTACTCTTCCATCGCCATAATTTAATATTAAATTATTTTCCAATTGCTTGTTCTAGACATCTCTAGTTATGTCATAATTATTTCTTCAAAAAACCACTATACATATTCCCAACTCCACTGTTGAAGTATCATTATCATAATTTTGACCATTGAAGTTTGTTACTACGAAATTCAATTAATCCACTAAACATGTACCTTCTATTACGGCTTTATGGCGAAATAATTATGATAACACACCTAGAAATGTCATAAAACTGGAGAAGGCAATAAATCATCGGAAGTAATTTTTATAATAATGTGATAAATTATGACCATGCAAGAATAAAGTTTTTATTTTATACCAATATTGAATTTAAATTAATGTTTATTCCGAGGAATAGATAAGAATTAAATTTAATTATTTTTGGATCAAGTCAGACTATTTATACCTGAAAAGGCATAGGCGTCGATTTTTATTTGAAATTATTAACCTTTTTTCAATCTATTTTATAGAAAAAAAATATGGTTATATATAATCTTTATCTAAACTATTAGAAAAGTTATAATTGACTGAAATTGAAAAAGTTTAATAATATAGATGTATAATGTATAGTAGGAAAGCAAAAACATTAAAAGAGAATATTATATTATATAACATATAATGATAGTAATCATAACCATAATTGACTTTGAATTGTTATTCTTTTGTTATACGAATATAACTTGTATAATTTAATGAAAAATGAATTATTCCACGGTAACTAAATAAGTATTTATTTTTAAAAATCTATTTCAGTAAGTGAATATAAAGCAACATATTATTGCAAAATCAAATTATCCATCGGTGATTAATTCATAAATAAATTTAAAAAATTCCTAAATTCTCCTCTATAAAACATCCAAACTATTTTGCTAAGAAAAATGAATAACAAAAATATTCATATATACTTGATTTATTAAAGTAATAAATTTTAAAGAATTTATAAATAAAAATTTCTGTTTGACCATATCCATCATTATTTTCCTTTTCGGCTCCTATCAATGTTTTTACAATATAATCATATTTCGAAAAGCTTCACTATTTATCAACAATTTCGTTTTTAGTATACGCTACTACGAATACGAAAAAAATATACTCCGGCAGATTTTCAACAAAGTTGAAAAATAAATAAATATATATACCAACTTTTTAACGAATATTGTTAACAAATTATTTGAATATTAGGTAATTAACTATTTAATTATTTAGCAGCATTAATATAGAAGAATGGAAAAGGAAGACTCGGCTCATTACCAATTCCGCAATTAAAGGCCATTAGGATCAAAGAAGCTTACTCTCATCATTAGGGCTCAGGAAGAGAAAACGGATATCGGCAGCTCTAATACATCCGATAGTCTAATTGCTGTTGCCGTCCTATTTACCTTATATATTTAAATAACGATAAAAAGCTATATATTACGTCAAAATGTAATATGACATTGTTCATATAACAGAATTGTTCTGAATACTACTTATAATATATAATAATCATTATTAATGAATTATAATTTTATTCTTGGTTGCTTAAATGAGAAACCATCAACATATAAACAATGGCACCATCATGGGTGAATAAGTATTTTCGTATGTACCGTATTATTTTCATATACTTTTGAAAATAAAAGGAATCTCTTTCATATTACTTGTTAGTAATAAGATGATAGTAGTAAGAAGCTCTTTTTCCTCATTAGAGAGAGCTACGTCGAATTTTTATTCCTCGTTCAAACGTAGTGAACATATACCGCTCGCAACCAAATTAGGACATTTGCCCTACATGTGGAAGAGTCAGGTTTCCCACTTTATAGAGGTTGGATTTTCCTGGTAAATTGGGTCTACCCCGATATTTTTCTGGCATGAGATTCAAACCATAGCTGATAGAATTCAGAAGGAAAAACCATAGAACTGAGATTCTGAAGTGGAGTTCGTTGGATGTTAGAATATCCCTTCCTTTTTTCCATTACCAAATTAAATGAAAGAAATTTATTTCAATATAGTATATTTTTGCATAACATGGCTAATCAATTATTGTTTTTTAAACAATACATACTCTATACTATACAGAATATTTATAACCTCTGTACAAATAAATGAAAAACTTTTATTTTGTTTTTAATTATAGTTATTTCGCGTTAAAGATATCTGGTGTATGGAATCGAAAGTCTGTTTATTCAACTGTTATATTCAAACCCTTTAACAAATATAAATATTTAAAAAAAAAAAAAACATTCCAGGATGGTTTCAGCTGGTTATGGCAACCACCTAATAGGTGTAATGAGTAAGTTTTTGAATTTAGTTGATCTCCGTGATTTCTAGACTTTATTTTATTGATTCATTCTTGTATTTGTCATCATTATATCAGTATTCATCATTCATTATTTTTTGGCTTTGTATTGAATCTAATTCATTTTCAATAAGTCATATGAAAAAATAAAAGAAAATAGAATAAATAAGGAAAAATATTGTAATTTTACTCAATAAAAATTTTCGATCGAAAAAAAAAATTTGATATCCGTTTGGAACAGAAAGTAGTTTATTTTTATTTTTTCATACTTACTTAAATATTTGGTAAAGTTTCCTCAATTAAAGGAATATATGTTTTTAATAAAATAATTATTATAGCCTGAATATAATAAATCTTTATAATCTATATTACATATGTAGTTATAATAAATATGAGAACTAGCCATTACTTATTGGATAAGCTTGAAGGCTAAATGTTAATAACCAATTAATTTTACCTGACATTGCGAACGTTAATTAGGTCCGCTGTGGTCATGATTTATTTCATGTCATAACTTCTTTCCAACTGAATTATGAGTGGGAAGATCTAAACCACTCTACAGATTTTGCCGATGAAATTTCAACGCTTTATAGTATTAATAATCTCAGTAAGGTCAAACATTTGATAAATTTTGAACACATCTACTTATCATTTAGCTACAACATACGTATAGAAAAAAAATCAATAAATTCCTCTACTATAAACTGCTTTGCATATAATAAAAATAAAATATACAAAAGGAAAAAAAACTTATAATCTGAGGAATTAAAGTATTTCAAGGGAAAATATCTGGTGCGGGCAACACACGACTTTCACTTACCTCCATTTTTAAAATTAATGAAAGAATTTTCAATTACAGTTAGAGATAAAAATACGTGAAACTATTAAAGAATTAATTAAATTAAATTTATATAGAAACATGTGTTTTATTAAAAAATCTATTATATTATTATCTAAAATAATCACTCAGTTTTATCTTCATTTCATCACTCTTTATTAAATTTTAAAAGCTTGTGTATATAGATAATAGATAATATATTTTCTAAAATCTTTAGCTTTCCAACGGTGTATCATATATGTATATTACTGTTCTTATGCTGAAAAACAAAAAATTGCATTAAAAAAATATTTTTCCTGTTTTCTCCTTTAGTTGGGTATCGAATTCATTCAATTTATATATTTATTTGTTTTTCATCAGTGGTAACAAGATAATATAGTTATTTTCATGGAATCAACAAAATTAAAGGTACTTTAGAAAAATAAAATTTAAAATATCGGCATTTAAGCCCTGTCAGACTATTTTAATCCGAATGAAACCTACATGCTATTAAAGCCCATTACATTTTACATCGGTAATGCGAGTTTAATCAAAATCTTCGGAACCGTTTTCGAGAAAATCGAAAAAAGGCAATGCATTGTATAAAGTGGCTCTTCTGGTAAGCTTATTTTTATGAAAAAGGTTTTGTAATGTCTCGGGCGTATATTTGTCTTAAATATGAAATTTCAGTTTCATAGAACTTACCGTTTCCGCCCGGGAGTTCCTACACACACACACACACACATTTTTGCGGGACTTGGTTATTTGGACACAGGGGACCCTAAAATGTGTATTTCCGTTGAAAACTGGAATTCGAAAATTTTCACGATCGCAATACTTTCCCGTACTATACATAGTAGTAGTACATAAAAGTAGTAGCTTTGTAGGCTTTCTCATTTTTTAAAATAAATTAATTAATAATTATCCTATTGCTGTTTCCCGAATTCTTGAGATTTTTAACATATTGCTCTACTTATTTCGTTACACTACCTTAAGGTTAGGTATTTATTAATAATAATAATAATATGTTCAGCGAAACCGAAGTTTCGATGCCGGAAATACCAAATTTTGCCTATTCAGAATCGTTCAATGATCACAGTTCAAGCAGATCAGATTTTACACAATCCACCCACCGACGCCTCGGGCCACCTCCAATTTGAGTCTTCGGGGTGCCATCAAATCAATTATACATACACTGTACAAGCTCCGTAATTTCGCGTTGTGTAACCTTCTAAATTCTGCAGTGGCCTCATTCCTCTTTGGATCAAATATTGCACATAGTATTTTACCTTCGAAAACCGTAAGATATTGTTAATCTTTCAAAGTAAGTAACCATGATCAAAACCGTCGAGATGAAAATAGTTATAAAAATGTCTAATATTCAAGTTTCTTGACCGGAATCGCGAGCTAAGTAATTCATGATTTTAATTTAATAATATTATAAATTATTTTGGTTTCTATAATTTTTTCCTCAAAATCGACGAACTACGTGAAAATTAGTACTATGAATTTTACACTGTTTCTATAAAACGGCTCAATTGGTTTTGAATGCATTCGCTATATTGTTGTAAAATTTAATATGATGTTTGTATCTTGATTGGAATAGTTCCAGGGCACCGAATTCTTATTTCATATTTCAAAGTACTTTGTTGATTTGACCATTGAAGGTTTATTATTTTCATACTGAACTTTGAATTAAGAAAAATTATCCCTTCCCCCCTCTACCTCTCGAAATTTGAGGTTTCACGTTTCAAGATAGGACCCGAAAATGAATTGTAAAAAATCGATCTTTCCACCCATGGAATTTATGAAAAACATTTTGTTGGATCCTAAATCTCTATACATATTACTTTCATTTAATATATATATATAGTAAGGGAAAGTATTGCGATCGTGAAAATTTTCGAATTCCAGTTTTCAACCGAAATACACGTTTTAGGGTCCCGCAAAAAGGTGTGTGTGTGTGGTAACTCTCTGGCGGAAACCATAAGTCCTATGAAACTGAAATTTCATATTTAAGACAAATATACGCCCGAGACGTTACAAAACTTTTTTCATCGAAATGAGATTACCAGAAGAGCCACCAGATTTATTTTTATTCTATACATATTAAAAATAACTAATTTTACATTGGTAAAATTCCAATATTTTTCTTTATTATATCTCTTTTCTTTTCTTTTTTCATAAGACTTATTGATAAAGAATTAGATTTAACACAAAGCCAAAAAAGAATCATTGTAATCGTTTAATAAATGGCTGTAATAAAGGGTTTCAAACTAAGTAATGGTAATAGACCACTTTACTTAGACATAAACTGGCTGTGTTGCTGGTCCGTAATCCTTAAACTCTCTTATCAATTTATCGCTATACATTTAAGTTAATTATCTAACTAGTAATATAAATTGTTATAACTTAATATAATTACTTAGAAATAATGGACCATTGGGTAATGATTTGTTTTTATGATTGATAAAATATATCGAAATTTGAAATGTTAAAACGTTCGAAAAAGAAAACTGGACACTTTTATTTATTTATTTTTGCTGGAGATGTATAAGATATTGTTGGAAGTCAAACATTTAAAATAAAAAAACAATCTAACATACAAAGCTGTTTTATGTGATAATGGATAGTGATGAAAAGTGCATGAAAAATATCATGAAATGATTTTTGTATATAATGATTGTTTATTTATTTATTTAATGTCCCATTATGCTGCTGGGGCTAATCGGACATGCTACAATTGGAGTACCAAATTTTGCCTATCCAGGTGTGTTTAGTATAGGGATCTTTAAGGAGTACCTGACATCGCACAGGCTCGGGACCACCTTTTAACGTTCCCTCCGAAAGGCGGCATAAATAAGGATTTTTTACTCCCATTAAAAACATTCTAGGGCCACCTGCGGGTTCGAACCTGGCACCTTGAGCATAGCAGGCTGTTAAGATAACTACCATGCAACAGGTAACCCGTATAAAATGATTTATATTATTATAATACATAATGTTACCGAAATATTTTAATTTTAATTCAATTGTGTTTCTTGTTTTTCAATTTTTAATTAAACTAAAACGGTTAAAATTGTTTCCAAGATAGGAAGTTAAACAAAGTTCTGTTGCACGCATCAGAGATTTTTTTTTTCAAGATTACAATAGAATAAGTAAATATATGTAATAAAAACTTATAAAGTGCTTTATTTTATTTTTTTTTTATTATAAATTTGAATTAATATTATTTATTTTTTTTAATTTGTGAAAAGCCCTCTATTCGAGAACCCAATTTAAATATCCGATTAAATGAGACTCGTCTACTTTTTCTGTTTGATGCAGATTGAGGCTTTAGACTCGAGTATAAAGCTGAACAATTCAAATAAAGGTAAGCTGGTACAACTCAAATGGCAATAATAATGGAATATCGTTGTAGAAGGCTGTTTAATTAACATCAACTAACGGGACCCGTGATACGCTGCGAATTGAACCCTTTGCAAGTTTCGACATAAATATTCATGGCTTTAGGTCCACAAGCGTTGAGGATATTGTGCCTGGTTATCAAGGCAATTCCAATTGTACTCGGACCGATGATTACCGTCTTCTAGCAGCTGCTCTCCGGATATTGGAGTGGACATCTAACTGCTCTTAGCTATTCCAGTGCTTTTCTAAGATTTCAAACTTTTTACATTCAAGCTAAAATACACTCTAACTTATTAACACTAAAATGACAATTAAAGACAATTCAAAGGGAGAAATTAGAAAACAAAAAACATTCAACATCTGCAACAGCATTTCAATTAGAAAAAAACATATATAAAATAAATCCTCACGAAATTTTGCATCAATTTAGTGAGTTTAATCAAAAGTATTTAAGCCGTTTAAGAGGATATTATAAACAAGGAAAATGTATGGTAATGTAGGAAAATGATAAAATGGCAATTACGGTCAGTCAATATCATTGAAAAAATGTATGTATAGTCTGAAGTATATACTTGTATTGAATGTGAATGTTGCTGATGAATGTTGTTTCTCATTTTCGTGCTTGATATTTTATGCATTAAAATAAAACAAATAAAGATGAAAAATACGATAATGGACTTGAAAGTCTTGTGAATTAGCTGCTCTGCGGTAGCACATTATTGTTTGTTTTATTATATGTTAGTCCAATTTTCGTCATTTCGTCATTTATTGCAAAAATTTAATATGTTAATTTATTAAATGTATTCAAATTGTCAATATAGGGAGTGCACCGGAATGGTTATAACTCATTCTCATTTTAATAAAGGTTAATAGAAGTACTAAAAACAATACCATTTCTTTTCTAATTTAGAAATGCTGTAATTCTTTTAGGTAATAGGAATAGAATAATAACAGGTCTTTACGATTTTAATCAGCTACTTTATATCATTTCATAATAAATTGGTTTTTAATTTTAGGTAATATCTTCTCAGTTTTTTAATGTAATTTATCTTAGAGCTCATGTACGTGTAATATATAATACAGCTGTAAATCACAGTACTAAATATCCAAAAAAAAACAAACATCTGAAATGCCTTTTGCTCATTAAAAAACGATGTATTCATAGGATTGTGTCCTGTTGATAATTATTATTTTTACTTGAAGCATTTAACGATAAAATCTCTCTTCACGTTCGCTGTCCCGAAAATCGAATAAATATCTATCATGAAATGAATTGATAATTAAAGTGGAGATATTCATTTTCCGTTCAAATTTATTTTTAGGGTAATGATAGTTAATACTGTCTTCTGAAATAGTCTAATAGAACTTCGAAGCCGAATTATCCAAATTTATTTCGAATGGTATTGTATCTTCAATTTTTTTTTTTTTTTAATAATTTCTATAATAATCTACCGTTGTTAACATTAACGAATAAAAAGGAATAAAACATAAGAAATAATTTTCCAATTTGTTTTCATAAAAGGAATACAGACCTTAATTGGGAAGCGAAAAAATAAATAAATAAAAAGGCAGTCTTAGGGAATGCCGATGAAAGTGAATTTTTTTTTTTGTATTCTCCATTTGCGCTGGCATTTTGTTGCAAAGAAAGTACATTCAATAAAGTAGATTATGTTGAGAATGCATGTTTTTTTTTTTTTTGTTTTTTCAATATCATTGTTTCATTTAATTGTAAAACATCATCATCCTGTAGTGATACATCATCTGGAATTATGTCATCGTACATAGCACATCTTTTTTTTTATTTTTTTTTTTTTTTTGTACTAACTATTTATTATATCAAGGGTATTCAGACATTTAGGAATAAGCTATATAGCTGTTTGACTAAAATAGCCAAAGTAAACAGAAAAGATATGTTTTAGTTAGTAATGACATATACATTGTGCTTAATTGAAATTCATATTGTTAAAATCAATTTAATTTTCAAATGTCATATTTCTATGCTTATGTGATGAAGATATTCTTCCGGATTTAGCTTTAATACGAGTTAAATACTGACAGTAAGTTCATCATGGTTTTTCTTTATATGTTTGAATGTTTTCATGCAAAGTAATGTTTTAATTTACAAATATCGAATTTAAGAGTCAAGAGAATTAGGATATTCATTATAATAATAATAGGCTTAGCGAACCCGAAGGTTCGACGCCGATACCACCAAATTCTGCCTACACAGACTCGTCCAATGTTCACCAATCAAGCCCAAGCTCCCGAGATCAGCCTTAACGCAATCCTCCCATCTACGCTTCGGCCTACCTTTCGGACGCCTACCAGTCGGATCAGCAAATACCAACTTTCTCGGAATCCGCTCGTCATCAAGCCCAACAACTTTACTCGCCCATTTGAGTCTCCGCGATGCAATCAGCTCAATTATATTCACAGGATACAAGTTCCGCAATTAGGCGTTATGCAATCTTCTAAACTCCCCAGTGGCCTCATCTCTCTTCGGACCAAAGGATATTCATTATATTAACTTTATATACAATAAGAGTTAAATTATAAGACATAGTATATCTACTACGTCTTTACTCATTCATTTGCAACTGACTTAAATTCAATTAAATACTGAAAACAAATTTTTATAAATATCGATATTTTTTTGCCGATATTACACCGGTATCGATAACGTTATCCTATCTCTAATAGGCAGGTAAACACAGAGCGTATGCACCAGTCTAGAGCATATTGGTAACGTTACCATGGTTACAAAATAAAAGCATTTACCGCTACCAAAAATTTGCATAACGCCCTAAGGAGGTTTTCCCTTAAAAAAAACCTATAACTCTACAACTCAAGGAGGGTTCAGTATATAAAGAGATCCGCTCCGTTTTACGGCCAACGACCGTCCAAGAAGGCGATTAGGCCTGAATCACGCTGAGCCTTCAGATTTTAGTACGATTTTGGGTACTCACTTGATAGAGCCTGGGTGTGCCCGGAGAGGTACTCCATACCCCAGGGTCGCTCCACGTCGGAATTATAGAATACATGCTCTATTTACTAGGTCATGCCACTCCCTCAAGAAAGTTAAAGATTCTTAAAAATATTTTGTATAACATAAAAAGCCTTCGAAGACAATACAGTGACATAAAACGCCTAAATTTAGGTGTTTTTTCGTAGATCATAATTTCAATTGTTATTCAAATCAGATTTTCCACGTAAAAGAATATAAAATTTATTAAAGTCAAAGGGTTATTCGAGTTCAACCGAGAAACGTGATTATATTAAATAAACGTTTCCTCTAATAATAAATTTAATTCCATCTCCTCCAATATCTTTATATACCTCGGCAGTTCTGGAAAAGGAGTATAAAGTATTAATTCGGTCCAGATATATTGATTTCCCTGAGGTAAGGTTTTTAATAAAGGGATTGCTTTCGGTAATACTCGGATTAGGACCCTTTGGAGGAACCATCTCAAAGCTACGGATCAAATATATATGGAGTTGCTGAATAAAGTATCCCTCGTCCATTTGTGTATGAGACCGGGCGAGGACAGTGCTGCATTAGGGTTATCCAATGGCACCATTAGCTGGGGCTTTGCTATATGGTAGTCATATCTTATCCTCTGTCTCTGTTTCCCTTACAGGAATATTACCGTACATATGCAGCGAAAATTCAACTTTATATGAATAGAGTTGTGTATTTCGTTTTATACTTCAAAATCGAGACGTTGATTTTCATAAGCTACAACAGGATGTTTTGAAGAATATAAAAAAATCTGGTGCGTGCAACACACGATTTTAACGTACCTCGATTGTAAAAATAAATTTAAGAACTATAAAACGTTTAAAGAATTATATTGTTTCGTTAAAAACAATATATATATATATATATATATATATATATATATATATATATATATATATATATATATATATATATATATATTTGATTTAATATTATAGAAATATGAAATTATGTATAATGATCAGTTAGGTTTAGGTCCTATTTGTCACTTCACTTTCTCTTGCACGATTGGATCAAAGTTGAAAAAAAATATTTAAATCATCTTTTCAACGATATAGTTTACATCTAGATTGCTATTCTTTTGTTCATATAAAATACCTAAATAAATAAAGGCCTTCTTCAGGGCGATAGAAGACCTGAAATTTAGTCCATAAACGTTGGTACTGTTAAATTAAGTTTCCACTTTGTCAAGTGTTTATTGAACTGCACCTTCAACTATCTTCCCACCTACATATATATACCCACAGTCGATCATTCTCACTTCAAGATCATTTTTTGGTGGTAGTCAGCGAGGTCCAAATAACTGTGACAATCATTATTGTAACTGTACTGTAACAGGTAGGCAAGTTTCATTACATTTCTTTTCTTTTTTTTTTAAATTTATTTATTGAAATTTACAACTGTATGTTCATACATCAAGTAAATATGCTACAATAATAAAACACATGAAAAAAACATGAAGAGAAACTGCCCATTGGCAGCACTCTAGTAGTGAATCTACATAAGAAGGTCTCGAAGCCATCTTCTTTTCAAACGCCTCGGCGGATTGTCAGGAATTGAAGTGGAAGCAAGGATTGAAACTAGTGGATTAGAGTGGGAGTAGAGTTTTTCATGGGAGAGTGATACCTGGTACAGGCCAAATCAGCAACATATGTAACATTAAGGTCTTTGTGGATGATTTTATTGGTGACAAAGTAAGGAGCGTTAAGGATTTCGGATTGTAAGGATTGGATACGGAAAGAGTTTGATGGTTTAGAAGAGCCCCAAAGCTCAACTTCGAAGGTCCAGATAGGCCATATGATGGTCATGTAAATGAGTCTTTTGTAGTTAAGTGAAAGGTTAGAGCGTCTGTCTAGTAAGTGTTGGAGTAGCCGAAACGGCGAGCAGTTTCTTGTCTTTTCAGTCTTGTATGTGGATTCCATGTAAGACCTTTGACAAGCAGGAGGCCTAAATAACGGATCTGTTTAACAGGGATAAGCGGGGTATCAATAAAGGACACTTTAGGGCAGGATGTCATAGGTTTACGATTAAGGGTAAAGGTAATCTAATGGGATTTATTGGAGTTTATTTTAATTCTCCAATTCTGACACCATATCTTGAGATATGGTCTCTGATGTGGGATTGGAGGGTTTGAGAGGCAATACTAGGATCGCTATTAACTCATAGCACGCAAGTGTCATCGGCATAGGTAGAAAGGAATGTGTTAAGATGGGTTGGGATATCAGCTGTATAGACTGTGTAAAGAATGGTTCCTAGGATACTGCCTAGAGGAACACCAGCAGACCGAGTAAAAGTGGATGAATAGGACTTATTGTGGTTGATTTCAAAGGTTCTATCAGAGAGTAGGACTGGAGGATGAGGATGTATGTTGGAAGGAGGAATTTACAGAGTTTGTATAGCAGTCCCGGGTGCCAGACTCGGTCAAATGCCTGTTTCATGTCTAGAAAGACTCCCGTGGCACTGCTGGATGGTGGACTGGGATGCTCGGAACCCAAACTGGTGGTCTGAGATTATGTGATTAAGTTCTAGGATTGGATAAAGACGTTTAAGGATGGGTCTTTCCAGGATTTTACCCACAATAGGGAAAAGAGAGATAGGACGTTAGGAAGTAGGAAGTTCTAGCGGTTTTTGGGTTTAGGGATCATTTTAACGATAGATAATTTCCAGGAATCAGGAAAGTAGGTAGTACGGAGTATGGCATTATAAATATATGTGAGGAACAGGATGGCTTTTCTAGGAAGTTGTTTTAAGCTATGGGCAGTGATTAGAACGTTTCCAGGAGCTTTGAAAATGCTTTAGGAGGAAGGGCTAGCTGTAGTGGAACATCCAGTTCTGTTTCAATGCATTCGAGGTGAAGCTGGTTAAGGATATCAGGATGCCGAATGTAGGTTTTAAAAAGATGCTGAGCGAATGTTTGGGATTTCTCTTCAAAGGTTCTAGTCCAGGATTAAGATTCATTAAGGAGACGGTGATTAAAATCTTTGAAGTTTAACAGTTTCTTAGTAGTAATCCATAGTGACTTGTCGGTAGTAGTGAGTTTTTCAGTCATACTCAATAAGTTTTGAATCTTGAAAATTTTTATTTCTATTTTTAGTTTGTTAGTCAGTTTGATATAATATGTTTTGTCTCCTGGATATCTAGTCCTATGCCACTTCGATCTTGCTTTACGTTTATCATTATATTTCTCAATTAATAAAAAATAAATTAAATAAAAATTATAACTGCATATTTTGCTTAATCCTTTGTTCAAAGAAATATATTGTTTTATATATCGACTATATTACGAATCCTCAACAATGAATTGAGTCCTCAGGAACTAAATCTTTGATCTAAACAACCTATAAAGTACTGTAACTATTGGTCCAAACTGTCATTAATGTCAGAAAAGTGACTCCCAAAACTGTGTTTCAACAGACTAAAGATGATAGATGCAGAAAAGCCTGATGTAGGATACAACTGGGCTTAACAGGTTATATGATAGCCCATCAATATGGATGTAGAGATTAATTCAATGCTGCTCAGGAAAACGAAATTTTGAAGCATAAAGTCGATATTACTTAATGATTATAAGCCACAACTTCTCAACTGACAATAATAGAGCGGTGAATTCAAATAGTAACCCCGATTACTCAGTAGCTACAACCTACTTAAACCTGAGACAGAGTAGAAAATCCAAAGCGCATCAAATTACACCAGGAAACGAAATATTTATTTTTCAAGGCAAACGAACTTCGTCCATTCTTCAATAGTTATTTCAATAATAGTTTGTACCACATTCTCCTACATTGCCCAACCTTCAAAGAAAATGGACAATATATCTTAAATCCATCCCAATCCGTATCTTCCGATCTAAAAAACATTAAGAATATTTTGAACATTAGTAGTTAAGCCGAATTGAACAGACTTTATATTTATATTTTAAAAATATGTAATAAGCATGATTCTGTAAGTGCCATATAAATAATATTATGTAATTAGTTTTCGAAACGATTTAATATTTTTACTTGCACTATGCTTCTACTTATTTTAAATAATGCTCATTATTTTAAGTTTAATATTACGTTAATATGGGATTATCCAGTTTTTTTTTGTTTCTTGTTTTGTTAAGGAGTACTTGTTATACTTTGTTTATTGTTTTTGTAATGAAGCACTAGACACAGGTTGTGTTTGTTTTATAATTGCATTTTATGAATAGTGAATATGTACAAGAATTTTCCTTTCACAAATAAAAATATATTCTATTTTATTCTATAACTATTATTGTTGGATTCTAACTCCTTCAATCGCCTTGAAAAAGGCCTAAAATTAAGGCCACAACGTTGGCACTATTAAATTGTTTCCACTTAATCAAGTGTGTATTTGACTGCACTGGCTTCTCCCCTATATAAAAAGAATAATTGACCAGAACGATAAAATAGCCATAGTAAAAAAAAAAAAGAAAATATGGTGAATAGAATATGATATTAAAGGTTACAGAAGGAAACAGCCAAAGCAAAGAATACTAATGAGGTGAAAACGAATACAAAAAAAAAAAAAGGGAAACGAATAATTAGTCGGAATTATTAACATTAGGTTTTCTTCTTTCTACCATCATTAGTTCTTCTTTAAAGATTGTTATTAGAGCTCAAATAAAATCTACCTCTCTAACCACTAACATACTTTGATTTGCTTTAGACTCACACTCTGTGTGTTTTGTTTTTCTTTCAACTTTTAAAAATAAATAAACACAAAGCTCTAGCTCTAGCCTAATGAAAAACAAATGTTAGTTTATCTTTTCTCTTTTTCCTCCATTCATTCTATGTCGATAGCTTCGTAGGTTGTTTAAATCATACATTTAGTTATTGAGGGCTCAATTCATAGTTGAGGCTTCACAATATAGTTGATTTATAAAACAATATATTCCTCTGAACAAATGATTTATCAAAACATTCAGTTATAAATATTATTTTTGTTTTTTTTATTTGTTGAGAAATATAATGAAACATGCCAAATTTAAGGGATAAAGTAATAGAGCTGTAGGAATTTATTCATAATGTATGTAAATGATAAAGATAATTTATTATATATATTTATTGAGAAATACAACAATTTGTTTCTAATTGATCATTAGTAATAGTGATATGATACCACATTCATACAATATATACAGAAAATAATGATAAAGTCAAGTCACATAAAATGTAATATACATGAAAAAAAAATAAAAACAACTACAATTCAGATAAAAACAAAGTGAGAAATAAATTAACATCATACACACAATCATATTTTTTGCTTTTTATGTTCGCCCCTCGCCTTTATAGTCTATACGAGGGTTTCCTGGGGGAGGGGGATGAGGGCGGGGGATTACTTCAGAGACAAAATCCCCTGGCACCGAGATTCGAACTCATAATTATTTTAATCCTATCAAATTCTATTATCCGGTTGTTTGGCTACCCCTTCCCCTCAAACATAATCATAACTATATACAATCTGCTAAAGGAACCCCAGACTGGGCTTTTAGCTCGACTTGAAGGAAAAGCGGAATCATTGAGATCCCAGCGCCTCTTTCTCAGCCGCATCACTGGTATAACGATAATGAAAACAATTATCGATAATATTTAAAATAAAAAATATTATTGAATATTGTGGTTAACCTTAACAATACTAAATTTAATAGTCGGAAAAATGGGCGTTAGATTTTTCCGACCGTTAGGTTTAGTATTGTTAAGGTCAACCACAATACGCAATGATTCAATTTTTCATCATCGTTTAAAGCCTTTGTAATTTTCAAAATTCTTTAGATTCCTAAATCATTGTTTCATATCCGTTAAGATAATTTGATATTGGGTTGATCCGTATGTTTATTTGGTTTCCGTTACTAGTTCCAAATGTGTTTAAATAACTTTTCTGGTAATCGGTTCTGGAACCATGCAAAAACATTTAACACAGCAAGGAAACATATACGGCTTCGATGTTTAGGAGCCACACAAATTGTTTGAGTCAAATCTGGCCAACCAGCATTTCGGCAAAAACGTCCAGAACTAGTAAATCGCAAAAGTGTTTTATTCCACCACGAGAATAATCACACAGCATAAGTTAACGCAACTTGACCGGGAAGTTCTTTTACTTCCAATGTATTAAAATAACACAATGTATTAAAAATATCTGGATCAGTTTTTGGCTAGAGGTCATTATTAAAAACGGCGAATACATCAATAAATAAATTTATTCTTGACAACAAAGAAACTAATTGTTAATATTATTGTTATAGTGCCGAGTATACTAAGCTTTGAACCTCATCATTTTATTATAAATCGAAATAATCTAATTTAATAGAAACTATGATACAAATAGATCTCATTAAACGTATATTATCAAAAAGAAGAATGTCTCTATCACAAAGTAACTATCAGGAGGGAAAAAATAAGGGCTAAATAAAATAAAAAAAATCGATATCCCTGACCAATATTTTGTTTCTTTTCTTTGTAAGGATTCATTTCCGTATCATTAGTACTTCTGTACTGTAAGTAATATAAAAAATAATCTATGCCGTAATTTCTTTAGAACTATAATCTCCAAATCATCATCATTCATTAATTATTTAATTGTACTATGTTTTCTTAGTTATCTTCTTTGCTGATGTCTGGCCATTGACAAACTCAACTCTAAATTATTGAAAGTGAACAGATGATTTATTGATAAATAAGTTAGTAATTTGCCAATAACCAATCTTATACGCATTACATTAAATAAATAATTTCTTTATGTTCCTGGGATGAATACCTTTAGATTAGCATTCAAATAATAATAAAATGGGCTTTAGAGTCTTAGATTAACTAAATAAATATAAACAAGTTAAGTAAAACTAATAGAAAACAGACAGAAGTAGATATTAAAATATCCTTATTTTATTTTATTTTTGTTATTATTAATTTGGTTATAACCTTGTGGTCATGAGAGTTTATAGTGGGATTTAAAGAGAAAAAGAGAGTTAAAGTGACGGAAAGGAAGAATAGCATAGAATTCCATAAGATTGAGGATCGGATAAGAAACGATCGGTCGTAATGTATAATATGAAGGCCTAGAACCGTGTATATCAGGAACTGACAGAGGATTTGAATTACTGTTACTTAAGTACGGAATATATATTAGTATAATATATTGTAAAATATACTTAAAATTCCTAAAATGGCCCACACTTGTTCTTATTATGGTCTTTGTATTATCATAGGAGCGCGGTTCTCGATTTAACGGCTGATTATCTCTAAGATAATTGCACTTATAACAAACCTTTTTTATCTTGAATATTTATGTTAGCATCACACACTTTAATCATGCAATATGAGGATTAAATAACAGGATTCCTTGGAGAGTTGCGGGCCTATGAACCACAGAACAAATTGTTGGCCGCGTATGAGACGACAAACAATATGTAAGGACAATGTATAGTGCTGTGAACCTGAGATAAAACAGTATTACATTTTTACATTAACTTACCTATATATGCAATATATATTAAAAGAAAATATTGCGATAGTGAAAAGTTTCGAATTTCTGTTTTCACCGGAAATACACCGCAAAAAGGTCTGGGTGTGTATGTATGTGTGCTGTAGTTCCCGGCTAAAAACGAACAGTCCTAAACTGAAATTTCATATTTAAAAGAACTATATACCCGAAATGTTACAGAAACTTTTTGATCAAAATCAGCAAACCAGAAGAGCCACTTCATACCATGCATTTCGCACATTTTCACGATTTTCTCAAAAACGGCTTAAACGATTTTGATTAAACTCTAAATATCAAAGTAAAATTTGATGAGCATTAATATATTGTAGGTTTCATTCTGATTTAAATAGTCTGGCAGGGCTTAAATGCCGATATTTGAAACTTCCTACCTCTTAAGTACCTTTAATTTTGTAGATGCTAAAAAAATAACAATATAATCTTGTTTGTTATAAACGATAAAAACAGGTATATATATATATATATAAGTTGAACGAATTCGATCTTTAACTAAAGAAGAAAAATGCAAACATATTTTTTTTTTGCAATTCTCGTTTTTGAACATACCAACAGTAATAGAGATGAATAATATACCGTTAGAAAGCTAAATATAGTAGAAAAAAAATTATCTTATACAGAACTTTGTAAAATTTAATAATGAGTGATGAAAAACCGATGAAACTGATTGTTGTAGATAATAATATAATAGATTATTTAATAAAACAAATGTTTCTATTGAAATTCAACTTAATCAATTCTTTAACAAGTTATTTTTATCTCTAAATTTATTTAAAAATTCTTAAAAACTATTTAAATTAATTTTGACAACGGAGGTAAGTGAATGTCGAGTGTTGCACACCAGATTTTTTTTCTACTGCTTATTTTATTGCATAAATAAATAATAGATGTGGTAAATAAATAATAGGATGTCGATAATGAGCTGCATCTTTGTTGATAAGATAGAAAAGTAAATAAATAAAATTATTTCATTTAGCATTAGATTTTTTTTAAATTAAATGGTTAGCTCTTCTGAATTGTTTACCAATTTAGTGGACGTATTCCTATTGTTAATTCGTGTTGCATATTTCCTAGCATTCCTTTAACCATAAACCAGATTGTTACCCAAAGTTAGGCCATGTTTAATATTGCATTGCGTGGGATCTGGAGTTAGCGATTATTGGTTTCAGCAACAAGGAAATATTCTCCGGAACTCCTGGGCTTATATTAGCTTACAATAATCATTGAGCCCTCTTAACACTCATTTACAGCAGTCATATAGATTTTTTGGTGGTAATTAATATTTAATGAAGCACACGAAAAATACACATGAATCAATAATTAAGTAAGAAGTTATCAAGTATTTTGGGAGTTGAGAAGTTAAGTGGCAAGTCATCGTGATTTTAATCTGTTGGTTATGGGTTTGAATAAGGGCAGATAATTAAATAGCTGCTTATCTACTCTTTCTTCTATAAAATAGTTACTCTTAATGAGTAACCATGAATGAAACATGTTTTGCAAGGCTTACCTTCTCTCTCTCTCTCCTCTCTCCCTCACGCACACACACACACACACACACCATATACGAGTACATCCATTTTCACCATTCGTCATTTGGATACAGGAGATCCTATAACATGTATTATTGAAAACTAGGATTCGAAAATATTTTTTTCCTCACTATATATTTCACATGCAGCTAAGTTGAAGTGAAAAATGTTGTTAAGAAGTAGATTCGGTATCAAAAAGACAATACTTTTTTATTGGTTTAATTCTTTCTTTTGAAAATTTAGATTTTTTAAAAATTATTGTAGCTTTGAACTTTCATGACTTCGTTAAGGCCAAATAATTTATTTTTAAGCTAGTGAGTAGGGGTGGGCATAATCGAATGACGATTATCGGATCATTCGTTTTTTTATTTTTTATTTATTTATTTTTTTGCTTGCTCATCACATAAATTATATGCTGGTCAGCCATTATAGAGACGGGAATTGTGGCTTATCGTCTCTCAGAATCCATTTTAATCATTCGATTATTTAAATCATCGAAGTCCGATCATCCGATTATGACGATCATTGGATTATGCCCACTCCTACTAGTGAGTCGCTCCTGATTCGCTGTGGTAGAATTTGAATGTTGTATCTTTTATGTTTAAAATTCACTGTTTGACCGACTTAGAGATTATTGCAGAAACCGAGATACGCTAGGTGATTTTATATTTAGATAGAGAAGAGAGATATAGATTTAAAGGTAGGGATATTCAAAGCTAACTTCCATGGATAAACCTTCATTTAAAAGCCTTAAATGGGTAAAATAATGTAAAATTAAAATCTTTAGGGAGTACCTGACATCGCACAGTCTCGGGACAACCTTTTTACGTTCTCTCCAAAGAAGGGCATAACTGAGGCTTTTTTATTCCCATTGCCACCAGCGGGTTTGAACCCGTGACCTTTGGTATAGAAGGCTGTTATGCTAACTACTATGCTACAGGTGTCCTCTTAAACGTTTGCCTAATGTATAGAAGTATATATATAAATATATATATATATATATAATATATATATATATAATATATATATATATTATATATATATATATATATATATATAAACTGGTATATATAAATAAATAAATATATATATAACTCATAAAAATATGAACGATACTGTACGGCGGCAACACTGAATCACATAACGTCCTACATTACAAACATTACAGATTATAACATATGTTAATAAGTTTATGGGCTTATTCTGTTAACTCATACAGCTTAATTTATTGCATATTAACGTTTTTTAAATATTGCGCTCCCATACGGTATATTCATAGGTTTTTATTACAGGTCATATTTCAAGAAAGATTTTTTGATACCTTCATTACAGAAATTTTAATTTTCTCATCTAAGGAAAAAATTAATTGCAATCTATTTCACTTATAAGAAGCTACGAAAATGTTCTAAATTACAGTGGAATCAATACCAAAATATATTTAGAGGTTTAGAAAGAGTTCAAGAGTTATAGAATGAGATTGACTCATCAGAATAATATAGTAATTGTCAATAATTAATATTAATATTTCCCCTATTACAAAGGATGCCGCTCCTGTCTTTGCCTGCCCTGTTAGCCTTCAGGGAATTTGCCCAAGACACCTGGCATTACCTGAACCCATACTTCAACATCTTACCTACAAGAAGTACTTGAACATTATGAATACTAAGTGTTTACCATACGTCCCTTCATTTGATCTCTGCCGCCTTTCCTCCATCCATCCATGGATGTCGTTTTAATTTAACTAATTAGTTTGTTCATTTATTCAATTTCACTTTTATGCTACTGTTGCTAATTGTATCGTATTACATTGTGTGTCCTAATTTTCACCTATCCATGTCTAATTAGGTTATGGGCCTTTAACTAGTACCTGACGCCGCACAGTGGTAAATATGAACGATATATAGTTTTTTGTTATTGAATAGGGGCATACATTTACAAATTGCTAAATTAACTCTACAGGTGAGATTGCAATGTATATTCAATAACGAGTTTGGAAATATAATATCTTAACTGTCTCAGCAATGTACATTGATAAATAAAAGCAAAAAGACTTTGAACTAAATACACCTTGAACAAACCTTAAAATGACCATCGAATAAAGATAGTCCCCCTACCAGTTATTAGGCACTTGTGTAAACAGGAATGATTCGCTCATTTATTATTTATTTGTAAACACGGTAAGGCGGGAAATATTAGTATTAAGGGTCTTGCAAACTTATTATAAAAAGGTGAAAATTCCAAACTTTTGACTTGACTTTTGTCCAAATAAATTGGTGATTTTTGCCCACTTTGCGGCGTTACACAGTGAGAAAAAGGAGATGCCTTGGTGAGATGAAAGCGAGGTCTTGTCAGAGTTCACGAAAGTAGTAGGAGAGGAGGAGCATAAATATTAAAAAAAAAAAAAAAAAATTGGATAATATTATTTTTTCAAAAATCCTATATCATTAAATATTATTGTTTTAAAAAGATAAAAAAAAAATTAATGATAATGTTTTATCAGACAAACAAGTGAAATATACGTATCATGAAGAAATGTTTTGTTAAGATTTTAAGAAATTATTTTCATATATTATACTTTTTTACATAATATAATTTCAACATATTATAATAAATATTCAAGGTGTATTTAGTCCAAAGTCTTTTTGCTTTTATTTAACAATGTACATTGCTGAATGAATTATCATACACTCTCACATACTTTAAACAAATTATAATAAATATGCAATTACCGATTTTTTTCAATTTCTTCATCATTTATATTTATTTATATTATGTTATAAATAATGTTTAATTTCTTAAAATCGAGTTTGTACATAAAAAAAAAAAAAAAACATGTTTTTACGATGTGTATATTACACTTGTTTGTTTTGATATAATTGTATCATTTAGTTTTTTTATATTAAAAAAAAAGATTATTTAATGATGTTATACGATTTTTCTATAAGTAATATTTGATGTCCATTATCCAAATTTATTTATTTCAATAAATATAGCTTCCCTACCTCCTGCTACTTTCGTGAACTCTCACAAGACCTGCTTTCATCTGACCTACAAATACCCTATTCCTCACCGTGTAGAGCTGCCTTTTTAGTACATTAGACTAGAGAGAATGTTATGCTATTATTTTTGATTATTAATGAAGTGAAATTAGTTCACCAAAATCTATCGCATGGTTTAGGAGTTCATAGAAACCAGGAATATATATAATATATATATATATATATATTTATAGATAGATATTTACTTCGACTTGTCAATATGATTATAGCCAATCTGTCACTATAAAAAGCTGTGAAGTATTGAAATCCTTGGCTAGATCCGAAACCTAAGAAGGCTCAGAGAATTGGAGCAATCTAGCCCAAGGTCTATCAACAGTCTTCAAGACCCCCTCCAGAGCTAAATTAGCTCCTCAGAAAGAGAGCTCTTCCGTCACTTCGTAATTTGAGACAATTTCACGAATGAGAGGGAGGAGGGGGGAGGAGAAGATAAAATAAACGAGTTTACTATCTTTTGAACATCCTGAAATACGCGTTTTTTTTTCTTCTTGGCTATAAGCTATTACCAATTTTTTTTTTTTACTTATTTAACTAAAAAATTAAGGTTATATAAAGAAATAAAAAGTAACTAACTTACTTTGAATTCAATAAGGTGTTACTTTTATTCCTCTTCACCCTAAATACAAAATTTTATTTATAAATTGATATTTACAACTGTATAGGAAAAAATACAAGTAAATATGAAAAAAGTAACAATTGGCTTGATAAAGTCTTGTGAAGAAGCTACCCAGCGGTTGCACTTCAATGTTTATGCCTTTAGCAGGTCTCGAGGCCACCGTCTTTTCAGGCCCCAACGAGGATTATCAGGAATAGATGGAGATGAGAGGATGCGGACAAGCGGGTTGAGTGGGCTGGTAGTTGTGAATTAAAGGAGGTATATCTAGTTCTGGCTAAGTCTGCAATAATGGAATATTCAGGTCTTTATGTATAGTTTTATTAGTGACAAAATAGGGAGCATTTAGGATCTTTCGGAGGATTTTGGATTGCAAGGATTGGATGCAGGAGGAATTTTATGGCTTGGTGGATCCCTATAGCTCAATACCATATGTCCAAATAGGCCTAATAATGGCTATATAAATTTTTTTTTTTTTAGTAGATTGGAAGTTTTGAACGTTTGTCAAGTGTTGTAACAATCGGTATCTGCGAGCAGTTTCTTGTCTTTTCAGGCTGGTGTTAAATTATTTATAAATATATAAAAATGAATAATCTCTATCCTTGATAATGTTTATTGCAAATATGAATAAACATTGACAAGTATAGCAATGGAGTGAGATTAGAGGTCACTTTTAGTCTACTTCATACTTGCATGAACATATCAGTGCATACATTAAAGCAATTCAAGTTATGTGGTAGTGAAAGAAAATTTTATCAACTAATGACAATATTATTATTTTATAAGTGACGTATATTAGTAAAGTTATTATGATATAATTGACCTATATTTGTGCAATATGGAAAAATTTTGTATGTACAATTGAAATGCAGATAATTTAGAAAAAAAAAATTAGAATATGAAATTGATAAGTGGCTGGTGCCCGCGACTTCGTCTCCGTCAATTTCTGATGATATGATCGCTGTTAAGAAGTATTTAAAAGAATATATTTTAAATTACTTCTGCGTAAATGATATTTTTGGTTTTATTTTCTTGTAGCAAAAGAACATACTGATTTTTTCCGCAACCCGATCATGACGTTAATCGATTCCTACGGGTTTAAATGTTTGCCCCTGTGAATTATTAATTGTTACGGCAAAAGATATATTAGCGTTTAAAATTAAAACATAAATAATTTGGCATCATTGGGATGGGAGGTTAATTTTCCCCGTTTTTTTCCAGATTTCCCGCCGCTTCTTCACTTCTATTGGTCGAGTTATACAGCGTGATTTTATATAGCCTAAAGCCTTCCTCGATGAATGGACAATCCAACACAAATATAATTTTTTAATTGGAACCAGTAGTTTATGAGATTATGGCGCTCAAACAAAGAACAAACTTTTCAGCTTTATAATATTAGTATAGATTATTAAATTATAAATTTTAAATGTTATTTGTTTTGTCGTAGATATTAAATTGTTTTATATTTTAATTAGTTAATGTGAAGATGAGGCACAAAATACCTCGAAACGTTATTAAAGATTTATTTATGTAAAAATAGTTCCAAATTATTTTATTCATAACAAGTATACTCTTCAATATTAGTTATTGATATTTATAAATATAATTTACCTCAGTATTTATCGTACAAATTAAAAGAAAATTAAACCTATTTCAAAGAAAAATGATTAAAAAATAATATATTAAAATATTTAAGTTTAAGGCTTGGTAATAATCCAAAAATATAAATAATCTCACTAGAAAATCACTTTAAATAAGGTTTCCTAAAAACCTAGCTCAAAAGATTCCTTTAGTTTTCTTTAGTTAAACTGTGCTCCTCACTCTTAATAAGGGCCAGTTGCACTAACCCAGGTCAACCTGCGGTAAGGGTAACCTCCGTTGAAGTCAGCCATTGCCCGTTGCACCATCTAGGGCAGGGATGCTAAATCCACGGTAAACTTTACTGGGTAAGGCTCACCGCTTAACCTCCAGTAAAGAGCTAACCATCTAGGGACTTGTGAAATAATATCACTTTTGTTTTATGTTTGTGTTTTATCTGCTACTATTTCAAAGAAATGGATTTGATTAACATTGAACACTTCACAGATGACAAAGAATATATTATTAATTTGTTATTAATTAATTAATTTGTAGTTATTATTTACTAAAGGTTTAAATTTTGTTTTATTTTCGTAAAAATTTAATCATCATTTTCATTTTATAATTTTATAATTACGATTTTATTATTTATTCCATTGAAACAGATGCTCTCTAAATAATTGACAATGTTTGGTTTTGTAAAAATAAGTTGTCTAGATTCTGTATCTGGAGGTTGATTTTCAGTAGGTTCCATATCAGTTTTTGAAAATTTTGAACACAAATGATTGATTTTTCATTAACCAATTAATTTTATTATTAATGCATTTAAATGTAGACTAGAGACAAATATCTCCTAATTTTGCACAAAATGGTGTACAGTATGTTTTATATAATTAGGGTTTTACTTTTCAATTAACAAGAGGGGCTATATTGTTAATTTCATTCTTAGGACCCCACATGAAATTACAAAAGAGACCAAAAACCAAAATATATGATATTTTGTTGACTTATAAACTGATTTATGTGAAATGAAAGTTTAAAAGAAAAAAAAAAATCACAAACGATCACAACAAATTGATTCACATTCAGGAAACAAATAATAAATTAACTATATTCTTTTAATAACTACGATATGTAATAATAAATTGACTAATTTCTTTTAATAACAAACTTTAGAAATAGAAGAATGTATTTCTTAAAAAGAAGTTCCAAAGTAGCTAAGCTGTAAAGGTTAGGAATTGAAATGAGGAAGTAAAATGGCCGACCTACCTTTCATCTCTCGCTAGAGAGTTGTTTAAGTAAACGCCGTACCAACAACGCTCCCAGCTGAAATCGGAGTTCAGCTACCTACCGTAGTTTTACCTGGGGGAAGCTTACCTTAGGTTTAACCTAGCCTGGTGCAACTGGCCCTAAGGAATCTTAATCTGAGCAAAGTTTTTAAGAAACCTTCTTAACACTACTTTTTTGGTTAGATTATTTATATTTCTAGTATTATTAACAAGCCTAATTCTTTTATATTGTAATGTGTTATTTTTCTAATTATTCCGCTTTGCTCTAAGACGATTTGGACATGATAATGTTTTTCTACCTTCACTAGAATTAAATAAAATGTGTTTTTCTTTTGAATATTATTCGATTGTTTTACGCGACTCCTGGGGAGCGTTGGCCCTTAATATTTTGCTGTGTCCAATGTTTAAAGTCTAGTTTGCGTTAAAAAAAATTCCTCAAAGTCGGTGATACACATTTGGGATCCTCTTCTTTTAGGCTCTAGACTTACCGTATCTAATTCGTTTAATATCTCATGCTCCATAATTTTTTTTTTTTTTTTAAACATTTTATTGATATTTGCAACTGTATTAACAAAAAAAAGTACATCAAGCAAATGTGATTGTTATATAATACAATGACATGATATACATGTAGAGAAGCTTCCCATTGGAAGCACTCTAAAAATATTCTAAACTAGAAAGTTCCGGGACCATTTTCTTTTCAGGCACTTCGAAGGATTATCCGGAATTGAGGAGGAAGAAATTATTGAGACTAGTAGGTAAGAGTGAGAATGGAGTTTGTCATGAAAGGATTGATTCCTGGTCCGGCCCAAATCAGTAATATAGAGAACATTAAGGTCTTTATGGATAAGTTTATTTGTGACAAAGTAAGGAGCGTTGAGGATTTTGTGAAGGATTTTGGATTGTAAGGATTGGATGGAATTTGATGGTTTAGTAGATCCCCAAAGCTCAACTCCAGATTGGTCATATAATAGTCATGTAGATGAGTATTTTGTAGTTCAGAAGAAGGTTTGACCGTTTGTCTAGTAATTGTTGAAGTAGCCTAAAAGGGCGAGCAGTTTCTTGTCGTTTTACTAGGTATTGGATCTGTTCAAGAGGAACTAGTTGAGTGTTATTAAAGGATACTGTAGGGCAGGAAGTCAAAGATTTACGACGCAGGGTAAAGGCTATTTGAAGGGATTTGTTGGAATTTATTTTTATTCTCCAGTTCTGACACCATATTTGTTGGTCTTTGACGTGGGCTGGCAGGGTATGTGAGGCAATAAATGGATCTTTATGGACTGATAACACGCAGGTGTCATCAGCATAGGTAGAAAGGAAAATGTTGGGATATCAGCTGTATAGACTGTGTATAGAATGGGTCCCAGGATGCATCCTTGAGGAACACCAGCAGTCTGTGTTAAAATGGACGAATAGGAACTATTGTGATTTATTTTGAAGGATCTATCAGAGAGGTAGGATTGAAGAATCAGGAAATATGTGAGAGGAAGGAATTTACGGTTCTCCTTAATTTATAATGAAATATGTCATACTTTTACGGTTCAGTTAGATCAATTTGAAAAATTCAATTTCCACTCAAATGACTAGTTTCATAACTTGGTCTCACTTTGATCTTCTATATTGTTCCAAGACGTTTAAGAAGGAAGGGTCTTCCTTACGAAAGATTTTTATTGGATTTGCACCAACCAAGCTACTATGAATTGTTTTACAGTTCTATCAAAATAGCATGATATATTTTTGTTAATACTAGGGGTACTCACTACGTTTGCTATAGCATGCTGTTTGTGTTATTTTGCTAAACCCGTCGAGTTTCTACAGTTATTTTCTGTATAAAATTGAAGGGTTTAGCACAATAGCACAAATAGCATGCTATAGCAAACTTAGTGAGTACCCCTATAGTTGTAATATATTTTTAACAAACCATCAACCAACAACCTCCCTTCATTGAAGGCCTCTTTCAAATAAAATATTCAGTACAATCACTGGAAGTAAAATCGCGAAATTCAGATTTTTATATCTCATCCTAGTCAAATAAAAATATTCGATAGTTCGTGTCTTAGCCTCTCTCGTACCCACTGGAATTCCGATTCTTCAATTATCCTCCATGCATCTTTCTTATCCCCATTCAAACATTTCCTTTTCTAACACTTCATGACTCTTCAAACGGAGTGTTTGGTTACGTTCTGAATGTGATTAAATTAAGTTAAGATTTTGATAGAATGAAAACAATGACTTTAACTAACAAACAATTTTATTATTGTAAGATATGTTTTGGCCGTTTCTAAAGGAAGTTGATTTATTTTATTTTCTTATTTTACAAAGCTTCGGCCTATAGGGCCACTTTCAAGTAACTGTAAACTTATATATTTGTACGATATCACTAAACATTTTACAACTCATTATAACTTTTAAATTAGATATTTTATGGATAGTGTTTTTTACTACAAAAATACCTACCGATCATGCATATTTCTTCATATATAATCTTTCACCGCTACATCAATAGTGTCGTATAATTTACAATATCAAAAAATTTAAATTTAAACCAAAATTTCCAAAAAGTCATTTTTAAATATATCCATTATTCAAAAAAGATAAAAACTCTGTTTATTCTAATTTTTTTAGTAGCCTGTGATCATCATTTAGTGAAACTTCAAAGGCACACCATAGAGCGCATGACGAAGAACAATGAAGCCACGGCGTTCATCTCGATGGACTGCACACAGGCGTTTGATTGTGTATCCCACAAGTTACTGCTTCGCCAGTTGGAAGACTATCGTTTTCCAGCTTCATTATGCCGATTGATCAGAAGCTACTTAAGCGGGAGATCCTTCGTCGTAAGGGTAGGCGATAAATTGTCAACTTCAAAGGACACCATTTGTGGGGTACCTCAAGGTTCTGTATTGGGACCACTATTGTTTGTGTTCTTTACAGCAAAAGTGATCTCAATGAAGCACCCAATGGCACTGGTAGCAGCCTACGCCGATGACATTGGCATCTATGCTTCTAGTATGAGACCGAAAAGGGCTCTCACCCTGGCACAAGGAGCATCGACCACTATTGTAGATGAGCTGAAGGAGATTGGCATTAGGGTGAACCCGAAGAAGACAGATGCCATTGTCATGTCGTTCCAGAAGGGGAAGAGCGCTTTGCCCACTGATTTTAAAGTGAACGGAGAAACCCTGCCAGTCTCTATTTCAATCCTCTACCTGGGCGTCACTCTAGATAGGCACCTCACCTTATCTAGTCACGTCCGGGAACGACTCAAACTGGCCAGGAGAAAGGGCTATAGACTTAATCATCTACTCACGTCACCTCAGCTGTCACTGAGGCTGAAACTACAGATCTACAAGGCTATAATACGTCCGACTATGCTCTATGGTGCGCCCTTGATGCGGCATCTGTTTAAGCCCACTCTCAAGCAATTACAGACGTTCCAGAACTCCATCCTTCGGCGGATTGTCAGAGGTACCAACTTACTGAGGGCCAAAAACCATATCCTTCATCAGGAGTAAGTATTGCCAACAGTGCCTGAATATATCAGCCGGAGGCACATTAAATTTTTGATGGGCTGAAGGCCTGTGCTAATCCATTATTTTCTGATATCACCCCACCACCCAAGCCTGGGAGGTGGCAAGGATCACTACCTCTCGTTGACGTTGTCGCCGAGGGAAGGAGTTCGGACTATATCTGAACTCAATTCATTGCCAAAACCCTGAAGAATGGTCCCCTCCCAATTTTGCAATGGATAAATAAAGGCATAGAAGAAGCCCTTGAAAGATTACTAGTGCATCCAGCGCATATAGCAATCCTCTTAAGAATACCTCCGGGTAACAGAAGGACAAATGTGACATCTACACATATTACATTTGTATTTGTATTTGTTAGAAAATAAAACCAGAGAAAAAAAAAAAAAAAAAAGATGTTTTCACTTACTAAACATCTTATCGGCCATCCTATAGGGCTTCTATGCACTACTGACTTAAGGTGGAGATGCTAAAAGCTTTATATATTTATTTTGTCTCTGAATGTGATATAATAAACTAATTTAGGACTTCGATAGAATGAAAACAATGGCTTAAACTACTAAATTTTAACATCATTGTTGTAATTGTTCTTTTGTTTGAATATTTGTTCGATAAATATTAGGCCGTTTTACAAAAGAAATTCTTGGATATATTTTTTTTAAACAATTTATTTAATCCAGTCATCGCAACGTTTCAGCCTCTAGGGCCATTATCAAGCTTCTGTAATCAATTAAAGTCTCATTGCATTTATACATTTTCAACAATTCAATTACAACAACATATAATAAATTATTTTTAATAATTATGTCACCTACCATGCATATCCATCTTAATTATCTTTTCATTTCACCGCTTTTCAGCAGCGTCGTCATAATTTTTTTTAAATATCATTTTTCAAAAAAACCTGTATTCAAAAATATCATATTATTTTTCATCATCAATTGAAAAAGGGATCTATTTATTCAAAAAAGAAAAGAAACATTTTTTCCAACTTACTTAACAGTTTTCGGCCGCCTTTTAGGTGTTCTCGTGCGCGACTGAACTTGGGGTGGGGATGCCAAAGGATTTATATATTTACTCTGTCGATAGTACTTGCATAAAAGGTGTTTAGGTAGGTGAAAAGAAAAGATAATTAAGATGGATATGCATGGTAGGCGACATAATTATTAAAAATAATTTATTAAATGTTGTTGTAATTGAATTGTTGAAAATGTATAAATGCAATGAGACTTTAATTGATTACAGAAGCTTGATAATGGCCCTAGAGGCTGAAACGTCGCGATGACTGGATTAAATAAATTGTTTAAAAAAAATATATCCAAGAATTTCTTTTGTAAAACGGCATAATATTTATCGAATAAATTTTAACAATTTTATTAGCCCATTTTCATCACACTTTATTATTTCTTGTGTTATTTATTGTGATTCTGAAGTCTTCGATTATTAGAAAAAGTCGTTGTACAATAAATATTATTGAAATGAAATCGATAGGCAGTTGTATTCCATATTATATCAATAACGTTGTAAATTTCCGTACATAAATAATTAAAAATTCCGTTAATTGCATAAAAACATCGGTTGGTGGTAAATTTCGATATTAAATATTCCGAAAAAAGATTCTGAATTCATGAAGGCGAAGCTGCCAGGAAGTTATTAAGCGGTGGTTTTGAGTTGACGTTATTGGGAATAAGCAAATGCGATTTGGGGTAGGGAATGGGCGCCCTGACCGGCGCTCATGATCGAATCACTTAGAAGTCTCTAGTTAATTCCTTCCCTTCTGATCTGATTAGGGGGTAGTGCCAGGCACCATTGGGCAAAACTCCTCCCCTCTTCCTATTTTTAGGCAATCTTATTCTTATTTAAAACTGATTACAGATTTATTTTTGCTTATTCATGGATGAGAATTTTAAGAAATTAATTTTACTTAATCTTTATTTTGTAACTCAGGGAAGGTTCATCGTTATTTGCTTCCTGAACATGAGCTTATGCAGTGAGAGGAACAACCCCCTTGTGGTCATTAGTGGAGCAGATACAAGTTATTAGAGGCTGCTTTAAATTCTAAGCACGCCATTAATTTTGAAATTATTATACTTGCACACAGTGCTTGTAAAAATGTCTTATTAATAGGTTTTTTTTTTACAAATTGTATCTATAATTTCCTCAATAAATAATTTACCGTGTTTTTTTTTTGTTTACTTTCGCTAACCTATATATGTAATATATAGTAAAGGAAAATATTGCGATCGTGGAAAATTTCGAAATTGAGTTTTCAACGGAAATACAAATTTTGGGATCCCCTGAAGTCCAAATGACCAAGTCCCGCAAAAAAGTTCGTGTGTGAGTCCGTTTGTGGTAAACCTATCGCAAAAATGAAAAGTCGCATAAAACTGAAATTTCATATTTAAGACAATTATACTTTGGAGACGTTACAACTTTTTCATCAAAATCACCTAACCACCAGAGCCACTTTATACCATGCACTTTGCGCCTTTTCACGATTTTCTCAAAAACGGCTTTAACGATTTTGATTAAACACGATATATCGATGTATAAATGTATTGGTATTTAATATTATGTAGGTTCCATTCCGATTGAAATATTCTTACAGGACATCAATGCCAATATTTTTATTTTTCTTCTTCTAAAGTACCTTTAATTTTGTTATTGCATAAAAATAACCATATCGTCTTCTAAAATTTGATAAAAACTGATAAATATATAAGTTGAACGAATTTGATATGTAACCTATTTTTTTTATGCGATTTTTTAACATGAATTTAGTAACACAGTTATATTATATACCGTTCGAAAGCTATAGATTTTAGAAAAATATTATGTAATACAGGAAATTGTAAAGGTCAACGGAGAATGATGAAAAGCTGATAAAAATAATTGATTGTCATAGATAATTACATAATATATTGTTACGAAACTTAATGCAACTAATTCTTTAACAGTATAATTTCATCTCTAAATGTACTGAAAATTCTTAAATTGATTTTAACAACGGAGGTAAGTGTGCGTTTTGGACAGGATCCAGATTTTTTTCCAGACCAGTTTCAGAGAACCTTATCTTCTTTTTTTTTTTTTTAAATAAATGAATAGGCAATAATCAACATTGATAAATCATTATCCATTTTTTTTTACAATTCATCTGTCCATTGTATATAATATATAATATATATATATATATATATATATATATTTATACAATTATTTTGTGTTGTGTGTGTGGATGCATATAATTGTATGTTATATATAATTATATGTCAAACGACGGTCATTCGCCTATTCTAAAATAAAGCATTATAATTATTTATTTTACAACACTGATAAGAGTTAATATTTCTGGGGAGAGAGAATGAAATGTTTTTTTTATTTATTTATTTAAAGAAATTTACAACTGTATTAAATAAATGCAACAAGTGAATAGGCTTTATATATGATTAGTCCACATGATAGTCCTGAGAAGAAACTACCCATTGGTAGCACTCCAATGTCTTATGTTAGGAGGTCTCTTGGCCATCTTCTTTTAAGGCGCCTCGGTGGGTTGTCGGAATAGATATGGAAGAGAGATCACGGATAAGCGGGTTTGAGTGGGCAGGGAGTTAGGAATGAAAAGAGGTATATCTGTAACGGGCCAAGTCTTCAACTAATGGTATATTTAGGTCTTTATGGATGATTTTATGAGTAACAAAGTAAGGAGCATTGAGGATTTTACGAAGGATTTTGGACTGAAAGGATTGGATGCGAGAGGAATTCGATGGTTTAGTTGACCCCCATAGCTCAATGCCATAGGTCCAAATAGGCCTGATAATTGTGATATAAATGAGTTTTTTGTAGGAAGTAGGAAGTTTTGAGCGTTTGTCAAGTAAGTGTTGTAGTAATCTGTATCTACGGGCAGTTTCCTGTCGTTTCAGTCTAGTATGAGGATACCATGTTGGGCGTTTGCCGAGGTTGAGTCCTAAGTACCGAATCTGTTCAACAGGAGTAAATAGGATATTGTTAAAGGATACGGTGGGACAGGAAGTCATAGGCTTACGACGTAGAGTGAAGGTGATTTGATGGGATTTATTAGGATTTATTTTGATTCTCCAGTTTTGACACCATTCTTCAATGGCTGATAGGTGGTTCTGTAGGATTTGTGATGCAGTAACAGGATCATTATTCACAGCTAACACACATGTGTCATCGGCGTAGGAAGTAAGGATAGTGCTTGGATGGAAGGGAATATCAGCTGTATACATCGTGTAAAGGATCGGACCCAGGATACTATCTTGCGGTACACCGGCTGATTGAGTGAATACGGATGAGTAAGAAAGGTTATGGTTAACTTTGAAGGTTCTATCAGAGAGATAGGAACGAATTAATAGGAAGTACGCTGGAGAGAGGAATTGACGGAGCTTGTATAACAGACCTGGATGCCAAACTCAATCAAAAGCCTGTTCCAGGCTCCAGTGCAATACTTCCCGCGCTCCAATGTGGAAGATATGACATCCACCACACGGTGACAATGTTGCATAGTGGAATGGGATGTCCAAAATCCAAACTGGTGGTCAGGAATCACGTGGTTGGATTCGAGAATTGGGTATAGACGTTTCTCAACAAAAATTAAAGGTATTACAGTCTATTTAAATTAGACTGAAAATTACGTGATAATAATGACCATCAAATTTTACATCTATATAGCTAGTTAAAAATAAAATTCGTTACAAACGTTTTGAGAAAATCGTAAAAAGGACCGAAATGCGAGGAAAATAGTGGCTCATTGGGTTTGCCGATTTTGCTGGATAACATATGTTGCTGTAGCATCTCAGGCGTATAATTAGTTACTTTAAATAAGAAATTTCAGTTTTATACAAATTATCGGTCTACTATACACGCACACACCTTTTTGCGGAACTTGGTTTTGTGGGGCCTATTGACTGTAAAAGTTTAAACTAAAATTTTTAGTATTTATATTTTGTTACGATAATTCTTAATATTGTTATGATTAAAATCTTGAAAAATATGAATCAGAAAACCTTAATATAAAAATCAAATTATGGTTTAAATACTTGATAAGACTTTTTGAAAAATTAACTACTAATTTTTCTATCTTATGATTAATCATAATTAATAATAATAAACAGTGAATTTTTTTAAACAGAAAAAAAATGATTCAAGAATACGAATTGGCTTCTAATAAAGGTAATTCTATCTACAGAATTGATTCAGTAATTAATCCAAGCTTAACTACGACGTGATTGAGTGTCAGCGTAGACAAGCACAAGCTCAAACTATTAACACATCATCAGTGTAAACTTTCCAGAGCCCCGGGGCTAAATACAAGTCGCCCCTGGTAAAGTTGTGCCATAAACCAAGATGGGAGATAGAGTCTCTCATACATCACTGCCCGTGTCAACGCTTGTCCGATAGAATTCTAATTGAACAAGATCCTTATCATTTAATACAAGGTTATATTTTCGTTAAACTTTAAGAATAAGAGTTATCCGTATTAATAAAAAAGTAAAGTGTGACAGAAATAAAATAATAAAAGCTAATTAATCAAGTAATATACAACCTAAAAATAAAGAAATGTATTACTATTAGCATGTTTGAAAATATATATGTTTTTGTTTTGTTTTTTTGATGCGAAACGGCCTTATCGACCACGCAATATCATTATCTCCCAATTTTGCTCACACATTTTATTCTCTTCCCACCTCTTTTTCATTCTTTCAGACTGCATTCTTCTTTCTTCCTCGCTCCATACTCTCCCCTTTCCCGCCTCTTTGGCCACCCACAAGGACCTTTATCTCCCCCAAATTTCCCTATATTTATCACTATTGAGACAATTCTGATTTGAGATTCCCAGCCTCACTGTTTCCTTCCTTTTCTGCTGAATCTACCCTCCGGCCTCTTTATATCCCCACATTTTACTAAAGATCTCCTTATTTATTCGGCTCGGGCTCATCCTTACCATATGCCCGTAGAAACGCAGAATCCTAAACCTAATGTTCGATTCCTGGTCATCCATTTCTTTATATAATTCTTTGGTGGGCCTCAGTCTACACCTCATATATATACAATATATATATATATATTTTTTTTTTTTTGCAGTAATATTTTAGTAGAACATTATTATGGGCTCAAAATGTTTTATGATAAATTTTTCTCTTTAGCGTTTAAAAATAACTTCTTAGTGATAAAGTTTAGTAATATAGCTTTAATAACAAATATCACATTATAATTATACTATAATGAAGAATTATAGGTGGAATAATCAGGAATCAGTCATTTTTTGAAAAGTTTTTAATTTTTTAAGTTTTTAATAATATTTAAGTATGTTGGCATATATTTTCTGTTTTATTTCAAATGCTATCATTGTCACTACATTCAAAAAAAAAATTTCATTATCATATTGATATGTATCTCTTTTGTTCTGATATTTGTAGCCCTGATGATGGATCACAAGCTTGGGCCGAAACGTTAAAATTAAAAACTTTTCAAAAAATGACTGATTCCTGATTATTCCACCTATAATAGTTTCTACAGTCGACTATAAATCCTCAATATAATGAAGAATATTTAAAAAAAATAAAAGCAGTAATAATTTTTTTTCTTTTAAAACCTCAAATTGTTCGGGACAATCCAATATTGTGGCAACCTGTACCTAGAATCGGCATGAACATTAAACTTTCAAAAAATATTTTTTTTTAAATTTACAACTTTATTTTCATCAATATATCTAGTAAATATGAGATATTACTAAACTACATCATACTACACATGTCAAAAAACTATGTTTGGCCATAGCCTTTTTAGACGCCTCGAAAGATACGAATGTAACAATAGTACATACAGCCATTCCATAATAACTAGTATTAATGAGAAAACTTGTACAGTGACATCCAAAATTACACAATGTTGTTAAATATCTCAATGTTTCAACTTAAAATAACAAAACAATAAACCTGAAACAATTTTTTATTTTTCATTTATTAAATGTGATACGGTCATTCTCCCATAACTCGGTTATTTTTTATGATAAACCGGAAAGTATTCAGGAATCAGGATTTTTTTTCGAATAATTTTAAAGTCTTTTTTTTTAAAATATTTTATTGGTGAGGTTTCGGCTGAAACTCGTGAGCCATCATCAGGGCATTACTGAGATATTTCAAGCTTAAAGTCAGTTTGAGCCGAAACGTCAGCAAAATTAAAATACTAAAAAAAGACTGACTCCCGGTTATTTCTACCAAAGATTTTAAATAAGTAATAAGTAAAATAAAAGGAAATTGTAAAGAAGTCTAGTACAAAATCTTTAAGTTTATTATTTTCAATAATGAAAAATAGACCCAAACAAAAAAAATCTATATATTGAGTTTTATGTTTCATTATCTGTAGAATCTGACTTCCGAATGAAATGCTAAAAAAAAAAAAAAAAAAAAAAAAAAAAAAAAAAAAAAAAAAAAAAATCATTGAAATTGGTTAAGGAATACTAAATATATCTTGTTTTAATCTTAATAGTAGTTATTTGCCATTTTCCTTGAATATTAACTGACAGTATTGCAGGTTCGTCTTTGTTAAGAATATTAACTAATATTTTGCTATACATGGTTTAGTACTGTTCCAAAGATCTAGCTGAAAATAATTTCAAAAATTATTACAAACTTGACAGTATTATAACTTCACAATATTCAAGTCAAACTGAGAAATAACTTTGAACTAATTACGTTGTCGCTTTCATTTTCATCTCTTCAAAATCATGAATAATGAAATTCGCTCAAAAGATAACCACACAATTTTGCTAATGATACAGTAAAGTATAGACTGCAATATATCCTGAGATTTCTCAATGTTGATTAAACCGCGATGAGGTCCTGTGTCTGTCCGTGCTATTGTGATGGAAATTCGAGCTTTGTTGTGGTGCCTCATTTAGCTCCACATTATTTAAAATTTCATCAGCAGGCATTACAGGTGGGTTCTGTTTTCCCCCTCATTTCTAGGTAATATTTATTTATAATTATTCTTCGAAAAACATACGTGTTATAGGAATTTCAACATTTCATTTGTTTTCGATGCCTGAATCAGTGTAGAATATAATTATTTGCGTTAAAAAATTAGCTTTTCGATTTCCCGAACAGTTATTATCACTTATTTTCTAAAGCATTTCCATTTTATATATTAATCCTTATTTGATTGTAAAATATAAGGTGGTGGTGGAAGAGGAGGATAAGAAATTGGACGAGTGTTCTTCGGGTTCTGGATTCGAACACGGTGGTAGTTATTTATTGATTTATAATAAATATGAAAATTTATTTATTTTTTTCTTGTTAAAAAAAAAAATGGCTATACATATAAATAACAGATAAATTGTGGCAGTAACGTTCATTAACTGAAGCTGCAACAACGAAGGAAAACCAAATATTAGCTGCTTCTAACCTAGTTAAGTAGACGGTTAACAAACACAGACTACTACTGAACGTAGGAATCAATAAATGCTTTTATTCTACAACGTAAACTGTTTTCATTCCTTAGTGTAATATTCAAATCCTATAAATAAACATTTAGTTTTTGTCAATAGAAGTTGCCCGTACCAAAACAAGTACGATTATTAATGAGAAGCAGAATTAAATAAATTAATATGGCCTCTAAATAACAAATACAAATATTTATATTTGTTTTAAAATCAATGTGGCTGTTATCGCTAAAATTCCTTTAGCTTTATTGGCTAAAATTCCTATGATTATTAATTTATTATCATAAAATGTTTATCAAGCTCATATTACTATTTGTTGCAACATTTTTTTTTTCTTAAGGTTTCTTTAAACTAAATATTTTTTTTGTTATTGAATGCGGTTAAACTAAAACCACAAAAAATCAAATTACATAAAATAAGGCATAATTGTTGTTTTCTATAATGTTGAATGTAATTTAATGTATAAAAAGTACAAAACTATCTAAAGTTTTATTTTATACGGCGTTTGGTGCGGATGAGGTCTTTGAGGTGTTGTGGTAAATGGTTTTGGTTATGACTTATCTGGGAGTGCTTGGTAGAGGAGGGAGTCCAAACAGCTTGTTAAATAGCGGTGGTGAAGAAGTATACGGCATCGTCAAGGTCATCTGGAGTTTTGAGGTTCACTCCGAGGTCAATATCATTAGTCAGGATTTGGCGAAAAAGGTCCCAGTGACTGGTCCTCTTATAAATGACGGTGGGATGGGTTTAGGAATAGGAGTTAGGGATACTTTAAGGATCAAAGGACTATGGTCAGAGGATAGTTCATCAAGGCGGGCCACCGACATGTTTAGGGAGCCTAATCCGCTGTGAATGAAGATGTCAGGATTACGGTTAGGATCAGTTGGTCAGTAGGTCGGGGAGTTAGGAGGTAGGAGGTTGAAACGTCTAGAGTTGAGTGCAGATTGTAAATTCCGCCCACGACAATTCGTGGATCTGGTACCCCATTGTTGGTTCTTAGCGTTCAAGTCTGCACCTAGAATGAACTGGTTTCCTAAGGAATTCAGGAAGGATTCGAATAGAATGTTGGAGATGTTTAGGAGTTTAGGAGGGCAGTACGCTGATCGGAAAGAAAAAAAGTCCTGATTACTATGGCGGTGCACTGTAGGAAATCATAGGAGGGAACTGGGAGTAAGTGGTGGGAGAGGGACTGGTGCACAATGACAGTAGTACCGGCATGGGCTTTGCCGTCTGGGTGGTCCCTTCGGTATGTTACGTATTGAGGTATAATGAAGAACTGTTTAGTGGTTAGTCTAGTTTCAGTAATTAGTGCTACATCTACGTTTTTGTCTTGTAATAAAGCTGTAAGTTCGTCAGTGTGATTTCTAATACTATTCGCATTCCAAAGGAAAATGGATAAGGAGTTAGGTGATGTCATTTAAGGATTTTTTAAGGAAGGGGTTAAATTTGATACGAGAGTACTAAGTAGTGATATTAGCGGCATAACGAGGGATTTGATTTCAGTGATGAAGGATGTCATCAAACTTGTAAGGTCTGAGACATTTGATGGAGGAGGAATATGAGAAATTTGATGCGGATGAGGTTTTTGAGGGGTGGGTAAATTTTTAGAAATAGCTGGTTGTGGAACGGGTTGAGGATTTTGAAGTGTGCGTTGTTCCGGCAGGTTGTTCTATTTACCACCTCCAAGTAAATAGGCAAATGTTACATTCGAATTAATAATTTTTGAAGGTTGTCTCCTACTTCTGATCGGTTCAGCTATTTCATCCTGGTTCTGAAATGTCTGGTATCTGGTTTTGAGGTTCTTGTAGATTTGACATCCCTTGTAGTTAGCCCTTGTATTGTACATTCTTCTGACTTATGTTGTTCACCGCATTTTACACAGCGTGGTATGTGGTGACAATAAGTTCTGGTATGACCATATGCCTGACATTTATGGCACTGAACTATTTCTTTCTTAGTGTAAGGTTTCTCAACTCTTACCATAGTTTAGTACAATCTATCGAGGTCATACATTTTTTCAACTCCTGCTGATGGTTTCAAGTCCACGAAGAATAGAGGCAGTGGAATTTTATATTTTAGGATATTGGTGACTAGCCGCACTTTATAGCCTATCTCCGTTAGTTCTTCTTGGACAGCTGTAACTGTTGTCGAAGGGTGTAGGTTTCTAATTACAACCCTTAAAGCTCTCTCTTGGCGTAACTGATATGTATGAAAATCAGCTTTGGTCTCGGTCAGATATTTTACTATTTTTCTGTAGGTTTCGGCGGTAGTAGGGGATATTTTAGTATCACTGGTTCTACTTATACAATAATAACTATTAAGACTGGTTAATTTGTTCAAATGCGCACACAGTAGTTGGAAAGTTTTAATATTTTTAAAAAATATTGGTGGAGGTTGTGGTTCCCTTGGTATATGAGAAGATTCCATTGTTTCATTTTCAATTTGAAGGATCTGAAATGGGTTCGGTGTAAAAAACGGCGATTCATCAGTTATTTCTTGTGATGATGTGCTGAGCTGTGGTTCAGATCCTAAAGAGGTAGCTGAAGTGGACGTTGGTGGAATCTTTTTTTTATTATTTTCACGGCGAGGTTTCTGTTTTGTGGGAGCCGAGTTTGAACCTGCAGATCTAGATCTTTTACTTGTAGCTTTTGAAGATATCATTAGATGAAAATATCTTATTGATTAAAAATAATAATAAATAAATAATGAGATAAGAATTAAAAATAAAAGAAAGAGAAGTAAAAGAAAAGCAAACCCGAGCTTGCCGAACTTGCAGCAATCAGCTGATCGGTGACCCTCCTTTCACTTTTTCGTGATTGTACGAAGTAAATTATGACTTTGCTTACCGATATTTCTCCAATATTTATTCACTGCTGTATTTTTCCTGAAGTCTAGTGATGTTTTCCAGACTGAACTCAAGCGAATTCCTACTGAAAAAAGCAAAAATCTGAGACGACGAAATAACGTATGACTGTTATCATCGAGCGCATCCGCTGATCAACATCGTTAATTCATTTAACGTCAATTTCATTATTTCCTACACCCATTTTATTTAGGTAATGAGTTTTACTAACTGGAACTACTAAATAGTTTTATTAAATATTGTTGTTGTTTATTCATTTAGCGTAACTTAATGCTACTTTGGCTAATTGGATGATGCTACAGTAGGTGTCCTACATTTCGCCTATCCAGGTTTGATTAGGATAGGGATCTTTTACGAGTACCTGACATCGCACAGGTTCACACCAACGTTTTAAGTCCTCATTTAAGAACGGAATAACTAGTTTTTTTCTACTCCAATTAAAAAATCTTAGGGCTACCTGCAGGTTTGAATCGGTGACTTTGGGCATTGAAGGAACTTGCTAGCCACTATGCTACTGGTGATTAAAAAAAAATGATGTAAATAAAATACGAAATTTAGAATTTATTGATAAATATAAACAAATAAATTACCACTTGACAAGAAAAGAGTTAAGATTTCAATAATTCTATAACAAAGATATTACTATTAATACATAACTATGACATTTCCTTTTATCGTGAAAAAAAAATGTATTAATTAGTGCTTTGCGGATAGCTATCTCACTATCACTTATAATTTCAGATGGGAAAGAAACAACTGGAAAATCATCTTCTGGTTCTGGTATGTGGTAGATGTCTAAAAATTTTTCTTCTGCTGCATTTTTGCGGTTTAAAATTGGTGTAAATAAATATGATTTCCAGCCATATCCACAATCTTAGATGCCCGAAATTTCTCAAAGTCTCCTAACTCAAATCCCACTCGTTCTTCAATTGAAAATCCGATTTACATGTACAGAGCCAGGCCAGCGCAAAACTCTATCAAGGATTTTTAACTTAGCATAGCACAGTACTTTTATGTTAAAAAAAAACCACACATTCCGATTCCGAAATAGTTCCGCATTATCTCCACCTGACAACTGGGCTTTAATATCAGTGCAGTCAATCGCACCGATTACTCCAGGAAAAGATTTTATCCTGTAGAAATCTGTCACTGGTTTGTTTTTATCAGGTTCTGATACAGGTGTTTTAATGAAATACCTGGACTTCCTAGCTATTAATTCCGTTGTACCTTGTTGTAGATTCCACATCATCGTAAATTTCAATGGAATTCCTTCTTTATGAACTTTGTTCCTGGGAGATATATTTAACAGTTCTTTGATATTTTCCTCTGATGTTGAATCTGAAGAGATTGTGGTAATTTTTCCACGACGTGTTGGGTTAAATATTAGTAACATATTCTGAAAATAATAAACTGGAACTTACACATAATGTTTTAAAGTAAAAGTAACCATAAAAAGGTAACTTTGACATGGGTTAAATATTTAATCGAGGTCGGAAGGTGTATTAGCTAATCGTCGTAATTTCTTCACAACTAGTTGGGCTAAGCATGATCAGTGCAAAAGAATTTAAGGTAACCCTTGAATAACTAATCCAGATTAGTAAATTTATAGCTAACCGCGATCGGTGAAACTGCGCCTCAGTCTTTAAGTATTCGTATATTTATATATAATAATAGCTTTGTTTTTACAAGGTTAAACTTGAGTGTAACGGTACTTAGTTGGTCAGAAACATCTATCAAGTATGGGGCGAGCGCAGCATTAACGAGTTCACTGTTCAATGGTGGCTCGGAAAATTCCGGAAGCGATACATTCAAAGAAGTTCGTAGAAGGAATTCCTCTCTTTACGGCCATGTTCTGTGGGATTCAAAGGAAGAAAACAACAGAAGAACTGTTTGAGAACTTGCAGAGAAACTCAGCCTCAAATGACTCTCGATGAACACCTAAAGGCGATTTGATAGGTACAAAGCTTGAATGTTGGCTTCTGCACACATTAAATGAAACTTTTCTTATCAGCATAATCTCCTGAGCACAACCTGTTTTCAGTCCTATCCATCCCTAGCTTCCTCCTCAAGTAATGAAAAAGATGCGCAGTGGCTACGGGTCATTTTGTAAATATGTATAATGAAGTTCAGACCATAGCCAAACTGTATTGTTTCTCACAATTGTTACTTGTGATAAAACGTCGATACTTTACGATAAAGCAACCAACTTTCGAAAACCCCTAACTAATGAAAAAAAGGTTACTGTTACTGTTTAGTTGGCTTCATTAGGTTTGAAACGTTACTTCTTAAATGCTGGAGAAACCATTAATGCCCAAAAATATTGTAAGTAAATTAAAGCAATGTATCAGATATTGGCAATATTGAAGCTATCTTTGGTCCAATGGAAGGGACCCATTTTGTTACATGACAATGTTTGGCTACATATTTCACTTGTGATGTCAAACAAACTCTTTTTTTTTTTTTAGACTCCTGGAACTCTACTTAAGTAGAGAAAATTTTAATTGACAAAGGGATTTAGAAAACGCGTTTTAGCAGTTTATAAATTCAGAAGAAAAAAAAAATTTTAACCTTCCTTATCAGCATAATTCCCTGAACACAACCTGTTTTCAGTCCCATCCATCCCTACCGTCCTCCTTGAGTAATGAAAAAGATGACCAGTGGCCACGGGACCTTTAGTAAATATGTATACTGAAGTTCTGACGATAGCCAAACTATATTAAGATTAAACTAATCAATACATGAAAATCATATTAATAAAATTATAATTACTTTGATGTTTAAATTATAAATTAAATGATAATCATCATTTTCAATTAAAAGTCTTTATTTAATTATTAAAAATTAAACGATATTCTTTATTATTTCCCAGACTTAATAAAAGTATATTATACAAAACATAAAATTGAAATTTTATAATTAAAAATTATAATAAACATGAAATATAAGACGATAATATAATCTTAAAACCCTTCTTGTCATTTTTATGGAAGGAGATAGTATTATACATCTAAAATAAAATCATATTGAAAAATAATATTATTGACAATAAACGAATAATAATAAAAGATAGGACTCTTTAATGTTTATTATCTGGGTTAATGATATATTAGTAATTAAAAACAAATCATTGAACTGATTGTATATACTTGATATCATAATTCCTCTCCTAAATTAAACTATATTTATTCCTGTGATGTCCCCTTTAATATGGATAATTTATTTTTATTTTTTTGCAGTTTCGGTCTATTGAATATTTGTTTACTAATTCTGAAATTAATTTTGCTTTCCGGATATTCTGTGCACAAAAGAAAAACAATTTTTTTTGAAACTATACAACATTAAGAAATTTAGTTTAGGATATTATCAATATTAAATGAAATATTTAGGAAAATGTACGATTTTAATTGGTAAGAATTTTTAAATAATTTAATATAGTATGCTTTACCATTTAGTATTCTATTGGTGTTATTAAATCTAGGTCTACTATTTATAAACAATAATAGGTTTCTTATTTATTATAACATTCATAGTATTATCACAGTCCAACATTGGACTTTTATAATATTTTTTTTTAGTTTCACTTACCTATATATGAAATATATAGTAAGGAAAAGTATTGCGATCGTGAACATTTTCATTATACTATGCATTTTGCACCATTTTACGAATTTCTCAAAAACGCTTCAAACGATTTTGATTAAACTCGCTATATTGATGTAAAATTTAATAGGCTTTAATATAATGTAGGTTTTTTTCTGATTGAAATAATCTGACAGGGATTAAAGGCCTATATTTCAAAATGTCTTCCTCTAAAGTACCTTTAATTTTGTGGGTACTGTAAAAAAAAACTATATAAATCTTGTTAGCATTGATAATTAACAGCTAAACATGCAAGTTGAGCGAATTTGATAAACAACTAAAAGAGAAAAATGAAAAAAATATTTTTATATGAATTTTTTTGTGTTTTTGCGATTAAAATCAACTTAAAATATCTTTCAAATCACTTTTAAAAGTCGAGGTAAATGAAAGTCGTTTGTTGCCCGAACCATATTTATTCATTACCGTTTTATTTTTATATTATTTTTTTAGCTTATTACATTTTATTACAGAGTTTTGTATGCTAAACCAGGCTCTTAGATGGTCCACTCTCAGGATCACATGTTTTACCGTGTCAACAAAACCCTGAGTATAAAGTTATTAATAGATTTCCTTTTGGGCGGTCCAGCGTGGGTAGTAAGGTTTTTCCTTTTCTACAATATTCTGTTTGACAAGCCACTCTTACATTATTTGCTCGGTGAAAACAGACATGAACGCCGATATTGCAGACACAGACGCTAAAAGTTTATATGTTCTAATATACTTGTTTATTGTCAATTTTTGTGAAAAAAAAATCTATTTTTCAAACTCTTAATATTACATAAAACCCGATCTATGCAATAGAATAATTCATACCACAGCTCTCTCTGTACGAAATAAATCTGTAAATTAAACAAATTCGTTATTCATGGTATATTTATGAGCGAAATCCGACACAAATAAAAAAACAACAGATATTTTAATATTTCATATATCAATCAGACCATGGTATAATACTGCTTAAAATATTCTTCACCATCGATCGCACATGAAACAACTCGTTAGCATTGGGCCAATTGAAAAGTTAATTTCAACCGCTCTCTTTAAAATTCATCAAAAGAAGATTTTGAACGGGTCTAATTTTCCCTACCTTTTCAATATTCTCTTTCTCACGAATCTCAGAAAAATAAAAAATCTTAACTGTTTCATATGCATATTAATAGAAATTTTGTTTTTACTATATTATAAATTATTTATTTATTTTTATAATCAATTTAATTATATTTGTTTCAGGTAAGAGAAAACGTAGTCGGGCATATACGAATTGTCTAGGTAAGTAACCATAGTTCGTTATAAGTGAGTTATATGTTTTTATTATGTGATAATTTGCAGAAGCAATTGAAATTTTACTTAATAAAAATACTATATATCTATTATTTATTATATATTCATATTTTTATTTTGATTTTTTGTTTTGTTTTTCCGAAAAGGACTAATTTACTATTTCAAAGGATGTGCCAGATTTTCATATTTTAATGACTGTTTTAATTTGATTTTTTATTCTAAGTTAAAGTCGCCATTCTCGTTGAAAGGACTCTTAACAATTGACTCTTCTGAACTTTATGAAGATAATCCCAGGTTTATATCCATTTCGCAATTGATAAATAAAGGCATAAAAACCCTTGAAAAATTACTAGTGCATGCAGCGCATATAGCAATCCTCCTTAGGATACCTCCAGGTAATAGAAGGACAAAATGTGACATCTATACATATTACATTTGTATTTGTATTTTGTTTGAAAATAAAACCAGAGTTTATGAAAAAAAAAAAAAAATCCCAGGTTTATAGCTGCCTTCATTAGAAATCTTAAATTAAGCAAAAAGAGCCATTAAAGTCATCTACTACTAACAGTACTGGACCGCGTAGCAATGTAATTCTCAATGTTTTAGATGTCCCAAATCTTTAAATGCATTTCTCACTTATTACAAAGAATTCTTGATGTTGGGTAGTAAAATATGTTCTTAGCTTTTTTAAATATTTCCATATTATCCGCTCTATATTTATATCATGTTTACTTGTCAATATAGTATACGTATTCGAAACATTATAGTTAAGGTGCTTTCATGCACGAGTTTCAATCGAGATTCCTTATCTTTAAGTGGTATTTTGCTTGCTCAAATTGGAAGAAAAAAAAAATCATTTTCGTTACTTAATGTTTTTTTTTGTTCCGAAAAGAATAATCTTGAATAAAGCACCCTCCGTGAGTGATTTGCTTTGTTAAGAACAGCAAATTTTGACTTCCAAGACGCAATGCGCGTCATCGTCCTTAAACTGTTGATGACCAAATTCAAGCATTGGTCACAGACAACCCTCACTCTACGATGAACACATGGGTCATATATAATAATTAAAATATTTACAAGAGTCTGAATTTTCCTAAATCAGCAGTAAAAAACTTGTATTACCTCCCAATATTTACATGTTTAAAATGAAATAATAAATTACAAATTATAAAAAAACATATACATAAAAGTAATACAAACCGATTTATTAGACAATGGAAAAATAAATTAATAATTAAATTAAATGAAATAATACAGTCGAAATAGCTAAATTGTTATTTCCAGCATCTGTACTGATAGGTTATCGTCAATTTGATTGGGATAGGAAATGATGGTTTAAAAGAAATAAGAAAAAGTTAGATATTGCAATTAAATAAACGTGGTTTAAAGCATTTATGTCCCCTTAATTCTTTAGAATAATTGGCCAAACAAAAATTTACTTAAAAAATTAACAATTACGTTTTATTTTTAAATTATCACAGGATAGAATAAAATCATACGAATTCTAACCATATGAATCTAGGAATCCAAAATTTCAATCTAAGGTTTACACACATATAGAAGAAGTAATCTTCAAAATTCTATTCCATATAGTTCTCGTTAAAAACCTCAAAAAATATAATTTCAAAATGCCATCTTGAAGAAACTTGCCAAAATAAAGACTTTTTGAGAAAATTAAACGAAAAATTCATGTATAATTTAATTCATTTAAGGTAGAAGAATGATTCATTATCAAAAGAAGGATGAAACTTTGGGACACAGGGAACACAAAAATATAAGTTAGATTTAATAGGCTTTTCTTTGAAACTACTGGAATATTTTTTCTGAAGTTCGGCAAAAAAAATACTAAGGCATCCCACGGTGATCCTAACACCTATATGTTGATATCAACTGATTTTTAAAAATAAAATAGCGACCGATTAAAGGTAGGTGATTTAATTAAATAACTCAGTATAGGTGTTATTAAAAAAAAACAAAAAAAAAAAAAAAAAAAACGCATACAGTTATAAAAAATAGAAAAAAGAAAAGAAAATATTGAAATTTTACCCATAAATACCCTCATAACTCAGTTTTTTAAAGTAAACAAAGAAATTTCCAATTTTTTTACAAAAAAAAACGCGTATGATAATAAAAATAACTCAGTATTATTGAAGAAAGAGAAAAATATGTACAGGGTTTTAAAACAGTTAAGCGCGATGAGTAGAATAAAAAATCTAAAAACTATTAAATATATTTCAATTTGAAAAATATTTGAAATTGATGTTAACTAAAAGTGGATTCATTTTCGTAGGAAACATATGATTTAGATTAAATAATATAACTACATTAAATTGTTAATCAGTAATAAGTTTATTCCATATTCGTCACTTTACATTACCTTTTACATCTCTGTGTATTATTTTTATATTTTTTCTAAAATCGTCTCTTTAAAACGGTATATTATACGTCTATGATACTGTTCTTATTATCAAAAAACAAAAATAATTCATAAAAAATAGTTTGGCCATTTTATCCATTAGTTAGTCATCAAATTGGTCAAACTTATATATTTAGCCGTCCTTCATCAATGTCATTAAGATGATATGATTAATCATTTGGAATATACAAAATTAAAGGTAGTTTAGAGGGAGAAAATATCGGCATTTAAGCCTTTTCATACTATTCATTCAATCAGAATGAAACTTTCATGATATTAAAGCCTATTAAATTTTACATCAATGTAGCGAGTTTAATCAAAATCGTTGGAGCCGTATATGAAATGGCAGATAAGGCTGCTAAAGAGGCTCTCACTCTCCCTGGTCGTGGTAGGGCACTGCTCACACCATCAGAGCTAGCACGCCCTCTTATAGAAAATTTATGGAAGAAATGGGATGAAGCATGGAAAAACAGTTATCCAAGCAAATTGAAAACCATTAAGAAAGAAGTAAAGTATTGGAAAACCTCAAGTCGCAGCAACCGCAGGGAGGAGGTGGTCTTGGCCCGCTTGAGAATAGGGCACACAAGGTTAACACATGGGCATTTAATATGTAAAGAGTTGCCCCCAAGATGTCAGCATTGTAGGGAAATCCTAACAATTACCCATGTGTTCGAGGAATGTCCCTTCTACACTAGACAACTGGACCAAAAGGGAAAACCTCACAATGTCGCGGTTGCATTAGGAAACGATGGGAATAGAGTTGACCAATTAATGTGCCTCCTTTCTGAAATGGACTTTTATAAGAGGATTTGAGGACTTACTTTATGTTTATTTATTTCTACTTATCTTTATTATTATTTTTTTTTTTCCTTGAATATTGTCTACTAATATAACTTGATATTTGTTTATTTTTTACTAACGCTGTCGTATTTATTTTTATTATAGATTATTCTTATTCTTATTATCTGTTTTAATCAATATTATTATTTAATACTGAAAAAAAAAAAAAAAAAAAAAAAGTTTGTCTTAATTAAATTTTCTAAAATGAGCGTATCAGGCACTATTTATGAGTGTATTATTTGTAAATTATGTATTATCTGTATGTATGTATTCATGTATTATGGATGTATTACTTATTATGTATATGATTATTGTCTATTATGTATTATTATTTGTTCATAATGTATTCGTTCATTTTGTATTATTATTTGTTTTAGTGTATTATTATTTAGTGTATTATTATCATTTGTTATATTGGTTCATTATTTATTTTAATTAATATTATTATTTAATATTTCAACTAAAACCATAATTGTCTGTTTTTAAAAAACGTGTATCTTATTGTGAGTTAGGTATTATATATCTAAGTGTATCTTATACTGAGTGTATCTGGCACTGATGACCAAGATGTTTTGTGCCAATAAATAAAACAAAAAACCAAACCAATCGTTGGAGCCGCTTCTGAGAAAATCGTAAAAAGGTGCACAAAGCAAGGGATAAAGTGACTCTTCTGGTTAGCCGATTTTGATGAAAAAGTTGCTGTAACATCTCAGGTGTATGAATAGTTGCCTCAAATATGAAATTTCATTATCATACGGGGAAGCCTGTGGCTGAGTGGCTAGTCTCCCACGCCAGAGTTGTGAGTTTGTGTCCCAGTCCCAGCGGGACTTTTATAAGAATATAATTAAATGGGGACTCAATCACAGCCTCTCCCCCGGGTAGTGAGACCCGTAAGGCGACTCGCGAAAATGGACGTAAGGAGTGATGACCCTACCCTAAAAATTTCATCGAGAAACGTGAGTATATTCTCTCAGGAGTCTATATCACGCGGCCAAGGGCCTACACGGCCTGTCGCGCCAGAGGAGAGAGAGACATTATCATACGACTAACCGTTTTTGCGCTAGACTTACTACACACACGGACACACAGACCTTTTTTCGGGGCTTTGTTATTTGGACTCACGGGACCCTGAAACGTGTATTCCCGTCTAAAACGGTAAATAGAAAATGTTCACGTTCGTAATACTTTTCCTTACTATATATTTAATATATATAGGTAAGTGAAAGTTTTTTTTTTTTTTTTAACTATGAAACAATTCTTTATTGAGCAATATTACAATCTGTCCAATTTAGGACATTTTTAATAGTGATGAAGTACAACATTCATACTACATTCACACGATATATACTAAACAAATAAATTTATATAATAATAATACAATATACATATATACAAAACAAAATCAATAAAATATATACAAAAGTCACTCATACCTATATACAATTCACAATCATACAGCACGTGAGTGGAGAATCTAGCCAATGCTAGAACTCCAATATACATTTTACAAGAGGTCTCGAGGCCACTGCCGTTTCAACCTTCTAGGAGGATGGTAAGGATGTGTGGAGCTGGATAAGGATTGAGCTAGGGGATTAGGGTGATGGATAAGGTTCTGATGAAATTTAGAGAATTTTAATGGTATAAGGTCTAAAATAAATGGAATATTTAGGTCGCGGTGTAAGGTATGGTTGGATACATAATAAGGAGCATTAACTATTGTTCGGAGGACTTTTGATTGGAAGGATTGAATGCGTTTGATGTTAGAATATTTGGCTGTCCCCCACAGTTCAAGTCCGTAGGTCCAGATAGGTTTCAGTACTGTCTTGTATATTAGCAGTTTGTTCTCGATAGATAATTTAGAATTTCTGTTCAGTAGTCTGTATAATTGTCCAAATCGTCGATTAAGTTCTTGTCGTTTAAGTCTAGTATGCGGGTTCCAAGTTAGTCTTTTGTCCAGAAGGAAGCCAAGATACCGGACTGTGTCGGAGAAAGGAAGCGGAACGGAGTTAAAGAGAACTGGAGGGCAGGATTGTCTTCGAAGGGTAAAGGTGACATGTCTGCATTTGGATTGATTTACTTTGATTCTCCAGTTGTTACACCAGTCTTCAATTTGAGAAAGGTGCGTTTGGAGGCCTATAGATGCAATTTCGGGATCTGAGTGAGAGGATAGCATAGCGGTGTCATCAGCGTACGTTGCTAGGAAGGTATTAGGGCAAACAGGAATATCAGCCGTGTATATGTTGTAGAGGAAAGGACCGAGGACACTGCCCTGAGGAACACCGGATTCGACTGGATAGTAATTGGAATATTCTGCACCACAGCGAACTCGGAAGGAGCGGTTTGATAGATAGGATCGGAGGACTAGGTATATCGATTGGGGTAAATGGTTTTTGAGCTTAAAGAGTAATCCCGGGTGCCACACCCGGTCAAATGCTTGCGTTATGTCCAGAAATGCACCCGAGCAGTACTCCTTGTTCTCAAGGGCAGAGGAAATATGGTCAACGACTCGGAGCCCTTGCTGAACGGTTGAATGCTGGGAACGGAATCCAAACTGATGGGAAGGAATAGTGTGGGATTCTAATAAAGGTAATATTCGTTTGAGGAGGATTTTTTCAAAGATTTTTGAAAGGATTGGGAGTAGGCTGATAGGTCTATATGATGTCGTTGTGTTAGGAGGTTTACCTGGTTTTAGGAAGAGAATTATAGTGGAATGTTTCCATAAGAGAGGAAAATGAGTAGTGCGTAGAATGGAGTTGTAAATATATGTAAGAAATATAATGGCTTTAGATGGAAGCTGTCTGAGAATCTGAGGAGTGAGGAGATCGTATCCAGGAGATTTACGGAGTGCAAGTTTTCGGAGATGATATTTGACCTCAGAGGGATTAACTGCTTTAGGAGGTAATGAAAGCGGGTTTGGAGACTGAAGGAACTCTTCCACCACTGCAGTGTGGTTTGGATGGGATTCTGGATGAGGTGTGAAGACTTCGGAAACGTATTTGGCAAGTTCCTCGGCTTTGTCTTCATCAGACGCAGCCCAGGAGCCATTACTACGACGGAGGGGATGGGAAATATGGTGGGATTTTAGAATTTTCTTGGTGACGTTCCACAGGGAATTGTCACAAGCCGAAAGAGAAGAAAGGAAGGAACTAAAGGATTGGGAACGGAAGGTCGCCAGCTCCCTCTTTAACTGTCTACAATAAAAGTTATAGGAGCGGCGATCTGTAGGGTGACGGGTGCGTTGCCATAAGGATCTGGATCGTCGTTTGGTGCGGATGAGGTCTATGAGGTGTTGTGGTAAGTGATTTTGGTTATGACTTATCTGGGAGTGCTTGGGAGAGGAGGCAGTCCAAACAGCTTGTTGAATAGCGATGGTGAAGGAGTTTACGGCATCGTCAAGGTCATCAGGAGTTTTGAGTTTCACACTGAGGTCAATATCACTGGTCAGGATTTGGCGAAAAAGGTCCCAGTTTACTGGTCCTCTGATAAATGACGGTGGGGTGGGTTTAGGAATAGGAATTAGGGATACTTTAAGGAGCAATGGACTATGGTCAGAGGACAGTTCATCAAGGCGAGTCACCGACATGTTTAGGGAGCCTAATCCGCTGTGGATGAAGAAGTCGAGGATGTCAGGATTACGGTTAGGATCAGTTGGCCAGTAGGTAGGAGAATCAGGAGGCAGGAGGTTGAAACGTCTAGAGTTGAGTGCAGACTGTAAATTCCGCCCACGACTATTCGTGGATCTGGAACCCCATTGTTGGTTCTTAGCATTCATGTCTGAACCCAGAATGAAGTGGTTTCCTAAGGAATTGAGGAAAGATTCGAATAGAATGTTGGAGATGGAATGTTTAGGAGGGCAGTACGCTGATGCGAGGGTGATCGGAAAAGAAAAAGTCTTGATTACTATGGCGGTGCATTGTAGGAAATCATAGGAGGGGACTGGGAGTATGTGGTGGGAGAGGGACTGGTGCACAATGACAGCAGTACCGGCATGGGCTTTTCCGTCTGGGTGGTCCGTACGGTATGTTACGTATTGAGGTATTTTAAAGAACTGTTTAGTGGTTAGTCTAGTTTCAGTAATAAGTGCTACATCAACGTTTTTGTCTTGCAATAAAGCTGTAAGTTCGTCAGTGTGATTTCTAACACCATTCGCATTCCAAAGGAGAATGGATAATGAGTTAGGTGTAGTCATTTAAGGATTTTTTAAGGATGGGATTAAATTTGATACGAGATTAGTAAGTAGTGATATTAGCGGCATAACAAGGGATTTTATTCAGTGATAAAGGATGTCATCAAACTTGTAAGGTCTGTGACATTTGATGGAGGAGGAATATGAGAAATTTGATTCGGATGAGGTTTTTGATGGTTGGTTAAATTTTGAGGAATATGTGGTTGTGGAAGGGGTTCAGGATTTTGAAGTATGCGTTGTTCCGGCAGGGCCTCTTTGTTCTGGTTCCCACCTCCAAGTAGATGGGCAAATGTTACATTGGAATCAATTTTTTTTGAAGGTTGTCTTTTACTTCTGATCGGTTCAGCTGTTTCATCCAGATTCTGAGGTTTTTGGTATCTGCTTTTGAGGTTCTTGTAGATTTGACATCCCTTGTAGTTAGCCGGGTGGTCCTCGAGGCACAGAGCACATACAGCGGGTGTTGATCTTGATCTCGTGCATTCTTCTGATTTATGTTGCTCACCGCATTTTACACAGCGTGGTGTGTGGTGGCAGTAAGTTCTCGTATGACCATATGCCTGACAATTATGGCACTGAACTATTTCTTTCTTAGTGTAAGGTTTCTCAACTCTTACACTAGTATAGTACAATCTATTGAGGTCGTAAACTTTTTCAACTCCTGCTGATGGTTCCAAGTCCACGAAGAATAGAGGCATTGGAATTTTATCTTTTAGGACATTGGTGACTTGCCGCACTTTATAGCCTATCTCCGTCAGTTCTTCTTTGATAGCTGTAACTGGTGTCGAAGGGTGTAGGTTTCTAATTACAACCCTTAAAGCTCTCTCCTGGCGCAACTGATAGGTATGAAAATCAGCTTTGGTCTCACTCAGATATTTTACTATTTTTCTGTAGCTTTCGGCGGTAGTCGGGGATATTTTAGTATCACTGGTTCTACTTATACAAGAATAACTATTAGGATCGGTTAATTTGTTTAAATGCGCACAAAGTAGTTGAAAATTTTTAATATTTTTAACAAAAATTGGTGGAGGTTGTGGTTCTCTGGGTATAGGAGAAGATTCCATAGATTCCTTTTCATTTTGATTTTGGAGGATCTGAAATGGGTTCGGTGTAAAAAACGGCGATTCATCAGTCATTCCTTGTGATGATGTGCTGGGCTGTGGTTCAGATCCTAAAGAGGTAGCTGAAGCGGTCGCTGGTGGAATCATTTTTTTATTTTTTTTCACGGCGAGGTCTCTGTTTTGTAGGAGACGAGTTTGAACCTGCAGATCTAGATCTTTTACTTGTAGCTTTTGAGGACATAACTTGATGAAAATATCTCATTTATTAAAAAAAAAAAAAATAAATAAAAAAAAAAAATAATAATAATAAATAATGAAATGAGAATGAGAAGGAAGAATAATAAAAGAAAGATAAGTTAAAGAAAAGCAAGCCCGAGCTTGCCGAGCTAGCGGCGATCAGCTGATCAGTGACCCTCCTTTCACTTTTCGTGATTGTACAAAGTAAATTATAACTTTGCTTACCGATATTTCTCCAATATTCACTGCTGTGGTTTTCTTGAAGTCTAGTGATGTTTTCCAGACTGAACTCAAGCGAATTCCTACTGAAAAGAGCAAAAATCTGAGAGACGAAGTAACGTATGACTGTTGTCATCGAGCGCATCTGTATTAATTCAAGTGAAAGTAAAAATGAAATTTTACCTGTAAATACGCCCATAACTCAGTTATTATTGGAGATAGAAGAAAATATGTAGAGAGTTTTAGAATAGGTTGAGCGCGATAAAGAGATTAAAAAAAAGTTGATCTACATTTTAAAGTTAAATTATAATAGATGTAATAACACAAAAACTCGGTTATTACTGAAGATAGAATAAAATCGAAAATATTAGCTGCTATAAACAGCTATACCCTAATGTTGTTATTCGGAAATAATGAATCACTGTGTAATAATATGCAGCTTTTTGTTTTCTTTCAAATTCTCTACTTTATAGAATGTTAGTTCAAAGAGTTTATGTAGTAACACATGCCACGTGTCTAAATTGGGGAGTGGGATACACCGGAGCCACGTGCAGGTGAAACAGGCAACCGGAAGAGCCGAAGGTGCAGGGACCCGCCATTTTTCATGATTGTTTACATTTACGGGATACGACACGAGGTAGGATTGGAGACGCGATTGATAGCTGAGCGGATATATCGGCTGCCAGGGCACCAATCTTCTGTCTCCCCATCTCATCCGCTCGCCTACTCTTATCCGTCGGGTAGCTTCAGGAGAAAACTGATATCTATAATCTAATATTAACTTTTAAAAAATCAGGTGCGCTCAAAAGACGACTTTTCGTTGTTAAAATCATTTTATGAGTTTTACTTTCACTCACTTATATATGAAATAATAGTAAGGGAAAGTATTAAAATCGTAAAAATTTTCGAATTCCAGTTTCAATGGAGATACATGTTTTAGAGTGACCTGAGTCCTAATGAGGGGTGGGCATGATCGAACGATCAGACATCGATGATTTAAATAATTGAATGATTCCATAATCGAATGATTGAATGATTAATATGCATTCTGAAAGACAATATGACACCATCCCCTTCTCTATGATTACTGAGCTGGGTGAGCCTAGGTGCAAATATGCATATAAGTTATTAAAGTTCGAATGATCATTCGTTCCTCCAAGCCGATAAGCCGATAATCGATTAATTCGAATGATTCAAATAATTGAATGATCTGCTTATCGTCATTCGATTATGCCCACCCCTAGTCCTAATAACCAAGTCTCCTAAAAAGGTCTGTGTGTGTGTGTGTGTGTGATTAGTCTAGCACAAAAACGAAAAGTCGTATTAAACTAAAATTTCATATTTAAGACAAATATAAGCCTGAGATGTTACTGCAACTGTTACACCTAAATTTACATTTCTCACTTTTTTGTGATTTTATTAAAAACGTCTCTAAAAATTTTGATTAGACGCAGTATATAGATGTAGAATTAAATGAGCTTTAACATCATGTAGGTTTCATCCCGAATTAAATAGTCTGAAACGGCTTAAATGAGGAATATTTAAATTTTCTTCCTCTAAAGTATCTTTAATTTTATAGATTCTAATAATATAAACATATTCTATTTTTAGCATTGATAAAAAACGAATAAGAATAAATATATATAATTAATTAATACGAAATTTTTAATTAATTTTGTAGGCAATTTTGGTGTTTTTGAACAAAGTTATGTGAAATATATGTAGAATGTCAAGTACATAAGTAACTTTTATGGTTATTGGACATAATGATACCAAAAGTGCAGCATTATTTTCAGGAATCAGAATATTCAAAAGCTACAGAAATTATTGATCTTGAAGAATCCGAAGATACATGTGAAAAAAATATTTATTTAGAATTATCATAGGATTACCCTGTATTCATAAATTTTTCAAAATATTTTAAGCACGTTCACTTCAATATTTATTTGGAAATATATATGCATGTATGAATGGTTTTTCTTGACACTGTTTAACATAATATCATTTAAATTGGCTTTATCTTCATTAAATTGTTTAAATTATTAAATGGACTTTATTTAGATAAAATATTATAATCTATAATGGTATTGTAGAAATAGATTAATTTCCTATTATCTTCCGTACGTGTGTGCCTCGCATCAAGCTTTCCAGGTAGCCCTGTCACAATCAAATCCACCTAGTTGACTGAATGTGTTTGTGAGATGGATTTGATGTGACTGTACTAGCTAACATACTTGATGTGAGCATCACCCAGAGGTACCTAAGGTGTATCTGTCTGGTCTAATCCGTCTAGCTGATAGATCAAACGCATCTAGCTTAATGGATTTGACGTGATTGAACGGAATGAAATCCTAGGTCAAAACGTATCATAAAATAACTTGCTATAGAATATATTTATAATTATTATTTGTACTTCATATATTTTATTTTTTATTTTTATAATATACTGCCTAAATAAAAAAATAAATTAATCAATAAATCAATCAATAAAATAAATCAATAGTCAAGATATTTTTATTAAGAGTCCATTGAAGAAGTTTTTAAAGTAAATATTCTCAGTTCTTTTAAAAGAAGATTACTTTATTAAGACAACTCGATTCGCAAAATGGTTCCCAAAGTATTTAAACTGTGATCTTGATTTCAATTAATCTTTTTAGTTATAATGTGATTCAGATCAAAAAAGTAATATAACATTGCATAATCATTTATTATGTTTAGTTTATTACCTTTCTATTCGATGTAGAAGGATTAGTAACGAGGATTATTTTATGAATATTAATGTCGGTTTGAAGTATTGGATGTCGTATTAATTTTACTAATTAGTTTATTACTTTATTCAATGTCACTTTTATGTTACTGTTGCTAATTGGAGAGTATTACATTGTGAGTTCTAAATTTCACCTAACCATGTTTAATTAGGATATGGACCTTTAACGAGTACCTCACGCCGCACACGGGAAAATATGACCGATTTAGGTGGACTAAATTCAGAAACTTGTCCATATTTAACCTTTAGGTCCCAGAATACGAAAAAAAATTTATAAAAACTAATTAATTTCTTGACTAGATTAGCGAGAGCACAGTCGTCAAACATCAAATTTATTTGCTAAAATCTAAAACTTTCCTACATTTAACGTTTGAAGTCCCAGAATACGGGAAAGATAATACAAAAAATATAATTATGGCTCGGAGTTGCTGCAACCTGCTAATAGATGTAATTTATATCTTTTAGGAAACTCTTTAAAGAATAGATTGTAAAACTTTTTGTGTCTGAAAAAATTATGTATCACCGAAAACGCAAAAAATCCCAAACATTCTTTGTAATATTTAAAGACTAGAAGGATTGATCAAACAAATCCTTGAGGTAACTTGGGGGTTATAGAGTTTTTCGTTATTGAATAGGGGCATACATTTACAAATTGCTAAACTACCTCTACAGGTAGATTGCAATACATATTCAATAACGAGTTTGGAAATATAATGTCTTACCTGCCTCAGAAATGTCCATTGTTAAATAAAAGCAAAAAGACTTTGCGCTAAACACACCTTGAACACAATAAACGGCTATCGAATGAAGATAATCCCACTGCCGGTTATTAGGCACTTGTGCGAACAGGATTAATTTACTTATTTACTATTTATTTGCAAAAACGCGGTATAACGAGAAACATTAATATTAAGGGTCTTGCCAACTAATAATAAAAAGGTGAAGCACTGAAAAATTCAAAACTTTTGACTTTACTTCAGTCCACCTATATCGGTGATTTTGCTCAGTGTGCGCCGTAGAGGCATTCTTCTACTCCCTTAGAAAAAAAGTATTTTTTAATCCTAAAAAATTAAGGATTTTTCCGATGGATAGCTTAATGCCTTCAGGATTAAACTGCTTATGAGTTTCGACTATATACAAAGATTGTTTAATTTAAGGTTAAAACTAATTAATTAATAATGGGCATGCCTACTTCTTCGAATATGACATTGTAAATTAGACAGAACAGATTTAACCTTAAGCTGTTGAGGTGGGGTCTTCAGGACCCCAGGGCCTCTCTAAAGTTTTATGAATCCCATTGTCCCGATCCGATCGGCTTGTGAAAACCAGACATTTCCTATCTCGACATAATCGGAATAAGCATCCTTTTTTAGTTAGTTTTTATCCGGTATTGCTTTAGGTTAGTGTTATTGGGGTCTTATTGACACCACCTCACCAATACTGTTCGGATTTATTGAAAGTGTGTTTTTAAAGTTGTTAAAAAAAAAGTTTCTTGACCGTGTTATTTTACGCACCTTTTTAATTTTATTTAGAAGCTGGGATCATCCTTGTTAAAGGAGCACATGACCAGACTTCCCCGGGAGCTTCGGATTAAAGCTCAATCATTATTAGGGGGGAAAAAACAGAAGAATCTAACACATATAGTCAGGAGACCCCTCCGAAGAAAAGGAGATGTTATTTTTGTAAAAGTAACAAGGATAGGAAGTCATCTATAGTTAGTATCAAATGTGAAAAAAATATTTGTGTACAATGTTGAGCTAAAATATTTGTGCCTAATTTTAGCTGTGCATTTTCTTAGCAATATATTGGGTTGTGTCACATGAAATATCTGATTTCAAGGTAAAGGATTTTTATTAAAAATACGATATGAAAACAAGATAATTTTATTCGAAGTATTTACCTTCTTTTTCTACACATTTTTCCCAACGTGGCACCAACTTTTTTATTCCCGAACTGAAGAATTCTAAGCTTTGAAGTGAAACAAAATCTGAAAACGCACTTTTCACTTGATCATCATTTTCAAAAAGTTTTCCTTTGACGAAGTTGTCTAAAGTCCTGAACAGGTGGTAATTTGTTAGAGACAATTCGGGAGAATATGGTGGGTGCGGAAGAACTTCAATTTTTGCACGGTATGTTTTGAAACATGGGGCTGCCGCTCAGTGAGATAATGAGGTACCCATGTATTGAGCTTTTTTACTTTCCCAACACTCTTTAAATGTCTGGAAACGGTAGATGCACTTGCATTTAGTTGTGCTGAGAGTCCTTTAACTGTTTGGTAGGGGTTTCCTTCTAATGTATGTTTGAGGACATCGTTGTATATTACGGACGGAGGTCTTCCTCGGGGCAAGTTTTCCAAATCGGTATCCCCAGCTGAAAACTTGGGTCCGTTCATTAACACTCCCTTCTCCAAATGCCTTGCAAATATTTCTAGCGATCTCAGCTGCTAAATGGCCGAGTTTAAACTCGTACAAAAATATTACTCGAAAATCGCGTGTTTCAATGTTCATATTTGGAGGTATGCTAAAAAGTGGGTAATTGATTGGGAAGCTAATGTTTATAATACAAAGGTAGAGGATTAGTAACTCTTTACTTCAAATATGTAAACATTCGTACGAAAACAACAGAGACCTGCAAAATCCTTTATGTATTTCAGAAACTATAAAAACCGACATTTCATGTGAAACAACCCAATAAAAGTTTCATTTTTTTTTAATAGTTGAAAAAGTAAATGACCTATAGCTAGGCATTATCTATGTTATTCAAGTGTTAATTTAATTTCAATTATAAACTTTAATTTAAAACTTGAATAAAATTAATAAATAAATTATTCTTGAGGAAAGGCGCGGGCTTAGTGAGTATTTAATTTAATATTGTGTTAGTAAAAATAAAAATAGGATTATTTTTAAAGATTGAGAGGTAATTAAAAACCTTGTTTGCGTCATTGATGAAAGGCCAAAAGTCAAAGAAAAGCTTAAAAAAAAAAAAGAAAGTAGAACAACAACGATCAATAGTTGAATCAGAGGAGAAGCTAGTCAAATTAAATCTTTCCAGTTATTTCGTAAGGCAGATAAAACAGGAGGGATTCGTTTAGCAGGTAATGAGCATGGAAAGAGCTTAGGTGTTAATCGGGCGGTTGGGGGCTCCTGCGGGATAATAGACCTAACTGAATTAGGCCCAGCTCTGTGTGAACAGCCTCTCCAGCTCCAATCTTAATCCCATCCTCCAAATATACTTAAATCCTTCTCATCTGAAATTAACTTGCCCACTTTGCAAACTCTGGAAGTTTTTTGGCACCCCTACCCCAGAGGAAAAATATCAGTTCAATCAGGAGTAGATTGCGTTTTCTGCAAACAGCAGTTGTTTCCAAGAACTTTCCGTAATCCGCAATATGGTCAGCAGTTCTCTTATCTTATTTTTATAAAGTATATTTCTTTCTTTTCGTGTCTTCGAGAGCTTTTAATAGTTGAGTTATAGAATAAGGTTGACTCATCGACTATAGTAATTTATTTATTTATTTATTTATTTATTTATGTCGCCTCTACCCTAGTGGGTCATTGGCGTTCACATTTACATTTTACACTCTATTATAATATGAACTTCTTTTTAAATACTTGAAGAGGATATTGGCTTTTTTTTCATCATCTTGTAATAATTCTTTTAAAGTTTTATCCATTTTTAGTTCAATTCTTAATTTGTTAAAGATTGGACAATCTAACAATATATGTTTTACTGTTCTCACTGTGTCACATTTTGTACATGTTGGGGCTTCTAAACCTCGCAGAAGGTAGCCGTGGGAGAACTCACTATGTCCTATCCGAAGTCTGCAGAGGATCACTTCTTCTCTCCTTGACTTTCTGTTGGAGGTCTTCCAACAGGCACAATCTTTTTTTATTTCACTTAATTTAGATGGATTTGCATTCCATTCGACCTGCCACTTTTCCTTCTGTAAAGATCTGAACTGCCTTGTCCAGTCTTGCAGAGGGACTTTGTTGACCATCGTTGCTTGAGGCGTAGTCAAACGACGAGCAGAGTTTGCCGCGGCATCGGCTTTTTCATTGCCATATATGCCACTGTGAGCGGGAACCCATATTAACACCACTTCTTTATTCTTCATCTGGATTTCACGGTATATATTATGGATTTCTGCCACTACTGGATGCCTAATCTTTGAGCTATGAATAGCTTTCAAAACGCTCTTTGAGTCGGACACAATGGCAAATTTTTGATAATGCTCTGAACCTCTTATATACAACAGAGCTTCTCTGATGGCATTGGCCTCTCCTGTGAAGACTGAGCAAGCTTCTGGAAGGTTGTATAGAAGTTCTTCGTTTGCCGTTATGACCGAAAAACCTACAGAGTCTCCTGTTTTAGATGCGTCCGTATAAAGGATGCTATGATTTGGATAGTTACTTATTAGTTCTAAAAAGGCTCCTTGATTTTCTTGAGGAACTAGTGCCCTTTTAGAAAAATGTGGAGATTCTATGATTGGAATTTTAGGGGCACTATAGTAATTGTTAATACTTACATTCCCAACATTAAAATATTAAAGAATCTCTTTTTCCCTTAAAATATGATTAATTACCATACCTAAAAAGAATGTTGTATTCTTACTTAACAACAGACCGCCTATCTTCGAGAGACTTGAGGACGGTTACCTGGACTCTACGCTCGACCCAGGGATTAATCCGTACTGCAGGAAAAGACCTAACCTGCTGGAAGTACTTTGACATTATGATATATAATATAAAGATGATATATAAAGGATAGCATATTTCCCACAGTACAAATCGCTCCTTCAATTCTTAGCTGTCTTACACTATCCCTTGGGATAAGAACCTTTCTTTTAGAGGGAGAGTATTCCGTTTCGGGATGTCATTATGTTACAGTTATAGCATATTATAGTGCTAAAGATGTTATGATTCTATTTTAATTTTGAACAAAGTTACTTCAGACCTTTAAGTGTGTGATTATTTACTGTTGAACAAAGGATTTTGTGAGAATTTAGTATTTTTGAATTGTATTAGGATATCTCAAGGATAGGGTATAATGTTTTCACGAAATGTCGTATGAAGCTAAAACCTGGATGTTACTGCAACTTTTTAAGCAAATAAAAAAATAAAATAAAAAAAAATAGAAGTGCGGCTTTATACTATACATATTTCACTTTTTATAATTTCTCAAAAATTATTATGCGCTAAATAGATTTAAAGTTGGATCGGCTTGAATTTTATATAGGTTTTGTTTAAATTAATATAGTGTAAAAGAGTATAAAGCTAAATATTCATAATTCTTCCTCCAAAATAAATTTAATTTAGTGAATCAGGAAAATAAATATGATTCTATAATAGACTAATATCCACTGACTTTGTTTTACCCGATTCGCTAATAATTATTTGTTTTTAAGCGGTAAATTGATACTCTGGACTTTTTTAGCATACATTAAGCTTAATTGAGCGAAGTTAAATCATTGATTAAATTAATCTTATTTAGAATTGAATCTATTGGCTATTTAAGGTTCTCAAAAAAAAAGCAAATCAACTTAAATATATTTGTTTGTTTATTCGTTTAACGTCACTTTATGCTAATCGGACGATGCTACAGTGGGGGTCCTAAATTTTGGTTTTATTAAGATAGGGATCTTTAACGAGTACCTGACATCGCACAGGCTCGGGACCACCTTTTAACGTCCCCTCCGAAGGACGGCATAACTAAGGATTTTTTACTCCCATTAAAAAATCCTAGGGTCACCCGCAGGTTTGAACCCGCGACCTTTGGCATAGAAAGCTGTTATACTAGCAACTACGCTATGGGTGACCCCAAAATATATTTAGAATACGTTCTATTTAATGTTTTATTTTAATGCAATGTATACGTTAATCTGACTTCGTTGGATATGTTAATTTGAAATTATTTGACCGTCATTACTCTCCTTTTGATGATTTTTTTTTAATTAAAAAAATCACAATATTTACCAGAATTATTATTTATATTAGAGTTATTTATTGTATTGTAATGTGCTCTGTATATTATTTTTACCCTGATATTTAGAATATATAAACTATTATTTTCTTAAAGAAATATTCTTCTATTATTGGTAATATAGCAAACGGCAGTAAATTAATTTTTTTTTCTATAATTAAATTTAGTATTTTGATGAATAAATTTAACCCTACCCCAGGATGATATTCTTGTTCGGATATTGAAAAATCTTAAGCTAAACTAAATTTAATACGCTACAGGTTTTGTAAAGCTCTCGGCGGATGTATTTTTCCTCGAAAGCCTGTAGTTTAATACCCATTCTGCTCTAAGGATCGTCAGCTGAAGTCCTTTTTAATAAGGAGAAGGTTTCTTATATTCTTACCTTAAAAATTCGTTGCAGGGGGATTTTCTCTCTAAAATATTTAAAGTTGGTTCCAGACTTAGATTAAGGCTTTATGCTACTTAATAAAAAGCACGTAATGATTAATCTATAATTCAGCTGTACTATTTCAGAATTAAGTTAAAAAAGAAACCTCTGTTTACCTCAAGGATGTTTATTCACGGTGTTCTACTAAAATGAGGTGCACTGCGCAAGTATGTCACACAATGTTTACTTAAGTTCTGGTTTAAAATGAGTTTTAATTTTTTTTTTTTTACAAGATTTATTTTTAGTAAAATAATATTTAAAAATGCAATTAGTTATTGTTTACCATATGTCCGTTTTTTCCCACTTTTCACTTTTTGTGTTTAATGACATCATGTTATGTTATGTTGGAATTAATTTTTTTAATCTTTTATTTTTTAAAGGCGTATTATATTATTATATACAATATGAGAAAATATTATGTCTTTCTTCACATTTATTCGTTATTATATACTATTAATGATGAAGTTTTTTAATGGAATACCCCCTTACAAGGAGGGTGTGTATTGAGGCTGTTATTTTAAATAATCCATTTTCTAAGTGGTCAAAATACAGAGATTTATAAAATCTTTAACAAAATTGTTTTTGGAATAACGCAGAACCTGTAGGCTTTCTAAAAATTACTCGCTAGAAAATAATCAAATTTCTTTAAAATCTTAAACAAACAAGTCTTAGGAAATATTCTAAATTTATAGAAAATATATTTAAACATATTATGCTTTGTACTTATGTTTTGTGAGCCGATTCCCAATGATAAACGTTTAGTTGTTATGATATTATGCAATGATTTTAAGCACCTACAATAACATTTTGTCTTTAGACCATAAAAGAAATTATGTTATATTAATTTTTTTTTTTTTTTTAATCTTATCCATAGTTGTTTTAATCTCTCAATGTTAAAATAAAAAAAAAGCAATAAACCTTAACCAATTTGATTTATCGACCAATTTATATTTATCATGTATTCCGATGATTAAATATGGTCAAGTCACTCACAACTTAGAGGAGATGTAATTGTTCCAAAACTCGAAGTTTTTTTGTTGGAAAAAATTAAAAGCGTTTTGTAATCATGAATTTTATTTGAATTATTTTAAATATCATAAAAAAAAGAAGAAATAGTAAAGAATTTTTTGTAGGAAATTGTTTAATTTATTCTTTAAAATAATGAAAAATTGATGAATAAAAAAAAATCTTTGTATACTGAGAGTTTATTAGTAGAATCCGACTTCTAATCGACAGAGAATTAAAAAACAAAGTCATTGAAATAGGTAAACAAATATATATCGTTTTAATCTTGGTAGTGGTCATTTGCTTTTTTCCTTGTATATAAACTTACAGTATTTTTGTTTTGTCGTTCTTAAGTTCGTTCACTAATATGTTTTTGAATATATAAGTTAACTGCTTACACAAATATATATTATATATATATATATATATATATATATATATATATATATATATATATATTATTTATTGATATTTACAGCTATATTGGTTAATGCATCTAGCAAATGAGCTGTGAGATAAATACATGAAAAAGGCATGAGGAGAGAACTGCCCATTCCCAGCACTACTGTAGGTGATCTAAACTAAGGGATCTCGAGGCATCTTCCTTTCATATTCCTCGATGGATTGTCAAGAATGGAAGAGGAAGCAAGATTTGAAAGTAATGAGTTAGATTATGAATGGAGTTTGTCATGAAAGCATTGTACCAGGTTCGGGCCAAATCAGCAATATATGAAACAAAAGGATTGTTCGAATGATTATGGATTTAAGGATTGGGTGCTGTAATAATGTGATGGTTTTGTAGAGCCCCAAAGTCTAGATAGGTATTAAGATGGTCATGTAAATGAGCCTTTGGTAGTTAAGTGAAAGGTTAGAACGTCTGTCAGTAAGTGTTAAAGTAACCGAAAGCGGGAGCAATTTCTTGTATTGCAGCAAATTGAGCAAATTCACATAGCTATATAAATTGTTATAACGTAATATAATTATTTGTAAGTAATAAAGAATTTTAGAATAATTTGCAGAGTATTTTTATTTTTACAATACAACATACCCTATATACTTTTTTGGTGATTTACTTAAAATTTTACTATGTATTCCTTATTTCGCTAGAATAATGCTTTGTTGTTTCCATCCCGACTAAAAAAGGTGTTAATTTTTAATAATGGTGGAAAACCCGAAGGAAACTATAGAGGCCGTGGGAGGGTGGCATTAGTAAGGTGTGACCCCTCGCCTAATTGTAGCCAGTTTGGCCCGGGGCCACTAGAGCCTCCAGTAAATCAAGCCAAGCAAGTAGCGACTCTCTCGCCCGTGAAAAACTTTCCACTTAGGAGGAGCTGTATCGCTAAACTGGAAAAAGATATTGCGGGGCCTCACTAAATCAGGCCCGCCTTCTGCTTCTTCATAATGGGCTGGCTATAGGCTCTATTTGTCTTCTGTTTTTTTTTTATAGCTCTATTTTGCCTAAGTATGTTTTTTTTTCCTCGTAATAATGGAAAAGCAGTGTGCAATTAGGCATTTTTTCATGCAGGAATTTAACTCTTTACGTTCTCTAATTATGGCAAACAGAACGGCTTTTCCTAATAATCACTAATCAATTCTATCCAGGTGTGAAAGTCGAGATTCATCTGATAGAGGTACTAAAAATGACGGAGAAGTTTTGTAGTAACTCTATCAGTTTGAAATAAAGGTTCAAAATGTAGACCGAAACGTCGACACACAAATAAAGATAAAGATTGTCTGACCGCAACATAACTAACTTCTTTATCACATAGTTTCAACAGCCTACAGAAACTCCATCATCCTGAGACACTAATAGCTCCTTGGAGTAACAAAGTGGACAGCTTGTTTCTCCTTCTCTTCTTCCAGTGGCGCGTCAGGCGGAGTAGGCCCTGTGCATCGTGGTGTAAACTCCTGGGAGGTTACACTCACGTTTCTCGATGCATTTTGTAGTGTAGGTTCATTTCATCACTCCCGACGCCTAATTTTGTGAGTGGCCACGATTTGGCTGATGGGTCTCACATACCAGGGGCAGGGGGAGAGGATGTGGGCAAATTCCTATTTAATTACATCCCTATAAAAGTCTCGCCGGACTGGGATTCAAACTCACAACCTTTAGCATAAGAGACTAGCGCGCTAGCCACTCATCAACGGGCTCTCTATTTTCTATTAAATTTCTTAAAAAAAACTGTGTAAGTCTAAGATGGGAAGACGCCGTCATGAAGAATGCCCGGACCCTTTTAAGCGTACGAAGCAATATTCTCCATGAATTTTCTGATGAAGAAACTGTCTGCAAATTTTAAAAATTCGCGTGTTACATTTTGAAGGTGAAAAACAAGGTTAAAAAAAAAGAGGAAAGAAAATGTTATTTTTTTCATTGAAACCAATATAGCTCTTTTTTTATATATAAAGATACTTTATTTATTTACATAATATTTACAATGTACACTCAATACAAATATGTTTGGTTTCATGATTTCATTGGACCTTTTTTCATGATAACAGAGTTTCAATCATCCTTTGAAGATAGCTCTTAAATGATATCTCCTAGCAACAAATGTTATAAGATAAAAATATTCTTCACTAAATTTCGGACACAGAAACAGTCATCAAATTTTCGATTCAAGTGACAACATCTGAGTTAGAGGGTGTCAAACTAATAAAAAAAAAATCTGATAATCAAAATTTGCGCCACAGTCGTTTGCAGAAATAACAACGACCCATTTCTGTCCAGAAATGTTAGTTATGAAAGTGGATCTACGAGAACAACAGATGTTAAGGATAGTGGCACGACAAAGGTCATTTATTGATCACAGGACCTCATAAGAAGGATTCCAAAGTCTGTTCAGAGGTTGTGGAAACGCTGCCTATCTACATATGGAAATAAATGTATTGCAGATAATGGAGACTATTTTAGCTAATAAAGACAACTATAAATTTTTTAGTTCTTTAAAGACTGTAATCCTGCATTATATCTCTACCTGTCTAATTACTTCGGTTAATCACACCATACATTATTTTGATTATAGCTAATTGTCTGTTTTGCATTTACTATAATAACAAACTAAAAAATCGTTCCTCTTCTAGAATATTCATCTTTGATGGATTGTGGAGAAACCGATGCACTTAGTCGGTTGGAATCCCCGAAGAATTTTATCAAGAGAATCGAATTCTCTAGGTGTCCCGCCTTTCAGAGAACATTAAAAAGGAGGAAGGGGGAAGGGTGAGGGAATGAAGGCCACTTTTCTGTTACAATGGTTACGCCAATACTTTCAACACTTATCATCGAATGGAATAGTAATAATTATTAGTAGTGTCTTTTTAATTTAGCATGGTTAAATTACTTTATAACGATAATTATTGATATATATTTCTCATATATGAAAAATTTTTAAAACGAGTTACCAATGAAGATCTACATAGGTCACTCGGAATTTATAACAAAAAATGTGGTTATTTATATCAAAAATAGAACATTATACGGAACGGAAGTTACATTGGTAAGATAGGTATACATCCCTGCCTTACAGTGTCCTTCAATAACATTCCGCTAGTTCCTATTGAACAGATTCGATATCTAGGACTCCACCTTGACAAACACCTTACTTGGAACCTTCATACAAGACTGAAAAGACAAGAGACTGCTCGACGTTTTCGGCTACTCCAACACTTACTTGAATGACGTTCTAAACTTCTACTTCACTACAAAACGCTCATCAACATGACCATCCTAAGGCCCATCTGGACTTCAGGGCTCTACAAAAATATGATATTATTCCCGCACCAAATCCTTCTAAAAATACTCATCAAGGCTCATCTACATGACTATCATACGGCCTTCATGGACTTCCGGAGTTGAGCTTTGGGGCTTCACTAAACCATCAAATTCTTATTGTCTTTAATCCTTACAGTCCAAAATCCTTCGTGAAATCCTCAATGCTCCTTACTTTATAACAAATAAATTGATAAAAAAAAAGACCTTACTGTTCCGTATGTTGCTGATTTGGCCCGAACCAGGTATAATTCCTTTCATGACAAACTTCATTCCCACTCTAGTATCAATCCTTTCTTACACTTTGGTTCCTGATAATCCTCCGAGGCGTCTGAAAAGAAGATGGCCTCTAGACCTTCTAGATTAGAATATTTTTAGGTAACTTGTTTACATGTCTTTTTCATGACTATTTTCTTTTAGCGTATTTACTAGATGCGTTGCACAATACAGTTGTAAGTATTAATAAATAATTTTTTTTTTTTTTTTTTTTTTTTAAACATTTTATTGATATTTACAACTGTACATATAATATATACAACAAGTAAATGGGCTAATTTACACTTATATACAACGCGTAATAATGTCTAGTGAAGAAACTACCCAGTGGTAGCACTTCAATGTCAATTTAATTACAGTAGGTCTCGAGGCCATCGTATTTTCAATCGCCTCGGAGGGTTGTCAGGAATAGATGGGAATGATAAGTTGCGTACAAGAGGATTCGTGTGGGTTGGGAGTTTGGAATGAAAAAAAGCATAACTGTTTCGGGCTAGTTCTGCGACGAATGGGATATTTAGGTCTTTATGGATGATTTTATTCGTAACGAAATAAGGAGCATTTAGGATTTTGCGAAGGATTTTGGATTGTAACGATTGAATGCGAGAGGAATTAGATGGTTTAGTTGAGCCCCAAAGCTCGATTCCATATGTCCAGATGGGTCTGATGATGGTAACATAAATGAGCTTTTTGTAATAAATTGGAAGTTTTGAACGTTTGTCTAGTAAGTGTTGTAGTAGTCGGTATCTACGGGCGGTTTCTTGTCGTTTAAGTCGAGTATGGGGATTCCATGTAAGACGTTTGTCAAGATGGAGTCCTAGGTAACGGATTTGTTCAACAGGTATGAGTGGGGTATTATTAAAGATACAGTGGGGCAGGAAGTCATCGAATAAATAATTAAAATAAAAAATAATAGGTATGTACCTCGAAAGGAGCGGGTCAGCACAGTAAATAGATAAACTAATAATATTTGCAAAATGAAATGGAGAAATCTGATGGTTATGATCGGGCCTAATAGGTTTTTTTTTATTTATAATTTATTACCAATTTGATTGTTAGCAATATATTTTTTGTGCGTATTATTGTTTTAGTTTATCAAGTCTGTAGAAGACTTTAAAATGTTCATTAATTTTATTAGTTTTTCACCTGTATTTAGATCATTCTTTTGTTTCTGGAATTTTGTAAAATAAACGTAATTATAAAGCTGTAAAAAGGATACTAATTTTGTTACAATTTAGTATGTATGATACACGTATCTCAAATGTCTTCTCCATAATACTGAAAGGATCTAAAGAAATGATTTAGGATAGATATGCACGAATATTTGTTTTCATAATTTTTATTATCTATAAGATTAAGGAATAACAATGTTTTAATCCAATGTATTCCTCACCAATCTTGCCTTCATACAACAGTAAACTTTAAACTAATCCATCGATGGTTCAGAGATTAACTGGAGAGATTTCGTCAACAAGATAACGTTTAAGTGTAAGCAATTAGTAGGATGGTATCCTCAGATGATCCGATGTGTGACTCAGATATAGAACCCAAATTAATTAGCAACGGATATTGGAATGCCTCTATACCAGTCATCGACTGCTGATTGGCTTTAACAAATCTGAGGCACAAATGTCAATACCACCACAATCAAGTTAGCTACTAGATATTACGAAGAAGGTTGAATTGCGTTTTATTTCTGATGAAATATATTATAGTTACAATATAATATAATACACACGGCTATTATATATATTTCGGATATATATATTACGGTGGAATATATTTCAATTTTAGGAAATCATTAAATTATTTCATTGTTTCTTCCTAGTAGAACATAGTGCACACAATATACGACTTTCAATCACTTCTTTTGTAAATTTCACTTGTATATAACTTGTCGTTTTCGATCTTTTTTTTTTCGAGATTTTATCATTTAGACTTATAAAACCCTAAAACGTGTATTTCCTTGAAAATTTGAAATAGAAAATTTTAATAATAATACTTTCGCTAACTATACAATCCATATACAAGTAAAAAAAAAATAAAAAAAAAAAATAAAAAAAAAAAAAAAAAAAAAAAAAAAAAAAATATATATATATATAATTGGTATATTCTGCCAAAAAGTAACTGTTTCCTATTGACTTAGTGTGATTTTCTACAACCATCACTTAACTTTATCCTCTTTTGTCACTCGCAGGAAGAGGATTACAAATGTGTCTTTGTATTTTTTTATCCGATTTCCATGCAATTTTTTCAAGGTAAAACTAGACATTAAACTGTTGAACTATGCAAAATATTAAGGACCCACGCTCTCAAGGAGTCGCATCAAAAAACCGGAAGGTTTGCGTCCGAAAAACCCTTTTTATTTAACATCTTATTCAAGTGAAGGTAGAAAAATAAGTTTTTAGTCAAAATTACACTATTTTTAAACTTTAAAAAATAGCCATTAAAATATTTAAGTTTTATGCTTGATAATAACCCTAAATATATAAATAATCTCGTCAAGACATTGCTTCTAACAATGTTTCTTAAAAAGTATGCTCAGAATAAGATTCCTTTTTAAGTAATTTCGTGGAAAATCCAATTTCAATAATTGTTACGATCTTGATACTTCTACTTAATTTATATTTCATATATAAAGTAACTAAGAATAATGTAGTAAATAATATAAAATAAGATCTGAATCTTTAAACAAATTTGAATTATTTATATTCCTATACGAAACATGTCTCCCTCATATTGATGTACCTAATTGAATATGAAGAGAAACTATTCAGCAAACCTACTTATTAAGTCAGTAAGTTACTAAACCATTTATTAAGTATGTCAAAGATTATCTAGATGTATCTAAGTGTCCCATAAAGTGATATGTTTTAAATTGAGAATGTGCAATCGACTGTTGAAATAATAGGGAGTCAGTCATTTTTTATTTTTTTTTTAATATTTTAATTTGGCCGACGTTAGGGATTATTACATCAACCCCCTCCGTACCATCTATTGATGTTTTCAGTTTTCCTCAGTTTACGCTTGACATGGCTCAATAATGGTAAGTATGTATATATATTTTTCCTCTTTATTTAAGTCTAAAGTTTTAGTTTTATTCTTATAACCATCTTATTGTTTACCATAATATTATTATTTGCATCTATAATGCTTTGTTTTTGACCGGCTGCTTTTCTAAGGCAGCGGTAGCTTCAAAAACTAGCTTACTTACTATATTTAGTCAATATATAAACTATATTAAATTATACCATTGGATCTCCTTTCCAAAGGTATCGTGTTTACCAATTCAATAGGTGGCATGCAGGGTAAGATTAAAGTAAACAAGATTCAATTAATACATTACTATAATTATGAATTTACACATATCCATTATATCAACTCATTGCCTAAAACTTTGATCGAGAATACTGAGGGACATTTTCTCTACTACTTTTGCCATACAATATTACAAATAAGCAATACAATATTGAAACACTTAACCGGCTGGCGAAGGTGAAATCAGTCTTAGGTCCCCTTTCTCGGCATCATCCTCCAGCTGCTCTCAGAACCCAGACGGCCACCTCCTCTTCTTGTAGATGGAACCCGACTCACTCCTCTTGAGGATAAAACTTGACTCACTCTCCGGTTCTTCTCTCTCATTCTTGTCACCTCGGGTGGGCCGAGATGGGAAGTGCTCCGTCTGGCGGTATAGCCTTTGTACTATTATTCTTATCTTTTCACCAATCCTAATATTCTTGTTGGCCGCCGCTGGAAGGAAACTTCCAGAGGTTTCTGGTACCGCTGGGGAGCCCATACCGATGGGAAATCTAGGGGCTAGGTAAACACCTTTTGATGTTTTGCCGACAAAGGTTCGTTATGATTAATTGTTTAATATTAAAATTATGAACTCCCCTCAGTATCCTCAATACATTACAATAATATTTATGTATATTTGTATATTTTTTATTTTATTTTATATTTTATCGTTGTCGCTACATTCGTAATTGTTCATTATCATATTCATATGTCTCACTTTTGCATGGTAAAATGAAATTATGGGTCATTCCATGCGAATTCATCCTGGAATTTTAGAATCTTAGATTTTCATGAAAATTGGAACGATGTATCCTTTTATATAGTTAGGATGCTATAAAATGTTTGTATTCTATCTTAACTAGTTTTTAATTTAGAGCCACCCAAACCAGAGACGCTGGTTTACTCAAAGAAATAAAATTGAACTATCGTTATTTTTCAATCAAACAGCATGAAAAAAATAGATTATTTGAAGGAGAACTATGGTTATTTCTAAAAAAAATAAACAATTAATCCATGTTCTTCCGATAACTATGAAAAAAATATCATGTATAAAAATATAAAAAGCTTAAAGCAAAACGAATAGTTAAAAAAAAAAACTTATCATGGACCAAAGGCGGTTAATTGAAGAAATACAAATTGTGTAATACCTACCATCATACTACCAAACAGGAACAATAATGAAAACTATGGGATTTTACTTTCTTCAACATAGAGAAAAATATTTGTTTTCAATGAACACAAACTTTACTTAAACTATGGACATTTAAGGAAATAAATAATATGAGCCAAATAAAATTATTGAAACAAAACAATAAATTTTTCCAGTATTTATGATCATACTACAATGCATTGTAATAAAAATAATAAAATTTAGCGAGCACAATACTCTAAAAAATATTTCTATCTTTTTGGTAAATGTAACGTAAAATATGATGTTCCATTAAAAAAAAAAAATATAATGAGCCAAAAGAAATGATTTAAGCGAAACTATGATTTTATGTAAGTCTATGAATGGTCCCTATGTAAGTATTAAATATTCATTATTCTGCGTTACCTTTAGTGATGTATAAGCTATTATGTAGTTACCATAATTACTCTAAAACTTATCTGATTTTAATATAAGTGCAGGAGTGATTTCTCTTCTGGTTATTCAGAAGGGTATTCTAAATATTAAGTTTTAATGAAGGATAATTATATTATAGATGAGATATTAAACAATGTTATGCTGTGTGACACGTTAAAAGTTCTATCTATGGACCCTATTCCATTCTCATAATTTTTTTAATATTCTACACACGTCCTAACCCAACATTAATCTTAGTAATAAAATACTAAAAAGTCGTTCTGAAAGTTATTATTTAAAGCTTTCGGAAAGGCGTTCTTTAGTAGGGGTTATTATTGTAGTTGCATCAAAGTGAATACAAACTTCATAAATTACTTTCAAGTTCCAACTTAAATGTAGGCTTTGTTTGAAGAAATGAAAAGTTAATAAGTTACTAAACAGTATGTACATTTCTACTCTTTAATTAGTGTTATTTTTTTATAATTATTACAGTAAACGTAAACATATTTTTCAAATCATATTCTTTGTATAAGGGGTAAGAATTTAAGAAAAAGTGGTCAGTTATCTAGTGATTTGAAATTTTTTTTTTAAAGAACCCAGGAGATGGTTGGTCAAACTTATTTTGTATTTCGCATTTAGCCATTTCCAGGAAGTCCCGATTTATTTTATAATTATAATGTTATATGAAAGATTTTTCCCCGAAATTAATTCTATTTATATACCTGGAAATTTTTCGGGTGGGGGAGTTAGAGTCAGCATAGACTTATTCTAGACTAGCATTTTTTATTTAAGAATGAAAGAATGCGACTAGGGAGGGAAAGTGCTCTTTTAGAATTTACTGAATAACTAGTTCATGCTTGTAGTTATCGTAAAAAAAGTCTTGTTTCATAACGCTATAATGTTTTTCTTACTTATTTTCTACTTATCTTTTACTTTTCGTTAATAACCTTATAATAATGATTAATATTATACTCAAATCAAACCCCCAAAAAGAATTTTTAAAAAATCCATTCTAGTTATGTGTAATGTTTAGTTCATGCCTCTCAGCTCTGTACCAATTTTCCCTTCAAAAGGGTCACAAAAGGTCAGCCTTTACTAAGTAATCTCTTTCAAGAGGTTAAGACCCTACAACTAACCCTGGATAAGGTTTATAGTGTTGACCAACACTGAATAAATGCTTAATTTACATACGGAAATTCCCATGTTTCATTTCCAAATGGAAAAGGTTGGAATAATCATAATAATGAAATTTATTTAAATAGACAAAAAAAAAAAAAAAGAAAAAAAAAACCATGAACAGTTTTGGGCTCAGTAAATGTAGAGATTCGTACTGTTTCTAGGCCAACGACCGTGCAATGAGATGATTCGGCCGAGATTTATGGTTTTCCCCATTTTTGGATATCCTAATATTTCGCCACAGACAGGATTCGAACCCAGGACCCATATCACAATAGATTAGCGCTCTACCCACAAGACCACGCCGATCCTGATTGAATTTGAATCAAAGGTATATTTATTTTAGCTTCGGGAATTAATAAGAATCAAGTTTTTTAATTAAATACTACTTAATTATCGAAAGAAATATTTCCTCAATCTTAAGGTGTTGTTTACTAAGAAAATTAACTGAATGTTGTCTGTATTCAAGAATATTTTTATTTATATTTTAATTACTGATATTAATAACTGCATTTGACATTCAAAAAGCAACTTAGCTACAAGATAAATTAAATTAAAAAAAAAGCATGAGGAAAACTGCCCAATAGCAGTACTCCAGGAGGTAATCTGAAAAAGAAGGTCTCGATGATTATCAGGAATATAAGAGGAAACAAGGATGGAAAATAGTGTGTTAGAATATAAGTGGAGTTTGTGATTTTTCATGGGCAGTCGAGAATCTTTAGTTATCCAGTCCTTCGGAGGAGAGGCAATATAGTAGTTAGACCTTGAGCATGTCAGGTACTCGTTAAAGATTTCTCTCGTAATTAAACCCAGGTCGGAAAAATATAGGACTCGGACTGTAGCATCGTTCAATGAGCCACATCAACATAAAAGTAACTTTAAATGAATTAAAAAACATTCACTCATATCAAACATTTCTTTAAATTGTTTTATTTAGAAAAAATACAATCTGCGACAATATTGGGCTATGAGTATTAGTGCTATAATAAATCATTTATTCAATATGTACGGTAAATAAAAAAATGCAAAGAAGAATATATAAACTAAAATAAAGAAAACTTAATAAATAATAATATTCTTGGCCACAATCCTACATATATACAATATTTACATACGCCCACAAGTAGATGTCGGAGCCAGAGGCCAGGAGATCCCAGCGCCTTTCAGTCAGTTGCGTCACCGGTCTAATAAGCCAGTGGAAACTGAGTGAGCCGTCCTTGTCTAATTAAAAAAAAAAAAGATTACAAAGATCAGGCAGTTGCAATGACGAACTTAATGTTAAGGATACTATTCAAAGGACATAAACCTATACCCTCCACTACAAAGTTTTCTGTGGTTCTCAGAAGTTACCGATACCTATGTATATAAACTCCTAATAAATATTTTTTTCACAAATTGTATCATTATTTTAATAAAAGAAAAAAGAACAATAATAAAATTGATACTGACTCAATAACTCATTCATTCATACAAGGTTATTACTAAAAAAAAAAAAATCTTACCTCTACAACCCATAAAGGGTCTTGGGCTCAGTAAATTTAGATATTTGTACTGATTCTAGGCCAACGGCCGTGCAATGAGGTGATTAAGCCTTGATCAGACTCAGCCGCAGGCTTTTTCCCCAATATAAGTACCCACTTTGAAGTGCTGAATATACCCTACAAAATATCAAATTATTTATGTATTTATATTCAGGTGAAGTTGCCTAGTACATATTGTAGAAAAATTATAAAGTTTTTTTCAGATCTGTTATAGCCAGATAAAAAAATCAAGAAGAAACTATGGTGTATGTGTAGCTAGAGTATGGGTCATTCCATTTTAAATAGTCTAATTTTATGTGTATATAATATAAAATATATATACACATATGTATTTGAGTGTGAGAATTATTTCATACTTCCGGAAGATATTATACCATCAATATATATACTAGACTATATATCGAATTTCATTCAAATAAATAATATAATGTCTATGATAGAAACACATCAACGGAAATGTCTTCTCAATGACCCAATTACTTTAATAGGATGTAACCCTTAAATCCTGTCCGCTAATTGGTAGGGGTCAAATTAAATCGTCCAATAGTTAACCTGATGGAACCCTGATTTATCACCAGAAGAGAAACAATGGATTCCGACAACATTCCATGTCAGGGGCAACCATGTTGTGATCTATGTCACCATTGCATGGGGCATTAATCAACCCTAATACCCTGCTTCCAGGTAGAAGATAACTTTGTATTCATTCTTCAATTAATTACATCAAAGTTTCCTCACCATGTAATATATTGTGGAATTCCGCAATAAATTAATGTTACAAGAATGCAAATTTATGAGTGGGGAGCCTTTATATTGTCGTGAGATAATTTTCATTACATGTTTTAGAATGCTTCTTCCTATGCGATTCTTCCTATTGAGCCCATGAAGTCAAATGGTTTTATTAATGTAGCCGGATGTTATTTTTATGCTTATTTGTTATAATTTACAACTGTATTAAACAAATACAATAAATAAATATATAGGAAGAATACAAGTAATGAATATGTCTGATGAAAGAACTACGCTATGGTAGCTCTTTAATAACTACTAGTAATTCCGCCCCTGCTTCGAACTGGTGCAATTTGAAAAAGGGTTTGTCTTTTATGTTTAAAAAAGCACTTTCTGACCGATTTAGAGTTTATCGCTTCCTAGTTTTAGTGTGATCAGCCAGAACATATGTTACATTTGATAACCTCTATTCATTATTATAATTAATTATCGACAGAAATGAATGAAATAAATCAAGATTAGTTAAGTTAATTGTTTTTTTAATTTTAAAGTAAAGCATAGGTAAATGAAAAGAAAATTTTCCCATGAAAAAAAAAACAACTTAATTGCAATTTATGTTTTTAAAAGCTACAAAAAAAAAAAACGGCTTCTATTTAATTCGGTCTATTACTATATTATATTCCAAATGAACTATTTAAAATAAATTTTAAAAATTCAATTTGAAATTATTTATAAGTTTATAGAATTATAACAACTTGCCATTTATGTTGACAATGTAGTCACGATTCGGTACGTGATATTGTTTCAATAATCTTGCGTTATAAATGGACGAATATAACTTGCTCGATCCTGTAAACTTAACTATTGTAACATTCCACATTACCAATAACTTAAGTTCATAAGTTTATTGAATTTATATTAACTTATACAAATTATTTTATAGCGTATTTACTTTTTTAAGTTCTTGCGGTTTTCAAAAGTAAAATTGTATTGTATAAGTAATAACCTTTAGTAAAAAGTACCCTAAGTGATGTTGAAAACGGTATCAATATCTGTCATGTCGCTTAAAAGCAGTTATCGGTAACCAAAATCTCTTTATCATTATATATATAGAGAGAGAAGAGATAGAGTTCATAAGTTTACGACCTAAAAAAAAAAAAAAAAAAAAAAAAAAAAAAAAATATATATATATATATATATATATACTAACTCGTACGTTTTCTTTTATAGCAAATTAAGTTCTTAAGCTTTCCAATAGTATATTATTTAATTTCATTTCAGGTTTCCGCTTAAATTTCAGGAATAATTTTTTGACTACTTGGCTTCAGAAACATTATTTTCCCCGTTTAAAAGAAGCTAAATTACAATCTATTTTACTTATAAACATTTATTAAATAATGCCCTTAATGATGGTGAAAATCGTATCAAAATCCGTCTTGTGGTTTTGAAGGAGTTAGTGGAAATTAAAATCGAATTATCATCTTATATATAGAGAGAGATTTTAAGGGAGTAGGTCCCGAGGCTAACTTCTCAGGCAATCGCCTCATCTGGTTATCGGCAGGGAGCTCGAAATGTAAAGGGGTGTATCTATTTCGGGCTAGGTCTACCACAAATAGGAATTTGAGGTCATTATTTCCGATTTGTAACAACATAAGGGGCATTCAGGATTTTCGGTTATAATAATTAGATAGTTTAGTAGATTCCAAAAACTCGATTCGTCCACAGACGTCAGGTAATAGTGACATAAATGAATTTTTTTTGTGATGGACTGGATATTTCGAACGTTTGCAAAGTCAGTGTTGTAGTAGTTGGTATCTTCGAGCAGTTTCTTGCCATTTCAGTTTTGTGTGATGATTCCAAGTAAGGCGCTTGTCAATTCCTTGATATGGATTTAGTTCTACAAGGGTAATAATTTGAATACGTTGTCACAAATCTTCTTTGTGTAAGAATATCGAAAATTTGGAGGAATATCATTGTAATCAGACAATTAATATCTTAAATAAATTACTACTTTACTCAAATTTACTTTGAATTTGACTTATATAGGTACATATGTCAATAGAAGACGAACTACATCATAAAACACATCGAAGTCACCACCACTGGTTGAATACTACTACCTTTCCTCAGACTCTGGGATGACGTGATGAATCTACGATGAAATTTTCTCTGTATCAGTGTGGAGAAGATGCTTGCTAGGGAAGGCTTCGACATCAAAGCTTCTCCCGGTCCTCTGGAGAATAACCTCAGAGCTTTCTGAATGATTGAGGAGTCCCAACTTGGGCTTTCGCCAACAACGACCCTGGACTTAAATTCATGAGTTCCGAAACAGCCAGCCTATAGTTAGAATATTAGAATAAAAAAAAAAAAAATTCAAATTAGGTGTGAATTTAGATGAAGATCAAAGCTTACTATAAAAATGGAGGCTGATCTTTCACCACTATTTTATTGTAATATTATAGTGGAAGTAGTTAGTAGCTAATATTATGAATGTAGCTAATATTATAGGGAAATTTAATTCAAACTGGTGCTTATGGTCTGTTCTTATAAAAATGTGTAGTTGTTATGTAATTTTAATGTTATATATTCTGAGATTGATCATTATTAAGGAAATCAAATTTGTACTTGCTGATAAATACATTGTTCTCGCACCAGAAAATGACATTATAGCCGAAACGTTGCGCATTTTAAGAAAATAGTGGTGAAGTATAATTATCAGCCTCTATTTCTATAAAAATTACATTATTTGGCGTAAATTCTTTGTTAACCTCTATACCCACTGGCTTATACTAATTGAGCCCACTTATGTGTGTTAATACTTGGAAGATTTTATCTTCAAAAGACAGCTCAGCGTAAACCATATTATGATTTTGTTTAAGCACCTACTATCCAAAAATGATTTTTTAAATAATAAGATTATTATTAAATATTAATTTCAATAATATTCTTAACTGTATTTACTTCAGAAAAAGTTTAATAACTATGTTATGTTATCCATTTCCACAGTTATGTTTATAAACTATACCTAGTACATTACTATACATGGTAGTACTATACATTATTTAGATAATGCTATACAAGAAAAAAAAAAATAAGCGTGAGAATCGTTTATAACACCCTTGTTTTAGACGGCTATAGGTCTCAGCTGAATTAAATTTTTGTGAATTTTTTTTAACAATTTTCTTGGCTACTTAGGTAATATGTTGTTAGCACTAAAACTGTAAACTTGTTGTTCTTATCATCATTCTATATTTTGTTTTATAACCAGAGAACATTGTACAGAAGTGTAGCCTGTGTTATTTTCATAATTTTTCACGCAGTCCTTTTCGAGATATTTCCGGAAAAATGAGTATTTGCCATTTTTGAAAATTCATATACAAAAAAAACTGGTGCGCGCAACACACGGCATTCACTTACCTCCGTTGTTTAAATCAATTTAAGAATTTTTAAATACATTTAAAGATACAAATAAATTGTAGAAGAATTAATTAATTTGAATTTCAATAGAAACATGTGTTTTATAGAAACAATCAATTTGTCAAATAATCACTCTCCACTAACCTTTAAAATTCAGTGTATTAGATAATAATTTTTACTTTCACTTACTATATATAGTAAGGGGAAGTATTGAGATCCTGAAAATTTTCGAATTCCAGTTTTCAACGGAAATACACGTTTTAGGGTCCCCTGAGTCCAAATAACCAAGTCCCGCAAAAAGGTCTGTGTGTGTGTTTGGTAACTCCCGGGCGGAAACGGTGGGTCCTATGAAACTGAAATTTCATATTTTAGATAAATAAACGCCCGAGACGTTACAAAACTTTTTTCATCAAAATGAGCTAACCAGAAGAGGCACTTTATACCATGCATTTTGCACCTTTTTTGAATTTTCTCGAAAACGGTTCCGACGATTTTGATTAAACTCCCTATATCAATGTAGAATTTAATGGGCTCTAATATCATGTAGGTTCTATTTGGATAAAAATGGTCTGACAGGGCTTAAATGCCGATACTTTAAATTTCCTTTCCCTAAAGTACGTTTAATTTTGTAGATTCAATAATAATAACTAGATTATCTTGTTAACACTGATGAAAAACAAGTAAATATATAAATTCGATACCCAACTAAAGGAGAAAAGAGAAAAAATATTTTTTTAATGCAATTTTTCGTTTTTGAACATAAGAGCAGTAATATACATGTATTATACACCGTTGGAAAGCTAAAGAAATTAGAAAAAATATCATCTGATACAAAAGCTTTTAAAGGTTAATAGATAGTGATGAAAAGAAGATAAAACTAACTGATTATTTTAGATAATAATATAATAGATTTTTTAATGAAACACATGTTTCTATATAAATTCAATTTGATTAATTCCTTAATAGTTTCACGTATTTTTATCTCTAACTTTATTTGAAAATTCTTTCATTGATTTTAAAAATGGAGGTAAGTGAAAGTCGTGTGTTGCCCGCACCAGATTTTTTCTAAAACCTTCAGCTATCCAACGGTTTAAAAACACAAAAAGTTTATAAAAAAATAAGTTAGCACTTTTCCTCTTTAGTTTTTAATCAAATTCGCATGCAAAAACTTGCATATCTACCAGTTATTTATTAATGCTAATAATATGATGTTCGAAATTTGTTTAATTAAAGGTACTTAAATTTTGTAGATTTAAAAAAATTTATACTAGGTAAACGGAATGCAACTTGGAAAGAATTTTATCAACAAGAGCTGTTTGTCATTGGGTAAAGGCTTGCATGAAGGTTTTGAATTTCCTGGATCCATTTTACTTTCACCTCCTCGCTAATTCTGCTGTAACTTTCATTGTAACTATTGAATTAATAAACTAAATTGGTTAAACAAGATATATTCTTTAACCATATGTATACGCATGTAATAATTGTTTAAAAAAAACTGGTAACCTAACTAGGAAGGTACCGTGTCAGTGTTGCCAGTGTTCGCAATGATTATAACAGAAACCACTAAAGAATTAATTAAATTGAATTAATATAGAAACATGTGTTTTATTAAAAACTCTATATTATTATATAAAATAATCAGTTAGTTTTATCGGCTTTTTATCACTATTTATTAACTTTTACAAGCTTATATATAAGGTAATATTTTTCCTAAAATCTTTCTCTTTCCAACGGTATATTATTCGTCTATATCACTGTTCTTATGTTCAAAAACAAAAAATTGCATTAAAAATATATTTTATTAGTTTTCGTTTTTAGTTGTTTATCGAATTCGCTCAACTTGCATATTTTGCTGTTAATTATCAATGCTAACAAGATGATATAGTTATTTTTGTAGACTCTACTGAATGAAAGGTACCTTAGGGGAGGAAATTTTGAAATATCGGCATTTAAGCCCTTTCAGACTGTTTCAATCAGAATAAAACTTACATGATGTTAAAGCCTATTCAATTTTACATTGATATAGCGAGTTTGATCAAAATTGTTAGGGTAAATTACGTTTTTGAGTAAATCGTAAAGAGTTACCACACACATACACACACAGAGATTTTTTCGAGATTTTTTTTAACCTCTTCTCACATTTAATGTTATAAGTTGTAAGGACAAAATATATAAAACATATCCTTCTCTTATTGTTAGTTTTTGCTTTGATACGATATCTGTAAAAGTGTCCGAATTAAAGAGATTTTCCCAACAGATGTTTTCTGCCGCGAAGATGGCTTATAATGGCAGCAACACTAGAGGTATCTGCCAGAAAAAAATTTGTATTCACTTTTTTTTTTTTTCATGAAAGGAGAGACAATCACTGATAAAAAAAAATATTAAAAATAAAAATGTTGAGCGTCAAGGTATGGACGATTTCGAATAGATTGACCATATACCATATAAATAATTATATGGGGTGTAAATATATATACACATTTTTTTTAACGAGAAACATTTAATAAATACTGGAATTTAATAGTAGTTAATTAAAAAGGAGTAAATAAATTGTACATAAGTAAAGATGTAAAAAATAAATAAATAAATAAAATAACAATATATTTTTGTTTAAACGCTTTTCTGTATTGGAGTGTTATCATTTATTTCCTTTTTGGAGTGGAGGTTTTTGTTGTTGGTTTTTCAGATAAAATATTTCAATTTAAATTCTTTCCGTAAATAAATCATTATCTCACTTTAAATAAATGGTTATAAATGTTCCACCTGTATCTGTGCAAGCTTCCTTCTGCTGCATTACATATATTCTTATATTATTTAAATGCATTTTTGGACTGCTGTTTTGAAAAACAATTTTTCGAATGTAAAATTTCATTATAAATATTGAGAAGTCTGTATGATAACAGATAATTAGCATTCTATAAGGTCCATTAAAAAACAGACAAAATTCGCTTTTAGATTAATTAGTTGAGCGAACCACATTATATAATTATCGTTTAATACCGCCTTTTCTATTTTTTATATTAAACGAACATAATCGTAGTCTGTTCAGTCAATTTTAAATGTTATATAGTCTTTCATAATACTTAAAACATCTGACAACGGTCCCGAATAAACATTATATTACGAGAGGTTGCCCCAAACTTAATCAAACTAAAACGAAAAAGATCATAAGCTTATAGTTTATATAATTATTATAGCTAAAGTCATGTTCATTTTTCATAATTGGCCCCTTCAGGAATTAATAAATTTACAATAATGCTTAATAATAAAATTTTATTTCAACATGAAACTAATAATCTATAAGTACTTGTAGCAAAACTTAAAGTCGTTACTTCTTAGTTTTAAAACTTCATTGCTGTTGTCTAATAACAAGTAAAACTTATAAACCTATTTTAGCCTAATAACAACCCCTTTATGAAGTAGACTAAGCGACCCTAATTAGATGCAAGGAAACCATGATAATATAACAGGTTTCCATGAAGAAAACAATAGGCTGCTCCGTGGAAATTTCTTAACTAGGGAACTCTTGTTCAGGTAAAACTGATAGCCTATCAATTTTCACTTCAGTTAATAAAAAATGTTTATTTTAATAAGTATAATGTTCTCTTAGGTGCTATCAATTTTGTGAAATTTTCAGAGAAAAAAAAATATTCATCAGCACGATGTGTATTTTAAAAGTTTTGTATGACGGCAATGTCATTCTGAATGGTCACTTTTATATTAAATAAATTCTAGGAGTAATGACAATTTTATTAAATACAGAAAAGTGGTATTCCCGATGACTCTAAAGCACTGAATAATAATTTTTTTTTTGTATCATATATTTATTTTGGGGGGAAGAACCCTTTACAAATAGAGTCTACTTATAATTATTACACACATGGCATCCAAATACGACATAAAAAATCGACTAAAAATGATATAAATTGACCATTGAAAATTTTTAGTGACCTAAAATTATATAATCACGTATTATGTAAATGCTAATAAAAACAATAATTGTATTATGATAATTACCTAGTAAAACAATGGATCACTTTTGGTGTAGTGGCTAGAGTAACTGCCTTCTATGCCTAAGGTAGGTTCGAACTCGGCTGATGTTTCAGGGATTTCCTAAAAGGAGTAAAACATCCTCATTTATTTTGTAATGCGGAGGTCCTGATGCTGTTCCAAGACAGACACAAACGAATATTCTTTCTTTAACGAGGTAACCTCATTCTAATTAAACCTAGACAGGCAAAAAATCCCATCCTCCGATTTACTACAGCAGCATAAAGGCAAGTTAAACAAATAAGAACAATAATTACAAGAATTTAGCTTCTTGAGAAACTTCTAAAACAATGTTTTATTACAATAGACCAGTCTAAAATCTAAAAAAAAAAATAACTTTATTAGAAACCTTCCCGGCAAACTCTTTATATTTTGCGATAAATATATACATTTCTTCATATCCTCTCCTGTCTGCGGATCTAACATTTTAACCCTATTTATATTTTCAATATATTTATAAATATTTAAATATTGGAGTACCCACAGCATTTAAACATTATAGTTGACAAGTTGACTAGGAAAAATAAATAATTAGATATTTGGTGGTATTATAAACGATGCAAATTATTATATAATAGTAAAATATTTCCAAATAACTATATTAGGGTATAGACATTTATATAGAGGGTAATTATTTTATATTTATAGAAATTAATTAAAGAGCTTAAGAAAGTGGTAACAGGAATACTGCTAATTTATATTCAAGGAAAATAGCCACTGCTAAGGTTCAAAGTATCTACACTACTTCTGAACCAATTTCAATAATTCCTTTTTCGTTTTGTAGGGAATTCCGTGTTCTATTGATTAGCAGTCACTATTAAAATATGGTCATTGAAATGGTGGTCATAAATTCGTAAAGCAGTTTTGTTTTTTTTCTTTTATTTGATATTTTAATTTTATAGTATTATTTTCAAACAAAATATCAAGAATGCTTTAATATAAATTTTGATAATGATTTGAAAACTATAAAAATTATTGTAACAAAAGCTACATTGCAGTGTTAAAGTATACATGAATGGATATAAAAACTCTGTACTATAGTGCTGCTATTTCCCTTGTTCATATAAATGCAAATGAATCAATGGATAACATACCGGATTATATTTCGCTTCTGAAGTATTCGAACAAAAGTCTTACAGTGGTTATTTTATAATAATTCCTATAGCACACGACGAACAGATGGATTTCTTATGTTATTCCGGTTCAACATATCTTACAAAGTAAGACCTCAAATTTTGAGACTGTTGGGTTATTTTTTTTTCTTAGTCGATTTCAAAGATTCATAATTAAAAATAATAAACCAACAATATGTAAATGTTTACTACAACTTGAAGACTGGAAACTGTCGATATATTTTTTATAAAGGCATTTTCATGTATTATTTATCGTTTGGCATCCAGGACTGCTTTACAAACTCCGTAAATTCCTCCCTCCTACATACTACCTCTCTAGAAGATCCGTCAAAATAAACCACAAAAGTTCATATTCATCTCTATTTACTCAGTCTGCTGGCTTTCCTCAAGGCAGTATCCTAGGACCCATTCTTTTCACAGTTTATACAGCTGATATACCAACCCATCCTAACACTTTCCTTTCTACCTATGCTGATGACACTAGTGTGGTATCAGTCAATGATGATATTACTTTTGCCTCTCAAACTCTTCAATCCCACATCATAGACCATGAAGTTTGGTGTCAGAATTGGAGAATCAAAATCAATTCCAACAAATCCTACCAAATTACCTCTACCCTTCGTCGTAAACCTATGACATCCTGCTCAACAGTATCCTTCAATATCACTCCTTTTGTCCCGGTTGGACAGATCCAATAGCTAGGAATGCACCTGCACAAACGTCTAACTTGGAATCCGCACACAAGACTGAAACGACAAGAAACTGTCCGCCGCTTTCGCTTACTCCAACACTTACTGGACAGACACTCTAACCTCCTATTTAATTACAAAAGGCTCATCTATATTACCACCATAAGGCCTATCTGGACGTACGGATCTGAGCTTTAGGACTCTACCAAACCATCACATTCTTTCCGTATTCATTCCTTACAATCCAAAATCCTTCGAAAAATCCTTAATGCTCCTTACTTTGTCACCAACAAACTCATCCATAAAGACCTTATGTCAAATATGTTGCTGATTTGGCCCGTACGTGGTATCAATCCTTCCATGAAAAACTCCAAACCCACATTAACCCACTACATTTAATCCTTGCTTTCTCTTCCATTCCTGTCAATCCTCTGAGGCGTGTGAAAAGAAGATGCCCTCGAGACCTTCTAGTGTAGATTACCTAGTGTAATTTTGCCAATGGGAATATTCTCTTCATGTATTTTCATGTATATTATCTATATTATTAGCCAATTTACTTGATGTATTTACTAATACAGTTGTAAATTTCAAGAAATTAATAAAATAAAAAAACATTTTCTTTATATTAATTCAACATTCTATTAATACTGAATTTCATCTCGGCCGGATCGTATTCAATAATATTAAATCTGTCTTCAATCCAGTTATCCAGGAATCTTGAAAAATTTCTTCTAATATATGTATGTCCTGTTGCTGTTAGCCGTCGTCGATTATAAGGTAACATGCGTAGGACATTTAATTTCACAACTAATAAGATAAACATGCTACACAACTACTGAAATTACTTACATCCTAACTGATGTGAACATCCTCAACAAATATCTGTGGAATCTGGAATAAAAGGAAGTCCTGAAAGATTAATAACGTCTAATCATGTTGTTTCTCCAGTATTTGGAAGAGGCTGGAGGAGATGCCTTTGAGAAAAGTGGATGCCGATGTTTCACCTCCTGGATATGGGACCCTGACGGCGGCAATCCCTCTCAGCTGACAGCCGCCTAGGTAGAGCCCTCTACTTCTCTTGAATGACGGCCATCATCGTCGGCAGTTCTTGGAGGTTATGGAAGTGTCGGGGGACTCGGGCTACGTCAGGGGATATGGTCTTTTCTCTGAGCATTTGTCATTCGATCGTGTCTTACGGTCGGATGGAATAGAAATAATATGTTACTAACTCAACATTTTGATCAACAATTAAATATATGCCAGTTCTATTTTGATTTATTACTTCAATAATGAACTTTTGTAATCGACCAAATAAGAAAAAATATATTCTCCCGTCAAAATTTGAGAGCATACGTTTCAAGATGCGTAGAATTTAAATAACGAATAAAAAAAAAAATCATTTCCCCTAATTATTAAAAAAATATCAGTATTTTTTTTGCTTTTCGAGCCATTTAATAGATAATTAAATTTTCGACAAAATGAAAAAAGAATCATTGAAATTGGCTATCAACTAGCGTGTAGAGATATTGCGTTTTGAAATCGGTGGTAGTGATTTGATATTATCCTTTGAATTATTGTTTTTCATATTACTTAATTGCCTATCAACAGCTTTATAAACAGTTATACCCTAATATTGTTATTTGGAAATAATAAATCATTGTGTATTAATTTGTAGCGATTTTCAGTCCACATCTAGCAGCCGTAGGGTACAGTTCAGTGGTCTAATCAGTCTCTCCTTTAGTCAGTGATTTTATTTACAGTCATTCTTTTTTCTTTCGAAAAATCTTTTATTTTGTGTTTATCAGTTGTTTGTTACTCAAATTGTTCTCCAATCAAACAAATACAAGCAAGAGTGCCCCGGTCGGGGGCCAAGCACGAACTATGGCCGAACAGACAGCCAGCACGTCAACAAAACGTAAAAGAGGTGAGTTCAACATTGAAACCTCCAATAGTTATGACATACTTTCCGATTTAGATGAAGAAGATACCGAAATCTTAAAAAACATAGTAAGTCAGAAACAGAACAAAAGTCAATATCCTCCCATAATAGTAAACTCATCTTACAACAACATCAGTGGTGCTATTAACAATTTAAAATCAAAAGTGAAAGACTTAAATATAAAATATAATATGAATAAAACTACAATATATGTCCATAACAGTGAAGACTTTGAACTCGTAAAAAATTTCTTAAAAGATATCAATCTCGGCTTTCACACGTTCACTCCAAAAAGTGAAACGAAACCTAAAATTATTTTAAAAGGTATGCCTCCTCAGTTCCCCATTGAAGAAATTTCGACTGACCTACAAAATCAAGGTTTAGCCATTCATAAAATCTACCAAATGGAGAAAAAAACTGCCAGCGGGTCTATAAAGCTTCCGATACTAATAGTAATTTTAGATAATAAAGAACAGCTAGCCAAATTAAATAACATTCGCTATAGTTGTAACATTGTAATAAAATGGGAAAAATACAGATCTAACAAAACTTTAACTCAATGTTACAAATGTCAAGAATTTAACCACGTGGCACGTAATTGCTTTAAAAATCCAAAATGTCTGAAATGTGCCGAAGACCATCTTTCAAAGGACTGCCCAAACACATTAATCGACGGGTTCAAACCCAAATGCTGTAATTGCTCCGATGAACATTTTTCAAATTCCACGGAATGTACGAAATATCAAAGAAATCTCGAATTACAGTTAAGCAAAAAAAAAACCAGCACTTCGAGCGATTCCACGAAAAACATTTGAACAAACTGACCAAGAATTTCCAGTTCTACCAACCCCGAAATCTCCGTGGCCTCAAAATACATTCTCTCCGAAAACCGCCAACAGCAACTCTAACGAACCTACCATGTCTGATTGTTTTAAAGAGATAAAAAATATATTCAATTTATTTAATGTAAGTAAATTAATTACAAACTTTAAAAAAATTTTATTACAACTAAAAAGCGCCGAAGATGGCATGTCAAAAATCTTTATTCTCGTAGAAGGATTACTTTCTATGTTGGATTAATGGTCATTCCATTGTGCAAAAATACTCGTAATATTTATTTATTCAAATCTCTTATGAGTGTTAGCGATGTAAAATTGTTTATACACAGTGTCTTGCTAAATTCCTATTGTATAAGCTGCTGTATAAACAACTTTAGCCTTAGCTTCAATTTCACAATAATAATTATCAGCGATCTTTATATCCCGTACTCTTTTACAACATACTTTCTCGTATACATTACAATAAATGCTACAACTCATTCGGAAAATTCTAATGACTAGTGACAATAGTAAAATTAAACTTATGATGTGGAACGCACAAACTATTCGCGGAAACGATGTAGAATTTAAATCATAATCAACCCCATTTAGTCTCTGTTTGTGAAACTCGTCTTTCTGAAACTGATCGTTTCTCTCTTCCAGGATATGTCATTTACAGACGTGACCGTAGTAGAGCTGGAGGGGGGGTCATGCTTTTAGTGCGGTCCGATATTCAGCATCATTTTATACACGTTCCTGACTTAATGTTTACCGAAGCCGTGGCGATCAATACAATTATTAACAATAAATCGACCACTGTAATATCTGTATATATCCCACCAAATAAAATAAATATTCCAGATATTAGTAAACTATTTAATTTAAATAAACAAGTTATCATTTTTGGCGATCTAAACGCGAAACACACACAGTGGAACTGTAACAGAACAAATAAAAACGGTAAATTAATTCTAAATTTTATCGTAAAAAACCATATTCAATTACACAGTCCGTCTGAACCAACCCATATACCGACTCAACGTAATTACAAACCTAGCATCATCGATTTGGCTCTTACAAAAAATATTTACAACTTATCACCTCTTATCGCTTTACCATGTTTAAATTCGGACCACAATCCCGTGATTTTTCGTATACAATCTCCTTTACCAAAAATTTCCAAAATACTCAAATTTTCGCTCAAAGACGCTGACTGGCCAAAGTTCAGGAAAGACCTAGATTCCCGAATCAATATAAACCCAACCATAAATAATTCGAAAGAAATCGATACCACACTAATCGATTTTTATGAACATATAAAATTATCCATGTCCTTATCCATTCCACAACAATACTACCACCCGTATTATCATAATAATTTACCATATCGACTCAGAGCATTAATATATTTAAAAAATAGATTAAAAAGATCTTTCCAGCGTAACAAAATTCCAAAAACCAAATTAGTCTATAATAAACTAAACAGTTACATTAAAAAACGTCTCCATGACTGGAAAAACGAAAACTGGGCTACGGTTTTGAAATCTTGTCAGCCAGGGGACAATAACATGTGGAAAATTCACAAAAATTTAACTAAGCAGTCCCCGAAAATTCCACCTTTAAAAAATAACGGCGGCTACGCATATCTGGACAGGGAAAAAGCTCAGCTATTAGTCAAGCATTTCCAGTCAACTCACTCAATCACCTCTCTCCTTGGTTCAAATCACCACAACCGTAAAATTCTAAAATCCGTCCGCGATTATTTAAAATCACCTTTTATTGTTAATTTCTCTTCCATTTCTCCGAAAGAAGTCGCAAATATCATTAAAGAACTGAAGCCAAAAAAAGCCCCAGGTGATGACAGCATCCTCTCCTTAGTTATTAAAAATCTAAGCCGAAAATCGATTTATTTTTTAACTAAAGTATTTAATTGCACATTGAGATATAGCTACTTCCCTATCATCTGGAAAACTTCCAAAACTATAGTAATAAAAAAACCGAATAAAGACCATAGTAATGTTTCGAACTACAGACCTATAAGTCTACTTAATATACTTTCTAAAATTCTGGAAAAACTAATTCTCAAAAGAATTAACAAGCATATTAGACTAAAGAACCTCCTAATAGATGAACAATTTGGTTTTAGGAATCACCACTGCACTATTGACCAATTAGCACGACTTACTGACTTCATCACAAAAGCCTTTAACGAACGCAAACATACCGGCATGCTCCTTCTAGACCTCGAAAAAGCATTTGATACCATTTGGCACTCCGGGCTCATATACAAATTAATCGCATTCAACTTCCCACCATACCTGATTCACATCATTCACTCCTATTTAACAAATAGACAGTTCTATATTGAAGTTGGGACATCTACTTCCGACACACTCCCCATCTTAGCGGGTCTTCCTCAAGGCTCTTGCCTATCTCCAATCCTATTTAATTTGTTCATTTCTGATTTACCAGCCCATCCATTTGTGACGAGGTCATTATACGCTGATGATACAGCATTGTATACATCATCATATCGCATAGATACAATAGTGAATCGCCTTCAACTATATTTTAAAAAATTTCACAAATATTGCATAAAATGGAAATTGAAAATTAATCCCACCAAATCTGAAGCAATTCTTTTCACTAAACGTCGCCCACAAATAAACCACCAAATCAAGATAAATTCAGCTCTCATCCCTTGGTCAAAATCCGTACAGTACCTAGGCATAACATTAGACAAATCTCTTACGTTCACAGATCATATCAATAGAAAAACTGATAAAGCCAAAAAATTAATATTTAAAATGTTTCCATACTTCAACAGAAAATCCCATTTGAGCTCTCATAACAAATTAATAATATACAAATCAGTTATTCGCCCGTTAATTACATACGCCTCGCCAGTCTGGAGCTCAACCTGCTTGACTAACTACCAAAAACTTGAAAGGATTCAAAATCTATCAATGCGGATAATTAATAATTACCCCCGCTACACTAAAATATCATCCATGCTCCAGGACTTACAGCTTCCAACAATTAAACATTTTGTCCATAATCAAACAGCTTCTTACTTCAGTAAAACACCAGTCTCCAAAAATCCATTAATATAGGAAATCGGTAACTATAATAAAGCATCTCTAAAACGCTACATTCATAAAAGAACTAAACATGTGTTACTAACTTAAGCTACTTTATTTTAATTTCTAATTTTATATTATCAACTGTGTTATCTGTTTTTATTAGTAGGTTTTTGTATAATTTTTCCTACAACATTATATAATCACAATTTAATTTTACCACTAATTATAGATTAGTTAATTAGATTATAACTACCAAATGAACCAAACATTTGATGATTGTAAGGATGTCTCATCCGTAATCATTTATAAATATTTTGTCAATATGTAAAAATGTAAATAAAGTTTATTTTATTTATTATATATTGTAGCGATTTTTATTTTGAATTCGCGTTTAATTAACCATCTATTTAATATATGTTTATAATCAAATTTCTACAAGATAAAAAAAAAATATATATATATATATATATATAATATATATATATATATATGTATATAATAATAATAATAATAATAAATTCTTTATTTATTCTGGGACAAGTCCCTTCAGAATAATGTTACAGACAAATCAAATTGGAACTTCAGTATCTTAGAGTAATAAAAAAATAAATAAACAAAAAACAGCAGAAATAACAAAGAAAATAGTAATAATATAACAGAATAGCTTCTTATAATAATAATTTAGAAAAACAAATAAAACAAACTAGAAAATAAAAATAAAAAATTTACATATTCATATATACAGGGCTAATTAAAATAAATTTACAATGCTTGTGAAAAGTCTAACATAAAATACATAAATGCTTGAATACAATGCACAATAAGATATAGTAAATAATTTTTTTTCTCTGCTCTATTTACTGATTTTTATTGAAATTTGCTGATTGATTGGGGTTTTGGGGTTATTTGAGAATTGGATAGACAAAAAGTGTTTGAACAAACGGGATTTGAAGGCCGGAAGAGTATTGGAGTGACGGATATGAGAAGGATATATATATATAAGTTACTTAGTAAAACTAAGCCGTTAGAGGACAGTAATAAAATCACAGCTTAATTCAGCATAATGCAACGAAACTCTTGAAAGAGGAAAGTAGAAGAAATTAAGAAGAAATGTTGAAAAATTCTTCAAAAATCCTTAAAGCTGAAATAGTAACTACATACTTAAAATCAACAAACAACTCTATCAGAAAATGTCAAGACTCTGTGACGAAATTCAGAGAAAAGTCAGTTTCTATGTGAAAAAAAGAGTGGAGGAAAGTAGATTCAATAAAATAATCTTTGTCTATTTTGATTACGAAAACAATAATATAAATGAATGAGTGAATACAAAAGGACATGAGAAAAATAAATATATCTGAAGAAGATATTAAAGATAAAGATGAATTCAGAAAAAAAACAATAATGGACTTTTAAGAGGAAGAAATAACCTGGCCTGGAAGAATCTTCACCCAGGTGCCAAGACAAGAGCAGAGCGCTAGAATATAAAAGTACTCGGAGGAGGGAAAGAAGACGAGGGCGAAGGCATGAATGATAATTGTTTCTACGGGGTATAAATATGGCCAAAATTGATAGAATAACAATAATCATTAATATTATATTTATAATTTAGTATGATTATATACCTTTCTAGTAAAACTAATAAAACTGCTGTTTCTCAATGGTCACAGCTTAACGTATGTTATGATGGAGCTTATGAGACCTGACATTGTGTTTTTTTATGAATTAAAAATGACATTGAGTTTTACACTGCGGAAGCTGAATACAAACAAAACAAAAACAGGTTGCTTAGCGACTAGAATCTTTTATCATGCGTCGCAACAAATATTATTGACGTATATGAAATTGATGATTAATATATCAATCAATCAATCATCAGCAGAACAACTAATTACTGAGTCAAGTCCTCCTGCCTACGCCATCTATCTCGGTTCTGTGTTGCCACCATCCAGTTCCGCACTCTAAGCACTATCTCGCCAGCGCATCTTTCGCCTTCCTATTCGCCTCGATCCATTTCTTCAAGGAAATTTACTTTTTTTATTCATTCACGCCAGAGGCCAGCCCACCTTAACCAATGAATTTAGCAATATCTGGTTCCTGAAATAGAGAGTGCAGATCCTGATTTCTCCTTCGACGCTATTCCTGCTCTTCCATCATTCTACTTTAGATTAATCGACGGATTTTTTTCTTTGAATTGTTTGACGGATTTTTGGATTTGAATTGTTCACTCATCCGATTTGCTCTATGTCCATGTATCAGAGCCGTAGCTGAGGACTGGGCGAATTAAGGTTTTACAAAGCTGTACCTTCGTTCCTCTTGAAAGCAGGTGGCTACGGAAGCTACTACGTAGGCCATAAAAACTATTGTACTCGTTGTTACGGTATCTCATTTCCTTACAGACATCATTTTCCACATTTTCCTGGTAGCCGATAATACCAATTGTTGACTTTCTCAAATTGGTAGTTTCAATATCTTCTCGCCTTGTACTGCTTGCTCATCTACATGATTAATATACTATGTAAAATCTCTATCCTACGCACTACTATTTTCCTCTCTCATGGAAACATTCCACAATCATTATCCTCCTAAAACCAGGTAAACCTTTCAGCAACACTTCTTCCTACAGACCTATTAGTCTACTACTCTCATCCTCTAAAAATTTCTAAAAGCTCCTTCTTAAACGAATCCTACCAATATTAGAATCTAAAATCTTCCTTTCCTATTAGTTTGTATTCTTCCACATCATTCCATAGTTCAACAAGGACTCCAAAGTCGTCAGACCACAATATTTCGTAAAGCCCTTGAACACGTTAAAGAGTTTATTATGTCTATCCTTTCTTGGAAATTTTTAAATTCTTTGAACGTTTTGTAAAATCATACATTGATTCGTAAAAATTATTTAGAGCAATTATTTTTGTTCTTTCTTTTCCTCTCCATAACTTCCCTCCCATTAGGATTAAGGGGCTAAAAATTTGAGTAAGGTTGTTTCTCTTAGGTGTCACTGAATGGTATAAATTTGGTTCTAATACACACGGGAGCAGATTTCACCTGCTTATTCCGCTAGGCCCTTTTTCTATTGTTTATTCTGTAAATTGTATATGAACGTGATTTGACAGCACTATTATTATTGTCCAATGAGATAAATTGTAATATTTCTGAATAAATAAATTTAAAAAAAAAAATGCATAAACTAAATTATTCTATCCAAATTTTACAAGTTAATTAGATATTGGTCAAACTTGAGTTTCAATATTAAGTTTAATATCAAATTACAGCAATAAAAAAAGCTTCATTCATAATCTTTTATCTGCAATATTGTAAGTTTTCTTCAGTTTTTTATGTAAATTGTATTTAAATAAATTGTGTGAATCATGACATTTTAAGTAAATATTATATATTTACATTCCGTACTTTTTTTTTTATTGCAATAAATTCGGCAACAAATTTATGGCACGATAAGAAAAAAAAAATAAATAGAGAAATAATAGAGTTTTAAGTAAGTCGAATAAGACTAATGAAGTTATAATATTTTTTTCTATTTGCTTTTATTGTAGGTGCTACATAAAAATTTGAAATAAGTTTTTCTGATAAATTATTAAGGATGGTTAACAGTTTTATTTACAAACCTATTTTTAACTGATTGACAGACAAGTAGTTATTTAGTACTACTCATAATTTTGTAGCTAAAAAAATACAACTAAGTTACTGATACATTACATAGGACAATAAGAATATTACACATTTAATGTTTGCCTGGAAATCGGAATAATAATATATAGATTACATAATGAATGCTAATACTAATTAATAATTAGTTAACATTAAATAAATAACAAATTAAAATATTATAACTAAATTATTCAGTTACGATCAAAGAGTAATGCCATTAACTTTGAATCTTAAAGCTGTTCTTGAAAGTTTTAAGAAGAACCAGCTTTTCTAACATCCCGTTTTAAGATCTTTACTGAAAAGGGGCCTGAAGTTGTCATTTGCTGTAAAAGTTGCCGTCAAACTAGCACACGTGTCGTTAAGCAATATTGCCGCATGGTAGATATCGTAACTAACATAACAGTTTATTGGCGATGGATGTTCAAAATTCTTCATATTTTCCTTATTTGTTAAGCTTTTTTTACCAGTATCAAGAGAAATGTTTGTTGTGTCCTGTTACCTATATCAATAATGTTTTTGTTTTTTTGTAATAAAATTGTTTAAAATTTACTCATGCCTATTTCTTCAGATGGATTCAAAGAATCTAAAAATATATTAGAAAAACGTCTGAATCAGGATTATTTAAATCTAAAGTTAGAATACAAATAATCAGGTGCTCTCCCCAGTTTCTGGAAGATTTCAAATTCTTATTTTTGTAACATACTTAAGTGATGAGCTGCGAACAATTAAAAATATTAAAGTATAATAAAAAAATTTGGTGAGCCCTTACACAAATTTCCCTTACCTCACTCTTATTTTTTTGTTTTTTATTGAAAATACAATTTTTATTCAGAAATATTACAATTATAATATTGACAGTAATAATAATGCTTTTAGACCACATTCACACAACGTATACAGAAAAAAAATCTAATTCCATACATAAATATAATAAATGGAAAAAAATAATATGTTTAATAACAAACAACACAAGACTTTCACTTACCTCCGTTGATAAAATTCATTTAAGAATTTTTAAATAAAACTTGGAATTGAAAAAATGTTAAAGAATTAATTACATAATGTTTCGATGAAAATGTTTTTTTCAAATAATCTATATATTTTTGTACACAGACTCAAACAAGTTCTTTTCATTGAATTAAATTACTTTCTATAACTGTATATATTGGAATTTTAACTGCTTTACTGAAATCTTTAGCTTCCTTCAGTATATTATGTGGCATATGCTTATTGCGAAAATTTATAAAAATTTTAAGTTTAGGTAACCAAAGTTAGTCATAATTAATATTTCAACAACACCTTATCAATCATAACATGCATAAATGGATAATTATTTACCATCAATAAAATCAATACTAAAGAAAGTTTAAAAAAAAAAAAAAAATCGGTCTTGGCCGGTATCATATAAATTCGTACTGTTTTAGCACCATACAATGAGTATGAGGCCTTAATCGCGCTCAGCCGCCAGGTTTTTCCCCAATTATTTTGGGTACCCAATTTAAAGAGGCTGGGTCTGCCCCAGGGGGGTCTCCATACCTGAATTAACAGAATAAATAATATTAAATCATCATCACTTAATTTTACATCAATATAGTGAGTTAAAAAAAAAAAAAATAAAAAAAAAAAAATAAATAAATAAATAAAAAAAAAAAAAATAAAAAAAAAAAAAAAAAAAAAAAGTTCAGTCACTTTTGGTTATCAAGTAAATTACAGCCTATCAAGTAAATGTTGAATTAACCGACATCGGCAGTTTCTTATCTTTTCAGTCTTGTATGAGGATTCCATGTAAGACGTTTGACAAGTAGGAGTCCTGAATAGCGGATCTGTTCAAACGGAACAAGCGGAATATCATTAAAGGACACAACTGTATTAGAGGATGTCATAGATTTTCGACGAAGGTTAAAAGTAATTTGTGAAATGTGAGATGATTATTAAATAAAAAATCCATGTTTTTATAAAAATCATCTTTATAAAGGTTTGTAAGTAGTTTTAATTCACGGATTCGTCTTGTGAAATGTTACTGCTCCAAATAACGTTTTTTAAGGTGTCATTAGAGCAGAGAAACTTATGTCATGTAGTCAGGCTCTTAAGGAACATTTCCTGACTAAATTTAGTGGAAATTCATTGAAAATTCTACCAGCGATCTTGTAAATATAACGAGGAACGGAAATGATTAGGGGAGGGAGTGGGGGTTAACTGCTTTGCGTGAGTAGCCTACGCCCTACCCCGTACTTGAGCCAATTTATGGAGGATAGCCCCCCATAAAAAAGAATTTCCACTCCAAGTAATGTGTCATGGAATATATACATGTCAATGATCATCCTTGAAAGCCGAGATGCTTTCTATTTATCAGTAATAACGTAACATCAATTGATTTTAGCAATATTTTGTATTATATTTTTGGCATTAATTATTTGTTGCCTCCGATCTATAATCTGTTCTTCATATTGTTTTTCTTTAATTGGGAGGAGCTAGTGTATTAGACAGATTTTTACGTTTATGCTTAATAATTTAGTGGATTGGGATTTAAATAAGTAAGGTTAAAGAAAATCGTCATTAAAGATCAGTTTAAAAGTTTAAGTACGTATCAAATTGGAGTTTAACTTATATTCTATTACCTATAACATATATACATAAAACAGAAATTAACGGAACTTCTAAACAGAAAAAATATATAAATGTTTATACTGATATGCCAAAAAAATATATGAACACCTTAGAATTTAGTGCCAAAGGAAAGGAATCACTGATAACAGATTCTACAATCAGATCTAAATCTAATGATCAAGAACTAGGCAACAAAATCCAAGAAGAAATAGAAAACAATTACCCATGTATTCTCTATCTCCAAAAAAAAGTATTGTGAGGTGTTCGGTGAAATATCATTTACAGTTATAGGTCTTTGGTTCGGAAGCAGGGAGAGCATCTTATTAGCATTTTTGGAAGAGTTTGGTCTTGAAAATTATCAGTTCCAGAATATGGCTGAGACCATAATCCTGGACTCACAAGGAATATTTGCACCACTATATATATTAAGCCTAGGCTGGATTTCTAAAACTCCGACAACTGAACTGATATAAGCAATATAGATATATACATTTATTTGGCCGTATCTCCACTTTTTGTTTTAAAGAATATATATATGTTGTTTTTTTTTAAACAAAAATTGGAGATACGGCCAAATAAATGTATATATCTATCTAAAATATATATATATATATATATATATATATATATATATATATATATATATATGTCTTAAAAAACACATTCATCCCTATTCTAACGTATGCAAGTGAGTCTTGGACCCTCACAACTAAACATAAGAGCCAAATCCAAGCTATGGAAATGCGCTATCTAAGAAAAATTGAGGAGAAAACAAGAAGGGATAGAGTGAGAAATTCAACAATAAGAGCGAACCTGGAACTGAGGCCAGCTGAAGATGGTATTGAGGAGAACCAGCTTAGGTGGTTCGGACACATCTCGCGAATGGCTGAGGTTAGAATAGCCAGGACCACTCACGAGGTTAGACTGGAGAGGAATGAGACCGCAAGGAAGACCAAGAAAAGCCTGGGAGGAAGGAGTGAAGGAGGCCTTTAAGAAGAGAGTAATAGATTGGAGAAAGAGAAAACAGCTGGTACAGGATAGAGAACTTTGGGTCGGGCTCTATAAGACGGCACCTCACACTGCTCCGCGGTAAAGAGGACTCGATTAAGTAAGTAAATATATATATATATATATATATATATATATATATATATATATATATATTTATATATATATATATGTGTGTGTGTGTGTGTGTGTGTGTGTGTGTGTGTGTGTATGTATAGATGTATGATAAATAGCAACCATCTGATAAGCAATGTATGAAGTTTTCTTGAGGCTCATTATGTGCAATCTGGTCCAAAACATCAAGAATGGTGTCTCATCGGACCAGTCAAGGATGTAAAGAAGATCAAGAGGTTCAATTTCTACAATACTAAACTTGATCCACCTATTTTATATCCACTTCATATAGACTTCGAGTTGAGGGCACAAATTCCTTAATACTCCTAAACCATTTGTGGGAAATTGCTATGCTTACAGTTACCGTAAGGAATGTGCCTATTCCTAATTTCATGTGATTGCTCCTAAAAAATAAGTTATATATTTTAATAAGGTTAACTATATATATTGAGAGCTATCATTTTAGAGAATTTTTATTTAATTAGTGAAAATATATTAAAAAAACTTATCATTCGGTAAAAAAGTTAATTATAAATCAATTCTGCTTTTGATCTATATCCTCACCAACGTTACCATTTCCACAAAAACACAGAAACTACATCACTGCTCTAGGTTTCCGTTTAAGCTTTGGATAACAAAGTTTTGAATCACCTATTGTGCTGTGGTTACATAAGGTAAATAAAATCTCTCTCTCTCTCTCTCTCTCTCTCTCTCTCTCTCTCTCTCTCTCTCTCTCTCTCCTCTCTCTCTCTCTCTCCTCTCTCTCTCTCTCTCTCTCTCTCTCTCTCTCTCTCTCTCTCTCTCTCTCTCTCTCTCTCTCTCTCTCTCTCTCTCTCCTCTCCTCTCTCTCTTCTCTCTCTCTCTCTCTCTCTCTCTCTCTCTCTTCTCTCTCTCTCTCTCTTAGATATATATATATATATAGTTAAAGTATCTGAAACCTGCTATCATATTAATGAATGTCAATTGATATTTAATAATATAATAAAAAGTTTAATTTCTTTATTATAAATTTACAATATTTCTTAATTATTGAACATGTTTCTATTTTAAAATAGATTAACTTTAGAAGACTAAAAATCCAGCTTTGAATATCTGTTGTTCTTAATTTATTTATTCATTTCTTTTTATATAGTATTTTTAAAATGAATTACTCATTCACCGTAAAATTTTATTCAATAAATAAGTATTGTTATAGGAAGTAATTTAGATAATTTAATGTTAGACATATATTTTTATCAGCAACAAATTGTATTTATCCTATTAACGGGACCTATAACAGGTCTGCTAAAAGAGCTTGCTCCTCGCTCAACGTAACGTCATCCATCAAGCTCCTTGAGACTGCCCGGCATTTCACCCTGGCAATGGGAAACCTAATATATTGTATTTTATATGGTTTTCACTTATTCTAATCATTGAAAGATTAAACTTTAAATGATAATAAAAAAATATAAATATATATAGATTGTCATATATATATGACAATCTATATATATTTTATTTTTCATAGCAATCGATATTTTATTTTCTATTATGAATTAATAAAATTTATGGAGAGTCGGTGTCCTCGGTCCGTATTGTGAATTCATTAATAAATATTTTTTTGTGAATACTATAAAAAATAGGAAAATATTATAATATATCCAAAATTCAAATAAGTATTAAGTTCTAAATTACGACAAGCTAAATTAAGTCTCCTAGAACGTAACTAAATAACATAAAAGTGGAAATAGTTTCGATCAATGGATAAAATAAAGTATTTTCAAAATTCAAAATTAACGTTTAAAAAATCATATTATAAAATAGAATTATAATAAACTTAAAATATTTTCCTGGGAAGCAAAAATGGCCCTATTTGATCCCATGGTTTCATCGACACTTCTTTATACAGCTAAGATTTGGAGTTTAATGTACCTGGAAGGCTTATAGTTGATACAGACAAAAAATGTTGAAGTATTTATATTTCTGGCACAAATGTACTTCAAATTCTATTGTTTGATTAGAATATGGACTAAATCCATTAAAAGTAAAAATTATTAATTTTAGCATTAAGCTCCTTTCAATGCCTGAAAATCGACAGCCACGCAATGCCTTGTTAAACTCATTAACTTAGACACAAAAAAGAGAGACATAGGTTTTAATTGGATCTCACAAATAAGAAAATTAGCAGCATTTAATTATTGCTTTAAGTTTAGTGATATTTTTAAATTCTATACAATTGTAATTTTTTAACAACTATAAACGTCTCACATACGACTGGTTCTGTAACAAACACATACAAAAAAAAGTTATACAGTAATAATATAAAAAAGTTTCTATTTTTCTTGAATGTAGCAGAAATAAATAAAATATGAAATACATATTTTTAAGGAAGTCTAGCGTGATTCAGACTTTTAGTTATCTATATTTCTCAATTCTTTTTAAACCATCATCAGTAATTAATTCTTCGTTGCGATATTTTTTTTTTCTGGTATATTTAAATTTATGAAATTAAGCTGATGAGTAATATCCTGTAATACAATATGGTTGTTTATCAAGCTGGTTAGTGGCTGTAAGTCTGTTCCAATAAGTTCTGTTTGTGCTGTCAGAAGTTAGATACCGGTCTGAAAACTAACTATGTCCAGATGACCCACTAGTCGGAGTTTGGCCAAGCAATATTCAAAACAATGTTAACAAAATACTCTAGTGACCAGGTAAAATAGGAATATTTTAGTTACACTTTAGCTATCTCACGGAATTTCTAGGAAGGCGGCATTTCTAAACCATTTTGTGAAAACTAAAATTGAAAGAACATTAAAGATAAATTTTTAGTCTAAGTAGTTATAATTAATGGGATCTATAAAACCGTGTTGGAAGGGGAGTAATTTTTTATTTTCTTTGTAGAACAAGTCGTTTTAATTTCCAAAATGCTAAAAATGTATGATAAAAAATTTAAACAAGTAAAATGCCAATCAAATATTTAAATTAACTGTCCATAGAGACCTCAATAATGCACTTAATAGTCATACGTTTTATTTTTTCAATGTGAGTAATTCATGAAAAAAACATCTTTAATTATTTTAAAGAAAAAATTATTGAGGGTAATATATATTACAAATATTTATTTTATGAAAATACTGAAATTCCGAGTTGTATAATGTACACCAAAACACGGTTCCAGGAATTTGAGAAGGAAAAGGATTTCTGGAATAGTTCCACAAGGATTCCCAGAGCAGCTAAACCAAGTTACCAGGAAATTCTTGAAGTTCTGAAGGTAAAAAAATATATTCATCACAAATAAATAAAAATCCCAAGAATCTGGAATATAAACTTACCAAATATCATTCTTTGAACAATACATCAAGAGGAAAACGTGGAGAATAGATAAACACCAAAAAGGCTAAAGGAAAGGTATCAAAAGAGAATAAAAACTATATACGTGTATATATATATATATATAATATATATATATATAGAAATAATAGTACTAGAAAAACCAATATTTTTAAGTATAGAAGAAAAAGAATAAAAGAAAGGAAAGAACTAGTGCTCATCATCAGCTAAAAAGAAAATAGAATTTGATTACCATGTAAAATTTCAAATTTTAATTAATTCAGGTATTTCAGAAAAATACCGGATAATATGTTTTACTTAGAATAATATGATATATAAATATAACTACTTTTCTTTACTTCAACCGCTTCTTAATTTTTATAAATGTGAATATAAAAATAATAAAAAAATAATAATGAAAGTGAATATAATAATAATATTTTTTTCATTATATATTAATATGTAATCAGAGAATTGATCATTTTATGCGTGGGTTCAAAAATATTTATATGAGTCGTTGTCTGCTGAAATAGTGTAAATAATGAGAGAATAAATTAGTGAAGTCATATTCTAAATATCTAATCAATTTTTTTTTGTGTTTTTCAATATTTGACCAATCTTAAACTAGCTTTTCACTGCCGCTATGTTGCAAATGCTTTTATCAAATTTATAACAGATTACTTTAATCAAACATAATAAAATTATTTAATTTTCCCCGATCACAAAGTTAGAGATTACAATAGTTACAAATCAAAAAGGTTTTAATTTAAAATATATTTCTCAAAATGAATGTAAATAGACTTTTAAATAATTTTTCCTAGGTGACGTAGCAAAAAAAAAACAAAAAAAACACATTAATTCAAAATTATGAATTGGGAGATAGTTTAGTGAAACGACTATATTCTATCTTCGAATAAATGAAACTTTTCTAGAATATTAGAAAAAAAAAAAAAAAAAATAAAAAAAAAAAAAAAAAAAACTGTCACATACATGCCTAATAATATAGTAGTTCATCTCGAAGATTATGAATAATAATAACCCCACACATGCCATCATTTTCATATATATATATACTATACATAGAAAAGCTGCATTTATCCGAAGATATAGTCTCCAAATCGGCATAATGTTGACCGGAATCCATTTTTCAACAATTAATTTTTTTATTTGATTTATGGATACGCTATATATAATAAAAAAAATGCTGATACAGGGATGCATTTTTTTAATGTTGACAGTTATAATAATATCCTCCTTAATCATTTTAGTATTCAAAGGAAATTATAGATGAACGCTATAGGAAGTCAGTTAGAGAAACGGAAAACTATTCGTGACTTTAACTATTTAGCCTAGATTTGTTCCTAGAAAAGCAGTATCGATCGATAATTGGTGCTTTATCTTCACATCTGGTTTCATTATCTATATTGAAAGCCTTTCCACTTAGCTGGACGTTGGCATCTATTAATTTCTGAGAGAAATACGGGGAAATTCTTAGCTGGACTTTATGGTGTCCATTTCTATAATCACTGTTTATGAACGATTATTAATTACGGTGCCTATTCAAATTATCACTCTTTATGAATATACATTAATATTAATTAAATCCCACCATCATCGGAAAAAATAAAATAAAAAACTAGAACATTATGTGATCAAGATCATCATATCATGATACATAACCTCAAAGGTTGATTTTCATTCATTTTAACATAAATTTCTTCAACTATAAAACTTTATATTTTTTCAACCACTTATGCAAAATTTCCATAACTTGGATTAACTGTTTGTGTTGTTACATTAATCTTGATCAATTTTCATACACTGTCATGTCCGAACATAAAGGTAAAGAAATGAGAAATTTACATATGTCTTGTAAGGTAAAGTTTAATGCTAATCCTCATCATCCTGTCTAAATGTCAAATATTGGTTCTTATTTTTGAAATAATTTATTCCTTTAATATATACTAAAGTATTTTTAGAAAATAAATGCGTATTTAAAAAATAAAATTGAAGATTCGAATGCAAAAGTGTAGATTATTTAAGTGTTTGGAGATTGAGGAGTTCATGACACGTCGGATAAGATAAATTACTTTTTAAATTAGATTTATCAAAGGATTTTTTTTATTATCCGCCTCTACTCTTAAGGGTCATCGGAGTCATCAAAATATTTATATTTGATGGCAGAATCCTGTTATTTTTATAAATTCTATTAGTGTAATTATATGTTTTCCTCATCTTCAAGTATTTCTGTTATAAATTTCTTTAGGTCGACGTTTTTCCTCGATTGCTCGAAAAGGAGACACTCAATTAGTAAGTGTTACACAGTTAGCATTGTTATGTGTCTTAACATGAAATTGTTATGTATAAAATGTTTTATTAAATCAACATTTAACGTTTCGGGATCTTCTCCACTCCAATTGTCCCTTCCAACATTTTCACTGATACACAAATTAAAAAGGAAATTCAGTAAAAAGTAGTCATTAGTTAAAAGCATCAGATCTGAGCAGGGTATTGCTCAAATATTTGTACTCAACTGCTATCTTTGCCCTGCTCAGATCTGATGTTTTACCTAATGACTACTTTTTACTGACTTTCCTTTTTAATTTGTGTATCAGTGAAAATGTTGGAAGGAACAATTGAAGTTCAAAATGGTATAAACCAGAGTTCTGAAGATTAGAGAAGATCCCGAAACGTTAAGAATTGATTTAATAAAAAATTTAAGTTTTTGTGGAAGAAATTAATCAGCTCGAATATCTACCTTTAATATTATGCGAGATCTATAGAAATTATTTTTAAAATGAATTAATACCCTAATGGCTATTTGATTCTGAGGTGTATTAAACATTTTACGCCTACGCCCTGAACTCCTACATCTTTAAAGTTTGACGAGAAATGTCACTCAGGGAAATGAAGTGGCTCGGAAGGAAGGCAAACATGCTTTGCAATGAACTCGTTTATAAGGAAGCCTTCGTCTCAAGGAGCAGTCACAAAGGATACAGGATTTATTAATTTCATCATTTTGCCTAAGGGGGGAGGAGTTCTCTAAGTCAGTAGTCGAGCTATGGAAATATTTAAAATCTCAAGGCGCATGCTTAGCCATCCTTATTAAAACGCGAATTATATTTATAGCTTAGCTTTTTAATTTAATAACTTATATATTCATACAACCTATTACATTATTAACAACATAAAATTAGATAAAACATCATGAGAAGTAAAACCTATAGGTTATATTTCCACTACTGTACAAAAATAAAAATACCGAAATGCCATGGATCGCAGAAAAAAAGTTGAGCACTTCAAAAGGCCAGTTTAATCTTTTTTAACTTATAGATCACAGGCCGATGACATTTCTAAAGCAGCAATCAAACATATAAAATGCATGATAGGTAAACCCATAAAATTTTACAAATATTTTTACTTTCACTTACCTATATATGGAATATATAGTAAGAGAAAGTATTGCGATCGTGAAAATGTTTGAATTCCAGTTTTCAATAGAAATACACGTTTTAGGATCCCCTAAGTCCAAATGACCAAGTCCAGCAAAAAGGTTTGTGTGTGTGTGTGTGTGTGTATGGTAAGTTTAGCGCAAAAACGAAAAGCCCTATGAAACTAAAAATTGATATTTAGGACAACTATACGCCAAAATCAGCTGACCAGAAGTACAACTTTATACCATGCATTTTGCAACTTTTTATGACTTTTTCAAAAACGGCTCTAACGACTTTGATTAACTCGCTATATTGATATGAAATTTAATAGGCTTTAATATCATGTGGGTTTCATTCTGATTCAGATAGTCTGACATGGCTTAAATGCCGATATTTTAAATATTCTTCATCTAAAGTACCTTTAATTTTGTAGATTTTATAAAAATAACCATATTATCTTGATAAAACTGATGAAAAACAGGTAAATATATAAGTCGAACGAATTCGATATCAAACTAAAGGAAAAAACTAAAAAAATATTTTTTAGCAATATTTTGTTTTTAAACATAAGAACAGTAATATACATGTGTAATATACCGTTGGAAAGCTAAATATTTAAATATGTTAGAAATAATACTATCTTATGTTCAAGCTGGTAAAAGTTAATAGAACTAACTGATTGTTTTATATAGTAACGTAATAGATTTTTTTAGTAAAACATATATTTCTATACAAATTAAGTTTAATTAATTCTTTATTATTTTCGCTCATTTTATTGCTAACAGTATTTGAAAATTCTTTAATCGATTTTTCAAATGGAGGTAAGAGAAAGTCGTGTGTTGCCCTTACCAGATTTTTCAACTATAATTAAAGACCTATAAATCCACTAGCTGACCCGGCAAAGGTTGTTCTGCCATATAAATTATCTATTGTAAAATACTTTGACAGTCAAATAAAAAAAACGAATGTATTATGTGTATCGGAACGAAATCTACAATAAAAACAGAAATGTAGTGGGAACAATAAAATAATAAAAAATAATAAGAACAGGAATAGTCGATGACAGCGGATAAAAAAAAATAATACTAAGCATTAATTTTCTCAATTTAATTAATTTTATCGAATCGAAGTAACGGATATATTCAGTTTCTGATCTCTTAAAAGATTAACTTTCTTTTAATCACTATTTGGATTTTCAGACGTAAATCTGGAACCTTGCTGATGAGGAAGTAGTTCAATGGTTATAACAGTGCTTTAATTTCTGGTAGTCGCACTCTTTCTGATGAGCCCATAGTATAAATCGTACAGAATTTCGTTGGATGTGATACATGACAAATGCAGAATTATCAAAAAGGTGCAAATGAATGATTTACGTGTCTGTGGATAAAAGTTCGATAAGGCAAACGCAGCGACTGTCATTCTTCAACATAAATAGCTTCTGTCCTTCAACAACGTAAATAATTTCGTTCTTTTTGAAATACGAACGATGGTTAAATTATTTGGGTATTTTTTATACAAAAATACTGAAATCGCAATTAAAAAATGCGAAGGTGACGGAAAGTGGATGAAAATGTGGGGTTATAGGTATCTTTTTAAGCCAAATGAAAATGTAAGACCATTGTATTATTATTATTATTTTTTTTTTTTTTTTTTTGGGTAACGACACCCTAACCTCCTAGCGATATGAAATATAGTTTAGGACCTATTCCCATACCTTCTAAATACACATAAGAAATAATGTAAAAATCAGTCAAGTCTTATCGGAAGACTGCAATTGCAAACACCATGATATGGAATCTTTACGTATTATATTTTGATAAAAGCTATTAAAATTTGCCTGAAATGGCTATACTGTCTGTAATGTAACGTTGGACGTTCGGACTGAATCTAAAAAAATATATTTATATCTCAACATAGTAATGCTAATGGAGGAAGAAATTATGAGAAACTCTCATGACTTCAATTTTATTCAGAGGGAGTGAGAAATATTTCCAAGAAATACGAAAAACCACATTAAGCACTTACCTTCTTAACGATGGCTATATTTTACTGCCTTTCCAAAAAAACCAACCATACATACCGGATTCAAATGTTTTCCAAGAAGTTCATGAATAGGTCATAAGCCTTTCTAAGTTCCTTTAATTTCTTGTATAAAGTTTAAAGGATTCCAGATAAATTTATATTAGACCTTTTAGTTTTGTGTTTACGAAAATAGAAAAAGTCTAACATTTTCATTTATTTTTAAAACTTCATTTACTTACAAAGTGTTAAAAAACACTTAGACTTTAGAGTTTCTAAAACATTTTAAAACTTTTATGTCTCCCAAATACATTCTCTATAGAAAAGGTACCGTTGAAGTATTTTTCTCTGTCAATCTCATCGGAAAATTGAGTATTAAGAACTCATCGAAAAAACATTTTCTTTTATCCATTCTTCTTTTATCCACTGCTGTAAAGATAAGAGATGATCACGTGGTTTATTTTTATTTAGCCCAAAATCGATAAATTATAAAAACGAAATAGTAATATGAATTTTGAAAGTATTACTTTTACTTGAGTCGTTATTGCTTCTTAATAAATAATATATTTATTTCTTCATTCGTTTGTGGCTGTCATTTTCTTCTTTTATTTTATATACCTAAAAATACTAATAAACATAATAATAATAATAAAAATAAGTTTGTTATATTATTCTTGAAATGATTCATAATGAATTTATTATTTATTTTATTTCTAATACCAATTTACTTTTTTCTTAATTTTGTTCAATATTTATTCCAGATCCCTGATACATATAAAGAATATGAATTTTATGAGAAAATATCTTTAGAATTATTACTTATATTTAATGTAACTAACGCTTTTTAAATATTTAGGCATGCTGTCAACACTTTGGGATCCATTATTATATTATATTTAAACAGATAATTTTTTTTTTTGTTCTGTAATTTAAGAATTTTTATCTTGATGCTAGGGCCTCGTATGATATTATAATTACTTAAGAAACGCCTGAATATTATTATTAATTATTTAAAACTCAATTCTTCGAAACGAAGAACTAAACGTATAAAGATGAGGAAATAAATTAATCTATAAGAATCGTGTTTCATTTATTTGATTTCCTTAAAAATTATTTCCTTCAAAATTTACAAGGTGTTAAATTATATTACTTTTTTTAAATTTATAAATAGTAATTTACAACTGTATTAATGAACACAATGAGTAAATATGAGGAATGAAAAAAAAAAGTCTTGAGAAAGAACTACCCAGTGAATATATATGGGTTGCACTTCACTAGCTATTTTAACTCAGTAGGTCCCGAGGCCACCTTCTTTTCAGTGGCATTGAGGGTTATCAGGGATATCTAAGGAAGATAAATTACGGACAAGTGGGTTGGTATGGGCAGGGAGTTTAGAATTAAAAGAGGAGTATCTTTCACGGGCTATGTCTGCAACAAATGGGATGTTAAGGTAATTATGGAGAAGTTGATTTGTGACAAAATAAGGGGCATTCCGGATTTTGCCAAGGATTTTTGATTGTAAGGACTGGATGCGGGAGGAATTAGATGGTTTCGTAGAGCCCAAAGCTCGATTCCATTTGTCCAAATAGGTCTGATAGAAGTTTTGAACGTTTGTCTAGTATGTGTGGTAGTAATTGATATCTTCGAGCAGTTTCTTGTCGTTTCAGTCTTGTGAGAGGACTATATTACCTTAAATATATTTTATGTTTTATTTAATAACTGGATGGCTAAGTTCTTAAATTATTTTAAAGGATTTATAGAATTATCGTCGTTTCTCACATTACATAAATATTTGTATATGCCTCTATACCCATTATCTACCCATCTTTTTTTATATAAAGTATGATATATAGTGTTAAATTAGAACATCAACTATATTATAACACTATATGTCTATTTTTTCCTTATTTCTGACTTTTGAATGATCTGTTGGTTACAGTAGTTAGTAAAAAGAATTAAATGTTTTACATCTTAATTAAAATAAAATAAATATTTCTAAAAATATTTTAGAATGACTTAAAATTAATAACCAGTACTAACTATGTCCTGTGTTTTATACTTCACTTAGCAATGCCAGGCAAAATTGTTCATATACTGCTTTAAAGATTATTTAATTTTTTAATGCATCTTTAATTTCTACTATCTTACTAGCTATTCATGAAGTCGGAAGAATGGATTATGTATAAGCGAATGCAATATCAGTAATGGTACAGAGAAGAAATTCTCTATAAATATTCCATGAATATATACGGATAGCAAAAGGAGTTTAATATCATAGTGGAGTTTCACCCAAAAAGTAGTTTTGGAAGTTCTATCATGAATATTTATGCACATAACTAGTGTACTTTTTATCATAAACACATTGAAGTCAATCTATTCCATGACAGAAATCATAGGAGTTATATGGTAATACCCACATTCAAAAACCAAAGTTTAATGTTAGTAATAAATGATATTTTACTTATCTATTTGTTTGTGATGTTAATAATGATATCAAAGAATTTTGTACTTTGTAGGAAAGCTATTAATATAATTGGTGTTATAATAATTTGATGTCATTTAATTTTAATCTTCTTCATTTAAATTGAAAAAAAAACACGGAAATTCTAATTGTAAAATTGTTTTGATATTTCTAAATGTTACCTTTTTTTTCTTGAATGTCTTAACTGGTTTTACCAATTCGTTATTCTATTAGTGATTTTGTATCTATCTGTATTTCTATTCGTATTTTTATTTGTATTTATATTTCTTTTCTATTTGTATCTGAGTTTGCTCAATTCAATGTTTTCTTTAACATTATTTAACAAGTATTGAGTCCATTGTTTTTAGCACTAATTTAAAAAAGTACTTGTAATGTAATGTAATATTTTTTATTTTTTATTTATTGATAACTATTACAATTTGTTACATAATGAACAGTAGTAATAGTGATGTAGTACACATTCATACAATATATACAGCCAATAATCATAAAGTCAAGTTCAAATTCAAACATATAAAAAAAAAAAAACAACAAGAAACAAATCAAAACAACAACCTGTAGTAGAGATAAATACAAGTTGGGAAATAAATAAAAATACTTATGTAATATGATTGTATAATCAGAAGCACTAATAGAATAATGAATCAGAAAAACCAGTACCGACTTTCAAGAAAAAAAAAGCTAAGCAATTAGAAATATCTGACAAATTTTGACTAGAAAGAATTTGTGTATTTCTTTCTCGTTTTGTTTTTATTATTTTTTAAAATTTAAATCATAAAGATAAAAATTAAATTAAATTATATCAAATTATTTGTTATAAGAACACCAATTTCGTAAAAAGCTTAATTTAAAAAAAAACAAACTATTTATTTGATAAGATTATTTACATCACTGATATATCTGGTATATGATATAAAATATCTGCAGTTACTACTAACTTTATATTTTAGTTTTTGAATGTGGGTCTTACCATACAAGTCCTATAATTTCTATCATGGAATAGATTGATTTAAATATGTTTATGGAAAAAATAAAACTAGTTATGTGCATAAATATTCTTGATAGAACCCCGAAATCACTTCTTTGGGTGAAACCCCACTATGATATTAAACTCCTTTTGCTACCCATATATATTCATGGAATATTTGTAAAGAATTTCTTCTCTGTACCATTACTGATATAGCATTCGCTTATACATGATCCATTCTTCCGACTTCATAAATAGCTAGTAAGATCGTAGACTTAATCCTTAAGTTATGTGTTAAAAAATTAATTAATATTTAAAACAGAATATGAACGAATTTTGCAAGGTAAAGCTAAGTGAAGAATAAAACACAGTACATAGTTAGTACTGGTTATTAGTTGTAAGTCATTCTAAAATATTTTTAAAAAATTTATTTTATTTTTAATTAAGATGTTAAGCATTTAATTGTTTTTCTAGATAAACTAATGTAATTAAAAATCATTCAAAAGTGAGGTATAAGGAAAAAAGAGACAAATAATGTTATAATATGTTTGATGCTTTAATTAAACACTATACATTATAATTTATGTTGAAAAAAAATAATAAATACTACTAATAGGCTATAGAAATTCGTTTAGTCCATATTTATAATTAAAAAATATATAAAAAAATTAAATTAAAGCGGAATCTATATCAAAATTGTCTATTTCAAATAATAATTAGAAACTTTGATTACACGAATAATTTTAATTGATAAAAATATTTTTTTCAAATGAAACAATTGAGTTCAGTCGTGTCTGAGAATTTAATAAAGGGCTCTACCTAAGAGACCATGCCATTTCAAATCCAACAAATGAAGGGAATAAATTTTGAATTTCTGGCCCAGGATGATACTGATGTGGTTATAGAACACACGTGGTAATGAGTAAAATGTCTTAAAACCAAAAGTTTTAAAAATGTAATATATAGCTAATATGTTGTGATATAGAATGCTTATGTTGCATTAAAAATTAAAATCTAACCAATTAGCATTTTATCACTGAGTAAATATGATTAAATTGGGTTAAAACGTAAATATAAATAATCATACTGTTTACAGTTGGGTTTACCAATAATAATTATAAACATTTAAAAAAGCACACACTGCATTCCATTCCTCACCCAATCACTTTATTTCACAAGCCTTATATCAGTTTTTTCATACTAGTCGACGTTTTGGGGCTGTTTCCCCATTTTCAAGACTTATTCATTTTCCATTATATAATTACTACATCATTTTTCACCCTTCATTCAATCTTATAGCACACTGCTACTTGTCTATATTGTCTATATACACTAAAGTGAGCCAATGAACACCAATATAGACAAATATCAGTTTACTATGAGATGGAATGAAGGGTGAAAAATGATGTAGTAATTATATAATGGAAAGAAATAAGTCTTGAAAATGGGGAAACAGCCCCGAAACGTCGACTAGTATGAAAAACTGATAAAAGGCTTGTGAAATAAAGTGATTGGGTGTGGAATAGAAGGCAGTGTGTGCTTTTTTAAATGTTTATATTAAGAAAACTTCCAGAAAAAAGAAAAGATAATAATAATTTTAGTAATCCTGTTGTGATATTAGTAACGGTATAAATCAAAGATAGACAATTAAAAAAAAATAGTTTACAATAAATTTCCGATTACATTTTGTTCCCGATAAAATACAAATTAAAGTATAGGTATTAACAGAAAATTGGTACAACAAAGATCACCAAATTAAGGTACAACAAAAAAAGAAAAAGTTTATTATGAAGTCTCATTCCATTCATTCATAAATTAGTTTTTGAAGTTATTAATAGTGGTATAAATAAGTTATATTATTTGAATTTAAGTAAGATTTTTTTTTAAACAATATCCAATTTTGATTATATTTTCATTTAACATAATCTCATAAATTGGGAAAACAATTTTTTAAAAATATTAGGTATATTCCGTAAAAGCTTTTTTAAGTAATGAAACAGCCCACTAAAAAAATGGGCCTATGGTTTCTTCAACTAAATTATTAATATATTAAGTATTAATAATATTAGTGGTACCTCAACTAATAAAAACTCTATTTATTTCATTTATAAATCAATAATTAGTAGTTATTCTAACAATATGTAGTATGGAATATGAAAAATTGCTAACCAATAAAATTATCTTCTTCTTCCTCCACATCATCCTTGTATTAAAAATGTAATTAAAATACGATATTAACCGATAACTGATAATATAAATACATCAGATACATTTTAAATCGAATTACATTACTATCAATTTAGTAAAAGCTGGCATTGTTGGCTCATCCTGAGGCATTGTTTGTCTATGAATGATTACACATGCAGACATATGTATATATATACATTTGAATTGGACTGGTTAATAGGTTCATTGAAAATGGCCAATCAAAATAAACGAGTGAAGAAAAATATGGAAAATTAAGAAATTAATTAATAAATCTACGATTAAATTTTAAACTAATTTCTTCTGGTATTGGTTCGTCTAGAATATCAACTAAATTTTTTTTATATAAATTACTATTTCTTATAACTTTCTTAACTTGAACGAAGCATTACTATAAAGACGTTGAATCTATGAATCTTCTATTCCTTGTGAGCTTTTTGCAATAGTTCTTTATCAATTCTAGAACAATATCAATGAGAGATAACTAAAATTAAATCCGTTTTTTAAAAAATATTGTTTGCTACAACGAGTTTGTATCCTAGTGCATTTGAGTTACAGTAAACAAAGTACATAGTTTGCATTGTTTTTTGGCATTCTGTTCATGACTTTGAAATTAGTTTCTCTTTCACTCACATATCCCGTGCTTCAACAATGAACTATCCTTTTGAAAATATTGTTTGATGTAGGAATGACTAGGCATTGAATAGGCTTGTGAAAATCGACCGTGTAGTCTTTCAAAGATACCCCTAAATCAAACCGAATGCAGTGCTGTAGCCAATGAAAAAACAAAACAAAAAAACATTTTGTATACTACTTATGTAATAAACTGGTGCACGTTAAACATATTTGAGTACATACGCTTCAATGTAAATATATATATTTGAAATTCATTAGCTTAGATATTCTCTAAATTTAGTGTTTTCTAAATCTTCTTTTTAATTTTATCTAATGAACACTCAAGTCCTTTAAAAACGCGATTAAAGAATGCAATTATATTCATATAAAATATTTGATTTCATAATTTTAATTTAGTATTGTTAATATAATAAGAAAGTAATTCTAGAATTTTATTCGAAAAGAATCAATATTATTAAACCAGCTAATAATAAAGTAATGAGAGATTATTGCGCTTCCTGTAAAATTTTCTAGAACGAATATAGTACTTTTTACCTCAACGTCTCCATTGTTGGAGCCAATTAGATGGCATAACATTCCTATAATATAATATAATATTTTTAGTCAAACTTATCAATATTGTCCCAAAAAGAGGCCAAACAATAATTGAAGTCCGAGAACACAATACTAAGTACTTGGTTAAATGTTTTTTATATTTATTAATACAGTCATAATCATTGTTGCATTCAGTTTCTTTCACAATTCAAAAATAATATATATATATATGAAAACTTCGAAACAATTATTATTCATCTGTTACTTTCACTTACCAATACATGGATTTGAGATGATAAAATTCTTATAATTCCAGTTTTCAGCGGAAATGCACGTTTCCCTTAACCAAAATCGGTATAACGGAAATGCTACATTATACATGTATTTTGCACCTGTTTTAGGTTTTCTCAAAAACTAACGATTTTGAATAAATTCGCTACACAAATGTGAAATTTAATAGGCTTTAATGACAGGTAGGTTTCGTTTCGATTGAATCGAAACCTACCCGGACTTTGGCCTGGTCTTCGGCCTTTAACGTCGATATTTTCTTCTTCTAAAGAACTATAAAGCGGCTAGATATAAAAAATGAACGAATTGAATAACTAATTAAAAGATAATTGATTAAATCTAAATGTTTTAAAATTAATTTTAAAAGCAAAGGTAAGTGAAAGTAGTATGTTGCCAGATTTTTAACAACTAATTTTTTTTTTTTTTTACTTTCTTTATTTTTATTTTTTAAATAAAAATATTTGATTTCTTTTTCTGCAGAAAAAGGCTAAAAAAATAAAGCTTTCCTAATTAACCCATTTTCTAGACTATTGGCCCGATTTAACTAAATTTCAATAGTTGAGACTTTCTTTTAATAGTAATCCAAAACAAATTATTCCCAGTGCTCATTTAACTTTATTTATCTCATGCTGCTCTAAACTAAATAAAAGTTGGGAATAAAAGCACCATAATTAGTGGAAGAAATGGGCAGCAATCAGTTACCAGAAGGAGGATTAATAAAGAGAGGAATTAAGACAAGAAATTAAGTAAGCAGATAGACCCCTACCTAATTTAAAGGCTTAGCTGCCCAAGGCGCAGGCATTTGTCAACGATTTTAGACATTTTTCAGGCCTAAAATATTTCATGAATGATGAACGGTTCGTAGAGATGGATCGTTCTGAAAGTGCGTTTTCATTCATTATCCCGATTCCACTAATCTCGTCTATTCTCATCCGTAAATAAAAAGAAAATTTTGTTTTTAAGTAATCCATTATTAGACTTTCAACAGGTTCTCAACTGGATATTAGCTCTTTTCTAGTTCAATAATACATCTATCTCTCATAATTTCTCATATACAAAGGGTATGATCAACAGTAAAGGATTTTTAAGATTAAAAATCATATGTTTTTTTTTTTTTTTTTTTTTTTTTTTAAATAAGCTATCTCAAAAATGTTATGTAATACTATGCGTTTTCAAGTTAAGGCCGATTATTCTTATCAGCCACTTTAAAAAGATAACTGAAAGAGCTCATTTCAGTCATATTATAAATATGTGATTTCAGTCATATTATAAATTATATGCAGACGTAATATCTTTCAATATCATAATGAAAAAAATCTGGTGCGGGCAACACACGCCTTTTACTTACCTTGACCTTGAAAATCAATTTAAAAACTATTAAATATACTTGAATTTGAAAAATATTTGAAGTTGATTTTAATAGACCTTATATTCATTTTCGTTGGAAACATATGATTTAGATTAAATTCCTAATCAGCAATAAGTTTATTCCCTTATCTTCACTTTATATTACCTTTTACAACTCTGTGTATCAGATAATATTTTTTCTAAAATCTTTCTCTTTCCAACAGTATATTATACGTCTACATTACTGTTCTTAATATAGTTTTTCTCTTATTATCCTTTATTTGGTCATCAAATACGTCCTACTTGTATATTTATATATATTTATTGCCGTAATTCATCAATTTTATTAAGATGATTTGGTTAATCTTTTGTAATGTACAAAATTAAAGGTAGTTTAGAGAAAGAAAATTTAAAATATCACCATTTAAGGCCTGTCAGGATATTTCAATCGGGATCAAACCTTACATCATATTAAAGCCCCTTAAATTTTACATCCATTTAGCGAATTTAATCAAAATCGTTAGAGCCGTTTTTGAGAAAATCGTAAAAAAGTTCAAAATGCATGGTATCTTCTGGTTAGCCGATTTTGATGGAAAAGTTGCTGTAACATCTCGGGCGTATAGTTGTCTGAAATATGAAATTTCATTTTCGTAAACCTTTTTGTTTTTGTGCTGGGCTTACCTTAAACACACACAGACCTTTTTTCGGAACTTGGTTATTTGGGACTCAGGCGCCCCCAAAACGTGTATTTCCGTTGAAAACTATCACGATCGCAATACTTTCCTTTTCTAAATATTTCATAAATGAGTAAGTGAAAGTAAAAAAGTTATTTTGTTAAGTGAACTTATGGAAAATTGATTCTACTTACAAAATGTCAATTTATATTTCTCCTTTTTTTTTCTCCTTCTTTAGCCAGAAAAATCATCCAGCAATAAAAAAAAACAGAAATTCCAACTATTTCCACTTATTGCCCTTTAAAGGTTAACACGTTCTTGCCGGTGCGAATATGTACGCTTTTTTCGCGTGAGGCGGGGCAACACTGTTGCAAGCTTGTGTTTAATACGATCACAATCACAACAGTTCCAGTCTTCGAATGCACTCGACCCCACGGAATAGTCAAGTGTGCCACATAGGTGGGTCACGCCGGCGAGAACGTGCTGATCCAAAAAAATCGGAGATAAATTCAACAGATTATACCTGTATAGATCCACTATTAAATACAAGATGAATTTAGTTTTTAAAAGTAATCAATTAATAATATAATCTACAGTAAAATATTTTTTATGTTCAAATACCATCTCAAAAAAAAAATAAAAGTTAACTACAAAATGTCATGTAAGACTGCGTTTTCAAGTTTAGGACGAGCCACTTAGAACAGATAATAGAGGTGACTAGTCATTTCATTCACATTATTAGTTATATACAGTCCTGGAATCGTTTAATTTTTAAAACAAAAATGATGTTATTTTTTAAATCCTTGAGGAGGAAATGTTTGCTCATATTATTATTTTTTCTAACAAACGGTATAATAATAGAAACATTTAACTAACAATTATTATCTCTTTAATATAATATTTTTCTATAGTCAACATTGTTATAAAAGCTGCATTTGCTGTATTAACTTAATGGTTAATTGTTTACAAATAATTATATTAATGTCATAACAGTATACCATATAATGCATTGCTGTGTTGACAATTAACTTATATGTATACCAGCAATTAATCAAAGAGCTTAAGAAAAACGAACCGAAAATTCAATAAATTTATATTTATATAGTTTATAGTTTACAGCATAAACTAAAAATGTGGTACTTGTTTTAAATGGTAGTAATGAATCTGTACTGGGAACCGGCCTTTTTAAATTTCATTTATTATTCTTATATGAAACGTCAAATATTATTCTTTTTTTAGTCACGATACGATTTTTTTTTCCTGTATTATTTTTTTATAATAATTCGAAAACTATTAAAATTATTGGTAAAAATGCTACAGTGTAGTGTTAAAGCATAAATGAATGGATATAAAAGCTCTTAACCTGAGTGTTTCTATATCCGTTATTTGTATAAACACAAAAATATCAATGCATAATATTCCTAATTGTTTTTCGTTGTTGTTTTTTTCTGCTCGAAAACACTTAAACAAAAGACCTACAATGGATATTTTATAATAATAACAAACCTCATTATTCAAATAACTTTGGTGGAAAGCAATTAAATTTATTTTAGTCCTTTCGTCACAACCTGCTTATTTACTGAAAGCTTCTGAAGTTGATAAAATATACAGGAGCTACACAGGATTAACCAACCTAATTTAATTAATACTCTTCCAATTATTCCAACCGGTAATTAAGTTATATAAGCTATTCACTTTACAAGATCCTTGTTAAATTTAATTGTTGATTGTTATTTCACTAGAATCAACTCAATTAGCAAGCATTTGATTAATTAAAACAACAAGCTTTTCAAGCTTAAACGATCAATTTCTGTTTATGTCATCACGTCACTTTTTATTTGAAGCAAAGTCGAGGTCCGAAAACGGCCTTAAAATTTAATGTGTAAACCTGGATGGATATTACAGATTTTCCTAATCAGAAATTTTATAAAAAATAGTTGTTATATAGCTTTTGTCGCTAGGACTTATCAATAACGGACTATATTTGATTGAACGGAAAACGTTTTGCATACATTTTTTAAGTTATGTAGCGTTTATGAAATGCTCAAGCCCTGTTTGTGGTTGCTCTGATTGAAAACTGGTAGAAAGTTTCAATGTCAGAAATTTGATTGAAAAATATTTATGTAAAACTTGTCGCTTTGACCAACCGTTTAGAATCTATGTATTAATTTGAATGAAAAAAAAAATTATCAGTGTTCCAATGTCTAAATGTATATGGATATTAAAAAATATTTTTTTAAATAAGATCTTCCGCAAAATCTCTTTCTGACTGGTAAAAAACAGTTGATTAGAGGTAGTCATATCCATAATTATTGTTTTTCCCTGTCAGGTAAAAATACTAAATTCCCATTTTTATTTATTATTACATTGCCTTAAAGATAAATAAGTAAATATTTTTTGTAAATGTTTTAAGGGCGATAATAACCATTATCAGATTTTGCTCTTAAAATTCAAGGTACAACTACTAATAAATAGTACTATATAGCATTTCCAAGTCAAATCGAACCTTTTCCAAGTTGAATGCAACCTTTTCCATTTGAAATTCAACCTTTTCTAAATCTATTTCAATCTTTTCCATTTAAAATTCAATCTTCTTCAGTGTCAATAAAATAATAATAATCAAGTTAATATAATTTTATATTCATTTTGACTATCGATTATGTTTTAAACAATGTGGCTTATAAACTGCTCTCAGTGGCCGTTTTTACATAAAATTACTCACGATTTTAATACTAAGTATTGATTAATTTTAGCTTTTAGACATTTTCAATATTGGGGCTGGTATTTGGTTTATAGGGGGTTAAACTAAACCGTTATTGGATCGAGCGCACTTAAAATTAATAGTATAATCAGTAAGTGAACCCCCGGTAATGCAGCTATTAAGACCAAATTAAATAAATATTAAAAAGTTCTGATATTTTAATTCTTGCGATCATAAAATCAAAATTTAACGACCCCCTCAAAGCCAAAAGCTATCGATCAGCCCTAGTATTGAATATGCCTTAAAAGCTAAAATTAATCGATACTTATTCTTGAAATCGTGAATAAATTTATGCAAAAGAGCCTCAAACAGTTAACTAGCCACATTAGTTAAAAACTTAGTTTATAATTAAAACAACCATAAAATAATAAAATTATATTAACTTGATTTTTATTAATTTCTTAGTTGAATTTGAAATGGAAAAGGTTGAATTTTATTAGTATAATGTTGAACTTGACTTGGAAATACTATATAAACATGCCCCATTAGCGTGTCATAATTAATCAAACAGCAGTGGGTGATATCTATCGAGTCCAGAATCACACAATATTTCAAGCCAGAATTGTTTAAAATAGACAAAAAGCTTTTATCCAGTTCCAATCTTTGTTCGTTGTTGAACTTAATAACATTTACGTTTTCTTCGCAGGAAGTCTCTTAGAGCTTCTCATCAACGAATGAAAATTACTTTTCATATGTTTTCGTCTTTTGCTTTTCCGTCTTACTTTCCTGATGGAGTTTGTATATTGATAGCAGTTCTTACATGTTGCTCGCCCAAAGGCTAACAGAAGACCTCAGGAAGTTTTGAGCTGACGTATGGTATAGCTATGTTAATAATTTTCAACAGTTGTATTTTCAAACCTTTTGTTATACATTTTAGTAAATTTGAGCTGACGACTTGTAGTCTGAAATCAAAACAAATACTTGAACAGGAATAAAAGCTTTGAATACATTTCAGCTACATTTAGCACCTACGGCAGACGCCTAATAAATGTTGTCCTAAAAATTGAAATGCGTTCACCTGGAAATACTAGGACTAATAGCTTTGGCTGGATAAACCAATATAAAGTAATACCATATCGAAAGCCTTTTAGCAGTCAATAGAAAAGAAAACAATTTTAGCGAATTTTCCATTAAAGTCCTAAACCACTCCAATGCGTCACCTTATGTTTTGTTGTGAAGTATGATAAAAAACATTCCTTTAATTACATTTATACATTACAACATTTCTGTATTATCTATTATAAGAATTTTTTTCCTAATTCAGATGATTCTTGATGGATAATTTAGAAGTGTACAAGCAGGTAACATTATTAGTCCGTGATAACTTATTCGAATTTTCCAAGGCTTAAACAAATATCATTAGGGGTACTCACTACGTTTGCTATAGCATATTTTTTGTGCTATTTTGCTAAACTCATCGAGTTTCTACAGGAAATGACTGTATAAACTAGACGGGTTTAGCGAAATAGCACAAACATTATGATATAGCATACTTAGTGAGTACCCCTATTATGGCATATATATAATATCAAAATTAATTTGAAGTACAAAACTCCCTGGTCTGAGAAACCCCCGTATAGCCTTCAAAGGCGAGGTAGGGGTGAACAAAAAAAAAAAAAAAAAAAAAAAAAAAAAAAAAAAAAAAAAAAAAAAAAAAAAAAAAAAAAGTACAAAACTTTATTAACCACTTTAATAAATAATGTTCTGGTTAATTATTTTTAATACATTGTAAATTATTATTTTATCCGTGCATAGCTATGATTTGGTAATTAATTAAATGATATAACTTATTTATCCAAAATGTATTTAAATAAAACCGCAAATCAATTTCTTTAGCTAAATTAATATTTTGACAAAAGCTTTATAGTTTATTTATCTTGGTTTATTTTGTTTTTTCACAGTTCTACTACTGTCATTTTTAATATTAAAAATAAAAAAGTTATATCAAACACTGTTATATAACTTGATAAAAATGTTAAAGATTTTTCAAGAAATATATTTATGTCCTACCTTCATATATAATTGTAATAGGTATTTAGCCCTATCAACCTACTTTTGTATATCATAATAACTTAAATTACTTATTTATACCACACTTTGTATTTCTTCGAAGAGTAATAAGTATCAATTTCTGCAAAATATTGATAATTATTTCTTCAAATTATTAATATTGATCCTACAAAGAAAGAAAAGAGTATTTTAATTATTTTTATTCATTAAAATGTTTTTTAACAAAAAAAGACTCGTGTACTGTAAACTTTGTGACGCTGCATAAATTATATCCTGTAAAAAAAGAGAGGAAAAAAGAAAATGAATAAGTGTAGATAAACGAAGTTACATTTTTTTCTTCTGATTTTCTCAATAGACAAATCTCTTTCTTTTTTTAACTATTCAGATATTAAAAATATTTTTTTTTTTAGAAAAATAAAACAATTTAGATACTCTACTTTCTTCAGTTTTTTTCTGTTAACAAATGCTTGTAAATTTATGCAATAATGTAAATAAGTAAATAAAAATCAGAATAATTGTTATCAAAGTTTCCATTCTTAATTTAAATTACGTAGTTAAGAACTATTTACGATTGTGTTTTTGGCAAATTGCTATTTGCCATTTGGGAAAAAAAATTGCAATTCAATTGAAGGCATCTCTAGGCCACTGCATCAAAAGTCTTCGTAGAGATTTGTACAGATTGGTTGTGTATTTAAATGTTCAAGGTTCATGTTGTAAGTCAATCTGTCGTGAAAATAATAAGTAAGGAATAATGAGAAACTTGTTATTGGTTACGTAGCTTTTACTATAAACATAGAGTTTCACCAGTTAAACAGCAAATGAGCTGTTGATAGGATCGTTAGAGAAATAAATATTTTCGAAATGAATTAATATTTAATGATTTTGCTAATAACCTGTAATATTTATAGATAAATAAAAAAAATATTAAAAAAACAGTTATAATAGATTTTATAATAATAATATATTTTTTATAATACTATTTACAGCCCACTGTCTAAATTATATTACATAACATGTTGCCAAAAAAAAACTAATGTATTTCTTCTCGTTTATTAGCTAATTGTTAACTGGTATTGTTGAACATGGCTTAAAAATATTGAGATTTGTCCTCAATATCATAAAATACCCCAAAACGTTAAAAATATATAGTTTGATAATAAAGATACTTTATATTGAAAAAATTAGTTCATGAACCTTAACTAAAATAAATAGTATAATGTGTGCATACGATAAATACAAAAATGTAGACCTAAGAAGAAAGTACAAGGTATAAAGTTGAATTTGCAATAATCCTGTCTTTATTTTCGTCTACGTTTCAACTTGAGTAAGTAGGAGGTCACCTATGGTGTTGTGGCTATCGTAATCGTTTATGTGAGAAGGTCGTGGGTTCAAACCTGGCAGATGGCCCTAGGATGTTCTAATTGGAGTAAAAAACTCTCCTGAAAAAACTGTCCTTCACAGTGAATGTAACATGGTGCCCCCAACCTCTACAATGTCTGGTACTAGTTAAAGATCCTTATCCTTATTGAACTAGGATGGGAAAAAATTAAAGCTCACTTTTCAGCATTGCCACAGTAACATGAAAGTTATATTAAATAAATAAACAAACAAAGTTAGTAGAATATTCCACATACTGTTTGTGCCTAAAATATGATGAAAAACTAAATTGCCTTGTGAGTGTTCCTAAAAGAAGTATTAACAAATTTAACTTAAACATATCAATTTATCTATCGCAAGGAATAGAAGTGCATTCTAAAAAATCTTCTAGAATATCATACCGATATTTTACATCAGATCCGTAAGTAGCGACTAAGGAAAAGGTTTCTTATTGAGTAATAATAATATATTCATCATTTACTTATTCGAAAAAATAATATATATACTACAGTTTTAGATTAGATATATATATATTAGATTAGACGATATATATAGATTAGATATATATATATATATATATTATATATATATATATATATATATATATATATATATATATATATATATAATCTGACGTTTACAAAGCCAGTTTATGAATAATCCCGGATGACAAACAACCTTCAGGAGGCATCTGATACACGTATTCATCTTATTCATCTATCCAATTTTAGTTAGTCTTTTGTCATCCGTAAAAGCTTGAGAAGACCACAACTCTTTAGGTTTTGTAAGAAAATAAACATAAAGAAGGGCCTTGCCAGCATCTCCATTGAAGACCTGACCTTCTAGGGAATATCTTGCCCTTATCCTCCAGTGGTCTTCAATGGTCTAGAGAGATCTCCTTTATACCCTTATTTTTCTCACTACTAGTATAGGAGAATCCCGGTAACTTGCTATTGGTATACTATATTAAATATTTTTTATAATTATGACTTTTTTTCCCATAAACAATTTTTTTTATATGAACGCCAATCATTTTTGGTTTTAATTCTTAACCTTTATAATAAAATAAACGCCGTAGACCGTCCATGGCTTTTCCTAAAACAACGACCGATTTTTTAGAACAAACATTTAAGGGTATCCGACGATGATCTCAAAAGCTGGACGTTGATATCAGCCGATTATTTTTAAAATGTCGATTAAAAAGTATATGATTCAATAACTCAGTAATTTTTAAGAAAAGAGGAAAATGTGTATAGTTTTCTATTCAGGAAACCGCAATTAATTATTAAAAATAAAAATAAAATTAATCTTTACCCATATATGATGATAATATATATTTATTTATTCTGGAATAAGTCGATATAGAATAATCTTACTCCAGTAGCGCGACAAGCCGTGTATGCCCTGGGCCTCGCGGTGTAAACTCCTGGGAGATTACATTCATGTTTTACGATGTATTTTGTAGTGTAGGGTCATCCACTTCCTACGCCTAATTTTTTGAGTGGCCACCATTTTTCTGACGGGTTTCATACACCCGCGGGAGAGGCTGTGAGTGAATCCTTTTTTATTTACATCCTTATAAAAGTTCCTCCAGGTCTGTTATTTGAATTCACAATTTTTAGCATGAGAGACTAGCACGCTAGCCATTCAGCTACGGACGTTAGAATAATACAAAATACAATAAATGTAACACTTATTTCCATATAGTAAGAATAGTAAAGTATAAATCATACTGCAAAAACGAATGTAGTATATAAAAATAAGATTAATCACATTAAAAATATAATAAATCAGTATATAGCCTCAAAACTAACGATTGTAAAATATTTAAAACAAACCTAAATAATAATTTAGAATAATATAAATAATTATCATGTTCATGTACATAGCTTTAACTAAAAAATAAAATACAATTATTACTTAGTAAAAAAAAACTACAGGCAGTGAACCTAGGAATGTTTAACTTAAAATTCTTCAATAGTTAGTATAAGTATGAGGCAGATTTTTTGTCCTTGCAATTGATTTATTTGTTACTTGAATGTTGAAACAATAAAGAAGATAAGAAAATTACACAATAATAAATAAATAAAAAGTTACTTACACACTTCTATAGCTTTTTTTTATTTAAATATTTTCATGAAAACTGGCAAAAATAGGATTCTTTAGAAATTGGAAGGAAAAAGAGTAGACAATTATTGAATTGTCACTTCATTTTTTTAAAGTGTTTGTAAAAGAACTAGTCATATGTGAGGCGTTTATAGTTGTTGTAAAATTACAATTAAATAGAATTTGAAAATAGTAATAAACTTAGAACAAACTTTAAAAAATCTTTAATAAGTGAAAGTAAAAAATCTGAAGTAATTCTGCTTTCATTTTGGTTTATTATTTTCAATAATGAACCTTTGTAATCGACGATAAAAAAAGAGCTAACGAATAAAAAATCCGTTTTATTTCTATTCGATAGAGAATTAAATTTTAGACCAAATGAAAAAAGAATCATTGAATTTGGTTAAGAACTAGCTTAGATATTCCGTTTTGAAATCAGTGGTTGGGTTATAATATGATGCTTTGAATTATTGCTTCGCATATTTAAAATAGTATGAGTGAATTATTTAATTTTTAATATTTAATATTAACTTAATTGCCTATTAACAGCCTTATAAACAGTTATACCCTAATATTGTTATTTGGAAATAATTAACCATTGTGTAATAATTTGCAACGTTCTGGGAATGGACACAATGACTTTTGAGTATAAATATAATTCTATTTAGTTTGTTGTAAAATAAAATGATGGCGGCCTAAATACTTTTCGTTTAATCGAACAACGCATCTGAAACTCCATCTGTTGTTTCTTTAGCGGTAGTTGATGACTGTCGTTAATAATAAAGGAACGTTAACTAAAAAAAAAATGTTATCTAGACGAGAATAATGGTTTAACTTTAGCTGAGATTGTAGCGCTTGTGACGCCCTGTGCAGGAGAGGTTTTCACCACTAATGTGCTTCATCCAGGAAGAGGGAAGAAGTTAGTACGCTGACGCCATGGCTGCTTCCTCCAATGGATATTACTCGCTGCAACTTCTAGTCAACCCACTACTCCCCACCCGCAGCGACAACTCACTTCGTTCTCTTAAATGGATTCCATTAGCTTGGCGGAGTTTAGAACAGCATACGAGCTGTTTCTGGTTCGTATTTTCTTTTTTTTTTTTTTTTTTTTTTTATAATTAAAAGCTGATATTTCAAATTGAAATTTATAAGGGTACCAGTTGTAACGTGAAAATAAAGCACGACCTTTCTCAGTTGTATTCGATAATACATCTATTAAATATGCTCTAAGATAATATACACGAAAAAGACATAGAGAAACTTTCCCTTAGCAGCACAGCAAAAATACATATAACTTGGCAATCGACCAATCAGTTACTAATTAAACTTTATTTATTTACAATTTCAGCACATTACTGCTTAAAACCTTTTTAGCATAGAGAGTTAGAAGCAGTACACTCTCTTATAAATTTAATCCATTATTCTCAATGTGATAACATTTTTACCTTCACTTACCTATATATTAACTATATACTAGGGGAAAGTATTGCGATCATGAAACTTTTCTAATTCTAGTTTTACGGTCCCTTGAGTCCAAATGACAAAGTACGGCAAAAAGGTCAGTTTTGTTTTTTATTTTTGTTATTTGCCTCTACCCTACATGTATTATGCAATTCGCCACTTTTTAAAATAATAAATAACAATATTAAAAACATGTACCACTACAACCCTTGAAGGGTCTTGGGCTCAGTACATATAGAGATTCGTACTGTTTCTAGGCCAACGGCAGTGCAATGAGGTGATTAGGTCTTATTCGCGCTCAGCCGCCAGGTTTTTCCCCAATTAATTTGGGTACCCACTTTATAAAGGCTGGATCTGCCCCAGGAGGGTCTCCATACCCTAGGGTCACCCCCCGACTGAATTAACAGAATAAATAATATTCGAACTCAGGACCCGGAGCACAGCAGACTAGAGCTCTATCTACCAGACCACGCCGCTCAAATAACAATATTAGTTAAAACAAATAATAAGAATAAGAATAATCAATAATAAAAGAAGGAAATCTAACAACTTTAGTAAAAAATAAATATATATCAACTTAATAGTTGACATTATTTAAGAAAGAAAATAAATAAAAACAATTGAAAATAAATACAAATTGTCAAATCTGCTCCTTAAAGCCCATTTTAGAAAGGATGTACGTTAATTGATTAATACTGTAACGGTTGCACGGTCAATCACAACACGGAGGTTACACGACGGTTTTTCAGGTCTCTCAGTGTTGCCAGGTGGAAAGTAATTTAATTATTAATATTAATTTTTTACCTGCAACACTGAGGTAACCAACCAATTACCTGCATTGTGTGCATCGCATGTACTGTGTTGTTTTGTGGTAGGATCTTTAAAAATTTTGTGTGTGTGGATTTAAAAAACATTTTTTTTTTTAATTTAATTTATTCTAAAGAAGAAGCTTATTTTTTATTTCTCATTTTTCATCATTTTAATTGTGTTTCCTACCGTTTTTTATTTAATTAAAATAACTTTTTATTTCGAACTTTATTTATTTTATTATTACCCAACATTCACCAAAGTGGTGAAGCCCGACGTGATGACGGAAAAGATGGATAAGAAGCCAGCAGATTTAGAGGTAAGTGCTAGTGCACATACTAATATTAGAATCCCTACATTCTGGAGGGCTGACCCAGAATTATGGTTTTGCCAGGCCGATGCTGTATTTGCCACATCAAAAGTCGTGAGCTCAAGAATAAAATTTCAAATAGTGGTGGCGAATTTAGAATTTGAAATTCTAAAACAAGTCTCCGACTTGGTGAAAAACCCACCTACAGAGCCATATGAAGCCCTTAAGGAAAGGCTTATTTCCACTTACGCCGAGTCCGAAAATCAGCGTATTAGGCGTTTATTGGAGGACAAGCACCTCGCCGACGGGGAACGGCCATCTCAATTTTTAAATGAATTAAAACGGCTGGCAGGCAGTTCTGTTTCCCCCGAATTACTTAGGAATATGTGGCTGAAAGCACTACCAGAAAGGATGCAGGCAACACTGGCTGTAACTTCGGAAACATCCCTCGATAAGCTGGCAGAGATTGCCGACCGCATAGCTGAGGTATATGAGTCCAGTGTCAGTCAGGTGACCACACACACACCGCAACCCCGTTCTTCTTCTTCTTCTTCCTTCGCAACTCAACTTGAGGAGAAATTCGAGAAGCTGAGCCTGCAAATAAATGAGCTCCAAAACGAAATGGCTAGCTTAAGAAGGAGCAGATCGACATCTCGTGGCCAAGGACGGAACCGATCGCGTAGCAAAAGTCGTAAACTATGCTACTACCACCGCAACTTCCGGGAGAAAGCTAAGAAATGCCAACAACCCTGCAGCTGGAAACCATCGCAAAAGGGAAACTAATCTCAGCGACTGAGAAGGCGGACTCCGTCGCTGATATCAACCACCGCCGATTATTCGTCGCGGACAAAGCAACTGGAGAACGATATTTAGTCGACACTGGAGCGTCAATATCGGTCTTCCCAGCACGGAGACGAGATCGAAAAACACCCGCCAATTTCACCCTTTTTGCAGCCAACGGTACACCGATAAAGACCTATGGTGAAGTGAAGAAGATACTTAACGTTGGTCTTCGTCGCCCTCTTCGGTGGTCTTTCATCATCGCCGACGTCAACAACCCGATCATCGGAGCAGACTTCCTCTTCTTTCACCACATCCTGGTCGATCTCAAGGGCCGACAGCTCGTAGACGCCAAGACAGGTCTCACATCCAAGGGCAGTCTTAAACATAACAACACACCTTCCGTTTATTCTGTACCTAGTGGCGAGTGGTATTATGAGCTTTTACGCAAATACCCAGCTATAACTCGCCCATCTACGGTACCACAGGAGGCGAAGCATGCAATCAAGCATTTTATTGAAACGAAGGGAGCTCCAGTCACCTCCAAAGCCAGGCGCCTTCCACCTGAGCGATACAACGCCGCCAGGGAAGAATTCCTGAAGATGGTAGATGAGGGAATCTGCAGGCCTTCAAGTAGCCCCTGGGCTAGCCCACTCCTCATAGTAACAAAGAAGGAGGGCTCAATGAGATTTTGTGGAGACTACCGCCGTCTCAACGCCCAGACTGTGCCTGATAGATACAGCGTTCCTAACATCCAATCTCTCAACACCAACCTCTTTGGAAAGACAATCTTCAGTAAGGTGGATCTCAAACGGGCATACTACCAGATACCTGTTGCTGAAGAAGACGTTCCGAAGACTGCAGTTATCACTCCTTTCGGCCTCTTCGAATTCAAGGTGATGTGCTTCGGACTCCGCAACGCAGCGCAGACTTTTCAACGCTTGATGGACAGCATTCTCGCCCTACCGTATGCTTTCGTCTATCTGGATGACATTCTGATAGCTTCATCGTCGGAGGAAGAACATCGCACCCACTTGGAAGAAGTCTTTAGACGACTGGACCAGCATGGATTGACTATCAACCCGTTCAAGTCGACGTTCTGCAAGGACGAAGTCGAGTTTCTTGGCTTCCTTGTTACCTCGCAGGGCATCAAACCTCTCCCGAGTAAGGTCGACGAAATCGCCGAATTTCCACGTCCTGCTACCAAGGGCCATCTTCGACGCTTTCTGGGGATGATCAACTTCTACAGAAGATGCCTCCCTAAGGCAGCAGAAGTTCAGCGCACTCTACATGCTCTGATTGGCAACAGTAAGAAGAATGATAGAACGCCAATCGAATGGACTCCTGAAGCTGAAGAAGCCTTCGCCAGATGCCAGCAGAACATTCGAGAAGCAGTCACACTCGCGCATCCATCGTCTGATGCTGAAGTCTCTCTCGCTTGTGATGCTTCCAACACAGCGATGGGAGCAGTTCTTCAACAACGAGAAGGACAACATTGGAGACCCTTAGGATTCTTCTCAAGAGCTCTTACGGCAGCTCAACAGGGATACTCCACCTACGACCGCGAACTCACCGCTATCTTTAACGCAGTCAAGCATTTCAGGCCTTGCATCGAAGGAAGAGTTTTCAGTATTCTCACTGACCATAAACCTCTGGTTTATGCCTTCTATCAGAAGCCCGGAACAGCAACACCCATGAGGATTCGCTATGTGAACTTCATTAGCCAATTCACATGTGATATCCGACATGTTTCGGGAGAAGAAAACAAAGTGGCCGATACTTTGTCAAGGTTAGAGGAAATTCGCAGCCCGGATGATATGGAGAGCATTGTCGAAGCCCAGCAGGAAGACCCGCTGATTCCCGAGTTACTTCGGAACCCGAACCTGCATTTGAAACTTGTCGAACTCCCGCACTCGAACAAGCCACTTCTTTGTGACTTCACAACTTCGAAAGCTCGACCGTATGTTCCTACTTCGCTGCGTCAGAACATCGTTAAGAAGATTCACGAGCTCAGCCACCCTGGAATCCGAGGGACACGCCGCCTGGTGTCTCAGAGATTCTTCTGGCCGAATATGAATTCTGACATAACGATTTGGACCCGAAGCTGCATCGCTTGTCAACGCTCGAAAATCCATAGACACACAGTTTCACCTCCCGGCATCTTCGCTCCAGCTGGTCGATTTGAGCACATTCATGTCGATATAATCGGACCTCTACCGACATCGGATGGTAAACGTTATTGCCTTACTATGGCAGATCGGTACACCCGTTGGCCGGAAGCTGAACCGATTGAGGATATCTCCGCTACAGTGGTTGCATCAGCGCTCTAAAATCCTGGATTTCCAGATTTGGCGTCCCAACACGCATCACAACGGATCAAGGCCGCCAATTCGAGAGCGAACTTTTTTCGAAACTGCTGAACCTCCTAGGAACTCGGCGATGTCGGACCACTGCGTACCATCCTCAGTGCAACGGCACTATCGAGAGATGGCATAGAACTTTAAAGGCAGCCCTAACTGCACATCTCATTACCTCAAGATCTTGGACGGAACTATTGCCCACAGTCCTCCTCGGCTTGAGAGCAGCTATTAGGGATGACAACTGCACAAGCGCCGCAGAAATGACGTATGGTCAACCCCTGCGACTTCCTGGGGAACTGTTGGAGTCGACTTCAAAACCAGAGGAACCTGATGGATTTCTGCGTAGGCTAAGGGAACACTTGAAGCACCTGCAGCCTGCCCCGCATAGACCTAGTCAAGGGCCAACCTTCATTCCGAAGGACTTAAGAACTTGCACACACATCTTCTTACGAGACGACACGGCCAGGAAACCACTGACTCCTCCCTACTCTGGACCTCACCTTGTGATCGAGAGAGGGGAGAAGACTTTTGTGATCCTGCTCGCCTCCGGAGAGAAGACCGTCAGCGTGGACCGCCTGAAGCCGGCCTACACCTTGGAAGACCCCACCACTCCAGCCACGTCACCACCGACTACATCGCGACAGCAACCTCCACAAACTGACAACGCCCCCGCCACAGAAGCTGACCAACCCTCATCGGACAAAACAACTCGAAGAGGACGTCGCATCCGACTCCCTGTTCGCTTCTGTGACGAGGTCATTGGGGGGAAGTGATGTAACGGTTGCACGGTCAATCACAACACGGAGGTTACACGACGGTTTTTCAGGTCTCTCAGTGTTGCCAGGTGGAAAGTAATTTAATTATTAATATTAATTTTTTACCTGCAACACTGAGGTAACCAACCAATTACCTGCATTGTGTGCATCGCATGTACTGTGTTGTTTTGTGGTAGGATCTTTAAAAATTTTGTGTGTGTGGATTTAAAAAACATTTTTTTTTTAAATTTAATTTATTCTAAAGAAGAAGCTTATTTTTTATTTCTCATTTTTCATCATTTTAATTGTGTTTCCTACCGTTTTTTATTTAATTAAAATAACTTTTTATTTCGAACTTTATTTATTTTATTATTACCCAACATTCACCAAAATACTATTTCGGGCCAGGACCACCTCCTTTTTACTGTTGATGCGACTTGAGGTTTTTCAAGACTTTACCTCATTTTTGATACTTTAGATGGCTGCTTTTTCACGCTTCATCCCATTTTCTAACAGAGATGGTCAGCAGTGCTTTACCACCACCAGCGAAAGTGAGAGTCTCTTTGGTAGCATTATCTGCCATTTAATTCCATATTTATATTGTGTGAATGTAGTATAAATGTTGTGATTGATCACCATTAAAAATGTCCTAACTAGAACAGATTGTAATTTTACTTAATAAAAATTTCAAAAAAAGTATTTAAAAAAATTCCTATTATTCCCAAGCTACTCTTCAATGCAAGCGTCTATAAGTTGTTATAAACGAATTCTGGGAAAAAATGTCGGCATAGAAGCAATAAAAGCAAGTTATTTTTTTTTTTAAGCTCAATCCTTACGCCTAATTAAGCCTGATAGCATCGATTTTAAAAGTTTTTATTCTATTTATTTTTAATTTCTTGTTCATCCTAACGGATTGGTTATTTAAGGGTTACCATAAATTCCTTTCTTTTTTTTTAGGGGAATACATGGGCTGAGAGGCTAGCGCGCTAGTCTCTCATGCTACATGTTGCGAGTTCGAATCCCAGTCCCGGCGGGGCTTTTATAAGTATGTAATTAAATGGGGATTCACTCACAGCCTCTCCCCCGGGTATGTGAGAACCGTCAGCCAAATGCTGGCCAATCACAAAATTAGGCTGGGGAGTGATGATCCTACACTAGAATTGCATCGTGAAACGCGAGTGTAATCTCCCAGGAGATCACACCGCGAGACCCAAGGCCTACACGGCCTGTCACACCACTAAAAAAAAAAGAAAAAAAATCATCCTAACGCTTAATTCTATATTATGGAGCGTTTCTCAAGTAATGCAGTAATTGTAATCTACGAACATTTTCTATTAAATATTAAACAATATTTGCTATAATGAATATGTGAAGTAATATCCTTTTCCATACGATAAGTTTATTAACTAAAGTTATTTAAGTTCTTACATCTTTGCTCACGTGTCGAGAATTCATCCCATCTTCAGGAAAACATTCATGAATTAGATCATATTTTCCTCTTGTATTTTCCACAATTTTTTTTCAACTAAACTTATAAAAAACGTAAAGAATCAAAAATATAAATATCAAATATCTGTTTGGAGCCATTCTGTCATCACAAATAGTTTTTATTGTTTTTAAACCATTATAGCGTTTCTGCTATCTTTAAATTCAACAAATAAATCAATGAGCATGACTATTTTTATTATTATTAATTTTGAACTAATTACGAAATTATTAAATATAAATGATTATTTCTTTTGAAAATAAATTATTCCTGATTTTTCTTAGGTTATAATAAACAAAATTAAAATACAAACTTTTTATATCCTGTAGGATCTAAGGTACATTACATATACAAAATGTTTCCAAGACAACGGCCGTGCAACGAGGTGATTCCGAGATCACACTTTTAGCCGCCAGGTTATCCTCCATTTTTGGGAACCCACTTTAAAGAGATTGAGTGTGTCCCTATAAGGTCTCTCTCTATACCATAGGGTCACCCCACTGCTGAAATAACAGAATAAATAATTAATAGATAGATATATAGATATTTATTTATGAAAGAATAATCTTGTACAAATGTATTCAACACACAATAGATTTCTTTTCCGCCTGTAATGGAAATACATAATACATAAAATATCAAACTATAAAAACTAATAATACTGATACCAATAATAATAATACACTTCTGAGTCTATTCATAGTTTTATTTTTAATTTATTAGTGGTAATATCTAATTTTCACTAGAAGGATATATATTTGATATTAATAGTAAAAAATGATAAATGTTAGCCAATTTTTCGATGCTATTAATTTTCACAATGTTCTCTAAGTTTTTACAAGGTGGTAAGTTTTTGATGTACTGGAGTAGGTACCTTTTGACGGGCAGTGGGGAAGGAGATAGTGAAGACTATTAGTGATGTAATGTATACAGCCACAACATAGTTCATTATCATAAAGACTGTAGGATGAGTTTTTCAAATATATATTTATGGCTTGGGAGTTCTAGATTCTCAGTCGACTCGTATTTTATGAATATGTTCATGGAACGTCAGGTATTCTTCTGGTGACGAATCTAGGTGGCTGAATGTTCTACAGGCTGGATTACTAGATGAGTTCAGAGCTCTTTTTATGTCCAATGATCCCATAAATAATTAATAAATATATTATACCCCAGTCCGGATTCAAAACCGGGAACTAGAGAACCATAAAATTGTGCTCTATCCACTAGACCCCGCCACTACATTAATAAATAAAACAAAATCTAAATAAAGATTAATTTAAGAGTTACCAAGTTATAACTGCATATTTATTACTAATGTCAGATTTAAAGTATAAAAATCTGTTCTCGAAGGAATTTAGAGAGAACCAATTCGGCCTCAGACTACACCGATCAACGAATGATTCTCTATTGTCATTGAGCTTGGAAGCACAGGAGGCGATATCACACAAAAAACACTTAATTACGATATTTTTATACCTTGAAAAAGCCTATAATACGATGAAAAGAAGAAGGGTATTAAAAATCTTATAGAATTTAGGAATTGTTAGCAAACATGAGGAAGTTTTTCGCTGATCGGAAATTTTATGTCAAAGTTGGGAACAAATTTTCCTTGGAATCTTACCTGGAAATCGGCATTCCTCAAGTATCTCTTCATAGTACGGCATATTGACTCACTTGACTGTTAATGGAATATCATCCGCTATTCGGCCTCCTGTCAAATGTCTTCTCTTCGCTGACGACATAGTAATTGCCACCCGGAGCAAATTCTTATCTTACATCTAACGGAAGTTGCAAGAAGCTCTCAATAAAATAAAACAGTGATCAACGAAGACCAGCTTAAAAATGTCAGTTTCAAAAACTAAATGTTTACATCTTTGCCAACGAAGAAAGTGTAAACAGGTACCACAAATACTCTTAAACGGCACCCCAATCAAGTACGTAGACAAGCAATTATATTTAGGAATGGTTTCTGATGAAAAGATAAGCTATTAAGTACTTGAGGGACGAACGCACTAAAATGCTCGGGCTTTTGAAATGCATTTCCAATTGAAACTTGGGCAACAATAGAAACTTCCTCATACGAATTCATAAATCAGTTATAAGATGTAAAATGGATCATGGAGTCCAATTCTATGGAATGGCCTACAAATCATCAATGAGAATTGTGGATTCTGTTCACAGTTGGGCTATGAGAGTTTGTACTGAAGCTTTTAGAACCTCATCCATCGAACCTCGCCATCCTTGAATTTACGTCGTGAATATTTATTACTTAAATCTGTTTCCAAATAAAAAGCTTATGGTTATCAACCCTTAGATCCCTGTTTATTTTCTGAAGAGGGAAGAGGCCGTGGGCTCAAGGATATCGAGAAACATTTCCAACGAAAAGTTTATCAAATATTAAACAGAATTGTTTGTTTGTTTGTTTGTTTAGGTTTTAAGGCGTAAAACCCTAAGGTCATCAACGCCTAGACACTATATGCATATTCAACCTTTATAAAAAAGAACTATTTGATGATTGAGACTATGGTGATTGAGAGAAAGAAAGAAAAAATAATAAAATAAAATAAATAAATAAATAATAAATAAATAAAAAAAAAATAAAATAAAGAAAGAAAAAAAATTATTTTTATGTAAAAAATAGTTTAAAAAGCTAATACTAGTAATGCTAACTGACTAGGAATGGTCTTTATAATTTTGATAATAATGATTGCTCCTTAAGAAAATCAAAAACTAATTCAATGGTTTTCTCTCTATCACCCAGCACCGCTGAAATATTCGGGCTTAGTCCAATTTTATTCAGGTGTGATGAATAATAAGGGCATTCTTGAAAAATATGCCGAATGGTAAGGGTTCCATCACAGTGCTGGCATCGGGGCACCGGCTGCCTAGCAAAAAGATAAGAGTGCGTCAGCCGCGAGTTATTAAACAGAATTAATATGAGTATAAATAATAATAAACCTATCCCAGAACTGAAAATATCTTGCTGGCTTAAAATGAGACCATACATAGACAGATATATGGCAAAATGAGGAATATAGAATTATTCCTACCTAAAATGAATACTATATACTCCCCAGTAACATAAATATTAGTAAAATTATATACAAATATGTTCAAAAGCCCTCTTTTTTACCTTAGAAGAGGTACTATGTAGTTAACTGAATAGTAGAACCCTTCCAGAGCCTCATGCATAATGGAATGCATTGTTAGTAGATTCGAGAACACGGTGGCTAAGGCCTCTTTAGTCACAAGTCTCAACTTTTCCCTCTGAGGTTCTGGTGTGACCTGAGGCTCAGCTAGTATGGAGAACTCAACAGAATCTATTTACTCCAATTAACCAACAAAGGGAGCATTAATTAAATAGTTAATTTGAAATTCATCACAGCTTGGAATGTTTGCTTTGAAGTGTAATAATAGGAATACATAACGAGTTAGTTAGGTATATTTGAATAAGTATAAGAGAGATTTGTAAAAACTCCGAAATAATGCAATCAGTGAACACTTTACATAATAAATTCCATGTAATAATGTAGTTATCAGTATTTCACTGGAAGTGATATTTTAGCATACAAATTTGGATATAAATATTTTTGAGTTATATTTTTCGAAAATGTAAAAAACGGTAAAAAAAAAAAAAAATGAAGAATCTAGAATCTAATCGCAGTTAATTAAAAAAAAAAAAATAAATGAAATTTTACCATACGTCTATAACACAGTTATTTTTGAAGATGGAGAAAAATGCGTAGAGTTTAAGAATCACTAAACCACGAAATAAATAAATAACTTAAAATTAACTTAATATGGTCAAGCCGCATCTAATAACAGATATAGTTACCCCAAATTTCAGTTATGATTAAAGATAGAGAAACAATTTAAAGGGTTCTGAAAAAAAGATTTTATATTAATTATTTTGAATTATTTCAACGAAAAAAAAAAATAAATAAAAAGGAAACAGTAAAGGAGTCAAGTATAAAAGCTTTTTGTTTATTATTTTCAATAATGAAACTTTGTAATAAAAAAAAAAATTAATAAAGTAATTACCCCTCCGCCTTAAAAATATGAGATCTAACGTTTCAAGATGTGTAAAACCCGAATATACAATTAAAAAAAAAATTGTATGAATTCATAAATATTTAAAAAATATATATATTGATATGTTTGTTTAATTATTTAACGTCCCTTTATGCTGCTGTGGCTAATCGGAAGATGCTAGAGTGCGAGTCATAAATTTTGCCAATCCAGGTTTAATTGAGATTGGGATCTTTAACGAGTACCTATCATCGCACTAGCTCGGGACCACCTTTTAACGTCCCCTCCGAAGGACGGCATAACTAAGGATTATTTACTCCCATTAAAAAATCTCAGGACCACCAGCGGGTTTGAACCTGTGACCTTTTGCATAGTAGGTAATGCTATTGATAAGTTAAAATACATAAATATAAAAATAAATACAATAAAAACACATGTTCTCTGTTTAACGGGTCCAGGGTTTAAATCCCGACTATGGCAGAATAATTTAATACTCTGTCATATGAGCTCTATGGTATGGAGACGCTCCTGAGACAGGCCCAGTCTTTGCAATGAGGCTACCAAATATTGGAGGGAAAACCCAGCTGCTAAGTGTGATCTTGGCTAAATAATTTTCTAACAAGGGCGGAAGCCTAGAAACAGTGCGAATCTCTATATTTACCAAGTCCAATACCCTTCGTTGGTTGCAAAGGCACATTTATTTTGTATTAACACATTAAAATAAACTATTGCTAAATGAAATTTAAACCTTAATAATTAAAGTTCAATATCTAAAAGTTTTTAAAATTAGGATCGACGCATATTTGGCCAATGTAAAGCTGTAATATTCTAACACATAGATTATAAAGGTAAAGTATTATTAGTTTTAGATTTCTTTTTTTATCATTCGTTTTAAAATTATTACTACACATAAATGTCCAGTCATATTCTGGGAGTTACTGGACCCCCAGTGGAGTAAAAGTTGACATGATCCATTATTCAATTCTCAACTATAAACCATTATATACTTATACTATGTTCTGACAAGCTTAATTTTATTTAAATTAAATTAAATTTAGGATAATTTGTAAGATAATAAAAAAATTTTGTTCAACGAATAAACATCAAAATAAGAAAAAAAAAGTAATTGTAACTAGAGAGGACATTATAAAACAAAAGATACCTACAAGATAAAAAAAAAGAGAAAAATATTAATATGTATAAGACGCCTAGTATAGATTGATAGGTATGCTGCAAAAAAGAGCTATCCAATGTATGTAGTTGGACAGCATCATGAATAAATAAAGCACTATTCTCTCTCTCGACTTGCATAGTGAGGAAGCTATACTGACATAATTGGAACGTATTTTAAATAATCTACGGCCTTTTATTATTAGCAGTAACAGAAAAAGTAAAAAAAAAAAAAAAAGAAGCAAATTACGAAAGAATTTCATAATTAACCAACGTTACAGTTTTCCTCATTACAGTAACCCTTCAATGGGTGCATTTATTTCTACGTGTACCATCTTGCGATACAACGCGTATTTTTATTACATAATATAAATTATGTCACATAACATCAAGTTACAGAATATAAAAAATTGTATAATAATAACTGGTAAATAAAACTAATAAATATAAACTGATAAATTAATCAATAATAAATTAACTAGCGTTGAAAAATAAAAATATTAATTCTAACTTAAAATTTTATTTTTAGGAATTAAAAGTAGCAATACGTTTGAAATTAAAAAAATCTGGTGCGGGCATCGCACGACTTTCACATATCTCGACTGCTAAAATCAATTTAAAAATTATTAAATATACTTCAATTTTTTTTTTAAACTGCATGTTATTTACTACCAGAATTATTGTGCCAACTAGCAAATGGGAAAAAAAAAATTAACAAAATAATAACATGTCAGGCATGAGGAAGGGTAGTACCCAGCAGAACGTCATCTTGTCAGCTTTTTTTTTTTTTTTTTTTTTTTTTGTATGTGTCCAGCATATTTTACTTAATTGAAGGCTTTTATGTGGTATTCTTCAGTCTATAATTATTTGATTAGGGGCCATTGGGGGGGTTCACATCTTTAGTTAGCTTAGCGAGGTCTTGAAGAAAGATCAAAAGGGACTGAATAAGATTATTCAACCCTTTTATTATTTGCGAAATTTTAAATGAATTTTCACCTGAAGACGGCTGTTGACGAATTTCCCTCCTTACACTAGAGCCTGATGGTTCGTTGTGGGGTGACGATGGCTGGAGTAGTGGTTCCAACTGCTGGAGTGGTGGTTCCTGATGTCGAGCCGGAGCTCTCAGCTCTCGAGCTTACAACTCTATATGAGTTACATTATTCTGAGCTGGTGACTGGATCGGTGTATTTTGAGGAAGATCCGGAAATTGCTGCAAATTCGTCAGTTGAAGAATGAGTTCGTTCAGAACGGTATGTTCGTGAAGTTCGTTGAATCCTCAAGCTCTTCAGAACATGGCACCCTCGATAGTTTGCTGGATGATCCTCCTTGGCAGTTGGTGTTTCTCTTCCCTTCGTATAAGTTACGAAGTTGTCGTGGCTAAGAACACATCTCACACAACGTGGAGGGTGGTTAAAGTACAACTTCGTCTGACTGTACTGCTCGCGTGTGATACACTGTGGTATAATTATTTTTCTTCTGGGTTCTTCCACTTTTATTTTTGTATCAAATATAGAATGAATTTTGAAAATTTTATCATTGTAGGTGGATTTGGAGATATCTATAAAAAACATGAGGAGATGGTTTTTCAACCGAGAAATTACATTGCTTATATTCACTACTTTATAGCCATATTTTTTTGATTTCAGAAATTGGGATAATGTGGTGAGGGTTTTTAACGACTATCCTGTAGTTTTTGTCTTTGGGAAGTTGATATGGGTGAAAATCTGCTTCTGTGTGCTTAAAGCCGGCTACTAGTTTTCGATATACATCTGATGTGGAGGGGTAAACAGTTACACCTTTCTGTGTAGCTTTGAGGTAAAAAGAATTTGGAGACGATTTGTTTTCTGAAAATGTGATCAAAGCTTTGTAGTCTTGGATTCCTTGAATGTATATTTGAGGTGGTTTGTCTTTGGAGGGTTTAGCATTCTCGGTCGGCTGATCTACTTCAATTAAATTGCCTAACGGAGCGAAAGTGTTACTTACTGGTATGAACATATCATTTCCTGCAACTGTTCTTTTTTGCCTATGTAGGTCTCTGGATTCAGTTTTCCCAGTTGCTAAAGCCCAGGCTATAGTTTATTATAATAAAACGTGTATTCATTTTCGTTGAATTACATATTATTTAGATTAAATAATATAACTATTTACCATGCCCATTAAATTTTACATCAATAAAACGAGTTTAATCAAATCGTTATTGCCGTCATTGGGGAAATCGTAAACAGGTGCAAAATGTGTAGTATAAAGTGGCTCTTCTGGTTAGCCGCTTGTATATTTTAAAAATTAGTAATTATTATTTGCATTTCAACAATATGAATTAATTATATTTTGATACTTAAATCCGATGGAACTGTATGAATGTATATGTATTTACTGTAGAGTTTGTTTAGTCCTTTAACTAATGACAAGAAAACTCCTCCAAGTTAGTTTACAGTAGACATAGCAATTGCAGTTCCTCGAGCCTGTATCGAAAGCCTATCAAGCTAAGTTCCCAACTTGATAATCCTTGCAATCACTGCACCGGAGCTGATCCTCCTCCAAACTCCATCGCAATTGCGATCCGTCTTTCCTGGACAAACTTCGGGGCTTGAGGCTTCGTGACCTGAATCATTGAGCCTTGTCTCCAGGATTCTAATTATAGGTTAAACTTAGGTTCATTGGCTAATGGTATAACATAAACAACATCTCATCAGTTAAGTGTGTGATAGAGATCCGTAGGGAACGGTTACTGAAATGATTTGATTCCCTTATGAACTTAAGCTATCTGGAGCGCGCAACACTAGAGTTCTACCTACCTCCATTGTTTAAATCAATTTAAGAACTTTTGAATAGAATTAGAGTAGGATATAATTAAAAGATTTTCATTGAAAATCGACAGGAACATTCATAATAATACAATAGAAATCTACAACAAACCCCTAGTTTTATCTGTTTTATATCATTTTTGATTACTTTATACAACATTGTATATAAAATCATCTGTTATAAAATACTCAGCTTTTAAACGGTACATTATACATCTATATTAATGTTCATATGTTAAAAAAAAATACCTAAACAAATATTTTTGCTCCTTTTCCCTTCAGTTACTTATGAAATTCTTTCATCTTGTATATTTGACCATTTTTTTTTATCAATTCGAACTAGATGAAATCGCTAATTGTTTCGAATGTACAAAATAGAAGGTACTTTAGTCGAATAGATTTTAGAATTTCGGCATTTTAGTCCGGTCAGACTATTTAAATCAGAATGAGACCTACATAAACCTGAAGCACCTTTTAAGTTTACATACATATAGTGAGTTTAATCAAAATGGTATGAGCTGCTTCAAGAAAATCATAAAAAATACGCAAAATGCATAGTATAATGTGGAACTTCTAATCACTTGATTTTTAATGAAAATTTTGGAGTAGAATTGACATTTTTAGTGCTAAGAATTGTTTAAAACTAATCTGGCTGGAATCAGAGGGTAAACATTTTATACGTGGATTTAGTTCAAACTAGGCTCTTACTTCCATAATTTTTAGATTTTTACTTTTTTATTGTTGCATTTTATGAAAATAGCGTATAAGTATTAAAAAGCGTAGCTACTCACGCTTTTATTATTATTTGATTTTTTTTTTTTTTTTTTTTGAGTGCCTTTACCCGCAAGGGTCATTGACAGTTCTTTGGCGTTTCAAACCGTGAAGTAGAACTGGGTATTTTTTGAAAACTTGGTGAAAATATAGCTGCTACCTCACGTGATAAGCCTCAATCCAACCTCTTAATTTGACAATATTTGTTAAGGATAAAAAAAAAAAAAGCAAAATAACTTACCAGGAAAAAGAGAACATCTCAGTAACAACAAAGACAAAAAATCATTAACAAATCTTTCGAAGATTAAAACAATATTGACCACTTACTTAATAATTTTAAATTATAATCAAATTTATTTATTTATTATGATTATATGGGAACAATTTAATACTAAATTTACCCTAAGGTTCAAAAAAAGTTATAGGTAGCCATAAAAGCTAAAAAATTGTTGAGGACACAATTGTTCTCTGGATTGCCTGCACTAAACAGGCTTACGTCAAAATTGTTTTGCTTCCATCTCAACTGGATATTTAGACATCAATCATACTCCAGTATCCATTGACTTTACAGATTGGGATCCAGCGATGTTACGGACATCGTCAATCTAAATCACTCCTAAGTGGTAGGATATACAGCAATAGCCCTTGACATATTGCGTGGCAGCTTTGGGAATCATTTTGGAGAGTTTTGGGTCTTTAGCCTAAAAATCCGTGTAATTTATAACTTCAATTAATTTGAGAATCTAGAAAATATCATAGATAGGTACATCTAAAAAAAAAAAAAAAAAAATATGGTTAGGCTCTTTATCACTACCATTTTCTATTTCGATTTACACAAATTAAATCTTCGTTCAACCTCTGTAGTTTTTTCTCCTTTTTAACGAAATTTGAACATTATCTAAATTTCAGATTTAAATTTAATCATTGTTCAATATCTTTTTGCATATTGTGAATTACTTCTTTCTTATTACGACTCAATTAAATAAAATTAGTTTTAAATTTCTTAACGCCAATTTGGTGAGTATCACAATTATAAATTATAAGAATTTTTATAGGTAATTTAATTATTTCATTATCTTAAATTAATACTGACAGAAAATGTTAAAGCAGTGTCTATTCCGAGCTAGAGTATGTTCTTCGGATCGTGTACAAAAAATAATAAATAAACAATAGTATTATACATCAATCACGAGAATGGATATAATATATCGAATATTACAAAGTGTCTTTTGTTATATTATACGTTGAGGAAATTATTGTCATAAACTAAAGGAAAATGAGCTTATCTAATAATAGTTTTAATAAATATATACAAAATAAAGTTATTTTTTAAAGTAGGTATAACAAGTAAATTAATTGTGAAGAAGTGGCCCTTTGAAAAGACAGTAGTAGGAACCAGAAGTCGAGAGAAAGATTGCATGAATATATGGAAGAGCTCCTTAATAGGCACTACTAAGGGAAAACAATAAGAGTCGATATACCTTTTCACTTCTTTCTTTCACAAATCCAGGATTGTATTTCTTTGAATATATTTTTTCTTATGTATTTTTTTTTTTTTATTTCGCTCAATATTTTATGTATATTTAATAGGTTCTAATATCGATAAGGCAGTATCTTTATCATAGTAGACTGATAGGACTTATATGTCGATTTTTCAAAATTCCTTTTTTATCATTTATCTTTCTTTTGAAATAATGTCAATATATATATATATATATATATTTCACAATATTTATTTAGATATATTACAATTTGTCACAATATGTACAATAATAATAATTTAAAAAATGCATTGAGACCACATTCATACAATACTAGTTGTAACCTACGGCCATGATTGGGAATATTTCTTTCGTCTCAATTTAAATTTTTAATAAAACTTGTCTTGGAAGGAATATCTATGAATTTGCTATCTGTCAATCAGTTAATTTGAAATATTTTACAGTTATTGTTTTGTTATATATATATATATATATATATATATATATATATATATATATATATATATATATATATATATATATATATATATTCATTTTATTCAGCGCCACTGTCAGATGTCCAACAAAAATATCTACCAAATGTCTAGGGGCCACTGCCGTTGCGCCCTTCGTGAAGAGTTATTAGAGATGAGTGTAGTTGAATAGAGATTGTATTATAAGATTTTGATAATGAATTTGGATAATAAGAGAATTACAAAATATTCAAAACTGCCGTCGTTAAGTTTTTATTCTAACGACTTATTAAAAAAAATAAATAAAATAAAATAACTTTCTTTGCATTATTGACATTAAGAAGATGTTATACGGGGTTTTCTCGGGACAGAGGGTAAGAGCAAAGGATTGATGCCTCAATAAAAAGCTACCTGACACCAAAAATTAATTATTTCTATTTTCTTAAAATAATAAAAATAAAATAAAATAAATGAAATAAAAGAAAATAATTATAATCTTGGCCACATTCATACCTATATACAATATTTACATACTGCCCCTGGGAACTCCAAATCGAACCTCTGCATCCAGAAATGGATGCCGAAGCACAATTCGAGGAGATCCCAGCGCCTCTCAGTCAGCCGCGTCACCAATCTAGTCAGTGGAGACTGAGTGAGGGCGCTAGAGCCACACACTCTCAGGCATGAGTGGAGAAGTTGGCCATAGCCAGCACTCCAATTGCGTATTTATAAGAGATCTCTCGGCCACTGCCGCCTCAACCGACGAGGAGGGTTGTAAGGATGGTTGGTACTAGATAGAGATTGTGCCAGAGGATTAGGAAGAAGAGTAAGTTTCTGATGGAGAGTTGAGAATTTGGATGGGATGAGATCAAGGGCATAAGGGATCTTGAGATCATGATGTAAGGTCTTGTTTGTAACATAATAGGGAGCATTGACTATTGTTCTAAGGACTTTGGACTGATAGGATTGGATACGTTTGATGTTCGAAAATTTAGTAGTACCCCATAGTTCAATTCCGTAGGTCCACATAGGTTTGAGAATCGTCTTGTAAATTAATAGTTTGTTTCCAACAGAAAATTGTGATGTTCTGTTCAGTAGTCTATATAACTGTCCGTATCTTCTGTTGAGCTCTTGTCTTTTAAGTAGAGTATAGGGTTCCAGGTCAGTCTTTTGTCTAGTAGGAAACCCAAATACCGGACTGTGTCGGAACAGGGAAGTGGTATAGAGTTGAAATGAACTTGTGGACAGGATTTACGTCGGAGGCTGAAGGTGACGTGCTTACTTTTGGTTTGATTGACTTTGATGCGCCAATTATCGCACCAATGTTCAATCAAGGAGAGGTGTCTTTGGAGATGGAAAGATGCTAGTTCTGTGTCTGAATGGGTTGATAGAATGGCAGTATCATCGGAAAAAGATGCTAGGAAGGTATCAGGATCTAAAGGTATATCAGCTGTAAACAAGATATAGAGGACAGGACCTAGGACGCTTCCTTGAGGTACGCCGGCCTCGATTGGGTAACAAGTGGAGAACTCTGAACCACAGCGGACTCTGAAGGAACGGTTAGAGAGATAGGATCTTAGCATTGGATATAGGGATTGGGGTAATACGGATTTTAGTTTGAAAAGCAAGCCATCGTGCCAGACTCGGTCGAATGCTTGAGCAATGTCCAGAAAGGCACCAGTGCAGTACTGCTTGTTTTCAAGTGCAGAGGATAAATGGTCAACCACTCTTAGACCTTGCTGTACAGTGGAGTGCCCAGAGCGGAATCCGAACTGGTGGGAAAGAATTTCAATTAACTGTAGGATACGCTTAAGTAGGATTTTTTCAAAAATTCTTGAAAGGATAGGGAGGAGGCTGATTGTTCTGTAGGATGAGGAGTTGTTGGGAGGTTTACCAGGTTTAAGAAAGAGGATAATAATGGAGTGTTTCCACAACAGAGGAAAGTGGGCTGTGTGGAGGATACAATTATACAGGTAAGTAAGGAATATAATTGCTTTTTGAGGCAGTTGTCGAACGATCTTGGAGCTGAGGAGGTCATGGCCAGGAGATTTACGATGTTTTAGTTTATTTATAAGGAATTTGACCTCAGAGGGGTTAACAGCATTAGGAGGTAGAGAGAGAGGTATTGGTGAAGAGAGGAATTCTTCTACGCCATCAATATGAGTGGAATTGTGGTTGGGATGGGGGTTGAATATGTTAGATAGGTATTGGGCAAATTCTTCTGCTCTAGTCTCCTCTGACGAAGCCCAGGAACCATCAGCTCGTCGGAGAGGATGTGTGATGGTATGATGGTTAAGTACCTTTTTGGTTATTCTCCAGAGAGAATTGTCGGTTACGGATAATGAGGAGAGGTAGGAATTGTAGGAGTTGGATCTAAAGGAATCTAATTTCTGTTTAACTAATTTGGTATAATAGTTGTAGGATTTCCGATCGTCTGGGTGCCTGGATCTTTGCCAGAGGATTCTGGAGCATCGCTTAGTGTGGATTAGATCTAGGAGGTCTTGGGGTATAGGATTCTTCTTGTAGTGAAGAGGGAAAGGGGTAGGTGAAGATGCATTCCAGGCTACTTGTTGGATCAGGGTGGTGAAGGAATTAACAGCATCGTCCAGTTCTTGAGGAGTTTTGAGGGATACTCTGAGGTCTATTGCATCGGTTATGATTTCACGGAAGAGGGTCCAGTTAACTGGGCCTCTTAGGAATGACGGTGGAGGGAGTTTTAGTATAGGTGATAATGAAAGAGTTAGGATAAGAGGGCTGTGGATCTGAGGATAGCTCATCGAGCCGGGAGACATAATGATTTAGCGGTCCTAGGCCTTTGTGGATGAAGATATCTAGTAGGTCGGGATTACGGCTAGGATTGGTGGGCCAATAGGTGGGAGAGTCGGGAGAGAGGATGTTACTATGGGTGGGATAGAGTGCAGACTGCAGGGTTCGGCCGCGAGAATTCGTAGTTCTAGCCCCCCACTGCTGGCGTTTTGCATTTAAGTCTGCACCTATAAGGATATGGTGGTCCAGAGAATTTAGGAAGGAATTGAATTGGATTGCGGAAATCGGTATTTTAGGCGGGGAGTATGCAGTGGTTTGAAGAAAATCATGAACTGGTAGGGGAAATGAGTGGTGGGAGAGGGAGCTATGGATGATGACCGCAGTGCCGGCATGAGCTGTTCCATCGGGATGGTCTGTTCTGTATATTTGATAGTCAGGAATGTTGATTAATCGTTTGTTGGTCAGTCGTGTTTCAGTTATAAGGGATATGTCAATATGTTTGTCATATAGTAATGTAGTTAGTTCGTTAACGTGATTTCGAACTCCATTCGCATTTCAAAGGAGAATGGAAAAGGACTTTTTTGGTGTCATTTATGGATTTCTGGGGACTTGGATTAGGTTGGATACTAAGTTTGTTAACAAGGAGATGAGAGGGGTAATAAGGGATTTGAGCTCAGTAAGGAATGTATTCATGGTGGCAGTTAAATCAGTAGAGGTGGTAGGAGGGGGAATATAGGAAATTCGGTGTGGGCTGGAATTTTGGGTATCGGTCCTAGGTTGTGTGGAAGGGTTATGTAGATGTTGGTATTGAGGGTAGGAATATTATTATTTTAGCAAAACGTCACCATTAGCTGAGAAAATGCTTTTATTTATTTTTAAAGCTAAAATCGAGAAATTCAAGTCTATTTCGGTATTCATTTCTAGGTAGCTGACAAAAGGAAAAGGGGGAAAACTAAATGAAAACTCCTCCTAAAAATAATTTAATTATGTTGAGGAATGTTTTCTAAATATTACCCCTCTTCAAAATTTGAATGCTTACGTTTCAAGATGCGTAGGAGCCGAATAGAAAAAATAATCCGTTAGTCCGCCTAATTGCCTTACTCATTTCTCCAAAACTACTTGATCATTTTTTTTTTGTATTTAAATTCACCACAAATATACAAGGGCATACAACGATGATCCTGATACCTAGACATTAATATCAGTCGGTTATATTTGAAATGGCGGCCGATTAAAAGTGATTTAGTACTATATTTTTTGAAGATAGAGAAAAATGTATTAGTGTTTTTAGCCAAAAAAAAAAAAAAAGAAAGAAATAGAATTATATAAAACAGCAAAAAAGAAAAGAAAAAAATTGAAATTTTACCCGTAAATACGCCGAAAACTCAGTTATGTTTAAAGATTGAGAAATATATATATATATATATATATATATATATATATATATATATATATATATACACACACACATTTGCATTTAAATTGTGAATATAATGAATGAATAAATTTAATATCTTGTAGTGGGTTCGTCTAGGTTTTAGTGCGTGAAATTTACTGGAGGTGCTTATAGCAATCATGCAGGCGAGTCTAAGTTTCAAAAAGCCCCTTCCATGTCCAATCGAAAATTGTTTCGAAATAGTTTTCCGACCCCACAATTTGATAAATTTTGTGTAAATTCAGAAATTGTTTATTTTTGCAACTTCCGTGGAGGTTGTTATTCCTATAATTAAATAAACTACTCTCACCAATTCATTGTCAGTATTTTAGGAATAACAGTAAACATAATGCCGATCAAATTTTCCTATTTTGGATGAACTTGTTAAAAAACATGGGCATTGTTTTGACGGAAAATCCTCTTACACTATTTTATATAATGTCCCAATTATGAATTTACAAAATAAAACCTCCAGTAAAATCGTATAATGATAACAATCAGTTTTAAGAATACACGGTTAAACAGGGTATTTATTTTTATTTTTTTGTTTTTTCCTTGGCATTGTAGCATCTAAAATAATTAACCAATCTGATTACCTATTACATTCATACTTAATCCTTTACTACTGTAACAAATTAAGGTATAATAATAACAATATCGTACAGCATAAATACATGCTTATATATAAATTGGGTTCAGCAGATTTACTGTTTCGAGACCAACGATTGTGCAGGACGGTAGTTAATTTGAGATCAGACTCAACTGCCATTTTTTTCACCACTTTATAGAGGCTCACTGAGCAGACACTGAAGTCTTCCAGTATTGACATATGTCTTATCGAACAGAATAAATAATTATCATGCTTCAAATCTGACATCTCATGACTAAAATAAGATTAATTAATATAAGAGATTATATTATATATAATAACATTATATATACATATACTTATTTATTCATGAATATGCATCATTAAAACGAGAATGTTTTTTTAAAATACAAGTTCAAGCGATTGCAATTAGTTTTCCAACTCTCAAAGCCCAAAGGAGGACGGTAGCAAAGTTTCGATTAACGTTTGCATAATTAATTCTAAATTCGTTCAAGTTTAAGGCTTTGAACGTGACTGAAGACCTTACCTTAAGATATTTGCAACTACATTGTGACTTTAAATTCAATTTCATTCCGAGACAAGTTGTGAGGCAATTGCTTTGACTCTATCCACTCAATTTTATCTGCATATTTTTTGTGCGTTGCGTTACACATTTATCTTACAGTTAATGAATCACACACCGTTGAGATATTTAAAGAAATAATAAAGAGTGATGAAAGCGATCACTTGTTGCTGGGTGGCTAGGATAACAGCCTCCTATGCCAAAGGTCACGGGTTCAAACCCGCTGGTGGTCCTAGAATTTTTTAATGGGAGTAAAAAATCCTTAGTTATGCCATCCCTCGGAGGAGACTTTAAAAGGTGGTCCCGAGCCTGTGCGATGTCAGGTACTCGTTAAAGAACCCTATCCTGATAAAATCCCTGGATAGGCAAATTTTAGGACTCCCACTGTAGCATCGTCCGGTTAGCCATAGTAGCATAAAGTTACGTTATATAAATAAACAAACAATAGTGGTGAAAAGCCGATAAAACTAACTGATTATTTTAGATAATAATATAATCGATTTTTTTTAATAAATAAAACTCATCTTTCTATATAAATTCAATTTAATTAATTCTTTATGAGTTTCACTTATTTTTATCTCTAACTGTATTTTAAAATTCTTTATTCGATTTTAAAACGCGGTAGGTGAAAGTCGTGTATTGTCTTTTTTTTTTCTTCTAAGCCCAATGGGATTCGTATATCAAATAAAGGAGGAATCTGAAATCTTTAGTACTCCATTGGATACATTTTAAGGAGGGTCTGGTGATAGGAAATTTTCCAAAGAAGGAACAAATGTAGGTGTTTGTTCTAGTGATGGAACTCAGTTGTCTATCTGTGTCACTTAGATAAGTTGTGTTTACTCAGGCCTGTCTGAGGATCTGGACATCGCTGTAGCCGTTCTGATGGAGTCAGTGAGTTGAGCACTAAGTTCGTGCAGTATCGTAGACCATTAAACAATTTGATGTGCCTCCGAGAGTGAACTCAGTCGCATTCGGGAGTCATTTTATTGATCTCTCTTCGTCCTCTATAGTGAATTATGCCTAACTATTCGTCGTCGGTACTCCTTTTTAAAATCGCTGCAGCTTCTTTCCTGTGATTATTGTTGGTTAGCATCGGTGCTTCATATAGGTGGGCCGCACAGTGGAAAATATGACCGATTTAGGTGGACAAAATTCTGAAACTTATCCATATTTAACCTTTCGGGTCCCAAATCACGGAAAAAAATATAAAACCTAATTAATTTTTTGACACGATTGACGAGCGCACAGTTTATTTGCTAAAATCCAAAACTTCCCTCAAATTTATGTTTGAAATCCCATAATGCGGGAAAAATAATACAAAAATCTAATTGGATTGGCTTAAACTTGCTTATAGATGTATATTAAATCAATTAGGAAACTCTTTAAATTATAGATTGTATAACTTTTGTGTCGACACCCCTTCCGCATATAGACCTATTAGCCTGCTCCTTATTTGTTCAAAAATATTGGGAAATTACTCTACACAAGACTTTTTGAGACACTTAGGAACAGTAACACAATACCAGACCATCAGTTTGGATTCCGCACACAACACTCAACCACTCACCAACTACATAGAGTGACTGACTACATTTCTTTAGCACTAGAGCAGAAATCGTATGCAAATGAGTATTTTTGGATGTCGCTCAAGCATTCGATCGGGTCTGGCATCAGGAGCTTTTCTTCAATACTATACTATACTCTCTCCTATGTACTTTCTTATCCTTCAGTCTTTTCTTAACGATAGATTTTTCTCTGTCCTTCATGGCACGGAAATCTCTTCAATTAGACCTGTCTTGGCAGAAGTACCTCAAGGGTCGGTTCTCGCACCACTACTTTACATAATATACACACACAACATGCCAATCACCTCCGAAACTCTAACAGAGACATACGCACACGTTACATCATTCATAACAAAACATCCCAATCCTACGCACGCCTCACAGACATTACAACACCACCTAACACAATTCCATGACTGGTGCAAACTTTGGGAAATTCGACTTAACCAAGACGAATCCCAACATATTACTTTCACTCATCGACATAACACCTGCCCGCCAGTCTATCTTGACAACATCTAAATTCAACAGACTGACACAATCAAATATCTCGGCTTGACATTCGATAGAAGTATGACATGGGGTCCACACATCAAGAACAAGCAAAAGACTAAAACTTTTATACTCAATACTCTCAAGACGTTTGAAATTAAAACTTAAAAATAAACTAAACACTTACACTTACCTATTGAAGCCCATTTGGACTTACGCCTCACAAATACTCGTATAAGGGACTGCCAAAAAGACACACCTACGTAAAATTCAAATCATTCAATCCAAAACTTTTAGAACTATTACAAACTCACCATGGTAGGTTAGCAGCACTACTTTGCATACTGACCTTCATATTGGAGTTATGCGCTTGCGCTAGTTCATTAACATACGTCGTTATATCGTCTCTTTTTTATGAACAGTTTTTTAGTGTGTAATAATTGTTTTTATTACATATAAACAATTAGTGATTGTGCAACAACATTCGTTGTCAACAATGGACTAATCCTACTGATTGTAAGTAGTAATATTTACGATTACTTAGTTGTCATATGAAGTAGAGCTGAGAAGCCTTATCTTTTTCACCATATTGCGATCCTCACTCAGCTTCCTCAGCTTGCCAGTCTTCCACTGACCCCTGGAGGGGCCACGTCGCGCTCCGGACGACAAGGTCAAGGTCGCGCGGACGTATTTTTTTGGTTTTATTTTTTATTTATTTTTTTTATTTTTATGTATCAATGAGATACTATCACCAAGTCATGGCGGGAAAGGCAAGCATTAAACGCTCCAGGTCAGCTGGCTCTTCTGCTTCCCCGGTCAAGCAAAGGCAAAGACGTAATAACAAACGCCCTACGCCCCCCTCATCAGCTGCTTCTAACGAACAGGAACCACAACCCGGGACTTCAACGCAAGGGATGACTGAGGAATCTCCCTTTTTTACTCCTAACCCCTACCAAGTACTCCATATCGAGAAAGAGATCATGGAATCAAAATCTACACTCAGAGATCCTTGTCCTCCCATATTTGTTAAAAATATAAGAAATTTTCAACTCCTATGCACCCAATTAAATAAAATCATTGATAGCAAAAGCTACACATGTCTAACACGTATCAATGACACAAAAATATCACCCGATTCAGCTGATGTGTACCGCAAAATAGTAAAATATCTTAGTGAAACAAAAGCTGATTTTCACACGTATCAGCTAAGAGAGGAGAGGGCATTAAGGGTGGTAATAAGAAATTTACACCCCTCTACACCAGCTGAGGAAATAAAGGAAGAACTGACGTCTCTTGGGTTCAAAGTGCGTCGGATAACTAATGTGATGAAAGATAATATAGAAAAATCAGGTGACTTTATATAAATTCCTTTACCTCTATTTTTTGTGGACTTAGAACCGTCTCCAGGAGTAGAAAAAATTTATGAAGTGGAAAAACTCTATTACACGAGAGTAAAGATTGAAAAGCCATATGTAAAAAGAGACATTATACAATGCCACAATTGTCAAGCTTACGGCCACACGAAAACGTATTGCCACCACATACCGCGCTGTGTTAAATGTGGTGAACAGCACAAGTCTGAGCAGTGCAATAAATCTCGTATAATCCCAGCAGTTTGCGCTCTGTGCCACAAGGGACATCCGGCGAATTACAAAGGCTGCGAGATTTACAAGAATCTCAAGTCAAGATTTCTGAAGCCCCAGCGCCAAGAGGGGACTAGACCGAGGAGAAACCCATCAAAATTCGTCGACCCGACAGTTTCGTTCGCCCAACAACTTGGTGGTGGTGACCAGTCTACTCAGTGAGAGGCCACGCCGGTTCAACATACACTCAAATATCCCGAACCTGAATCTCAACCACCTCAAAATTTTAATTCTCAAAAACTTCCCCAGCATCGAATTTCTCCTATCCCTCCTCCATCAAATGTCACAGACCTCACCAGTTTAATGACATCATTCATCTCAGAAATAAAATCAATAGTTATGCCTCTGATATCAGTCCTAACAAACCTAGTATCAAATTTAATTCCTGCCTTGAAAAAGCCCATTTCCAATCTCCTCTGGAATGCGAATGGTGTTCGAAATCATATTAATGAACTAGCTTTATTACTACACGACAAACGTATTGACGTAGCTCTTATCACTGAAACACGACTAACTAACAAACGATCATTCAACATCCCAGACTACCAAATATACCGAACTGACCATCCCGATGGAACAGCTCATGCCGGCACTGCTGTCATCATCCATCGCTCCCTCTCCCATAATTTATTACCCTTACCAATCCATAACTTCCTCCAAACCACTGCTGTAATTATACAAACCCGTCATTTTCCTATAACAGTAGTTGCAGCATACTCTCCTCCAAAAATACCTATTTCCGAAATCCAATTTAATTTATTCCTTAATTCCTTAGGGCATCATTTCCTCATAGGTGCGGACTTAAATGCCAAACACCAGCAATGGAGAGCCAGAACTACAAATTCTCGCGGGCGAACATTGCTGTCTGCACTCTATTCCACTCACTGTAATATCCTCTCCCCCGATTCCCCTACCTATTGGCCTACTGATCCTCACCGTAACCCCGACCTCCTCGATTATTTTATCCACAAAGGGCTAAGACCTTTAAATCATTCCGTTTCCGGCTCGATGACCTTTCCTCCGATCATAGCCCTCTTACCCTAACTCTCTCATTATCCTATTAATGAGCCTCTCTCCTTAGAGGCCCAGTTAATTGGAACCTCTTCCGCGAAATAATAACGGATGGAATAGACCTCAGAGTATCCCTCAAATCTCCACAAGATCTTGATGATGCAGTTGATTCCTTTACTACCCTCGTCCGACAAGCAGCCTGGAATGCATCTTCACCTTCTCCTTCCCCAAAATACTACCAGAAGAATCCTATACCCCAAAACCTCCTAGATCTAATCCATACCAAACGACGCTCTAGAACCCTCTGGCAAAGAACCAGGCATCCAGACGATCGTAAATCCTACAATTATTACACCAAATTAGCTAAAAAGAAATTAGATACCTTTCGATCCCAATCCTACAATTCCTAACTTTCTTCACTATCTATCTGCGACAATTCCCTCTGGAAAGTAACCAAAAAAGTTCTTAAATACCAATTCATCTCCCATCCCATCTGACGTGAAGATGGATCCTGGGCTTCGTCGGATGAGACTAGAGCGGAAGAATTTGCCAAAAACCTTTCTAAAGTTTTTATGCCACACCCCGAGCTCAATCCTGCCCATGCAGCTAACGTAAAGGAATTCCTCTCGTCTCCAATTCCTCTCTCTCCACCCCCTAAAGCTATTAACCCCTCTGAGGTCAAATTCCTTATAAATAAACTAAAACCTCCCCCAAAAAGCACTTATATTTTTTACCTACCTCTATAATAGTATCCTCCGTACAACCAACTTTCCTTTGGTGTGGAAACACTCCACCATTCTCCTTTTTCCCAAACCTGGTAAACCTCCCAACACCTCATCCTATAGGCCTATTAGTCTCCTTCCGATCCTTTCAAAAATCTTTGAAAAAATCCTTCTCAAGCGTATCCTACAGTTAATTGAAATTCCTTTCCACCAATTCGGATTCCGCTCACAGCACTCCACTGTACAACAAGGCCTACGAGTGGTTGACCATATATTCTTTGCACTTGAAAACAAGCAATATTGCACTGGCGCCTTTCTGGACGTTGCTCAGGCATTCAACCGGGTCTGGCACGATGGCTTGCTTTTCAAACTAAAAACCCATTTACCCCAATCCTTATATCTAATTCTACAATCCTACCTTTCAAACCGTTCCTTCAGAGTCCGCTCTGGTTCAGAATTTTCCAATAGTTACCTGATCGAGGCTGGTGTACCTCAAGGCAGTGTCCTAGGTCCTGTCTTCTATCTCCTATTTACAGCTGACATACCTACGGATCCTGATACCTTATTAGCAACTTTTGCCGACGATCCTGCCATTTTATCAACCCAATCAGATCCCAAAATTGCATCTTCCTATCTACAAAGACATCTATCCTTGATTGAATTTTGGTGCGCTAATTGGCGTATCAAAATTAATGAATCCAAATGTAAGCACATCACCTTTACCCTTCGCCGCAGATCCTGTCCACAAGTCAATTTTAACTCCATACCCCTTCCCTGCTCTGACACAGTCCGGTATCTGGGATTCTTACTAGACAAAAGACTAACGTGGAACCCACACACTCGACTTAAACGACAAGAACTCAACAGACGATACGGCCAACTATATAGACTACTAAACAGAACATCAAAACTTTCTGTTGCTAATAAACTACTAATTTACAAGACGATTCTAAAACCGATATGGACCTACGGACTCGAACTGTGGGGGACAACTAAATTTTCGAACATCAGGCGTATCCAATCCTTTCAGTCCAAAGTCCTTAGAACAATAGTCAATGCTCCCTATTATGTTACAAACAAGACTTTACACAATGATCTGAATATCCCATTTGTCCTCGATCTAATCCCATCTAAATTCCTAAACTTCCACCAGAGGCTAACTCACCTTCCTAATCCTTTATCCCAATCCCTATCTAGCTCCAGCCATCCCTATAACCCTCCTCGTAGGTTGAAACGGCAGTGGCCTAGAGATCTCTTATAACTAAGCAATGCTGAGTGTTGGCAATGGCCAGCTTCTCTACTCACGCCTGAGAGTCTGTGGCTCTAGCGCCCTCTCTCAGTCTCCACTGGCTTATTAGACCGGTGACGCGACTGACTGAGAGGCGCTGGGATCTCCTAGATTTCGGCCCCAACGCCCACTTGTGGGCGTCGGGGTTTAATTCGGAGTTCCCAAGGGCAGTATGTAAATATTGTATATATATGTATGAATGTGACCAAGATTATTATTATTTATTTATTTTATTTTATTTTTATCTTTATTTACGGTTATTTATTCTTCTTTATATTTTATTTATTTCTATTTATTTTCTATTCATTTATTTTTATTTCTTTATTTTGTGTACATAAGGAATGAATGAATTCTAATATCACTAATACTTATTGCCCAAGATTGTGGCAGATTGTATTATTTCTAAATAAATAAAAATAAAAAAAATTGATATGGTGAAATAAGACCTTCACATGTCTTCAGACAACGAACAGATTCGGACCCTCTACAAACGTTTTCACAACAACTTACACGGACATACTAACACACCAATACAAAGCATGCTATACATGACATACTAGTAACATGCCGGACAATACTCGCAGAAGGGTGAAAAGAAATTAGATGAGGGACATTCTAAGCTAAATGCGTAGAAGGAAACAGGCCAGGAAGAGGTGCCGCTGGGAATCTTCTCTCCATCATGCTTACCACGCCAGACTATCATTCCTTCATCAAATTTACTGACTGTCAACATTCATTGACAGGTGTGAATAAAAAAATGTGAAGATAAAAATTTAAAAAAATATTTTCAGGTGGAGTGATAGGTTTGGTGAGGAGATTAATGAATGATTTAGACTTGGTCCTCACCGGGCTAATCTTTGTGATTGAAAAGCTTGATATGCCTGTCGAGGGTGATGCCAAGTGCACTATTTTATTAGCTGGTTAGTTATTAGTTTATGGGATCCTAGGGTTACTTATAGTAAGGGATTGTAGAGGGGATGAAGGAAGGCGGAAATCAGCAGTCAAAGGGATTGTTATAATTGCTAAAGAGAGCGCTATACGGTGAGAAATAGGATAGGTGTAGGTAAGGTGAAAGCTAGTCTTGTGTGTGTTCACGAAAGTAGCAGAAGAGGGGTAAGACTTATTTAAAAAAAAAAATTTATTTTTTTTTATTATATTTTATTGAAATTTACAACTGTATAGGAATACATCAAGTAAATGTGCTGATTAAAGATAGTGTACATGAAAAACCTGAAGAGAAACTGCCCATCGGCAGCACTCTAGATTTTTTAAATATAAATTTGGATAATGACATCGAATATTACTTTTAGAAAAATCATATAATATCATTAAATAAAATGTTTAAAAAAAAAAGTAAAAAAAAAAAAAAAATGGAATGATAAAGATATAGTAAAACAAACCAGTGTAATATTAACATCAAGAAAACATATTTTTTTAATACTAGAAGGAATTAGTCCAGATGGCAGTCACTGAATGAAACAATCAGGTAGTTTCAACTATTTATTTATTTAGGTACCTAGTTGCCATTCGGCTACAATACACCCTGATGATAACCCATAATGGGGGTCGAAACATTGGCAGAAAATAAATGGTTGAAACTACATAATTGTTTCATTCATTGACCCCCACCAGGACTAATTCCTTCTAGTTAATGTAAGTAAGAAGTAAGATTTAGTGTAGGTAGCTAGTTTCCATTCTCCTAGCCTACAATACGCCCTGATGATGACCCACAATGAGGGTCGGGGTCGAAACTTTAGCAGAAAATAAGTGGTTGAAATACGCCACCCGGACTAATTCCTTCTGGTAATTTTCAACGGTCAACTAATTATTATTATTCTAGTTATTCTGATTTTAAGAAATTAATATTGTTTATAATATAAGGTAAATAAAAATAAATGATGAAATAATATAGAAAATTCGGTAATTGAATATTTATTAAATATGTTTAAAGTATGTATGACTTTACCAAATATCATGAATTTCACCTCACCTATACCTACCTCAATTCTAGCCATGTAGCGCTGCCTTTTTGTTGTGTGATAGTGGGTTAATTAGAGGTTAGGGTTCTTTTGCCGGGTGGGTAACTCCTAGGTAACTGGTTCAAGGCAATCGGAGCTATCTTTTCGTTTGTACTTTGACAAATATAAATATTTTTGTGCTAAAGGTCACGGGTTCAAACCCGCAGGTGGTCCTAGAATTTTTTAATGGGAGTAAAAAATCCTTAGTTACGCCGTCCTTCGGAGGGGACGTTAAAAGGTGGTCCCGAGCCTGTGCGATGTCAGGTACTCCTTAAAGATCCCTATCCTAATAAAACCTGGATAGGCAAAATTTAGGACTCCCACTGTAGCATCGTCCGATTAGCCATAGTAGCATACAGTGACGTTAAATGAATAAACAAACAATAAGCAATAAACAAATATTTTTGGAGACAAAGTAAACTTAAATATTTAAATGTTAAACAAGTTTAATAATAACTTTTATCGTGGTAGAGAAAATCTCTATCTATTTTGCATCTTTACAATTATTATATTATCCCAAGAAATAAAAGAGTATTTCATATTCTGCTTTTACTTTGACCGAATTCAGGTAAATATTTCAGAAACCATCTCCAGATGTGTTTCTTGACATTTCTCAATTTTTCGTTCTTGAAAAGTGGCTTCATAATTATCCTTGATCGTTTGACTGTATATACCAATTAATTAGTTAACATGGCAATGAAGGTTTGTTTTTTATTATTTCCTGTGGTATTTAAAAGCTCCAAAATTCCCATGCAGAACAATGATATATTATAGGAACATCCCCCCTCCTACCAATTTCGCTAATTATATTTTAATACACTTAAACAATAAAAAAATATTTAGGAAATTTCTGACTGTTCAATGTTTATCGAACTAGATTAAATGATATAATTAATGAATATGTTGATAGTTTCCCTATCACCATGCATCACAACGCACATGGCAGAGGCTTTCACCTCCTGTAATGAGGTTACATCGAGTGCCACACAGTTTGACCTCCGTGACAGCACTTGTCACGCTTATCAGCTTTTGCCGTCACAGCTCCTCATTATGTAGTCTACTCAGTTATGACCCATCCCCACACTACTTTGCCTTCCATTTTAGAACCTCCTTTCTGGAAAACCGCCAGTTTCCCATTCGCTTCCATCGTAACGTTTCTAAACTCCATAAAAGTACTAGAGAATGTTTTATATTTAACAGTTTACTTCGATATGCACATATTTGTAACACACAGTAAGGGGGAGTATAGGGATAGTAAAAGTTTGCGAATCCGAGTTTTCAACGGAAATACACGTTTTAAGGTCCCTAGAGACCAAACATCACATCAGCGAATGGTTTGTTTTATTTACCTGGAATTTTAGAGCAACTTTTTCGTCAAAATCGACCCTATCCATTTTTCGAATGTTTGTTATTTCCTCAAACATTTTTATTAAACTCGTTATATAAATATATCGGGTAGGTTTTATTCTCTATGAAATAGCCTGGGAGGACTTGAATCCCAAATTAATAAAATAAAAAAACTAACTCCAAGAGAACAAATATTGTGTAGAAAAATATGTACTAATCTTTTTAAAGGGAGATCAGCTGATGCGCTCGATGATAACAGTCATACGTTACATCGTCTCTCAGATTTTTGCTTTTTTCAGTAGTAATTCGCTAGAATTCAGTCTGGAGAACATCACTAGACCTCAGGAATATTACGGCAGTGAATATTGGAGAAGTTTCGGTAAGCAAAGTTATAATTTACTTTGTACAATCACGAAAAAGTGAAAGAAGGGTCACTGATCAGCTGATTGCCGCTAGCTCGGCAAGCTCGGGCTTGCTTTTCTTTTAATTATCTTTCTTTTATCTTTAATTCTTATCTCATTATTTATTTATTATTATTATTTTCTTAATCAATGAGATATTTTCATCAAGTCATGTCCTCAAAGTCTGCAAGTAAAAGATCTAGATCTGCAGGTTCTAACTCGTCTCCCACAAAACAGAGACCCCGCCGTGAACAAAATAAAAAAATGATTCCACCAGCGACCGCGTCAGCTACCTCATTAGGTTCTGAACCACAGCCCAGCACATCATCACAAGGAATAACTGATGAATCTCCGTTTTTTACACCGAATCCATTTCAGATCCTCCAAAATGAAAAAGAAACCATGGAATCTTCTCCTATACCCAGAGAACCACTACCTCCACCAATATTTGTTAAAAATATTAAAAATTTTAAACTGATGTGTGCGCATTTAAACAAAGTAACAGATCCTAATAGTTATTATTGTATAAGTAGAACCAATGATACTAAAATATCTCCGACTACTGCTGAAACCTACAGAAAGATTGTAAAATATCTGACTGAGACCAAAGCTGACTTTCATACTTATCAGCTGCGCCAAGAGAGAGCACTAAGGGTCGTAATCAGAAACCTACATTCCTCAACACCCGTTGAAGCAATCAAAGAAGAACTGACAGAATTAGGATTCCAAGTGAGGCAAGTCACCAACGTTCTAAAAGATAAAAGTCCACTGCCTCTATTCTTCGTGGACTTGGAACCATCAGCAGGAGTCGAAAAAAATCTATGACCTCAGCAGACTGTACTATACCCGTGTAAAAGTTGAAAAACCTTACACAAAGAAAGAAATAGTCTTTTATCCAGTGCCATAACTGTCAGGCATATGGTCATACCAAAAGTTATTGCCATCACATACCACGCTGTTTGAAATGCGGTGAACAGCATAAAACAGAACAATGTACAAGATCAAGATCAGCACCCGCTGTATGTGCTCTGTGCCTCAAGGACCACCCGGCTAACTACAAGGGATGTGAAATCTACAAGAAACTCAGAACCAGATACCAAAAACCTCAGGATCCGAATGAAACAGCTGTACCAACCAGAAGCAGAAGAGAACCATCAAAACTTGTAAATTCTAACGTGTCATTTGCCCACTTGCTTGGAGGTGGTAACCAGAATCATGAAGTCGAGGCACTGCCGGAACAACATTTTCCTCAACATTCTCAATCTATTGTACAAGAATCTATCCCTCAAAGTTTACCTAATCTTCAAAAAACTCCTCAACATCAAATATCTCATATCCCTCCACCATCAAACGTCACAGATCTTACCAGTCTAATGACATCGTTCATCTCCGAAATCAAATCTCTTGTTATGCCGCTTATATCACTCCTTACAAATCTAGTATCGAATCTAATCCCTGCCTTGAAAAATCCTTAAATGACTTCACCTAACTCCTTATCCATTCTCCTTTGGAATGCGAATGGTGTTAGAAATCATACTGACGAACTGACAGCGTTGTTGCAAGACAAAACAATCGATGTTGCACTTATAACTGAAACAAGACTAACGACTAAACAGTACTTCAAAATACCGCAATACATGACATACCGTACTGACCACCCAGACGGTAAAGCCCATGCCGGTTCTGCTATCATTGTCCACCAATCCCTCTCTCATCATTTACTCCCACTTCCCACCTATGATTTCCTACAAGCCACATCCATAGTAATCAAGACTTTTTCCTTTCCGGTAACCCTCACATCTGCATATTGCCCTCCTAAACATTCCATTTCCAATTCTGAATTTGTATCCTTCCTGGATTCCTTAGGAAATCGTTTCATTCTGGGTGCAGACTTAAACGCCAAGCATCAGCAGTGGGGTTCCAGAACCACGAATTCTCGGGGACGAAATTTGCTGTCTGCACTCAACTCCCGAAATTTTAATATCCTGCCTCCTGACTCCCCTACCTACTGGCCAACCGATCCTAACCGCAATCCTGACATCCTCGACTTCTTTATCCACAGCGGATTAGGCTCTCTCAACTTGTCTTTAACTCGCCTTGATGAACTATCCTCAGACCATAGTCCACTGATCCTAAAAGTATCTCTCACACCAATTCCAAAACCCATTCCACCATCATTCATCCGAGGCCCTGTCAACTGGAACCTTTTCCGCCAAATCCTGACCGATAATATTGACCTCAGAGTAACCCTCAAAACCCAAGATGACCTAGATAATTCCGTCTATTCCTTTACCACCGCCATCCAACAAGCTGTCTGGAAAGCTTCCTCTCCTAAACACTCCAATATAAATCCAGACCAAAATCATTTTCCACAACCTATTATAGACCTTATCCACACCAAACGCCGAGCAAGATCATTGTGGCAGCGCACCCGACACCCAACAGATCGCCGCTCCTATAACTTCTATTGTAGACAATTGAAGAGGGAGTTGGTGAACTTCCGTTCCCAGTCCTTTAATTCCTACCTCTCCTCTCTACCAGCTCGTGATAATTCCCTGTGGAATGTCACGAAAAAGATCCTAAAATACCATCATGTTTCCCATCCTCTCCGACGTGGTGATGACTCCTGGGCTGCGTCTGATGAAGATAAAGCCGAGGAATTCGCCACACACACCTCTCCAAAGTATTCACTCCTCACCCGGAATCCCACATCAATCACACCGCAAAAGTGCAAGACTTTCTTATGTCACCGATTCCACTTTCCCTACCTCCTAAAGCTATTAATCCCTCTGAGGTCAAATATCTTCTCCAAAAACTGACTCTCCGTAAATCTCCTGGACACGATCTCCTTACTCCCCAGATCCTCCGACAACTTCCGCAGAAAGCTATTATATTCCTTACTTATATTTATAACTGCATCCTCCGCACCACCTATTTTCCTCTGTTATGGAAACATTCCACCATCATCCTTTTTTTAAAACCAGGTAAACCTTCCAACAACACTTCATCCTACAGGCCTATTAGTCTACTCCCCATCCTCTCAAAAATCTTCGAAAGGCTTCTTCTTAAACGTATCCTACCCATATTAGAATCTCAAAATCTTCCTTCCCATCAGTTTGGATTCCGTCCTCAGCATTCCACAGTTCAACAGGGGCTCCGAGTTGTAGACCATATTTCCTCAGCTCTTGAATGCAAAGAGTATTGTTCTGGTGCGTTTCTGGACATTGCGCAAGCTTTTGACCGGGTATGGCACACTGGATTACTCTTCAAGCTGAAAACCCATTTACCCCAGTCCCTATACCTCATTCTCCGATCCTATCTCTCGAACCGTTCCTTCCGAGTTCGCTGTGGTGAAGAATTTTCTAACCTTTATCCCGTTGAGGCCGGTGTTCCTCAAGGCAGCGTCTTGGGACCCATCCTCTACATCCTTTACACTGCTGATATTCCTACACATCCTGATACCTTTCTGGCAACTTTTGCAGACGACACCGCCATCCTATCATCCAGTTCCAATCCTGAAACAGCATCCTTAAACCTTCAGAGACACCTTTTCCTTATCGAACACTGGTGTAATAACTGGCGTGTAAAGATGAACGAAGCCAAATGTAAACACATAACCTTTACTCTTAGACGAAAATCCTGTCCGCCAGTTTATTTCAACTCATTACCGATTCCTCTCTCAGATACAGTCCGGTATCTTGGCTTACTGTTAGACAAAAGATTGACTTGGAACCCACATACAAGACTTAAAAGACAAGAACTCAACCGACGATTCGGACAGTTATACCGACTACTCAACAGAAAATCTGAACTTACAGTTGAAAACAAATTATTAATCTGCAAGACAATACTGAAGCCCATCTGGACCTACGGACTTGAACTGTGGGGGACAGCTAAACGTTCTAACATCAAACGCATTCAATCCTTTCAATCCAAAGTCCTCCGTACAATAGTAAATGCTCCTTATTATGTCTCCAATTATACCTTGCACCACGACCTTAATGTTCCATTTATTTCAGACCTAATTCCATCCAAATTTTCCAAATTCCACCAGAACCTCATTCATCATCCTAATCCTTTAGCTCAATCCCTATCCAGCTCCACTCATCCATACAACCCACCTAGAAGGTTGAAACGGCAGTGGCCCCGCGACCTTTTGTAAATAAATTGGAGTTCTAGCACTGGCTAGATTCTCCACTCAATGTGATGTATGTATGAGTGTGTGTATGTGTATATAGGTATAAGTGAATTATTGACTTTTGTATTGATTCATTATTGTGTATATATTTTATTGTAATTTTATGTTGTGTAAATATTGTATGAATGTAGTATGTTTGATATCATTCAGCAATACTATTAATGTCCAAATTGGGACAGATTGTAAAATTTTCTCAATAAAAATTGTTATTATTGAAAAAAAAAAATCTTTTTAAATAACAACCATTTGTTGTCGAACCCTTCAAATAATCATTTCAATGATAAGGACCCCTAAATTCTAAATATCTAAATTTTAAATGCTAGATATTCCTTTAGATTTTTATTGGACTACACCGTATCACGTGTAGTCCATGTGAAATAACATTGCCACCGAAACTCATTATGATATAAATGGCCAAATTAGGGGAATCAAAACGGATAAAAAAATTTTCATGCTGTAGGAGTTTAATTCAGTCCGGGAAACATTGAACTACTAAAATTTAAATCTAACACGAGATAGATATTTCTTCGAATACTCGTAAAAATAAATTATTATTGTTCATTTTCTTATTTGACACATCTGTTCTTCAATATTATTATTTTTTAAATGTTAGAAAATGGCCAATTTTAAGATTGTGTTGTTCAGTAGTCACAACTTGATTACAAGATGCTTATTATATAATATATGATATTTTTATATCAGTTAAAATGTTGAATTTGTCTGTAAAGATCATGCCTAATTCTTATTAGGAGTAAAGCCCTCACAGATATTTAATGTTAAATTCGCCAGTTTTGTTTATGCAGGCTAATGGTCTTTTACCACGTGTTAAGAAATATAAATATATCTGGCCTCGACTTGGAAGCCAGTTTGCGTATCAATAAAACAAATTTAAACTGTAAATCCGGCCAATATTTTTATCATTTTAGGCTTACGCAGAGATAAAAGAACTTTTGAGCTTTGTAGATATCCATAAATTATTCTCCAGCTGTTATGATTAATTATTCACTTTATAGCCTGATATATTAGATATACCAATAAATTAGTTGGTTTTTATTTCTTCCCAAAAAAGTTTATTTCAGTAAACTTTAACGAGACAACGTTTAGGGGTCTTTCCCATCATCAGGATTTATTTATTATTTATTAAAAATGTCAACAAGTTTTTGGTCGAAATTTTCTCTAAAAAATAACCAACAGGGAACAACAACCACCCCACCTCATATATTCTTTAGCCCCTTATCAGGGGCTATTAATTATAGCTTTTAATAATTTACTCCTCATAAGTTGTGTGATATTCAACGAAGTTTTGAAATGCATTAAAAATAAAAGAGAGATGTATTAATTACATACATAATCTGATCTATATGCTTGTATATTTCTTATATATTATGTTGTCCTCAAACATAAATACAATAATTTTATAGTTTTGGATAACAAAAACTCCATCATTAATACCTCAAATGAAAATGTTTCTTTCACAATCAATACTTGTCATCGCTATACTAACAGCAATATAACATTTTAGAGATTGGTAACAACAATTTATGTGCAATGTTGGGAGAACGCCCGATCATTGTTTCACTGTCTGTATTGTTTTAATCAATAAAGAAAACTTATATATAAAAAAGAAATATTTTAGAGCATTTTACAATAAATTTATTTTAACCAGTGAAGTTATTACAAACCTGTAGAAGATGGAACTGAGAAACAATGAGAGGTATCCTAACTTTCTGGCCTAAGGGCCATACTTCTCCACTAACAAGGGAAAGTCACAGTCTATGGTCTATCGATTAAAACTTTTATAGGTGGTTCTACGTCATAAAGTATCAGACACGTGTCTTCTATTCCTTCAATAGATTCCTAGAATTCTAGAAAATATGATCTATAAATATAAATATTAAGAATATATATTATAAACCTAAATTAAATGTGTTCATTTTTACTTTTGAATAAATATTTAAAGGGTATTCTCTTAAAATTGTATTTTATACAAGGATCCCGTTTATTTTACAGTGAAATACATGTTTTTATGAAATAATTTAGAAGTCGAAATAACTAAAAACAATGTAATTATTTTCTGTATATATTCTATGAATGTGGTCTCATATCAATATTACTATTGTTCATTTTGTAACAAAGTGTAATATAGCTCGATAAACAAAAATAAAATAAAAAAGTATTTGGATTTATAAAATCACACCATTCGGTGATTTTTAACACCGTAGTTACGATTCAGTACGTTTTTAAATTTTTTTTTTTTAAATTTTGCTTTATAAATGAAAGAATATAGCTTGCTGAATATTGTAAAACTGAAGCAACATTATAACCTTCCTCTCTCCCAATAACATATGTTCATAACTTTATGAGCTAACAACAACCTGATATTATCTTGGACGATATTTTTTATTGCATATTATAAAATCTCTCCAATGGTATATTATACGTCTATATTACTCCTTATATTTCAGGAATAATTTTTTGATGACTTGTTTAAAGAAAATGTATTTTCCCCGTTTACAGTAAATCTAAATTGCGATGTATTTATCTTTTAAACATTCAGGAAAGATAGTCCTTAGTAATAGTAAAAACCGTTAAAAAATCCGTCCAGCCGTTTAGAAGTAGTTTACGGAAACTAAAATTGCGTTATCATTTTATGTATATATATATATATATATATATATATATATATATATATATATATATATATACATAGAGAGAGAGAGAGAGAGAGAGAGTGAGATATTCTTTCGAGTTTTGATTGTATATATTTTGAATTGCTGTTTAATGTATTTATTATTTTGTTAATATTATATGAATTTATTTACTTAAAGTTCTTTGTTCGGACAAAATGTAATGTTACTGAAGACAATTGTTTGTTTAAAAAAAAAAATATAAGGGTCCCTCAAGATATGTATTTCGTTTAAATAATACACATTTTCGAATCCGCATATAATAAAAAAGTCTAGGTAAATGTGTGTGGTTACTTTTTGTACTTAAACATGCGATAGGTGTTACCATAACTTTTTACGATAACCAGTTTTAATAAAATCAATTTTCTATCAAAGTGCCAATTTATATCAACTATCTTTTATTTTATTTTTTCAATTTTACTTCGAAAAGAACTCTAAATAGTTTTATTAAATTATAAATTGATTTAATGGTTATCAATTTATAATTTAATAATGCTTGATATAAAATAGATTTTTATATTTACTGAATTTCATAATTTTTGATATAATTTGGATTGACCTCTAGCTTTGCTTATTGTAAGTTGTAAAATTTCTGTTTTTTTGTGTATAAATATTTATTGTTTATTTTTTTAATGTCACTTAATGCTACTATGGCTATTTTAACTATCCTGGTTTAATTAGGATAAAGATCTTTAACGAGTAACTAACATCGCACAGGCTCGGGACTACCTTTTTACGTCTTCTCAGAAAAACGACATACGTATTTTTCTCCCATTAAAAAATCCTAGGCTGTATGATATAAAAATTGAAAAATTAAATGCTACCCACAACACCCCAGGTGACCAAGAACTATTTTTTTTCTCTTCTATTTTCGCAACTAACTATATATCTGACTAAGATCTTATGTGGTTACTGGATATTCATTTTTTAAGTTAATTTATTTACTATTGTGCCCATAAAACTTAATAAAGATAATATTTGAATAAAATTATTCCCATAAAATTCACTAAGAAATTTATCTACTACTTTAAAACACTTTTAATCACACAGCTCAATCACTATAATAATGCATTTTATTAAACATTAGAAAAACTAAAATTTAAAAAAGCCTCTATGTTTTAGAATATTGTACTTTAATAACATGGCTAAAATGTTCAGTCAGTAGTAAACTATATTTACTCTACTGACTCTATATAATTAATTTAATTTCTTCTTATTCGGACTATTTCGGATTATCATTAGCTGTAGTAGTAGTTAGAAATATGTAACATTAAACTGTAAAGATTTTTATATTCAACTAAAGGGAGAAATATTTTTTCATGCCGAAAATACTTTTATGAAAATGAGAGGAGTAAGTAGATGTGTAATATATATTCCTAAAACAATTTTATGTAACGAATAAAGTCATACAAATAAATAAAAACTATGAGAAATCCATTAGCATAATCGTTATAAACAGATGTTTTATTGTTAAAAACAGACGTTTCGGAGAAATTCTATAGATAGGCGCAAAGGATTTCCTTTATTTTTGCATTATAATTTTAATTTAAAGTAAAACAGTAATTCTACTTTTGTGAAGAATAAAAACTTAATGAGACATTCTACTAAGATCAATTACAAATTTTTAAATGTTTTTTTGGATCTATTCATATCTGGAGTGTTTGATTTAAATTAAAAGAAAAAAAAAAACACGGAAAAAGACACAAGGTTTTTCAATTAGTTTTAGAAGTGTCATTTCTACCAGAGAGAAACCTCAAAGCAGGCTGGAACCTGGAAGGCAAGATTATTCCAGCCGAGTTGGTGCAAGTGATGGAGGAAGAGTCTGTTATTGGAGGATCGGTAGGTGAGCGTCAAATGAGAGGCCTTCGTCCTTTAAAAGGGAAATAAAACGGTTTTACCTTTCACCACCCTATTGCTTCCCTTTTGTGAATAAAAACCGGTACCAACATCCTCCTAGGTTCTAATCACTCGTTGGACTGTGAATATTCTGCTCACATGTAGGTTTTTATAAAAAAAAATTTTTTTTTTTTAAATTTTCAATAAAATGTTAATATTTAGCTTCAGGAAAGATTACTAAGTTTTTTTTTTAGATTTTTTTTCCTTTTTGTATTCTCAGGATATCCCAGTGCTTTTCGAATTGACAGAAGAAGCTGAGTAAGAGCCATGTATCCATAATTAATACTTGGCAATTGAGGGAAGATTAAATTGACGACATTTACCAGAACTTTACATAGTTAATATTACCAAATTACCAAATAATATTTAACCATATTTCCCTCTTCCTCTAAAACAAATGTCACCTTGAAAAGAAAAATATCTTGCTCCACATATAAAAATAAAACAAAAAAAAAACTCCATCCAATACATTTACTGATCCATATCAAAATATTTTCCTCATTCTTTTCGACCAATCTACGAGGGTTCAGCAGAATGGATTATAAAGATCTAAAATTTCACTAAAATTATAACATTCCAATTAGACAGTAACTTTACCAATATTTTTTTTTCTTCGGTAAGGAAAATAACCATACGAATTTCCTAATAAAAAAGGTTTGTTTTTTGTTGAAGAAAGATTTTTTACAATAATCTTTCGTGTCTCCCTTCAGAAGACTACGTTACAGAACATGTATGTACACTACCGAGATGAAGCAATCTGTATTCAAAAGGCGCTTCAGAATTATATAACAACAAGGATTAGTGTCACAATCGTGGTAGATATTAAACTTGTTTTAAGCTATCAGAACTCGTATATAAATACCGGTTGAAAATTAAGAATATATATTCGAAAATCGGCAGTTCATCAAAGGATTCTAATTTTTCTATTTTTTTTTTCTTTCACAAGAAAAAGGATTTATAATGTATAATTTATTCGATAGAAATCATTTATACTAAAATATGAAGACTTATAAATAACGAAATTCACTATGAATAATTTTCTTTGAAATTTTAATAATAAAAGGACATCAGGCTAAACAAAATAATTAATAGGAGTTAGGAATAATTTAAGACAAAATAATAAAATAAGTAGTTATGACTAATATATTTTAAATTTAATTTTAGTTCAAGGATATTCTGATTTATAAGAATGATTATGTAAACAATTTCTTTTAACTTAGGTTAAAGGGATTTTTTTTTTAGTTATTAGTTTATGCTATTTATTATTTAATAAAAAATATTACTTTTTCCACCAATAAGGTAACAAAACTATAGTAATGAGAGACAGCATTATTTTAATGGCAAAAGATAAACAAGTAATAAAGATTTGCCTTTAACCTTATTCTCATGATATAAACAGGTAAAATAATGAATTTTTAAGTATGTTTATCAATTCCACAACTTCATCTTAATAGTCCATTTCGGAGAATATTAAGATATCATAACCAACAGAATGCTTAATTTAATATTAAGATGACCCGGAAGCTATCTATATGTGGAATTATTGAATTATAAAACAGCCACTTTTAAAATATCTCACGAAACAGCATTAACTAGCCATGCATTAATGATTACTAGTTCTAGTTTATAGTTTTTGATTGGTTTTTTATATTTAAAATTTACAACTTTATTACATAACACTACTAGTAAATACGTTTAAAGACAATAGACATGAATTTGACTTGTGGAGAAACTACCTTTGGTAGTACTCCAGGTAGTTTTTCCTTTTTTTTTTTTAATCACGAATATGTTATAAATAATTTTTCCTAGGTTTGGATAATCTTTATTATTTTATTTTTTTCAAATTAGTGTATATCTGATGGCTCTTGAGAGGAGCCAAAGGCGTTTAACTTAAAATTAAATTAGCGATATTTTTTTGCGGAATATATGTTAACTTTCTACAAAACTTACTTCAGATATAGATTCCATAGCATTATTTGCAGTATAACTTTAAGGTTGAAAAGCCTAAGATAATCTATTGGTAATTTAATAACTTCCGCTTTCTGCTTCATCATCAATAAATCTTTGATTTTAAAATACTGACTCGTTGAAGTTTCTCTGAAATATCTGTGGAAGTGGAAATAATTAAAATTTTACTCATAAATTAAGTTAGTCGAACACTCCGCAGGACTGTTGCTTGTGCCCCTAAAAGAGTTCTTAATTACTCTTGTTAATTTAATAAAGACTCCTTTGTATCAGATCATGGGAGCAATGTTTGGGTTGCACTTATTACCCAAGAATACAGGTCCACTAACTAACCCCTAAAACAAAGGGCTAAGGCAGGTTAGATTGTTTTTGAATGCTCTATCAGAGAGTCAACATTAGCCCAAGACCTTACAATGGGTGGCATAATCTTGCATTGTGGCCGGTAAGCTTGTTTAGACTATGTTCTTTGTGTTACCTCTAGCGCCCTCTATCAACTAAGGACATGGCTTTTATGTTAATTCAGATAAGCTTATTATTCTTCACCACTTTTTTAAAAATGCATATTGTAACGTTCGGCCTTACAAGCCAGGTTAATAGAATATCCTGTTCTGCTACAAATCCTGAAAGATTATCCCTCAATGTAAAGAACTAAAATTCAGTGACTAAGCAGTTTTCTACCACTTCTTCCAGTGGCGCGACAGGCCGTGCAGGCCCTTGGCTCCCTGGATATTACACTCAAGTTTCTCGATGCATTTTGTTAGAACGCCTAATTTTACCCAACGCCTAATTTTGTGAGTGGCCAACATTTGGCGGACGGTTCTCACATACCTGAGGAAGAGGCTGTGTGTGAATCCCCATTTAACTACATCCTTATAAAAGTCCCACCGAGATTGGGATTAGAGCTCGCAACCATTAGCATGAGCGCTAGCCACTCAGCCACTGGCTGACCTCTTTCTACCAGTACTTCCCGAGTTTTTAGTAGAAGCTCTTCTCCTTTGGAGATTTCGAGTTTCATCGAGTTGCCTCCTTCATACACTATTTTTCAAACAACTTCCTTTTCCTCGCCCAATCTAAATAGCAATAATCTTAGCACCCAGACGTTGGAATGTCATTTTCAATATGTTGTATAGATTACGTTTTCATTTAATTTTATTAATTGTTTCATTTCATGTCATATTATTTAAATTTTCTCACCAACCTCAGTTGTAAAACTGCTTCTTCCTTTTATTTATACTTTTACTTACCTATATGAAATATGTAGCACGGGAAATTATTGTTATCGTAAAAATTTTCAAATTCCAGTTTTCAACGGAAAAACACCTTTTAGGGTCTGAGTCTGAATAACCACGTCGCGCGAAAAGGTCTCTGTGTATGTATGTTTGGTAGTCCATCATGGAAACGAAAAGTCGTATGAAACTAATATTTAATATTTAAGATAACTATAAGCCCGAAATGTTACAGTAACGATTCCATAAAACACAAGAGCTATTTAATGCCAAGCTTTTTGCACCTTTTCACGATTTTCTCAAAATCTTTTTTAACAAATTTAATTAAACTCCCTTTTTCGATGTAAAATTTAATGGGCTTTAATATCATATATGTTTTATTTTGATTGAACCAGTCTATAAGGGCTTAAATAGTTTAATTTTCTTCCTTTAAAGTATCAATAATTTATAAAATTAAAAAAAATAATCGTATCATTTTGTTACTATTGGGTTGTGTCACATGGAATGTCCGTTTTCAACGTTAAGGATTTTTATTAAAAATACTATATGAAAACAAGATAATTTTATTCGAAGTATTTACCTTCTTTTTCTACACATTTTTCCCAAAGTGACGCCAACTTTTTTTATCCCCGAACTGAAAAAACTCAAAGCTTTGAAGTGAAACAATATCTGAAAACGCCATTTTCACTTCATCATCATTTTCAAAAAGTTTTCCTTTGACGAAGTTTTCTAAATTCCTAAACAGGTGGTAATCTGTCGGAGACAAGTCGGAAAAATATGGTGGGTGCGGAAACCAACGGCGAATGGTCCGTTCATTAACACTCCCTTCCCCAAACGCCTTGCAAATTTTTCTAGCGGCCTCAGCTGCTGAATGGCCATGTTTAAACTCGAACAAAAGTATTACTCAAAAATCGCGTGTTTCCATGTTCATATTTGGAGGTATATTAAAAAGTGGGTAATTAATTGGGAAGCTAATGTTTATAATACAAAGGTAAAGGATTAGTAACTGTTTACTTTAAATATGTAAACATTCGGAAGAAAAAAACAGAGACCTGAAAAATCCTTTATGTATTTCAGAAACTATAAAAACGGACATTTCATGTGAAACAACCCAATATTAATAAATAACAGTTAAACATCCCAATAAAGGAGATAAGTTTAAAAATATTTTTTCATGCAGTTTTGAACATACGATAAAACTAAATGATACTGGTAGATAATAATGTAATAGATTATTTAATAAAACACACGTTATCGTTATTACTTCTTGAAGCTTTTTTCATCCCTTTTAAATTATTAATTTGATTTTAACAACGTAGGTAATTGAAATTCGTGTGTTGCCCACCAGATTTTTATTGCACACAATACAACTTATTAAATCAATATCTTTTACAGAAGTTTTAGTTAGGAGTTTACTTTTTGGACAAACTTTTAATAAAGTCTGAATAAATTAAATCTACGTATGAAACTAATTAATATTTTATCTAATAATCAAAGGGATATAAATACAAAATATGTGACCTAGTTGCTCATGCGATTTTGTTTGCGAGTAATGTAAATATCTTAAATTCTTTTTTAGCTTTTAGAACTACAAAATCCAAGTCATGAACAATGGTGTATATTTTTATACTCAAGGAACATTAGTCTCAAAGTAATAAAAACATTTTTCATTTCATCTCACACCGAAATCGGAATTAAAAACATAAATAAGGTCAAACCTTATTTTAATAAATAAAGTAATAACTTGGATGGGACTGCCTCCTTTCAGTACAATGAAAAAAAAAGGTGTTTTTGGACATTATTCTGTTTATTGCATACATATTTTTATAAACGATACAATTAACTTTAAAACAAATTCAAATCATTTATGTTATTATTATACTAATGTAATTAAAAAATTGAAATATAAAAACTTATAGCTGATCTCAAATATAATAACAAATAGGTATGTACAGTTAAAGGACAGTCCTAATCCAGTAGAGATAAAAAAATATATATGGCTGATCAGTTTCCATTTTCCTAAAGTAACTGGGTTAATTAAATATTTAAATTCAAATAGACGAAATAATACAAATGAATAATAGGATAAAATATTTATCTATAATATTTAAGGTTTTTTTTTTTTTTTTTTTTTTTTGTCTGAAAAGATATTAGTTTATGTTATTATAATAGTTATTACTTTTTAATGATATTATAGTGGGTTCTGAGGATAGGGAAAGAGCTTCTAAACGTTGATGTATCAAAGGAAATAATTTCGTGAAAATATTTAAAGAACAACTGGCTACTCCTGCTAATAATTCTATTTGTAACATTACTCTACGTTAATATAGTATATTAATGAGTTGTTCGATAATATTGCATATTTTGGTTTAGAATGTAACTAAGTTATAAAGAATAAAACCAAAATATAAATGTATTTGGTGTTATATCTTAAATGTATAGTTTCGGGTTCCCGAAAAGGGAAGTTCATGTTGACCGTGCTGCCACCTGGCGGCTTGTCAAAGAAGCAGAGCGCCTCTAGTGGCCGAAAAAGAAACTGAGTTGTTGCAGGTCTTAGCTGGATGAGCCATAGTTTTCTCTTGTTCCTGTATTATATTATTGTTCTACCAACATGGAGTAGAGAAAATTAAGAATGGGAAAAAGGGGAGGAGGAGGAGAGGAGAGAAAGTGCGATATAACTATTTAAAAGCTTGTTGGCCACCTCAGGTTTCCCCAAGGCAGCCACATAAGTTAATATAACATGAAGTATATTTTTCACTAGTTCAAATTACTAACTTACTAACCCAAGTATCAATATTGGCCACAAGATCCAATTGTATAGATCCTTTTCTTTTAATATAATACTAGTATTCAGTGTTTCATTTATCTAGTTCCATCCTTCATTTACTTAGTTTTTATATCTTCATACAGACCACCTTTTCAAAAAGGAGTGATCATCTAACCCCAATCATGTATTTTATGAATTACTTCAGGCGTCTAGTACTAAAATAAATTCTTAACTTCTTAGCGGTACAGCTTTTAACGAAACAGATTTAAGTTTAATCGCTAATCTCCCTTCATACACATTCAGCTAATTAAAACAAGAATAGCGTGTAGAAGGCACATATTCAGTCTAGTACATTTGCATAGAATAATTGGCAAGGGCATTGAAATAGACAAGTAGGGTTAGACGACCTGAGCGGTAAAGTGGTTATGTAGGTTATATTATAGATCCTATAAAAAGACTAAAATAATTCACCAAAACGACAGCCGTTTAGGACAGTTGATAAGCCTGCTAACGAAGAGGCTTGGAGCTACCTCTAATTGTTGGATACCAAAGGAGTTAGAGAGCCTCCGGAAGGCCTAGAGGTAACGAAATCATGGAGAGAGGAATCTAATTGTTGCTGTCCGGCATCACACTTCCATTAGGATCAAAACTCATTTAGTGTCTACCCGCACTATGAGGATGCATCTGCCTGGACCAAATCTCCAGATGGTAAAGGGAGAATTTTTTTTAATTTTAACAGCTCTGAAAGTTCTGCATATCCCAGAGTAGCTACACTACTTAATAAAAAATAAGCCTGCCGGATTACAGCTGTGTTTGAATATGATATCTAGAGAACAGTAGTCCAGCGTCCTATTAGCAGAACAATACCGCTCCCTTTTAAATCCCTCTCCCAAGCGGACATTTCTTCCTCCCACGCTAACGAACGATCCACCATACAAGTTGGTTTATTTTAGGAAATCTCAAAGTAAGCGAGCAAAAAAAAAAAAAAAAACACAAATACTCCAGCAGCCTAATTTGAATTAATCAGAACTAGGTGCATTCTTTATTCGTACTTTTTTTTTTTCGTATATATCGTTGATAGCATTTTAAACGTGAATTATTACATATTCTTTATAATATATATTTTTAAATTATTATATTCAAATTAGAATACTCTCTTCTACAGTAATATATTAAATCTCACATGAATTATACAGCATCTATGTTTCAAGGTATTAACACCTCATCTTCAGAAAATCGTATTGAAAATTGCTTCTTGATCAAACTTGTTCCCCCTTCTAATACTAAAGTTCTTATAGCACTTCTTATATGGTGGTACAACTCTGTACTTTAGATTCGTATAATTGATGTGACATTACATAAAGAAAAGAGTGTTTTAATTTTAATATAACAATAAATTTATACTATATGTGGTTAGTGATTTAAAATTAAATTATATTTTTATTTTCACTTAAAATTCACATATGATATGAATATATAGTAAAGGAAAGTATTGCGATCGTGAAAATTTTCGAATTCCAGTTTTCACCGAAAATACATGTGTTAAGGTTCACAGAGTCCAAATGACCGAGTCCCGCAAAAAGGTCTGTATGTGGTAACTCTAGCGAGAAAAACGAAAAGCTTTACGAAACTGAAATTCTATATATAAGACTTTACGTTATACGCCGAGATGTTACAGAACCTTTTTCATCAAAATCAGCTAACCAGAAGCGTCACTATATACCATGCATTTTGTACCTTTTTACGATTTTCTCAAAAACGGCTTTATTGATTTTAATTAGACTACATATTTGGATAGAAAATTTAACGGACATTAATTATGTAGGTTTTATAATTATTTAAATAGCGTGACAGGGCTTAAATGCCGATATTTAAAATTGTCTTCCTCTAAAGAATCTTTAATTTTTTAGGCTCAATAAAAATAACCATATCATCTGATTAGAACTGATAAGTTGACTGAATTCGATATACAACTAATGAATAAAATAGCAAACAAAGTTCTTTATGCTAACTTTGTGTTTTTGAACATAAAACAAAAAATTATTAAGGTTGATTTTGGGCTGAATAATTCTTCCATTAATACTCAATATTTTATTTCATCAGTATGACGTTTCGGGATATTCTCCCATCTTCAGAAGTCTACAAAAATTATATTAAGCAATTACCATCACATTAAAAATTACTATAATGAAGTGAATGGTTTAAAAAATTTTATAAATTAGGTGTCAATTGATAACAAAATTTTAAAACTATTAAATAACAAAATTTAAAATAATAAGGTGGCATTAAAAGCAAAAACTTAACAATGTTACATAGTACTTAGTTAAATAAATATTAATATGCATAAATAATATTCCGTTGGAAAGCTAAAGGTTTTAGAAAAAATATTATCTTATACACAACTTAGTAAAAGTTAATAAACAGTGATGAATAGCCGATAAAACTTATTGATTGCTTTAGATAATAATAGAATATCCTTGTAAAGTGAGAATGGTTGACTGTGTGAGTAAATGAGAGAAGTTAGTTCAGGGTGCTGTCAAAAGAGCAATTAAGATATAAACTTAATAAACTGGTGCCGATGTTTCGCCCTAAATTATAGGCCATCTTCAAGGCGCCCTTTACTATATCTGAAAATTCTTTATTCAAACATAGGAGAGTGAAAGTCGAGTGTTGCCAGTACCAGAATTTTATATATATTTTGGATCATATTGTTCTTCATGAATGGCGTTCACAATAACGGATCTGCATTGATCATTCGCAAAAGAGACATGATACCGCCTCAGGACAGGAGCTTCCTTGACAAGCTACAGTTCTGCTTGATGGCAGTTCTCAATATTGATTAAATTGTTCTCTTGAAATACATGCTTGTATAATCTATACAAATTCGGATATTTATCCACATTGTATTCGCATACCGAGACTAATTAAAACATGCACAGGAAGAACTACATATTTTATTTTATTCCATTTCTATATCATCAGTTCATTTTCGACTGATTTCTGAGTTGATGTTTTTTATTGTGACATAAATGTTTTAATTATTAAATAAATAATAAAAATCTGCCAAATTGTTTCGTACTCTAGCAGGTGCTTGGGTCACTGGCAGAATATCTGAAGACGTACTATTTAATAATACCATACAATTTAACTTGGTAATAGCAATGTAAATATCATTATTTATGTTACTGATGTATGAGAATAAACAAACCATTCGAGGTAATTTGATCTGGGACCAAGACACTGGTCTGGCAAAAAAGCTCTCACCATAAATTATTAACATTGTGTGCTAACATCACCAAGAATTTGCTCAGCTCTGTGGATCATCGTCTTGCTTCTACCGTGTGGTCAGAGTATCTCTGTCTTAATGTCCTAAATGTGGTCTAGCCTTATTTCACATCCTATATTTCCCCTTTATAGGTTCGGGTGCATGACTTCTACCCATGTGCACCTATGAGGAATCCTATCCACTGCTGTTGAGCTTCTCACGGGGCAATTCCTTCCTAACCAGTCCCCTCTGCTATACGGTAGGTGCGGGTTTGCCCACTACCTGGCAGAGTAACCTTACACCTAGTGCTGCAGTACGTGCTTCTTCCACGGTGGGCTCAAACCTCCATCTTACTCTCTAACCTTTAAAGAACACGCAATCTAGGACCCTATCTCACCTTATATTAACCATACCTCGAGAGTACTATTCAGACGAGAAACAAAATTGAAAGAGAAAATATTTATTGTTTGAATTTTTTTTATTGGAACATGTTTTCAAACAATAACATTAATTAGAACAAATATCATTTCCAAAAAATATATATAATAATTATTAAATATTAATTTGGAAACGTAGGACAGCTTTTACTCTTTTCTTCTACTTCTGGCAGATTTTGATAAACACTGTCATCAAGAAAAATGGGCTAGTGCGTGGGAAAAAATATAAATAAATTCGATAATTCAGTTCATCGTAGCGATTTTTATATTATATTATACTAATAATATATTAGATATTTTTTAAAAAATCAATTTTTTTATCATATTCATAAATAAAATAAATTAATGAATTAGGGTCTTACTAAATTTTATTCATTGATTTAATATATTAGTAGCGAAAAATGTATTCTCTCGTTACGCAAAGCGTTAAAAATTGTAAGACAAGGTATGATTTTGCAAAATCATTTTTTGAATTAATGATTTGATACTTACTGGATATTATTTTATTTGCATAAAAATGATATCTTTACATGAAAAATCTTGTTCAGTGTTTTTGTCAATATAAGTTTAGCTTGTTATTGAGAAACGTGTAATTTCGATTTATCAAAATACTTCTATGCTTCTTAATCTGATTACAATTTGTGAAAAAGTATGAATTTTATTTCATTTTTGCATAATAGTACAGTCTAAAACTTATTTACTTTATAAGTTCTATTAATTTCTAAACGTTGCCAATATATAGTTGTATATCTACACTTGTAAATAATATCCCCATGAATGTTTTACGAAAATATTCTTTTCGTTTGTTTTTTTTTGTCTGTTAGCCTAACAGGCAGAGAAGCCCTTGGCCCAGCGAATGTTTTTTACATAAAAGTAATCCAAAATAATAAATTTTAAATGTTTTATAAACATTAACCTTAATAAAAATTAATCATAGATATTTATTAAGAATATCTATGTAGTTTGGGGGACCTATCGGGGACGTGTTAGCTAAAAGGCTTCACTAAATGACCCTTGTCACGGAAACGGTTCCCTCATTTTCGTTGTTCCTTTTCCAAGATTTTCCATTATCTGTGGAAATGTCATTTTGTTCATTTCGGACTAATTTTCCGCTTGACTACTGCTGTTTTGTTGCTCAGGTTATACAAGAAAATATTACTTTAATATCTATCAACTTCGAACTTTAAAGTCTGGCCACAAGACCAAAGGATTATAATTAATTCTTATTCACAATGATATAAGAAGAAAAGAATGGATTAAAGTGTACAATAAAACAAAAGAGCAAAATAAATAAGTAAATTTTGATAGAATAATGTGTTGAACATTAAAACAGAACTAAACATTAAAACTGTTTCATAATAATTGATCCATTAACTAAGTAAAATATAAAAAATAAATTATAAAATTTCTTCTTGAATTGATCTTTGATTTGAAATATCAGGCTTGTTGAGCGTCTGTTTGAGATGACAGTAGGTACTGGAAGAGCTGGGACTTGAATGATGGTAGGGAAGAATCATGGCCGATATGAGTAGGTAAGGAATTGCAGAGAATAGTAAGTCACAAGGCCACGGGCGTTTTCCCTTGTCGTACCGGGATACCTTTTATTTATTTTATCTACAAAATAAACTCCTGCTCAGCCTTATTAAGGCAGACCTCTATTACGCTTATTCTATTTTTTTTTTTTTTCATCTGTGATCTCCTCGAGGTATTTAGTTTTAACTTCGAGGTGCTTTTTGATATTTTTGAAGCGGTGGCTGAGCTTGAAACTTAGTTCGCCATATTTTTCGAGCGATGATTTAAGGCTTTTGATATCATCATTAACCTCCGTTCGGAACTGATTAACCGCGGCACGTATGTCCATTACAGACGGTTCGGCGATCTTTGTAGAACTCGCTGATTTCTTTCTAGCTTAGTCGCTTAGAACGTTTCTTCCCATTTCGCAATATTATTAGAGTTTATTTTAATAGAAAATAAGCATGTGATTGCGCAAGTATGAAAAGTCTGCAAATAGGAATATGCAAAAGTTAAATAAGTATCAGATGACCCGTAATGAAAATAAATCATATATAAATACAGTCATATTTATTTCGAGGAACCATTGAAATACAATTTTCACTTAGTCAACAGCATCATAAATTATATATAATGCGTCACGTATAAATTATGCATTTGTCCGTGTAATTTATTTAGCTTGTGATGTTTATTGGTTGTGTTTTAAAGGCGTATTCATTATTCAAATTCGGTAAATCATGTTAATAAATTTCCTGATAAACACATTTTTTTTAAATTGCATAATTTCTCGTTCCTGTGATAAAGGCAGCTCTCAAAAATAATAACATGGACATAACAAAGCTAAATCATGTACATTGTAGAAAATATTCTATCTTATTGTAACTGAATTCTGTTCTCTTCTGTTATTTTTTTTTAATTAATGTTTTAATAACGAATTCGGCCGACTTTAACAGCAAACATTCTATGTATGCTCATATTAAATACGTTTTTATATTTACGAATACGAGTATATTTACAATAGATTTTTCGTTCTATTTGTTAGTAAACAAAATTTGGTGTACATATATATATATATATAGTTTTCTAGGGGTGTCAGGATTCAGTCGATAAAGCAGTGAAAAAGCAGAATATTAAAGTTTACACTCAATAATATGTAGATGAGATTGCTGATCCAGAAAAAATGCTGCAAATTATTACACAATGATTTATAATAATAATAATAATAATAAATTCTTTATTTATTCTGGGACTAGTCCCTTAAGAATAATATGACAAGAAAATTAAAATAAACACTTTTGAGTCTTAGAGTATAAAAACAAAAAACAATACAATTTAAACATAATTTAAACAAATATAACAAATCAAAGCAACTTAAAATAAAAATATTGAAAATTAAACTAGATAATAAATAAAATAAGAGATATGTAAATATATACAATTTTGTAAAAAAAAAAAAAAATTACTTTTATTTATTATTATTTTCTTATAATATACCAATAATATAACATGTGCAAAATACAACGTAACATAAAACATAATACAAGGAAGTAAGGATATTAGTCATAACCGTGGAAGTGACAATCAGGATAGTTGTAAAAGTGTCGGTGATTAAAGAGTAGAACAGAGCTAATCCTAAAAATATTAATTATTATAAGTCCTTGGTATCTTTCAGAAAAGAAAGCAACAGGTATTTAAATTGATAACACAAATTTAGACTGAGAATTAAAAAAATAAAATAAAATAAAACGTAAGTAGCTAAAACATATAGGAAATAATTATTAAAATACTCAATTATGATTATAAATAGAAAAGCATAACACAAATTGTATATGAAAAATTAAATAACTATATTAGTATATAACTGTTTATATAGCTCTTTGAAGGCTATTAACTGATATGATAAGCAATAAATAATTCAAAGGAAAATGTCCTATCAAAACTGATACTTTCAAAACGCTATATCTCTGCTTTTTCTGAGCTGATTTTAATAAGCCTTTTTTCCCTTTGTAATTTAACTCTCTTTTGAATTTCGAAACGAACAAACGAAGTTTTTGTTCTTGATTCTAGTTTAACGTATCATGAAATGTAGGCCCTCAAATTACTAAGGTTCATTATTGAAAATAATTAACTAAAATAGAACATATTTTAAATACATTGAATACACAGTGAAGGGATAAAAAGTAATTAAGTACAGATTATAATTAAAATTACATTTGTTCTAATTTTATAAATATATTTATTTTCTCTTATTATTATAAACTGTCCATAACACAAGGAAAATTATCTAATGTGAGGAAGCAGTAAGAAATGCGAGGCATCAGGAAGGATCAGTATACTTAGTATCAGCCTTTCTTGGAGTGATCGACTATTAACCAAGGAGATCTCACATCCAGCACCTTTTCAATCTCCTTCTTCGATTCATGACCATGACTTAACTGTAGTAGCCATATCTGTGATAATTGTGTTTGTATGTCCGTGTAAGTTATTATGAAATCATAGATAAAGAGTCCTTATGTGCTTATCGACTGTTGGTAAGTATGGATTAAAATACATTTGAATTCATGTTATGCAATTTAATAAACTTTTATTAACAACAAACATTAATAATAATAATGCAATCATAAATCATTAACCTGATAATCTGATTCTTGGGCCGTAGTAATTCGGAAAAATCCCTCTCTCTACTATGTCTAGTATAATTTTGAAGATTTTAATATCCACTCAGTTCTGTAAGACACTTTCGTGTTTAATATTGTAATATTTTCTTTTAAATGTAATTATAACACTAGGACAAATGTTAATTTAAATTATATATATTTAACTACTCTATATCTACACAGTGTGAATTCACTGCATTATAATTGACTTCAAAGGGCCTTTATCAATAGGATTTCATGCTAAGTTATACAGTTCACTAATTACTTCACTCACACCCATACTTGTCTCCTCTATGAATCCCATATACCATCTCAAATCTATTTGTTCTCAATACGCGAATTTTCTAATTTTCTAAATAACAAGCAGTGATATGCTTACGCTCGAACGCTACCTGTAACGTCAGTTGGACCACCAGAGGGACAACATATGTTAATGCGCAGAGTAAACAACATTTGTGCTCAGATGGGAATCTGATCTGGTTTGGTAATCAGAGTGTTAGTATAATTTGCATCCAAAGTGATTCCAAACTAGCTTTATATACCTCAGTGTAGGCCTCATAAATTTAAGACCTTGATCGAGTAAGCATATCTCCCCGATCGGTACTAATGCGACGCATTCGATTATTTATTCAATATCCAATTTTACGTAACGCTATAAAAAAAAGAAGCATAATAATGGGAATCATTATTGAATAATTTAGTATTTCCTAATGATTATGTTATGGTATTATAACCTATATGGGGAGCGGCGTGGTCTAGTGGATAGAGCGCTAGTCAGCTGTGCATCGGGTCCTGGGTGCGAATCCCCGTTGTGACGGAATATTATTTATTCTGGCGATTCTGGGGGATGGAGACCCTCCTGGGGCAGACCCAGTCTCTATAAAGTGGGTACCCAGAAATGGGAAAAACCTGGCGGCTGGCCGAATCACCACATTGCATGGCCACATTGAAACAGTATGCATCTCTATATGTACTGAGCCCAAGATTCTTCAAGGGTTGTTGTGGCACGGGTAAAAAAAAAAAATTATAACTTATATAGCTGAAAAGACGAAACCAGCAATACTATCGGATTATTTTCAAGAAAAATTTGCTAGTTTTTTTTTTTTTTTTTTTTAAATGTATTTACTCACCGGTCACTCTTTCTTCGACAATAATCAGATGCGTTGTATTCTATTGAAGAGCTCACATGACAGGCATAAGATGTCAGTACACACCAGCACCTAACGTGAAATTATTGCCAAGTTCAAAACGCTTAATCTCCACTACTTCTTAACACATTTAAATGATTTTCTTCTATCGGTGGTGATGACAAAGGGAGTGCCTGATATGGGAAGTGCCTGAAGTCGGTGGTCCAGCCTTAGTCCACCCTTATTACTCTTGTTGGCTAATAGCTGGGGTCTAGGAAGTTTTCTGGTGTATCGCGTGAGTCCCGAGAAATGTAAGTAAACGCATTTTGAACCTTTTCCGACCAAGGCTTATCATTATTTACTTGATTGATATAATAATTATTCGATAATGAATTAAGAGAACTCAGTACCTTCAATTTTAAAATTCTGTACTTCTCTCTACATATATATAAAAATACATTCAACACAACTTTATGCACCTTGAACAATCTGAGTTAAGTACATAAAATGTCCTATTTTTTTTAATAATTAATCGCGGTGTACTAATTCCAATACTCCTTAAGTCATAACTTCCTAATAATTATTTCATATTATGTAATTACTATCTGTATACCTATGTTGGTAATAAATGTATATGTCTATCAATCAAATTATCAAAGAGCTAGATAAAGAAGAGCTATCTACACTATCAATTTATATTTTTAAAAAGATTATCCATCATAATTTTTGTTTGTTTTTTTGTAATTTAATTCTCCCTTTTTTATTTGAATATTTTTTAAGACCTCGCTTGCTTTATCTTCTTTTCTGTAGGAAAAATGTTCTTAAAAATATAAAAAAAATACTAAAAATAGGCTATATTCTCTTCAATAAACTACATTTCCAGGATCTGTTTCAATGGTGATTTAAAAGAAATATATACTGGTATGATTTTATTTTTATTTTTGGTCTTGAAAACTGTAGTGGTCATGTTCGTTTTATTAGAAAATAAAAGTGGCATAGAGACAAATATAAAAGCCATTCATAAAATTGTCTACAAAAGAAATAAATCTGGGCATAACTGGGAAAAATCCAGCCATTCTGACTGTTTACTTGGAAAGATAAAATAACCACCTTTAATACCCAACTACTCTTCAGTCCGGCGCTTCTATTTATGTTATTCTCATTTTATTTAATCATGAATAAACATCGTTTTTATTTTTATATATTAGCCTTGTCCTCATGCCTAATATGACGTTTTCATATATTCAACTTTATATTTAAAATACCTGTTAATTACATTCCACACCTTTTACTTACTTTCCTACTAACAATAAATTTTAAAAGATTAAATTTAATTACGAAATAAATACTAAATGTGTTCTTTTAAGAATATATGAAATTTAATATAAGGAACATCGTTATATTTTTTTAGTTTATTTTTCTTTGGTTTAATAATAAACCTTTGTAATCAAGTAATAAAATAAAGAACCTTTCCCTCGAAATTTGAGATCTCCAGTTTCAAGACGTGTTAAATCCTATAAAGATTAATACAAATATGTCCACTCACCGTCCCCTGCTTTTCTCCAAAACTACTGGATCGACTTTTCTTATGGAAAATGGTTGATTTTCCATGCCGTATAAGTAATAACTCTTAATAAAACAATAAAAAATTTCCACCCATTAAAAACATTATTTTATATATTGCACCGTTAAATTTATATATTTTACTTTATTTATTCATTGTTACAACAATATTTGATATTTGAAAATCTAAATAAAAGCTAGTGAAAAACAAAAAAAACGGACTAAATGACATTAAAAAATATAGTAAATATTTATACTAAAAATATGCCTTCTTCTATATAAAAAAAAAAAGTTTGATAGATATAAACTTGTGCTAGCCACAGATGAAATAGAATTTTTACAATTTCATCTATGACTAGCACAAAAGTTTAATTTATGAATTAAAGTAAGATAGCTTTATAAAACCGTATTAATTGTGAAATATAGATCCGCCAATGTTTTTGTATAAAATAATTCAGAACTAATTATTGCTAAAACACCTTGCCAAGCTTTTATTTTTGCAATATCCAACACAATTCAAACCCTGAGTCCTATCAACTGTTTAAAAATTATTAATTGGATTAACATCAGAACTTATTATAATGAAAGAGATCCTTAAAATGCCTATTAGCATGAGAAATATTAAGATAAGTAAAATAATGGGCGTTGAAAAAAAAAAATCTATATGAATGTGGCCCTGTGTAAATATATTAAAAAAATAAACTATAGCACAAAGAATATGTTTAATCAAACCGGAAACTAAAATTTATATAGTTTTAAAGATTGTATTCGTGATCTGTTCTGACCACAGATACATCTCTTGAAGTATATAGTGAATTTTCTAGGATAGTAGTTTTGTATTGAGGGTGTATAGTCGACTGTAGAAACTATTATAGGTGGAATAGTCAGGAATCAGTCATTTTTAAAAAGTTTTTTAATTTTGCCAACGTTTCGGCTCAAGCTTGTGAGCCATCATCAGGGCTACAAACATCAGAACAAAAGAGATACATATTAATATGATAATGAAAATTTTCTTCTGAATGTAGTGACAATGATAACATTTGAAATAAAACAGAAAATATACCAACATACTTGAATATTATAGATACAAATAATGATAATATGATACATAATCTGATGATGATAAGCATAACAAATTTTACAGAACTTTAGACTTTAATATAAAAGTAAAACAAAAAAAAAACATATATATATAAACGTACCATTACTGAGCCATGTCCAAGCATAAACTGAGGAAAACCATAAACATAGGTAGTATGGGGAGGGGTTCGTGTAAAAACCCTGAAGGTTTTCCCCTCTAAGTGTAAATACTACAGCTTATCTTTGTTTTTAAAAAGTTTTACAAAATTATATAATGGAAAAAACAAAATAATATATCCGTATGTACAATAAGGTTGAACATTTTTAACAGAAAATTATAAACACTAGAATCTGAGGTATTTAAAAGATCATGAGGTATATAATAAAAAACAAAATCAAATAAATAAATAACAAAAACAAGAACCAGAGGTGTTGTAAACAAAAAGATAAATATACAGTAAATAAATAAAATATACATTACACAAGCAATTTGTACAATAAAGTGATAGAGTTATAATTTAAGGAGACGGAAGATGTTAGCATACGAGGGAGAAATTATCTCTTTGTCAGTTTTATGATTTACGGGAACTCGATCTTTTTCCATATGGATATATATAGCTTCGGAGAGGAGTCGCTTTTTGTAGTTAGGTACGGTGGCTAGGATTTCAGGATTATCAAAATCAAAATGATGGTCAAGGGATATAGCGTGCTCGGATAATTTTGAGGAAAATGGGTTACGGGTAGATATTGTGTATTTGTGCTGATAAATTCTTTTTTTGAGATAGTTTTTGGTCTCGCCTATGTAACATGAATTACAATTTGGGGAAGAGCAGGGAATACGATAAACTAAATTTGATTTTTGTAGGAAAGGGATGGGATCTTTTAGTTTTGAATATAGATTCTTTCATTTGTTACTATGTTTTAAAACTAAGCGGAGATGGGGAAAGCTAGAGGATAAGACTTTTTTAATTTTTTGAGATAGAGATGGGATGTATGGAATGGATCTGTACTGGGGAACTATGGCGGTTTGTGGAGAGTGTGCGGGGATGGAGTGAGGGTTTGAAGAAGTTTTAATGAGGTTCTTGATTAATTGGTCAGGAAAATTATTAGATTTTAGGATTTTTGTTAGTCGGGTTAAATTATCTTGGTGAAATTTTGTATCGGAAAGTGTTAAGGAACGGTGTATGAGGTTTTTGGCTACACTGATTTTCTGGTGATGTGGGTGTAAGGAAAAATAATTAAGGAGACGGCCAGAATAAGTAGGTTTGGTGTACCAGTTAGTGGATAGTGAATTATCGGAATTTCTTATGATAAGGAGGTCGAGGAACGGAAGTGAGTTATTGTTTTCTGTTTCAATGGTAAATTGGAGTCGAGGATGGTATGAGTTGAAAGAAGTCAAGATATTAGGGATGGCTTTGGGGTTGAGGATCAGGAAAAGGTCATCAACATATTTTTTAATGAAAAAAATATCTGCGGAAAAGTTCTTTCTGACAAAACCACATACCTTCCTACCAAACGCGATCCTACATCCTCTCTCACCACTAAATTTAACCAGCATTTAAAATATCTCCACGAATCCAAACAGATCACTCTCTCTACCTACAAAAACCTTATCTCCTATAATTCAGTTGCTCCCCGATGTTACGGCTTACCTAAAATCCATAAACCAGGAAACCCATTACGTCCCATAATTTCAAATATCAACTCACCATCCTCAAAACTCAGTTCATTCCTTCTTTCTCCCTTACAAAAACTCAGCCAAAATAACCCATATGACATCCAAAATTCACAGCAACTCCTTGAAGAACTGAAATCCCTAACTATTCCTCAAAATTTCATTTTAGCCTCCCTAGATGCTGTAAACCATTTTACCAACATCCCTACTGACCGTGCTCTTAAAATAATCGATGAAAATTGGCTGACCTTAGAACCACATACCTCCCTCAACCAATCCTCATACCTTGAATCCCTCTCTCTGTGCTGTAACTCTGGCTACCTATGTTTCCAAGAGAAATTTTATAAACAAATTTCGGGTTTAGCCATGGGAAACTGTCTTGCTCCTGATCTCTCCAACATCGTCCTCAATCACCTTCTTGACACCGTTATACCTAACTTTTCCGCAGATATTTTTTTCATTAAAAAATATGTTGATGACCTTTTCCTGATCCTCAACCCCAAAGCCATCCCTAATATCTTGACTTCTTTCAACTCATACCATCCTCGACTCCAATTTACCATTGAAACAGAAAACAATAACTCACTTCCGTTCCTCGACCTCCTTATCATAAGAAATTCCGATAATTCACTATCCACTAACTGGTACACCAAACCTACTTATTCTGGCCGTCTCCTTAATTATTTTTCCTTACACCCACATCACCAGAAAAACATAGGTAGCCAGAGTTACAGCACAGAGAGAGGGATTCAAGGTATGAGGATTGGTTGAGGGAGGTATGTGGTTCTAAGGTCAGCCAATTTTCATCGATTATTTTAAGAGCACGGTCAGTAGGGATGTTGGTAAAATGGTTTACAGCATCTAGGGAGGCTAAAATGAAATTTTGAGGAATAGTTAGGGATTTCAGTTCTTCAAGGAGTTGCTGTGAATTTTGGATGTCATATGGGTTATTTTGGCTGAGTTTTTGTAAGGGAGAAAGAAGGAATGAACTGAGTTTTGAGGATGGTGAGTTGATATTTGAAATTATGGGACGTAATGGGTTTCCTGGTTTATGGATTTTAGGTAAGCCGTAACATCGGGGAGCAACTGAATTATAGGAGATAAGGTTTTTGTAGGTAGAGAGAGTGATCTGTTTGGATTCGTGGAGATATTTTAAATGCTGGTTAAATTTAGTGGTGAGAGAGGATGTAGGATCGCGTTTGGTAGGAAGGTATGTGGTTTTGTCAGAAAGAACTTTTCCGCAGATATTTTTTTCATTAAAAAATATGTTGATGACCTTTTCCTGATCCTCAACCCCAAAGCCATCCCTAATATCTTGACTTCTTTCAACTCATACCATCCTCGACTCCAATTTACCATTGAAACAGAAAACAATAACTCACTTCCGTTCCTCGACCTCCTTATCATAAGAAATTCCGATAATTCACTATCCACTAACTGGTACACCAAACCTACTTATTCTGGCCGTCTCCTTAATTATTTTTCCTTACACCCACATCACCAGAAAATCAGTGTAGCCAAAAACCTCATACACCGTTCCTTAACACTTTCCGATACAAAATTTCACCAAGATAATTTAACCCGACTAACAAAAATCCTAAAATCTAATAATTTTCCTGACCAATTAATCAAGAACCTCATTAAAACTTCTTCAAACCCTCACTCCATCCCCGCACACTCTCCACAAACCGCCATAGTTCCCCAGTACAGATCCATTCCATACATCCCATCTCTATCTCAAAAAATTAAAAAAGTCTTATCCTCTAGCTTTCCCCATCTCCGCTTAGTTTTAAAACATAGTAACAAATGAAAGAATCTATATTCAAAACTAAAAGATCCCATCCCTTTCCTACAAAAATCAAATTTAGTTTATCGTATTCCCTGCTCTTCCCCAAATTGTAATTCATGTTACATAGGCGAGACCAAAAACTATCTCAAAAAAAGAATTTATCAGCACAAATACACAATATCTACCCGTAACCCATTTTCCTCAAAATTATCCGAGCACGCTATATCCCTTGACCATCATTTTGATTTTGATAATCCTGAAATCCTAGCCACCGTACCTAACTACAAAAAGCGACTCCTCTCCGAAGCTATATATATCCATATGGAAAAAGATCGAGTTCCCGTAAATCATAAAACTGACAAAGAGATAATTTCTCCCTCGTATGCTAACATCTTCCGTCTCCTTAAATTATAACTCTATCACTTTATTGTACAAATTGCTTGTGTAATGTATATTTTATTTATTTACTGTATATTTATCTTTTTGTTTACAACACCTCTGGTTCTTGTTTTTGTTATTTATTTATTTGATTTTGTTTTTTATTATATACCTCATGATCTTTTAAATACCTCAGATTCTAGTGTTTATAATTTTCTGTTAAAAATGTTCAACCTTATTGTACATACGGATATATTATTTTGTTTTTTCCATTATATAATTTTGTAAAACTTTTTAAAAACAAAGATAAGCTGTAGTATTTACACTTAGAGGGGAAAACCTTCAGGGTTTTTACACGAACCCCTCCCCATACTACCTATGTTTATGGTTTTCCTCAGTTTATGCTTGGACATGGCTCAGTAATGGTACGTTTATATATATATGTTTTTTTTTTTTGTTTTACTTTTATATTAAAGTCTAAAGTTCTGTAAAATTTGTTATGCTTATCATCATCAGATTATGTATCATATTATCATTATTTGTATCTATAATATTCAAGTATGTTGGTATATTTTCTGTTTTATTTCAAATGTTATCATTGTCACTACATTCAGAAGAAAATTTTCATTATCATATTAATATGTATCTCTTTTGTTCTGATGTTTGTAGCCCCGATGATGGCTCACAAGCTTGAGCCGAAACGTTTGCAAAATTAAAAACTTTTTAAAAATGACTGATTCCTGACTATTCCACCTATAATATGATAGTAGTTTTGGCAGATTTATTTGTTGTTGACCACTTTTACCAGAGCTGTGCCATATGTAAATCAATAGAATAATGGGTTTGTTGACTTGGGATAGAATCGCTTGAAAACCAGTACTAGACATGTTTGTATTTGTCGTCGATTTCTTATGTTTCCTATTTTAGCAAATGTATTGGAACATCCTTCAGCTTTTAAATCTACATTAATGCAATTTTTCAATATAATCATTCTATTAGAAAAAATAAAAAGGATTACACTGAAAACCAATACGATGCCGATACCACCAAATTCCGCCTACACAGACTCGTCCAATGTTCACCATTCAAGCCCAAGCTCCCGAGATCAGCCTTAACGTAATCCTCCCATCTACGCTTCGGCCTACCTTTCGGACGCCTACCAGTCGGATCAGCAAATACCAACATTCTCGTAATCCGCTCGTCATCGAGCCCAACAACTTTACTCGCCCATTTGAGTCTCCGCGATGCAATCAGCTCAATTATATTCACAGGATACAAGTTCCGCAATTCCGCGTTGTGCAACCTTCTAAACTCCCCAGTGGCCTCATCTCTCTTTGGACCAAATATTTTACGTAATACCTTATTTTCGAAAACCTTAAGCTGTTGTTCATCCTTTAAAGTATGCGGCCACGTTTCACATCCGTAAAGAACCGTTGGAAGAATAATAGTTTTATAAATTCTAACCTTTAAGTTTTTAGATAGAAGCCGCGAACTAAGTAACTTAGCAACTGAATAATAACACGCATTTCCCACCTTTAACCGGGACTTTGTCTCTTCCTGGATTTCATTTTTTGAAATGAAATGAAAAGAAATTTTATTCTGGGACAGCTAGTCCCCCTAAGAATAATATAAATGTACAATAAAATATTTAAATTCTGGCTATATAAATTTTAACAACATGGTATCAAATTATATAGCATATGGTATAAACATGCATGCACACACACAGACATACACACATATATACACACACAACATTCATATATATACCTACATATTTATACATACATTCACAAACACAAACACATATATATACATATACAAGGTCATATTACCTCAAAAAAATACAGATATTAAAACAAAATATAGTGAAAATTAAGATAAAAATAAAGAGGCCAAACGATTAAGTTTATAAAGGCACGGAAGAATGATGTTCGAGGAGATGGATAAATAGGTGATGTTTGAAGGAGGCTAAGGATTGGCATGTACGAATCGACATGGGTAAGGAATTCCAAAATGAAGATGCACGTATGACAAAGGATCTCTTAAAGGAAGCAGTTATATGGGATGGAATGAGCAAGTTCGAGGGCTGGGATCTTGTGTTGATAGAGTGGACAGAGGATAGGGGGGTGAACATATTGTAGATATAAATGGGTTTTTTGGTTCTAAAGGATTGGTAAAGGTAAGTTCCCAAGAAGTATTGCCGTCGGAATTTTGGGTAAAGCCACTTCAACTTTGCATACCAGGTGGATACATGAGAGCACCAGGGAATTCTGAAGATGAATCTAATGAAACAGTTCATCAGTCTCTTCAGCCTCATCTCAAGTGTCTCGGACAGTCCTCCAAACACCAGGCAGCCATAATCGAACTGGGGGATGATAAGAGAGGATACTAGGAGTTGGCGGGTTTTAAGGGGTATAAGTTTGCGTAATCGGAGGAACTGTTTAAGGATGGCTATGGATTTTCTAGAAATTTGGGAAATGTGATTATTCCAGGAAAGGTTTTGGTCGAGGAATATACCTAGGTTTCTAACGGACGTGTGGAAGATAATGGGTCTATGGTTGAGGTAGAGTAAAGGGTGACAGGTGAGGGAGTTGAGGAGATGTTTGGAACCAATGAGTATGGCTTTGGTTTTATCGATATTGAGCTTTAGGCCATTATTGATGGCCCATAAATTGATGCTGTCGATGTCTTCTTGTAATTTTTGGACCATCTCAGGCATTTCGGTGGGATGGAAGGAAAGGTAGATTTGGAGATCATCGGCATATAGGTGGTATTTAGAGTGATGTATGGAATTGGGTAGGTCATTAACATAGATCGAGAAAAGGATAGGTCAAAGTGATGATCCCTGAGGAACTCCATGTGTTAACAGGATCGGTGAGGAAGGAGGTTTATTTGGGATTGTCACAGTTTGAGTTCGGGCAGATAGAAAGGAGAGGAACCAGTTTAAGACACTATCAGATACTGAGAGGTTTCGGAGTTTGGAAAGAAGGACTTCATGATTTACCATATCAAAGGCTTTTGAGAAGTCAAAGAGAACTAGGATTGATATTTTCTTTTTGTCTATGGAGGATTGAAGGTCTTGGGTAATTTTTAGGAGAGCTGATTGTGTGGAATATTGGGATCTAAAGCCAGACTGGAAGGGAACAAGTAGAGATTTTTGTTCAAGGAAGTTATAGAATTGGGAGTGGACTATTCTTTCAAGCGGTTTTGAGAGGTTGGATAGGATCGATATAGGTCTGAAGTCCGATGCTGAGGAAGGGTTAGGAACTTTATTCAAAGGACGAACTATAACCTTTTTCCAGGCTATTGGAAACACGGAGCGTTGGAGAGAGAAGTTATAGATATGTAGGAGAGCGGGAAAGATGGCTGGGAGGCACAGTTTTATAATTTTCACTGGGATTTGATCAGGGCCGTAATCATTGGTTTTGGATTTAAGGATAGAGTATAGGAGGTCGTCGGGTGAGATGTTCTGGAAATAGAAGTTGTCTGAATCAAAGGTGCGTTGAGGAAAGCAGATTTGGGTCGGGTAAGGCATAAGAAGAGGATCAGCAAAATGCTTATTCAGTTCGTCGGGAGTTACGGGATGGATGGAATTGGATTTTGAATTTATCACGGATAATTTTTTAAAGATTTTCCATTTGGATTTGGAATCAGGAGCTTGTGAAAGGGAAACATGGAAAAACTTAGCTTTAGCACGGCGTATGGAAGATTGGGTAAGGTTTCTGAGGGATTTGAAGGTGGAGTAATCATTACTAATTTTTGTGCGTTTAAATTTTCTTCTGGCAGCATCTCTTTGCCTCATCAAATCTCTTATCTCTTGATTAATCCACGGTGCTGGGAGGCGCTTGATGGTAGAAGTCTTGAGCGGAGCATGATGGTCAAGGAAAGTAAATAGATTTGAGGATAGGCATTCCACCATTTCATTAATGGATGTTAAGGAATAAATAGGTTCCAAGGATTGGGATAAAGGATCAAGGTATGGATTTATCTTTTCTGTTGTTAAGGAGTCTAGATCGCGCCAAGTGGCTTTCTTAGGGATTATTCGTGGAGTTGGAATATTATAGGAGATATTGATGAGATCGTGATGCGAAAGAAAAGGCAAAGGAAGCTGAGATGAGGATGCTAATTTATGAGAGGAGTCAATGATAAAGAGATCAAGCCATGTGCTGGAATATTGCGTGTGATGAGTGGGTTGAAAAGGAACAATAAAAAGGTCTAGGGAATGAAAGATGTTTGTCAGATATGATCTATCTGGTGAATCGGAGATAAGATTGATATTGAGAACACCGATTATTATAACATGGTTGTACATTGGTATATAGGTAAATAGGGAGGATTCGAAGGTGGAATCATATCTGATTTGAGGAGGACGATATATGACGATAAATAGGAGAGTAAAGGTATCTTGAAAAATTTCTAGGAATAGATATTCGATATGAGGAGTGTTAGGAGAGGGAGATTTTAGGAGGGTTTTGACTCTCAAACTATCATGAACGAAAGCACAGACCCCTCCTCCAGTTCTGTCCTCTCGATCATGACGAATGAGGGTATAATTAGGAATGGATACAGAGGACGTAGGGATAAAAGGTTTTAACCAAGTTTCAGAAACAGCAAAAATATGGTAGAAATTGTGAAGGAAATAGTCGAGAAATTCGTCATAGTGCGCCTGAAGGGATTAGGAGTTAACATGGGAGGATAATAGGATATTAGACATTTATGGAAAGAAAAGGGTTTGTATTACTTAAGGTTTGGGAAGAAAAGGAACAATAGTAACAATAATAATATAAAATAGGTAATAATATGCTTATTTCTAGATATTCAGAAATTATGAATACAATTATGAAAATAAATTCAGAAAAAAATAAAATATTCACTATCGGAGTAGCTATAAAATAAAATTGTCTTGAAAAATGAAAGAAAAAAAAGGCCTCTAAAAAAAAAGAATTTATCTTAATATGAAAAAGAAAAGAAAAGTTTTTTTTAATAAGAAAAAAGAAAAAAAACATTATTTTAAAAAATAAGAAAAAAAAATTACAGTATCAATGGGAACGGTGAGTTTATTTCATTGAAATATGTCCAAGTCCTCGGCTTTGTTGATGATGATTGCTGGCTGTCCGTCATCTCGTCTACAACGCACACGTCCTCCGGCAAACCACACGTATTTTATCCTGGCAGCGGCCTTCTTCTGCCTCGCCAACCAGTATAGGTGCCGATTCGAAGCAGACATCTCCTCCGCGATATAGATCCGGTCGTCGTTGTCCCAGCCAAGGTGCCTAGTGGTGAAGTCCCTTTTAACTTTTCGAAGGCGAATCACCTCGTCCCGGACTATCTGGCGAACGAAGCGCGCGACTATCGACGGTGGTCGGGGATCCTCTCCTCTCGTCCTTTTCCTCTCCACCTTATCCAGGTCCTCGGCCGAGATTCGTACGCCCAGAGCGGCTCCGATAGAGCAAACGACTCCCTCGGGAGACTCTCCAGATTTTACTGGAATCCCTCTGATTTCTATAGAGTGGGAGAGTTGGGATTGCTCAGCATGGTTAAGTCTGACCTCCATGATTTTTAATTGATTTTTTAGGCAATTATTTTCGTTTAATAATTTTTCAATTAGTTCGTCTTGTTTTATGGTTCTTTCCTCCATCTTTTTTAGTCTATCGTGGTTTTCAAAGCTCATATCAGCTTGTTTACTCATATTTTCTTTTATCTCCTTCATATCATCATTCAATCTACTCACCTCCCCTAATATGGCTAAAATATTTTCCTCCATATTTTTGCTTGCTGTAACAGTGTATGTTTTTGTTACTTGGGACTTTCCCGACAGCTCACAGTTACCACATAACCATATCTTTTTCGCTTGCGCGAGATCTGGTTCTTGAATATTTGTGCATTTAATGTGGTATATAATTTTGCATATAAAGCACGAGAGCGTCGTCTTTTCCTCTCGGGAGATATTTATTTTACAGATGGGACACACTGCCATAACGAGTGGGGTGGTAACACTGCCAATGAGTAGTAGTGCGAGAAGGTGTGGTGGGGATGAGTGCGACAGTATTACTATAATACTCTCGCCGCGTAATCAACTGCCGAGTTTATACTCCTTGACTATTATCTACTCAGTCCTCTTTAAATATTCTTTAAAGTAGAGCAATCTGTTTATTCAATCACCAAAGTGGTTATTATGTACTTTAATATTAAATGAAAATAATACTCACAGTTACAGAATATAACAACTAAGAATTGTAGACCGTAGGAGAACAAAATAACGTGGGTATTAGATGGTGTTGACATCACAAAGGCTCAAGCCAAACTGATTTTTTCTAGTTACAATTGAGCCTAAATACTTGAATTTCTCTACGTGTTCAAAAGTATGCCCTGATACATCAATATCACCAAGATCGACACCGTTTCTGCTACTAATCATATATTTCGTCTTTATATCTATCGTATTTTATCGGTATTTAATTCGAGTCCTATTTCTTTACCGGTTTTTATTAACACACTTGTGTTTAGATGTATGGGTTGTATCAAAATATAGATTTTTTTTTTTATGTGCTATTATCAGATGAAAAATGAGTATTACCTCAAAAATTGAAAACAAATACAGATTAATTCTTGAAATAGAAATTGAATTTAAGATCTATTAAATAAAATTAAAGTAGAAAAAAAATTTAAGTTAATTTAAATCAAAAAGTTTATTCAGTTTAGTTGGAAACGTACGATTTGCATTAAATAATTTGTTATTGTTATTTACATCAAATCGTTATGTATGATCAGTAATACGTTTTTGCCCTATTTTACACTTTACAGTACTTTTTACAACTATGTATCTAAGATAATAATTTGTCTAAAATTTTTAGCTTTCCAACGGTCTATTATACTTTTATTTTACTGTTCTTATGTTTAAAAAACCAAAAATTACATTTAAAAAATATTTTGGCTCTTTCTCCTATAGTAAGTAATCAAATACCTTCAACATTTATATTTAACAACTTTTTATCAATCCTAAAATGATGATATGGCTAGTATATTTTAAAATAACTGAAAATTAAAGGTACTTTCGGGAAAGAAAATTTAATATATCGGCATTTAATTCAATCAGAATGAAACCTACATGTTATTAAAGTCCATTAAATTTTACATCGATTTAGCGAGAGTAATCAAATCGTTAGTGGTATAAAGTGGCTCTTATGATTTTATACTGGATTTTAATGAAAATGTTGCTGTAACATCTCACGACCACATTACTTTCTCTCAATAAATTACATATAGAGGTAAGTGGGAAAAAAAAGAAAGAAGAACCTCTTAGCTCGATTTTGCCTTACTTAATTTGATCTCATTCTTGTCAAATATCGTACCGTCTGGTTAATGTTGCTCACTTATTAACGATATTTAGATTATAAGAAAGTGAATCAACACACACATCAATTTATTAATTCATAATTATATAGACAATCATTTTAATTTGTCCCTTGGTATTGTAATGAGTTTTCTAATATATTGATTGATATATTGATAACATTGATTTTGTTATTTTTGGTATCCTCTTTCATTTTAATATTCGTGCCACAGTTGGGTTATCTCCATCAAAAATATATCAAGAACTGATAGATTCCTTCTGTGTTATTTGGTTATAATCATATTAAATAGTGTCTACTCGTAATTTATAGGATCACCTGTAGCATAGTAGCTAGCATAACAGCCTTCTATGCCAAAGGACACGGGTTTCTACCCGCCTGTGGTCCTAGGATTTTTCAATAGGAGTAAAAAGTCTTACGTTACGCTGAGAGGACGTAAAAAGGTGTTCCTGAGCCAGGTACTCGTTAAAGATCTACATCCTATTCTATTTAAGCCTGAATAGGCAAAATGTAGGATTCCCACTGTAGCATTGTCCGATTAACCATATTAGCATAAAGTGACGTTAAATAGAAAAACAAACAAACTCGCAATTTATGTTTAGTCATGGAATTAATAAGTTTCTAGTCTTATATTGTTATAAATAAAAAATATTAGTATCTTCAAATATGTATTGTGAGAAACTATTTTCCTAGAAGATGCCAGTTGAATTCATGTTATATATGTGAAACTTAAAACCAAATGAAAGAAAATCAATGTCCCGGCAAAGAGCCATAGGATTTTTGAAGGGAGTAAATATCCTTGGTTATGCCATACTTTGGAGGGAACGTTAAATGGTCCGAAGCCTGTGCTATGTCAGGTACTCGTTAAAGATCCCTATCCTAATTAGATCTATATAGAATAAATTTAGGACTCCCACTGTAACCTCGTCTGATTAGCCAACCTAACATAAAATGACGTTAAGTGAATACACAAATAAATGTTTACATTAACCTTTATTGTGACAGTAATTTTTTTTTTTTTAATAACAAACACTCAGTTATTTATTAACTTTAGTATTGCGATCATTTTTTCTTTCTTACAAGTAAGCTAAAATAATAAGGTATTTTTTACCTTTTAGTTTTTCTGGATTTGGTCCGTACCAGGTATCAATCCTTCCATTACAAACTCCACTCCCACATTAACCCACTAGTTTCAGTTCTTGCTTCCTCTTCCATTCCCGACAATCCTCCAAGGCGTCTGAAAAGAAGATGGCCTCGAGACCTAGTTTAGATTACCTAGTGGAGTGTTACCAATGGGCATATTCTCTTCATGTATATTATCAGCCAATTTACTTGATATATTTCCTAATACAGTTGTAAATTTCAATAAATTAATAAAGGAAAAAAATGTCTGATCCATATAAACATGAACATAAAAGCTTTAAGCCTTCCCTATTTATTTAGTTCATCTTTTTGATCTTAACAGTCTATGTAGGATTACAAGGAAAACCACGTGTATTTGGATAAACAGCAAACAGAATTACACGGAATCGACGACCCCATATCTCGGTATAAACAATGGTTAGAATTGAATAATTGCTTACCCGGACCACTGGTTCGAAAACACTCCTGATACTATAGCTTAGTAATTTAGCTCAACCAATTCAAAGGCATGAGTGTTAACTATAGGTATGTGTACTCTATTTGTTTATAAAACGCGTTTATTAACTTAATCTAAAATAGCTAAAAATAAATGTAAACATAAATTTCTTATTTAGGTATTTCCCACCTAATATAAACTTGGATGAGACCATTATATCACATAATATTGATAAGAGCTAGAAATATTAACAATAACCATGTATAGTTTACTGTGCCATGTAACGCGACAGAGGAAACGCAAGTTAAAAAAAAAATAATAATAAAAAATCTGGAAAGTACTTCATGTTACTTTGACTTTCCTCTCTACTTTTAGTTAGAGTTTCGATATTATTATTTATTTTCGTCTAAATGGTATAAAATATTAATTATTATCTTAAACATTAAAGAATATGTCCTATGTAATTAATTTATTTCCTATCAGCCTTAAAATACTGCTAAAAGATATTTTAATTTTGCCTACGTTTTGTCTCAAACATTTCTACCTACAATAATTTCAACTGTCGACCATACATTTTAAATTAAAAGACTTTATGTACAATGTATTTTAGTACTAAAATCATAAAAGTTCAGTGTAGCTGTAAATCGATATAACTACACTTATTTACAAAAAAGAAATTGTGTATGCTCTCTCATAGATATAATTATGTTATTTATATTCTAAACCAGAGATGGTAAATGGTTCCAAAAAAAAACAAACTAAAAAGCACTATAGATGATATTTTTTGTCATTCGAGCCCTGTCTGAATATTTCAGTGAAGACGAGCTCTATTATTTAGCAAATAAAAGTAAACTATTATTATAAAACGTATTTTATTATTTTAAACAACTTTAAAATCGTTTATAAAACACGCTTTTTGTTTTGAGGTTTTTAGAGTAATCGGGAAAATTCTAAAATATTTCTTGCACATACTTGTCTTCAATATTCAAATTTCTTACGATTTTTGTAATTATTTTTCCATATCTATTTGTAATAATCTTACCATGCACTACAACTGATTTATGTGACCCATTAAAAAAATCGAGTCCCATAAAATGAGTACCACAAAACCTAAATAGGACACAGGGGATTTCAGTGTGTGTCAGTGTGTGTGTGTGTGTGTGTGTGTGTGTGTGTGTGTGAATATATGTATGTGTATGTGTGTGTGTATGTGTATGTATGTATGGGTATGTGTGTGTATATGGGTATATGTATATATATATATATATATATATATAGGTGTGCGTGTGTTTATGAGTGTATGTATGTATATGTGTATATATATATTTTATTTATTCTTTTATCATACATTTTAACATAGTTGTATGGTTTCATGACAAATTGTAAGACGATTATTTGTAATTTGACAATATTTTGTACTTTTAGATCTAAGTTGTTCCACTGCACCTGAAGATGGCATTGTAGCCGAAACGTAGTGCGAATATTTTTTTTCAATAAAATAGTGGTGAAGTAGACATCAGCCTCCAATTTTATTCATAAAAATTTGACCTTCACCTAAACGAATCTACACCTTAGTTATATTTTATTTTTTTACTCAAATTTTAAGTTCTTTAAAATCGTTTATAAAACACAGATTTTTTTAAAAGTGGTTTAGAGTGAAATGGAAAATATTCCATGTTTACACTTGTCTTCAATATTTATTTTCAGTTTATTACTATTTTCGTAATCATATAATATATAATTATATATAATATATAATACTATATTATAATTATATAAGATTCGATTGTAGTTATTTTTATCGTTATTACTCAAATTTTAAGATACTACCACTTACCACATCCTATGCATAATTAAGTGAAAGTGAAATTAATCATTTTCTATATCTTAAACTTTGAGTACATTTGACATTGTTTAATGATAATTACATTATTTTATCACTACCCATCTCATACTTACTAAAAAAGTAAGCTATCGCTTACAAAAATGTTAGAAAAAAATAAAAATATGATCTGATGATAACATATTATTATTAATTCATTTGTTTACATTGTAGACATTGCTTCTTAATTCGAATACATTTTTTATATGAAAGTCCTGACAAACACTTGAAGTTCAGGTAAATTCCCATAATGCTGCACAACTTTGCAGTATGCTTTTAAAAGGTATAATACCCAAACTCTCTCATTAATCTGTTGAAGTTTCAAGAGCTCTTCTGTTGTAGGACTCGGAAAATTATATATTAATTTGATAACATCCAAAACATTAACTCTGAATATAAATTAATTATACAAATTACGCGATTGGTACTTAAAAAGGAAAATCAGGTTAAGTACTCTTAACACCCACACGTAACATTTCCCATATATTATTTTCATTGTAATATTTCATATTTTCCGAGTAGCAATTTTAATATTCTACACGTCATATATAAATCTTTATTTGCATAACCACGTTTCCTTGCTCTCATTTCATAATAATTAGGGAACTTGTATATTGATATTATTATTGTTTTGTATGATTAAAAAAAACATATATATATATATATATATATATATATATATATATATTTATTTATTTATTTATATTTTTTTTTATATAATGATATTGATGTTTTTATTTATTTATATTATGTTGTGGTACGGTTGAGATTGCTTGGGTCCAGCTTTTACCTTATAAAGGAACAAAATTGATTCTTGCTTTCATTCACTTGCATTAGGCATTGTATATAAATATGCTTCTGTTTGAGATGCCTATGTTTCTTTTCGTTTCTATATAAGCTATAGGGATCCACCAAACTAACAAACTCCTCCAGCATCCAATCTGTGCAATCCGAAATCCTCAATGCTCCTTACTATGTTATTGATACCAATACTAATACTAATCATAACATAAATAGAGAACTGGAAATCCCAATAGTTAGTTATGTTAGTGGATTAAGCCCGAAATAGGTATACCTCCTTTAGTTTCAGACTACTTCTGCCTACAAAGCGACTCGGCGTAACCTCATCCCCATATATTCTCGATAATCCTCAGAGGCGTCTAGAAAGACGGTGTCCTCGAGATCTGCTTAAAAAATAACGTAGAAGTGCTACCTTAAATAAATGTAGAAGAACTATAGCTGGGAGTTATTCACAACACATTTTCAGGCTTATAATTATTGTATCGCACATTTATTTGTTATATATTGATGTAAGGTTGTTAATACCATAAAATAATAACAAATAAATAATTTTTATGTTGTTCAGTTTCTTGTAAATATTTTTCTACTGCCTGTTATCGTGACTCTATTATTTTCAAATAATCTATACTAATATTATAAAGCTGATGAATTTGTTTGAACGCAATTATCTCAGAAACTACTAGTTCGAATTAAAAAATTCTTTAAGTGTTGGATAGTCTATTTATCGAGGAAGGCATAATAATAAAGGCTATAAAATCCGGGAAAAAGCGAGGAAAATTGGGGGAAAAAACCTTCATACCAATCATTCCAAATGATTTACCTTTTAATTTTAAAATAATTAAATTTTCCGTTAGTTGAACAGGATTGCTACTCGTTAAAAATATAAGGAATTTTTAAGCATTAAAAGCAATTTTGAATCTCGTAAAACTTATTCGATTCCTCTCCAACGACTGAAATTTTAAAACTTACTAATTGTTACTGAATTAAAATTTACTGGAAATTTACTTGAAGATTTACTGGAGTTACGGACTTGAACTGTGGGGGACAGCCAAAATTTCTAACATCAAACGTATTCAAATCCTTTCAATCCAAAGTCCTTAGAACTAATAGTTAATAATCCTTATTATGTCACCAACCATGCTGTACTAACTACCTCAATATTCCATTTATTTTGGATATTATTCCATCAAAGTTCTCTAAATTCCATCGGAACCTTATCCATCACCTTAATCTTTTAGCTCAATCTCTATCCAGCTCCACACCTTTACTATCAACCTAGAAGGTTGAAACGGTATTGGCCCCGAGACCTCCTGTAAACATGTATATTGGAGTTCTAGCTCTGGCTAGATTCTACTCAATGTGCTGTATGTTTGTTAATATTTTATTTATTCTTCATTATATATTACTTTTATAATTTTGTAAATATTGTATGAATGTTGTACTTGATCACTATTATATATGTCCTAATTAGGACAGATTGTAATATCATTCAATAAAAAAAATAAATAAAATAATACGATTATTACTGAATCGAAATAAAATTTGGATGAACGTAAAGGTCTCAGAAAGCTAGAAAATATCTACCGCTTTTATTCACATCATTCAAACATTTTATTCTTTTTACAATCTTACGAAGATTAACAGATAAGAGGACCAGTTGTTTTTGGACACACCAACAAAAGTGAAAGGGGTCGGATTCTTACCCATGTTCTCGTGTAACAGCGCCAGGCTTCTATTTCAGTCTTGTTCTGCTCATGTCTTTTCTGTCTCTTGCTATCCCTTCTGATGTAGGGAATTATCTTCGTATTTTCATCGATTTTGTTCCTGTTTGTTTTTTTCGGCTGTAGAAAGTAAGTTATATAAAATATAATAAATATAGTTCGTCGAACAATGTAATAAATTAGACGTTTATAATGTTTGTAAATGTATACACCTGGTGCTAATCGAATGATGCTACAGTAAGAGTTGTAATTTTTTTCTATTCGGGTTTAATTACAATTTTACTTCCCCTCCGAATGACGGCTTAACTAAGGATTGTGTACTCCCATTAGAATATACTTTGGACATCTGCCGGGTTTGAAACTGTGGCCTTGGGGATAGAAGGCTATTATGCTATCCGCTACTCTACAGAATTTGATACATTACTTGTTTAAAATCTTAATGAATGTGAATGAGTAAGATTGTACTACATTTGTTATATGATATTTATTCATTTATTGCTCACCCCTACCTCGCCTTTGTAGGCTAACGGGTATTTTCCAGGCCTGGGTGAAGGGTGGGGGATTAATGGCTAATTGAAATCCCCACGGCACCAAGACTCGAACTCGTAATTATTATACTCGTATTTTAAGTTTTCGGTCATCCGGCAACGCGAGTTAATTACTATTTTGCTTGAAGCTTATTTTATCAAACAAACTTCTTAATACTTTTTGAAATGCAGCTAATTGTCGGATGCTGCAGCAATAGAAGAAATGTCCTGGTACAAAATACCTTTCTCAGTTTTCTCAGTCCATGTTTTTCTGTTTCCCCTTTTCCTGCCAAATATATTCTCTACGGTTTTCTCATCTTTCCGTTGTTCTCCACCATCTCTCCCTCCCTCCAAAAAAAAAAAAAAAAAAATTCTCTAACTTTTGCTTGCGATTAGCTACAATATAAATAGGTTGCAGTCGCGTTAATGGCTTTTTATTGGTTCTCATACATGTATAGGTATTTTACTAAATGTTCCTAAGAAAGCTCATGTCTCGTTTCCGGCTCATCGGAAATCTTTTTCCAAAAATCACCAATATCAAAACAGTCTTTCCAGGGAGTCATATTATCCATTGGTCCAATAGAATCTATAGATCCGATTCCCAAAAGATTTCCTTTCTGAGAAGGTTCAACTTTCCGAAGTATATCTAAAAGCTTCCTCGAAGCTTTCTACAAACTTTTCTTGGCATTGTCATAATATTATTGCTTTCTAACTTGTTTTGAGTGTATATTAAAAAAAAATTTGAATGATTGTTTTTCATCCTCGAGCTACATTTCCCTGTTCTTTCTTTCCAAATACAGGTATTTTTTGGGATTAATTTTTTTTTACAATTTTTAACGGAACTACATATTTAAGTCTGTGCGTGTGGTATGTCTATCTTCGAAACGATAAGTCTTAAGGAATTGAAAATACAATTTTAGATAAGTATATGTCTGTGATGTTACATCAGCTTAAAATGAAATGGGCTTTAATTTCACGTAGGCTTTATTCCGTTGAAAACGGTAACAAAGCATAAATGTTGAATTTATTCTATCTTATATACATTATCACTGTTTATGTGTATTATTGATAAACAGCGTGATTTAATAATAGGTCTACTGTTCTACGGGTTTCTTCGCATCCTCACTGATGCAGAATTATTTATCCAGTTATTTAAGCCGTGGAGAGTGGTATGGTCTCCATATAGGGGCACTTCCAGCCTCTTTAAAGTGGGTACCCCAAAACTGGGGAAATAACCTGGGGGCTAAGCGTAATCGATGCCTTGCTGATTACATCTCTTTACATGGATTTTGTAGTAAAATCAATTTCGATATGTACTTCACCCCAGACACTAAATGGGTTGTTGAGGTACAGTTTTTTTTTTTTTTTTTTGTCTCGTATTATTACCATTGCTTTTAAATCTTTACATATTTATCACCCTAAATATAACTGTATTTTTAAGTTTTGAAAATATATTGATTCTCTATTTTAATAGATATTGAAATAAGTTATCTTTGAGCTTTCTTTATTAGAGTTTAGCTCTGTATAAGTTTTTTTTTCCTTATTTGAAAAGTCTCCCAGGACGATAATAAATTCCCTGAGCACGAGGGGTTCTGAACGGAGAACTCCCTCGAAGGCCGTAGACCAATATGGCTGGGTACACTATTTGTTTAAATAATGGCCGCTGATGCTGCAGAGTTGAAGTATCCTCTGGGAGATTTCACTCTCCATTTAGCCCTGGAAGATCTTCTCCCTCCCCCTGGAGCTGGAGCGGAAACTGTTTTAAGATTTTTCTCTGTCTATTAGGCCTGAGCTGGAAAATCAGGCGGGAAATGGAACTTGTCATGGACTGTCACGTAGGAAGGGAACATCTGTGCGCTCCTCAGCGGTAATGGGCTCTCTCCCCTCGCCTCCTAATCCAAACCTCCTTCATCGAACTATTTAGGCTATCATAAACGGTTTCTGTGATTTCAAACTAAAATTTAAAAAAATCTAGTGCGGGCAACACACGGCTTTCACTTACCTCGAGTGTTACAATCAATTTTCAACTTAAAAAAAAGTTAATCTAAATTAAATTTTAAATCAGTTTCATTGAAAACAAATTATTAAACATTATAGCAATATCAAATTATAACGTATTATTATCAGAAATAATTTTACGCCCTATTAATATGTAAGATAATATTTTTTTCTAAAATCTTACGCTTTTCAATGGTATATTACACATCTAGGTTGCTGTTCTTAAGTTAAAAAAATAAAATTACATTAAAAAAATATTTTTGATCTTTTCTCCTTTAGTTGGTTTTCAAATTAGTTCAAATTTTATATTTAACCGCCCTGTCAATAAAAACCAATAATAATATTCTATATTTGCTATTTAGTATTTCTAGATTTACCATTGAATTTCTTAACCCTATAAAATTATTTTATGGTTTTATTATTCATGAAAATGTCAGAATTTTTATAAAAATGTGAGCAATTTAACTGAATTTTCTCTCACAATATACAATTAAATAACTTTTGAAACAATTATACCAAATACTGAAATGCTGTCGATTATAAAAATAATATTTAATATATTCAAATGTTTGAAACATTTAGCATTTAAAATAACAAATATATTTTAAGCAAAGTAAATTTTGCGATACCCATATTTAAACTTAGCTGACTTTAAACCGCGTTCTTCTTTTGAAAACCCAGTTTCTTGAAAAAAGTAATAATGATGAAACATAATTGTCACTTGTTTTTATATTATTATTTATTTAAGTTTTGCCTATGGCACTTCGAGGCGGTCTCACGTGTCCCATTTTTATGGCGAGTCAAAGTGGTTTACTCCCCAATCCCGTAGGCAATATTTGCTCGGAACATCCCTATACTAAACCATGAAATCCCAGAGCAACCTACCTATATATATATATATATATATATATATATATATATATATATATATATATATATATATATATATATATATATACATACATATACGATATTCTGCAGTTCAAAGTATTCAAGAAATCAGATCCCGACATTCCGACCTTTATATCCCTTCCCTTGAAGAGCTAAAACATATAAACGTTCCTTTTTAGCCAGTTCCACGAGGATTTGGAATTCCCTCCCTCCAAATATTCGTCATAAAACCTATCTTACCACTTGCAAATACCTTCTGTTTCAGTAAATATTTTTAGTTTTTTACATGAATTTATACAGGTTATCGCAACTATTCTTCTTTTTTTAAATTTTCTTTTAGTTTGATCCAAAGCGTTAAATTTGATTTAATTATATTGCTACTAAATGTATTTATTTGTTATTTATTTTTAGTTATTTTCTTTTTATTTATGTGAAATCATTTCTGTTTTTTCCTTATTAATTTTGTATCTTGGCCAGATGTAGATATTATATTATGTCAAATTTTATTCTTAGGGTATTTTAATCCCAGAATAAAGTTGTTTTTTTTTCTTCTTCTTCATTTTTCTATAACTGGATTATGTAATGGAAGGTTAAAAATACAAAAATCTTTTTAAAAATATCATTATAAAGGTATTTTCTTTTTTAATGTCTTCGAGATCCTCATTTTTTTCAGTAGTTTTGTTTGCTAAATAGTACTTGCAACAAGGGGTCTCATAGAAACAGCTAGTAATTGTAAATAAGATATCAATTAAACGAATGGAATAAATGTAAATTGTAATAAGAGTAGAAGTTTTTTTATTATTTTATGTTAGTACAATAACATGGGTTGTATTGAGATGGGAATATTAACCAAGAGCAATATAATGCGGCAATAACTATCCCTTCTTGATTTATTGCGAATACCAGCCTAAGTATCTATTCCTCTCTGAGTAGATATTGCCATAACTTTTATTAGCTTCTTCTCGTATGTGGTTCATATAGTTAGTTTATTTTTTGTATTCTATTTTATGGAACAACTATAAGTATAGAATAAAAGAAAGGTTATATTTGAAAATAATAATGGTTTGTACTAAATATAATAATAATATTTATATATTTCGAGACATAAACCTTTTTTTGTTTTGTGTAAGTCATAAGATTCTACTGTCTAAGGATTTTAACAGTTCTGTGATACTAATTATATTAAAATGTTTGTGAATTCCGATTGTTTCAGTTTACTTGACGCTAAAATGATCTGGATAAAAATAATAACGTTTACATTGGTTGATAGATTAGCTTCGTTTGGTGGATCTTACTAATCAAGATATAATTTTTTTTCTGCACTGATAATTATTCAAAATAAATTAACAAATAGTTATTGCATGAGATATTTGATATTTTAAATGATAATATAGTCTTTTAATTAGATAATATAGATACAATAAGACTAAATACCATAATAAAGTTACTATTTATTTTTATTCTTCTTATTTTATATTAGTGATCTGTTATCAATTAATTTAGTTTTTATTTTTTCTAACTCGATCATTTCTGTAAATTATTTTTTTTTATTTTTTTTATTGTATATATATTTATCCATGATTCTAGATATTAGTTAATTATGTTTCTTTTGCCTGTTGGAACGAGAGATATTGTATAATTAAATTGTACAAATTTGTTATTCATAAAGAATCCAATATACAACCCATTATGTAAAATATTCTCTCCTTAAATATAGTCACATTGTTTGAGAATGACTGAAAATATTTGGTAATGCTTGCTAGTTTAATATGTATTTATCTCTATTGCTAGAAAAGAGAAGTTTTTGTGTCTCTTTCTTATTTTTTACGAGACAAAATTCACATCTTATTGGAGTGATTATAAGAATCTGTCAAGTCACCTAAAGATATTATGGATCACATCTACATCTTATTCGTGTGATTAATTATGTGTTTCTATGATTTGGCTTATTATCTCATTATTTTATATATTAAATAATTATTGCTGTTGAAATTTATAATTTTACCCTATATTTTATTGCAATGACCATTGTATCTAATGTTTGTAATATTTATTCCAATTCCACCCTTAATATGTACTTATTTCTTCCCCTAGAGTAAAATGATCCTTTCCCTAGGAGCTTTTTCTAAACAACTTAAAAACAGAGCCCATATTCCCCAAAAAATTATATATATGTGTTTTATTACACATGGGATAAACATTCCTATAAGCCAAATAGTATCTGACAAATCAACATTAATTTCCTTTATCTATTGTAAAATTATTATGGGGATAAACAAATACCTTAATGTCATGGGTAGACTTCGAATATTAACACACACTTTATCAACACATGTTTTAATATTTTCATTTTTTTTTGTTTTTTTCAACTTCATATCCAAGATAAAATTATAATTTTCTAGATAAAATTTCTCTTCTTATTCTTTTTTTTCATGATTCCTAGTTGCGGCGAACTCCTAATTAACCACAAGACGGATTTCGATACGGTTCTCACTGTAATTTAGGGCGTTCTTTTCTGAAGATTTATGAGTGAAATGAATTGCAATAATGTTTTCGTTTAGATGAGAAAATCATTTTTTCTGTAATCAAGGCATCAAAATTCCTGAAATATGGGTAGTGATTTAGACGTATAATATACCTCTGGAAAACGTAGGATTTTAGAAATGTTAATATGTAATTAGAATAATGTAATATTTTGAAAGTAAACATAACTTCGTTAGAAGCCCAAAAACAGCAATATTACATACTAAATCGTAAGTAATTTCTTAAAATAAATGAAAAGTTGTTATAAAACTATAAACTGACATTGTCCTTGATTATTTATACATTAAAGGTTATTTCATGATTACAGACGTTTCACTTTAAACTAAATGGGAATTTCATGGAAAATAATTTTAACTCTTTATATTTCTTGTAAATAGTTCTTGAATATTGCTGCTCTTGATTATATCTTTTTCTCTATATCTATACAAAGTAAAATTATCTCGCAATCCTTGGCAACACACTCTAGTAAATCCTTCAAAAAATACATTATTAAACATAAATGACACCAAATTCAAATTGCTCTCAAGCGAAGCTAGGAGAGGGGGGGAATCACTAGTAATTTATAAAATATATTCTAATTTTTAAACTTTATAAATATTAAATGGTTAAAAAAAAAGAGCTTAGGCCAGGTACTGCATAGAGAAGGAGATTACTGAAGATCTCGGAAAGACAAGTTGATCCAGGCTGATCGCAAGGATTTAGAGTAAATTGTGGATTTACTGTTATTGATCTCAATTTTCTAATGTTCGAGCTATTCAGGGAGGAATTACTAATATCTCCTACTCTTGGGAAACCCTGCCAAACGATATCTTAATATCTTCCTTATCTTAAGATGAAATAAGAATATTATTTTCTAAATTCGTTATTACCTTATCATCATTCATCATTTATCATCGTCATCCGTTATTATTTACTTACTTTTATAGGCGTTCCAACTAGGGTTGCCTTTTACATCAGGGCAGAGCACCAGAGGTCGCGGTCCAGCCAATCTCCATCCTGAAGACCTCGGCCTGCCATTTCTTCTTTAACTCCACCAATCCATCTACTTCTGGGTCGTCCTCGTCTCCGTCTTCCTGGCGGTTGCCAGTCCAAAACTCGATTCGGCCAACGCTCTGTAGGCATTCGCCTTACATGGCCATACCACCTTAGTCTTCGCTGTCCAATTCTGCTGTTAACAGACTGGCGAACCTCCATTCTCTCCCGAACAATATCATTCCGAAGTCTGTCCCTTCTTGTAACACGTATACATCTTCGCCAAAAGTCCATTTCCACTGCTTGAATCTTGGAATATAGCATGGATGACATGGTCCATGTTTCGGCTGCATACGTTAAGATGGGCTCGACGATGGTGTGGAAGATTCTTCGTTTATTTTCCTTTAAAATCGTCCTATTCCACAGAACCGGATGCAGCATGCGTGTGGCTTTTCGAGCTTGCTCTGCTTTTTTCCTAACATCAGTTTCTGATGACCCAGAGGAGTCCAGGTACGATCCTAGATATTTAAAGACATTCACCTTTGTACATGTCTCCGAGTCAACATTTAGATCACCGTCATTTTCAGCGCCTATAGCCATGTATTCGGTCTTTTCGAAGTTTATTTTGAGTGCCATGGACTCGTAGCAATCCCATAGAGAGCACATTATCATCTCCAGGTACACCTTCCTCCGAGCAAACACAACCTGGTCGTCAGCAAAGAAAAGGGAGACCAGCTGTACATCGTCGATAAAGGGTCCTACATCTCCACACTGGTCAAACCATTGCCTTACAGACATGTGAAGGTAAATCTTGAAGAGAGTCGGCGCCATGCTGCATCCTTGCTTCAGACCCTTAGTTCCCGAGAAAGGCTCCGATAGCCGCTTTCCAATCTTCACTCGGTAGATATCATCTCGGTATAGGTGTCTCACAGCTTCTATTAGGGTGTTATCGATGCCCGCCTCTCTCAATGCGGTCCACATTCTGCTCCTTGGGACGCTGTCGTATGCCTGTTCAAGATCCACAAAGGCTAAATGCAGCTCCTGGTTCATTTCCCGGGATTTTTCAATGAGCTGCCTGAGGACGAAGATATTGTCATTACAGGAGCGCCCCGCTGTAAAGCCTGCCTGTTCCTCTGGGGTGAAGAAAGCATCCTCTAATTTATCACGGAGTAGTCTTCCCATAACTCTGCTCATCGAGCTCTGCACACATATGCCCCTGTAGTTTCGGCATATCTTTCTGTCACCTTTCTTGAATATGGGTGATATAAAGCCTGTCCGGAGGTCGTCAGGAATCCTATCTCCTCTCAATATCAAATTTATCATGTCCAGAAGCAGGCTCAGCATCTTATTACCCCCACATTTTAGCAATTCCATCAATATCCCGCCTGGCCCAGGAGCCTTTCCGTTTTTAGAGCTTTTTAGGGCCTGAATCAGTTCTTCCTTAGTGACCCGTATTCCAGCTTCCGGCGTTCTGATAGCTCTCTCTTCTACCATAAACTGGGTGCGGCTTTCTCTGAGGAGATTTTCAAAATGTTTCTTCCACTCTTCTTGGCCGATTGGTGAAAGAATATTTCCTTTTCTAGGTGCCCTCAGCTTCTTTAAAATACCCCAGGATTCTTTGACCCTGTTGTACCCCAGTGTGCTATCTATACGTCGGCAGCACCTCTCCCATGACGCATTTTTCTCGCACACCACAAGGCTCTTAACCTCCTTATTCAATCTTCGGTAGGTGACCCAATCGTCGTTATTTTTTGAGGAGAGGTATCTCTGGTACGCCAATTTCTTCAGATCTATACACCTTCTCACCTCATCTGACCACCAGTCCGGTTTAGGACGTCCTTCTCTCACACCGAGGGCCTCAGCCGCAGCTTCATGTATGCATTTTTTTAAATGTGCATATTTTTCTGAGGCATCCACTCCAACATCAACGTCAATCTTTGCTTCTAGTCGACTTTTGTACAGGTCCCGGATGCTTGGGTCTCCCAGTAAATCCAGCCGATATTGTGGAATGGATTCTGCTTCCGTCGTTATTTCACCTTTCCTTTTATTCCTCTCTGCAATCCAAGGAAAGTAAATCTTGGCCCTCAGCATATGGTGATCGCTTCCACATTCCCAGCCTCTGAACACACGTACATCTTCCACCTTTAATGTGCTTTGTTGTTTGGAGATTACGTAATCCAATATTGAAGACTGGAATCCTGGTTTATTCCATGTGGCTTGGTGGATCCACTTGTGTTTGAAGAAGGTATTTTGAATCGTGAGATCGAAAGATTCGCATATATCGAGTAGTCGCCTTCCATTTTCGGTGACAATCTTCTCTCCATAGCGCCCAACCACTCGGCTTCCAATCTCACATCCAACTCGAGCGTTGAAGTCCCCCAGAATGATAATCTCTTTGTCGTCGTTCACCTTCTCGAGAGAAGCTCTGAGTTCCTCCTCAAAAGCGTCCTTCATATCCGGAGACTCATTATTTCCGGGTGCATATACACCGAATACCACAAGTTTTCGGCCAAGATGGTCAAGGTCCACCCTCATGAGCCTCTCTGAGATCTCTTCACAATGGGTAATTCTTCGCATGTGCTTCCTCTTGACCAGAAATGACACTCCAGCCCTAGCTCTCTTGTCTTTCTCCACACCACTCCACAGATGCATATATTCTCCGAGGAGCTCCTGACCTTTCCCTTTTATCTTCGTTTCAGTCAACACCACGAGATCCAGCGCTGAACGTTCAACTTCCTTTAGCACCTCATTTCGCTTGTTGTTGAGACTCTGTACGTTCCAGGTTCCCAAATGAATAGTCCGTGTCCGTTTCCGATATCTTTTGCCAAAGAGACCGTCCGATATATCCGAGGCTCCACGCTGATTTCTTTTAGCAGGCTGATTTTTCCATCGATGAGCAGCTAACCCGAACGACAACCCCCAACCTGGAGGACCGGGGATTTTTGATCAGGGTATCCTTCCCCTAGACGTGCTGCCGACCAAAGCTATCGAGTCACGTCCACCCGGGTGTTATCTTCGGAGTGCCTTCTCCTAGGCTGCTCCCGCAGTGTGGGGAGTGGCTGCGCTTTTTTAGAGGCGGCGCAATCTCGCCTCGTCACAGTGCACCGTCATGGAGCCTTTGAGGTATTTGATGAGAGGGACCACGCCACAGGCTACCCTCCCCCGCTCTGCTGGTGACTGCCGCTCATGGTCCGGTGCTGCTTATTCACCATATTCACAGCTGACCTACCAAGGTAGGCCGTTCCACTATCCGCCACCTGTGGACCCGCCTGGTACCTTGAGCTACAGGTTCCGTTACGGCAGGTTATTATTTAAAATCTTTTAATCTGTACCTCGTCATTATTTCTTACTATTTTATCAAATACTCATAAGTAATAACTCAAGTACTCTCAAGTAATAACTTTTGGCTATTTTTAACAATCGAATCAGTAAACATAACTTAGCTTCTTGGAATTTTCCTAACGGACATTCTAGTTCTCATATTTTCCGTTCCACGCAATGAGCGTTTTTTAAACTGGGAAACATCACTCCTGTAGGCAACGCCTTCACGTCGAGTCACGTATGTATTTTTTTCTTATTGATAAGGGTCTTTTTTCATCGCCCATTTCTTTCTCCCCCTTTCCATACTCATACCTTTCTCCGTTACATATCCTGACATATAATTATTAGTTTAATATTACATTATTTTAAAATTTAAATTATTTTTTTATTCGAGATTCGTAAGTGTCATGGCCGACTGTCAAGTTTACTATGTGTGTCGCTCTGTCTTTCTCACTGTATAACTTACGTGTATGGAGTTGACCAGCAGTCAGCCTTTACAAAAAGTTTCCTCTGTTGAACGTTTTCACTTTACACCTATAAACATTGAGGTTAGTGCTCTTATTTTAATAGCCAGCTCACTGAGCAGTGTCACTTGGGCTAACTGACGTGGCAGTTAATCCCTACAGACTCTTATCAGCCAGCACTCCAGGTTCACGGTCGCGGCACTAGGAATCTACCTGCCACCGTCCTGAGTTCGTATCCCGGGATAACCTAGAAATCTTTTTTTTTTCTTAGAATATTTTTTTTAAATTTCTTTAAAATGTTTTTTTTATCAATTGTATATAGTTATGTACATAATTTAATTTTTAAGGAGTTATTTAATTTTTGTTATTAATATTTAGAGGGTATATAATTTTTGTTTTCTTTAATAGGTGTTTTTTTATTTTTATTTGTTATATTAATATATATAAACATACTTATATGGTAATCATTTAATAGGGGAATTTTCTTTTTTCATTTTTTTTTTCTTATACATAAACATTATGTCTGACGCGAATTCAGTGATGGACACAGACAATGAAACTCCGTTCAGTGAGATTAGTGAGACTGATTCGCAGTACCTGACTAGAAGGACGCGGCAAAAACGCCATAGGAACGTACAGCCAAATTCTGGTAGTAATTCACCGAATAAGAAAAAAAATAAAAAAGCCAAAGCTAAGCAAAATTGCCCTCCAGAAAACCGAAGTACACCTTCAGCCAACACTCAACCAACCAAAACTGCCTCCACATCCGCACTTTCCAGCAACAACGTTGCAGCCATCAATAATATGTCATCAACATCCTCTACACCCCGTGAATTCAATGAGCCTGAGCCACCACCCATATACGTCAATAATATTCAAAATTTCTTTAAGTTTGGCCAAGAAATATCTGCACTCATAGGACAAACTAACTTCCAATGCTTCGCGAGATTAAAAGACGTTAAGATCAACACTACTACCAAAGAGAACTATAAAAAACTCGTCAAATATTTAACAGAGAAACACTATGAATTTCACTGTTATCAGCTAAAAGAAGATAAACCCTACCGCGTTGTTTTGAGGGATCTCCACAACACCACCCCCACAGAGGCCATCAAGAAGGATATAGAAGAGTTAGGATTTAGCGTGCGACACGTTTCTTGTGTCATTCATCCCTCAGAAAAGTTCCCTTTACCATTATTCTTCGTAGACCTGGAGCCTGCTACTAATAATCCAGAAATATTTAAAGTAAACAGGCTTGTTTACTCCTGCATAAAATTGGAAGAGCCAAGGCAGAGAGATGACATAGTACAGTGTACAAACTGTCAAAATCTTGGGCACACAAAAGGCTACTGTCATCATCCAGCCAGATGTGTCAAATGTGCTGGCCCACACGCCTCTAGCAATTGTTTGAAACCTCGGGACATCCCAGCAAAATGTGCGCTGTGCAGTGAAGGTCATCCTGCTAGCTATAAAGGCTGCATAGTGTACAAAAATATGCTGAGACAAAAGATCCTAAACATATCCTCTAGAACCCTACAGAAGACCTCCAGCACTACTAATGAAGCACCCGGCCCTTCAACCAGGACTACTCCGATCATCCATCGAGCTCCAGGAGGCAGCGTGTATCAACCACCACCAAGCTCCAATACCTCCGCCTATTCTGCAATAACCACAAAACCTCTGCCCCGACCTCAATCGCCTCAAGATTCCACTTCACAGCCGCAGACATCCCATCCTCAACCCCCGATCTCCTCTCATCACCGTCAGACCATACATTCACAGCCTCAGAGAACTCATTCTAAACCTCTTAACTCCCACCCTCAGTCAAAAATACCCATAAATGATCCAAAACCTGCTTCTCTGAGAGTCAAGTTACCGCCACTAATCTCTCCACAGACCAATCCCAAACATCCATCTGCATTAATCACTGCAGTTCAGGACAATCTCTCATTTGAAGCTCCATTACCTGCTGAATCTCAAAGAATAATCTTACCCACACCAAAACAGATTAATTCTTTAATCCTAAACACCCCTTCCTACCCCAATCCTAACCAACCTCCAACTGACATAACATCTATTCTTTCATCCTTCCTTCTAGACCTCCAAAACACAATCAAACCACTCATCAATCTCCTTACAAGTCTCCTATCACAGTTCCCGATTAATTTCCCGAGATGAATAAGCAGACCCTAGCTATTCTCTTATGGAATTCCAATGGTCTGATTAATCACAGAGACAAACTTGACATCTTTCTTCACGACAATAACATAGACGTTGCCCTTGTGACTGAAACACATTTCACAACTCATTCACACTTTTACATACGCGACTACATCACATACAGATCAGATCACCCTGACAAAACATCCCACGCTGGCTCTTGTATCCTTATTCACAATTCCTTAACTCACTCCCTAATTCCTTCTACTCCAACTGACGCCATCCAATCGACTTATCTTGCCTTATCCTGCCGTCCATTTAACATAACCATCTCAGCTGTATATTGCCCTCCTGGGATTTCCCTCTCCTCTAACCAACTCGATTCCTTATTTCAGTCCTTTGGTCCGCGCTTCATTGCTGGGGGAGATTACAACGCCAAAGATCAACGGTGGGGATGCCGAACATCCAACGCTCGTGGCCGGATTCTCTCCCAAGTCACCACTTCCAACAGCTATTCAGTCTTATCACCTAAAAATCCTACTTACTGGCCTACTTCCCTGAAAAGGCGCCCTGATATTCTTGATATATTCGTCACATCCCAAATTCCCACCTTTCAATCAACAGTAACATCCTTAGACGACCTCTCCTCAGACCATAGCCCAGTTCTGCTTCTCCTGCATTCAAACCATATTCCTAAATCCTTCCCTCCTTCATTGATCACAGGACATGTTGACTGGGACAACTTTCGCTCTCATCTAGAAAACGAACTTGACTTAAAGATTCCGCTAAAGACAGAACAACAAATTAACTCTGCTATAGAAAAACTGACAAGAACAATAGGTATTGCAATTAGTAACAACTCAACACGTCCCAAAAATAATTATTCCCGCGACACTAACTTACCGCCTCATATTCGAAAATTATTAACAGAGAAACGGCGAGCAAGGGCTAAGTGGCACAGGTCCAGATACCCATCCGACAAAACATACTATACTCACCTAACTAACAAACTCAAAACTGAAATTAGAAAATTCAAAATGCAAACTTTTCAGGACTTCACAGAAAACCTAAGACCAAATGACAAATCTTTATGGACAACTACCAAAAATCTGCTCAAATTCAAAACTTTTAATCACCCACTCCTTACCGAATCTTCTACCTGGTCTCGATCAGATGAAGAAAAAACTCAAATATTTGGTGAACACCTTTCCAAAATATTTAATCCACATCCTGAAATCCTTAATCCGACCCATATTGACCATATTGAAGCAGAACTAGCTATTCCACTCCAAATGTCCCCACCTCCTAAAGCCTTTCATCCTTCTGAAATAATTAACGTTATCCATCAGTTACGTATTAAAAAAGCACCTGGTCATGATCTCATCACATCCTTTATCCTTAAACAGCTACCTCGAAAGGCTATCCTCTACCTCACTGTTATCTTTAATGCCACCCTCCGAACCACCTATTTTCCTGAACCTTGGAAAATGTCAATAATCAATATGATCCCAAAACATCAAAAGCCTCCTGAACATCCATCCTCATACCGTCCGATCTCCCTTTTACCTATCATGGGCAAGATTCTAGAAAAACTCATTTTAAAGCGCCTTTACCCGATCCTAGAAATGCATCACGTCATTCCTGACCACCAGTTTGGATTTCGAACATCCCACTCTACAATTCAGCAATGCCACCGTGTGGTGGATGTTATATCCTCCACATTGGAGCGAGGAATGTTTTGCACGGGTGCTTTTCTCGACGTGGAACAAGCGTTCGACCGAGTCTGGCACCCAGGACTCCTTTATAAACTCCGTCAATTCCTTCCCGCAACATACTTCCTCATAATCCGTTCCTACCTCACTAATAGAACCTTTCAAGTGAATCATAACCTTTCCTACTCTTCCATAATTTCTCAGTCTGCAGGTGTACCTCAGGGTAGTATCTTAGGTCCCATCCTTTATACGGTATATACAGCTGATATCCCACTCCATCCTAGCACTGTCCTCACAACTTACGCGGATGACACTTGTGTGTTATCCGTCCATAACGATCCAACCGCTGCATCCCAAATCCTTCAGTCCCACATCACAGCCATTGAGGAATGGTGTCGGAACTGGAGGATTAAAATAAATCCTAAAAAATCCCATCAAATAACCTTTACCCTTCGTCGAAAACCGATGACCTCCTGCCCTACCGTATCCTTTAATAATACGCCACTCATACCTGTTGAACAAATCCGATACCTAGGACTCCATCTTGACAAACGTCTTACATGGAACCCTCACACGAGACTAAAACGACAGGAAACTGCCCGTAGATACCGATTACTACAACGCTTACTAGACAAACGTTCAAAACTTCCAATTCACTACAAAAAGCTCATTTATATCACTGTCATCAGACCAATCTGGACATATGGAATCGAGCTTTGGGGCTCTACTAAGCCATCTAATTCCTCCCGCATCCAATCCTTACAATCCAAAATCCTTCGCAAAATCCTAAATGCTCCTTATTTCGTCACAAATAAAATCATCCATAACGACCTTAATATCCCATTTGTGGCAGACCTTTCTCGAACCAGATATACCACTTTTAATTCCAGACTCCCAACTCATATAAACCCTCTTGTCCGCAACCTATCAACCTCGCATATTCCTGACAACCCTCCGAGGCGATTGAATAGAAGATGGCCTCGGGATCTACTTACTTAAATAAACATCGAAGTACTACCGCTGGGTAGTTTCTTCACAAGCCTTATACGCCTTTTATTATAATTCATCACTTTTACTTATTGTATTTATATAATATACAGTTGTAAAATTCAATAAAATATAATTTAAAAAAAAAAAAAAATTTTATTCATACTGTTTCTCTTTTTTAATGACTATATTCTTTTTTTATATATTACCTATACTCTTAACTATGTTTTTAATATATTACCGTCATATATCAACTCAAAATTGTTAATATTTAAAATTTTAATTGTTCACATATTTTTCCTTCATCATTTTTTTCATTTACTTAGTCTCTCTTTATATATTCTCATTACAATATTATCATTTCAATTATGTTTACTTCCATACTTTATAACTATCACCTTAATTTTGTTTATTTCCATACTTTATAACTGTCACCTTATTTCCATACTTTATAATTGTCATCTTATTATCATTTTACATTTAATATTATTTATGTTCCCATAATTTATTACTGTCATATTATTATTATATACCTAACGCATTATTAAGTCTATAATTACATTGGTTGTTATCTTGTTTCTTTTAGCCCTGATGAAGGCCCACATTGTAGGCCGAAACGTCGGCACATAATTAAAATAACACTTATTTTAAATGTGTTTTTAATTTATGACCGCACCCCCAACTAATATCTTCCTCGCAATCTTCCTCATCTAATATCTCAACGGTCAACAATACTCCATCATTATTATTTTCTAAGTCTGTTTTTTTCTCATATTACTTAAGAAATTAATTTATAGAATTAATTTTTTGAAATTTTTTAGTTGTATCACAGATATACAAATAATCCTGTACTAGGAGTAACATTATGGAAGATGATGATGTCTTGCATCAGAACTACTCTTTGCTACCGTTTTAAGTTATTAGATTCAAACTCTCCAATCCCACATCAGAGACCTTGAGTTATGTGTCAGAATTAGAAAATTAAAATCAATTCCAATAAATTCTAACAAATTACCTTTACCCTACGCCGTAAACCTATGACATCCCGCCTTACAGTGTCCTTTAATGATATTTCGCTTGTCCCGGTTGAACAGATCCGCTAGTTGGGAATCAGTGCTTGGCATACGCCTTACGTGGAATCCGCATACAAGGCTGAAAAGACAAGAAACTGCTCGCCGATTTCGGTTTCTTGAACATATACTGGATAGATGCACTAACCTTCCACTTAACTACAAAAGGCTCATTTACATGACAATCATAAGGCCTTTCTGAACCTACCGCGTTGAGCTTCGGGGCTCTACTAAACCATCAAATTCTTCTCGTATCAAATCCTTACAATCCAAAATCCTTCGTAAAATCCTCAACGCTCCTCACTTTGTCACGAATAAAATCATTCATAAAGACCTTCATGTTCCATTTGATTTGGCGCATAACAGATATCATTACTTCCATGACTAACTCTATTCCCAAAATCCACTAGTTTCTATCCTTGCTTCCTTTTCAAGGCGTTTAAAAAGAAGATGACCTTGAGGCCTTCTTTTTTAGATTGTACATTTGTATATTTCAACGAAAATATATTTTAAAAAAAAGAGTTTGGAGATCCCGTGGCCATCTTTTTATCAGTCGCCTAGTAGGGTTATGAACTAGTGGAATGGTGTAGGAAGGCTCTTGGAAGATTTTCTTGTCAGATAAATTTAAGGCACAATTAAAAAATTGTTTTACTTTTAAATTGGAATCCTTTTCAATTTAAATATATGTATATATTATTTTGGTATATTAGAATAGTCTCAATCGAGTTTCATTCCATGGAATCATTTTGTTAAATATGTTACTTTTTTTAATCAAAGGTTGACTGTAAGACGATATGAAGGAAGAAGTGAAGAAACTAATATTAAAAATATTTTTAAAAAATATTTTCTACTAGTTAATTTAAAAAAAAAAAAAAAAAAAAAAAAAAAAAAAAAAAAAAAAAAAAAAAAAAAAAAAAAAAAAAAAAAAAAAAAAAACTTCATACCGATAAAGTACATATATGATTTTTTAAATTTTTTTTTATTAAGGCCATCATATTCTCTCCATGTTAATTTTTTCCCTCTTTTAACTTGTATTCTTTTTTATTAAAACAAATATAAACATTTTTTCATTATTTGGAAAGAAATATATATGAAATAGCTGTAACGAAAATGCATATATCATTGTCATTCAATATATAATACTGTTGTTTTGTTAATCTAATTATAAATTAATTATTTGCTTATATTGTAGATATTTCGGCCAGAATGGGATATAGGATAGTGAGATTGTACATTCCGGATTCTGGGTTCTTATTTACATTTTTATTTTAGTCAACTTTGACAACTAAAAAAAATTTAATCAAAATGAATTTTTGGAGATATATCCATAATTTAAAAAAAATCGATATAATAATAAATAAAATATATTCTGAAAATGTATCTTAATATTTTTTTCTTGATCTTAACTCCTCTTTCGGGTTCAGTTGTAGCTGGGTGTGTAGCATAACAGTCTCTTTTGCCGAAAGTCACGGGTTCAAACCCGCAGGTGGTTCTAGGATTTTTTTAATGGGAGTATAAAATCCTTAGCTATGCCGTCCTTCGGAGAGGACGTTAAAAGGTGGTCCGAGCCTATGCGATGTCAGGTACTCGTTAAAGATCCCTAACCTACTAAAACCTTCATAGGCAAAATTTACTACTCCTACTGTAGCATCGTCCGATTAGCCATAGTAGCATAAAGTGACCTTAAATAAATAAACAAACTGCGTGTACCATAAGTGAATGTAGGGCCTGTCACAGATGTTTTAAACATATTCCTTCAACCTTTGTTAGATAGTTTGTTGGCATATCCTTATTTTGAATTTAGATCAACCTTAGATTTAAAGATCTTGCTAATTATGAATTATATGAATTTGGATAATAAATACAGTGTTAGATGCAGAAGTACAGCAACTTAAATAATTGTTCGTTAGAGGAAGAAGAGGTCCCAAGGTCTCAAGGGCTGTCTTTGAGGTCTAGTAGTTATCGCCTATCGAACTATGAGACATGAGACACGTGCTGCAACTCCTCAGTATTTTTTTCGATTCGGTCAAGGTCGGCAGTCGAACCTATTTAGCTTCGTGCAAATATTCTAATGAGTTTCTTAATTAAGTACGTAATTACTTCAAAATTGTAGGCTTCAAAACTGGCCCAGTCTTTAATATAGTAATTAAATGTTCCATTTTCTTGGACCATTCATTATGTCTGCATTGATCAGAGAAATATTTTTATTTTCTTTCTAAGTGCTATAAAAAATAAAAATAAATCATGATAGAATATATACTTAAATATAAAACATGGTGATAGTTAAAGTGGCTAGTTAATATTTGTTTGCGATTTCTTTTTCTCTCTTTATTTATTTATTTTTTTTTTTTTTTGTGAAAGGGGAAGGAGAAAGGGCTATATTATTCTTTATGTTTTATCGTGGCTTAAATAGTTTAGTTGTTACAAGCATTACTTTAGATTTTTTTAAATGTTAGAATTAATTAAAATTAAGATATTTTATGACTGCATATATACTAAGCGGCATTTTTTACGAAATCCTTATCATGACATATATGTATTCTGAAAGTTTAGTTTTAGTGAATTCCCTCAAACTCAAAAACACTTTTTTAAATTAAGTTATTTCCAAAGCTGATTAATCAACATTTCATTTCATTCAAAAACGACTTAAAGCATTTCCTTCAAAAACGCATTGTGAATTTTGTAAACAGCCTACTTTTCCTTTCAGTTCCTTCTAAAACGTACTTATATCGGTACCAAACATCGGTTATATGTTACCGTTAATGTATTGTTTTCATTATTTTATGACTTATTTTATAAAATCATTCGATTGTTTAGCAAGACTTCAATCACACGTATTTCGATCACTGATTTTAATTTAATAACTATGTTTTAAGATGTTTTAAACAACTTTGTTCTGTTGATTTGGTTCTAGAAAGTTCTCAACCGAACTATGATTTTTAATTATTTTTCTTCTTGCTACAACATAAAATTGGGTTGAATATTTTTCTTTAGTAGTAATTAAAACTTATTTACTATTATTAATTAGTAGAAACTAGTTATGATTAACATTTTTTTAATTTGCTTACTCGCCTCAACTCGTAAGGTCATTGCCGTGATCGAAATAATTATATTCGATAGCGGAATCCTGTTATTTTTATGAATTCCATTAATGTGTTTATACTCTATTCCTTAACTTGAAGTGTTTCTGTTATGGATTTCCTTAGGTCGACTTTTTCCCTTAATTGAAGCGGGCACTCAATTATCAAGTGTTGCACAGATAAAGGAGTATTGTTGCATTTTTCGCAGGTTGGCTCTTCCAGACGTCTCAAAAGGTAACCATGTGTAAACTGGCAGTGCCCAATCCTTAGCCTGCATACAATAATTTCCTCTCTCCTTGAAGTTCTCGAGCTAGTTGTCCATTTCTGGCATTCAGATTTGATTGTTCTCACTTTGGAAATTTTCACTTTCCAACTGTCCTCCCACTCCTTTAGTAGTGGTTTTTAGAGCGATGTATCCAATCATCCATTGTGGTTTCCTATATTTCAGTGATACCAACTGCTTCTCATATTCTGGCTGAATTGGCTGCTTGCTCGGATTTTTCGTTCCATGGAATTCCACAGTGGTGTTTAGCTGTCTATGGCTGCTAGGACACTCCACGATTGGGTCACAATAGCCCATGCGGACTTTTCTGAGCTTCTTTTCTGTTTCAGAGCTCTCAATAAGGCTAAAGCTGCTCCCGCGAAAATGGATCTCTCTCCTAGGAGGTTGAACATGAGCTCTTTCTCACCGCTGCATTCAGCACAACCAACTCTATCTTCCATTTTGGATGCGTCAGTTAACAAAATATCGAAGTACTGATATTTTTCTGTCAGCCTGCGAAATTTTTCCTATTTTCTATTTGGAGTGATTTACTTCTTTTTACCATAGATCTGTTTATGTATGGTCTCATTTTGAGGCAGCAGGGCATTTCCATATGGGTTTCATATAATTTATACTCTATTTAACATTTGATAATTTTTTTGTTGGAAATGTTTCTCGATATCCTTGAACCCATTTTATTTTTAATAGAAAAATTGTTTTGATAAAATAAAATTTGTCAGAGATAATATGCATTGAACTTCAATACAGCACAAAATATTAAGTAAATAAATTTTAATTACTAATTATTTAGGGTTGAGAAAAGCGATGAAACTCAATAGATACGTGGTAATTTCAACTCAAAATAAAATTATAATGATGGAGTTTTGTTGACCGTTGAGAAATTATATGAGGAAGATGGTTGGGGGTGCGGTCATAAATTAAAAACACACATTTGAAATAAGTGTTATTTTAATTATGTGCCGACGTTTCGGCCTACAATGTGGGCCTTCATCAGGGCTAAAAGAAACAAGATAACAACCAATGTTATCTTATATGTTATCTTTATTTACATTGGTTGTTATCTTGTTTCTTTTAGCCCTGATGAAGGCCCACATTGTAGGCCGAAACGTCGGCACATAATTAAAATAACACTTATTTTAAATGTGTGTTTTTAATTTATGACCGCACCCCCAACCATCTTCCTCATCCAAAATAAAATTAATTCAATCAAAAACTAAATCAACTACATGTATTCATCAGTACAAATGGTTATCAAGAAAACAATATTAATCAAGGTTTCCTCAAACGGCTTCTTCTAATACAAAAATATTAACTAAACCAGACTAAAAGAAAACAAATGTTCGTTTGCTTTGATGTAGGAAATAAAACAATTAATATTTTTCTGATTCTTAACAATGTGAAATGTGGCGTGTGTTGCTACGCGCCTCTTCGGATATTCTTTGATGACATCTCTTTCCACATAGAGATCTCTCAGTTGACCAATTTAAATTAATTGTCGCTGACCCGTGAATCCTGATGAATTCTTCCAGAAATATTCTCCTCGACAAAGCAATATTTAGTAAATTAAATTTCGAGTTGATTAACTTATTTTATATTATATATTATACCAATAAAGAATCTATTGACATCTTTACCAACCGTAAGTAATAGATGGTACGATAGATTATTTTTGCATCATGGAAAGCTATCCGACTTTGATAATCTGAGCAATATCTTGGAATAAAATAAATAAAGCCATTTTCTTTTAATAGCGTCAAATATGTAAGAGAGAAATTATTTAAAAATAGATATGACTAATCAATAAAATTGAAAATGGGGTTTTGTTTTTTTTTAATTTAGGATAAATAATTTCAATGGATAAAGTCCAATCTAAAATTTTGCAACAATAACATTTCAATTCATTCATTCATTACGTTAAATTCTCAACTTATTACAGTTAAGTATCTAAACGGTGAATTTCAAGTAATTGAAAAAACTTTTCTTTTTTTTATCCACACCTGTCGCTAAGCCCGTGACAATAAGATTTTAATAACTTAGTTTGAATTTATTAACTTTACAAAATATTGGATCAACAATATAATAGAAATCCATCAGAACTACTTAAAATAATGTTTCAGCGTAGTGTAAGCTGGTTGTTAATTAAGGACATATTAGTTTTTTATTTTAGGCAATATTTTTTTTTTTTTTTTCTGAGTCTTATGTCTGATCAAAACACATCCTAATAAACTTATTTTTGAAGTGAAATTTTCTGTAGTCACTTTATCTCATTTTTGGCTGGGAGGTAATCTTCGATTTCAGCTGACGGTTTGGGTTACCAACATGCTGACGTCACATGCCCTAGACTGGAGCATGAGCAACGGTCTGCGTATACCTGCCCACTAGAGATAGGATTTTGATATCACTTTCCATTATTGGTATCGATACTGGTGTAATGCTCGAAAATATCGATATTTATACCGTTATTTCAGTATTTAATTAAATTAAAATCAGTTGCAAATGAAATGAGTAAAGACATGGCAGATAAACTAAAATATCGATTTTTGTAAATATTATTAAAAACGTTATTATGTTAAACATTAATTTGCATGAAAATATTTAAAAATGTTGGTTTTTAATTCATTTGGGTTGCAATAAATAGTTTATTATTTTATTTTTTCTTCCTTATATAAACTAATATTAATTGAAAATTATATTTGCTTTGATAATGGACTGAACGTAGTCCGAAAAAATCATTGATTAGAAGGATATGAAAGATATTAACGTTCCTAAAAAATAAATAAACCTTAAAATAAAATAAAAATATTAATGGTAGTAAAATCAAAAACTTCTTTTTTAGTCATATTATTTTTTTTCAAAATAATTTGTTCTTCTGCCTTCATATCGAGCAACCAGATTCATCAGGCAAAAACAAACTTTATCTTGGTATAACCTTCGACTGAAGATGCGGGTCCCAATGTTAAAATCAAATATAAAAAAAACCTCAACAAATTACATAAACTGCTTTTTTAATTTCCAAACCTTCAAAAATGTATCTGAGACTGAAACTAAATACGGACATATACTTACTCAAACCCATATGGGCATACTTATCGTATATTTACTTTGAGGATGAAACCTATCCAAACTGATTTAATAAATTTTATCATATTCATATTATTGCATAAACACCTTCAATTTTCTACAGTAAAGCTTTAAGTTAATTTTAAATTCAATAATAAATCCTAATATATATCCAGTGTTGTGGAAAAGACAGTTTAAAAACCATCTAATTTTTCAGTCCAAAATATTACGACTTCTAACAATTGCAACTTAGTATGTTACGTAAGATCACGGGTTCGAACCCACAGGTGGCCCTAGGATTTTGTAATAAGAGTAAAAAATCCCTAGTTATGCCGTTCTTCCGAAGGGACGTAAAGAGGTGTTCCAGGGCCTATGTGAGGTCATGTACTCGTTACAGATCCACATCCTAATTAAACCTGGGTTAGCAAAATTTAGGGCTCCCACTGTAGCATCGTCCGATTAGCTACACTAGCATAAAGTTACGTTAAATAATCAAACTAACAAAACGCAGGAATTTTTATCATCGATTTTATATAGCTTACACGGACATATAATCAGGCTTATAGATTTAACTACAACCGAAAAACTCCAAAACTCGAATAGGATAAAAAGAGGTACAGGCTAAGAGACTCTTGAATTAATTATCAGTCGATCACCTCAGGGAATTCATGCTGCCTGGGTACTAATCCTTCTCCATGCCTTCACACGTCAGCATTTCCCTACACGTCAACATTTCCCATTTCTTTTGGAAATTTACTGATTTTATTATTACAATGGACTTGTACAAATTAATATTTAATTCAAAACTAATTTGGATCACTTCTATCTCAAAATGTAACATGTATTCATGTATCATAAATTAATTTAATCAATCTATATCCCATTAATTTGAAAATAATAATTTCAATAAAAAAATGCTATAAAGTATTGTACATTTCTGTATCATATATGAGACTGAGGAAAAACCGAGAAAATCTCTAGGGAAGAACTTCCTAGAATACCGAAATTTTCCTTTTTCCATTATACCACTCTTTCAATATCAACGTTATTGAAAAATCTTCAGAAGGCAGAATTTGATATGGCGTCTTTTTGTTGTGTCATCCCGATCTCTATGTTTCAAAGGATCAGGAGCAGTTATGGCAAGTAGTCCCAACAGGAATTTTACGTACATTTTCCGCATAGCATTCCAGGCATGCGTGTTATACATTATTTGAATAACCTTATTATTTTCACTGGAATAATTTCGATTCGGCAACTGCTTATTAATGATTTATTTTGAAATATACAATAGTATTTAAAAATATTAATAGTATCTTTTGCTGTAATCGTATTTTAAATTTGACCTCAACTGTTTGGCTAAACATTTATGGCTGTTTTTTTTATTTAATTTGTTTTATTAAGAGATAATACAATCTGCCACCTTCTGGGGCAATGAGTATAGAGATCGAATAAATCATTCAAACCATATGTACATTGTAAATAAAATTAAAGAAAAAAAATTAATAAAGACTAATCAAATAAAAGAAAAAAAAATATATGAACACAAAATTAAATAAATACTGTAAAGAAAATAATAATAACAATCTTGTTCACATTCATACCTATATGGCTGTTTTTAGTGTTTTGTAAGATCTTTAGAAAATTTCTTTTGCTTTATCGTATCATTGCTAAAAAAAATATAAAAAATTTAAACAGAGATACTTTGATCGATAATTTTCTATGTCACTGAAATTGATTGCTTCATTATTAGAATTATTGCAAATATTTAAAAAATGTAAGTAATAATGTATTGAATAATTGTAATCTAGTTATATTTGAACATAATTTCATAATATTATTGTATAAAAAAAGGTAAATTTATCATTAAATCCTTACATCATTATTTTGTTTCACGTTTATTCGCCTAATTTGGAGGTTTCTCGGGCGAGGGATTGAGGGCGGGGGATAAATGCCAAGTTAAAACCCCCTCGGTACCAAGACGGGAACTCTTAACTATTTTACTTTTCTGGTCATCAAGTTGATCACACGCCGTCTTACTCCACCCTGTCTCTGTACACTCACACACTACATATATATATATATATATATATATATATATATATATATATATATATATATATATATATATATATATATATAAAATATAAAATAAAGCTAAAAATGAATTAATACAATTTTAAGAAAAGATGACACCTATATTAACATGGTTAACAAAATAAAAAGTGTTAACAAGTTATAAATTCTTAGATGTTTGTGCGCCAATTATTCTGCAATTGTTTAGATAATCTAATATATTTTATAAAATAGATAAAGTGGACAATTATTTTATTTTTATTTTTATTTATTTATTTTTTTTTTTAATTATGCCTTTCCATTTCGACTTCCCCCATATGGGATCTGGCTGCCCAGTACTACTCCGATCTGGATGGGGTTTCACCTCTTATTTTTTTGTAATCGGGGGCATACTTCTAGATGTGCTGCATCCATTTCACTATTTGCATGACAAAGGCAGCAAAGTGGAGACCCTACCACTCCGATCCATGTTGAGCAAGTGTTGAGTGGACAATTATAATCATAAACTTTATTTTTAATTTAGAAAAAAACAGATGATTTATAATAAAACAACTTTATAAATTCAATTTTATTATCATCCCTCTCTCTCTCTCTCTCTCTATATATATATATATATATATATATATATATATATATATATATATATATATATATATATAGAGAGAGAGAGAGAGAGAGAGTGAGAGTATAAAGTGGATATATATATAATATAAAGAAATATTTAGAACTTTATCGAAAATTGGTTGGAACTAATTTTGTGCAAGTCTATATGTCAACCATTTAACATGAACTGTCAAATAAGGGAGGACTATGTAACTACAAGTGGATCTTAGAGATAATCCATTGAACTGCTTACCAGCGGCTTGATAAGGCGCTTCGGTAATGGGGCTCCGAGTTAGAGGAGTTGGGCTTAGTTGAATTAGAACAGATCCACAGAATGGGAGATGTTTTAACATAATTGCAACCGACGGACATATTCATCAACATCCCTTGTTAATTGACAGTTGATCAAGCCAAGTCTAATTCGGGACACAATAATCATCTTGAGCTGTCGCTTATAGATTCGTAGCAGGAGGGCCTGACTATTGTAGTATGACAGGCAGTTCCATTCTAACAGTTGCGGTGATTAAATAGTTAAGGACTTGATGAAAGTAATATTATTATTAAATATTAATCAAAATGTAAAATCATATGAATAAATGATTGAGGCGTTGAGTTCCATAGAGTACTATATCCGCTTAAGACAATATTACAGGAAACGCAAAAATCTGTCATATTTTTATTACTGAACCAATTCACTTGATTCATTTTTTTATTAAATTCTTAAGTTATTTTTTTATTTTATTAACAACTTATTTTTCAAATAATTCACTTTTGACTTTTTAACTATATATGGATATAGTACTTTTGGAATGAAACGTGGGTATACTACTTTTTAGAGAGACTAGAAACAATTCTTTATTGAGCAATATTATCAATCTGTCCAATTTAGGATTCATACTGCATTCACACTATATATACAAAACATAAATTTATATATAAATATTACAATACATTATGAACAAACAAAATTAATAAAAATATATACAAAAGTCACTCATACCTATATACAATTTGAGACGTTGATTTCCAAGGTACTATATCCATTCTAGGAAATTTTACAGGAAGCGCGAAAATCTCTCACTATATATTATTAAACTAGCTAATTCGGTCTTAATGCCTTAATATTTAGAATTATTTTTTTACTATATTAATAACATCATATTAAAGTTATGAAATGATTTTTTTTAAATGATTGGAAAGAAAATAAATACGTAATTAGTACTTTTAGAAAATGACCGCATTTCTAAATCGCGTTTTTTAAGGACTTGAGAATTCATTAGATAACAAAAATAGAATATTTAATAAAACTAAATGATGAAATACAAATATGTAAAAAAATCAATTTCGTAAAAAATGTCCTTTAGTACCTTGGAAATCAACGTCTCAATTCTCAAGCATACAGCACGTGAGTGGAGAATCTAGCCAATGCTAGAACTCTAATATACATTTTACAAGAGGTCTCGAGGCCACTGCCGTTTCAACCTTCTAGGAGGATGGTAAGGATGTGTGGACTGGATAAGGATTGAGCTAGGGGATTAGGGTGATGGATAAGGTTCTGATGGAATTTAGAGAATTTTAATGGTATAAGAACTAAAATAAATGGAATATTTAGGTCGCGGTGTAAGGTAGTACTTTTTGGAAAGATTTGATAGGGTTGTAGTACTTTTTGGAAGAATATAACGCGTGATAACCTACTCATACATACATACATTACTCATAACTAATGTCTTCATTATGTTAATTACTAAGTTATGTATATTTCCCTATTTTCGCTCTGAGAAATATCTTTTCTTGTTGGTTAACTAATTTAATTGTCAATTCTTCATAATGAAAGCGAATATTCAAAAGACCTTTCATTTAATTTTGTCACTATCATAAGAAAGTACGTAATTATAAATTTGTTTTTAACTTTTACTTATTCTTTCTGTGAATTTATGAAATGTATTTATATAATTAACTATTGTAAACAATATCCAACTTTAAAGACTGAAAATAGATAAATTTTAAACTTCCATTTTGGTCTTTTACCTTTTTCGAAGCGAAATTTTTTTTTTATCAGGTTAGATCATGGTACAGTTTTTTTTTCTCATGTTTAAGCAAAGTGAGAGAATTCTAATATCCAATCATTTGCTGGATAAAATACCATTGTTCTATTAAAATGCGAGTTTCTGAAAATTTTATATCAAATTCATGTGGTAGCATGAAGAAATACTACAAAAATTAATATGTAATTTAGAGCCCACGGGATTATTATTATTATATATTATACCCAATTAAGTTATACAAATCCACACTAAAATCTGTGTTATAAGATCAGTGTAAGTCACTTTATTGTTATTATTCTCGATATCATCATAATAATCAACATGATTTTATGACATAAATACGTTTAATGCAATTGATTATACATAGATAAATGCTTGTTTTATAAATATTACGTTATTTTACATTATATAGATTTCGTCTTCGATGTATATATACTACTGTAATATACACTTCAAGTGTTGGTGTATATTACAGTCTACACCTTAAGGGCCATAAGCAGGGTATATTCAAAGCAGCATGCAATGACCGGAATACTAAATAATTCATTATATCAGTTACCTGTACGGGACTGAAAAAGACTTGGATGAAAGATCTTTTTTTTTCTAAAAAAAACCGTATCTGATCTATGAAAAAGTACTGATCACTCCTGACTTGACTAGCATGTTAATATTTTGGTTATATGAAATTGGAAGGAAGATGGAGGTCACAGGTGTTGTAGTGGCTAGCATAACATTTCTCAATGCCCAACGTCACGGGTTCAGAAGGTCCACGATTCTTTAGTAGGGTTAAAAAATTCTTAAAAATTGCCCTCTTTCGAAGTGGAAGTAAAAATGAGGTACCGAGCCTGTGCGATGTCAGCAAAATTATGTTTGCAGCTTTTTTATATACATCTGTAAAAAAATAAACTCGAAAACTATTTCTGTCTCTTTCTCCTTTAGGAGGAATAGAACCATAACAAAGAGGAGTGGATAATTATTTCTAATCCATAAAGGTCCTTTTGGGGGATTTTTTTATTTTGGTTTCTAATATCAGGTGAAAACCTTGCCACCCTATTTCAATCAGGATATAAAATATATACAAAATTGTATTTAGTCTTACACTAATTAATAATTTAGAGCTTAATCAAAATCTTCTGAGAAAATCCTAAAAAATGATCAAAATATATGATGCTAATTGGCACTTCCGGATTTTGTGAAAAGGTTATTATAACGTCGAAGGCATATGGTATTCTTAAATATGAAGTTTCAGTTTCCAATCTATTATTTAACTTTTAGTCATAAAAAATACCTTGGCATTCGACATTCGACAGAAAAATTAGATGGGGCCCACACATCAACAACAGCAAGACAACGCTAAACAAAATGCTAAGACTTTCATACCCACTACTTTCAAGACTTACTGAAACCCATTTAGACTTCAGCTTCACAGATCTAGGGGACAGACAATAAAACACAAATGTAGTATTCAAATTGTTCAGTACTAAATTTTCAGAACTATAACAAATTCTCCATGGTACGTTTGCAACCTTACTCTACATACAGAACTTCACTGAACAGTCAACTTACAGATTCATACTAGCAACAATTTTCAAAACTACATACAAGGACATATTAACAGATAAATACAAAACATGGTCTCTTCTAGCATGCCTTACAACACTCGTAGAATTCTGAAAAGAAGTCGGATAAGGTACATCTTGACCTAAATGCGTAATAGGAATCAAGAGGTGCCAATGGGCATCCTCCCTCCATCAGGCTTATCACGCCACATTAACAAAACCTCACCCCACATTCAATGATTGTAAACTGTATGAAAGGTAAAGAAAATCAAGATTGAAAAAATGTTATAAAAACTTGATTTCTTGAAGCTTGATAAATGAATTAAGTTATGTATTGTGCAATGAATATGTTAAGGGCTGAAGAAGTAGACTATCAGCCTTACTTCCAAACCACCACTTGTGTTTACATCATACATCATTGTTTAATGAGAATGTATAGAGCATTAGAAGAACAAAAAAAGTTAGTGTTTGAATAGCCATCAAGTGTGTTGTTTGTGCCCCCTTATCTTTAGTTTTTCTTCTTCTAGTTCGGACCGCTCATAAGTTATATTTGTATTGTATAGTATTAGAAATAATCGTAATAAAATTGGTTCAATCATTACAGTATTTTTTTTTTTCAATTGTTATTTTGTCACTAGAAGATTTCATTATTGTATTTCTTATTTTTATTTATGTTTGTTTTATTAAATTTTATTAAATGGTTTTATCTTTCATTAACTCTTGGCCAGATATAGATCCTAAATTTTTTTAAGCTAATGTTATTCTTAGAATACTAAGTACCAGAATACTGTTACTAATTATTTTTATTTATTTATTTTTTGTCATTCTTTTATATTAAAATTTTGTAATCAATTCATTTATTTCTCATTTTGTCCAACATAATTAGCTTCTGAAGATTGTTTTTATTTTACTTATTTTGTGTTGTATACAAATTCATCGATTATTGTAAATTTTAGTTAATTATGTCCATCTTGTCTGTTGGCCAGGCATATTGTATATTTCAACTGTTATTCTAAAGGGACCCAATAGCAGAATAAAAATTATTTGTTATCAATCTATTCTATCTATTTGGTTAGTAAGTTTATTTTAAAAAAATAAATAAATATCATAAGTTTTGGAAGTACGTCCAATTCACATTGTTACCACCTGGTTTTCCAGACTTTAAAAGTTTTCCGTCTGCCAGAATTGTAATTTTGATAAACTTGAGACCGTCGCCATCCTAAACGCTAGACATACCCCGAGTGGAGGATAGGGAGATTGAAATGTTTAGCGGTGCTTTGGATAGGTAGGCTTATTTCCTTGACCTAAACAAAGTTTTCCAGTTTGTCGAGCCTCGTTTCCTTCTGCTCTGTCTCAATAAAACTTTTTAAATTAACTTTGAGCCCGAGGACATGAAGCGTACAGAATTGTGTCGGTAGAAATCATCTTAAAAGATATTAAGAACACGATTCTTCCAGACCTCAGGCATTTACGGTTGAACGATGATAAGGTCGCTATTAAATTTATTAGGATTAGACAGTGTTTTACTTCTTTCAGCGAAACATTTGTTTTTAATACAAAAGTATTATATTGAATTTAATTAAACAGTTCATTTTAATATTACTCTACAGATATAACTCTTTATTCTAAAGCTCTCTCTTTCTTGGATTCATGAAATTTTAAAATTAAACAATGACAGAGTCCCAAAATTATGCTTTGATGAACTAAAGCAATTCTCTAAACCCAAAAATACAACTTGTTATAAACGTAAAATAAAAAGGTAAAGATATTCAAGAAATTGAATGTTCCATTATATTGATTTGTTTGGTATTCTATCCTCTGGTACATAGTACATTTGCCATAACATGGTCGAAGGCAATTTGCTGTTTCCGTAAATGATTTTCAGGTCAGAATTTTTTCCTCAACCCCAACATATCTATCCGTTAAACCTAGAAGAAAGTTATTACCGCTGGTTCAAAACTCTATAAATGGAAACCCATTTTCCGTTCCGACCGTGCTATTAAACTTGGGTCAGTTTTTTACCAGTAAAGCTAGGCCAATGCGGCACTATGGAGTTCTTAGAAAACGATTCCAGCTACAACAACATTTTAAGTTTATTAAAATAATGTAAATTAAAAAAAAGTACGTATCTCAATAAATGATTGAATGTTTATAATTGATTGATTGATTATTGATATTTTTTATATAGTTTTAAGACGTAAAAAAACCGTAGCTGACATTTTAGTGATTGTTTTTTACTAAAAAAATTCGGAGCCCGTAGATGTGATCATATTTCTGGCTATTATACCTACTTAAAATGGCTTTATCCTTCTGTGCGACGGCAATATTTCCTTGGTTCTTACTTATACCAAACTTTAAAAAATCGAAAACCTTCTTAGAAAACTGAGCCCCTCACCTTCCGCTCTGTTATCCATTCATTAAATACTAGATCCCCATCACATAAACCGCATCATTTCACCAATTCTTTTTCGTTCTTTCATCATCCTTCTGGAATTCGCTGACCATTTCTATTCGTAAAGTCACCTCTCTTTCTTCCTTCAAATATCAACTCTTTCACTACCTACTTGTATCTCAATCTTCTGTTCCTTTGTAAAATATAGTTATTTATGGTATATGATATATGGTAAACATAGGTATTTTGCAAAGACTTATAGATATAATGAATATTTGATCTTTTATATGTATATATATTTATTTAATTCAAGTAAGTCCTAAGGATTTCCTTTTGTTCATTTTTCATTATTCTAAGGGGACTTGATCCCAGATTTTTTTTTTCATTTTATTTCAAAAATAAAATTTATTTAATGAAAATATTGTATACACGGTCGAAATAATGTAAACATCGGTCCGTGGAAGCTTCAAGAGATATTCCTTCAATCAATCATTGAACTGGATAACTCGAGTTATATCAAAAATGAGTTAACTCCACGTATCGCTCCCTAAGGCCCTCTCCCACGTCGTGTTAAATTGGTTTAAGAAATTTCTTGGTAGAAGAAATTTCAGGTGGAAAGAAAGCTGTATGTTTATTACCTATTTTGGGTATTAGTAAAACTTTAAGTCGCCCACCTGTAAAATGAAAGATTTTGACTTAACCAGTTATTCGCGACCGTCACAGAAATAATACGATGAAAAATATAAGATATAAAAGTATCAATAAATTCCATGTATAAAGAATAAATAAAAAATCATAATAAAATATGTACATCATTAATTGAAAAAACACTATATCATAAACGGAGTTATAGCTTAACTCAAAGAATAGCCCCTGGCTTCAATTTATTAATGGCAAAGCAGGACTTCAAGATATCCCAGCGCTTTTCTCTCAGCCGCATCACTGCTAATGTAATATTTTCATGCCATTTAAATATGCAGCGAGCATTGTTTTAATCGTGATGGCATATATGGTAACAACTATATTGATATGATATATGAAACAAACATTAAATGATTTTTTTTTCTTCGAGCTTTTAATCATAAAAGATATTTATTATATTCTCTTATAATCTAAATAAATAATCTACACCTGGTCTGGAAACATGATTACCTTTTTTTTCTGGTGCGCGCAACACACGACTTTTACTTACTTCCGTTATTTACATAAATTAAAGAAATTTTAAACAAATTTAGAAACGAAAATAATGAAACAAATTTAGAAAAAAGAAACATGTATTTTATTAAAAAATCTGTTATATTATTATCAACGAAAATAAGTTTGTTTTATTGGCTTTTCATCACTCTCCGTTAACTTTTACAATAGTATGTATAAGATAATATTTTTTCTAAAATATGTAGCATTCCAACGGTATATTGTACATGCACTCTTAAGTTCAAAAACAAAAAATTGCACTAAAAAAATATCTTTTGCGACTATCTACATTAATTAAATATCGAACGCGTTCAACTTATATATTTACCTGTTTATTAGCAATGCTAATTAGATGATATGGTCAATTTCATAAAAAATACAAAATTAAAGGTACATTGGAGGAAGAAATTTTGATATATCGGCATTTAAGCCCTGCTAGACTATTTCAATCAAAATGAAATCTACGTGATATTAAAGCTCATCAAATCTTGCATCGATATTCAGTTTTTTAAGAAAATCGCAAATAGGTGCAAAATGTATAGTATAAAGTGGCTTCTGGTTAGGTGATTTTTATAAAAAAGTTGCTGTTACATTTCGGGCGTATAGTTGTCTTAAATATGAAATTTCAGTTTTAGGACTTTTCGTTTTCGCGCTGGACTTACCAAACACACAGAGACCTTTTTGCAGGACTTGGTCTCAGGGGAACCTAAAACGTATATTTCCGTTGAAAACTGGAATTCTCAAATTTTCACGATCGCAATTCTTTCCCTTACTATATCTATATCATATATAGATAAGTGAAAGTAAAATAAAAAAATTGCCGAAAATAAATCCAATGTCATTAACGCAATAAAAGCTGTGAACAATATTTACATTCCCTTAAAATTGAATAAATCTTTCGATTTTTCAGTGGGAATTAGATTTATTTATGACAACTATATTATTATTTAGATCCATTTTAATGATTTAAATACAAATGTATAGTCTTCACAACGTAGAATAGTGTATATGCCATGCTGCATTTGACTACCAGCTTCTAAGCCATGGATGTATATCGGTTTGTAATTCAAACTGTCAGAGAGCAATCTGTTTATTTGTCCCAAGTCAGAGATTGTAAACAGTCCATTGGCCGAACAATGGCTAGCTTTGGTGCGTTCAATAGCGTATGGGGCCATTTGGGAACTCCATTAGTATCTTGGCAGCTTACTACGAAATTCACTTAATGCTTATTTCTCCCTTCAATCCTCCTTTAAAGTAAGGTGCAGGGAATCAGAAAAAATAGAACCATATTTTCTAGTATTATTACTTTATAAATAATGGAAAATAAAACTGTTTCAGTGAAAATTGTTTTTGAAAGAGAGTAGAAGAAATCATATATACATATGTTTTTACTTAAAATTAAAGTGGAAGAACAACTTGGAATTAAACTAAAGGTTCAAATACGTTTGTTAGTATGTTAAATATACATCTATGCGTAGTCTTACACGGCAGTAGACAAATATTTAACACGGATGTGTAAAAAGTTTCTAATATTTTTTGATTTAATTAAGTTTTTTTAATATTCTTCTATTAATATAAGTATTGTTTTATCTTTTTATTTAAACTTTGTTTTGATACCGTTGGTCATTTAAGTGTGCATACTAGATTTTTATTTTCTTTTGTAAGGTTTGTGCGTTATATTATAACATAAAACTATTGATGAAGGAAAAATTTGTAATGTAAAATTCATAAAATGTATACTAAATATAACAATATGTCATATGATTGATGAGTGCGCTGTGAGTGGTAGCAAACCAATACAGTTGTGCAGCACTGTTTTGTTTTGTAATAATGACATCAAGTATTTCTCTCTGAAACCTTTTTTACTTTCACTTACCAATATATGAAATATATAGTGAAGGAAAGTATGATCGTGAAAATTTTCAGAGTTTAATTTTTCAACGGAAATACACGTTTTAGAGTCCCCTGAGTCCAAATGATCAATTCACACAAAAAGGTCTTTTTATTTTTCTTTTCGGGTAGGCAAAAAATCTTTCATAAGACGAAGTGCAACAGTGTGAGATTCCTACTCACTAAAAAAACACCTCCTAATTCGTCTTTACCACCCCATGGAAAGGGAGCAGAATTAAATGCCAGCTATTTTACTGGACATCTGATTTAGGCTAGGCCATTGCCCCGCTACTCCTTTCTTGTTCCTGTGCTCTGAGTTTTCCGCCGATTTGTTCTGCGTAATCAGCTGTAGCGTTCCAACTCTCATGACTAGTCATCATCAAGGAGACTAAATATTCGGGTGATGCTTTTGTACTGAATTTAGCGTCTATCTCCGACTTTTCTCGAACGAATCCCGAACAAGAGAAGAATGCATGTTCCACTGTTCCTTCTATGGGATCACAAAATGGGCACAACGAACTTTCCTCTATCTTGAAACGGGCTAAGTAGGCTCTGAAGTAACCATGCCCAGTAAGCAGTTAAGTGAGTTAGTAATCTACATCTCCATGTTTCCGGGATAACCATGTCGATATGTCGGGAATCAGGCGGTAAGCGTTCCAGTGTCTCTGCCATATATCAACAGTATAAATTCTCTCTTCTGTTGCTACAGTAGCCCAGTGAGCATCCGTTTCTTCTCGTTTTCATCGGTAGATCCTTCTGCGTTCATTTGCCAAAAGATCAATCGGAAGCATGTCTACGATGACGCATACAGCGTCGAAGGGCACAATTCGAAAAGCTCGAGCGACACGTAGGGCACTTCTCCGATGCACACTAATAACTTTACGGACATATGACTGCACTTGGCAGGATTTTGCCCAGTTTGATGTTGCGTACAGAAGCATGGAACTGGCTACATTAGCCAGAAGCTTCCTCTGGTTTCCCCTTAGTCCACCAATATTTGGCATGATTCTGGCCAATTCATTTACCACATTCGCTGCTCTAGTACTAACTTTATGCAGGTGTTTATCAAATCAAATTCTGACGTCAATCTGCTCTTCGAGACATCTAATTGATGCCTTGGATAGGTTTGTTTGTTTATTTATTTAACGTCACTTTATGCTACTATGGCTAATCGGACGATGCTACAGTGGGAGTCCTAAATTTTGCCAATCCAGGTTTTATTAGGATAGGGATCTTTAACGAGTACCTGACATCGCACAGGCTCGGGACCACCTTTTAACGTCCCCTCCGAAGGACGGCGTAACTAAGGATTTTTTACTCCCATTAAAAAATCCTAGGACCACCTGCGGGTTTGAACCCGTGACCTTTAGCATGGGAGGCTGTTACGCTAGCCACCCAGCTACAAGTGATGCCTTGGATAGGATATCGAACTCGCCAACGGTGAAAGTGACTGTCTCCTTCATTTTCCTACTGGTTATCAATGCCTTAGTTTTATGATCAGCAAGCTGAAGGCCTGCCTTTGAGAGCCATTGAAGAATAATAAAGATAGCCTTGTTCCCATTATAAGATATCTCCTCAAGAGTTTCCCCCGAACTATGATTGCCAGATCGTCAGCAAAACCGAGCGTAGTAGTTTCTTCTGGCAGGGGTAACCTGAGCACTCCGTCATACATTATATTCCACAGCAGTGGTCCTAGAACCGAACCCTGAGGAACGCCACCTGTGACTTTGTAGCTTATTAATCCTGCTTCTCTATCGTACTTTCAAATTCTGTCGGTAAAATAACTCTCAATAATCTTTATGAAGTAATATGGGATTTGCATGTTTTTCAATCCGTTTAAGATATAATCCCACCGAGCTGAATTAAAGGCATTTTTAACGTCTAATGTTATAATGGCGCAGTACTTGTTACCACCTCTTCTCCATATCTTTCCCACAGTGGCTTTCTGAGTAGTTTTGATAGTAAAACCGATGGCATCGATTGTCGATCTGCCCTTCCATACTGGTCATCAGATAATCCTCTGACTCCTTCCCTAAAGTCACTTAACATGCCATAACCTGACTGGGAGGTCTGGCACCCTCCTGTAATCCAGCTACTTGGAGGTCGGGGAATATGAATGAGATGAGGGCTCTCTTGCCTGAGACTTTGGTACTAACCTCAGCGTGACATCCGCAAAAAGGTCTGTGAGTGTGTGTGGTAACTGCAGCGCGAAAACGAAAGGTCCTATGAAATTGATACTTCATATTTAAGAAAACAATACGTCCGAGATGTTACAAAAACATTTTCATCAAAATCAGCTAGCCAGACGAGCGACTTTATACCATGCATTTTGCACATTTTTACGTTTTTCTCAAAAATGGGTCTAACGATATTAATTAAACCCGTTATATAGATGTAAAATTTAATGGGCTTTAATACCATGTTGGTTTCGTCCTGATTGAAATAGTCTGATAGAGCTTAAATGTTGATATTATAAATTTTCTTCTTATAAAGTATAGATTCTATAAAAATAACCTCATAAAATTGTTGCCATTTATAAAAAAAAAAAAATAAAGGTAAATAAATAAGTTGAACGAATTCGACATCCAACTAAAGGAGAAACTGAAGAAAAATATTTTTTTAATGCAATTTTTTTTGTTTTGGGGCATAAGTACAGTTATATACATGTATAATATAACTTTGGAAAGCGAAAGATGTTAGAAAAAAATATTTTCGTATATACAAGCTTTTAAAAGTTAACAAAGATTAATGAATAGCCGAAAATTCACATTAATTAATTCTTTAATAGTTTCACTCATTTTTATCTCTAATTGTATTTGAGAATTCTTTAATCGATTTTAAAAACGGAGGTGTTCGATTTTAAAGTGGAAGTCGTGTGTTCCCAGCACCAGATTTTTAATTGAGTTATTTCACATTTAGTTTTTATATTGATTGAGATATAAATGTTATTGGAATTTAGTTTAATAAAATGAACAACTATAATCAATTCGTTAATCATATAAATTTATTCATAAAAAGTAATGCGCGACAAAAAAAAAAAAAAAAACTAAAAAAATCCGGGTGCCTCTGCCGCCGAATTCTACGACGTTTGGCAAGTTTTAGCCTGTAACAAATGGCTGGTCGATTCATGCCAGTGTAAACTGTATCCGTTCCGTCGCAAATCCAAAGAACATGATATATCGAAAAATTGTACACAAATTTATGTTTCGAAAAATACATTTCTACTCAATCTCTCTCTTTATAATAAATTAAGATTGAGATCTTAATTTTGTTTGATATCACAGGAAAGCAGTTTTTATGGTTGTAAATAAAATAAATTGGTTGTTATTATTTAACTAAATTCAACCTTAAAATATTGTCCCTTCTATTTAAAAATTTTGTTCCTAAAATAAATAAAAAATCAGCAAAATTTATTCAGATTAATTATAGGAATTAACTTTTAACCAATCATATGATTCACAATCCTTCAAAATAGATTAAGAATGCCTTATTCAGAGCTAGAGTTTTTGTGATATTATGTTTTTGGGGATAAATAAAGACAATAAAATGTACATTATATTGCCTTTTAAATTTATAAATTTACCTTTTTATAAGCTTAAATTTAAACTGTTTATCTCTTATTACGGATAGGATAACTAAACCATATATTTACGCCATATTTTAAAATATGAAACATACCTTTTTTAGTAACTTTATTATTAAATTTTTCTAGTTACTTATTTTCCATTAAAAACATTTTATATAGAACACAAAAAATAATTAGTTTTATCTCAAACTTTGATGTTTTACTTCTCAAAATAAACAGTATATATAAAAAAAATAAAATAAGAAAAGATCCTTCGTTCTTATCTCATAGTCTGCAATTGTTTTCATAAATTACTGAAGGTCTATGATGCTCTGGGAAGTGATTATAGCTTAGAGGTTTTTCTATATCCGTTTATGCTGAATTGTTACAAAAATAGTAGGGCACATTTTTTTTTTTTTTTAATTACATGCAAATTAATAAGAAATAATTGGTAACTTTCTATTTTTGAAACATTAGTAAAACATGTTAAGTGCTCTATAAATAATCACAACAATGCTCTCATATTAACTGCTCGCTTTAGCATGAATAATAATTAAATGAATCTCAAAGTCAATTATAAATATGTTGGTATTTAAAGCGTTTCATTATCGTCTGTAATAAACAATATTAGGCAATATCAAAGCTAAATTGAGCTGAAGTGATTTTCCCCTGTATATATATATAAGCAGGAATTCGATCAAAAATTATATTAACTACTAATTATTTGTTGGAATCGACACCAGGCTGAAAATAGCACTCGGTAACAGTGAAAAGTGTGTTCAGAAATTACTAAAGTTTAAAAAAAAAAATCAAAGTCTTTAATGTCATTTAGAATATAATGTCCTTTGGTCATACATTCACCATTATTGTATTATAAATGATATTTTGTTTAAAATTCTGTACTAAAAAGAGAAAAAACAAAACAATTATGTATATAGCTAATGACCCTTAATGGGTAGATACTTTGTATAAATAAATAATCATTTGTTTAAAACATACTAATTAAAGTTTAATCAGTCTGTTAAAGTAACGCTTGAAAAATTATTCATTCAAGACAAACACAAATTCAGATTCTTTTAATTTATTCTTAACTGACTTTTTTAATGATTTATTCATTTTTACTGGATATTTCATTTCTCTCGGAGATATTATTTTTTTTATGAAGTAGACTCATTAAATAGAGTTAATAAAAATGTTCCAAATATCTTGGAAATCATAGTTTGTACAACTACTTACCCGCTGTTGTAGCTGCATATAGGGGGAATGTTTTCCTTTTCGGGTTACTTTAGGGAAACGGAATGTGTCAAGTCTTAAGATCTTTTCTTCTCTATAGGCAAACAATAGGATGTCTGATCTTTGTACTCTACAAGTCTCTACGTATTCCAAATTTTGGTAGTCATTATGTTTTTCGCAAAACTAATTTGTAATAATGGAGTTAGTGTTGGCAGTTGACAATATATGATTTTTTTTTTTAAATTATGCCTTCCCATTTCGACTTCCGCCATAAGGAAACAATATATGAGGGCATTGTCAGTTAGAGGTTTGAAAAAAAAAATCATTTCAAAAGTCTAGACTTAAAAAAAAAAATCACAATATTAATTGCATTATGGAGAAGTTGGTCAAGGGTGCGGTGATCATCTTTTTCGTACACCCCGAACTAAATTATAAAAAATGCAATTAATATTATGATTTCTTTAACTCTTGACTTTTTTTTGTTTGTTTTTATATATATATATATATATTCCAAATTTAATACCTTCTATAAGTATGTACCATTTATGTAGTAAATATAGCACTTTAACAATGCCACATTTTAAGTATAAAATTATAGCCAAAGGAGCTCGCCTATTTTCTGGGTTTATTCAAAGCTTATAACAAACATTGTTTTTTTTAAATTGTATTTTATTGAAATTTGCAACATGTATATTTAATATAACATTTATTATGCTGCTAAATAAAATTTACATGGAAAACATGAAAAGAAACAGCCATTAGGCAATATTCTCTGAATAGTCAATCTAAAAGAAAAGGTCTCAAAGCCATCTTCTTTTTAGTTGCCACGGTGGATTATCAGGAATTAAAGGGGAAGCAAGGATTGATACTAGTGCATTAAAGTGGGACTTGAGTGTATCATTGAAGAAATGATACCTGGCATGGGCGAAATCAGCAACATATGGAATATTAAGGTCTTTATGCATGAGTTTATTCTTGACAAAGGAAGGAGCGTTGAGGATTTTACGGAGTATTTCGGATTGTAAAGATCGAGTAAGGGAGGAATTCGATGGTTTAGTAGATTCCCAAAGCTCAACGACATAAGTCCAGCCTTTTGTGGACGGTTAGAGCGTCCTTCCAGTAAGTCTTGAAGTTACCTAAATTGGCGAGCAGTTTCTTGCATTTTCAGTCTTGTACGCAGTTTCCATGTAAGACATTCAAGCAGATGTCCTAAATAGCGGAACTGTTCATCCGAGACAAGCGGAATATCATTAAAGGGCACTGTAGAGCAGGATGTCATAGGTTTACTACGGAACAAACTTTTTTTTTTTATAATATATTTATTGATATCTACAACCGTATTACAAAAAATACATCAAGTAAATGTGATGATAAAATAGAAAAATGTCATGAATTGCATGTAGAGACACTACCCAGTGGCAGCACAAAATATTTTTAACTAGAAGGTCTCGTGGCCATCTTCTTTTCAGACGCCTCGGAGGATTGTCAGGGATCGAAGAGGAAGCAATGATTGAAACTAATGGATTGGAGTGGGAATGGAGTTTGTCATGGAAGGAACGGTACCTGGTTCGGGCTAAGTCAGCAACATATGGAATATTAAGGTCTTTATGAATGACTTTGTTGGTGACAAAATAAGGAGAATTGAGGATTTTCCGAAGGATTTTGGATTGTAAGGATTGGATACGAGAAGAATTCGATGGTTTAGTAGAGCCCCATAGCTCTACTCCGTAGGTCCATATCGGTCTTATGATGGTAATATAGATGAGCCTTTTGTAGTAAAGTGGAAGGTTTGAGCGAGTAAGTGTTGAAGTAGTCGGAAACGTCGGGCAGTTTCTTGTCGTTTTAGTCTTGTATGAGGATTCCAAGTAAGACGTTTGTCGGGATGGAGTCCTAGGTATCGGATCTGTTCAACAGGGACTAGAGGAGAGTTATTAAAGGATAATAAAGGGCAGGAAGTCATAAGTTTACGACAAAGGGTAAAAGTAATTTGGTGGGATTTGTTGAAATTAATTTTTATCCTCCAATTCTGACACCATACTTCTAGGTCTCGGATGTAGGATTGAAGAATGTGGGAGGCAGTAACTGGATCATTATCTACTGATAGCACACACGTGTCATCAGCATAAGTAGAAAGGAAAGTGTTAGGATGGGTTGGGATGTCAACTGTATAGACTGTGTAAAGCATGGGTCCTAGGATGCTGCCTTGAGGAACACCAGCAGACTGAGAAAAAAAGGAAGAATAGGAACCATGGTGATTTACTTTAAAGGATCTATCAGTGAGGTAGGACTGGATAATGAGGTAATATGTAGGAGGGAGAAATTGTCGGAGCTTGTAAAGCAACCCCGGGTTTCAAAATCGATGAAAGGCCTGATCTACATCGAGGAAGGCTCCTGTGCAGTACAATTAGCGCTCTAATGCAGAGGAGACAACGTCCACCACACGATGGTATTGCTGGATAGTGGAGTGAGATGGAACAAACTTAATATCTTATTTATATCTAGTTCAAGTTCTCATAGAAATTAACATTTATGTGGTTTATTGCTATCGAACTGGAGCTAGTGCTGAAGTTACCGTATTGAATAGTAGATTCATCAAGGATTTTAACGGATCGAGAAATTTAATGAGGCATTTCCTTATTTAGCTAGAAAATTTTGGCAGATCCAGCAATTTGTAAAGCTGTTCGGGTTTTATCTTTTTCGGTGTCGAACGAGTCATCATTCGGAGCATCGTGTTTTGAAATGTCTGAAGGTGTTACAGTGGGCCTTCAGTGAGATGTGTAAACGTTGGCGCGACATACATCAGTGCAGGACGTAATGTGGTTTTATAGACTAAAAGTCTTAGTTTTAGTGAGAGAGCTGGGGATGTTAGGAAGAAAGTGATAAAGTTAGTATTTTATGTTTCTTACTGTTTTTGGTTTGGCAGAGAAATCGTGAATTGGAAAGAGGAGTGAGTAGGTTGCTGAACTGTGCCGCCGAGTTGGAAAGCTTTTGATGGTCGAGATTTTTTTCCTTTCTGGATAGAAAACAGTACACAGCACTTTATTACGTATTCATTCTGATGTCTAATTGTGCTAATTTCTGAAAAAATAGACACAACCAAACTCCAAATCTATACCGAACATGAATTTTTGATATTTAGCTTTCAAGAACAATTTTTTTTTTTAAATCAAGAAAATACTTTGAATCAATCCTCTGTCTTAATTTAAACTCATTTTGCGCCACTTTATGCTGCTGCTAATTCTATTAAATTAGGCTCGGGACCAAAATTTCATGTATGATGGACGGCATAACCACGAATTTTGCACTCCCTTTAAAGTATTCCTAGGGACATCTGATGAGTTTGAACCTACGACCAGGGGCATAGAAAGCTGTTGTGCATCATCTTTATAAGTAAAGAAAGAGGGGGTTTTGCTTGATTATAATCCGGTAGTTTCTATTATCCATAAACTCATTTTTATGATTCAAAATTTTTATCGTGATACTCTTAATTTCAAAAAAAGATAAAGGTTAAAGTTACAAAAAAAAAAAAAAAAAGGTCTGAGCATTCATTTAAAATAAGTAAATGATAAAATAGTTTCTGAGCTGCAAACCAATTCAATGGTTATTATCCTTAATTTTTTATTTTAAATAAATATAAACTAAAAAAAAAATATATTTCAAATCAATTAGAAATAATAAAAGAGGTGCGATTTGCTTAAGGGTAAACTCCAATATACACTTTACGATTTCTTATTTTTTAAATTATGGTGGTAGTTTCAAATCAATTCAAAGTTAAAAAGTGTTGATCAATGCTATTTTACCCAACTTTTAATCTTCAAAACCGCTTCTAATAAAACAATGTTTCAATAATTTATTATGAAAATCTCTGATATATAAATCGTTTTATTATAAATAAGTAATAATTATAGCAATTTTAACGCATTAATAAACTTAAATCACGTTAAAGATTTATTCAAGTAATGTTAAGTAGTTTTGTAGGTCGTTAAACTTAACGGTATGAAACTTAGATGTATCATCGTATGTGCAATTAAACTTGAACCAAAGTTTAACGGTTATCTGGACAGCTTGATAAATAATTAGATGTATACTTTAGAACAATAATTAAAAACAAAATAAATAATAATCAAGCATACTTTGATTTTTTCAGTGAATAGACAATACAAATTGGACTGTGTTTGGAAATTAAACATTCTATATATAGTAGATTATTAAATAGCCTATTTGCGAAGAAATATTTTTAAATTATATACCCTGGGTTAAAATATTAAGGAACGATGAACGTAAGTTTTTTTTTTCCCGTATATTTTTACCGATGTTTTTAATACGTATAACCTAAGAATAAAAGTTGAAATAAGTGGTTTGTTTTATTTTTTAGGAAAATCTACATTATTTTAAAAATTATTTAAGTAACAACCGCGATACTATGTTAATTGATAATTTATACTAAGGCCTGTCTGAATGCCCATAGTCTGTAAAAGTAAAAGTTACTATTCATAAAATAAAAAATAAAATAAAAAATTGTCAATACTAAACCTAGATGATATTTTTCTAATGCTTAAAATCCAAGGAAGACTAAAGGAGTTTTGTGTTCTGCAAAAATTGCAAGAGAAGGAGAAACGTGTATAATTTTTAATATAGATAATAATAATAATAATAAATTCTTCATTATTTATTCTGGACAAGTCCCTTCGGAATAATGTTACAGACAAATTAAATTAGAGCTTCAATGTTTTAGAATGAAAAAAAAAAAAAAAAAAAAAAAAAAAAATATATATATATATATATATAATATATATATATATATATATATATAAAACTTTAATTAAGTACTTCCTACTTAGAACGGTATGATGGGTGAAGCCACTTTAACTCCTCGTAGAATCGGGTTACAGAGGTGTCCCTGGATATCCCAAAGATGAAACGTACCAGACAGTTAAATAATCGTTTTAGTTTAGCTTCAAGATCCCCAGAGACACCCCCATACATCGCGCAACAGTAGTCAAAGTGAGGGAATATTAGTGAGCAAACCAAAAGCCTGCGGTTTCTAATGGAAGAAGGTGACGATGGTGATTTAGGAGTTTTAAGATGGAAATTGTGCGTCGAGAAATTTCGGAAACGGGTTTTTTCAGGAAAAAGATTGTCAAGGTTTACTCCAAGGTTTTTGAGGGTTTGATGGAATTTTATAGATTCATTATTTAAAAACAATGTTGGGATTAAGGAAAGGGTTTTGAGGAGTGGATTGGAACCTATTACAATCGCCTTAGTTTTATCTGCATTTAACTTTAACTTGTTGTCAGCTACCCAGCAACTAATTCGGTTTAAATCATCCTGGAGCTTTTCTGTTGCTAGTAATAGGTCCGACGGAGGGAAGGAGAGGTAAATTTGGAGGTCATCCGCATACAAATGGTATTGGGAGTGATGGATATGGGAGGAAAGGTCGTTTATGTAGATAGCAAAGAGGATAGGAGATAGTGATGATCCCTGAGGAACACCACATGATAGAGGCAGAGTCCTGGAAGGAGATTGGTCTGGGACTACCACATACTGAGAGCGATCGGAGAGGAAGGACTTGAACCAGTGCAGAGCACTGATGGATAAGGGAAGATTTTATTAGATGTATGATAATCTTAAATATTCCTTTTAAAATCTATCCATAACAGTAAATATTATTATAGTAATAGCTTAAAAAACTAAATGTTATAGTGATATATATAAAAAAATGGGATAAATACTTTATACAAAATCGTTTTTAACATATAATCATAAATACATAAACAAGTATTAGTCTTAATACTGTAAATGTTAAAAAAATACAAAAATAAAGCTACCCCAAAATCATGAATCCTTCAGACCACCACAAAATAAATTATAATCTTTGTTTGATAATATAGTAACCTATTAACGTATTATCTTTTTTTTTTTTTAGTGATAGGAAGGTGAATATTTTCCTCTTCCCTTCCTCTATTTTTTACACTTTTCAGAAATTAACATCCACTTCGGTAAGAAGTTTAGTTTGAACGTTTTCAAACATCTTTTATGCAATATAGGATATCACCTTCATCATTACATAGAATATATAGATAAAAAATGCCAGTGCAATACTTTTTCCTATAATGTATCGTTTTTCATGTGTAAGAAACTGAAAATTAGAAAAAAATTATAATTTATAAATTATTTGTTGTATTTTAATCTTTACAATTATACATTCGCGGATATTCGATTATATCGGGGATAACCACAAGCAACGATAATGGAACAGCTGCTGTTCGATGTTAATCTGTTTTTTGTTTTTTTCATTTACTTCTATGTAAATCAAGGAAATTAGAAAAAATGAAAATAATAAATAAATAAATCTAGAACTCTCTTAGATTCGATTTTCAATCAACAAAGGGAATAACAAAATAACTAAAGCAACCTCGGTCGTTCCTATTTTTTTATTTTTTTTTTTTTTTTTTTTTTTTTATTCGTATTTATTACAATTTGTCATAATAGACAATAATAATAGTGCTACAGGATCTCATTCATACAATATTTACAATATAAACAAAAGGAAAGTCAAATTACATAAAATAAAATCAAAATAAATAAACGTATACAATAACAAAATTTATAGACAAAATAAATACAAATAAATAAAGTTAACAAATAAATAAACAAAACATTTCACATTCATACCTATGTACAATATTTACAATCAGCTCGAGAACCCTGGACGGGGCTTGTCCCCCCACTTGTGGAAGGACAAGCAGAGCCCAAAGGATCCCAGCGCCTCCCTCTCAGCCGCATCACTGGTGAGAACCAGCGGAAGCTAAGTAAGGGCGCCACAGGCACAATCACACCGCACATGAGAGGAGAATCTGACCAGTGTCAGAACTCCAGAACAGATGTTTACAATATGTCTCGGGGCCACTGCCGTTTCAACCTTCTAGGAGGGTTGTATGGATGAGTGGAGCTGGATAGGGATTGTGCTAGAGGATTAGGATGATGAATGAGGTTCTGGTGGAATTTGGAAAATTTAGATGGAATCAGGTCTGAAATAAATGGAACATTAAGGACGTGGTGTAAGGTATAGTTGGAGACATAATAAGGAGCATTTACTATTGTTCGGAGGACTTTGGATTGAAAGGATTGAATGCGTTTGATGTTAGAACGTTTAGCTGTCCCCCACAGCTCAAGTCCGTAGGTCCAGATTGGCTTCAGTATTGTCTTGTAAAGTAATAATTTGTTGTCAACTGTAAGCTTAGATTTTCTGTTTAGTAGTCTGTATAACTGTCCGAATCGTCTGTTGAGTTCTTTTCGTTTAAGTCTTGTATGTGGGTTCCACGTCAATCTTTTGTCTAGTAGTAAGCCAAGATACCGGACTGTGTCTGAGGAAGGAAGCGGTATGGAATTGAAATGAACCATTGGACAGGATTTGCGTCGAAGGGTGAAGGTGACGTGGGTGCAT